>CM055125.1:15942357-17174018 GCA_029206835.1 Rana muscosa | reverse complement strand
GTCAGTTTCTTTCACTGTCAAAGTCCTTGTTTCCAGGGACCTGGAAGGACAGTGAGGTAATTCTCCTTGTGCTAAATTGTGCTTAAAAAAAACATTTTTTCTAGGGGACAGAAAAACTGTAGGTAGGTGAGAGTGTGTCAGTTTCTTTCACTGTCAAAGTCCTTGTTTCCAGGACCTGGAAGGACAGTGAGGTAATTCTCCTTGTGCTAAATTGTGCTTAAAAAAAAACATTTTTTCTAGGGACAGAAAACTGTAGGTAGGGAGAGTGTGTCAGTTTCTTTCACTGTCAAAGTCCTTGTTTCCAGGGACCTGGAAGGACAGTGAGGTAATTCTCCTTGTGCTAAATTGTGCTTAAAAAAAACATTTTTTCTAGGGACAGAAAACTGTAGGTAGGGAGAGTGTGTCAGTTTCTTTCACTGTCAAAGTCCTTGTTTCCAGGGACCTGGAAGGACAGTGAGGTAATTCTCCTTGTGCTAAATTGTGCTTAAAAAAACATTTTTTCTAGGGACAGAAAACTGTAGGTAGGGAGAGTGTGTCAGTTTCTTTCACTGTCAAAGTCCTTGTTTCCAGGGACCTGGAAGGACAGTGAGGTAATTCTCCTTGTGCTAAATTGTGCTTAAAAAAAACATTTTTTCTAGGGACAGAAAACTGTAGGTAGGGAGAGTGTGTCAGTTTCTTTCACTGTCAAAGTCCTTGTTTCCAGGGACCTGGAAGGACAGTGAGGTAATTCTCCTTGTGCTAAATTGTGCTTAAAAAAAACATTTTTTCTAGGGACAGAAAACTGTAGGTAGGGAGAGTGTGTCAGTTTCTTTCACTGTCAAAGTCCTTGTTTCCAGGGACCTGGAAGGACAGTGAGGTAATTCTCCTTGTGCTAAATTGTGCTTAAAAAAAACATTTTTTCTAGGGACAGAAAACTGTAGGTAGGGAGAGTGTGTCAGTTTCTTTCACTGTCAAAGTCCTTGTTTCCAGGGACCTGGAAGGACAGTGAGGTAATTCTCCTTGTGCTAAATTGTGCTTAAAAAAAACATTTTTTCTAGGGACAGAAAACTGTAGGTAGGGAGAGTGTGTCAGTTTCTTTCACTGTCAAAGTCCTTGTTTCCAGGGACCTGGAAGGACAGTGAGTGAATTCTCCTTGTGCTAAATTGTGCTTAAAAAAAACATTTTTTCTAGGGACAGAAAACTGTAGGTAGGGAGAGTGTGTCAGTTTCTTTCACTGTCAAAGTCCTTGTTTCCAGGGACCTGGAAGGACAGTGAGGTAATTCTCCTTGTGCTAAATTGTGCTTAAAAAAAACATTTTTTCTAGGGACAGAAAACTGTAGGTAGGGAGAGTGTGTCAGTTTCTTTCACTGTCAAAGTCCTTGTTTCCAGGGACCTGGAAGGACAGTGAGGTAATTCTCCTTGTGCTAAATTGTGCTTAAAAAAAACATTTTTTCTAGGGACAGAAAACTGTAGGTAGGGAGAGTGTGTCAGTTTCTTTCACTGTCAAAGTCCTTGTTTCCAGGGACCTGGAAGGACAGTGAGGTAATTCTCCTTGTGCTAAATTGTGCTTAAAAAAAACATTTTTTCTAGGGACAGAAAACTGTAGGTAGGGAGAGTGTGTCAGTTTCTTTCACTGTCAAAGTCCTTGTTTCCAGGGACCTGGAAGGACAGTGAGGTAATTCTCCTTGTGCTAAATTGTGCTTAAAAAAAACATTTTTTCTAGGGACAGAAAACTGTAGGTAGGGAGAGTGTGTCAGTTTCTTTCACTGTCAAAGTCCTTGTTTCCAGGGACCTGGAAGGACAGTGAGGTAATTCTCCTTGTGCTAAATTGTGCTTAAAAAAAACATTTTTTCTAGGGACAGAAAACTGTAGGTAGGGAGAGTGTGTCAGTTTCTTTCACTGTCAAAGTCCTTGTTTCCAGGGACCTGGAAGGACAGTGAGGTAATTCTCCTTGTGCTAAATTGTGCTTAAAAAAAACATTTTTTCTAGGGACAGAAAACTGTAGGTAGGGAGAGTGTGTCAGTTTCTTTCACTGTCAAAGTCCTTGTTTCCAGGGACCTGGAAGGACAGTGAGGTAATTCTCCTTGTGCTAAATTGTGCTTAAAAAAAACATTTTTTCTAGGGACAGAAAACTGTAGGTAGGGAGAGTGTGTCAGTTTCTTTCACTGTCAAAGTCCTTGTTTCCAGGGACCTGGAAGGACAGTGAGGTAATTCTCCTTGTGCTAAATTGTGCTTAAAAAAAACATTTTTTCTAGGGACAGAAAACTGTAGGTAGGGAGAGTGTGTCAGTTTCTTTCACTGTCAAAGTCCTTGTTTCCAGGGACCTGGAAGGACAGTGAGGTAATTCTCCTTGTGCTAAATTGTGCTTAAAAAAAACATTTTTTCTAGGGACAGAAAACTGTAGGTAGGGAGAGTGTGTCAGTTTCTTTCACTGTCAAAGTCCTTGTTTCCAGGGACCTGGAAGGACAGTGAGGTAATTCTCCTTGTGCTAAATTGTGCTTAAAAAAAAAATTTTTCTAGGGACAGAAAACTGTAGGTAGGGAGAGTGTGTCAGTTTCTTTCACTGTCAAAGTCCTTGTTTCCAGGGACCTGGAAGGACAGTGAGTGAATTCTCCTTGTGCTAAATTGTGCTTAAAAAAAACATTTTTTCTAGGGACAGAAAACTGTAGGTAGGGAGAGTGTGTCAGTTTCTTTCACTGTCAAAGTCCTTGTTTCCAGGGACCTGGAAGGACAGTGAGGTAATTCTCCTTGTGCTAAATTGTGCTTAAAAAAAACATTTTTTCTAGGGACAGAAAACTGTAGGTAGGGAGAGTGTGTCAGTTTCTTTCACTGTCAAAGTCCTTGTTTCCAGGGACCTGGAAGGACAGTGAGGTAATTCTCCTTGTGCTAAATTGTGCTTAAAAAAAACATTTTTTCTAGGGACAGAAAACTGTAGGTAGGGAGAGTGTGTCAGTTTCTTTCACTGTCAAAGTCCTTGTTTCCAGGGACCTGGAAGGACAGTGAGGTAATTCTCCTTGTGCTAAATTGTGCTTAAAAAAAACATTTTTTCTAGGGACAGAAAACTGTAGGTAGGGAGAGTGTGTCAGTTTCTTTCACTGTCAAAGTCCTTGTTTCCAGGGACCTGGAAGGACAGTGAGTGAATTCTCCTTGTGCTAAATTGTGCTTAAAAAAAAACATTTTTTCTAGGGACAGAAAACTGTAGGTAGGGAGAGTGTGTCAGTTTCTTTCACTGTCAAAGTCCTTGTTTCCAGGGACCTGGAAGGACAGTGAGGTAATTCTCCTTGTGCTAAATTGTGCTTAAAAAAAACATTTTTTCTAGGGACAGAAAACTGTAGGTAGGGAGAGTGTGTCAGTTTCTTTCACTGTCAAAGTCCTTGTTTCCAGGGACCTGGAAGGACAGTGAGGTAATTCTCCTTGTGCTAAATTGTGCTTAAAAAAAACATTTTTTCTAGGGACAGAAAACTGTAGGTAGGGAGAGTGTGTCAGTTTCTTTCACTGTCAAAGTCCTTGTTTCCAGGGACCTGGAAGGACAGTGAGGTAATTCTCCTTGTGCTAAATTGTGCTTAAAAAAAACATTTTTTCTAGGGACAGAAAACTGTAGGTAGGGAGAGTGTGTCAGTTTCTTTCACTGTCAAAGTCCTTGTTTCCAGGGACCTGGAAGGACAGTGAGGTAATTCTCCTTGTGCTAAATTGTGCTTAAAAAAAACATTTTTTCTAGGGACAGAAAACTGTAGGTAGGGAGAGTGTGTCAGTTTCTTTCACTGTCAAAGTCCTTGTTTCCAGGGACCTGGAAGGACAGTGAGATAATTCTCCTTGTGCTAAATTGTGCTTAAAAAAAACATTTTTTCTAGGGACAGAAAACTGTAGGTAGGGAGAGTGTGTCAGTTTCTTTCACTGTCAAAGTCCTTGTTTCCAGGGACCTGGAAGGACAGTGAGGTAATTCTCCTTGTGCTAAATTGTGCTTAAAAAAAACATTTTTTCTAGGGACAGAAAACTGTAGGTAGGGAGAGTGTGTCAGTTTCTTTCACTGTCAAAGTCCTTGTTTCCAGGGACCTGGAAGGACAGTGAGGTAATTCTCCTTGTGCTAAATTGTGCTTAAAAAAAACATTTTTTCTAGGGACAGAAAACTGTAGGTAGGGAGAGTGTGTCAGTTTCTTTCACTGTCAAAGTCCTTGTTTCCAGGGACCTGGAAGGACAGTGAGTGAATTCTCCTTGTGCTAAATTGTGCTTAAAAAAAACATTTTTTCTAGGGACAGAAAACTGTAGGTAGGGAGAGTGTGTCAGTTTCTTTCACTGTCAAAGTCCTTGTTTCCAGGGACCTGGAAGGACAGTGAGGTAATTCTCCTTGTGCTAAATTGTGCTTAAAAAAAACATTTTTTCTAGGGACAGAAAACTGTAGGTAGGGAGAGTGTGTCAGTTTCTTTCACTGTCAAAGTCCTTGTTTCCAGGGACCTGGAAGGACAGTGAGTGAATTCTCCTTGTGCTAAATTGTGCTTAAAAAAAACATTTTTTCTAGGGACAGAAAACTGTAGGTAGGGAGAGTGTGTCAGTTTCTTTCACTGTCAAAGTCCTTGTTTCCAGGGACCTGGAAGGACAGTGAGTGAATTCTCCTTGTGCTAAATTGTGCTTAAAAAAAACATTTTTTCTAGGGACAGAAAACTGTAGGTAGGGAGAGTGTGTCAGTTTCTTTCACTGTCAAAGTCCTTGTTTCCAGGGACCTGGAAGGACAGTGAGGTAATTCTCCTTGTGCTAAATTGTGCTTAAAAAAAACATTTTTTCTAGGGACAGAAAACTGTAGGTAGGGAGAGTGTGTCAGTTTCTTTCACTGTCAAAGTCCTTGTTTCCAGGGACCTGGAAGGACAGTGAGGTAATTCTCCTTGTGCTAAATTGTGCTTAAAAAAAACATTTTTTCTAGGGACAGAAAACTGTAGGTAGGGAGAGTGTGTCAGTTTCTTTCACTGTCAAAGTCCTTGTTTCCAGGGACCTGGAAGGACAGTGAGGTAATTCTCCTTGTGCTAAATTGTGCTTAAAAAAAACATTTTTTCTAGGGACAGAAAACTGTAGGTAGGGAGAGTGTGTCAGTTTCTTTCACTGTCAAAGTCCTTGTTTCCAGGGACCTGGAAGGACAGTGAGTGAATTCTCCTTGTGCTAAATTGTGCTTAAAAAAAAACATTTTTTCTAGGGACAGAAAACTGTAGGTAGGGAGAGTGTGTCAGTTTCTTTCACTGTCAAAGTCCTTGTTTCCAGGGACCTGGAAGGACAGTGAGGTAATTCTCCTTGTGCTAAATTGTGCTTAAAAAAAACATTTTTTCTAGGGACAGAAAACTGTAGGTAGGGAGAGTGTGTCAGTTTCTTTCACTGTCAAAGTCCTTGTTTCCAGGGACCTGGAAGGACAGTGAGGTAATTCTCCTTGTGCTAAATTGTGCTTAAAAAAAACATTTTTTCTAGGGACAGAAAACTGTAGGTAGGGAGAGTGTGTCAGTTTCTTTCACTGTCAAAGTCCTTGTTTCCAGGGACCTGGAAGGACAGTGAGGTAATTCTCCTTGTGCTAAATTGTGCTTAAAAAAAACATTTTTTCTAGGGACAGAAAACTGTAGGTAGGGAGAGTGTGTCAGTTTCTTTCACTGTCAAAGTCCTTGTTTCCAGGGAC
The DNA here is from genome assembly GCA_029206835.1 of Rana muscosa. Lineage (NCBI taxonomy): Eukaryota > Metazoa > Chordata > Amphibia > Anura > Ranidae > Rana > Rana muscosa. The sequence continues at coordinate 17,168,389 of CM055125.1, read as the reverse complement.
CTGGAAGGACAGTGAGGTAATTCTCCTTGTGCTAAATTGTGCTTAAAAAAAACATTTTTTCTAGGGACAGAAAACTGTAGGTAGGGAGAGTGTGTCAGTTTCTTTCACTGTCAAAGTCCTTGTTTCCAGGGACCTGGAAGGACAGTGAGATAATTCTCCTTGTGCTAAATTGTGCTTAAAAAAAACATTTTTTCTAGGGACAGAAAACTGTAGGTAGGGAGAGTGTGTCAGTTTCTTTCACTGTCAAAGTCCTTGTTTCCAGGGACCTGGAAGGACAGTGAGGTAATTCTCCTTGTGCTAAATTGTGCTTAAAAAAAACATTTTTTCTAGGGACAGAAAACTGTAGGTAGGGAGAGTGTGTCAGTTTCTTTCACTGTCAAAGTCCTTGTTTCCAGGGACCTGGAAGGACAGTGAGGTAATTCTCCTTGTGCTAAATTGTGCTTAAAAAAAACATTTTTTCTAGGGACAGAAAACTGTAGGTAGGGAGAGTGTGTCAGTTTCTTTCACTGTCAAAGTCCTTGTTTCCAGGGACCTGGAAGGACAGTGAGTGAATTCTCCTTGTGCTAAATTGTGCTTAAAAAAAACATTTTTTCTAGGGACAGAAAACTGTAGGTAGGGAGAGTGTGTCAGTTTCTTTCACTGTCAAAGTCCTTGTTTCCAGGGACCTGGAAGGACAGTGAGGTAATTCTCCTTGTGCTAAATTGTGCTTAAAAAAAACATTTTTTCTAGGGACAGAAAACTGTAGGTAGGGAGAGTGTGTCAGTTTCTTTCACTGTCAAAGTCCTTGTTTCCAGGGACCTGGAAGGACAGTGAGTGAATTCTCCTTGTGCTAAATTGTGCTTAAAAAAAACATTTTTTCTAGGGACAGAAAACTGTAGGTAGGGAGAGTGTGTCAGTTTCTTTCACTGTCAAAGTCCTTGTTTCCAGGGACCTGGAAGGACAGTGAGTGAATTCTCCTTGTGCTAAATTGTGCTTAAAAAAAACATTTTTTCTAGGGACAGAAAACTGTAGGTAGGGAGAGTGTGTCAGTTTCTTTCACTGTCAAAGTCCTTGTTTCCAGGGACCTGGAAGGACAGTGAGGTAATTCTCCTTGTGCTAAATTGTGCTTAAAAAAAACATTTTTTCTAGGGACAGAAAACTGTAGGTAGGGAGAGTGTGTCAGTTTCTTTCACTGTCAAAGTCCTTGTTTCCAGGGACCTGGAAGGACAGTGAGGTAATTCTCCTTGTGCTAAATTGTGCTTAAAAAAAACATTTTTTCTAGGGACAGAAAACTGTAGGTAGGGAGAGTGTGTCAGTTTCTTTCACTGTCAAAGTCCTTGTTTCCAGGGACCTGGAAGGACAGTGAGGTAATTCTCCTTGTGCTAAATTGTGCTTAAAAAAAACATTTTTTCTAGGGACAGAAAACTGTAGGTAGGGAGAGTGTGTCAGTTTCTTTCACTGTCAAAGTCCTTGTTTCCAGGGACCTGGAAGGACAGTGAGTGAATTCTCCTTGTGCTAAATTGTGCTTAAAAAAAACATTTTTTCTAGGGACAGAAAACTGTCGGTAGGGAGAGTGTGTCAGTTTCTTTCACTGTCAAAGTCCTTGTTTCCAGGGACCTGGAAGGACAGTGAGGTAATTCTCCTTGTGCTAAATTGTGCTTAAAAAAAACATTTTTTCTAGGGACAGAAAACTGTAGGTAGGGAGAGTGTGTCAGTTTCTTTCACTGTCAAAGTCCTTGTTTCCAGGGACCTGGAAGGACAGTGAGGTAATTCTCCTTGTGCTAAATTGTGCTTAAAAAAAACATTTTTTCTAGGGACAGAAAACTGTAGGTAGGGAGAGTGTGTCAGTTTCTTTCACTGTCAAAGTCCTTGTTTCCAGGGACCTGGAAGGACAGTGAGGTAATTCTCCTTGTGCTAAATTGTGCTTAAAAAAAACATTTTTTCTAGGGACAGAAAACTGTAGGTAGGGAGAGTGTGTCAGTTTCTTTCACTGTCAAAGTCCTTGTTTCCAGGGACCTGGAAGGACAGTGAGGTAATTCTCCTTGTGCTAAATTGTGCTTAAAAAAAACATTTTTTCTAGGGACAGAAAACTGTAGGTAGGGAGAGTGTGTCAGTTTCTTTCACTGTCAAAGTCCTTGTTTCCAGGGACCTGGAAGGACAGTGAGGTAATTCTCCTTGTGCTAAATTGTGCTTAAAAAAAACATTTTTTCTAGGGACAGAAAACTGTAGGTAGGGAGAGTGTGTCAGTTTCTTTCACTGTCAAAGTCCTTGTTTCCAGGGACCTGGAAGGACAGTGAGTGAATTCTCCTTGTGCTAAATTGTGCTTAAAAAAAAACATTTTTTCTAGGGACAGAAAACTGTAGGTAGGGAGAGTGTGTCAGTTTCTTTCACTGTCAAAGTCCTTGTTTCCAGGGACCTGGAAGGACAGTGAGGTAATTCTCCTTGTGCTAAATTGTGCTTAAAAAAAACATTTTTTCTAGGGACAGAAAACTGTAGGTAGGGAGAGTGTGTCAGTTTCTTTCACTGTCAAAGTCCTTGTTTCCAGGGACCTGGAAGGACAGTGAGGTAATTCTCCTTGTGCTAAATTGTGCTTAAAAAAAACATTTTTTCTAGGGACAGAAAACTGTAGGTAGGGAGAGTGTGTCAGTTTCTTTCACTGTCAAAGTCCTTGTTTCCAGGGACCTGGAAGGACAGTGAGTGAATTCTCCTTGTGCTAAATTGTGCTTAAAAAAAACATTTTTTCTAGGGACAGAAAACTGTAGGTAGGGAGAGTGTGTCAGTTTCTTTCACTGTCAAAGTCCTTGTTTCCAGGGACCTGGAAGGACAGTGAGGTAATTCTCCTTGTGCTAAATTGTGCTTAAAAAAAACATTTTTTCTAGGGACAGAAAACTGTAGGTAGGGAGAGTGTGTCAGTTTCTTTCACTGTCAAAGTCCTTGTTTCCAGGGACCTGGAAGGACAGTGAGGTAATTCTCCTTGTGCTAAATTGTGCTTAAAAAAAACATTTTTTCTAGGGACAGAAAACTGTAGGTAGGGAGAGTGTGTCAGTTTCTTTCACTGTCAAAGTCCTTGTTTCCAGGGACCTGGAAGGACAGTGAGGTAATTCTCCTTGTGCTAAATTGTGCTTAAAAAAAACATTTTTTCTAGGGACAGAAAACTGTAGGTAGGGAGAGTGTGTCAGTTTCTTTCACTGTCAAAGTCCTTGTTTCCAGGGACCTGGAAGGACAGTGAGGTAATTCTCCTTGTGCTAAATTGTGCTTAAAAAAAACATTTTTTCTAGGGACAGAAAACTGTAGGTAGGGAGAGTGTGTCAGTTTCTTTCACTGGCAAAGTCCTTGTTTCCAGGGACCTGGAAGGACAGTGAGGTAATTCTCCTTGTGCTAAATTGTGCTTAAAAAAAACATTTTTTCTAGGGACAGAAAACTGTAGGTAGGGAGAGTGTGTCAGTTTCTTTCACTGTCAAAGTCCTTGTTTCCAGGGACCTGGAAGGACAGTGAGTGAATTCTCCTTGTGCTAAATTGTGCTTAAAAAAAACATTTTTTCTAGGGACAGAAAACTGTAGGTAGGGAGAGTGTGTCAGTTTATTTCACTGTCAAAGTCCTTGTTTCCAGGGACCTGGAAGGACAGTGAGGTAATTCTCCTTGTGCTAAATTGTGCTTAAAAAAAACATTTTTTCTAGGGACAGAAAACTGTAGGTAGGGAGAGTGTGTCAGTTTCTTTCACTGTCAAAGTCCTTGTTTCCAGGGACCTGGAAGGACAGTGAGTGAATTCTCCTTGTGCTAAATTGTGCTTAAAAAAAAAATTTTTTCTAGGGACAGAAAACTGTAGGTAGGGAGAGTGTGTCAGTTTCTTTCACTGTCAAAGTCCTTGTTTCAAGGGACAGAGAAGGACACCTGAAGGTAGCCCTTATTGCTTTTTTCCCATCTCCCTGCAGGCCATCTATTAGAATGTCTGGAAGGCAAACAAGGAGAGGCAGACAGTCAGGAGGCAATAAAAGAGGGCAAGCAGGCTCTGTGTCTGGGGGCAACAGTGCTGGTCGTGGACGCGGTGCATTGTCATCAGCACATGGCCATGGGACACGCTTGTCCTTCTTTTCGGCAGCTGGACATGTTGAGCCACATCATGCCGAAGACTTGGTAGAGTGGATGACCAAGCCCTCCTCCTCCTCCTCATCCTCTCTCACCCAGGCTCAGGGTACTGGAAAAGCAGCTGCCAAAGCGTCCTCTTCCCTGGTATCAATGTCAGACTCATCATCAGTCACTCCTTCCCTAGACCCACCATGTCCTCCTCCTGAGGAGTCCCCCGAACTGTTTCAGCACAGTGTTGGGTACATGCTCCAGGAGGATGCCCAGCGTTTCGAAGGGTCTGATGATGAAACCCAGCTAGAGGAAGGCAGTAGCGTGAGAGCAGACAGAGGGGATGCTCAAGAAGGACACCAATCTGGCAGTCATGTTCCAGCAGCTGCAGCATACTGCCAGATTGGCTCCAGTGATGAGGAGGGAGGTGATGATGAGGTCACTGACTCCACGTGGGTGCCTAATAGGAGAGAGGAGGAGGAGGAGGATGAGGAGGAGGCACATCTCCAACGAGGCAGGATGCCCTTTGGTGGCCAGCGTAAGGGCAGTACACCGACGGAATCACACCGCAGAGCTCCGCCTGTGCAGGGCGCTGCCTCTGCCCATCATTCAAAAAGTTCTTTGGTGTGGGCCTTTTTTGAGGCTAGTGCATCAGATCGCACAGCTGCTGTTTGCAACATATGTCTCAAGCGTATATCGCGTGGCCAAAACATCAGCCGCTTGGGTACCACATGCCTGACCAGACATATGTTGACCTGCCATGCAGCTCGTTGGCAAGCCTACCTCAAAGACCCACACCAAAGAACAAAGCGGACCTCTCCTTGCACCGCATCAGCTGGGATCTCCAACCCCACTATAACTTCAGTCCTCTCTGAAACATGCACTGAGAGGAATGAAGGTGTAGAATTAGGTGTGTCACAGCCAAGTACTTGCGGCCACTCTGCTAGCAGTACACCGACGTCCGATTCTAGCAGGCAAATTTCCCTGCCCCAGCTGCTGGACCGTCGAAAGAAGTTCACTCCCAGCCATCCACATGCCCAGCGGTTGAATGCTAGCTTGGCTAAATTGCTAGCGCTTCAACTGCTGCCTTTTCAGTTGGTAGACTCGGCCCCCTTCCGTGAGTTTGTGCAATGTGCGGTTCCTCAGTGGCAGGTTCCCAAACGCCACTTTTTCTCACGGAAGGCTATTCCGGCTCTCTACCGGCATGTGGAAGGCAATGTCTTGGCCTCGCTGGACAGGGCGGTCAGCGGTAAGGTGCATATTACCGCTGACTCATGGTCCAGCAGGCATGGACAGGGACGTTACCTTTCTTTCACGGCCCATTGGGTCACTCTTTTGGCAGCTGGGAAGGATGCAGGACAAGGTGCAGTAGTGTTGGAGGTTGTCCCACCGCCACGCCTCCAAAATGCTACTACTGGTTGTGACACACCTCTCTCCTCCACCCCCTCCTCTTCTTCTTCCTCCATGGCCTCTTCCTGTGGTTTGTCCTATGAACCAGCGGTGCTCCGTAGCCGTTCACGGGGCTACGCAAGTACGCAGGCAAAAAGATGCCATGCCGTGCTTGCGCTGGTGTGTTTGGGGGACAGAAGCCACACTGGGACAGAGGTCCTGTCTGCTCTGCAGGGCCAGGCCGAGAGGTGGTTGACGCCACGCCAGCTTAAGCCAGGAATGGTGGTTTGCGACAATGGCACCAACCTCCTCTCCGCCCTCCGACAGGGACAACTGACCCATGTGCCCTGTGTGGCTCACGTCCTTAACCTGGTGGTGCAGCGGTTCTTGGGCAGGTACCCGGGCTTACAGGATGTCCTGAGGCAGGCCAAGAAAGTCTGTGTGCATTTCCGCAGATCTTATAATGCCAGTGCTCGCCTGGCTGAGCTGCAAAAGGAGTTGAACCTGCCCAAGAACCGCCTTATATGTGACATGCCCACCAGGTGGAACTCAACGTTGGCCATGCTGCAGCGGCTGCACACGCAGCAGAGGGCCATCAATGAGTACCTGTGCGACTACGGCACCAGGACAGGGTCAGGGGAGCTTGTTTTTTTTTCTCCACGCCAGTGGGGCATGATCAGGGATGCATGCACTGTCCTGGCACCATTTGAGGAGGCCACGAGGATGGTGAGCAGTGACAGTGCATGCATCAGTGACACTGTACCTCTTGTCCACCTGTTGGAGCACACGCTGCGTGGAATAATGGACAGGGCACTTGAGGCAGAACAGAGGCAGGAAGAGGAGGACTTCCTTGCCTCTCAAGGCCCCCTTTACCCAGACAGTGTTCCTTCTGTCCCACCCATCGCACAGGAAGAGGAGGAGGAGGAGGAGGAGGAGGAGGATTGTGTCAGCATGGAGGTGGAGGCTGGCACTCAGCATCATCAGCAGCAGTCTTTTAGGGATGATTTACAGTCCCAAGAAACCAGTGGACTTGTACGTGGCTGGGAGGAGGTGGCTGCGGATCATGTCGTCCTTAGTGACCCAGAGGACTCCGGAGCGAATGCCTCAGCAAACCTACGCTGCATGGCCTCCCTGATCCTGCAAAGTCTGCGGAAGGATCCTCGTATTCTTCGGATCAAGGAGAGGGACCATTACTGGCTGGCCACTCTCCTTGATCCACGGTACAAGGGTAAGGTTGCGGACCTTATGTTACCGTCGCAGAGGGAGCAGAGGATGAGACAACTCCGGGAGGCCTTGCAGAAAGGTCTGTGCAACGCGTTCCCAGAGACTGGGAGGTTACAAACTCCTGGTCCTGGACAACGAGTTGCTGAGGCTTCGGCCAGTCAAAGAAGGAGCGGTGGGGAAGGTGGCCGTCTGACCGATGCGTTCAGACAATTCTTTAGTCCGCAGCCCCAAAGTATGATCGGTTCCAGCAACCATCGCCAGCGTCTGATAAACATGGTGCAGGAATATCTAGGGGCAAGGTCAGACTTGGACACCTTCCCCACCGAAAATCCTCTGGCTTACTGGGTCTTGAGGATGGATCACTGGCCAGAGCTTGCACAGTATGCAATTGAGCTACTGGCCTGTCCTGCATCCAGCGTTCTTTCGGAACGCACATTCAGTGCTGCTGGAGGATTTGTCACGGATCACAGGGTGCGCCTGTCCACCGACTCGGTTGATCGACTGACTTTCATCAAGATGAACCAGTCTTGGATCACCACCAGCTACCACACACCTGATGCTGATATAACAGACTAATTGATTTTAACATGTCACATCCCTTCAAGACTGATGCTGATGCTGAGTGCCTGTGCTGTTATGTTGACTGGCTATCCTCCTCCTCCGAGTCCTCAATGATACGATTGATGATGATAGCTTGGAAGATCATTTTTGTTTATGGGTGCCGCCACCAGTGGCTAAGGCCCAATTTTTCAGCCCCTGTTTTACAGGGGCGTGTAATTACAATTTTTTTAGCAATAATTTGCCATAGGGCTCATTGCTGTGCTCCAAGTACAGTATCTGTGAGGGGTTGGAGTGTTGTGGCACCAGTGCCTAAGGCCCAATTTTTCAGCCCCTGTTTAACAGGGGCGTGTCATTACAATTTTTGAAGCAATACTTTGCAACAGGGCTCATTGCTGTGCTCCAAGTACAGTATCTGTGAGGGGTTGTAGTGTTGTGCCACCAGTGCCTAAGGCCCAATTTTTCAGCCCCTGTTCAACAGGGGCATGCAATTACAATTCTTGATCTAATAATTCACAGCAGGGTCCATTGCTGCACCCACCAAGAGTAACTCTGAGGGCTTACAGTCTTGTGGCAACGCCACCACCACCACCACCACGAAAGGCCCAATTTTTCAGCCCCTGTTCAAAAGGGGCATGTAATTACAATTCTTGATCTAATAATTCACAGCAGGGCCCATTGCTGCACCCACCAAGAGTAACTGTCAGGGCTTACAGTGTTGTGGCACCAGCACCACCATCAAAGCCCCAATTTTTACTACCACTGTTCAACAATTATATGTAATTAAAATTCCTGATATAATAGTTGACAGCAGGGCGTTCCAGCACCAACCAAGAGTAACTGAGTGCTTACAGTGTTGTGCCAACACCAACAACTAAGGGGCCTATTTCTGCAGAGTATATACGGCAGGTCCCTACTTTCAAACATCCAACTTACAAACGACTCCTACTTGCAAACGAAAGAAGACAACAGGAAGTGAGAGGAAATCTACCCCTAGAAAGGAAAATTCTCTCCTGTAAGAATAAATATGGGAGAAAGGGGTCTCATCTGTACTGATGCTTTATCAGCAATCCTTGTTTCAAGAAAAACACCACATTTCAAAAACAGTTGTCATTGGGACGGAAAGTGAGGTGAAATGTTCTGAACAGGGGCACAGACAGCAAAACAAATGTTACAGGGGTGATAACCCTTACCTATGTTTCCCAAAAAGTTTAAAAATAGATTTTTGGGCTGGAGCTACACTTCAACAATGTACCTGTTCAAAATTACAAACAGATTCTACATAAGAACAAACCTACAGTCCCTGTCTTGTATGCACCGCCTGTATACGGCTGTTCAGAGTATATAGGGCCTTTTTTATTTTATGTGCGGGGTTCCCCTTAATATCCATACAAGACCCAAAGGGGCTGGTAATGGGCTGGGGTAGGGGGGGGGTCATGGGGTAGCTATGCCATTTTTCTTAAAGAATTTCATCCATATTACCGGGACCAGACATTACATTAAAGCCGCAAGCAGTTTTAAATGGCTTTTTTTCCTTTAGAAGTGTCATTTTGTGCAGGGACAGTTCTAAACACGGGAAACACGTGGCACTTCACAGGCATACTTTAGACACCCCCCAGGTACGATATTTAAAGGAATATTTGACTTTTTTTTTTTCACTTTATGCATCATTAAAATGACTGCTCCCGAAAAACGACCGTTTTTAAAACTTCTTTTTGCATTGATACATGTCCCCTGGTGCAGAACCCGGGTTCCCAAACCCTATTTATGACAATAACATGCATAATAGTTGTTATAATTAGCACTTTAGAATTCGAACGTTCGCATCCATTGTATTTAATAGGGTTCTAATGTTCGTTCGAACTTTCGGTCCGTTCGCGGGTTCTGGTGCGAACCGAACCCGGGGGTGTTCGGCTCATCACTAATATATACACACACGCACACAGTATCTCACAAAAGTAAGTACACCCCTCACATTTTTTTGTAAATATTTTAATATATCTTTTCATGTGACAACACTGAAGAAATGACACTTTGTTACAATATAAAGTAGTGAGTGTACAGCTTGTATAACAGTGTCAATTTGCTGTCCCCTCAAAATAACACAACACACAGCCATTAATGTCTAAACTGCTGGCAACAAAAGTGAGTACACCCCTAAGGGAAAATGTCCAAATTGGGCCCAAAGTGTCAATATTTTGTGTGGCCACCATTATTTTCCAGCACTGCCTTAACCCTCTTGGGAATGGAGTTCACCAGAGCTTCACAGGTTGCCACTGGACTCCTCTTCCACTCCTCCATGACGACATCACAGAGCTGGTGGATGTTAGAGACCTTGCGCTCCTCCACCTTCAGTTTGAGGATGCCCCACAGATGCTCAATAGGGTTTAGATCTGGAGACATGCTTGGCCAGTCCATCACCTTTACCTTCAGCTTCTTTAGCAAGGCAGTGGTCTTGGACGTGTGTTTTGGGTGGTAATCATGTTGGAATACTGCCCTGCAGCCCAGTCTCTGAAGGGAGGGGATGATGCTCTGCTTCAGTATGTCACAGTACATGTTGGCATTCATGGTTCCCTCAATGAACTGTAGCTCCCCAGTGCCGGCAGCACTCATGCAGCTCCAGACCATGACACTCCCACCACCATGCTTCACTGTAGGCAAGACACACTTGTCTTTGTACTCCTCAATTGGTTGACGCCACACACGCCTGGCACCATCTGAACCAGATAAGTTTATCTTGGTCTCATCAGACCACAGGACATGGTTCCAGTAATCCTTGTCCTTAGTCTGCTTGTCTTCAGCAAACTGTTTGCAGGCTTTCTTGTGCATCATCTTTAGAAGAGGCTTCTTTCTGGGACGACAGCCATGCAGACCAATTTGATGCAGTGTGTGGCGTATAGTCTGAGCACTGATAGGCTGACCACCCCCCCCCCCCCCCCTTCAACCTCTGCAGCAATGCTGGCAGCACTCATACATCTATTTCCCAAAGACAACCTCTGGATATGACGCTGAGCACGTGCACTCAACTTCTTTGGTCGACCATGGCGAGGCCGGTTCTGAGTGGAACCTGTCCTGTTAAGCCCCGTACACACGGTCGGACTTTTGGCCAACAAACTTCATTTTGAGCAAGTTGGACCAACAATCCGACTGTGTGTACTCTCCATCAGACAAACTTTTTTTGCTTTTTTCTTGTTTTCATCGGACAAAAGTTGGGTCTGCAAACGGACAAACTTTTGCCCAACAAAAGTCCGATGGAGCAAAGTCCGACCGTGTGAACAGAAAACCATTGGACTTTTGTCCGATGGACAAAACAACTAATGTTAAAATCAACCAAAAATAGCAGAAGTTGACCAAAGGGTGGCGATAAAGAGCAGAAAAGAGCAGAAAAACCACGTGATGTTGCAAAAAGTTTTGGGAAAGTTTGCAGAAAAGTCAGAGCGTGTGTATGCTATGGGTGTTCCCGACCAACTCCGTTCGGACAAAAAAAACACGGAAAAGTCAGAAGGAAGTCCGACCGTGTGTATGGGGCTTTGAACCGCTGTATGGTCTTGGCCACCGTGCTGCAGTTCAGTTTCAGGGTCTTGGCAATCTTCTTATAGCCTAGGCCATCTTTATGTAGAGCAGCAATTCTATTTTTTTAGATCCTTGTAGAGAGTTCTTTGCCATGAGGTGCCATGTTGTACTTCCAGTGACCAGTATGAGAGAGTGAGAGCGATAACACCAAATTTAACACACCTGCTCCCCATTTACACCTGAGACCTTGTAACACTAACGAGTCACATGATACCGGGGAGGGAAAATGGCTAATTGGGCCCAATTCGGACATTTTCACTTAGGGGTGTACTCACTTTTGTTGCCAGCGGTTTAGACATTAATGTCTGTGTGTTGAGTTATTTGAGGGGACAGAAAATTTACACTGTTATGCCGCGTACACACGACCGTTTTTAATGTCATTGAAAAAAACGAAGTTTTCTCGACGTGATGTACGACGGCACTATAAAGGGGAAGTTCCATTCGGATGGCGCCACCCTTTGGGCTACTTTTGCTGATCCTCGTTTTAGTAAAGTTTGGTGAGAGACGATTCGCGCTTTTCAGCTTCGTGCTCTTCAGTCCGTTACAGCGTGACGAATGTGCTATCTCCATTATGAACGCTAGTTTTACCAGAACGAGCGCTCACGTCTCATCACTTGATTCTGAGCATGCGCGTTTTTTTCACGTCGTTAAAGCGTACACACGCCCGTTTTTCATGACGAGAAAAACGACGACGTGAAAAACAACGAGAAAAATTAGAGCGTGTTCCAAATTTTTAATGCCCATTTTTCACGGCGTGAAAAATGCTCTGGAGCCCACACACGATCGTTTTTAATGACCAAATTAAAAAATGAAAATTTTCTCGTCATGAAAAACGGTCGTGTGTACACGGCATTATACAAGCTGTACACTCACTACTCTACATTGTAGCAAAGTGTCATTTCTTCAGTGTTGTCACATGAAAAGATAATAAAATTATAGTTTAGGTAGGTCCTCATATTATATAGTTTTGGTAAATCTTGGTAGAAGTTAATTATACGTTGTATGGTCAGATTGTAACATGTATGGTGACCCTTAGGCCTACTAACAACTAAGCAGTACAAGGCCACCCTGATTGGATATAAATTGATTAGATATATTAGGTAGGTCCTTATATTACATAGTTTTGGTAAATCTAAAGTTGATTGTATTGTACGGAGATTATACGGTTAGCTTGTAACGTGTATGGTGACCTTTAGGCCTACTAACAACTATGTAGTACAAGGCTACCTGATTGGATATGGATTGATTGGATTGTTTATGTCAGGCTTCATATTACATAATTTTGGTAAATCAATAGTTGATTGTACAGAGATCGCACAATTAGATTGTAACTTGTATGGTGACCCTTAGACCTACTACCAACTGCAGTCAAGGTCAGTGTCAATAGATATGGATTGATTGGATAGTTTATGTAGGTCCTCATATTTCATATTTTTTGTAAATCTAAAGTTGATTGTACAAAGATTGTATAGTCAGATTGCAATGTGTATGGTGATCTTAGGTTGTATCAATCAGCCCACTCTATGCATATGTGGCTGACATAACCCGTGGCAAGAAAATGTTATCTTTTACCGATTCAGAGAAGTCGGAATAGTGAAATAAGATTGTTGATTGGTTGCTTTAGGTTCCAGAACTTGGCTTTTTATTTGAATAAATACTTGACGTAATTGTAGCCGTATTAGTGCAAATGTGACAGAGAAAATTAAGTACTGTCCGTGATACTTTTTTTATTTGCACTAACATAGAATTTTTCAGGACAAGCTTTCGGGGTATGTCCCCTTCTTCAAGGTCCAAGCAGTACTGATTCACAATTTTTTTAGCAGAATGTTGAAACAAAACAAGAAAAAAAAAAAAAAATCTCAGAGGGAAAGGAAAAAAAACACATACAAATCAATGGTAATAAAGATAGCAGCAGAGTTAGTGAGATAAGACAGAGTTAGTGAGATAAGACAGAGGGAGAGCTATAGACTTGAGGGGGGAGATTCTAGTCACAGAGGGGGTCATAAAACCTTAGTATAATGGGTAAGGAAACCAATATCTAAATTTAGGCCATTCGTTTTTGTGTCAAAAAGAATTATCATTCTTAGTTCAAATGTTTTCCTTTCCTGGATAGTTCTGAAATTCCCTTTAAGAACTAAAACATTGAGGTCTTCTATAGTGTGGTCTGGTTGTGAGAAGTGATGTCCCACAGGTGTGCAGAAACTCTCTTCTTTATGTTCCTTGATGGTATGTCTGTGAAAATTCATCCTCGCTTGCAACTTCTGTCCTGTTTCACCAACATAAGATCCTTTGCCACACCTGTTGTATTGGATGAGGTACACAACATTACTGGAGGTACAGTTGTAAGATCCCATGATGGTGAAGGTCCCATTTGTGTGTGTGACACTTTTGGATGGATTGATCTGGTTGCACAGTTTGCAGCGTTTTTTATTGCAGGGTTTGCTTCCATTATTTGTGACTTCATAATCAGAGTGAAGTTTCCTGCTGATTAGTTTGTGTCTGAGGTTGGGTGGTTGTCTGAAAGCCAATAATGGGGGTTGTTGGAATATTTCTTTCAGAGTTTCATCCTCTGTTATAATGGGCTGTAAATCTTTGATTATCTTTTTGATCCCTTCTAGTGTTGGGTTGTATGTGGTGACCAGAGGTACTCGGTTATTTGTTTTTTTCTCTTTGTATTGGAGGAGATTTTCTCTTCGGGTTTTCAAGGCTGTGTTTATGCTGTTGTTGATGGTTTTGTCTTTATATCCTTTCTTCTGGAAAGAGCCTGCCAGTGTTCTGAGATGTTTATCTCTGACTTCTGGGTCTGAACAAATTCGGTGGTATCTGATGGCCTGGCTGTGTATGATGGCTCGTTTAGTGTGTTGGGGATGAAAACTGGAACTATGAAGATAGCTGCATCGGTCAGTCGGTTTTCTGTATATGGAAGTGTGAAGCTTGTCATCCCTGATGTATACTGTAGTGTCTACACTACACTACACTACACTAGACACTACAGTATACATCAGGGATGACAAGCTTCACACTTCCATATACAGAAAACCGACTGACCGATGCAGCTATCTTCATAGTTCCAGTTTTCATCCCCAACACACTAAACGAGCCATCATACACAGCCAGGCCATCAGATACCACCGAATTTGTTCAGACCCAGAAGTCAGAGATAAACATCTCAGAACACTGGCAGGCTCTTTCCAGAAGAAAGGATATAAAGACAAAACCATCAACAACAGCATAAACACAGCCTTGAAAACCCGAAGAGAAAATCTCCTCCAATACAAAGAGAAAAAAACAAATAACCGAGTACCTCTGGTCACCACATACAACCCAACACTAGAAGGGATCAAAAAGATAATCAAAGATTTACAGCCCATTATAACAGAGGATGAAACTCTGAAAGAAATATTCCAACAACCCCCATTATTGGCTTTCAGACAACCACCCAACCTCAGACACAAACTAATCAGCAGGAAACTTCACTCTGATTATGAAGTCACAAATAATGGAAGCAAACCCTGCAATAAAAAACGCTGCAAACTGTGCAACCAGATCAATCCATCCAAAAGTGTCACACACACAAATGGGACCTTCACCATCATGGGATCTTACAACTGTACCTCCAGTAATGTTGTGTACCTCATCCAATACAACAGGTGTGGCAAAGGATCTTATGTTGGTGAAACAGGACAGAAGTTGCAAGCGAGGATGAATTTTCACAGACATACCATCAAGGAACATAAAGAAGACAGTTTCTGCACACCTGTGGGACATCACTTCTCACAACCAGACCACACTATAGAAGACCTCAATGTTTTAGTTCTTAAAGGGAATTTCAGAACTATCCAGGAAAGGAAAACATTTGAACTAAGAATGATAATTCTTTTTAACACAAAAACGAATGGCCTAAATTTAGATATTGGTTTCCTTACCCATTATACTAAGGTTTTATGACCCCCTCTGTGACTAGCATCTCCCCCCTCAAGTCTATAGCTCTCCCTCTGTCTTATCTCACTAACTCTGTCTTATCTCACTAACTCTGCTGCTATCTTTATTACCATTGATTTGTATGTGTTTTTTTTCCTTTCCCTCTGAGATTTTTTTTTTTTTCTTGTTTTGTTTCAACATTCTGCTAAAAAAATTGTGAATCAGTACTGCTTGGACCTTGAAGAAGGGGACATACCCCGAAAGCTTGTCCTGAAAAATTCTATGTTAGTGCAAATAAAAAAAGTATCACGGACAGTACTTAATTTTCTCTATTTGAATAAATGACATTTTTCAGAGTCAGTCGAGGAATCTCTTACCTGGCACAGTTCTCAAAGCTGAATCCTCCTTGTTGGGGTTCAAATCTCGACAGCGTTGGCAACATGATGGCAGTTTGAGGTTCCGTCTGATCACTTAACTTGTCTGGAGACTTTGGATCTTTCACCTGTCAGGACTTCTCACCTGTCACCTATGGAGTCCCCTGTCCCTGGTCAGCTGTGATCTCTATAAGCTTATTGTCAGCTGGAGTCCCCCCCACACTGAACACTACCGTCCCCTTCTAAAAATGTCCCCTCTCCTCTCCTTCCTCCTGAGTCTACATCTCATTGCTTTCACTTTCATCTTCTTACCATTCACATGATAGACACTCATAGGAGACGGTGCAGCGTGTAAACTATCGAATAGCAAGCGTAATATCCTCATCTCACATTTCTGTAACTCTTACTATGCTGTATACTTCACTGAAATCTAATGCCGCGTACACACGACCGTTTTTCATGACGAGGAAAATGCAATTTTTTAAAATGATCATTAAAAACCATTGTGTGTAGGCTTCAGAGCTTCTAATTTTTCACGTAGTTTTTTACATCGTCGTTTTTCTCGTCATGAAAAACGGCCGTGTGTAGGCTTTAACGACGTGAAAAAAAACGCGTATGCTCAGAAGCAAGTAATGAGATGGGAGCGCTTTTTCTGGTAAAACTAGCGTTCATAATGGAGATAGCACATTCGTCACGCTGTAACCGTCTGAATCGTCTCTCACTAAACTTTACTAACACAAGGATCAGCAAAAGCAGCCCAAAGGGTGGTGCCATCCGAATGGAACTTCCCCTTTATAGTGCCGTCGTACATTTCGTAAGTCACCGCGCTTTGCTTTGGCATTTTTTTTTATGATCGTGTGTAGGCAAGGCAGACTTGAGAAGAATCACGTCGAGAAAAACGTCGTTTTTTTCAATGACATTAAAAACGGTCGTGTGTACGCGGCATAAGATCTCACTCACATCTCACCATCATCATCTCCCCTACATCTCACCATCATCTCCCCTACATCTCACTAACATCTCACCATCAACTCCCCTACATCTCCTCATCATCTCCCCTACATCTCACTGACATCTCACCATCATCATCTCCGCTACATCTCACCATCATCTCCCCTACATCTCACCATCATCTCCCCTACATCTCACCATCATCTCCCCTACATCATCCCTACATGTGCCCTACATCTCCCCTACATCTCACCATCATCTCCCCAACATCTCACCATCATCTCCCCAACATCTCACCATCATCATCTCCGCTACATCTCACCATCATCTCCCCTACATCTCACCATCATCTCCCCTACATCTCACCATCATCTCCCCTAAATCACCCCTACATCACCCCTACATGTGCCCTACATCTCCCCTACATCTCCCCTACATCTCACCATCATCTCCCCAACATCTCCCCAACATCTCACCATCATCTCACCATCATCTCCCCTACATCTCACCATCATCTCCCCTACATCTCACTAACATCTCACCATCAACTCCCCTACATCTCCTCATCATCTCCCCTAGATCTCACTGACATCTCACCATCATCATCTCCGCTACATCTCACCATCATCTCCCCTACATCTCACCATCATCTCCCCTACATCTCACCATCATCTCCCCTACATGACCCCTACATGTGCCCTACATCTCCCCTACATCTCCCCTACATCTCACCATCATCTCCCCAACATCTCACCATCATCATCTCCGCTACATCTCACCATCATCTCCCCTACATCTCACCATCATCTCCCCTACATCTCACCATCATCTCCCCTACATCTCACCATCATCTCCCCTACATCACCCCTACATGTGCCCTACATCTCCCCTACATCTCCCCTACATCTCACCATCATCTCCCCAACATCTCACCATCATCATCTCCGCTACATCTCACCATCATCTCCCCTACATCTCACCATCATCTCCCCTACATCTCACCATCATCTCCCCTACATCACCCCTACATCACCCCTACATGTGCCCTACATCTCCCCTACATCTCCCCTACATCTCACCATCATCTCCCCAACATCTCCCCAACATCTCACCATCATCTCACCATCATCTCCCCTACATCTCACCATCATCTCCCCTACATCACCCCTACATGTGCCCTACATCTCCCCTACATCTCCCCTACATCTCACCATCATCTCCCCAACATCTCACCATCATCATCTCCGCTACATCTCACCATCATCTCCCCTACATCTCACCATCATCTCCCCTACATCTCACCATCATCTCCCCTACATCACCCCTACATCACCCCTACATGTGCCCTACATGTGCCCTACATCTCCCCTACATCTCACCATCATCTCCCCAACATCTCCCCAACATCTCACCATCATCTCACCATCATCTCCCCTACATCTCACCATCATCTCCCCTACATCACCCCTACATGTGCCCTACATCTCCCCTACATCTCCCCTACATCTCACCATCATCTCCCCAACATCTCCCCAACATCTCACCATCATCTCACCATCATCTCCCCTACATCTCACCATCATCTCCCCTACATCTCCCCTACATCTCCCCTACATCTCACCATCATCTCCCCTACATCACCCCTACATCTCCCCTACATCTCCCCTACATCTCCCCTACATCTCCCCTACATCTCACCATCATCTCACCATCATCTCCCCAACATCTCCCCAACATCTCACCATCATCTCACCATCATCTCCCCTACATCACCCCTGCATGTGCCCTACATCTCCCCTACATCTCCCCTACATCTCACCATCATTTCCCCAACATCTCCCCAACATCTCACCATCATCTCACCATCATCTCCCCTACATCTCACCATCATCTCCCCTACATCTCCCCTACATCTCACCATCATCTCCCCTACATCTCACCATCATCTCCCCTACATCTCACCATTATCTCCCCTACATCACCCCTACATCTCCCCTACATCTCCCCTACATCTCCCCTACATCTCACCATCATCTCACCATCATCTCCCCAACATCTCCCCAACATCTTACCATCATCTCCCCTACATCACCCCTGCATGTGCCCTACATCTCCCCTACATCTCCCCTACATCTCACCATCATCTCCCCAACATCTCCCCAACATCTCACCATCATCTCACCATCATCTCCCCTACATCTCACCATCATCTCCCCTACATCTCCCCTACATCTCACCATCATCTCCCCTACATCTCACCATCATCTCCCCTACATCTCACCATCATCTCCCCTACATCACCCCTACATCTCCCCTACATCTCCCCTACATCTCATCATCATCTCACCATCATCTCCCCATCATCTCCCCAACATCTCACCATCATCTCCCCTACATCTCACCATAATCTCCCCTACATCTCACCATCATCTCACCATCATCTCACCTACATCTCACCATCATCTCCCCTACATCTCACCATCATCTCCCCATCATCTCCCCAACATCTCCCCAACATCTCACCATCATCTCCCCTACATCTCACCATCATCTCCCCTGCATCTCCCCTACATCTCACCATCATCTCCCCTACATCTCACCATCATCTCCCCTACATCTCACCATCATCTTCCCTACATCTCACCATCATCTCCCCTACATCTCCTCATCATCTCCCCTAGATCTCACTGACATCTCACCATCATCATCTCCCCTACATCTCACAATCATCTCCCCTACATCTCACCATCATCTCCCCTACATCACCCCTACATGTGCCCTACATCTCCCCTACATCTCCCCATCATCTCACCATCATCTCCCCAACATCTTCCCAACATCTCACCATCATCTCACCATCATCTCCCCTACATCTCACCATCATCTCCCCTACATCTCCCCTACATCTCACCATCATCTCCCCTACATCTCACCATCATCTCCCCTACATCTCACCATCATCTCCCCTACATCTCACCATCATCTCCCCTACATCACCCCTACATGTGCCCTACATCTCCCCTACATCTCCCCATCATCTCACCATCATCTCCCCAACATCTTCCCAACATCTCACCATCATCTCACCATCATCTCCCCTACATCTCACCATCATCTCCCCTACATCTCCCCTACATCTCACCATCATCTCCCCTACATCTCACCATCATCTCCCCTACATCTCCCCTACATCTCCCCTACATCTCCCCTACATATCCCCTACATCTCACCATCATCTCCCCAACATCTCACCATCATCTCACCATCATCTCCCCTACATCTCACCATCATCTCCCCTACATCTCACCATCATCTCCCCTACATCTCACCATCATCTCCCCTACATCTCACCATCATCTCACCTACATCTCACCATCATCTCCCCTACATATCACCATCATCTCACCATCATCTCCCCATCATCTCCCCAACATCTCCCCAACATCTCACCATCATCTCCCCTACATCTCACCATCATCTCCCCTACATCTCACCATCATCTCCCCTACATCTCACTAACATCTCACCTACATCTCACTAACATCTAATCATCATCTCACCATCATCTCCCTACATCTCACCATCATCTCCCCTACATCTCACCATCATCTCCCCTACATCTCACCATCATCTCCCCTACATCTCACCATCATCTCCCCTACATCTCACCATCATCTCCCCTACATCTCACCATCATCTCCCTTACATCTCACTAACATCTCACCTACATCTCACTAACATCTAACCATCATCTCCCCTCCATCTCACTAACATCTCACCATCATCTCCCCTACATCTCACCATCATCTCCCCTACATCTCACCATCATCTCCCCTACATCTCACCATCATCTCCCCTACATCTCACCATCATCTCCCCTACATCTCCCCTACATCTCACCTACATCTCACCTACATCTCACCTACATCTCACCATCATCTCACCATCATCTTCCCAACATCTCCCCAACATCTCACCATCATCTCCCCTACATCTCCCCTACATCTCCCCTACATCTCCCCTACATCTCACCATCATCTCCCCTACATCTCACCATCATCTCCCCTACATCTCACTAACATCTCACCTACATCTCACTAACATCTAACCATCATCTCACCATCATCTCACCATCATCTCCCCTACATCTCACCATCATCTCCCCTACATCTCACCATCATCTCCCCTACATCTCACCATCATCTCACCATCATCTCCCCTACAACTCACCATCATCTCCCCTACATCTCACCATCATCTCCCCTACAACTCACCATCATCTCCGACCCCTACATCTCCCCTACATCTAACCATCATCTCCCCATCATATCCCCTACAACTCACCATCATCTCACTAACATCTCACCATCATCTCCCCTACATCTCACCATCATCTCCCCTACATCTCACCATCATCTCCCCTACAACTCACCATCATCTCCCCTACATCTCCCCTACATCTAACCATCATCTCCCCATCATCTCCCCTACAACTCACCATCATCTTCCCTACAACTCCCCTACAACTTCACATCATCTCCGCTACATCTCACCTACATCTCACCATCATCTCCCCTACATCTCCCCTACATCTCACCATCATCTCCCCTACATCTAACCATCATCTCCCCTACATCTCACTAACATCTCACCTACATCTCACTAACATCTAACCATCATCTCACCATCATCTCCCCTACATCTCACCATCATCTCCCCTACATCTCACCATCATCTCACCATCATCTCCCCTACAACTCACCATCATCTCCCCTACATCTCACCATCATCTTCCCTACAACTCACCATCATCTCCGACCCCTACATCTCCCCTACATCTAACCATCATCTCCCCATCATATCCCCTACAACTCACCATCATCTCACTAACATCTCACCATCATCTCACCATCATCTCCCCTACATCTCACCATCATCTCCCCTACATCTCACCATCATCTTCCCTACAACTCACCATCATCTCCCCTACATCTCCCCTACATCTAACCATCATCTCCCCTACAACTCACCATCATCTTCCCTACAACTCCCCTACAACTTCACATCATCTCCGCTACATCTCACCATCATCATCTCCGCTACATCTGACCATCATCTCCCCTACATTTCACTAACATCTCACCATCAACTCCCCTACATCTCACCATCATCTCCCCTACATCTCACCATCATCTCCCCTACATCTCCCCTACACATCTCACCATCATCTCACCATCATCTCTGCTACATCTCACCATCATCTCCCCTACATCTCATCATCATCTCCCCTACATCTTCCCTACATCTCACCATCAACTCCCCTACATCTCCTCATCATCTCCCCTAGATCTCACTGACATCTCACCATCATCATCTCCGCTACATCTCACCATCATCTCCCCTACATCTCACTAACATCTCACCATCAACTCCCCTACATCTCACCATCATCTCCCCATCATCTCCCCTACAACTCCCCTACAACTTCACATCATCTTCGCTACATCTCACCATCATCATCTCCGCTACATTTCACCATCATCTCCCCTACATCTCACTAACATCTCACCATCAACTCCCCTACATCTCCCTATCATCTCCCCTACATCTGACCATCATCTCCCCTACATCTCACCATCATCTCCCCTACATCTCACCATCATCTCCCCTACATCTCACCATCATCTCCAGTACATCTTCCCTACATCTCACCATCAACTCCCCTACATCTCCTCATCATCTCCCCTAGATCTCACTGACATCTCACCATCATCATCTCCAATACATCTCGCCATCATCTCCCCTACATCTCACTAACATCTCACCATCAACTTCCCTACATCTCACCGGCGTCTCACCGACATCTCACCATCATCTCCCCTACATCTCACCATCATCTCCCCTAGATCTCCCCTACATCTCACCATCAACTCCCCTACATCTCACCATCATCTCCCCTACATCTCACTGACATCTCACCAACATTTCACCATCATCTCCTCTACATCTCACTGACATCTCACCGTCATCTCCTCTACATCTCACTATCATCTCCCCTACATCTCACCATCATCTCCTCTACATGTCACTGACATCTCACCACCATCTCCTCCTCTACATCTCACCATCATCTCCTCTACATTTCACTGACATCTTACCACCATCTCCTCCTCTACATCTCATCATCATCTCCTCTACATCTCACTGACATCTAAGATTTCACCAACATTTCATTGACATCTAAGATTTTACCGACATCTCACCATCATTTCCCATAAATTTCACCGACATCTCACCATCATCTCCCTTAAATCTCATTGACATCCCACCATCATCTCCTCCACATCTCACTAACAACTCACCGACATCTAAGATTTCACAAACATTTCACTGATATCTAAGATTTCACCAACATCTTACCGACATTTCACTGATATCTAATGTAGTGCCCTGCTCCCAATGTGTGGGCGCTATGTGTTAAATTATAGTTGTCTGAGCAATAGTTTGGCTCAGAAGGATTGTGTTCAAATTATACTCTGTTTCAGTACAGCTGGTTGCATGATTTTACCCCTGATAGTGGGTGTCGCTGTCACCACTGGTCAGGGTTGGAAAGGCAACAGGCTGGATGCATTGGGTATCTCTTTCTCAGAAGTGGCTCAAGGGGCGTGGTCAACCTGCTGTGCATTCTGGGTGAGGGTACTTAAGGGATAGACACCATTTTGTGGGGTTCGTTTGTGGGTGATGGATGCCACCCACCCGATCCCGACCTGAGGGAACTTCTGGCCTCAGGGATGTGTTGGCAGTTTCCGCCTCGGGGCCACGTTGGCCGGAGGCTCCGTTACTGAGATGTAGGCCCAGGAGTCGCTGGGGCCTACTGATCCAGGGATGATCCTGTGTCACCTTGCCTGTGGGAAGGGACCGAGCAATTGAGGACTCAATTGGAGGATGTATCCGGATCAAAATCTACCTCACAGTGCTGCCGGAACGGCTGAAAGATCCTGGCACTGAGAGCTGTGTTCTTTTCATCAGAAGGTAACCCAGAGAGTGGTTGCACAAGTCTGTGGCAGAGACTATTGAACAAATTCTACTTTCACAAGTCTGTGGCAGAGACTATCTGTGAGTCCAGCGTGGAGACAGCTGTTCCTCTGGACCTAAGAAAATACCTGTGATCCGCAATTAAGGTACCTGAGTCCTCCCCATCCCTTCTGTTGAAAACTTTAATCAATAAAACCCCCTGAAAGAGACTTTGTGTTGGTGCAAACTTTCTTCAGGACGACTCTTCAAGGAGAACCACTGAGACGAGCGTATGGAACAGTAAGGTAACAGCAGGCCCAAAATTAAACTAGCAGCTCCTACGGGGGTATCGCTACACTAAGATTTCACGGACATCTCACCATCATCTCCCCTACATCTCACTGTCATCTCACCAATATCTTACCGACATCTTACCGACATCTCACTGACATCTCACTAACATTTCATTGACATCTCACTGTCATATCACTGTTATTTCACCAACATCTTACCATCATCTGACCGTCATCTCACCGTCATCTCACCGACATCTCACCGTCATCTCACCGTCATCTCACTGTCATCTCATTGTCATATCACTGTTATTTCACCAACATCTTACCGACATCTGACCACCATCATCTCACCGACATCTCACCGTCGTCTCATCGTCATCTCACCGGCGTCTCACCGTCATCTCACCGTCATCTCACCGTCATCTCCCCTACATTTCACTGACATCTCATTGTCATCTCACCGACATCTCACTGTCATCTCACCGACATCTCACCGCCGTCTCATCGTCATCTCATCGTCATCTCACCGTTATCTCACTGTCATCTCACCGTCATCTCACCATCATCTCCCCTACATTTCACTGACATCTCACTGTCATCTCACCGTTATCTCACTGTCATCTCACCGTCATCTCCCCTACATTTCACTGACATCTCACCGTCATCTCACCGTCATCTCCCCTACATTTCACTGACATCTCACTGTCATCTCACCGTTATCTCACTGTCATCTCACCGTCATCTCACCGTCATCTCCCCTACATTTCACTGACATCTCACTGTCATCTCACCGTCATCTCCCCTACATTTCACTGACATCTCACTGTCATCTCACCGTTATCTCACTGTCATCTCCCCTACATTTCACTGACATCTCACTGTCATCTCACCGTTATCTCACTGTTATCTCACTGTCATCTCACTGTTATCTCCCCTACATTTCACTGACATCTCACTGTCATCTCACCATTATCTCACTGTTATCTCACTGTCATCTCACCGTTATCTCCCCTACATTTCACTGATATCTCACTGTCATCTCACCGTTATCTCACTGTCATCTCACCGTCATCTCCCCTACATTTCACTGACATCTCACTGTCATCTCACCGTTATCTAACTGTCATCTCACTGTCATCTCCCCTACATTTCACTGACATCTCACTGTCAATCTCACCGTCATCTCCCCTACATTTCACTGACATCTCACTGTCATCTCACCAACATCTTACTGTCATCCCAATTTTCAAAATTTTGGATCAATGAGATCAATGAAAGATTGCTGGTTGTTATGGGATCCTGCCCCTCCCCCCACACTGCAAGGGTTAAATGCTTGTTAACTCCAGGGCAGGGGTCTCCAAACTTTTCAATATGAGGGCAAAATTGTATATTTTACAAAAATGAATGGGCCTAAAAAAGTCCACATCAGAGACCCCTGTACAACAGAGTCCTTACATATACAATATATCTGTTTGTATGGCTGACCTATAGACATGGCAGATGAACACGGAAGCTGCAGTTATATAGCTTGCCCTATACCCTTTATCATGACATGAACAGTAGGGACTTTCCTGATCCCGGTGTTCTCTTGGTGAATACCTAAGCCATTAACAGACATGAAAAGTAGACACTTCAGGAATCGCACTCAGGTGCCTCCCGGAAGGCTGCAGTAGCCTCCAAACCCAGGGAACTGTGGCCCACCTTCCTACAACTCCCACATCCACTATACCAGGGGTCTCCAAACTTTTCACTACAAGGGCAACATCTATATTTTACAAATATTTACAGGCCAATTAAAGTTGCCTTCAGAGTCCCTCTTACGTTACAGTTTCTTCTTATATCAGGATCGTTATCAGAGTCCGCCCTTACATCAGAGCCCCCCATTATATCAGTGCCTTCATCAGGGTCACCCCTTATATCAGTATCCCCATCAGAGTCCCTCATTATATCAGGGTCTCCATAAGAGTCCCTCTTACATTACAGTTCACCCCTATATCAAGGTACCCATCAGAGTCCCCCCTTACACCTGAGCCCCTTATTATATCATAATCACCATCAGAGTCATAAACAGAGACCATTGGCAGCCTCTGATGACCATATTCAGTGCCTACTCTGAGGATACACCAATGACTGTAGTTGTGGGCCAGATGTGGCTCATGGGCCGTAGTTTATACTATGCAGAGTTCTGATTTCCAGACACGCTACCAAGAGTTGAAGATACTCCCCCGGAAATATTTGCTCCTGTAGTGTTATTCTTTTGCATCCGCCCTTACCCCGTACCCCTGTTTATGATAGTACCCCAAATCCAAGATAGTGGTGCTGAAGAATCAGAAGCCCTGGGAAGACTCGGGTGTGGGTAGGACATCACTGCACTCCATAGGATGTTAATGCTGCGTACACACGGTCAGATTTTCCGACAAGAAAAGTCCGATGTGAGCCATTGGTTGGAAATTCCGACCATATGTAGGCTCCATCAGACTTTTCCTGACGGAATTTCCGCCAGAGAGCTGGGTCTCAAATTTTCCGACAGAAAAAAATCCGATCGGAAATTCCGATCGCCTGTAGCAATTCTGACGCGCATGCTCAGAAGCATTGAACTTAATTTTCTCGGCTCGTCGTAGTGTTGTACGTCACCGCGTTCTTGACGGTCGAAAGTTAAGACAACTTTTGTGTGACCGTGTGTATGCATGCCAAGCTTGAGCGGAAATCCGTCGGAAAAACCATCCAAGGTTTTTCCGACGGAAAATCCGATCGTTTGTACGCGGCATTAGTGTTTCTTAATAGTCAGCAGCTGCAGCATTTGTTGCTGCTGGCTTTTATTTTTGCAATTCTTGGGTGAAGTTCCTCTTTAATAAAGAGGCGGAGGGATGCAAAGCAAGGTGCTGTGAGTAACAAGAACACCTCCATCTGCAGCCTGGCATCAGTTTTATAGGCCGTCACCCTCTCTGGTCTTGATTGTCTCTGTTCCTTCCCCACACCCATCATCTGATTCCCGCCCCATACAAACTGAAAGTAACTGTTCTGGAAATCCCCAAACGTTTGTATGGTAACAAAGGGCAAGTTTTATGATTGCAGCTTCCAGGTTTATCTGCTGTGTCTGGCCACCAGCTATTGCAAATATATATATATATATATATATATATATATATATATATATACAGACATATACACACACACACAGTATATAAAGATACACTCTATATTACCAAAAGTATTGGGACGCCTGCCTTTACTGTACATGAACTTTAATGGCATCTCAGTCTTAAGCCCCGTACACACGGTCGGACTTTTTGCCAACAAACTTCATTTTGAGCAAGTTTGACAAAAAATCCGACCGTGTGCACGCTCCATCGGACAAAAGTTCGGTCTGCAAACGGACAAACTTTTGGCCAACAAAAGTCTGATGGAGCAAAGTACGACCGTGTGTACAGAAAACCATCGGACTTTAGTCCGATGGACAAAACAAATAATGTTAAAATCAATCAACAATAGCAGAAGTTGACCAAAGGGTGGCGGTAAAGAGCAGAAAAGAGCAGAAAAACCACATGATGTTGGAAAAAGTTTTGGGAAAGTTTGCAGAAAAGTCCTGTGGTGTGTATGCTATGGGTGTTCCCGACCAACTCCGTTCGGACAAAAATCCACGGAAAAGTCCGATGGAAGTCCGACCGTGTATACGAGGCTTAAGTCTGTAGTGTTCAATATTGGGTTGGCCCACCCATTGCAGCTATAACAGCTTCAACTCTTCTGGGAAGGCTGTCCACAAGGTTTAGGAGTGTGTCTATGGGAATGTTTGACCATTCTTCCAGAAGCGCATTTGTGAGGTCAGGCACTGATGTTGGACAAGAAGGCCTGGCTTGCAGTCTCTGCTTTAATTCTTCCCAAAGGTGTTCTATCGGGTTGAGTACAGGACTCTGTGCAGGCCAGTCAAGTTCCTTTACCCCAAACTCGCTCATCTATGTCTTTATGGACCTTGCTTTGTTCACTGGTGATGATGAAACAGGAAGGGGCCATCCCAAAACTGTTCCCACAAAGCTGGGAGCATAAAAAAAGTCCAAAATGTCTTGGTATGCTGACGCCTTATGCCACGTACACACGATCGTTTTTCCTGTCATGCAAATGTAGCGGGGTGCTATATTTAAGGGGAGTATCTGAGTGGTAGTTAGGCTCAGATACACTAATTGTTAGGTTTCTTGGACCATTTCTGTCCTTGGGAGATAGTATTGGTGTGCTGTTCCCTGTGGCCTACAGGTGGCGCTGTTGACGTGGGCCAGGGTTGAACTGATACAAGGTTGTGCCTTTTCTTGTCCCCTCTCGGCAGCAGTGCGGCGGGGCGGGGAACCTGCTGTGCCTGTCGGAAGAGGGTATAAAAAGGGGTGGCCATCTTCCAGCGGGGTCGCGCCCAGGCACCTTCAGCCTGGGTGGTGCGTGTGTCATCTCCGGGTGCCCTAGGCCCGGAGGCCGAGTTCCTGTTCCATCCCAGACACCTTCGGTCTGGGGTGAGGTACTATTTTTGAGGCCCGGAGCTCAGCACCTTCGGCTGGGTTCTGCCGGGGATTGAGGGCTCCCAGGGTGCAGCCTTGCGAGGGGACTTGTATCTTGGATTGAGGAGGCCAGGGAGGTGACCCCTTCTGAAGACCCAGCGCAGAGTCGTGGTGACAGTGGGGGCCTCTTTTAAACCTTCCGGAGGGAGGTTATTCTCCATAACAAGGGTCAAGTTTCTCCAAGAAGGCAGTGCATGTTCTGTAGGTCATAGTGGCAGTGACTCTACGCACACCAGGTCAGTGGCAGTGACCAAATAGGGCAAGGCCCTATTCACCAGGTCAGTGGCAGTGACCAACTTCACCAAGTCAGTGGCAGTGACTTTTCATGTTCATCAGGTCTGTGGCAGAGACCGTACGTCCAAATCTGTTTGTAAAAGCAGAACAGTAAGAGAAACCAGAATTGAGTTTGTGCCTGGACCTCCTCCCACCTTATCTGACATGTATCTCGTATGAACCTGTCTGCTCTCATAGAGACTATTTGTTATCCGTGGTGAAATAAATACAAAGGTTGGACTCTCGGTTGGTGTGGACAGTTACTGGGGAGAATTAAGGACTTTACTGGGGAGAATTAAGGACTTGTCTCTGGCTAATGCAGAGACGAGATCAGCTCGGGAGGATTCTAACACTAGCCGCAGGCAGACCCGAAAACTAACATCGCTCAACCTCCTCATCCAGGAGGGTACGGGCTGCTGGTGCGGTGTGCCTCATTCTTTTCCTGCGGAGGAGCCAAGTAAAGAAATAAAAGCAGGTAAAGTCTGGGGTGAGTGCGCTAGACGTGGGGGCTCGAGTCCGGGATGTGTCTGCGGTTGCAAAGTGTGAAAACCCCCCAGAAGTTGAACTTTATTCGCCAGTGAATTTCCGTGGAGGTCGGCCATATTGTGAACTGTGCCACGAGGAGAACCCTAACTGCGTAGTTCGTGGGCGTGCCTATTCAGAAAGCCCGCGAACAGTGCAGGAGTTGGGAGGAGTCTGGCCATGTGTGGAGTTGCACGTAGGGACTTTGGCGCAAAAAGGTCAGTGTGCAGTGGAGCAGCGGATGGATAACATGGCGTCTCATGCCTCATGGGTTCCGGTTACTACTACCATGAAGATGACTTCATTCGCTGCTTTGTTAACCGATACGGGGATTCGGTTCAAGCCCCGGGGACGATTTGCCTTCTACGTGTGTAAAGATGTGGAAGCCCTCGAAGAAATTTGTCCCGGCTGCTCTGGACTGGTGGTTCATCTAAAGCCATTCGGGCGATGCGAGAACTGTAAGGAGTTCCTATTTGAGGTTGAGCAACCTACGGAAAAGCCTCGGGCCTTCCACCTCAATTGCCTTACAGGCACCACCACTCCAGAGGGAGGAATCAGAGCTTGCACGGCCACCCTTGCGCACACTGACGGGACTTCGGAGGAAGTCACAGAGGAGCTCATTGTAGCGAGTAAGAGACCGAAGGATGCTGCTTCGGTTAGTACAGAGTCCTTTCTCCCACCGCCCAAGAGGAAGATCGGGTTTGTGATAGCTTCCCGCGGCCGTGGTGGAGCAACGCCCCAGCGCTTACTCTGGACGGATGCATCCGAAGGGAAAAGTCCCGGACGTCCTGGTTCTTCTTCAAGCCGAGGTAAGCCGGGGGAAGAGACTCTGTTAAAGGCTCTAGCCCTGGGGATTCACATGTCAGTGAATCAGCTAGAGGGGGTGATTTGTCCTGTGCCAGGAGTTACCTTCCTGCGGAAGAATATGACACCTCCGATCTGGAGTCCATCTCTGATGCGGGTGATGATACCGCCATTGATGAACTGTTCGAGAGAAAGGGATGGAATAAGATGCCCCTGTCCTTGTCCCGTGGTGCTAGGGACTCACCCATGTCCATTGGGGAAAATACACCCCAGGTGGTGGCTTCTGAGCCTGAGGAAGGATCTGTCCCCTTGCCTGCTCCTCCATCATTGGAGGCACCTGTTTCAACACCCGAGACGAGTCGGATGTCACTGCGGGCCCCTGCAACTGGTCCAGAGGTAGTTAAAGTACCTCGGCACCCTGATGCCATTGTCTTGCCTGGCGCGGGAGACCGCGCTACCATGCCACCACTGTCCCGTTTACAGAGACTTTTCAATCAAAGAGTTGCCAGCGAGTATGGGTGGGAATACCCGTACCTACCAAAGGAACTTTTGTTCGAAGTGGAGGCCTGTAGACACCGGTGGTATGAGAACTTTGTGTGGACACATATCAAAGTGCCCCAGGCCAGGAGATACCTCTCATGTTCACCCGCGACTACTCAGAGGTTTAAGGACTGTAAGGCTGCCTGGATGTTGGGTCGGCACATCTATGCAGACAAGGTACTCATTTGTAGGAAGGACAAGGGCAATGTTGAGTACCATATAGACACGTTTGACAAACATTGGAAGCCTCTGGTATTGCCTGACCCACATTATTACTTATGAGAGACAAGACTCTTTGTTTTTGTTTTTCTTGAGTACATTCTCTTTTTAAAGCCCAGGAACTCTTTGCCCTAAGTTAAAGGGTAGCCTACCCTTTGGAGGAGCGGGAGCTGTTGCTGTTTTGTTGTTCTCCCCTCTCTCCCCACCGCAAAGATTCAAGTACTTTGGGAGTAGATAGTTCAGGGCCACAGTACAGAAGAAAAAGTTTATTTTGGGATGAGTGCTCTGACATTGGCACTACCACTAGGTGGCGGTGTTGCGTAACTATTGCCTTACTGATGATGTGATGCAGTTACTTATTGGAAGGAAGGGATTCTTCTCTAGGGAGGGAGCTTTTCATTCCAACTAATGTTATTTTAGGTGTGTTTTTCTCTTCCCTGCAGGTGAACGCCAAGCAAGACCGCTGAGTATGGGGTGGGTCTTAGCTATTGCAGCGGAATTTTATTGAAAATTTTATGTGACCTCAAAAATGTTTTTTCCCTATGCACATGTGTATTTCTCTTTTCCCTTCTGTGTTTCCCTTTTCAGGTTCCGGCACAAACATACAGTTTAAAAAAAAAAAAAAAAAAAAAAAAGTTTCCATTTCTTTTGGTAGTCTGTCTCTGGATCGGGCTTATGCTGACTCAGGCCTGAGAGGCATAGGTTGGTTCCAGACACTGGGGACCAGTGTCCATCAAGTGAGGGGGATGTGTAGCGGGGTGCTATATTTAAGGGGAGTATCTGAGTGGTAGTTAGGCTCAGATACACTAATTGTTAGGTTTCTTGGACCATTTCTGTCCTTGGGAGATAGTATTGGTGTGCTGTTCCCTGTGGCCTACAGGTGGCGCTGTTGCCGTGGGCCAGGGTTGAACCACTGATACAAGGTTGTGCCTTTTCTTGTCCCCTCTCGGCAGCAGTGCGGCGGGGCGGGGAACCTGCTGTGCCTGTCGGGAGAGGGTATAAAAAGGGGTGGCCATCTTCCAGCAGGGTTGCGCCCAGGCACCTTCAGCCTGGGTGGTGCGTGTGTCGTCTCCGGGTGCCCTAGGCCCGGAGGCCGAGTTCCTGTTCCATCCCAGACACCTTTGGTCTGGAGTGAGGTACTATTTTTGAGGCCCGGAGCTCAGCACCTTCGGCTGGGTTCCGCCGGGGATTGAGGGCTCCCAGGGTGCCGCCTTGCATGGGGACCCGTATCCAGGATCGAGGAGGCCAGGGAGGTGACCCCTTCTGAAGACCCAGCGCAGAGTCGTGGTGACAGTGAGGGCCTCTGGTAACTCTCCGGAGGAAGGTTCTTCTCCATAACAAGGGTCAAGTTTCTCCAAGAAGGAAGTGCATGTTCTGTAGGTCATAGTGGCAGTGACTCTACGCACACCAGGTCAGTGGCAGTGACCAAATAGGGCAAGGCCCTATTCACCAGGTCAGTGGCAGTGACTTTTCATGTTCATCAGGTCTGTGGCAGAGACCGTACGTCCAAATCTGTTTGTGAAAGCAGAACAGTAAGAGAAACCTGAATTGAGTTTGTGCCTGGACCTCCCACCTTATCTGACCTGTGTCTCGTATCAACCTGTCTGCTCTCATAAAAACTATTTGTTATCCGTGGTGAAATAAATACAAAGGTTGGACTTTCAGTTGGTGTGGACAGTTACTGGGGAGAATTAAGGACTTGTCTCTGGCTAATGCAGAGACGAGATCAGCTCGGGAGTATTCTAACACTAGCCGCAGGCAGACCCGAAAACTAACACCGCTCAACCTCC
This sequence comes from Rana muscosa, assembly GCA_029206835.1. NCBI lineage: Eukaryota > Metazoa > Chordata > Amphibia > Anura > Ranidae > Rana > Rana muscosa. The sequence continues at coordinate 17,136,347 of CM055125.1, read as the reverse complement.
TCATCCAGGAGGGTACGGGCTGCTGGTGCGGTGTGCCTCATTCTTTTCCTGCGGAGGAGCCAAGTAAAGAAATAAATGCAGGTAAAGTCTGGGGTGAGTGCGCTAGACAAAAAAACAAAGTTTTTCTCAACGTGATTCGTTGTGATTCCTCTCAAGCCTGCCTTGCATACAAAGCGCAGTGGCATACAACACGTACGACGGCACTATAAAGGGGAGGTTCCATTCGAATGGCGCCACCCTTTGGGCTGCTTTTGCTGATCCTTGTGTTAGAAAAGTTTGGTGAGAGACGATTTGCGCTTTTCAGCCTCGTGCTTTTCAATCCGTTACAGCGTGACGAATGTGCTATCTCCATTACAAACGCTAGTCTTACCAGAACGAGCGTTCCCGTCTCATACTTGATTCTCAGCATGCACGTTTTTTTTTCCCCCTCAGAAAAGCATACACACGAGCGGTTTTTGCAAAACTTTTTGAGAAAAAGAACAACGGGAAAAACTACGAGAAAAAATAGAGCAGGTTCTAATTTTTTTGCGGGCAGTTTTCTCGTCAAGAAAACTGCTATGAAGCATACACACGACCGGTTTTCACGACCAATCTAAAAAATGTCAGTTTTCTCGTCATGAAAAACGGTCGTGTGTACGCGGCATGAGAGTTCCCTTCACTGGAACGAAAGGGCCAAGCTCAACCCCTGAAAAACAACTCCACACCATAATCCCCGCTCCACCAAACTTTACACTTGGCACAATGCAGTCAGGCAAGTATCGTTCTCCTGGCAACCAGATTGCCAGACAGAGAAGTGTATTTTTCACTCCAGAGAACACGTCTCCACTTCTCCAGTGGTGGGGTGCTTTACACCCCGGCATCCGACCCTTTGCATTGCACTTAGTGATGTAAGGCTTGGATGCAGCTGCTCAGCCATTGAAACCCATTCCATGAAGCTCTCTACACACTGTTGTTGTGCTAATCTTAAGGCCACATGAAGTTTGGAGGTCTGTAGCTATTGACTCTGCAGACAGTTGGCGACTTCTGCGCACTGTGAGCTTCAACATGCGCTGACCCCGCTCTGTCAATTTACGTGGCCTACCACTTGGTGGCTGAGTTGCTGTTGTTCCCAGTTGCTTCCACTTTGTTATAATACCACTAACAGTTGACCGTGGAATATTTAGTAGCAAGGAAATCTCACAGATGGATTTATTGCACAGGTGGAAACCTATCACGGTACCACGCTTGAAGTCACTGAGCTCCTGAGCGTGACCCATTCGTTCACAAATGTTTGTAGAACCCGTCTGCATGCCTAGATGCTTGATTTTATAAACCTGTGCCCATGGAGGTGATTGGAACACCTGAATCCAATGAATTGAAGGGGTGTCCAATACGTTTGGCAATATAATCTATGTGAGATAGGGACCTTAGGCAGATCAAAATTCAGCTGGTTCAGCAGGGACTGGGCAAATTTCAATCCACGTATGGGCAGACTGATTGTACGGAAGTCAATCCACTGATCAATTTCTGTACAACCAGCCTGTTGGGTTTTTCCTGATCAGTGTCGCCAGCTATAGCCTGCAACACAGATCAGTGTTATGTGGATGGAGGAAATTGGGTCATTCTTTCATTCAACCTACTGGTCGACCGAAAAAAAAAAAAAAATCAATGTATGGCCAGCTTTAGATTGTAAGCTCTCTGTGTGCAGGGACTGATATGAATGTATAATATGTAAAGTCCAGCATTCATTTTCAGGGCTATATTAATACAAATGCAACATTATAATAAAACTCATTGCTGTTGTTTAGCATTGCCTTTCTGTGTAACAGGATTGATACATAGCTTCCATGTCTACAAGCCAATAAAGCAAACATTCTATTATTCTGTGTACTGCCCCACCCATGTGCACTCTTCAATTTGATCCTTATACAGTGGAATCTTGGATTACGAGCATAATCCGTTCCAGGAGAATGCTCGTAATCCAAAGCACTTGCATATCAAAGCGAGTTTCCCCATAGAAGTCAATGGAAACGAAAATAATTAGTTCCACATTGACTTCTATGGCATGCAATACCGCATGTGGCCAGAGGAGCTAGGAGAGACTTGGAAATACTCGTAAACCGTTCGGCTGCATTCAGAAACCCTCAGAAACTGAGTATTTCCGAGTATTTCTGAACGGCTCTGAATGGCTCAGATCGGCTCCGATCGGATCCGGCACCCCGCACCTCTGGCTAAATGCGGTACTGCACACCGCAGAGGCTTGAATCCTGCTTGTTTTGTGAGACAACACTCGCAAACCGAGTCAGAATAAAAAAAAAAAATGCTCGTATTGCGAAACGCTCATTAACCGCGTTACTCGCAATCTGAAGTTTCACTGTAAAGGGGTCTGGGTGGCTGTTGAATATGGTGCAGGCACACACTGGTGTGGTGGTAAATTATGTTTGACGTTCTCCCTATAAAATCCTCGAAAAATTGTCTAATCCACCATCCACGCACTGCTCCCTCGATAAAATCAGACATCTCAGAGCCCTGGGGCCACAGCATGCAGGATAACAGGATCCAGAACCAAAAGCAGAACAAATACAATTTGTGTTTTTTTTAGCTGCCAGCAGATGCTTCTTGGTAAATGCAGCAGGAGGAGGGTGTTCCGGTGTTTCTGAGATGAGTCACAAGACTTTCTGTTGTTAAAGCTGAACTCCAGACTGATATAAAAAACACCAATTATTTCAGTTATTCCTTCATTTAGAAAAATCATTACATTTTAATTTTATCGCATAATAAATAAAAATCTATAATTTCCGACAGCAGAGCTCTTTAGATTTTTTTCACTTTCCTAAACTGGAATGGCTGCATCAATGCAAATGTGTGGTCTTCCTATACTGCCAGGAGAATTTTTTTTGTCTGTGATGATTGAAGAAGAATTCCAGGTATTGATATTTTATACATAGTTGCATTGATCCAGCTTGGAGAAGTGTAACTATGTATATACAGTAAAACCTTGGATTGCGAGCATAACTCGTTCCAGAAACATGCTTGTAATCCAAAGCACTTTTGTATACGAAAGCAAATTTCCCCATAAGAAATAATGCAAACGCAAATGATTCGTTCCACAACCATTTATTCATAAGTCCTTCAGTTTATAGTCCATATAAAAAGATTATAACAATGTGATAGGTTGTGTAACCATAAAATGTTTATCCACAAATGGAAGCCTCCATATAGGGGATTAGAAACAAAATTCAGCAGGAACTACAGAGTATAAAAGAGAAGAGAGGCGCCTCTAAGTGTAGCAATATGGTTATATTTAATGAAGGTACAACATTTAGCAACTCACATGTTTGATGAATATAAGAGGCAAATCTAAGGCTGGTTTCACACTGGGGCGGTGGGTGCGGTGGCGGTATAGTGCCGCTATTTTTAGCGACGATATACCGTCGGAATTGCGGCGGTATTCGGCCGCTAGCGGTGCGGTTTTAACCCCCGCTAGAGGCCGAAAAAAGGTTAATACCGCCGGCAATGCACCTCTGCAGAGGCAAATTGCCGACGGTATTACAGCGGTTTCCTATTGCTTTCAATGGGAAGGAGCGGTAAACACACCGCTCCTCTCACCCCTAGGGATGAGCCGAACACCCCCCTGTTCAGTTCGCACCAGAACCTGCGAACAGACAGAATGTTCGTGTGAACTTTAGAACCCTATTAAATACAATGGACTTGAACGTTCGAAATCAAAAGTGCTAATTATAAAGGCTAATATGCAAGTTATTGTCCTAAAAAGTGTTTGGGGACCCGGGTCCTGCCCCAGGGGACATGTATCAATGCAAAAAAAAGTTTTAAAAACAGCCGTTTTTTCGTGAGCAGTGATTTTAATAATGCTTAAAGTGAAACAATAAAAGTGAAATATTCCTTTAAATTTCGTACCTGGGGTGTGTGTATAGTATGCCTGTAGAGCAGCGCTTGTTTCCCGTGCTTAGAACTGTCCCTGCACAAAGTGTCATTTCTGAAGGAAAAAAAGTCATTTAAAACTCTCTCGCGGCTATAATGAATTGTCGGCTCCCGGCAATACATAGAAAAGTCATTGATATAAAAAAAAAAGCGTGAGGGTCCCCCCAAATTCAATTACCAGGCCCTTCAGGTCTGGTATGGATTTTAAGGGGAACTCCACCCCAAATTAAAAAAAAAATGGCGTGGAGTTCCCCCAAAAATCCATACCAGACCCTTTATCCGAGCACGCAACCTGGCAAGCCGCAGGAAAAGAGGGGGGGACGAGAGCGCCCCCCCCTCCTGAACCGTACCAGGCCACATGCCCTCAACATGGGGAGGATGTCCCCATGTTGATGGGGACAAGGGCCTCATCCCCACAACCCTTGCCCGTGGTTGTGGGGGTCTGCGGGCAGGGGGCTTATCGGAATTTGGAAGACCCCTTTAACAAAGGGGACCCCCAGATCCCGGCCCCCCCATGTGAATTGGTAATGGGGTACAAGACTCCGGGAGTGTAGTGGAGAGAGGTAAGCTCAGCTGCCTGCTCATCTCACTCAAAGTAGTGAGATGAGCAGGCAATGCTGCTCTCTCAGACATGTTTTCTCTCTCATTTAAGAGGATAAATTATATTATCTAAAGAGAAAAATGAAAATGGAAAATGTTGGCCCATCTAGCCTAATACAACTAAACACCCTCTGTGTGTGGGTTCTACTGGAGGTCCAGAATTATTTTCCAATTGCCCAATCAGTGCCCATCAATGCAGCCTGATCAGTGCCCATTAATGTAGCCTGATCAGTGCCCATTAATGCAGCCTGATTAGTGTCCATCAATGCAGCCTGATCAGCGTCCATCAATGCAGCCTCACCAGTGCAGACAGTGCCCATCAGTGCAGCCTGATCAGTGCAGACAGTGCTCACCAGTGCAGAAGGCTTTCACACTGGAGCGGTGCGCTTGCAGGACGGTCTTTGAGGCGCTGTAGGAGCGGTGTATACACCGCTCCTACAGTAAGGTGACCAGATTTTTCAAATGAAATCTGGGGACATATTTTTTTTTATACTAGTAATGGCAGCAATCGGAGACTCTCTGCCAGTCACCACCCGCCGCACAGCCTGTCAAGTCTTACTCTTTGGGCCCCGGCTACTACTGGGTGGGGAGTGGAGGAAGATCACTCCATCAGGGAAGGCAAGGAGATAATCAGGCAGGCGGCTGGCCGGGACTTGAACCAAGGCAGAAGAACATGCGAGCAGAGCTGGATGGGCATGCACCCGAAACTGAAGAAATATTCCCTCCGCTCCGACCAGCACATGGTCATCAGAAAGGGGCACAGATAATGGAAAAAAATACAGCCCCTAAGAAAGTAGGAGCGGCAGAGCGGAGGTGTGTAATTTAGATTTTTCTTTTTAATACTGCACTGACTGTCTGTGAAATTGCTCCAGCCCCTGTTCAAATCCAATCCGGGGACAAAACCGGGGACAGACTTGGTCCGGGGACAGTGTCCTCAATCCGGGGACTGTCCCCGGAAACCGGGGATGTCTGGTCACCCTATCCTACAGCACCCCTGCCCATTGGAATCAATGGGCAGCACTGCCGAGCCGCCAGCAAAGAGCCCTGCTAGCAGCTGAATAGCGCCGCAAAAACTACAGTAAAGTGCCGCTAAATATAGCGGCGCTTTACCGCTGATGCCTCAGTGTGAAAGTAGCCTTAGAGTGCCGCCTAATCAGTAGCAATGAGTGCAGCCTCAACCTCCTTAATGAGTTTGCATTGATTTCAGCATGCATGTGTAGCGGCCTCTACCCTCTCCTCTCTACTCTTCTTGCTCTGGCGCTCGTCTAGGGGTACTCTGAAGGAGAGAGTGCGGGGTCACCACGCCAAGTCCCCCTGCAGAGTATGTGCAGTGAGAGACAATCCTCTTTTACCTTCGGGTCGGTGTTCTGCATCTGGAGACCTCCTCCTGGTTTTCTCGAACAGTGTCTGCCAGTAAATGAGCCCCACACCACTAAAGTCCAACACTCCTTTATTCTTCCAATAACAAAGTAATGCACAGACAGTTGGACTCCCTCAACGAACAGAACAGACAAGGGGGGTGTGGATGCAAGTAGGCCCAGGCCCAATGAACTCTCCACTTTCCTTCCTGAAAGTGGGTTGAGGTCTCCGAGCGAAGGGGGATTTCCTTCCAGGCGGTCTCCGATGGAAAGCTCACCTGTCACCGGCAATATGCTGCACCAGGTCTTCAAGCAAGTATCTCCCACCGGTCCATTACGCCCTCCGGATTCAGGTACCCACTCCCAGGGTCCCCTAGGGTCTCCTTCCCTTGCGGAACTCAGTGTTGGGCACTGAGCTCTAGACCTCCATCCGAGTACCAGACCCCAGGCTAAAGGTGCCTGGGATGGAACACGACCTCCGAACGTCCTCTAGGCCTAGGCCGCCTAGAGCAGTGTTTCTCAACTCCAGTCCTCAAGGCGCCCCAACAGGTCATGTTTTCAGGCTTCCCATTATTTTGCACAGGTGAGTTGATCAGTTTCACTGCCTTAGTAATTACCACAACCGTTTCATCTGAGGGAAATCCTGAAAACATGACCTGTTAGGGCGCCTTGAGGACTGGAGTTGAGAAACACTGGCCTAGAGGACCGACACGAACCACCGCCCACAGGCTGAAGGTGCCCGGGACTCCCCCGTGACAAAGATGGCCGGCCCCTTTATACCCTCTCCCAGCAAGCACGGCGGGTTCCCCGCCCCACCATACTGCTGCCGAGGGAGGACAAAAAGGGGCCCGGCACACAGCAATGGTTCAACCCCAGCCCAAGGCGACAGCGCCACCCGCTGGGCTGCAGGGAACTGCACATCACTGGTGTCTCTGCCAGTTTTAAATACACAGAAAAGTGTATACCCGCTACACTCTCCCCTTGGTGATTTGACACTGGTCCCCAGTGTCTGGAACGAACCATGCCCTCAAGGGCTGACATAGTCCAATCCAGAAACCGACTGAAAATTGTAAAAAATCCCAAAATTTAGAAAACTAAAACTAGTTAGAGCAGTTGTGCCTAAGCCTCACATGAAAAGGGAGGGAAAGGGAAACAACAACACTTAACAACAACCTTGAAATCACATTTTCACATTACACTTTTCCCCACCCATCCTGACTAAGACCCACCCCATACTCAGTGGTCTTGATGGGATGCTCTCCTGCAGAGGGGAAAAGAAAGTTAACACACATAAACCCTGACACATGTATTCGTGTGAGAATGAAAAAACGTCTCCACAGAGAAATCCTTTCCTTCATGAAGTGTGTGTGTGTGAACAGTGATATCGATGCGCAACACTGCCACCTGATGACAGCATCACGGTAACTGCACTCGTGGAACTTTCCTTCTTCTCTTGCGCCCTATCTACCCCAGAGTCCATGATTTCTTGTTGGAGAATTGAAGAACAAACAGGAACAGTCCTTCTTCCTCTGGGTAACAAGAACAACAACCCCGGAAAGTTCAGCAGCATAAAGAACAAAAACGGTGTCTCTCTTCTCCTATAGATAGAATTGAGGGTGCGGCAGGACAAGTGGCTTCAAGTGTTGATCCATGGTCTCCAGATGGTACTCGACATCTTCCCCTTCCTTGCATCGGATCAGCACCTTGTCCGCGTGGATTTGTCGTCCCAGCATCCATTCTGCCTTGCAATCTTTAAAGCGCTGAGAGGCCTTGGGGGAACACGCAAGGTACCTGCGGGCGTGTGGAACCTGAAGGTGGGTCCACACAAAGTCATTGTACCAGCGCTCCCGGCAAACTTCCACTTCATACAATAGCTCCTTGGACAAGTACGGGTACTCCCATCCATACTCAGCAGCAACCTTCTGGCCAAATAGGCGTTGTAGTCTCGCCAGAGGAGGCATAGTGGCTCTGTCCCCTTCACCAGGCAAAACTATTGAGTCCGGGTGGCGAGGGGCCTTGATTACATCTGGTCTGGGCATAGATGCCCGCAGCAACAGTCTCTTTTCCCCGGCAGGAGGCACCGGGAAGGCAAAAGTAGGCTGGGGACGGGACCCCTCCTCAGGCGCTGGTGCCTCCACCTGGGGTGTACTATCCCCCTGTAGACATGGGTGGGTCCCTGGTTCTGCGGGACGAGGCGAGAGGTACTTTGTCCCAGCCCTTTTGAGCAAACAGTTCGTCTATGGCGACATCGTCTCCCAGATCGGAGAGCGACTCTAGGTCGGATGTGTCACACTCCTCCGCGGGTATGTAGCCTGTAGTGGAAACGGGACTACCACCCCCCATGGACACACAGGGTTGTGGATCCCCGACACCTCCGCCCACACACCAAGTCCCTCCGCCTGGCTTACCTCTGCCTTTTCTTGAGGCAGGACGTCCGGACCTCTTCTTACCGGATTCATCCGGGCCGGGCGTAGGCAGGCGAGATGGTCCACCGCAACCTCTGGACGGGGCTACCATACCAGTCTTTCTCTTCGGCGGTGGACGGTGTGAGACAGTGGTGACTGAGTCAGCATCCTCGGATTTCTCCCGTTGAGTACTCGCGACCTCCTCCGCGGTCGCTGCAGTGCGCACAGGGATGACTGTCAAAGCAGTGATTCCTCCAACTTGAGTGGTGCTGTCTGTGGTACGGCCGGGGTAGATGGTTCTTGACTTCTCAATGACTGTATCTACCTCGAATAGGAACTTCCCACAGACTTTGCATCGCCCGAATGGCTTCAGATGACACACCAGTCCCGAGCAGCCAAGACAAATCACACCCAGGGCCTCAACATCCATGCATGAATACAGGGCGAATCGTCCCCTTGGCTTTAGCCGAATCCCTGTATCGGTCACCGGAGCAGCAGCAATCAAAGACGTGGTGGAAGGATGAAGTGGAACCCACGCTGTTTGTCTGAACATGGTGACTTGCTGTTGGTCCATCGCGCACTGCAAAGTTTTGCGCCAACGTCCCACGTGTAGTCCTTCACACGTATTGGACTCCTTCCCTTTGCTCCAGTTCGCGGGCTTTTTCTTCCTGAGTCACGCCCACAAACTAAGCGGTGGGGGTGTGCCTGGTGGCGCAGTGCAAATAGAAGCCCCCACGTGTAGTCCTTCACACGGCTGAGCTCCCCCCTTTCCTCGCGGGACTTTCCCTTCACTGGGTCATGTCCACGACTTCGAGCAGGGATGCACTTTGGCCAATAATATGGCCGACCTACTTGGAACTCCTCCGGGCAGACACGTTCAAACTCCGTAGTAGCACAAACACCATCCCGGACCCGAGCCCCCACGTGTAGTGGCCTCTACCCTCTCCTCTCTACTCTTCTTGCTCTGGCGCTCGTCTAGGGGTACTCTGAAGGAGAGAGTGCGGGGTCACCACGCCAAGTCCCCCTGCAGAGTATGTGCAGTGAGAGACAATCCTCTTTTACCTTCGGGTCGGTGTTCTGCATCGGGAGACCTCCTCCTGGTTTTCTCGAACAGTGTCTGCCAGTAAATGAGCTCTAGACCTCCATCCGAGTACCTCACCCCAGGCTAAAGGTGCCTGGGATGGAACACGACCTCCGAACGTCCTCTAGGCCTAGGCCGCCTAGAGGACCGACACGAACCACCGCCCACAGGCTGAAGGTGCGCGGGACTCCAAAGATGGCCGACCCCTTTATACCCTCTCCCAGCAAGCACGGCGGGTTCCCCGCCCCACCATACTGCTGCCGAGGGAGGACAAAAAGGGGCCCGGCACACAGCAATGGTTCAACCCCAGCCCAAGGCGACAGCGCCACCCGCTGGGCTGCAGGGAACTGCACATCACTGGTGTCTCTGCCAATTTTAAATACACAGAAAAGTGTATACCTGCTACACATGGAACACTTTGCACATGCTGAAATCAATGCAAACTCGTTAAACAGACCACATTCATTGAAAGTTCATTAGCATACAGATTATGATTTTGCAATAAAGTGATCCATGCTGCAAACTCATTAAAGTCCACCTTCAGTGAAAGTTTATGTACTGCAAAGTTTGCAAAACATGAACTTTCACTGAAGGGAGACTGTTGATGTTCTGTCTCAACTACAAAGCGATAAAGTTCATCTCCAGGTTTAAGTAGGCCTTACTCAAGCTGGTTTGATATTCATCCCTTGCATCGATACAGGCAGTTTAACTCAATGAATAAACTCACAGTTAGGACGACAGACGATGAATCCTTTCGAATGTTCCGTTTAATGATGGATATTCATAGATAGAAAAACGTTGCAGTTGTAAGCCACATGTAAGATGTTTAGCATGGAAGATATACAGGAGTAATGACCAGAATCAGGAAGTGGAGGAGATATATAAAGAACTACGGTGAGAGAGAGAGTTCAGCTAGAAAGAAGGGGACAGATCTTAAAGACACAGAGCAAGAATAATCACATAGTGTAACACAACACTCCCCGTCTGAAATCTTTAGATTTCATAACCTCAAACTAAAATATATATTTTCAAAAAGTCCAATACTGACGAATGTCCTGGAACCTGTAATGAAAAACATGCAACAAGCAAATAATAAACGTAAGTTCAACAGGATGAAGAACATAAAGTCACAGTATGATGTCTTCAAATAATTCCAAAGTTCTGAGTAGAACCTGTAGATGGCAGCAATATACTCCCCGCCGTGCCAACAGCATGGCTAGTCCTTGCACAAGTCACTCACCTGGCAAAGGGAGTACTAACTCTGTAATTGGTCGACTAAAGGTTTGTGTCGATCCTCCCTTGGTTACCTTGACTTCTACCTTCCGGACTTTGTTATCGTCGCTGGGCATAACTTTAGTAATAAGACCCATAGGCCACTCATTCCGACAAACTTCCTTGTCTTTTAGAAGGATGAGGTCTCCAACCTTAAGATTCGGCTTAGATGCTTGCCATTTGTTACGACCTTGAAGGTGATGAAGATACTTTTTCTTCCAGCGATGCCAGAACACATTGGCTAGATGCTGCACCTGCTTCCATTGATGCCTGTAATGGTGTGACCGCAGCTTCTGTTATGTACTTACAGAAGTGTAGAGTGAGGTGTTCACAGTTCTTATTTCCTTATCATCTTCAGGGCTTACTAGTCCATAGGTGGTGTCGATAGTGGGTGAGTGGGAGTCCTCACACAGAAACCTTGGAGGTGACAGCCATAAGCTGTCCTGAAGAGCAGCAGGTGACACGGCTCTGGTCCCACAGTCAGCTGGGTTGAGTTCAGTGGGAACGTGATGCCATTGACTTGGTAGAGAGAATCTCTTGATACGTTCAACCCTGTTGCTGACGAACACATAAAATTGTTTTGTTTGGTTGTTTATGTAACCAAGTACTACCTTACTGTCTGTATAGAAGGTGAAAGAATCAATTTTAGTGTCCATTTCACTTCGTATGACCTCTGCAATTTCTACTGCTAGCACGGCTGCACAAAGTTCAAGTCTTGGTATGGTATGTGCAGGCTTGGGAGTGAGTTTTGCCTTGCCTAGGACAAAACTACAGTGTGATTCTCCATTCAGTTCAGAGGTCTTCAAATAGGCTACTGCAGCAATAGCTTCAACTGATGCATCAGAGAAAATATGAATCTCTCTCCGGTTAGCAGTTGAAGTGGAACCGGGAACATAGCAACGGGGAATCTGAAGTTTTTCTAGTGACTTCAAAGAGTATCTCCACCTTTCCCACTTGTGTTGATTCTCACTAGGCAAGGGAGTATCCCAGTCTATGTTCTCAGTAGACAACTGTCTTAGTAAAATCTTACCTTGAATGGTAACTGGAGCAATGAAACCCAGTGGGTCATAGATGCTATTCACCACGGACAGGACTCCTCTCTTAGTGAATGGTTTGTCACAAGTTGACACTTGGAAGGTGAATTTGTCTTGCTTGATGTTCCACAACAAACCCAGACTTCGCTGTACAGGAGGCACATCTGTACCCAAGTCAAGGTTTTTTAGACTAGTGGCATAGTCCTCAGAGTGAAAGGCATTCATAAGTTCCTGGCTGTTGGATATAATCTTGTGCAGTCTAAGGTTTGCTACAGACAGCATCTCCTTTGTTCTGGTGAGAAGATCAATTGCTTCTTTAGCAGTTGGAAAGGACTTAAGTGCGTCGTCAACGTACAAGTTTCTTTCAACAAATTGACGGGCATCAGATCCATATTCAACTTCTCCAGTCTGAGCTGTTCTCCTTAGCCCATAAGTTGCCACTGCTGGGGAAGGACTGTTACCGAAGACATGTACCTTCATGCGATAATCTATAACTTCATTGTTGAGGTCATTGTCCTTGTGCCATAGAAACCTGAGGTAGTTTCTGTTGTCTTCTCTGACGATGAAGCAGTGAAACATCTGTTGAATGTCGGCCATTACTGCTACAGGCTCTTGTCTGAAACGAATCAAGACTCCTATTAGACTGTTGTTCAAGTTGGGTCCAGTAAGGAGCATGTTGTTAAGAGAAACACCTTCGTGCTGAGCACTGGAATCAAAGACAACTCTGATTTGGTCTGGTTTGCGTGGGTGATACACGCCAAAGGATGGAAGGTACCAGCATTCTTCTCCCTCCTTTAGTGGGGGAGCAGGCTCTGCAAGATCTCTGTCAAATACATTTTGCATAAAGTCCACAAAGTGCTTTTGCATCTCTGGTTTCCTGCTTAAGTTTCGCTTTAAGGAGGAGAATCTACTGATGGCCTGCTGTAAGTTGTTGGGCAATCTCTCTCTTGGGAGACGAAAGGGTAGGGGTGCTACCCAGTTATTGGAGTCATCTTGAAAGAACTCATTGTCCATTACCTTGATGAATTCCTTGTCTTCCATTGAAGGAGCCAGTATGTCATCTTCACTGGTTGCATTAAACACTGTAGAGCCGAAGTCGCCATCATGGCAGGAGAAAGGGCTTGTGTCACCTGAGATACCATGTTGCCATTTGTGGCTGGCTATCTTCTCTTTCACCCAGTAGTAGGGATGAGCTCGGTGTTCGAGTCGAACATACGTTCGACTCGAACATCGGCTGTTCGATCGTTCTGCGAAGATCGAACGATTTGGGCCGTTCGCGCCTAATTCGAGTGACGCGAACGGCCCACAATGCACTACGCCATCGCAGTGTCATCCAGGCGCTGTGATTGGCCAAGCATGCACTGTGACCCCGCATGCTTGGCCAATCACAGCGCCGGCAGCGAGGAGAGCAATGATTGGCCACAGGCAGGATGCCTGTGGCCAATTATTGCTGAGGGTGTTTAGTACACGCCCCACACTATAAAAGGCCGCCAGCACGGCGGCCTAGTGTAGTGTGTTCCGGAGCAGGGAAAGAGAAGCATAGGCAGGGACAGTGACATTTTTTTTTCTTGCTTAACCTGGATTCCTTTAGTTTAGGGAAAGAGAAGGATAGGTAGGGAGAGTGTCAGTGTGTTTTACTGTGCTAATCCTTGTTTCTAGGGACAGGGAAGGACAGTGAGGGAAATTCTCCTTGTGCTATACTGTGCTAAAGCATTGATCATCAACCATCTTTAAAAAAACATTTTTTCTAGGGACAGAAAACTATAGGTAGGGAGAGTGTCAGTGTGTTTTACTGTGCTAATCCTTGTTTCTAGGGACAGGGAAGGACAGTGAGGGAAATTCTCCTTGTGCTATAGTGTGCTAAAGCATTGATCATCAACCATCTTTAAAAAAACATTTTTTCTAGGGACAGAAAACTATAGGTAGGGAGAGTGTCAGTTTCTTTCACTGTGCTAATCCTTGTTTCTAGGGACAGGGAAGGACAGTGAGGGAAATTCTCCTTGTGCTATACTGTGCTAAAGCATTGATCATCAACCATCTTTAAAAAAACATTTTTTCTAGGGACAGAAAACTATAGGTAGGGAGAGTGTCAGTGTGTTTTACTGTGCTAATCCTTGTTTCTAGGGACAGGGAAGGACAGTGAGGGAAATTCTCCTTGTGCTATAGTGTGCTAAAGCATTGATCATCAACCATCTTTAACCACTTAACGACCGCCCACCGCCGATTTACGTCGGCAGAATGGCACGGACAGGCAGAATCACGTAGATCTACGTGATCGCCTTTGTGCAGTTGGGGGGTCCATCCGGACCCCCCTTCACTGCAGTGAGCGGCCGTTAAGTGTTCGGGAGCGATCAGGCATGAGGGGGCGGCCGCTCGATTCCGCCCCCCCCCTCGCGATCGCTCCCGGCCAATGAAAATGCTTCCTCCGCCATGTGATGTAAACAAGGCTGGATGAAGTGATGTCATCTCCCTCGCTGCGGTCTTTTCGTTCCCGGCGCCGAGCAGAGAAGAAGCAGGTTAGTGCACCAACAGTCCACTGACACGTAGGTACACATAGGCACACAAATCACCCCCCAGTCACCCCCAGATCACCCCCCAGGTCACCCCAAAGCCCCCAATCACAGTGTCACTGATTGCAGTGATCATTTATTTTACTGATCACTGCATTTAGTGTCATCTGTGATTGTAAAAAGTTGCAGGGCAGTTAGGATTAGGCCCCTTTAGGTCCAGGGTAGCCCCCTAACCCCCCCCTAATAAAGGTTTAACCCCTTGATCACCCCCCAGGTAACCCTTTCACCCCCTAACTTCAGCGTCACTAAGCGATTGTTTTTCCGATCGCTGTATTTGTGTCGCTGGTGTTTTAGATTATTAGTTATTTTTTTTTAGGTTCGCCGCAGGTTTTTATTAGTGTCAGGTACCCCCATATATTATTTTAACCCCCTGATTGCCCCTAGAGTTAACCCTTTCACCAGTGATCGCCGTATAAGCGTCACTGGTGTCACTGGTTAGCCAGTAAGTTATTTAGTTATTTAGGTTACCCGTCAGGTTTTTATATAGTGTCAGGTACCCCCATATTTAACCTAATAAAGGTTTTAACCCCCTGATTGCCCCTAGTTAACCCTTTCACCAGTGATCACCATATAAAGGTTACGGGTGACGCTGGTTGATTAGTTTGCTTTTTATAGCATCAGGGCACCCGCCGTATATAACCCAATAAAGGTTTAACCCCCCTGATCGCTCGGCGGGTGAGATCAATTAGGTTTTAGCGCCAGAGAGGGTCTGCGTCGCCCCAGGCAGTGTTAGGTTAGTGCCAGTAACGCTAACACCCACGCGCAAAGCATACACCCCCCTTAGTGGTATAGTATCTGATCAGATCTATACTAGCATCCCCAGCGGTTTAGGGTTCCCAAAAACGCAGTGTTAGCGGGATCAGCCCAGATACCTGCTAGCGCCTGCGTTTAGCCCCTCCGCCCAGCCCAGCCCAGCCCACCCAAGTGCAGTATCGATCGATCACTGTCACTTACCAAACACAACACACATAACTGCAGCGTTCGCAGAGACAGGCCTGATCCATATCAACCAGTCCATAGCAAACGTCCATAGCAACCAGTCCATAGCAACCGTCCATAGCAACCATCCATAGCAACCAGTCTATAGCAACTGTCCATAGCAACCATCCATTGCAACCAGTCCATAGCAACCGTCCATAGCAACTGTCCATAGCAACCATCCATAGCAACTATCCATAGCATCCAGTCCACAGCAACTGTCCATGGCAACCAATCCATAGCAACCGTCCATAACAACCAATCCGTAGCAACCGTCCATAGCAACTGTCCATAGCAACCGTCCATAGCAACCAGTCCATAGCAACCATCAATATCAACCAGTCCAAGGTGAATGTTTTGAACGCTACCACTCAAAAGTGAAGTTTTAGCGTAGGGTACAGCATTTCACAGACAAGGACACACTTACACAGGGTCTCCCAAGATGCCATTACATTTTGAGAGACCCGAACCATTACAGTTGTAAAGTTACAAAAAAAGTGTAAAAAAGAAAAAAAAAACGTAAAAAACAAAACACAAAAAAAATATAAAATAAAAAAACCAAAAATAGTTGTCGTTTTATTGTTCTCTCTCTCTCTATTTTCTCTCTATTGTTCTGCTCTTTTTTACTGTATTCTATTCTGCAATGTTTTATCATGCTTGCTTTTCAGGTATGTAATTTTTTGTTTTCAGG
Source organism: Rana muscosa (assembly GCA_029206835.1). Taxonomy (NCBI): domain Eukaryota; kingdom Metazoa; phylum Chordata; class Amphibia; order Anura; family Ranidae; genus Rana; species Rana muscosa. The sequence continues at coordinate 17,120,437 of CM055125.1, read as the reverse complement.
TGCGCCATTCAACTGCAGCGCGGAATTATTTATCTTGACAGCAACAGCGTTTGCTCCCACGATACATAAAGCCGTGACACCACAGTTAAAAAAAAGAGCATATATGCCGAAGCATGGGGGCAGCAGGGGCGGAGGAGCGATTTTGCTCCTAATGCCGCGTACATACGGTCGAAATTCCGACGGAGGCTTGCCCGTGGAAAATTCCGACCGTGTGTACGCGGCATAACTTTTTTGCGGGAGGATGCCCCCATGCTTCGGCATATATATATTTTAGGCACAGGTTGCGTTAAAACATTTTTTTATTTTTTACTAGGTTTTGTTTTGGTATTTGCTTTGCAGGTATGGCATGGTAAGGTCTTACTGTTGTACTGTAATGTTACTTTGTTTTAATGTTAACCACCATTTGCTTAGCAGGTACGCCATTCAGTTGCAGCGCGGATCTATTTATCTTGACAGCCGTGACTCCAACGCTGTAGGAGGTGATTTCACCACCACAGTTAAAAAAAAGAGCATATATGCCGAAGCATGGGGGCAGCAGGGGCGGAGGAGCGATTTTGCTCCTAATGCCGCGTATATACGGTCAAAATTCCAACGGAGGCTTGCCCGTGGAAAAGTCCGACCGTGTGTACGCGGCATAACCTTTTATGCCACATACATACGGTCGAAATTCCGACGAAGGCTTGACCGTGTGTACGCGGCATAACTTTTTTGCGGGAGGATGCCCCCATGCTTCGGCATATATGCCCATCATTAGAAGTGGGTGGATGAAGGGAGGTATTCTAATGGTGGGCATACCCACCAATCAATCTCTTTTTTTCGTTCAGCCAATAGGCTGTATGAAAAAAAAGATTACAATACATGTCCAACAAGGACCAGCAACGTACTGGTATGTTGCTGGACTTTGAATGTTTATACCAGAATGATGCCTGCGGGTTTAGGTATCATCTTGGTATCATTCTTTTCAGCCAGCAGCCGGCTTTCATGTAAAAGCAATTCTAGCAGATAATTAGCCTCTAGACTGCTTTTACAAGCAGTGGGAGGGAATGTCCCCCCCCCCCGGATATAAAAAGCGCCATTGGGAAATTGGGAAAGCATTTTATCACACCGATCTTGGTGTGGTCAGATGCTTTGAGGGCAGAGGAAAGATCTAGGGTCTAACCCCCCAATTTTTTTCAAAAAAAGAGTACCTGTCACTACTTATTGCTATCATAGGGGATATTTACATTCCCTGAGATAACGATAAAAATGGTAAAAAAATAAAATATGGAAGGCACAGTTTAAAAATAAAATAAAAAAGCCAAATAAATAATAAAAAAAAAAAAAAAAAAAAGCACCGCTGTCCCCCCCTGCTCTTGCGCAAAGGCGAACGCAAGCGTCGGTCTAGCGTCATATGTAAACAGCAATTGCATCATGCATGTGAGGTATCACCGCGAAGGTCAGATCGAGGGCAGTCATTTTAGCAGTAGACCTCCTCTGTAAATCTAACGTGGTAACCTGTAAAGGCTTTTAAATGCTTTTAAAAATGAATGTAGTTTGTCACCGCTGCGCGTTTGTGCGCAATTTTAAAGCATGTCGTGTTTGGTATCCATGTACTCGGCCTATGATCATCTTTTTTATTTCATCAAACATTTGGGCAATATAGTGTTTTTTAGTGCATTAAAAATAAAAAAAGTGTGTTTTTCCCCCAAAAAATGTGTTTGAAAAATCGCTGCGCAAATACTGTGTGGAAAAAAAAATGCAACACCCACTATTTTAATCTGTAGGGCCTTTGCTTTAAAAAAATATATAATGTTTGGGGGTTCAACATAATTTTCTTGCAAAAAAATTTTTTTTTTCATGTAAACAAAAAGTGTCAGAAAGGGCTTTGTCTTCAAGTGGTTAGAAGAGTGGATGATGTGTGACATAAGCTTCCTAATGTTGTGCATAAAATGCCAGGACAGTTCAAAACCCCCCCCCCAAATGACCCCATTTTGTAAAGTAGACACCTCAAGCTATTTGCTGAGAGGCATGTTGAGCCCATTGAATATTTTTTTTTTGTCCCAAGTGATTGAATAATGACCAAAAAAAAAAAAAAAATGTACAAAAAGTTGTCACTAAATTATATATTGCTCAAACATGCCATGGGCATATGTGGAATTACACCCCAAAATACATTCTGTTGCTTCTCCTGAGTACGGGGATACCACATGTGTGGGACTTTTTGGGAGCCTAGTCGCGTACGGGACCCCAAAAACCAAGCACCGCCTTCAGGATTTCTATGGGTGTAAATTTTTGATTTCACTCCTCACTGCCTATCACAGTTTCGGAGGCCATGGAATGCCCAGATGGCACAAAACCCCCCCAAATGACCCCATTTTGGAAAGTAGACACCCCAAGCTATTTGCTGAGAGGTATGTTGAGTATTTTGCAGATCTCGCTTTTTGTCACAAAGTTTTGAAAATGTAAAAAAAGAAAAAAAAAAAGAAAAAAAAATGTCTTTCTTAATTTTCAAAAACAAATGAGAGCTGTAAAATACTCACCATGCCTCTCAGCAAATAGCTTGGGGTGTCTACTTTCCAAAATGGGGTCATTTGTGGGGGTTTTGGGCTATTTTGACATTTTATGGCCTTCAAAACTGTGATAGGTAGTGAGGAGTGAAATCAAAAATTTATGCCCTTAGAAACCTTGAAGGCGGTGCTTGGTTTTTGGGGTCCCGTACGCGGCTAGGCTCCCAAAAAGTCCCACACATGTGGTATCCCCGTACTCAGGAGAAGCAGCAGAATGTATTTTGGGGTGTAATTTCACATATAACCATGGCATGTGTGAGCAATATATCATTTAGTGACAACTTTTTGTACATTTTTTTTTTTCTTTTTGTCATTATTCAATCATTTGGGACAAAAAAAAAAATTATTCAATGGGCTCAACATGCCTCTCAGCAAATAGCTTGGGGTGTCTACTTTCCAAAATGGGGTCATTTGGGGGGGTTTTGTGCCATCTTGGCATTTTATGGCCTTCAAAACTGTGATAGGTAGTGAGGAGCGAAATCAAAAATTTATGCCCTTAGAAACCTTGAAGGCGGTGCTTGGTTTTTGGGGTCCCGTACGCGGCTAGGCTCCCAAAAAGTCCCACACATGTGGTATCCCCGTACTCAGGAGAAGCAGCAGAATGTATTTTGGGGTGTAATTTCACATATGCCCATGGCATGTGTGAGCAATATATCATTTAGTGACAACTTTGTGCAAAAAAAAAAAAGTTTGTCATATTCCCGCAACCTGTGGCAAAATATAAAATATTCCATGGACTCAACATGCATCTCAGCAAATAGCTTGGGGTGTCTACTTTCCAAAATGGGGTCATTTGGGGGGGTTTTGTGCTATTTTGGCATTTTATGGCCTTCGAAACTGTGATAGGTAGTGAGGAGTGAAATCAAAAATTTGCGCCCTTAGAAATCCTGAAGGCGGTGCTTGGTTTCCGGGGTCCCGTACGTGGCTAGGCTCCTAAAAAGTCCCACACATGTGGTATCCCCGTACTCAGGAGAAGCAGCAGAATGTATTTTGGGGTGCAATTCCACATATAACCGTGGCATGTGTGAGCAATATATCATTTAGTGACAACTTTTTGTAATTTTTTTTTTTTTTTGTCATTATTCAATCACTTGGGACAAAAAAAAAAAAATATTCAATGGGCTCAACATGCCTCTCAGCAATTTCCTTCGGGTGTCTACTTTCCAAAATGGGGTCATTTGGGGGGGTTTTGTACTGCCCTGCCATTTTAGCACCTCAAGAAATGAGATAGGCAGTCATAAATTTAAAGCTGTGCAAATTTCAGAAAATGTACCCTAGTTTGTAAACGCTATAACTTTTGCGCAAACCAATAAATATACGCTTATTGACATTTTTTTTACTAAAGACATGTGGCTGAATACATTTTGGCCTAAATGTATGACTAAAATTGAGTTTATTCGATTTTTCTTATAACAAAAAGTAGAAAATATCATTTTTTTTCAAAATTTTCGGTCTTTTTCTGTTTATATCGCAAAAAATAAAAATCGCAGAGGCAATCAAATACCATTAAAAGAAAGCTCTATTTGTGGGAAGAAAAGGACGCAAATTTCATTTGGGTACAACATTGCATGTCCGCACAATTTACAGTTAAAGCAGCGCAGTGCCGAATCCCAAAAACAGGCCTGGTCCTAATGGCCCGAAATGGTCCGGGGCTTAAGTGGTTAAAAAAACATTTTTTCTAGGGACAGAAAACTATAGGTAGGGAGAGTGTCAGTGTGTTTTACTGTGCTAATCCTTGTTTCTAGGGACAGGGAAGGACAGTGAGGGAAATTCTCAATGTGCTATAGTGTGCTAAAGCATTGATCATCAACCATCTTTAAAAAAACATTTTTTCTAGGGACAGAAAACTATAGGTAGGGAGAGTGTCAGTGTGTTTTACTGTGCTAATCCTTGTTTCTAGGGACAGGGAAGGACAGTGAGGGAAATTCTCCTTGTGCTATACTGTGCTAAAGCATTGATCATCAACCATCTTTAAAAAAACATTTTTTCTAGGGACAGAAAACTATAGGTAGGGAGAGTGTCAGTGTGTTTTACTGTGCTAATCCTTGTTTCTAGGGACAGGGAAGGACAGTGAGGGAAATTCTCCTTGTGCTATAGTGTGCTAAAGCATTGATCATCAACCATCTTTAAAAAAACATTTTTTCTAGGGACAGAAAACTATAGGTAGGGAGAGTGTCAGTTTCTTTCACTGTGCTAATCCTTGTTTCTAGGGACAGGGAAGGACAGTGAGGGAAATTCTCCTTGTGCTATACTGTGCTAAAGCATTGATCATCAACCATCTTTAAAAAAACGTTTTTTCTAGGGACAGAAAACTATAGGTAGGGAGAGTGTCAGTGTGTTTCACTGTGCTAATCCTTGTTTCTAGGGACAGGGAAGGACAGTGAGGGAAATTCTCCTTGTGCTATACTGTGCTAAAGCATTGATCATCAACCATCTTTAAAAAAACATTTTTTCTAGGGACAGAAAACTATAGGTAGGGAGAGTGTCAGTTTCTTTCACTGTGCTAATCCTTGTTTCTAGGGACAGGGAAGGACAGTGAGGGAAATTCTCCTTGTGCTATACTGTGCTAAAGCATTGATCATCAACCATCTTTAAAAAAACATTTTTTCTAGGGACAGAAAACTATAGGTAGGGAGAGTGTCAGTGTGTTTTACTGTGCTAATCCTTGTTTCTAGGGACAGGGAAGGACAGTGAGGGAAATTCTCCTTGTGCTATACTGTGCTAAAGCATTGATCATCAACCATCTTTAAAAAAACATTTTTTCTAGGGACAGAAAACTATAGGTAGGGAGAGTGTCAGTGTGTTTTACTGTGCTAATCCTTGTTTCTAGGGACAGGGAAGGACAGTGAGGGAAATTCTCCTTGTGCTATAGTGTGCTAAAGCATTGATCATCAACCATCTTTAAAAAAACATTTTTTCTAGGGACAGAAAACTATAGGTAGGGAGAGTGTCAGTGTGTTTTACTGTGCTAATCCTTGTTTCTAGGGACAGGGAAGGACAGTGAGGGAAATTCTCCTTGTGCTATAGTGTGCTAAAGCATTGATCATCAACCATCTTTAAAAAAACATTTTTTCTAGGGACAGAAAACTATAGGTAGGGAGAGTGTCAGTTTCTTTCACTGTGCTAATCCTTGTTTCTAGGGACAGGGAAGGACAGTGAGGGAAATTCTCCTTGTGCTATACTGTGCTAAAGCATTGATCATCAACCATCTTTAAAAAAACATTTTTTCTAGGGACAGAAAACTATAGGTAGGGAGAGTGTCAGTGTGTTTCACTGTGCTAATCCTTGTTTCTAGGGACAGGGAAGGACAGTGAGGGAAATTCTCCTTGTGCTATACTGTGCTAAAGCATTGATCATCAACCATCTTTAAAAAAACATTTTTTCTAGGGACAGAAAACTATAGGTAGGGAGAGTGTCAGTTTCTTTCACTGTGCTAATCCTTGTTTCTAGGGACAGGGAAGGACAGTGAGGGAAATTCTCCTTGTGCTATACTGTGCTAAAGCATTGATCATCAACCATCTTTAAAAAAACATTTTTTCTAGGGACAGAAAACTATAGGTAGGGAGAGTGTCAGTGTGTTTTACTGTGCTAATCCTTGTTTCTAGGGACAGGGAAGGACAGTGAGGGAAATTCTCCTTGTGCTATACTGTGCTAAAGCATTGATCATCAACCATCTTTAAAAAAACATTTTTTCTAGGGACAGAAAACTATAGGTAGGGAGAGTGTCAGTGTGTTTCACTGTGCTAATCCTTGTTTCTAGGGACAGGGAAGGACAGTGAGGGAAATTCTCCTTGTGCTATACTGTGCTAAAGCATTGATCATCAACCATCTTTAAAAAAACATTTTTTCTAGGGACAGAAAACTATAGGTAGGGAGAGTGTCAGTTTCTTTCACTGTGCTAATCCTTGTTTCTAGGGACAGGGAAGGACAGTGAGGGAAATTCTCCTTGTGCTATACTGTGCTAAAGCATTGATCATCAACCATCTTTAAAAAAACATTTTTTCTAGGGACAGAAAACTATAGGTAGGGAGAGTGTCAGTTTCTTTCACTGTGCTAATCCTTGTTTCTAGGGACAGGGAAGGACAGTGAGGGAAATTCTCCTTGTGCTATACTGTGCTAAAGCATTGATCATCAACCATCTTTAAAAAAACATTTTTTCTAGGGACAGAAAACTATAGGTAGGGAGAGTGTCAGTTTCTTTCACTGTGCTAATCCTTGTTTCTAGGGACAGGGAAGGACAGTGAGGGAAATTCTCCTTGTGCTATACTGTGCTAAAGCATTGATCATCAACCATCTTTAAAAAAACATTTTTTCTAGGGACAGAAAACTATAGGTAGGGAGAGTGTCAGTTTCTTTCACTGTGCTAATCCTTGTTTCTAGGGACAGGGAAGGACAGTGAGGGAAATTCTCCTTGTGCTATACTGTGCTAAAGCATTGATCATCAACCATCTTTAAAAAAACATTTTTTCTAGGGACAGAAAACTATAGGTAGGGAGAGTGTCAGTGTGTTTTACTGTGCTAATCCTTGTTTCTAGGGACAGGGAAGGACAGTGAGGGAAATTCTCCTTGTGCTATACTGTGCTAAAGCATTGATCATCAACCATCTTTAAAAAAACATTTTTTCTAGGGACAGAAAACTATAGGTAGGGAGAGTGTCAGTTTCTTTCACTGTGCTAATCCTTGTTTCTAGGGACAGGGAAGGACAGTGAGGGAAATTCTCCTTGTGCTATACTGTGCTAAAGCATTGATCATCAACCATCTTTAAAAAAACATTTTTTCTAGGGACAGAAAACTATAGGTAGGGAGAGTGTCAGTGTGTTTTACTGTGCTAATCCTTGTTTCTAGGGACAGGGAAGGACAGTGAGGGAAATTCTCCTTGTGCTATACTGTGCTAAAGCATTGATCATCAACCATCTTTAAAAAAACATTTTTTCTAGGGACAGAAAACTATAGGTAGGGAGAGTGTCAGTTTCTTTCACTGTGCTAATCCTTGTTTCTAGGGACAGGGAAGGACAGTGAGGGAAATTCTCCTTGTGCTATACTGTGCTAAAGCATTGATTATCAACCATCTTTAAAAAAACATTTTTTCTAGGGACAGAAAACTATAGGTAGGGAGAGTGTCAGTGTGTTTTACTGTGCTAATCCTTGTTTCTAGGGACAGGGAAGGACAGTGAGGGAAATTCTCCTTGTGCTATACTGTGCTAAAGCATTGATCATCAACCATCTTTAAAAAAACATTTTTTCTAGGGACAGAAAACTATAGGTAGGGAGAGTGTCAGTGTGTTTCACTGTGCTAATCCTTGTTTCTAGGGACAGGGAAGGACAGTGAGGGAAATTCTCCTTGTGCTATACTGTGCTAAAGCATTGATCATCAACCATCTTTAAAAAAACATTTTTTCTAGGGACAGAAAACTATAGGTAGGGAGAGTGTCAGTTTCTTTCACTGTGCTAATCCTTGTTTCTAGGGACAGGGAAGGACAGTGAGGGAAATTCTCCTTGTGCTATACTGTGCTAAAGCATTGATCATCAACCATCTTTAAAAAAACATTTTTTCTAGGGACAGAAAACTATAGGTAGGGAGAGTGTCAGTTTCTTTCACTGTGCTAATCCTTGTTTCTAGGGACAGGGAAGGACAGTGAGGGAAATTCTCCTTGTGCTATACTGTGCTAAAGCATTGATCATCAACCATCTTTAAAAAAACATTTTTTCTAGGGACAGAAAACTATAGGTAGGGAGAGTGTCAGTTTCTTTCACTGTGCTAATCCTTGTTTCGAGGGACAGGGAAGGACAGTGAGGGAAATTCTCCTTGTGCTATACTGTGCTAAAGCATTGATCATCAACCATCTTTAAAAAAACATTTTTTCTAGGGACAGAAAACTATAGGTAGGGAGAGTGTCAGTGTGTTTTACTGTGCTAATCCTTGTTTCTAGGGACAGGGAAGGACAGTGAGGGAAATTCTCCTTGTGCTATACTGTGCTAAAGCATTGATCATCAACCATCTTTAAAAAAACATTTTTTCTAGGGACAGAAAACTATAGGTAGGGAGAGTGTCAGTGTGTTTCACTGTGCTAATCCTTGTTTCTAGGGACAGGGAAGGACAGTGAGGGAAATTCTCCTTGTGCTATACTGTGCTAAAGCATTGATCATCAACCATCTTTAAAAAAACATTTTTTCTAGGGACAGAAAACTATAGGTAGGGAGAGTGTCAGTTTCTTTCACTGTGCTAATCCTTGTTTCTAGGGACAGGGAAGGACAGTGAGGGAAATTCTCCTTGTGCTATACTGTGCTAAAGCATTGATCATCAACCATCTTTAAAAAAACATTTTTTCTAGGGACAGAAAACTATAGGTAGGGAGAGTGTCAGTTTCTTTCACTGTGCTAATCCTTGTTTCTAGGGACAGGGAAGGACAGTGAGGGAAATTCTCCTTGTGCTATACTGTGCTAAAGCATTGATCATCAACCATCTTTAAAAAAACATTTTTTCTAGGGACAGAAAACTATAGGTAGGGAGAGTGTCAGTTTCTTTCACTGTGCTAATCCTTGTTTCTAGGGACAGGGAAGGACAGTGAGGGAAATTCTCCTTGTGCTATACTGTGCTAAAGCATTGATCATCAACCATCTTTAAAAAAACATTTTTTCTAGGGACAGAAAACTATAGGTAGGGAGAGTGTCAGTTTCTTTCACTGTGCTAATCCTTGTTTTTGGGACAGGGAAGGACAGTGAGGGAAATTCTCCTTGTGCTATACTGTGCTAAAGCATTGATCATCAACCATCTTTAAAAAAACATTTTTTCTAGGGACAGAAAACTATAGGTAGGGAGAGTGTCAGTTTCTTTCACTGTGCTAATCCTTGTTTCTAGGGACAGGGAAGGACAGTGAGGGAAATTCTCCTTGTGCTATACTGTGCTAAAGCATTGATCATCAACCATCTTTAAAAAAACATTTTTTCTAGGGACAGAAAACTATAGGTAGGGAGAGTGTCAGTTTCTTTCACTGTGCTAATCCTTGTTTCTAGGGACAGGGAAGGACAGTGAGGGAAATTCTCCTTGTGCTATACTGTGCTAAAGCATTGATCATCAACCATCTTTAAAAAAACATTTTTTCTAGGGACAGAAAACTATAGTTAGGGAGAGTGTCAGTGTGTTTCACTGTGCTAATCCTTGTTTCTAGGGACAGGGAAGGACAGTGAGGGAAATTCTCCTTGTGCTATACTGTGCTAAAGCATTGATCATCAACCATCTTTAAAAAAACATTTTTTCTAGGGACAGAAAACTATAGGTAGGGAGAGTGTCAGTGTGTTTCACTGTGCTAATCCTTGTTTCTAGGGACAGGGAAGGACAGTGAGGGAAATTCTCCTTGTGCTATACTGTGCTAAAGCATTGATCATCAACCATCTTTAAAAAAACATTTTTTCTAGGGACAGAAAACTATAGGTAGGGAGAGTGTCAGTTTCTTTCACTGTGCTAATCCTTGTTTCTAGGGACAGGGAAGGACAGTGAGGGAAATTCTCCTTGTGCTATACTGTGCTAAAGCATTGATCATCAACCATCTTTAAAAAAACATTTTTTCTAGGGACAGAAAACTATAGGTAGGGAGAGTGTCAGTTTCTTTCACTGTGCTAATCCTTGTTTCTAGGGACAGGGAAGGACAGTGAGGGAAATTCTCCTTGTGCTATACTGTGCTAAAGCATTGATCATCAACCATCTTTAAAAAAACATTTTTTCTAGGGACAGAAAACTATAGGTAGGGAGAGTGTCAGTTTCTTTCACTGTGCTAATCCTTGTTTCTAGGGACAGGGAAGGACAGTGAGGGAAATTCTCCTTGTGCTATACTGTGCTAAAGCATTGATCATCAACCATCTTTAAAAAAACATTTTTTCTAGGGACAGAAAACTATAGGTAGGGAGAGTGTCAGTTTCTTTCACTGTGCTAATCCTTGTTTCTAGGGACAGGGAAGGACAGTGAGGGAAATTCTCCTTGTGCTATACTGTGCTAAAGCATTGATCATCAACCATCTTTAAAAAAACATTTTTTCTAAGGACAGAAAACTATAGGTAGGGAGAGTGTCAGTTTCTTTCACTGTGCTAATCCTTGTTTTTGGGACAGGGAAGGACAGTGAGGGAAATTCTCCTTGTGCTATACTGTGCTAAAGCATTGATCATCAACCATCTTTAAAAAAACATTTTTTCTAGGGACAGAAAACTATAGGTAGGGAGAGTGTCAGTTTCTTTCACTGTGCTAATCCTTGTTTCTAGGGACAGGGAAGGACAGTGAGGGAAATTCTCCTTGTGCTATACTGTGCTAAAGCATTGATCATCAACCATCTTTAAAAAAACATTTTTTCTAGGGACAGAAAACTATAGGTAGGGAGAGTGTCAGTGTGTTTCACTGTGCTAATCCTTGTTTCTAGGGACAGGGAAGGACAGTGAGGGAAATTCTCCTTGTGCTATACTGTGCTAAAGCATTGATCATCAACCATCTTTAAAAAAACATTTTTTCTAGGGACAGAAAACTATAGGTAGGGAGAGTGTCAGTTTCTTTCACTGTGCTAATCCTTGTTTCTAGGGACAGGGAAGGACAGTGAGGGAAATTCTCCTTGTGCTATACTGTGCTAAAGCATTGATCATCAACCATCTTTAAAAAAACATTTTTTCTAGGGACAGAAAACTATAGGTAGGGAGAGTGTCAGTTTCTTTCACTGTGCTAATCCTTGTTTCTAGGGACAGGGAAGGACAGTGAGGGAAATTCTCCTTGTGCTATACTGTGCTAAAGCATTGATCATCAACCATCTTTAAAAAAACATTTTTTCTAGGGACAGAAAACTATAGGTAGGGAGAGTGTCAGTTTCTTTCACTGTGCTAATCCTTGTTTCTAGGGACAGGGAAGGACAGTGAGGGAAATTCTCCTTGTGCTATACTGTGCTAAAGCATTGATCATCAACCATCTTTAAAAAAACATTTTTTCTAGGGACAGAAAACTATAGGTAGGGAGAGTGTCAGTTTCTTTCACTGTGCTAATCCTTGTTTTTGGGACAGGGAAGGACAGTGAGGGAAATTCTCCTTGTGCTATACTGTGCTAAAGCATTGATCATCAACCATCTTTAAAAAAACATTTTTTCTAGGGACAGAAAACTATAGGTAGGGAGAGTGTCAGTTTCTTTCACTGTGCTAATCCTTGTTTCTAGGGACAGGGAAGGACAGTGAGGGAAATTCTCCTTGTGCTATACTGTGCTAAAGCATTGATCATCAACCATCTTTAAAAAAACATTTTTTCTAGGGACAGAAAACTATAGGTAGGGAGAGTGTCAGTGTGTTTCACTGTGCTAATCCTTGTTTCTAGGGACAGGGAAGGACAGTGAGGGAAATTCTCCTTGTGCTATACTGTGCTAAAGCATTGATCATCAACCATCTTTAAAAAAACATTTTTTCTAGGGACAGAAAACTATAGGTAGGGAGAGTGTCAGTGTGTTTCACTGTGCTAATCCTTGTTTCTAGGGACAGGGAAGGACAGTGAGGGAAATTCTCCTTGTGCTATACTGTGCTAAAGCATTGATCATCAACCATCTTTAAAAAAACATTTTTTCTAGGGACAGAAAACTATAGGTAGGGAGAGTGTCAGTGTGTTTCACTGTGCTAATCCTTGTTTCTAGGGACAGGGAAGGACAGTGAGGGAAATTCTCCTTGTGCTGTACTGTGCTAAAGCATTGATCATCAACCATCTTTAAAAAAACATTTTTTCTAGGGACAGAAAACTATAGGTAGGGAGAGTGTCAGTTTCTTTCACTGTGCTAATCCTTGTTTCTAGGGACAGGGAAGGACAGTGAGGGAAATTCTCCTTGTGCTATACTGTGCTAAAGCATTGATCATCAACCATCTTTAAAAAAACATTTTTTCTAGGGACAGAAAACTATAGGTAGGGAGAGTGTCAGTGTGTTTCACTGTGCTAATCCTTGTTTGTAGGGACAGGGAAGGACAGTGAGGGAAATTCTCCTTGTGCTATACTGTGCTAAAGCATTCCTCATCAACCATCTTTGAAATCCTTGTTTTTTGGACAGTCAGGGAAATTGTCGTTGTGCTATTCTGTGCGAAAGCAATCATCCTCAACCATATTTAGAAATCCTTAAGTAAAGGGACAGAGAAGGACACCTGAAGGTAGCCCTTATTGCTTTTTTCCCATCTCCCTGCAGGCCATCTATTAGAATGTCTGGAAGGCAAACAAGGAGAGGCAGACAGTCAGGAGGCAATAAAAGAGGGCAAGCAGGCTCTGTGTCTGGGGGCAACAGTGCTGGTCGTGGACGCGGTGCATTGTCATCAGCACATGGCCATGGGACACGCTTGTCCTTCTTTTCGGCAGCTGGACATGTTGAGCCACATCATGCCGAAGACTTGGTAGAGTGGATGACCAAGCCCTCCTCCTCCTCCTCATCCTCTCTCACCCAGGCTCAGGGTACTGGCAAAGCAGCTGCCAAAGCGTCCTCTTCCCTGGTATCAATGTCAGACTCATCATCAGTCACTCCTTCCCTAGACCCACCATGTCCTCCTCCTGAGGAGTCCCCCGAACTGTTTGAGCACAGTGTTGGGTACATGCTCCAGGAGTAGGGATGAGCCGAACACCCCCGGGTTCGGTTCGCACCAGAACCTTCGAACGGACCGAAAGTTCGCGCGAATTTTCGAACCCTATTCGTTATAATGGACGCGAACGTTCGAAATCAAAATTGCTAATTACAATGGCCAATATGCATGTTAATGTCATAAAACAGGTTTGGGGACCCGGGTCCTGCCCCAGGGGACATATATCAATGCAAAAAGAAATTTTAAAAACTAAAGTTTTTTCGGGAGCAGTCATTTTAATGATGCATAAAGTGAAAAAAAAAAAAGTGAAATTTTCCTTTAAATATGGTACCTGGGGGGTGTCTAAAGTATGCCTGTGAAGTGGCATGTGTTTCCCGTGTTTAGAACTGTCCTTGCACAAAATGACATTTGTAAAGGAAAAAAAGAAGCCATTTAAAACCACTTGCGGCTTTAATGTCATGTCTTGTCCTGGCCGCCATATGGCTGAAAATCCTTGAGAAAAATGGCATGGCTACCCCATCACCCCCCCCCCCCACCCCAGCCCCTTTGGGTCTTGTATGGATACTAAGGGGGACCCCGCACCCAAAATAAAACCCTATACCTACAACCCTATATACTCTGAACAGCAGTATATAGGTGGTGCAAACAAGACATGGACTGTAGGTTTGTTCTTAAGTAGAATCTGAACAGGTACATTATGAAGTGTAGCTACATCCCAAAAAAATCAATTTTTAAGCTTTTTGGAGAACATAGGGAGGGGTTATCACCCCTGTAACATTTGCTGTCTTTGCACATCTGTTCAGAACATGTCACCTCACTTTCCGTCCCAATGACAAATGTTTTTGGAAAAGTGGGGTTTTAATTGAAACAAGGATTGGTGATAAAGCATCAGTAGAGAGGAGATACCTTTTTCCCAAATTAAATCTAACAGGATAGAATTTTCCTTCCTAGGGGTAGATTTCCTCTCACTTCCTGTTTTCTCTTGCCGTTTGCAAGTAGGAGTCGTTTGTAAGTTGGATGTTTGAAAGTAGGGGCCTGCCGTATATACTCTGCAGAAATTTGCCCTATTAGATGTTGGTGTAGCCACAAGACTGGTGGGCACAGGAATGGGCCCTGCTGTGAGTTAATAGATCAAGATTTGTACTTGCATGCACCTGTTGAACCGGGCAGAAAAATTGGGCCTTTGGTGGTGGTGGTGGTGGTGGTGGACGGTGTTGCCACAAGACTGTAAGCCCTCACAGTTACTCTTGGTGGGTGCAGGAATGGGCCCTGCTGTGAGTTATTAGATCAAGATTTGTAATTGCATGCACCTGTTGAACAGGGCAGAAAAATTGGGCCTTTGGTGGTGGTGGTGGTGGTGGACGGTGTTGCCACAAGACTGTAGGCCCTCATAGTTACTCTTGGTGGGCGCAGGAATGGGCCCTGCTGTGAACTATTAGATCAAGATTTGTAATTACACGCCCCTGTTAAACAGGGGCTGAAAAATTGTGCCTTAGGCATTGGTGCTGGTGCCACAACACTGCAACCCCTCACAGATACTGTACTTGGAGCACAGCAGTCACACCTGTTGCGAAGCATCTTTTTAAAAAATTGTAATTACATGCCCCTGTTATACAGGGGCTGAAAAATTGTGCCTTAGGCACTGGTGCTGGTGCCCCAACACTGCAACTCCTCACAGATACTGTACTCTGAGCACAGCAATGAGACCTGTTGCAAAGCATTGCCTAAAAATTGTAATTACACGCCCCAACAGGGGCTGAAAAATTGTGCCTTAGGCACTGGTGCTGGTGCCACAACACTGCAACCCCTCACAGATACTGTACTCTGAGCACAGCAGTCACACCTGTTGCGAAGCATCTTTTTAAAAAATTGTAATTACACGCCCCTGTTATACAGGGGCTGAAAAATTGTGCCTTAGGCACTGGTGTGGTGGCATGGATCATTGAGGAGGAGGAAGAGGATAGACAGTGAACATAACAGGACAGTCACTCAGCATCAGCATAGGCAGTCTTGAAGGGATGTGACATTATAAATTATTCCGTTATATCCGCTTCAGGTGTCTGGTAGCTGGTGGTGATCCAAGACTGATTCATTTTTATGAAGGTCAGTCGATCAACCGAGTCGGTGGACAGGCGCACCCTATGATCGGTGACAAATCCTCCAGCAGCACTGAATGTGCGTTCGGAAAGAACGCTGGATGCAGGACAGGCCAGTAGCTCAATTGCATACTGTGCAAGCTCTGGCCAGTGATCCATCCTCAGGACCCAGTAAGCCAGAGGATTTTCGGTGGGAAAGGTGTCCAAGTCTGACCTTGCCCCTAGGTATTCCTGCACCATGTATATCAGACGCTGGCGATGGTTGCTGGAACCGATCATACCTTGGGGCTGCGGACTAAAAAATTGTCTGAACGCATCGGTCAGACGTCCACCTTCCCCACCGCTCCTTCTGCTACTGACCGAAGCCTCAGCAACTCGTCGTCCAGGACCAGGAGTTTGTAACCTCCCAGTTTCTGGGAACGCGTTGCACAGACCTTTCTGCAAGGCCTCCCTGAGATGTCTCATCCTCTGCTCCCTCTGCGACGGCAAGATAAGGTCCGCAACCTTACCCTTGTACCGTGGATCAAGGAGAGTGGCCAGCCAGTAATGGTCACTCTCCTTGATCCGAAGAACACGAGGATCCTTCCGCAGGCTTTGCAGGATCAGGGAGGCCATGCAGCGTAGGTTAGCTGAGGCATTCGGTCCGGAGTCTTCTGGGTCACTGAGGATGACATGATCGCCAGCCACCTCCTCCCAGCCACGTACAAGTCCACTGGTTTCTTGGGACTGTACATCATCCCTAAAAGACTGCTGCTGCTGATGCTGAGTGCCAGGCTCCACCTCCATGCTCACACAATCCTCCTCCTCCTCCTCCTCCTCTTCCTGTGTGATGGGTGGGACAGAAGGAACATTGTCTGGATAAAGGGGGCCTTGAGAGACAAGGAAGTCCTCCTCTTCCTGCCTCTGTTCTGCCTCAAGTGCCCTGTCCATTATCCCACGCAGCGTATGCTCCAACAGGTGGACAAGAGGTACAGTGTCACTGATGCATGCACTGTCACTGCTCACCATCCTCGTGGCCTCCTCAAATGGTGAGAGGACAGTGCATGCATCCCTGATCATGCTCCACTGGCGTGGGGAAAAAAAGCCAAGCTCCCCTGACCCTGTCCTGGTGCCGTAGTCGCAAAGGTACTCATTGATGGCCCTCTGCTGCGTGTGCAGTCGCTGCAGCATGGCCAACGTTGAGTTCCACCTGGTGGGCATGTCACATATTAGGCGGTTCTTGGGCAGGTTCAGCTCCTTTTGCAGCTCAGTCAGCCGAGCACTGGCATTATAAGATCGGCGGAAATGCACACAGACTTTCCTGGCCTGCCTCAGGACATCCTGTAAGCCTGGGAACCTGCCCAAGAACCGCTGCACCACCAGGTTGAGGACGTGAGCCATACAGGGCACATGGGTGAGCTGCCCCTGTCGCAGGGCGGAGAGGAGGTTGGTGCCATTATCAGAAACGACCATTCCTGGCTTAAGCTGGCGTGGCGTCAACCACCTCTCGGCCTGCCCCTGCAGAGCTGCCAGAACCTCTGGCCCAGTGTGGCTCCTGTCCCCCAAACACACCAGCGCAAGCACGGCATGGCATCTTTTTGCCTGCGTACTCGCGTAGCCCCTTGTACGCCTACGGAGCACCGCTGGTTCTGAGGACAGAGCACTCGAAGAGGACATGGAGGAAGAAGAAGAGGAGGGGGTGGAGGAGAGAGGTGTGTCACAACCAGTAGTAGCATTTTGGAGGCGTGGTGGCGGAACAACCTCCAACACTACTGCACCTTGTCCTGCATCCCTCCCAGCTGCCAATAGAGTGACCCAATGGGCCGTGAAAGAAAGATAACGTCCCTGTCCATGCCTGCTGGACCATGAGTCAGCGGTAATATGCACCTTACCGCTGACCGCCCTGTCCAGCGAGGCATGGACATTGCCTTCCACATGCCAGTAGAGAGACGGAATCGCCTTCCGTGAGAAAAAGTGGCGTTTGGGAACCTGCCACTGAGGAACCGCACATTGAACAAACTCACGGAAGGGGGCCGAGTCTATCAACTGAAAAGGCAGCAGTTGAAGTGCTAGCAATTTAGCCAAGCTAGCATTCAACCGCTGGGCATGTGGATGGCTGGGAGTATACTTCTTTCGACGGTCCAGCAGCTGGGGCAGGGAAATTTGCCTGCTACAATCGGACGTCGGTGTACTGCAAGTACTTGGTTGTGACACACCTAATTCTACACCTTCAGTCCTCTCAGAGCAGCTTTCAGAGAGGACTGAAGATATAGTGGGGATGGAGATCCCAGCTGATGAGGAGCAAGGAGAGGTCCGCTTTGTTCTTTGGTGTGGGTCTTTTATGTGTGCTTGCCAACGAGCTGCATGGCAGGTCGACATATGTCTGCTCATGCTTGTGGTGCCCAAGCGGCTGATGTTTTGGCCACGCGAGATACGCTTGAGACAAATATTGCAAATAGCAGTGGTGCGATCTGATGCACTCGTCTCAAAAAAGGCCCACACCAAAGAACTTTTGTGATAACGTGCAGAGGCAGCGCCCTGCACAGGCGGAGCTCTGCGGTGTGGTACAGTTGCTGTGCTGGCCTCTAGCTGGCCTCCAGGGGGCATCCTGCCTCGTTGGACATGTGACGCTGCATCCTCCTCCTCCTCCTCCTCTCTCCCTTCAGGCACCCACGTGGAGTCAGTGACCTCATCATCCCCTCCCTCTTCACCACTAGAGCAAACCTGGCAGTAAGCTGCAGCTGGTGGAACACTACTGCCAGATTGCTGTCCTTCAGCATCCCCTCTCTCTGCGCGCACACTACTGACTTCCTCAAGCTGGGTATCATCATCCGAGCCTTCGAATCGTTGGGCATCCTCCTGGAGCATGTACCCAACACTGTGCTCAAACAGTTCGGGGGACTCCTCAGGAGGACATGGTGGGTCTAGGGAAGGGGTGGCTGATGATGCCATTGAGTACGCGTTGGCAGCTGCTCTGCCAGTACCCTGAGCCTGGGTGAGAGAGGATGAGGAGGATGAGGAGGGCTTGGTCATCCATTCTACCAAGCCTTCGGCATGATGCGGCTCCACATGTCCAGCTGCCGAAAACAAAGACAAGCGTGTCCCATGGCCACGTGCTGATGACGATGCACGACCACGTCCACGGCCAGCACTGTTGTCTCTAGAAACAGAGACTGCCTGCCCTGTGTTCTTGCCTCGGCACGCTCTGCCTCTCCTTGGCGGTCTTCCAGCCATTGTAGTCGGTAGTGTATATAGTATAAAAAATAGAACTCCTATGTGTGCTCACAACACACTGTAGGTCCTATGGGTGCTGACACTAACACACTATAGGTACTATGTGTGCTGCTGACAAGAAAATATAGGAGCTCTGTTTGCTGCCACTAACACACTAGAAGTCCTATTGGTGCTTCTGAGATGAAAATATAGGAGCTCTGTGTGATGCCACTAACACACTAGAAGTCCTATGGGTGCTGCTGAGAAGAAAATATAGGAGCTCTGTGTGATGCCACTAACACACTAGAAGTCCTATGGGTGCTGCTGAGAAGAAAATATAGGAGCTCTGTGTGATGCCACTAACACACTAGAAGTCCTATGGGTGCTGCTGAGAAGAAAATATAGGAGCTCTGTTTGCTGCCACTAACACACTAGAAGTCCTATGGGTGCTTCTGAGAAGAAAATATAGGAGCTCTGTGTGATGCCACTAACACACTAGAAGTCCTATGGGTGCTTCTGAGATGAAAATATAGGAACTCTGTGTGATGCCACTAACACATTAGAAGTCCTATGGGTGCTGCTAAGAAGAAAATATAGGAGCTCTGTTTGCTGCCACTAACACACTAGAAGTCCTATGGGTGCTTCTGAGATGAAAATATAGGAGCTCTGTGTGATGCCACTAACACACTAGAAGTCCTATGGGTGCTGCTGAGAAGAAAATATAGGAGCTCTGTGTGATGCCACTAACACACTAGAAGTCCTATGGGTGCTTCTGAGATGAAAATATAGGAACTCTGTGTGATGCCACTAACACACTAGAAGTCCTATGGGTGCTGCTGAGAAGAAAATATAGGAGCTCTGTTTGCTGCCACTAACACACTAGAAGTCCTATGGGTGCTTCTGAGATGAAAATATAGGAGCTCTGTGTGATGCCACTAACACACTAGAAGTCCTATGGGTGCTTCTGAGATGAAAATATAGGAGCTCTGTGTGATGCCACTAACACACTAGAAGTCCTATGGGTGCTGCTGAGAAGAAAATATAGGAGCTCTGTTTGCTGCCACTAACACACTAGAAGTCCTATGGGTGCTGCTGAGAAGAAAATATAGGAGCTCTGTTTGCTGCCACTAACACACTAGAAGTCCTATGGGTGCTGCTGAGAAGAAAATATAGGAGCTCTGTGTGATGCCACTAACACACTAGAAGTCCTATGGGTGCTTCTGAGATGAAAATATAGGAGCTCTGTGTGATGCCACTAACACACTAGAAGTCCTATGGGTGCTGCTGAGAAGAAAATATAGGAGCTCTGTTTGCTGCCACTAACACACTAGAAGTCCTATGGGTGCTGCTGAGAAGAAAATATAGGAGCTCTGTGTGATGCCACTAACACACTAGAAGTCCTATGGGTGCTTCTGAGATGAAAATATAGGAGCTCTGTGTGATGCCACTAACACACTAGAAGTCCTATGGGTGCTGCTGAGAAGAAAATATAGGAGCTCTGTGTGATGCCACTAACACACTAGAAGTCCTATGGGTGCTTCTGAGATGAAAATATAGGAACTCTGTGTGATGCCACTAACACACTAGAAGTCCTATGGGTGCTGCTGAGAAGAAAATATAGGAGCTCTGTGTGATGCCACTAACACACTAGAAGTCCTATGGGTGCTTCTGAGATGAAAATATAGGAGCTCTGTTTGCTGCCACTAACACACTAGAAGTCCTATGGGTGCTGCTGAGAAGAAAATATAGGAGCTCTGTTTGCTGCCACTAACACACTAGAAGTCCTATGGGTGCTGCTGAGAAGAAAATATAGGAGCTCTGTGTGATGCCACTAACACACTAGAAGTCCTATGGGTGCTGCTGAGAAGAAAATATAGGAGCTCTGTTTGCTGCCACTAACACACTAGAAGTCCTATGGGTGCTGCTGAGAAGAAAATATAGGAGCTCTGTGTGATGCCACTAACACACTAGAAGTCCTATGGGTGCTGCTGAGAAGAAAATATAGGAGCTCTGTTTGCTGCCACTAACACACTAGAAGTCCTATGGGTGCTTCTGAGAAGAAAATATAGGAGCTCTGTGTGATGCCACTAACACACTAGAAGTCCTATGGGTGCTTCTGAGATGAAAATATAGGAACTCTGTGTGATGCCACTAACACATTAGAAGTCCTATGGGTGCTGCTGAGAAGAAAATATAGGAGCTCTGTTTGCTGCCACTAACACACTAGAAGTCCTATGGGTGCTTCTGAGATGAAAATATAGGAGCTCTGTGTGATGCCACTAACACACTAGAAGTCCTATGGGTGCTGCTGAGAAGAAAATATAGGAGCTCTGTGTGATGCCACTAACACACTAGAAGTCCTATGGGTGCTTCTGAGATGAAAATATAGGAACTCTGTGTGATGCCACTAACACACTAGAAGTCCTATGGGTGCTGCTGAGAAGAAAATATAGGAGCTCTGTGTGATGCCACTAACACACTAGAAGTCCTATGGGTGCTTCTGAGATGAAAATATAGGAACTCTGTGTGATGCCACTAACACATTAGAAGTCCTATGGGTGCTGCTAAGAAGAAAATATAGGAGCTCTGTGTAATGCCACTAACACACTAGAAGTCCTATGGGTGCTTCTGAGATGAAAATATAGGAGCTCTGTGTGATGCCACTAACACACTAGAAGTCCTATGGGTGCTGCTGAGAAGAAAATATAGGAGCTCTGTTTGCTGCCACTAACACACTAGAAGTCCTATGGGTGCTGCTGAGAAGAAAATATAGGAGCTCTGTTTGCTGCCACTAACACACTAGAAGTCCTATGGGTGCTTCTGAGAAGAAAATATAGGAGCTCTGTGTGATGCCACTAACACACTAGAAGTCCTATGGGTGCTTCTGAGATGAAAATATAGGAACTCTGTGTGATGCCACTAACACATTAGAAGTCCTATGGGTGCTGCTAAGAAGAAAATATAGGAGCTCTGTTTGCTGCCACTAACACACTAGAAGTCCTATGGGTGCTTCTGAGAAGAAAATATAGGAGCTCTGTGTGATGCCACTAACACACTAGAAGTCCTATGGGTGCTTCTGAGATGAAAATATAGGAACTCTGTGTGATGCCACTAACACATTAGAAGTCCTATGGGTGCTGCTGAGAAGAAAATATAGGAGCTCTGTTTGCTGCCACTAACACACTAGAAGTCCTATGGGTGCTGCTGAGAAGAAAATATAGGAGCTCTGTGTGATGCCACTAACACACTAGAAGTCCTATGGGTGCTGCTGAGAAGAAAATATAGGAGCTCTGTTTGCTGCCACTAACACACTAGAAGTCCTATGGGTGCTGCTGAGAAGAAAATATAGGAGCTCTGTTTGCTGCCACTAACACACTAGAAGTCCTATGGGTGCTGCTGAGAAGAAAATATAGGAGCTCTGTTTGCTGCCACTAACACACTAGAAGTCCTATGGGTGCTGCTGAGAAGAAAATATAGGAGCTCTGTGTGATGCCACTAACACACTAGAAGTCCTATGGGTGCTGCTGAGAAGAAAATATAGGAGCTCTGTTTGCTGCCACTAACACACTAGAAGTCCTATGGGTGCTGCTGAGAAGAAAATATAGGAGCTCTGTTTGCTGCCACTAACACACTAGAAGTCCTATGGGTGCTGTTGGGGTGCAATGCTGTGCTAACAGCACTGCGGTTGGTACTACTGCAATACTGTACTAACAGTAAGCACGCACCAGACTAATCCCCAGCAGCAGCTAATAACACGCTAACTGTGCAATCAGCAGCAATGAACGATCAATGACTTAGGTAGCAATGGTTTAGCAAAGAAATAGCCAATGGTTTAGCAAAGAAGAGCAAATCTTTCAGTATCAAGCAAAGACAGAATCAGCAGACTGATCTCTCCTAAAGCCGGAACTCATGTGACCGGGGCCGATGGCGTGGCGGCCTTTTAAATGGTGGGGCATGTACTAAAGCCCCTGAGCTGTAATTGGCTACAGGCGTCCTGCCTGTAGCCAATTATTGCTCTCCGAGTTTCGGGCGCTGTGATTGGCCAAGCATGCGGGGTCACAGTGCATGCTTGGCCAATCATCAGCCAGCAATGCACTGCGCCGGCCGCGCCGGCCGCAATGCATTGCGGGGCCGCTCGCATCACACGAATGTGATGCGAACGGCCCAAATAGTTCTGGGCTCGACGAGCGAGCGAACGCCCGGTGCTCGATTCGAACATGGGTTCGAATCGAGCACCGGGCCCATCCCTATCCAGGAGGATGCCCAGCGTTTCGAAGGGTCTGATGATGAAACACAGCTACAGGAAGGCAGTAGCGTGAGAGCAGACAGAGGGGATGCTCAAGAAGGACACCAATCTGGCAGTCATGTTCCAGCAGCTGCAGCATACTGCCAGATTGGCTGCAGTGATGAGGAGGGAGGGGATGATGAGGTCACTGACTCCACGTGGGTGCCTAATAGGAGAGAGGAGGAGGAGGAGGATGAGGAGGAGGCACATCTCCAACGAGGCAGGATGCCCTTTGGTGGCCAGCGTAAGGGCAGTACACCGACGGAATCACACCGCAGAGCTCCACCTGTGCAGGGCGCTGCCTCTGCCCGTCATTCAAAAAGTTCTTTGGTGTGGGCCTTTTTTGAGGCTAGTGCATCAGATCGCACAGCTGCTGTTTGCAACATATGTCTCAAGCGTATATCGCGTGGCCAAAACATCAGCCGCTTGGGTACCACATGCCTGACCAGACATATGTTGACCTGCCATGCAGCTCGTTGGCAAGCCTACCTCAAAGACCCACACCAAAGAACAAAGCGGACCTCTCCTTGCACCGCATCAGCTGGGATCTCCAACCCCACTATAACTTCAGTCCTCTCTGAAACATGCACTGAGAGGAATGAAGGTGTAGAATTAGGTGTGTCACAGCCAAGTACTTGCGGCCACTCTGCTAGCAGTACACCGACGTCCGATTCTAGCAGGCAAATTTCCCTGCCCCAGCTGCTGGACCGTCGAAAGAAGTTCAATCCCAGCCATCCACATGCCCAGCGGTTGAATGCTAGCTTGGCTAAATTGCTAGCGCTTCAACTGCTGCCTTTTCAGTTGGTAGACTCGGCCCCCTTCCGTGAGTTTGTGCAATGTGCGG
Source organism: Rana muscosa (assembly GCA_029206835.1). Taxonomy (NCBI): domain Eukaryota; kingdom Metazoa; phylum Chordata; class Amphibia; order Anura; family Ranidae; genus Rana; species Rana muscosa. Next base: position 17,096,905 of record CM055125.1, on the reverse strand, counting down.
TTCCTCAGTGGCAGGTTCCCAAACGCCACTTTTTCTCACGGAAGGCTATTCCGGCTCTCTACCGGCATGTGGAAGGCAATGTCTTGGCCTCGCTGGACAGGGCGGTCAGCGGTAAGGTGCATATTACCGCTGACTCATGGTCCAGCAGGCATGGACAGGGACGTTACCTTTCTTTCACGGCCCATTGGGTCACTCTTTTGGCAGCTGGGAAGGATGCAGGACAAGGTGCAGTAGTGTTGGAGGTTGTTCCACCGCCACGCCTCCAAAATGCTACTACTGGTTGTGACACACCTCTCTCCTCCACCCCCTCCTCTTCTTCTTCCTCCATGGCCTCTTCCTGTGCTTTGTCCTCTGAACCAGCGGTGCTCCGTAGCCGTTCAAGGGGCTACGCAAGTACGCAGGCAAAAAGATGCCATGCCGTGCTTGCGCTGGTGTGTTTGGGGGACAGAAGCCACACTGGGGCAGAGGTCCTGTCTGCTCTGCAGGGCCAGGCCGAGAGGTGGTTGACGCCACGCCAGCTTAAGCCAGGAATGGTGATTTGCGACAATGGCACCAACCTCCTCTCCGCCCTCCGACAGGGACAACTGACCCATGTGCCCTGTGTGGCTCACGTCCTTAACCTGGTGGTGCAGCGGTTCTTGGGCAGGTACCCGGGCTTACAGGATGTCCTGAGGCAGGCCAGGAAAGTCTGTGTGCATTTCCGCAGAGCTTATAATGCCAGTGCTCGCCTGGCTGAGCTGCAAAAGGAGTTGAACCTGCCCAAGAACCGCCTTATATGTGACATGCCCACCAGGTGGAACTCAACGTTGGCCATGCTGCAGCGGCTTCACACGCAGCAGAGGGCCATCAATGAGTACCTGTGCGACTACGGCACCAGGACAGGGTCAGGGGAGCTTGGTTTTTGTTCTCCACGCCAGTGGGGCATGATCAGGGATGCATGCACTGTCCTGGCACCATTTGAGGAGGCCACGAGGATGGTGAGCAGTGACAGTGCATGCATCAGTGACACTGTACCTCTTGTCCACCTGTTGGAGCACACGCTGCGTGGAATAATGGACAGGGCACTTGAGGCAGAACAGAGGCAGGAAGAGGAGGACTTCCTTGCCTCTCAAGGCCCCCTTTACCCAGACAGTGTTCCTTCTGTCCCACCCATCGCACAGGAAGAGGAGGAGGAGGAGGAGGATTGTGTCAGCATGGAGGTGGAGGCTGGCACTCAGCATCATCAGCAGCAGTCTTTTAGGGATGATTTACAGTCCCAAGAAACCAGTGGACTTGTACGTGGCTGGGAGGAGGTGGCTGCGGATCATGTCGTCCTTAGTGACCCAGAGGACTCCGGACCGAATGCCTCAGCAAACCTACGCTGCATGGCCTCCCTGATCCTGCAAAGTCTGCGGAAGGATCCTCGTATTCTTCGGATCAAGGAGAGGGACCATTACTGGCTGGCCACTCTCCTTGATCCACGGTACAAGGGTAAGGTTGCGGACCTTATGTTACCGTCGCAGAGGGAGCAGAGGATGAGACAACTCCGGGAGGCCTTGCAGAAAGGTCTGTGCAACGCGTTCCCAGAGACTGGGAGGTTACAAACTCCTGGTCCTGGACAACAAGTTGCTGAGGCTTCGGCCAGTCAAAGAAGGAGCGGTGGGGAAGGTGGCCGTCTGACCGATGCGTTCAGACAATTCTTTAGTCCGCAGCCCTAAAGTATGATCGGTTCCAGCAACCATCGCCAGCGTCTGATAAACATGGTGCAGGAATATCTAGGGGCAAGGTCAGACTTGGACACCTTCCCCACCGAAAATCCTCTGGCTTACTGGGTCTTGAGGATGGATCACTGGCCAGAGCTTGCACAGTATGCAATTGAGCTACTGGCCTGTCCTGCATCCAGCGTTCTTTCGGAACGCACATTCAGTGCTGCTGGAGGATTTGTCACGGATCACAGGGTGCGCCTGTCCACCGACTCGGTTGATCGACTGACTTTCATCAAGATGAACCAGTCTTGGATCACCACCAGCTACCACACACCTGATGCTGATATAACAGACTAATTGATTTTAACATGTCACATCCCTTCAAGACTGATGCTGATGCTGAGTGCCTGTGCTGTTATGTTGACTGGCTATCCTCCTCCTCCGAGTCCTCAATGATACGATTGATGATGATAGCTTGGAAGATCATTTTTGTTTATGGGTGCCGCCACCAGTGGCTAAGGCCAAATTTTTCAGCCCCTGTTTAACAGGGGCGTGTAATTACAATTTTTGAAGCAATACTTTGCAACAGGGCTCATTGCTGTGCTCCAAGTACAGTATCTGTGAGGGGTTGGAGTGTTGTGCCACCAGTGCCTAAGGCCCAATTTTTCAGCCCCTGTTTAACAGGGGCGTGTCATTACAATTTTTGAAGCAATACTTTGCAACAGGGCTCATTGCTGTGCTCCAAGTACAGTATCTGTGAGGGGTTGGAGTGTTGTGCCACCAGTGCCTAAGGCCCAATTTTTCAGCCCCTGTTTAACAGGGGCGTGTCATTACAATTTTTGAAGCAATACTTTGCAACAGGGCTCATTGCTGTGCTCCAAGTACAGTATCTGTGAGGGGTTGTAGTGTTGTGCCACCAGTGCCTAAGGCCCAATTTTTCAGCCCCTGTTCAACAGGGGCATGTAATTACAATTCTTGATCTAATAATTCACAGCAGGGCCCATTGCTGCACCCACCAAGAGTAACTCTGAGGGCTTACAGTGTTGTGGCAACGCCACCACCACCACCACCACGAAAGGCCCAATTTTTCAGCCCCTGTTCAAAAGGGGCATGTAATTACAATTCTTGATCTAATAATTCACAGCAGGGCCCATTCCTGCACCCACCAAGAGTAACTCTGAGGGCTTACAGTGTTGTGGCAACACCACCACCACCACCACCACCACGAAAGGCCCAATTTTTCAGCCTCTGTTCAACAGGGGCATGAATCTACAATTCTTGATCTAATAATTCACAGCAGGGCCCATTGCTGCACCCACCAAGAGTAACTGTCAGGGCTTACAGTGTTGTGGCACCAGCACCACCATCAAAGGCCCAATTTTTACTACCACTGTTCAACAATTATATGTAATTACAATTCCTGATATAATAGTTGACAGCAGGGCGTTCCAGCACCAACCAAGAGTAACTGTGAGTGCTTACAGTGTTGTGCCAACACCAACAACTAAGGGGCCTATTTCTGCAGAGTATATACGGCAGGACCCTACTTTCAAACATCCAACTTACAAACGACTCCTACTTGCAAACGCAAGAAGACAACAGGAAGTGAGAGGAAATCTACCCCTAGGAAGGAAAATTCTCTCCTGTAAGAATTAATATGGGAGAAAGGTGTCTCCTCTGTACTGATGCTTTATCACCAATCCTTGTTTCAAGAAAAACACCACATTTCAAAAACAGTTGTCATTGGGACGGAAAGTGAGGTGAAATGTTCTGAACAGGGGCACAGACAGCAAAACAAATGTTACAGGGGTGATAACCCTTACCTATGTTTTCCAAAAAGTTTAAAAATAGATTTTTGGGCTGGAGCTACACTTAAACAATGTACCTGTTCAAAATTACAAACAGATTCTACATAAGAACAAACCTACAGTCCCTGTCTTGTATGCACCGCCTGTATACGGCTGTTCAGAGTATATAGGGCCTTTTTTATTTTATGTGCGGGGTTCCCCTTAATATCCATACAAGACCCAAAGGGGCTGGTAATGGGCTGGGGTAGGGGGGGGGGTCATGGGGTAGCTATGCCATTTTTCTTAAAGATTTTCATCCATATTACCGGGACCAGACATTACATTAAAGCCGCAAGCAGTTTTAAATGGCTTTTTTTTCCTTTAGAAGTGTCATTTTGTGCAGGGACAGTTCTAAACACGGGAAACACGTGGCACTTCACAGGCATACTTTAGACACCCCCCAGGTACGATATTTAAAGGAATATTTGACTTTTTTTTTTTCACTTTATGCATCATTAAAATGACTGCTCCCGAAAAACGACCGTTTTTAAAACTTCTTTTTGCATTGATACATGTCCCCTGGTGCAGAACCCGGGTTCCCAAACCCTTTTTAGGACAATAACATGCATAATAGTCGTTATAATTAGCACTTTAGAATTCGAACGTTCGCATCCATTGTATTTAATAGGGTTCTAATGTTCGTACGAACTTTCGGTCCGTTCGCGGGTTCTGGTGCGAACCGAACCCAGGGGTGTTCGGCTCATCACTACCCAGTAGTGATGTGGGCATGGCTCAAAGTAAGTGTTTCAGCCATTTGGCAGAACATTTGTCTTGAATGACGAAATGTTGGTAGGTCTTTTCATTTTGCCTATGCAGACATTGCCTATGATGACCCACCCTAGATCCGTGCGCTGGGCAAATGGGGCATCTGGGGGTCCACTGACTTGTCTGTGTACCTTGTGAACTCTTAGAATGTCTCTTCCTAACAGAAGAAGGATTTGAGCATCTTTGTCAAGCGGCGGTATCTCATTTGCTATTACCTTGAGGTGAGGGTGATGGAAAGCAGCAGCTGGAGTAGGGATTTCTTCCCTGTTAGCAGGTATCTGATTGCACTCAACAAGTGTAGGTAAGGGTAATTGCAAGTTACCTTTGAGAGAAGATACCATGAGTCCATGAGCCCTTCTTCCAGAAACCGCTATAGTTCCACTACAGGTACCCAAGGTGTAAGGATGAGCTTCGCCTTTTATTTCAAATAGATTGAACAATTCCGATTTTGCAAGTGATCGATTGCTCTGATCGTCTAAGATAGCATATGCCTTTAGAGACTTTTCTGGTTGATCCTTGTGGTATATGTTCACCAAGCATATCTTAGCACAGGACTTACCACAGCGGTCTTCTCCACAAACTTCAGTGCAGGATGAAGAAATGATGGTAGAATTAGGCACTTGGTCTGTATTCTCCCCGCCATGCGTTAACCTGGGAGGAGTGTTGGCAGGTTGTGCAGAGCTGGGCTCAAGAGGATGGAGGGCTTGCACATGTTCTTCAGAGCCACACTCTATGCACTTGATGGACACATTACAGTCCCTTTCAAAATGTTCTGTAGAAGCACAGCACCTGAAACATACCCTAAATGTCTTTAAAAGCTCCTTGCGCTCTTCCAGAGGCTTTTTCCTAAAGCCGATACATTTATTGAGGGGGTGTGGCTTCTTGTATATGGGACACTCTCGGTTAGGGTTTTCAATCTTCCTACTCTGTTTGTTCGTGGCCAGAACTGTGGTAGGAGTGGGAAGGATGTCAGTCTTTTTCACGGACACTGGGCCTCTATGGTTTCTATAGTTGCCCTGAAAACTGGTACTCTTAGGAAAGGGTGAGAAGAGACTGTACTCACCGTAGGAAAAACTTGGATCGTTCTTGGTCTCTGCAATTTTCCTGATGAATTCACAGAAGAAAGAGAATGGAGGGAAGGAAACATTGTTCTCTCTTTTGTATGATGACCCTAGTGCAGTCCATTTCTCTTGCAAACCATACGGGAGCTTGGAGACAATTGGGTTTACCCCTCTTGGAGTGTCAAGGTAACTGAGTCCAGGTAGTTTTGGGTCTGTCTTGGCTAGCTGAAGCTCAAGGAGAAGGTCACTCAGTCTCTGGAACTCCTTGTTGTCCTTACCGGATATCTTTGGGAAAGTTTCCAGACGCATGAACAAAGCATTTTCTATAGCTTCTGGACTGCCATAACTTTGCTCTAGTCGCTCCCATGCAGCTGTGAGGCCTGCAGTAGGATTGTCCATGAAAACCGATCTTAATGGCTTAACACGTGCAGCAGATAGAGGACCAAGCCATTTGATCAGCAGATTCAATTCTTGATCAGCTGTAATGCCAATATTGCTGATTGTAGTTCTGAAGGCACATTTCCAACTTCTGTAGTTCTCAGGTTGGTCATCAAAACTTGTAAGACCAGTCTTTGTGAGCTCTCTGCGAAGCATGTACCTCACAAACTCTTCTGTCTCAGTTGTCTCCGCCTTTATGTGAGATGCTGTTGGCTGTATGGTGCTGATTGCGTTATCTTTGACATTGTTGTTAAAGGACACAGGGAAATATGGTGCAGCAGATGCATCCAGGTGAGTTGCTTGCTTGAAGTCAGTTGTTCCAATGGTACGTTGATTCAAGGCGGGTACCGATGACTGGAGATTGATGACTTGCTTGAAGCTTGCGCTGATGCTCTGTGACGTATGAAGGCAGGCAAGGTAGGCAGGTAGGAAATGCAGTGGAGTGATTTTGTGTGCAGGAAGTTGCTGGAACCTCTTTAACTTGAAGCTGTGAAGGAGTCTCTATGTAGTCGGGAGCATTGGAGACAATGGAGTGTGCACTGCAGTGGCTTAGGACATAGTCTTTAGTGCGTTTGAGGGGGTCTTCCATATCTGCTATGTTTAGGTTAATGCTGTCTTTCTCACTTGCACCTTCGTCTGCACTGATAGCTTGCTGTAGGACCCTTAGCTTTGCCATAGCTGCGTCATGTTTACACTGTTCATTTAAGGTTTCCATTGTTGCTCTTTGTCGTGCTGACTGTGCTTCCAACTCTGCCCTTTGAGCTTCCAACTCTGCTCTTTGACGTGCTGACTGTGCTTCCGACTCTGCTCTTTGACGTGCTGACTGCGCTTCCGACTCTGCTCTTTGACGTGCTGACTGCGCTTCCAACTCTGCTCTTTTTTCTGCATATGCCACCTGCACTTTGCTGGCTTCCACTTCAGCGCGGGCATTAATAAGTCGCTCACTGAGTGTTGAGTATCTTGAACTATGGGATCTTGACAAGTTTTTAGAACGTCTGGTGGAAACAGATCTGTGAGATGCAGTGTCCTGTAACAGCTTTATTTTTGCTTCTGCCTTTAATCTGGTTTGCTGGATAAAACTGTCTCTTTCAATATTGAGAGCATTGACACGCTTTAATTGCATCATCGCATTTTCTGACTTCATGTTTTGTAAGACATTAGTGAATTTGATGCTGGTAAGCTGATAAAGCTCATATGAGGCAGAAAGTTGTTTAATGGCGCCCTCTAGTGTCAGTAGTTCACGTTCAACAGACACTGTATTGGCTTCAGCAAGGATTTTCTCCCAGACTAATTCCAAGCTATTTGACAATTCAGTCCTTGAAGCTTCATAATTCTCCATTACTTTCCAAGTGGGTTTAACTGAGTGTTTGGGTAACTCAGTTTCTTCAGGAACTTGTGAGGAGGTAGATGTGAGTTCACATGCAGAAGCTTGGTCACTCATGATAGCAGACTGACTGTGAAAGCAGGCAGGATCTGTGTGCTGAAATATGACACTGTGCAGATTGTCTCAGGCTATAAGGCTGCCATGTGCTGCTCTGTCCCTTCTGTCTTGCTATGAGGGCAGTAAATCTTGTCTGTTTCAGTACTGACATGCAGAAATCTTGTAATTAGGCTGTGAAACTCCGTTTTTCTACTGTTCTGTCTCAACTACAAAGCGATAAAGTTCATCTCCAGGTTTAAGTAGGCCTTACTCAAGCTGGGTTTGATATTCATCCCTTGCATCGATACAGGCAGTTTAACTCACTGAATAAACTCACAGTTAGGACGACAGACGATGAATCCTTTCGAATGTTCCGTTTAATGATGGATATTCATAGATAGAAAAACGTTGCAGTTGTAAGCCACATGTAAGATGTTTAGCATGGAAGATATACAGGAGTAATGACCAGAATCAGGAAGTGGAGGAGATATATAAAGAACTACGGTGAGAGAGAGAGTTCAGCTAGAAAGAAGGGGACAGATCTTAAAGACACAGAGCAAGAATAATCACATAGTGTAACACAACAGTTGAGTTTGCAGCATGGATTACTTTATTGCAAAATCATGATCTGTATATCATGATAAGAGCCATAAGTACCGTAATTTATAAAATTTTACCTGCTGTCCTTGCCAGGGGGTTCCCCTCGTGCTTCTCTCTCTCCTCCTCCTCCTGTCATCAGACAGACCCCTCCCCAAGAGAGGATGCAGTCAACACCAGCACGGAGAGGGTGGGCGGAAATATTGGCTCCGCCTCCGCCAGTCCATAATGTCGGCTGCTTATGGAGGAGGCCGCTCCGTACTACCGGCCCGCCCCCGCCCCCACCCCCCGCACAGACAGAAAAAAAAAAGGTAAAACAGGCTGCGGCAGCGCCGCGGCCGTTTTATCGATAAGGTAGGCGGCCTGGGGGGAAATCTCCACCCATCCCCCCGACCCAGTCCGCCCCTGCACTTTGTGCAGGGACAGTTCCAAGCATGGGAAATAAGTGTGACTTTACATGCATACTATACACACACCCTAGGTACGAAATTTAAAGGAATATTTAACTTTTATTGTTTCACTTTAAGCATTATTAAAATCACTGCTCCCGAAAAAGGACGTTTTTAAAACTTTTTTTGCATTGATACATGTCCCCTGGGGCAGAACCCGGGTCCCCAAACACTTTTTATGACAATAACTTGCATATAAGCCTTTAAAATTAGCACTTTAGATTTCTCCCATAGACTTTTTGAATTTTCCACGAACAGGCAATGTTCGAGTCGAACTCGAAGCTCATCCCTACACACCGCTCCAAAGATGCGGCTAGCAGGACTTTTTTTCACGTCCTGCTAGCGCACCGCTTCAGTGTGAAAGCCCTCACACTGGAGAAACAGCAGCCGCTGTTTAGGGTCGGTTTGCAGGCGCTATTTTTAGTGCAATAGCGCCTGCAAACCTCCCCAATATGGTTACATATAATGAAGGTCCAACATTTAGAAACTCACATAGTTCATGATTAGTGATGAGCCGAACACCCCCGGGTTCGGTTCGCACCAGAACCCGCGAACGGACCGAAAGTTCGAACGAACATTAGAACCCTATTAAATACAATGGATGCGAACGTTCGAATTCTAAAGTGCTAATTATAAAAACTATTATGCATGTTATTGTCCTAAAAAGGGTTTGGGAACCCGGGTTCTGCACCAGGGGACATGTATCAATGCAAAAATAAGTTTTAAAAACGGTCGTTTTCCGGGAGCAGTCATTTTAATGATGCATAAAGTGAAAAAAAAAAAGTCAAATATTCCTTTAAATATCGTACCTGGGGGGTGTCTAAAGTATGCCTGTGAAGTGCCACGTGTTTCCCGTGTTTAGAACTGTCCCTGCACAAAATGACACTTCTAAAGGAAAAAAAAGCCATTTAAAACTGCTTGCGGCTTTAATGTAATGTCTGGTCCCGGTAATATGGATGAAAATCTTTAAGAAAAATGGCATAGCTACCCCATGACCCCCCCCCTACCCCAGCCCATTACCAGCCCCTTTGGGTCTTGTATGGATATTAAGGGGAACCCCGCACATAAAATAAAAAAGGCCCTATATACTCAGAACAGCCGTATACAGGCGGTGCATACAAGACAGGGACTGTAGGTTTGTTCTTATGTAGAATCTGTTTGTAATTTTGAACAGGTACATTGTTGAAGTGTAGCTCCAGACCAAAAATCTATTTTTAAACTTTTTGGAAAACATAGGTAAGGGTTATCACCCCTGTAACATTTGTTTTGCTGTCTGTGCCCCTGTTCAGAACATTTCACCTCACTTTCCGTCCTAATGACAACTGTTTTTGAAATGTGGTGTTTTTCTTGAAACAAGGATTGCTGATAAAGCATCAGTACAGAGGAGACACCTTTCTCCCATATTTATTCTTACAGGAGAGAATTTTCCTTCCTAGTGGTAGATTTCCTCTCACTTCCTGTTGTCTTCTTGCGTTTGCAAGTAGGAGTCGTTTGTAAGTTGGATGTTTGAAAGTAGGGACCTGCCGTATATACTCTGCAGAAATAGGCCCCTTAGTTGTTGGTGTTGGCACAACACTGTAAGCACTCACAGTTACTCTTGGTTGGTGCTGGAACGCCCTGCTGTCAACTATTATATCAGGAATTTTAATTACATATAATTGTTGAACAGTGGTAGTAAAAATTGGGCCTTTGATGGTGGTGCTGGTGCCACAACACTGTAAGCCCTGACAGTTACTCTTGGTGGGTGCAGCAATGGGCCCTGCTGTGAATTATTAGATCAAGAATTGTAATTACATGCCCCTGTTGAACAGGGGCTGAAAAATTGGGCCTTAGGCACTGGTGGCACAACACTGCAACCCTTCACAGATACTGTACTTGGAGCACAGCAATGAGCCCTGTTGCAAAGTATTGCTTCAAAAATTGTAATGACACGCCCCTGTTAAACAGGGGCTGAAAAATTGGGCCTTAGGCACTGGTGGCACAACACTGCAACTCCTCACAGATACTGTACTTGGAGCACAGCAATGAGCCCTGTTGCAAAGTATTGCTTCAAAAATTGTAATTACACGCCCCTGTTAAACAGGGGCTGAAAAATTGGGCGTTAGGCACTGGTGGCGGCACCCATAAACAAAAATGATCTTCCAAGCTATCATCATCAATCGTATCATTGAGGACTCGGAGGAGGAGGATAGCCAGTCAACATAACAGCACAGGCACTCAGCATCAGCATCAGTCTTGAAGGGATGTGACATTTTAAAATCAATTAGTCTGTTATATCAGCATCAGGTGTGTGGTAGCTGGTGGTGATCCAAGACTGGTTCATCTTGATGAAAGTCAGTCGATCAACCGAGTCGGTGGACAGGCGCACCCTGTGATCCGTGACAAATCCTCCAGCAGCACTGAATGTGCGTTCCGAAAGAACGCTGGATGCAGGACAGGCCAGTAGCTCAATTGCATACTGTGCAAGCTCTGGCCAGTGATCCATCCTCAAGACCCAGTAAGCCAGAGGATTTTCGGTGGGGAAGGTGTCCAAGTCTGACCTTGCCCCTAGATATTCCTGCACCATGTTTATCAGACGCTGGCGATGGTTGCTGGAACCGATCATACTTTGGGGCTGCGGACTAAAGAATTGTCTGAACGCATCGGTCAGACGGCCACCTTCCCCACCGCTCCTTCTTTGACTGGCCGAAGCCTCAGCAACTCGTTGTCCAGGACCAGGAGTTTGCAACCTCCCAGTCTCTGGGAACGCGTTGCACAGACCTTTCTGCAAGGCCTCCCGGAGTTGTCTCATCCTCTGCTCCCTCTGCGACGGTAACATAAGGTCCGCAACCTTACCCTTGTACCGTGGATCAAGGAGAGTGGCCAGCCAGTAATGGTCCCTCTCCTTGATCCGAAGAATACGAGGATCCTTCCGCAGACTTTGCAGGATCAGGGAGGCCATGCAGCGTAGGTTTGCTGAGGCATTCGCTCCGGAGTCCTCTGGGTCACTAAGGACGACATGATCCGCAGCCACCTCCTCCCAGCCACGTACAAGTCCACTGGTTTCTTGGGACTGTAAATCATCCCTAAAAGACTGCTGCTGATGATGCTGAGTGCCAGCCTCCACCTCCATGCTGACACAATCCTCCTCCTCCTCCTCCTCCTCCTCCTCCTCCTCTTCCTGTGCGATGGGTGGGACAGAAGGAACACTGTCTGGGTAAAGGGGGCCTTGAGAGGCAAGGAAGTCCTCCTCTTCCTGCCTCTGTTCTGCCTCAAGTGCCCTGTCCATTATTCCACGCAGCGTGTGCTCCAACAGGTGGACAAGAGGTACAGTGTCACTGATGCATGCACTGTCACTGCTCACCATCCTCGTGGCCTCCTCAAATGGTGCCAGGACAGTGCATGCATCCCTGATCATGCCCCACTGGCGTGGAGAAAAAAAACCAAGCTCCCCTGACCCTGTCCTGGTGCCGTAGTCGCACAGGTACTCATTGATGGCCCTCTGCTGCGTGTGCAGCCGCTGCAGCATGGCCAACGTTGAGTTCCACCTGGTGGGCATGTCACATATAAGGCGGTTCTTGGGCAGGTTCAACTCCTTTTGCAGCTCAGCCAGGCGAGCACTGGCATTATAAGATCTGCGGAAATGCACACAGACTTTCCTGGCCTGCCTCAGGACATCCTGTAAGCCCGGGTACCTGCCCAAGAAGCGCTGCACCACCAGGTTAAGGACGTGAGCCACACAGGGCACATGGGTCAGTTGTCCCTGTCGGAGGGCGGAGAGGAGGTTGGTGCCATTGTCGCAAACCACCATTCCTGGCTTAAGCTGGCGTGGCGTCAACCACCTCTCGGCCTGGCCCTGCAGAGCAGACAGGACCTCTGCCCCAGTGTGGCTTCTGTCCCCCAAACACACCAGCGCAAGCACGGCATGGCATCTTTTTGCCTGCGTACTTGCGTAGCCCCGTGAACGGCTACGGAGCACCGCTGGTTCATAGGACAAACCACAGGAAGAGGCCATGGAGGAAGAAGAAGAGGAGGGGGTGGAGGAGAGAGGTGTGTCACAACCAGTAGTAGCATTTTGGAGGCGTGGCGGTGGGACAACCTCCAACACTACTGCACCTTGTCCTGAATCCTTCCCAGCTGCCAAAAGAGTGACCCAATGGGCCGTGAAAGAAAGGTAACGTCCCTGTCCATGCCTGCTGGACCATGAGTCAGCGGTAATATGCACCTTACCGCTGACCGCCCTGTCCAGCGAGGCCAAGACATTGCCTTCCACATGCCGGTAGAGAGCCGGAATAGCCTTCCGTGAGAAAAAGTGGCGTTTGGGAACCTGCCACTGAGGAACCGCACATTGCACAAACTCACGGAAGGGGGCCGAGTCTACCAACTGAAAAGGCAGCAGTTGAAGCGCTAGCAATTTAGCCAAGCTAGCATTCAACCGCTGGGCATGTGGATGGCTGGGAGTGAACTTCTTTCGACGGTCCAGCAGCTGGGGCAGGGAAATTTGCCTGCTAGAATCGGACGTCGGTGTACTGCTAGCAGAGTGGGCGCAAGTACTTGGCTGTGACACACCTAATTCTACACCTTCATTCCTCTCAGTGCATGTTTCAGAGAGGACTGAAGTTATAGTGGGGTTGGAGATCCCAGCTGATGCGGTGCAAGGAGAGGTCCGCTTGGTTCTTTGGTGTGGGTCTTTGAGGTAGGCTTGCCAACGAGCTGCATGGCAGGTCAACATATGTCTGGTCAGGCATGTGGTACCCAAGCGGCTGATGTTTTGGCCACGCGATATACGCTTGAGACATATGTTGCAAACAGCAGCTGTGCGATCTGATGCACTAGCCTCAAAAAAGGCCCACACCAAAGAACTTTTTGAATGACGGGCAGAGGCAGCGCCCTGCACAGGCGGAGCTCTGCGGTGTGATTCCGTCGGTGTACTGCCCTTACGCTGGCCACCAAAGGGCATCCTGCCTCGTTGGAGATGTGCCTCCTCCTCATCCTCCTCCTCCTCCTCTCTCCTATTAGGCACCCACGTGGAGTCATTGACCTCATCATCCCCTCCCTCCTCATCACTGGAGCCAATCTGGCAGTATGCTGCAGCTGCTGGAACATGACTGCCAGATTGGTGTCCTTCTTGAGCATCCCCTCTGTCTGCTCTCACGCTACTGCCTTCCTCTAGCTGGGTTTCATCATCAGACCCTTCGAAACGCTGGGCATCCTCCTGGAGCATGTACCCAACACTGTGCTGAAACAGTTCGGGGGACTCCTCAGGAGGAGGACATGGTGGGTCTAGGGAAGGAGTGACTGATGATTTGTCTGACATTGATACCAGGGAAGACGACGCTTTGGCAGCTGCTTTTCCAGTACCCTGAGCCTGGGTGAGAGAGGATGAGGAGGAGGAGGAGGGCTTGGTCATCCACTCTACCAAGTCTTCGGCATGATGTGGCTCAACATGTCCAGCTGCCGAAAAGAAGGACAAGCGTGTCCCATGGCCATGTGCTGATGACAATGCACCGCGTCCACGACCAGCACTGTTGCCCCCAGACACAGAGCCTGCTTGCCCTCTTTTATTGCCTCCTGACTGTCTGCCTCTCCTTGTTTGCCTTCCAGACATTCTAATAGATGGCCTGCAGGGAGATGGGAAAAAAGCAATAAGGGCTACCTTCAGGTGTCCTTCTCTGTCCCTTGAAACAAGGACTTTCACAGTGAAAGAAACTGACACTGTCCCTACCTAGAGTTTTCTGTCCCTAGAATAAATGTTTTTTTTAATCACAATATAGCACAAGGACAATTCACTCAATGTCTCTCCAGGTCCCTGGAAACAAGGACTTGCAGAGTGAAAGAAACTGACACTGTCCCTACCTAGAGTTTTCTGTCCCTAGAATAAATGTTTTTTTTAAGCACAATATAGCACAAGGACAATTAACTCACTGTCCTTACAGGTCCCTGGAAACAAGGACTTGCAGAGTGAAAAAAAAAAAACACTCTCCCTACCTACAGTTTTCTGTCCCTAGAAAAAATGTTTTTTTTAAGCACAATATAGCACAAGGACAATTAACTCACTGTCCTTACAGGTCCCTGGAAACAAGGACTTGCAGAGTGAAAGAAAAAAAACACTCTCCCTACCTACAGTTTTCTGTCCCTAGAAAAAAATGTTTTTTTTAATCACAATATAGCACAAGGAAAATTAACTCACTGTCCTTACAGGTCCCTGGAAACAAGGACTTGCAGAGTGAAAGAAAAAAAACACTCTCCCTACCTACAGTTTTCTGTCCCTAGAAAAAATGTTTTTTTTAATCACAATATAGCACAAGGAAAATTAACTCACTGTCCTTACAGGTCCCTGGAAACAAGGACTTGCAGAGTGAAAGAAACTGACACTGTCCCTACCTAGAGTTTTCTGTCCCTAGAATAAATGTTTTTTTTAAGCACAATATAGCACAAGGACAATTAACTCACTGTCCTTACAGGTCCCTGGAAACAAGGACTTGCAGAGTGAAAGAAAAAAAACACTCTCCCTACCTACAGTTTTCTGTCCCTAGAAAAAATGTTTTTTTTAATCACAATATAGCACAAGGAAAATTAACTCACTGTCCTTACAGGTCCCTGGAAACAAGGACTTGCAGAGTGAAAGAAACTGACACTGTCCCTACCTAGAGTTTTCTGTCCCTAGAATAAATGTTTTTTTTAAGCACAATATAGCACAAGGACAATTAACTCACTGTCCTTACAGGTCCCTGGAAACAAGGACTTGCAGAGTGAAAAAAAAAAAACACTCTCCCTACCTAGAGTTTTCTGTCCCTAGAAGAAATGTTTTTTTTAAGCACAATATAGCACAAGGACAATTAACTCACTGTCCTTACAGGTCCCTGGAAACAAGGACTTGCAGAGTGAAAGAAACTGACACTGTCCCTACCTAGAGTTTTCTGTCCCTAGAATAAATGTTTTTTTTAATCACAATATAGCACAAGGAAAATTAACTCACTGTCCTTACAGGTCCCTGGAAACAAGGACTTGCAGAGTGAAAGAAACTGACACTGTCCCTACCTAGAGTTTTCTGTCCCTAGAATAAATGTTTTTTTTAATCACAATATAGCACAAGGACAATTAACTCACTGTCCTTACAGGTCCCTGGAAACAAGGACTTGCAGAGTGAAAGAAACTGACACTGTCCCTACCTAGAGTTTTCTGTCCCTAGAATAAATGTTTTTTTTAATCACAATATAGCACAAGGAAAATTAACTCACTGTCCTTACAGGTCCCTGGAAACAAGGACTTGCAGAGTGAAAGAAACTGACACTGTCCCTACCTAGAGTTTTCTGTCCCTAGAATAAATGTTTTTTTTAAGCACAATATAGCACAAGGACAATTAACTCACTGTCCTTACAGGTCCCTGGAAACAAGGACTTGCAGAGTGAAAGAAAAAAAACACTCTCCCTACCTACAGTTTTCTGTCCCTAGAAAAAATGTTTTTTTTAAGCACAATATAGCACAAGGACAATTAACTCACTGTCCTTACAGGTCCCTGGAAACAAGGACTTGCAGAGTGAAAGAAACTGACACTGTCCCTACCTAGAGTTTTCTGTCCCTAGAATAAATGTTTTTTTTAATCACAATATAGCACAAGGAAAATTAACTCACTGTCCTTACAGGTCCCTGGAAACAAGGACTTGCAGAGTGAAAGAAACTGACACTGTCCCTACCTAGAGTTTTCTGTCCCTAGAATAAATGTTTTTTTTAAGCACAATATAGCACAAGGACAATTAACTCACTGTCCTTACAGGTCCCTGGAAACAAGGACTTGCAGAGTGAAAGAAAAAAAACACTCTCCCTACCTACAGTTTTCTGTCCCTAGAAAAAATGTTTTTTTTAAGCACAATATAGCACAAGGACAATTAACTCACTGTCCTTACAGGTCCCTGGAAACAAGGACTTGCAGAGTGAAAGAAAAAAAACACTCTCCCTACCTACAGTTTTCTGTCCCTAGAAAAAATGTTTTTTTTAAGCACAATATAGCACAAGGACAATTAACTCACTGTCCTTACAGGTCCCTGGAAACAAGGACTTGCAGAGTGAAAGAAAAAAAACACTCTCCCTACCTACAGTTTTCTGTCCCTAGAAAAAAATGTTTTTTTTAATCACAATATAGCACAAGGAAAATTAACTCACTGTCCTTACAGGTCCCTGGAAACAAGGACTTGCAGAGTGAAAGAAAAAAAACACTCTCCCTACCTACAGTTTTCTGTCCCTAGAAAAAATGTTTTTTTTAAGCACAATATAGCACAAGGACAATTAACTCACTGTCCTTACAGGTCCCTGGAAACAAGGACTTGCAGAGTGAAAGAAACTGACACTGTCCCTACCTAGAGTTTTCTGTCCCTAGAATAAATGTTTTTTTTAAGCACAATATAGCACAAGGACAATTAACTCACTGTCCTTACAGGTCCCTGGAAACAAGGACTTGCAGAGTGAAAGAAAAAAAACACTCTCCCTACCTACAGTTTTCTGTCCCTAGAAAAAATGTTTTTTTTAATCACAATATAGCACAAGGAAAATTAACTCACTGTCCTTACAGGTCCCTGGAAACAAGGACTTGCAGAGTGAAAGAAACTGACACTGTCCCTACCTAGAGTTTTCTGTCCCTAGAATAAATGTTTTTTTTAATCACAATATAGCACAAGGAAAATTAACTCACTGTCCTTACAGGTCCCTGGAAACAAGGACTTGCAGAGTGAAAGAAACTGACACTGTCCCTACCTAGAGTTTTCTGTCCCTAGAATAAATGTTTTTTTTAAGCACAATATAGCACAAGGACAATTAACTCACTGTCCTTACAGGTCCCTGGAAACAAGGACTTGCAGAGTGAAAGAAAAAAAACACTCTCCCTACCTACAGTTTTCTGTCCCTAGAAAAAATGTTTTTTTTAATCACAATATAGCACAAGGAAAATTAACTCACTGTCCTTACAGGTCCCTGGAAACAAGGACTTGCAGAGTGAAAGAAACTGACACTGTCCCTACCTAGAGTTTTCTGTCCCTAGAATAAATGTTTTTTTTAATCACAATATAGCACAAGGACAATTAACTCACTGTCCTTACAGGTCCCTGGAAACAAGGACTTGCAGAGTGAAAGAAACTGACACTGTCCCTACCTAGAGTTTTCTGTCCCTAGAATAAATGTTTTTTTTAAGCACAATATAGCACAAGGACAATTAACTCACTGTCCTTACAGGTCCCTGGAAACAAGGACTTGCAGAGTGAAAGAAAAAAAACACTCTCCCTACCTACAGTTTTCTGTCCCTAGAAAAAATGTTTTTTTTAATCACAATATAGCACAAGGAAAATTAACTCACTGTCCTTACAGGTCCCTGGAAACAAGGACTTGCAGAGTGAAAGAAACTGACACTGTCCCTACCTAGAGTTTTCTGTCCCTAGAATAAATGTTTTTTTTTAATCACAATATAGCACAAGGACAATTAACTCACTGTCCTTACAGGTCCCTGGAAACAAGGACTTGCAGAGTGAAAGAAACTGACACTGTCCCTACCTAGAGTTTTCTGTCCCTAGAATAAATGTTTTTTTTAAGCACAATATAGCACAAGGACAATTAACTCACTGTCCTTACAGGTCCCTGGAAACAAGGACTTGCAGAGTGAAAGAAAAAAAACACTCTCCCTACCTACAGTTTTCTGTCCCTAGAAAAAATGTTTTTTTTAATCACAATATAGCACAAGGAAAATTAACTCACTGTCCTTACAGGTCCCTGGAAACAAGGACTTGCAGAGTGAAAGAAACTGACACTGTCCCTACCTAGAGTTTTCTGTCCCTAGAATAAATGTTTTTTTTAATCACAATATAGCACAAGGACAATTAACTCACTGTCCTTACAGGTCCCTGGAAACAAGGACTTGCAGAGTGAAAGAAACTGACACTGTCCCTACCTAGAGTTTTCTGTCCCTAGAATAAATGTTTTTTTTAAGCACAATATAGCACAAGGACAATTAACTCACTGTCCTTACAGGTCCCTGGAAACAAGGACTTGCAGAGTGAAAGAAACTGACACTGTCCCTACCTAGAGTTTTCTGTCCCTAGAATAAATGTTTTTTTTAAGCACAATATAGCACAAGGACAATTAACTCACTGTCCTTACAGGTCCCTGGAAACAAGGACTTGCAGAGTGAAAGAAAAAAAACACTCTCCCTACCTACAGTTTTCTGTCCCTAGAAAAAATGTTTTTTTTAATCACAATATAGCACAAGGAAAATTAACTCACTGTCCTTACAGGTCCCTGGAAACAAGGACTTGCAGAGTGAAAGAAACTGACACTGTCCCTACCTAGAGTTTTCTGTCCCTAGAATAAATGTTTTTTTTAATCACAATATAGCACAAGGACAATTAACTCACTGTCCTTACAGGTCCCTGGAAACAAGGACTTGCAGAGTGAAAGAAACTGACACTGTCCCTACCTAGAGTTTTCTGTCCCTAGAATAAATGTTTTTTTTAAGCACAATATAGCACAAGGACAATTAACTCACTGTCCTTACAGGTCCCTGGAAACAAGGACTTGCAGAGTGAAAGAAAAAAAACACTCTCCCTACCTACAGTTTTCTGTCCCTAGAAAAAATGTTTTTTTTAATCACAATATAGCACAAGGAAAATTAACTCACTGTCCTTACAGGTCCCTGGAAACAAGGACTTGCAGAGTGAAAGAAACTGACACTGTCCCTACCTAGAGTTTTCTGTCCCTAGAATAAATGTTTTTTTTAATCACAATATAGCACAAGGACAATTAACTCACTGTCCTTACAGGTCCCTGGAAACAAGGACTTGCAGAGTGAAAGAAACTGACACTGTCCCTACCTAGAGTTTTCTGTCCCTAGAATAAATGTTTTTTTTAAGCACAATATAGCACAAGGACAATTAACTCACTGTCCTTACAGGTCCCTGGAAACAAGGACTTGCAGAGTGAAAGAAAAAAAACACTCTCCCTACCTACAGTTTTCTGTCCCTAGAAAAAATGTTTTTTTTAATCACAATATAGCACAAGGAAAATTAACTCACTGTCCTTACAGGTCCCTGGAAACAAGGACTTGCAGAGTGAAAGAAACTGACACTGTCCCTACCTAGAGTTTTCTGTCCCTAGAATAAATGTTTTTTTTAAGCACAATATAGCACAAGGACAATTAACTCACTGTCCTTACAGGTCCCTGGAAACAAGGACTTGCAGAGTGAAAGAAAAAAAACACTCTCCCTACCTACAGTTTTCTGTCCCTAGAAAAAATGTTTTTTTTAATCACAATATAGCACAAGGAAAATTAACTCACTGTCCTTACAGGTCCCTGGAAACAAGGACTTGCAGAGTGAAAGAAACTGACACTGTCCCTACCTAGAGTTTTCTGTCCCTAGAATAAATGTTTTTTTTAATCACAATATAGCACAAGGACAATTAACTCACTGTCCTTACAGGTCCCTGGAAACAAGGACTTGCAGAGTGAAAGAAACTGACACTGTCCCTACCTAGAGTTTTCTGTCCCTAGAATAAATGTTTTTTTTAAGCACAATATAGCACAAGGACAATTAACTCACTGTCCTTACAGGTCCCTGGAAACAAGGACTTGCAGAGTGAAAGAAACTGACACTGTCCCTACCTAGAGTTTTCTGTCCCTAGAATAAATGTTTTTTTTAAGCACACTATAGCAGAAGCACAAAACACACTGACACTCTCCCTACCTATCCTTCTCTTTCCCTAAACTAAAGGAATCCAGGTTAAGCAAGAAAGAAATAACAGTCACTGTCCCTGCCTATGCTACTCTATCCCTGCTCCGGAACACACTACACTAGGCCGCCGTGCTGGCGGCCTTTTATAGTGTGGGGCGTGTACTAAACACCCTCAGCAATAATTGGCCACAGGCATCCTGCCTGTGGCCAATCATTGCTCTCCTCGCTGCCGGCGCTGTGATTGGCCAAGCATGCGGGGTCACAGTGCATGCTTGGCCAATCACAGCGCCTGGATGACACTGCGATGGCGTAGTGCATTGTGGGCCGTTCGCGTCACTCGAATTTGGCGCGAACGGCCCAAATCGTTCGATCTTCGTCGAACGATCGAACAGCCAATGTTCGAGTCGAACGTATGTTCGACTCGAACACGAAGCTCATCCCTATTCATGATTAAAAGGGGCACATCTAGGTATGCAGGCATTCGGGGTAAAGCTGTCCACAAAGACCATCCTCCACACCGCCATCAACATCATCCCTTCCACGAGCAGTTCAAGCCTCGCTTTCAGAACGCTCTACTGTAGTCTTCCCGGTCACGATAGCAGACTGACAGCGGTGAGAGCCAGCGGTGTGGGGGACGGTCTATGTGGACAGCTTTACCCCGGATGCCTGCATACTGAGGTGTGCCTCTTTTAATCATCAACCATGTGAGTTGCTAAATGTTGTACCTTCATTAAGGCCCCTTTCACACTGGGGTGGGAGGTGCGGTGGCCGTATAGCGCCGCTATTTTTTAGACGCGATATACCGTCGTAATTGCGGCGGTGTTCGGCCGCTAAGGGTGCATTTTTAACCCCCGCTAGCGGCCGAAAAAGAGTTATTACCGCCCGCAATGCGCTTCTGCAGAGGCGCATTGTCGGCGGTATTACCGCGGTTTCCCTTGGAGCGGTGTAGGAGCGGTAAACACACCGCTCCTCTCACCGCTCCAAAGATGCTGCTTGCAGGACTTTTGGAGGGGTCTAAGACCCCTTTCACACTGAGGAGTTTTTCAGGCGTTTTAGCGCTAAAAATAGCGCCTAAATACCGCCTGAAAAACTCCTGCCCTGCAGTCTCAATGTGAAAGCTCGAGGGCTTTCACACTGAGGCGATGCGCTGGCGGGACCGCTCTAAAAGTCCTGCTAGCAGCATCTTTGGAGCGGTGAGAGGAGCGGTGTGTTTACCGCTCCTTCCCATTGAAAGCAATGGGAAACCGTAGTAATACCGCCGGCAATGCGCCTCTGCTATACCGCCACCGCACCTCCCGCCCCAGTGTGAAAGGGGCCTTAATATAACCATATTGCTACACTTAGAGGCGCCTCTCTTCTCTTTTATACTCAGTTGTGACATGACGCTGCTTGTATATCAAGACATCGCTTGTATATCGAGTAAAAATGTATTTAAAATTTTTGCTTGTCTTGCAAAACCAAGTTACTCTCAAACCAAGGTTTTGCTGTACTGTACCATACCTGGTCCACACCCCTGGAAGCTGAAAATCTTTGAAGACACCACTACTCCAGTGATCTCCTCTTGCTTCTGGGTCCTGTTCTGAGCGGGCATCCTGGCACGTTGTAAGGAGGTTGTTCACTCAGCACGGGCACCATTCAGAGAATGCGTTACATTTTTTGAATGAGCTAAAATCGTTCTGTGATTGAATGAGGTGGAGAGCATGACATCACCACCCCACCTCTCCACCTTGTCCAATCAGAGAATGCTTTGCATTGATTGAGAAGATGCAAAACATTCTCTGAATGGTGCCCGTGCTGAGTGGCCAACATCCAGGGTTTACAATGCATCAGGCCGGTTGCTCAGCACGGGACCTGGAAGCTATTGGAAATCATTGGAGTAGTGTTGTTCAACCAAGCTGGAACAACGTAAGGTAAATATATATTATACCTAGAACTCATCTTTAAAACAGATGAACCATCCATGGTTCCCATTGAAGACAACCTTAGTGGAATGTACCATCCCAGTATACAGTATAAGCCACAATTTGAAAGCAATTGACCAAGGTTTGTTTGGTAATGTTTGTGGATGCCCTACTTTAAATTCATTGAGAGTTGGGGAATGCCGCCCTGGACCCTTGGCCACCTGCATGGGTGCATCACCATGAATGACACATGAAGAGCACAAAGGAGGACAAGTATTGGTTCTTGTGGCTGGGTCTTTTTTTTGTTCCTAATTAGACTAAGCCTAGTCTCCAACCACACATGTAGCATCAGGGATGGACTGCATGGCAGCAAACAGCGGAGGGGATTTGGGGAAGGTGGCCAGCGAGGAGGGCAGTTGGATGTAAAAGCTGAGGAGGGAGAAGAGCTCCACCCCCTCCCTGACCACCGAAGAGGAGAAAGGAGCGAGCACGGCCCCCCCGGCGCTCCCAGAACCTCGATTTCTCCACCTCCTCTCTGCTCCAGGAACCATGCGGCCTGGGCCGGAGGGCAGGCTGACTGGGAGCCCGGAGAAAAAGAACATGCGCCGCTGTAAGGAGCAGAGCAGCGAGAGCACCCCCTGGATCAAGAGGGAGACTCAGCGCTGCCGCTGCTGGCCATCAGGTACCCGGCATCCCACACAAACATGCCAGAACACCGAGACAGCGGGGGGGGGGGGTGAGCATAGGAGGGACTGCAGAAAGAGACAGTGCTATGTGGTCTGTCTCAGCCCTCCCCTCTGTCTCTCTGCCCCCACTGTCTCTCGGTCCCCCCCTCTGTCTCTCAGTCCCCATGTCTTTCAGTCCCCCCTCTGTCTCTCAGCCTCCCTCACTATCCTTCAGACCACCCTCTGTCTCTCAGACCCCTCCTCTGTCTCTCAGACCCCTCCTCTATCTTTCAGACCCCCTCTGTCTCTCAGTCCCCCCTTTGTCTCTCAGCTCCCCCCTCTGTCTCTCAGCTCCGCCTGTCTCTCAGCCCCCCTCCTCAGTCTCTCAGCCCCCCCTCAGTCTCTCAGCCCCCCTGTCTCTCAGCCCCCCTGTCTCTCAACCCCCATCTGTCTCTCAGCCCCCATCTGTCTCTCAGCCCCCCTCTGTCTCTCAGCCCCCTCCTCTGTCTCTCAGACCCCTCCTCTGTCTCTCAGACTCCTCCTCTGTCTCTCAGCCACCTCCTCTGTCTCTCAGCTCTCCTCCTCTGTCTCTCAGACCCCTCCTCTGTCTTTCAGACCCCCTCTGTCTCTCAGTCCCCCCTCTGTCTCTCAGCTCCCCCCTCTGTCTCTCAGCTCCCCCTGTCTCTCAGCCCCCCTCCTCAGTCTCTCAGCCCCCCCTCAGTCTCTCAGCCCCCCTGTCTCTCAGCCCCCCTGTCTCTCAACCCCCATCTGTCTCTCAGCCCCCATCTGTCTCTCAGCCCCCCTCTGTCTCTCAGACCCCTCCTCTGTCTCTCAGACCCCTCCTCTGTCTCTCAGCCACCTCCTCTATCTCTCAGCTCTCCTCCTCTATGTCTCAGCTCCTCCCCTCTGTCTCTCAGCTCCCCCCTCTGTCTCTCAGCTCCCTCCCTCTGTCTCTCAGCTCCCCCTGTCTCTCAGACCCCCCCTCTGTCTCTCAGACCCCCCTCTGTCTCTCAGACCCCCCCTCTGTCTCTCAGACCCCCCCTCTGTCTCTCAGACCCCTCCTCTGTCTCTCAGACCCCTCCTCTGTCTCTCAGCCCCCCACTGTCTCTCAGCCCCCTCCTCTGTCTCTCAGCCCCCTCCTCTGTCTCTCAGCCCCCTCCTCTGTCTCTCAGCCCCCTCCTCTGTCTCTCAGCCCCCTCCTCTATGTCTCAGCTCCCCTCTGTATCTCAGACCCCCCCCTCTGTCTCTCAGACCCTCCACCTCCCCAAAGATGCTGCTTGGAGGACTTCTTTTAATGCCCTGGCAGCGCCCCAGTGTGAAAGCACTCGGGCTTTCACACTGGGACTGCAGCTGAGGCGTTTTTCAGGCGCTTTACAGGCACTATTTTTAGCCCAAAAGCACCTGAAAAACGCCTCATTGTGAAAGGGGTCCTACACTCATCCCCTCTCTTTTACACTCACTCCCTCTCTCTTACACTCACCCCCCTCTCACCCCTCCCTCTCTCTCTCATTCCCCTCTCTCTCACCCTCTCATGAAATACAATAATAAGATGTAGGGGCCTTTTGGTGGGCGTGATTTTTTGGGGAGGTGGGGGGCAGCATTTTATCGAATTAAAGTGGGCCCGTCTGGATGAAGTCCAGTGCCAATTTTTTGTCCCAGTCCAGCCCTGTGTAGCATGTCTCTAACCACACCTGCAGCATGTCTCCAACCACACATGTAGCACATCTCTTGTCTGCAGGCCTATCGTGCCTGCAGTCTCTGACCATTTTCTGTAGCATTACATGCTTTGATCCTGGTGCACATCTCTTTGGTAATGTCATAAACAGTGTTTGTTTGTTTTTTATGTAGTGGGGGGTTCCAAATTTAGGGACTGCTATGCCAAGTTTAAGGGTGATTTGAGTGGTAGTTGACTCGAGTCTTTCAATTGCTGGACTCTGTCTTGTTGTTATTTCACCCAGTGTGCAGTTCCCCTAAGAAGTATGGGTGGCGCTGTCATCTATACTCGGGGTTGAATCACAGGTGATGGGGCAGCGATTTGGTGTCTCCTCTCTGCGGCCGTACAGTGGGTGTGGTGGACCTGCTGTGCATGCCGGGAGGGGGTACAAAAGGGCCCGACGCCATAGAGATAGTTGTGGTGGTTGTTGAGTGAAGTCGAGTTGCCACCCCGGGGACCTGTACCCGGGGGAAGGTAGTGTGTGGAGTCCAGTTTCGAGTGCATGGCCCTCCAGGCCATGGGGCCACGTGTGCCTCAGTCCCAGGCACCTTTAGTCCTGGGACTGCAACTTCAGCCCTGGGCCCAGCACCTTTAGCTGGAGCCCGCTTCGGGAGGAATAATCCCAGGGTGCCGCCTTGTGAGGGGACCCGTTTCTGAAAGAGGAGGCTGGGGGAGGACCGTTCGAAGGACTTTTGAGAGAATCACAGTGAAGGAAGGGGCCTAGTAACTCATCCATCCGGAAACCAGGGGCCTAACATCTGGACCATCAGGAGGTTTGGGGTACCATAGATCCTGTGGCAGAGAATCTCCTAGATGCATCCAGTAAGGATACAAATAGACTGTGACCAGTAGGAGGTTTGGGACACCATAGATCCTGTGGCAGAGGAACTCCTGAACGCATCCATTAGGAAACTAAATTGACTGTTCGAGCTACACGCCGGCTGCTAGTGCCATTGGGTGACTATCCGGATGAGCTGTACCCACTTGGGATCGAGTGGCGATGAAGCCAGGAGTGCCTGAATTCCATCTGTCTTCCTAACACCTTTCTCCCTTCATGCATAAGAAAAATAAAGCTCTACGTTGGAGTGATACTGGTGTGGACCTTGGAGTTACTTGGGGCATAGAGACTTTTGTCCTTACACACTAGGGACAGAGACCAACACTGAGGGGATTGCTGCAAAGACCCGTAAGGAAACTAAGTGTGCCTAACCTCTGCAACCCAGGGGGTACGGGCATGGAAGAGACCACGCGCTCCTTCCTCTCCAATGAACGAGCCAAAGAGTGGAGAAGGAGGGTGGCGTGGGCGCTTCATTTATATAAAACAATGTACCGTATTTATCGGCGTATAACACGCACTTTTTTCCCCTGAAAATCAGGGGAAAATCGTGGGTGCGTGTTATACGCCGATACTATCATCCCTGAGCTGTCTCCACTGACTGTGAGCGGAGCGGAGCGAGATACACATAGCCGAATGTACTCGGCTATACTCGGCTTTTCTCGGCTCCGCTCACAGTCACGCCCAGTCCCACCACTGGACCTGTGTTATGTCCATCATAGGGCGGGACTCGGCGTGACTGTGAGCGGAGCCGAGAAAAGCCGAGTATAGCCGAGTACACTCGGCTATGTGTATCTCGGCGGCGGCTCCGCCCAGTCCCTGCGTCCCCTGCGTCCCCTGCGTCCCCGGGGTTCTCGGCGGCGTCCGCACAGTCTCGGCGCCAATTTTAAAATGATGCACGGCGACACTGGGGCAAGGCTGCACGGCGACACTGGGGCAAGGCTGCACGGCGACTCTGGGGCAAGGCTGCACGGCGACTCTGGGGCAAGGCTGCACGGCGACTCTGGGGCAAGGCTGCACGGCGACTCTGGGGCAAGGCTGAAATGGACTCTGGGGCAAGGCTGCAATGGACATTGACAAGGCTGCACTGTGACAAGGCTGCAATGGACACTGACAAGGCTGCACTGTGACAAGGCTGCAATGGACACTGACAAGGCTGCACTGTGACAAGGCTGCAATGGACACTGACAAGGCTGCACTGTGACAAGGCTGCAATGGACACTGACAAGGCTGCATTTAAAAGTTATTTTTCCTTAAACTTCCCTGCTAAAAGTTTTTTTCCCTAAAATTTCCTCCTAAACTTGGGGTGCGTGTTATACGCCGGTGCGTGTTATACGCCGATAAATACGGTAATTTTTATGAAACTACACTACTTATTTAGCTACATTCCTAATGAGAGTATTGTTAGAGGTATGTCACAAAGAGACTGACGGCAGAGCTCAGGTTGAAAGAAATGAGTATACTTTATTTATTGAAAAAGACAAGCTGTTGTATGCTGAAAGCTTAGATAAAATGAGTGAATGTTAGCTCTTGAGTACAGCAAGATTACAGGTAGGTTAATAAGGTGCTTTACACTTTACAGCCATTTTCTCTGTAATCTTTCATGAAGCTGTTCACGTCCATGCATTTGTTACGGTTGCGTGTGGCCTTGCAGACGTCTGGACTAGCCAATGCCTCCACCCAAGAATTGTTTTCTAGGACATATCTCAACCTGAATGAGACAAAGAGGGACAAGTAATAAGAAACGTGCAGTCTGGATTATATGGTCATCGCTGTCATTATTACATTTCTTCCTATTGTACAATCTACAGATAAATGCATAGTGCACTTTTGTCACCCTTTTCAGGCAAGCAATGTCACCAAATCAAACCCTCAGTGACTCAAAAGCAATATCGTTTTTGTGCCAGCACAGAGCAATTGTACACTGAGCTATACTGACCCTTTAACCACTTGCCATCTGGGGCAATTTTTTAATTTTTCACATACATGTTAAAATCTGCATTTTTTTTTTCTTCTAGAAAACGACTTAGAACCCCCAAACACTATATACACTATATTACCAAAAGTATTGGGACACCTGGCTTTGCACACATGAACTTTAATGGCATCCAAGTCTTTGTCCGTCTTTGTACGCATTTGTGAGGTCAGGCACACAGTGGTGTAGTGGTTAGCACTTTCACCTAGCAGCAAAAAGGGTCGCTGGTTCGAATCCATGACCACGATACCATCTGCCTGGAGTTTGCATGTTCTCCCTGTGTCTGGGTGGGTTTCCTCCGGGTACTCCGGTTTCCTCCCACACTCCAAAGACATGCTGGTAGGTTAATTGGATCTTGTCCAAATTGGCCCAGTATATATGTGTACGAACGTGTGTGCCAAGCGTGTTGAGATCCTACGGGGTAAATGACCGCACCAGCCAGCAAGACACTGGTTGCAAAAAGCGCCTTGAGGCGATTCAGTTTGCATTTGTAGCGCTATACAAGTCATTCATTCATTCATGGACTAGAAGGCCTGGCTCACAGTCTTTGCTCTAATTCATCTAAAAACACAGAGGCACAAAAAGGCATTGATGTGAACGTATTCCATAGGAACCCATGTTAAAAATAATGTCCTACGTTTCTGCAAAAAAAACAAATTGGCGTGAATGGAGCCTAAGGGCTCTTTCACACGGGGCGGATCAGTCATGATCCGCCCCGTGAAGCTCCGCTTGCTCAGCGGGGATCGCTCAGTTGATCCCCGCTGAGCCGGCGGATGACTGGGCGGTCCCCGCACACTGTGCAGGGACCGCCCTGTCAGAGCGCCGCTCTCCCCTATGGGGAGATCGGATGAACACGGACCGTCTGTCCGTGTTCATCCGGTCCGCTCCGCCGACGGAAGGAAAAATAGGGTTTTCCTCCGTCACACTTTGGCGGAGCGGATGTCAGCGGACATGTCACCGCTGACATCCGTGGCTCCATAGGGCTACATGTCCGTCCAGGTCCGCCTAAAAAACTGACAGGCGGACCTGAACGGACCCTCCGTGTGAAAGGGGCCTAAGGCCTGGTGCAAACCTATGCAGTTTGCTTTTGATCTGTTTCTGCGGTGCTTTTTGCAGTGCATTTTTGACAAATATTTTGTGCGTTTTGCATTTTTTATGCTTTTTTGCCAATTTGTTGTTGGATGGATTAAAAATTGCAAATCGCGGCAAAATTGTGGTAAAATGCACTACACGCTTTTCTTCAGCTTCTCAGATGAAGTCTATTGAACCAAAAAATGCACCGTTTTGCTTTTGAACCCTTTTCAAAAACACAGCTGCTGGAAAAAAAAGCATACAGTGCCTTTGAAAAAGTATTCATACCACTTGAAATTTTCCGCATTTTGTCATGTTACAACCAAAAACGTAAATCTATTTCATTGGGATTTTATGTGATAGACCAACACAAAGTGGCACATAATTGTGAAGTGGACGGAAAATTATAAATGGTTTTCAAAATTTTTACAAATAAATATGTGAAAAGTGTGGCGTACATTTGTATTCAATACTTTGTAGAACCGCCTTTCGCTGAAATTACAGTTGCAAGTCTTTTTGGGGATGTCTCTACCAGCTTTGCACATCTAGAGAGTGAAATTTTTGCCCATTCTTCTTTGCAAAATAGCTCAAGCTCTGTCAGATTGGATGGAGAGCGTCTGTGAACAGCAATTTCCAAGTCTTGCCACAGATTCTCAATTGGATTTAGGGCTGGACTTTGACTGGGGCATTCTAACACATGAATATGCTTTGATCTAAACCATTCCATTGTAGCTCTGGCTGTGTGTTTAGGGTCGTTGTCCTGCTGGAAGGTGAACCTCTGCCCCAGTCTCAAGTCTTTTGCAAACTCTGAAACCTCGTACACGCGATCGGATTTCCAACGGACAAATCCGTGAAATTTTGTGCGAAGGGCGTTGGCTGTGAACTTGATATGCATACAGACGGCAGAACTTTTTCAGCCAACATACACAAAACTATGTGTTTTTTCAGCTCTTTTGCGCCACCCTTTGGACAACTTCTGCTAATGTTGTCTTATGGTTAGCATTGGTTCAGAGCATGCGTGTTTGTACTTTGGATTTTTTCTGACGGACTTATGTACACACGATTGAATAATCCGACAAGACACATTTGTTGTCGGAAAATTTGAAAGCATGCCATCACACATTTGTTGTCGGAAAATCCGATCGTGTGTACGAGGCTTTACAGGCTTTCTTCTAAGATTGCCTTGTATTTGGCTCCATCCATCTTCCCATCAACTCTGACCAGCTTCCCCGTCCCTTCTGAAGAAAAGCATCCCCACAACATGATGCTGCCACCACCATGTTTCACGGTGGGGATGGTGTGTTCAGGGTGATGTGCCTTGGTAGTTTTCCGCCACACATAGCGTTTTGCTTTTAGACCAAAAAGTTCAATTTTGGTCTCATCTGACCAGAGCATCTTCTTCCACATGTTTTCTGTGTCCCCCGCATGGGTTCTCGCAAACTGCAAACGGGACTTCTTATGGCTTTCTTTTAACAATGGCTTTCTTCTTGCCACTCTTCTATAAAGGTCAGATTTGTGGAGAAGCACGACTAATAGTTCTCCTGTGGACAGATTCTCCCACCTGAGCTGTGGATCTCTGCAGCTCCTCCAGAGTTACCATGGGCCTCTTGGCTGCTTCTCTGATTAATGCTCTCCTTGCCCGGCCTGTCAGTTTAGGTGGATGGCCATGTCTTGGTAGGTTTGCAGTTGTGCCATACTCTTTCCATTTTCGGATGATGGATTGAACAGTGCTCTGTGAGATGTTCAAAGCTTGGGATATTTTTTTTATAACCTAACCCTGCTTTAAACTTCTCCAGAACTTTATCCTGACCTGTTTGGTGTGTTCCTTGGTCTTCATGATGCTGTTTGTTCACTAAGGTTCTCTAACAAACCTCTGAGGGCTTCACAGAACAGCTGCATTTATACTGAGAATAAATTACACACAGTTGGACTCTATTTACTAAGTAGGTAACTTCTGAAGGCAATTGGTTCCTCTAGATTTTAGTTAGGGGTATCAGAGTAAAGGGGGCTGAATACAAATGCACGCCACACTTTTCACATATTTGTAAAAAAAAATTAAAACCCATTTATCATTTTCCTTCCACTTCACAATTATATGTCACTTTGTGTTGGTCTATTGTGTAAAATCCCAATAAAATACATTTATGTTTTTGGTTGTAACATGACAAAATGTGGAAAATTTCAAGAGGTATGAATACTTTTTCAAGGCACTGTAGGTGTGAACCAAGCCCTACACAAAGCCATGATCCTGGTATAACCGCTTGCTGTCGAGGCTGTATATATATACAGTCTAAGGACAGTGAACGTTTAAAGCCTTTCTCCATTCATTTTCTTTTATTTTGGCTAGACTGTAGAAGAGTTAAATGTTCTGCTCTTTTTTGTTCCTGTCTGTGGCCCCATTGGGGGATTTTCTCTTGCTTCCTGTTGATGTGATACCCATACAAGAAAATTGGGAAAAATGTCATAATCTTTCCTCACTGTACTAAAAATGGTTTTATTTATGTCTGTGTCCATGTTATATACTGTAAACAGAGACAAGAAGTAAGGGGAGGTCTCCCCAGTAGAGGTCCAGATTGCAGTAAAACCTCAACAGAGGCTCAAACACTCCCCTTAAAGCAAGATTAAAAGTTTTGGTTGGAGTTGAGGAGTAAAGATCAATATCCAATTTGATGAGTGCCAACAATTTGGTGCCTACACATACGGGGTCTAACTAAGCAGAAACCTTAAGCCCTTTCTACATAGGGTCATCTGTTCTCTAGACGTGCACGTGCCAAGCAACAGACAGCATATACTCATTCTGTGTGAGGTCACATGCAATTACATAATACATCAGCCCTTATGTAATGGGCTAATGTGGTCAATGCTGACCCGCTACCAAAAGTGAAAAATTTAAAGTGTGGATATGGATAAAACTCCAATGTGATAGCAGACAGGTGATCATCACCCACCTGTTCTTTTCATCCGTTGTCTCCCCATCTTGCCCCATAATCAGATACTCATTTTTGCCCGTCTCAATTTGCATCTTGCAGCTTGCACGCTGGTAGAAGTATCGGATGTCTCCAGCTTCAAGGTTCTCGTCTGCACCTAGACAACAGAAAGAAAAAGGTAAAGGGAACGTAGAGTGATTTTGCACATATTTTATTTCTGTTGTTTGCTCAGGGTGGGTGGAAAAGGTAAAAAAAAAAGTTCTCTTTTCAGAAAAAATACCAAATAGTACATGTAACGGGAGGGCCTGTGGAATCCAGAATCCCTTAGAAAGTATGAGATACCCTTGCTTCAGTTCCCCATGCACCTCTTATGTCTAAATCACCCTATGTCTTTAATCCCTATTAAATAGGGTCATAGGGTGACGGAGAAAATATATCTTGGACATTAAGAATATGTTTTGGATTGCTTTAAAATGGGACAGTAATATTCATTAACAATATCTCTCAAGAAATATGAAGATGTTATTTGGGCATTCCAGGAGGTTCAATGTAACAGGCCGACCGTTTATTGCTTAACGATGTTAATGTCATCACCCCAACCACCTGTCTGTTGTAATGCAAATGGGTCTAGGATAGTTTCTAAGGGTCTTTTCATTGTGGCTTGTGGTAATTAACTCTGCTATTGTGAAAGAGAGTTCTGTGTGTTAATGTTGATTGTGTCTTCTGAGCTACAAGGTGTCATGTCTATCCTAAATGTCTCTGAGCCAGGCTGCTTAAAAGGATTAGGCAATTAGCATGTTAATTAGGTCTGGTCTCAGGTGTATTTCCAGAGAAATATGATGCACCTCCTCTTTTAACTGTGTATAAAACTTGTGGTCTTTTCAATAAAGATTGTCAGTCCTGCTTAAACCTCATACAGAGCGTCATCTCGTATCTGGGGGAGAATTATTCTTATGGGTCTGGTTCGCCTGGTTGGAGTGTCTGGTAGATGCCTTGTGTTCGGGAATGGAATATCTTAAACGGCTTTAACCCCTTTCATACTTGGGGTGCCGTTACAGTACATATTAAAATGGATCTAAAAATTTACAAAGGAAGATTTTCTATTATAGCAATACCCCCGTAAGGGCCGCTGGTTTAATTTTGGGCCTTGCACGTCACCTCACTTTTCCGTATGCTCGTCTTAGGGGTTCTCCATGAAGAGTTGTCTAAAAGAAGTTTGCACCAACACAAAAGTCTCTTTCAAGGGTTTATTTGAAATAAAGGGGATGAAGGGATGGGGAGGACTCAGGTACCTTAGTTGCGACTCATAAGAATTCTCCTAGGTCCAGAGGAACAACTGCTCGACACTGGACTCAGCAAACACCGAATAGGCCCAATATCACTGGTCCAGCAGCCGATGTACAGCTCGATCACATAACAGTCTCTGCCACAGACTTTGTGCAAATAGAACAGTCTCTGCCACAGACTTGGAGTAACCTTTACTTGGGTTACCTTCTGAATGAAGAATACAACTCTCAGTGTTAGAATCTTTCAGCCATTCCGGCAGCACTGAGGTAGATTAGGATCCGGGTGCATCCTCCAATTGAGTCCTCAATTGCTTGGTCCCTTCCAGCAGGCAAGGCAACACAGGATCATCCCTGGATCAGTAGGCCCCAGTAACTCCTGGGCCTACCTGTCAGTAACAGAGCCTCAGGCCAACGTGGCCCGAGGCGGAAACTGCCAACACTTCCATGAGGCCACGAGGGCCCTCAGGTGGGGACCGAAGACATGACCCCAAAATCTCTCCTCTGCCCTAATGGCGTCTGTTACTTAAATACCCCCTCCCAGCATGCACAGCGGGTTCCCCTTGCCCCCTGGGCTGTTTGCTAGGAAAGAGGTACCCAATACATCCAGCCTGTAGCCTTTCCAATCCCGACCAGCGGTGGCAGCGACACCCACTGTCAGGAGGGAAATCACACAACCAGCTGAACTTAAACATAGTGTAATTTATAACACAATCCCTCTGAGCCAAACTATTGCTCAGATAACTATAATTTAACATATAGCGCACACTCATTGGGAGCAGGGCGCTACACTATGTTATAAGTAACATCTAGAAATATGAATTATGCCTAAGAAGTAACACTTAAAGATTAACATTTTGTCTTGAATTCCTCCTGAAAAATACCAGTCAACTTCCTGCGAGCCTCATAGCTGTAGGGTGAGATCTAAGACAACCTCTAACCAGGGCTGGAGCAAGGATTTTTGACACCCTAGGCTGAGCCTCATTTTTCTACCCCCCCCCTCATGGTTCTGCCCCTGACTCCACCCCCTTTGCCCTGCCCATGTGTACGTATACCTCCCAACTTTTGAACTTAAGAATGAGGGACACTTCAGGGAGACAGTTCTGCAGTATGAACCAACCCTTAGGGAGCGAGAGAGGGAATAATCACTATGGTATATAGAAGAAAGGAAGGGGGATCACTATGGATCACGGAAGGCAGGAAAGATTACTATGACACTTAGAAGGCAGAAAGGATCACTATGGCACATGGAAGGCAGGAAGGATCACTGTGGTACATGGAAGGCAGGAAGAATCACTATGGCACATGGAAAGCAGGAAGAAAGGATCACTATGGCACATGGAAAGCAGGAAGAAAGGATCACTATGGCACATGGAAGGCAGGAAGGAAGGATCACTATGACACCTGGAAGGCAGGAAGGATCACTATGGCACATGGAAAGCAGGAAGGATCACTATGGCACATGGAAAGCAGGAAGGATCACTGTAGTACATGGAAGGAAGGATCACTATGACACGTGGAAGGCAGGATCACTATGGCACATGGAAGGCAGGAAGGATCACTGTGGTACATGGAAGGCAGGAAGAATCACTATGGCACATGGAAAGCAGGAAGAAAGGATCACTATGGCACATGGAAAGCAGGAAGAAAGGATCACTATGGCACATGGAAGGCAGGAAGGAAGGATCACTATGACACCTGGAAGGCAGGAAGGATCACTATGGCACATGGAAAGCAGGAAGGATCACTATGGCACATGTAAAGCAGGAAGGATCACTGTAGTACATGGAAGGAAGGATCACTATGACACGTGGAAGGCAGGAAGACTATGGCACATGAAAGGCAGGAAGACTATGGCACATGGAAGGCAGGAGAACTATGGCACACTTCAAGAAGAGAGAGAGGGGAGATATCACTCACCTGAGGCTGCATTGTGGCTCAGGGAAACATAAGGACAGGAGCATTGGCTGCTTTGATATCTCCCACCTACACCCCCTTCCCAGGCACAGATTGGCTGCCCATGGGGGTTGTGGAAGGGCACTAGGGGGGACATGAGGAGGAGGTGAGGCAGACCTAGCCTCCCTCCTTCTCTCTCCTCTTATGGGATATATATAGAATTCAGCGGGCGGGGATGTGTTTAGTGGATGGGGAATGTGTGCAGCGAACGGGGATGTATAGTGAGCGGGGATGTGTTCAGCGGGTGAGGATGTTCAGTGGGCGAGCTGGCGGGCGGGTGAGTGGGGGAATGTAAAACAAAAGATTGAGTCTTCTGGACAGCAGCACTCCAATAAAAATCCTTTATTATGTAAAATCTTCAAAAATCCAAATACAGCACAGCAAGTCACAAAATTCTGGTTAGAGCTGACTAGTTTCACACTTTCTTAGTGTTTAATCATAGCCATAAGTGGGGGAATGTGTTACTTTGCTTGGCACTGAGCAAGGCCGCGGCACCCCTGACTGATGTGCGCTCTAGGCCGGCACCTACCTCGTCTATTGGTAGCGCCGGCCTTGCCTCTGACTGCTAGCCTCACCTGATTTGGTGTGGGATTTAGTGATGTCACCACTTACTGCTCATTTTTTTCCTTGCTGGAGAGGAAGCTGTATGCAAGGAACTGCAATGTAAGGATCTCTCTGCTTCTGATTCATTCTGTAGGTATGTGCTTCCTCGAACATCTCCTGCAGCATTTTCATCATTACCCCACCAGTCATCAGTGGAACAGCGCTGAAGAATGAATGCTCTGTTCTTTTACAAAATCATCACTGACTGTGGAAACTTCACACTGGACCTCATGCAACTTGGATTCTGTGCCTCTCCACTCTTCCTCCAGACTCTGGGATCTTGATTTCTACATGAAATCCAAAATTTTCCACAGTCCGTGATGATTATGGGAGCCATGTAATCTCCTTGTGTTGGTCCACTGTGTTTTATCAAGTCCAAAGTCAGCGTAGCCCTCTACCAGGAAATTCTAGAGCACTTCATGCTTCCCACGGCTGACCAGCTTTATGGAGATGCAGATTTCATTTTCCAGCAGGACTTGGCACCTGCCCACACTGCCAAAAGTAGCAATACCTGGTTTAATGATCATGGTATCACTGTGCTTGATTGGCCAGCAAACTTGCCAGACCTAAACCCCATAGAGAATCTGTGGGGTATTGTCAAGAGGAAGATGAGAGACATGAGACCGAACAATGCAGATGAGCTGAAGGCCACTATCAAAGCACCTGGGCTTCCATACCATCTCAGCAGTGCCACAGGCTGATCGCCTCCATGCCACGCCGCATTGATGCAGTAATTTATGCAAAAGGAGCCCCGACCAACTATTAAGTGCATTCTATACTGTACATGGACATACTTTTCAGTAAGCCAACATTTCTGTATTAAAAATATTTTTTTTTTTATTGGTCTTATGTAATGTTCTAATTTTCTGAGATACTGAATTTGTGGTTTTCACTAGCTGTAAGCCATAATCATCAAAATTAAAAGAAAGAAATGCTTCAAATATATCACTCTGTGTGTAACGCATCTATATAAAATATATGAGTTTCACTTTTTGAATTGAATTACTGAAATAAATTAACTTTTTGATGATATTCTAATTTTATGAGATGCACCTGTATATTGCTGTGAAAGAGTATTTGCCCCCTTTCTGATTTCTTTTTTTTTTTTTTTTTGCATATTTGAACACTTAAAGAGGAAGTAAACCCTCTTGAAAAAAAAAAAAAAAAACACCCTGCAAGACAAAGGCATAATGAGCTAGTATGCATAGCATACTAGCTCATTATGAATTACTTACCTGAGATAGAAGCCCCCGCAGTGGTCCTCGTTCCCCTCCTCCGTCACCTCCATCTCTCCCGTAATGACTTCCGGGTATCGCGGTTCCGGGACCGGCGCTGTGACTGTCCGGAGCCACAATGACATCACTCCCGCACATGCGCATGGGAGCCGCCACTAATGGCACGATCGCCGTTAGAAATGGCACGCTCAGTGCGCCTGCGCGCCGTTGTCTATGGCGCATGCGCCGTAGACATCGGTGCCTGTCGTTTGCAAATATCTCCTAAACCGTGTAAGTTTAGGAGATATTTCTTGCACCTACAGGTAAGCCTTAATCTTACCTGTAGGTAAAAGTGGTCTGTAAGGGTTTACAACCACTTTAAATGATTCAGATCATCAAACTAATTTTAATATGACACAAGTAAATATAAAATGCAGTTTTTAAATGATGATTTCATTGATTAAGGGAAAAAAGCTGTCCAAACCTGCCTGGCCCTATGTGAAAAAGTAATTGCCCCCACCTTGCTAAATCATGCATGAACTGCGATAACCACACCACATTTTTTGGAAAGCTGAGTTAATTTCACTTGCCGCACCCAGGCCTGATAACTGCCAGACAAGTTACAAAGTGAAGTATGTTTAAAGCGGAGGTTCACCAGAATTTTTTTGTTTTAAAGCCAGCAGCTACAAATACTGCAGCTGCTGACTTTTAAAAAAATGGACACTTACCTGTCCAGGTCGCCCGCAACGTCGGCAGCCGAAGCTGAGCTACCGCTCGGCTCGCGGCTTCCTCCGCCGCCATCCTCGGTGAGGGAATCGGGAAGTGAAGCGGTGCGGCTTCACTGCCCGGTTCCCTACTGCGCATGCGCGAGTCGCGCTGCACCGTCCTCACTGGTCCCCGATGTGTCCTGGGAGCCACGTGTTTCCCAGAACACAGCGTGGGGGGGTGATGCGAAGGGGCCGGACTCCCGCGGGAGTCTATACCCGGAAGTGGTGCAAATTCCTGTTTTATACAGGTATCTGCACCCCCTCCGCCTACCAAAATTACTCAAAGAGCACAATGACTACTCATCTAGGAGGTCATCAAGGAACCCAGAACAACATCTAAAGAACTGCCAGCCTCACTTGCCTCAGTTTAGGTATTCATGATTCAACAATAAGAGAAACTGGGAAAAAATGGCATCCATGGGAGAGTTCCAAGGCAAAGGCCACTGCTTACCAAAAAGAACACAAAGGCTCGTCTCACGTTTGCCAAAAAAACATCTTGATTATCCCCAAAACTTGGGCAAATATTCTGTGGACTGATGAGACAAAAGTTGAACTTTTTGGAAGGTGTGCATCCAATTACATCTGGGGTAAAACTAACACAGCATTTCATAAAACGAACATCATACCAGCAGTCACAAATGGTGGTGGTAGTGTGATGGTCTGGGACTTTGCAGCTTCAGGACGTGGACGACGTACCATAATTGATGGAACTATAAATTCTGAGCTCTACCAGAAAATCCTGAAGGAGAATGTCTGGCCAAGCTCAAGTGCACTTGGGTTATGCAGCAGGACAATTATTCAAAACACAACAGCAAGCCCACCTCTGAATGGCTCAAAAAATGGCCCAGTCAAAATCGGGACTTAAATCTGATTGAGATTTTGTGGCATGACCTTAAAGAGGCCGGTCATGCTCAAAAACTCTCCAGTGTGGCTGAATTAAAACAAATCTGCAAAGAAGAGTGGGCCGCAATTCCTCCACAGAAATGTGAAAGACTCATTGCCATCTATCGCAAATGTTTGATTTCAGTTGTTGCCACCAAGGGTGGCATAACCAGTTATTAGGTTTAGGGGGAAATTACTTTTTCACATAGGACCAGGCAGGATTGGACAGCTTTTTGTATTTACTCGGGTTATCTTTGTGTAATATTAAAATTCATTTGATGATCTAAATCATTTAAGTGTGAGAAATATGCAAAAAAAAAAAAAAAAAATCAGGAAGGGGACAAATAATTTTTCACAGCACTTTATAAATATTTCCAAGGGTAGCCATGGCACTCTATGTTGGAAGTAAATGCCCAGGTGCTCACCCACAAAGAAATCCATATAAATCCAAAACTGGTTTGGAGGCACTCACGGGTCTTGCAGAGGAGGAACATAAAAAACAGCAGTGTTTTTATTGAAAACTTTTCGAAGCTTAGTCCATCTTTCTCAGACATCACATATATACAGTAGGTCTGGGCACAGGTTCATGTTAAGCTGTTAACTTACTTTTCTGCAGAACTTCAATCATTTGAACTGTGTACACTATGAACGCATCCACTGGATTCATTTCTAAAACCTTCACACGGTAGCCTGCATTGTGAAGACAAAACATGACATCTAATGAATGGAGGTCTTAAAGTACCGTATACGGTGGTGTACAGAACGCCCCCAGAAATGTAATTTCCTGCTTGTGTGATTGGCCCACCCAGAACAGAAAGAGGAGCCTGAGAATGCAATGAGCAAAATATCTGCCACCCTGTACAAACGTAACTATAAATCATGCAAATCATACATGGAAATAAGGTTGTTAAACCAAAAACACATATTAATAAGATTTTTTATTTAACCGCTTGCTGATCGTATAACTTGGATATAAGGTGGCCTTGCTGCGCCAGATCATGTACCTAGTACGTGATCTGGCACTTCCAGGTAGGGGGCACGCACCGCTAGCGACCAGGCTCTGCTGTGAGTTTACACAGCAGGTGCCGATCAGCAGTAATAGATTAACTCTGGCACCCGCCGATTGTCCGGAAAACACACACAGGACAGGGCTATGCCTATGTAAACAAGGCACAGCTCTATTCTGTCAGTGGGGGGGGGGGGGGGGGAGTGCTGGATCCCCCCCCCCCAAAGCTAGGAATAAAATTCATTACTTCCCCTGGCTAGGCATTTAACCCTTTGATCGCCCTAAATGTTTAACCCCTGCCCAGCCAGTGCCATTAGTACAGTTGATAGTGCATATTTTTAGCACTGATCAGTGGTCACTGTATTAGTGTTACTGGTTACCAAAAAGCATCAGTTAGTGTTAGAATGTCTGCCGCAATATTGCAGTCCTGCTATAAGTCACTGATCGCCTCCATTACTGGTATAAAAAAAATTCCAGTATATATCCCACCATAGTTTGTAGATAACATTTGCGCAAACCAATCAATATACCCTTATTGGGATTTTTTTACCAAAAATATGTAGCAGAATACATATTGGCCTAAATTTTTTAAGAAATTCTATTTTTTCAATTTTTTTATTGGATATGTTTTATAGCAGAAAGTAAAAAAAAAAATGTATTTATCGTACATCACGGGACACAGAGCCTTGTTACTTACTTAATGGATTATATCACACCTTCAGGTGCTGGACACTGGTGTGATCAATTAGACAGGAAGTTTCCTTCCTATATAACCCCTCCCATACTGGGAGCGCCTCAGTTTTTTCGCCAGTGTCTAAGGTGTTGGTCACGGTTAAGAAGTGCTAAGAGAGCTCCGCAGGAAGATCCTTCACAGGATCAGTGGGGCTATGCAGACGGATCCATTCAAAATGCCAAAAAGGGCTAAAGTGGATGGTACCCGGGCATCGTGGAAGAAGAACAAGGTTTTTGCCTATAATGCATCTCTTTTGAGAACTAGACTATGGGATCCAGCAACCTTGGTCATAACAACAAACCAAAGGCTTGCTCTAGCATAGTGCTAT
The DNA here is from genome assembly GCA_029206835.1 of Rana muscosa. Lineage (NCBI taxonomy): Eukaryota > Metazoa > Chordata > Amphibia > Anura > Ranidae > Rana > Rana muscosa. Next base: position 17,057,093 of record CM055125.1, on the reverse strand, counting down.
ATAGGTCCAAGGCAGTGAGACTCTATACAGAGAGGACCCAGTCCTTGAAGGTCTATCATGGCATGGCCCACGGTGATGGGTGAAGGCTGGGTCTGTCTGTGATATTCCAACAGCCCTGCGGCGGGGACTGGTAAGTGTAAGAAGATCCTTAAAATGTTATTTTGGACTTCTTGCGTGAGTAAAGACGTTGTCATGCCTATTGTTCGCCACTAGAGGGTCTAAATTAGGACATCCTTAGTATCAACATACCATGCTTCTCTCCATGTGGATTTTTTTGGGGGACCCTCGCCGCCTGGGCGCTGGGCATACTGCTGGGGTGGATTCTCTCTCCACCCTGTTCCCCCTCCCCCTCAGGTCCCGTGGATTGTAGCACGCGCTGAAAAAAAACCGGAAGTGAGAGAGGGCGTGGCTACGTCGCAGGGGTGTGGTTTAGCAAGGCCGACGCACACGATGTATATGGCGCATGCGCGAGGCGGCAGCCTTTAAACACTCACTCTGTTGTGAACCTGACTGAAGGAGAGACACAGCAGCATATCTGGGCACGTAAGCAGTATATGGTATTGATTCAATGCTATTGAATACAGGCATTATCAAGGCACATCTACTCAGCATCAGCCTGGGCACTGATAGCAGCAGATTAAACAAAATGCTTGACTAAAACTCAGCAGCAGATGCATTTGATAGTAGTAGCTCTGCATTGTGCTTAGGACTATGTATGTATTCTCAAAAGAGGAATGAAAAATCAGTTAGGAGGAGCGCAAGGGCGCCTCGGTCAGGGTCGCTGGATCCTAGTCTCACTTCCACAGTATTATCCTCCCCTGATAGACCTGGAGCGGCTGACCGGGGTGAGCCATTGTTGGCATCAGGTATTGTAGCTACTTCCAACACTCCAGCCTCTCCATACGTCAATAAGTTCGATTTGGCTGCAGCATTAGCTGGTTTGGAGGGTAAGATAGCTGATATGTTTGCATCCTCCTCCCAGGCTGGAAAGAAACATGATAGGTCCCCCTCTCCTGCCCGAGGTCCTTCAGAGGAGCAGGAATGGGTAGAAGATGTGGAAACACTCTTGGGGGACCAAGGAGAGAGGGAGGAAGGCTCCTCTTTTGAGGGTTCAGCCTTAGAAGAACATTCCTCAAGCCTCGTACACACGGCCGAGAATCTCGTCGTAAAAAACACGTCGTTTTTTTCGATGAGATCCTTGGACAAGAAACTTGTCCCGGCCGAGTGTACACACGCTCATTCCAAAGAACCCGCGGTTCTTTGAATGGAGCGAACGCGGTGACGTAATTGAATACGACGAGCATGCGCTCGTCACATTCGATGCCGTCGCCGCCATCTTTGTACACCCTATCCTATGCCTAGGAAGCTACTGCGCATGCGTCAAAGTAATTTCGAGCATGCACGGGCTTCCCGGAGGACAGGTAAGTGTACACACACACAAGAAACAGGCTGACGAGAATCTCGACGAGAAAATAGAGAGCAGGTTCTCTATTTTCTCGTCGAGATTCTAGTCGGTTTTCTTGACGAGAAACCATACACACGAACGAATTTCTCGGCAAGAAATCTCTGCCAGCAAGTTTCTTGCTGGTTCTTGCCGAGAAACTCGGTCGTGTGTACGAGGCTGTTCTCTATTTTCTCGTCGAGATTCTAGTCGGTTTTCTTGACGAGAAATTATACACACGAACGAATTTCTCGGCAAGAAATCTCTGCCAGCAAGTTTCTTGCTGGTTCTTGCCGAGAAACTTGGTCGTGTGTACGAGGCTTCAGTCTTGCAATCCCAGAAGTTGCTAGACCAATCCCTAATGGAGTTAGTTAATTCGGGATATAACTTGCCCCTAGCAGAGGTGGCTGAAGTTCCTTTTTCAGCTTTGGGCTCTCTGAAACCCCCCCAGGGTTCTCACGCATTCCTTATGCACCCTTTCCTGGAGCAGCTTATATACGTGCAGACTGGGATCACCCAGATAAGCACACTATTCCTCCTATGGAGGATAAGTTCACGAAGAAGTGGAGTGTACCAGCAGTGGACGCTGCTATTTCTTCTGTGAACAGGAGTGTCACGTGTCCGGTAGACAATGTACAGGTTTTTAAAGATCCAGCAGATAAGAAGTTGGAATCTTTACTTAAAGCCTCCCTTGCTATGGCTGGCACAGTAGTGCAGCCGTCAGTAGCAGCAATTGGATCACTAAGGAAGGATCTTCTGAAGGAGAGGAAGCCCCGAGATTTGGCTGAGCTACCATGGGCCTTATGTCTTATGCCTTAGGCCTATGAGGATGGTTGGTCACATTAAAGTGCTTAAGTCGCACGAAGAGGCTTGTTTGCACAGAAATGCCTATAATCGCATAAAAATGCTTGATTGCATAAAATGCGGGGTCGCACAAGGGTGCTGGATCTCACAAGAGTACTTGATTACCCAAGGATACTTGGTCACATGGAGAGGCTTGTTTTCACAGGAATGCCTAAAATCGCATAAAAATGCTTGATTGCATAAAGATGCTGGATTGCACAAGGGTGATTGATCTCACAAGAGTCCTTGGTCACACAAGGGTACTTGTCTGCACAGAAGTGCTTAAAATGCATTAAAGGTTTGATCACATAAAAGATGCTGAATCACATAAGGGTGCATGATCGCTTAAAGTTGCATGATCACCTAGATTTTGCATGGTTGCATAACGAGGCACGATAATTTAAGTTTCCTTAATTATACAGAATTCCTTATGTTTACATAGGAATACGTGTCTGCAGAGGTACATGTTTATTTACATGGGACTTCAGAGGTTGTCTGCATTTCGCGGGGGAACAGCACCTCTTCCAGTTGGTGGTCTTGCCCTTTGGGTTAGCCACCATGCACGGATTTACAAAGTGCTAGGGCCCGCCTCTAGCAGGACTAAAGGCCCAGGGTATAGCATTAATGGCATACCGAGGCAATCTGCTGCTGATAGATCAGTCAGTAGCATGGCTGGACATAAGTGTGTCCAGCATAGTCAAGTATCTGGAACTCCTGGGTTAGGATCCCAGTCTAAAGGTACATTCATACGTTCGGTAAGAAGCTTGGAGAGTTTGGGACACAGCCCAAAAGAAAAAAAAAGGAGAATTTTTTGCCTCAGACAAAGTCAGTGCTATAAGAAAGCTGGTCTATGTGGTCAAGGCAAGGAAGAGTTCCTTACATTTGCCTTTTGCTTAAGGTGCTAGGGAAGATGGTGGCTTCATTCAAAGCGGTTCCCTATGCTCAGTTTCATTCAAGGCTGCTATAAACATTATTCTGTCTGCCTGGAACAAGTAGATCCTAACCTGGAACTATCCAAAGGGTCTGGTCCTTGGGATACGCTGGAGTCTCAGTTGGTCGTTCTTAACCAAAAGATTGGCAGAAAGGAAGATCCTTCATGCCAGTCACCTGGGAGGTGGTGGCTATGAAGGCTGGCCTCTAGGGATGGAGACCAGTCCTGGAAGAGACCACTGCCCAGGGGAAGTGGTCAAGCTCCAAGAGCCTTGTCCGTCAACATTCTAGAGCTTCGGATGGCACATCTGGCTTAATGGCCTGGGCGTTTAGGTTGCAGGATTGTTCTGTCAGAGTACAATCCGACAATGCCACACCAGTAGTTTACTTCGTTTACCAAGGAGACACTAGAAATCACGCAGCCAGAGGGAAGTGAACCATGTTCTGGCTTGGGCAGAGGAGCTTGTGCCTTGCCTATCGACAGTCTTCATTGCATGAAATGGAGAATTGGCAGGTGGTTTTCTGGAGCCGTCAACAATTGTTCCCGGGAGAATGACCTCTACACCAAGACTTTTTTCTGACCAGATGCCAGAAAAAGGGTACCCCGGACATAAAATTGGCGTCCAGGTTCAACAAGAAGTTGGACAGCTTTGTGTCAAGGACAAAGGATCCACTCGCATGCGGGACAGATGCGTTAGTGACTCTGTGGGACCAGTTGTCACTGGTTTAATGCGTTCTCTTCCCCCAGTGCTGCAACTACCGCGGCTTCTATGCAACATCAGAGGGGAACAGAAGCTGGCCTAATAGCTCCGGCATGACCCAGACGACCTTACTGTGAAGGGATCGTAAGGGTGGTAGTAGAGGACCCAGGGCCTTTACATCTTGTCCAGACCTACTTTGCAAGGGCCGGTATTCCATCCTGTCTTGCAAACATGGAAATTATTGGTTTAGCTGCCTTAGCCCATATTCTTGAGGATCACGGCTTTCAGGATCAGTGGCAAATACCCTGATTTATTCAGGAGAGCTGGCCTCTAGGACCATGTATCATAAGATCTGGAAGGCCCATGTTCCTTGTGTGAAACCAAAGGATGGCATCCTCTGAAGTATGTCAAAGGTAAAATTCTTACCTTACTAAGGAGATGGAGCTAGCCTTAAGTTCCATCAAGGGTCGGATCTCGGCCTTGTCAGTATTTTTAAAAGGCCGCTTGCTTTGCACTCTTTGATCCGGGCCTTTATACAAGGGGTAACGCGTATAAGTCTGCCAGTTAGGTCGCCCTTGTGCCCGGGGGATTGAGTCTAGTTTTGTCGGCTTACAAGGTCAGCACCTTGGGTCGATGCACCATATTTCCCTTCATCCTTCTAACAAGGGAATTGGTGTTCTTGGTTGCGGTAGCCTCCGCAAGAGAGTTTTAGTATTGGCAGCTTTCTTTGTATAAGAGCCATACTTAATTATTTTTAAGGATAAGAATATCCAGCCTTTTTTTTCTAAAAAGATCTAGCTTTCTTTTTACTCAAGACATGTCTTACCTTCCTTTTTTCCCAGAACCTTGTTCTACGGAAGGAAATTTATTACTTTTCTCTAAATATAGATGAAATCAGTTAAAGGTCTATCTGAAGGTTTCAGATACAGGAAACTGACATTTTGTTGTGCTGCCAGAAGACCCTAGAAATGGGCAGGCAGTGTTCAAGTCAGCTATTAAGATGGTTACACTCTCTCGTTAGAGTGAGAGCAGTCAAGGCCTATCTGAAGCGGCTGCTCAGATAAAGAAAACTGATGTTTGTTGCGCTACCAGGAGTCCCCAGGAGGGGGCAGGCAGCGTCTAAATCAACTGTTTCAATATTAATTCATCAGGTTATTATTCAGGCTTGTGGTTTATGGAAATGTTTTCCCCTGTTTCTTTTAGAGTGCACTCCACCTGGACAGTAAGAGCGTCATTTGCGGTGCACTACCAAGCCTTTATGTCTCATATTTGCAAGGCCACAACTTGGTCGCCGGTACATACGTTCACTAATTTCTTTCAGGTGAATGTAAGACGCAAGAGGAGGCTGCTTTTTGGCGCAGTGTGCTGCAGGCAGCAGTATAGGTCCTCACGTCCAATGGCAGTCTGCTTTTGATCTGTGTCTAACTCCCCTCAGGTTAAGCATTGCTTTGGGACATCCCATTAAGTAATTAACAGGGCTCTGTGTCCTGTGATGTACGATAAAGAAAATTGGATTTTTATAACAGCTTACCTGTAAAATCCTTTTCTTGGAGTACATCACGGGACACAGAGCTCCTGCCCCTCTTATTTGAGGATTTTGAAACACTTATTGCTTTGCTACTAAAACTGAGGAGCTCCCAGTATGGGAGGGGTTATATAGGGAGGAAACTTCCTGTCTAATTGATTACACCAGTGTCCAGCACCTGAAGGTGAGATATAACCCATTAAGTAATTAACAAGGCTCTGTGTCCCGTGATGTACTCCAAGAAAAGGATTCTACAGGTCAGCTTTTTTAAAAATCCTATTATTTTTTTTGTTTATAGCGCAAAAAATAAAAAAAGCAGAGGTGATCAAATACCACCAAAAGAAAGCTCTATTTGTGGAAAAAAATGTCATAAATTTTATCTGTGTACAGCGTCGCACAACCGCACAATTGTCAGTTAAAGTAACGCAGTGCCGTATCGCAAAAAGTGGCCTGGTCATGAAGGGGGTAAATCTTCCGGAGGTCAGGTGGTTAAAGCAGATCTCTTTTACATGTACATCCATAAAACCTTAATACCTTATTTACAAGGAAATATAAACTTAACGACCCAGCCACTTGACCAGCTGATGTATTTCAGACTGAAAAAAAAATGTTCCCTTTAATACCAATGCCTCCATATTCATCGAGCCAAGCTGGACATTATTATCTGTCTACAGAAGATGGTATGTTGGAAACCTCAAAAAAGTCTCCCCAGCATTTTGCTGCAGTTAACTCACCATACTTCACACGAGGGGAGTAACACGCAAATTCTTGACGATCATTCTTCTCTATGGACAGGGTCCTCCTTAATGTGGGACAAGGACCTGCGAGACAATTAAGATGTCAGATCCTGTACAAATACATATAAATATTCCCCATGTTTTCTTTAATATGTTTATTTCCTATGATTGTCAGCTCTGTCTCATGTCCATGATGCTGTATATTCCTGAAATACCTCAATCAGGAAAATACCGCATGATGGCCACTAGCTGGAGCTGACAATCATAGGAAACATATTCCATACAGTACAGTGATTATTAATGATGGCTGTGACATTCATACAGCAACTTGTTTATAACTATAGTGTTCATTCATGGGGTTACTCTGAAACTGTGAAAGGACCATGATGGTATGGAGTACAGTAACTCGTAGCAAAAAGATTTCAGGATTCTGATCAGATTAGTGAAAACATACATTTTGCTTGGTTGGAGCTGAATTAAGGTGAAAAACCTTGAGGGTTTACATTTCTTTAAGGGGCAGTTCACACCACATGCAGTCCAGTGCGTTTTTTTTTTCTGCATCACAAACGCATGGAAAGTAGGTTATATTGTTTCCAAAGGCATAGTTCACACCAGTGCGATCAGTTCCAGGGCGTTCCAGTTCCAGAAAAAAAAAAAGTAGAACATGCTGCATTTTTCCTGCACTGGACTGTACTGGAATGCGGTAAAACGCATTAACCACTTAACGACCGCCCACTGTAATAATACGTCGGCAGAATGGCACCGACAGGCACAATCACGTATATCTACGTGATCGCCTTTGTATAGTTGGGGGGTCCGATCGGACCCCCTCCTATACAGTGAGCTGTCGTTTTCCGTTGGGGAGCGATCCGAGATGAGGGGACGGCCGTTCTATTCCGGCAACCCCCTCGCGATTGCTCCCGGCGAATGAAAAGCTTCCTCTGCTGTGTAAATGTAAACACAGGCAGAGGAAGTGATGTCATCTCTCCTCGTGTCGATCTTTTCGATCCGGCGCGAGGATAGAAGACATCTCACAGTAAGTGCACCAACAGCCCACTGACACCAGTACACGTAGGAACACTTTTCACCCCCCAGTCACCCCCAGATCACCCCCAGTACCCCCAGTCACAGTGCACCGTTTGCAGTGGTCATTTTTTTACTGATCACTGCAATCAGTGTCATTTGTGACAGTAAAAAGTTGCAGGGCAGTTAGGTTTAGGCCCCTTTAGGTCCAGGGTAGCCCCCTAACTCCCCCTAGTAAAGGTTTAACCCTTTGATCGCCCCCAGGTAACCCTTTCACCCCCTAACGCCAGCGTCACTAAGCGATCATATTTCCGATCGCTGTATTTAGTGCCGGTGCCCTAGATAGCCAGTTATTTATTTTTAGTTTCGCCGCAGGTTTTTATAGCGTTAGGTACCCCCATATATTATTTTAACCCCCTGATTGCCCCTAGAGTTAACCCTTTCACCAGTGATCACCGTATAAGTTTTACTGGTGACACTGGTTAGCCAGTTAGTTATTTAGTTATTTAGGTTACCCGTCAGGTTTTTATATAGCGTCAGGTACCCCCATATATAACCTAATAAAGGTTTTAACCCCCTGATTGCCCCTAGTTAACCCTTTCACCAGTGATCACCATATAAGTTTTACGGGTGACGCTGGTTGGTTAGTTTGCTTTTTTTCTTTCAAAAGTTTTTTATTAGAGCAAAATACAAAGTACAACAAGAAGCAGTCAACAATGGTGAATGCGTATCATTCACGTTGTATACATGGCGTAAACATTACAAAACATCAGAGGGTTAGTGAGTTAGGTGCTATCATTTGTCGCTGACCAAGATGGAGAAGTGTGTTATCACGGTGGCACCATTATGTATCAGCAGAGGTGGTCTCTAGAACTTAGACAACAGGAATCATTGTTCATTTATAACAGGTTCTTAGGGTATCGAGTTTGTGAAATCACAGCCTCAAAGGCTTGTTCATGCTGAGGAAGTAGGGGAACAGATGTTCAAGCAGAATTTGTGGAAAAGGGAAAGGAGAACAAGGAGAGGAGGGGCACACAGGGGAGAAAGAGGAAGAGAGGAAAGAGAAGGGGGGGGGGAATAGTGCCGGCGGGGCCGCGGTGTGGCCAGGGAGACCACCATGTACAAAAGTAGGGATTGTTGGAAGGTCATGGGATGAGGAGGCTGGGATCAAAGTCCGGGGGCAGAAAATTATCCACCCATGGGGTCCATATTTTAGTGTGTCGAAGGACACGGTCTAGTAATGTGGCCTCAATTTTGCTGTGGATCATGGCTTGGGTTACTCTATTCTTCGTTTCTGCTATGTGGAGTTTCGGGGTTTTCCAGGCTTTGGCTATAGTTTGTTTGGCAGCAGTGGTCAACTGGAGGAGGAGACTGATCTGATTTCTGGTGTATTCTCCCTGGATATGGTTTAAAAGTGCTAAGGCCGGGTCAGGGATCACTATGTCATGTAATATTGTGGAAATCATTTGGAAGATAGCCGTCCAGAATTGTTGTGCTATCTTACAAGACCACCAGATATGGAAATGTGTGCCATGTTCACTACATCCTCGGAAACAGTTCGATGGATAATTCGGTACAAATTTGGATATTACCAGCGCATTAATACTTTATAATTCGTTTCAAGCGCTACCACATTTTGGGAGGAAGATTTAGTAGTGGCCCAAATATCGGACCATTCTTCAGGAGTAAGAGATATATTTAGGTCCTTGGACCACTGTGCAGCATATAGAGGGAGATCAGCTGGTGGTGTGGAGAAGTGGTTATACAGGCAAGATATAATGCCTGGGGCATGAGGGTCGGCCGCGCAGATTTTTTCGTATAGAGATTGAGTGTTCAGACTAGTGCAAGGGCCGACTATTGATTTGACAAAATGGAGCACTTGAAGGTAACGGAAAGATTCCAAGGCTGGGAGTGTGGCGCTGGATTGGAGATCCGAGAATGACTGAAAGGTGGAGTCAGCGGTAAGGTCGCATATTCTAGTTATACCCGCTTGTGACCAGCAAGAAAAGGTGCTAGGTTGAGTGTAGGCAGGGTAGAATGAAGGGTGGTGTAAGAAGGATAATAGGGGGCTATGTGGAGAGATCAGTTTAAAGGGGTCGTGTAGCCTGTCCCATAGTTTCAAGGAGTGGCGGGTGATGGGGTTGGTAATATGACCACGGACGGAAGGGGGTAACCATAGAATATTATCAACTGTTAGCGGGTAGAGGTCTAAAGCCTCGAGGGAGACCCATTTCGGGGTTTCAGTAAGCGCGTGTAATAGGGCAAGTTGGGCTAATTGTGCTGCATGGTAATATTTAGCAAAGTTTGGGATGCCCAGGCCCCCGTGTAGTTTGTGGCGAAGAAGAATGACTCTCGGGACTCTGGGTTTGGTGGGGCCCCATATATATTTAAAGACTCTAGATTGGATAATCCGGTGGAAATAAGAAGGGACGTTGATTGGGAGAACTCTGTATATGTATAAGAGTTTGGGAAGCAAGGACATCTTAACAGCTGCCACCCGACCCAGCCAGGAAACACATAAAGGTTTCCAGGTGTCCAGGATAGATGACAATTGTGCCAGCATGGGGAGATAGTTGGCTTGGTATAGGGAAGCTGGGTTTCCGGTCAGTTTTATACCAAGGTACGGGAGAGAGGAGGTAGACCAGGAAAAGGGGAAGTTTAGTTGTAAGTGGGTGACTTTGTGATGTGAGAGAGACACATTGAGAGCTTTAGACTTTGTTTGATTAACCTCTAGACCTGAAATGGAGGCAAATTTATCTAGGGTTTGAGTAAGGTTAGGAAGGGTGGTGCGAGGTGATGTTACAAATAGGAGCGCATCGTCTGCAAATAGGCAGATCTTATGCGAGGTGGAAGCTATTTCTAGTCCTTTAATATTAACGTTTGTTCTGATCAAAGCTGCCAATGGTTCAATGGCTAATGCAAAGATTAAAGGGGAGAGGGGGCATCCCAGTCTAGTACCTCTCGCTATAGGAAAACTGTCCGAGCGGAATCCTGAGTACCTGACATAGGCTTGCGGCTGGTTATAAAGGGAGTTTATCCATTGTAGAAAATGAGGGCCAAAGCCCCAGCGTTTAAGAATGTAGTCTAGATATGGCCAGGACACCGTGTCAAACGCCTTTCTTATATCAAGCGATAGTAGGTGCATTGGGATATTACGGGTTTTTGCAATATGTTGAAGGAGTATCACTCGTCTGATGTTGTCGCTAGCTTGTCTACGGGGTATAAAGCCTACCTGGTCTTTGTTTATTAGTTTGCCGATAAAAGGGTTGAGGCGAAGTGCCAATATTTTAGCCAAAAGTTTGATGTCCAGATTAAGCAGGGAGATGGGTCTAAAGTTAGACCAAAGGGAGTTATCAGTATTAGGCTTGGGTATCATTGCTATAATAGCTGTCAGCGTGTCACGGCCAAAGGCCTGTTTCTGTAGTAGAGCGTTAAACGATTTACCTAAGAGGGGGGCCAGAGTTGTGGCGAATTTTTTGAAGTATGTGGCAGAGAGTCCATCTGGGCCTGGTCTCTTATGGGATTTGAGGGCTTTTATCGCTGCAAGTACCTCTTCTGTAGAAATGGGTGCTTCTAAGGGTTCACGTTCTGAGTCTGATAGAGTGGGCAAAGGAGTGTCCTGTAGGAGTGAGTCAGCGGCGGAGTGGGAAAAGGTAGATTTAGCTTTATAGAGGTCTTCTAGACGCTTACGAAATTCACTTAGGATTTTAGTAGGGTTACTAGTGTAAGTGTTTTTTTCGATCCGTAATCTGATGGGAACATGATTCCGTTCTGGTCGACGGAGACGCATGGCTAGAAAAGTATCGGGTTTGTTAGCCTTGGTGTAAATGGTGTGGTTGGATCTGCGGATGGCCTTATCGGCCGATTCAGCCAGCAGCAGATCCAGCTCAGTTCTGGATTTTTCCATAGCTACCCTATGGGGCTCAGTTGGGGTTGTCTGGAACTGAAGATAGTTCTGGTGGAACTCTTTTTCAAGATTGGCTAATTGGAGCTTCTTATCCCGTTTGAGGTGTGTAGATACAGATATGCATGTGCCTCGTATTACCGGTTTGTGTGCCTCCCAGAGGAGAACAGGAGAGATATCAGGGGTATTATTGTGACGCCGATAATCTGTGAGGGCCACCTGAATATCAAGGCAATATGACGGGTTGGTAAGATGAGCTTCATTGATACACCAGGAGCGATCATTGGTTTGGGGGATCAGGGAGGAAATTGTGGTAAGCACTGCACAGTGGTCCGACCATGGTATGGGTTGTATAGAGGAGTTGACAAGTATTGGGGAGGATGCAACCAAAAGGAATATATGATCAATCCTAGAAAAGGATTTATGTGCATATGAGTAGAATGTGTAGTTCTTCTTTGTTGGGTTGCATTCTCGCCAAGTGTCAAGCAGTGAAGCTTGTTGCAGTAGTTTTCTAAAACGTGTGGAGGGAGTATAATGGTCTGGAGCATATGGGGATTTATCCATATGTGGTTGAAGCACTGAGTTGGAGTCCCCACAAAGGATCACTGTGCCTTTGCAATGTATCCGAATAACTTGTAGTAGGTGAGAAAAGAAGGGATTTGGGTTATCATTCGGAGCATAATAGGAGACCAGTGTGGTTTCCACTTCTTGGAGTGTGCCTACAAGAATTATGTAACGACCTTCCGGGTCTTTGATTTCTGCGGTTAATACAAAAGGGAGGGATTGGTGAAGGGCTATGAGTACACCGCGCTTTTTCACATTGGCCAAAGCAGTATACACTTGGGGGTATCAGGAGCTAAAGAATTTTGGGGTTGCTTGTGCCGTGTAGTGAGTTTCCTGGAGGGCCACAATGCTAGCTTTTAATGTTGTGAATGTGTGAAAGGCCTTAACTCTTTTATGTGGTGAGTTGAGTCCCTTTACATTAAGGGAAAGAATGTTCAGGGGGGCCATGGGGGAAGAGATGAGATATTAGACTGAGGGGTCTCAAGGACCCCGCAGCCCCACCGACAAGGATCAAGAGAAGAAAAGATACGAGGAAAATAGGAGGGAAGAGAGGGGAAAAAGAAAAGGTAGCAATTGTAAGGCAAGTGGATGAATAGATAGAGTAAGTGGTAGTGGAGTTTGGTCGCCCGACCATGTAGTGGACAGACCCGCCAGTCGGCCAGCTGACTCGCGAGTGCGCACACCATGTAAGGGGGGGGGCAGTGACAGCCTCCCGCCGCAAATGGGGGATTGTGGTTAAAGCTTTAGAAAATTGATCAAACAAAAAGTAACAGTAAAGAAGACAATGGTTATGCAGGTATTGTAATATAACCTATGTTAATCTGGGGTCACACAGACCTCCAGAGTAACACTGCGGAGACATGGTATAGGGATACACAAATACTCAGGTAGGATATATCCGTATACATATATCCTTCTATATACACTTAAAGTGGGAAAGAGAAAAAAAAAACAACAAATAACCGTTCATAACAATTCAAGTTACCCACGTTGTGCACAAGTGGACAAAAAATAAGCGATAACGTCCGGGTCGCCGCATGCGCCCAGGGGGAGCCCTGAGCACATGCAGCAAGCCAGACAGCAGGCGCCAACTAAAGTGTTACATAGTGAAAGTTGTGCAGGAATAATAGTACATTATCCCAAAAAGGGGGCAGCATAGGAAGAAAAAAAAAAAAAAAAAACCTTTCTGGTCTACCTGAATAAGGAAAAAAAAAAAAAAAAGAGGGGGGGGGGGGGGGAAATTTGTAGCAATTGTTGGTGAAAAAGGGAATATAAAAGTTACGTGGGGTCTGAGCCCTTGCAACCCTGGAGGGGGTAGGTGGACTGCACAGGCTTCCCTTTTACCAGTAGGGGGTGCCTATCACGGGACAGTCCTCCTTTAATTTGATTGAAGAATTATCATCACGTTATGGAAGTTAGGTTAGCTTCAATCGAGGGGCCTCCGGAGGCAAACAAAAAGTGGATATGAAAGGAGCGAAAGTAAATTCAGCGTGGTGAGTAGACTTGTCGGTTCGGCGAGTTGTCCCTGGGTGAGCGAGCTGGAGTACCTTTACGAATGGATGAGGGGCCAGGGTTAGGCTTCTTTGGAGTGGCAGTATAGGGATGTGCTGCCGCACGGTGTTGTCTCAGCAGGTTGTTCTGGGGTAGTTAGGCGCAGGGACTCAAGAAGGCGTTGGAGTGATTCCGGTGAAGTACAGGAATGTTGCTGGCCCTGGTAAAAGAATTGCAAAGCAAAAGGAAAGCGCCAGGTGTATTTCAGTTGGTGCTGCAGGAGAATCTGCAGTTGTGGTTTCATGGCACGGCGCTTAGCAATCGTGGATGGAGCTAGGTCAGAGAAAAGCTGGTATGTGTGACCCTGGAACAGGAGAGTGTCTTTATTATGAGCAGCAGCTAGGAGTTGCTCCTTTGTACGGAAAAAATGCAGTTTAATAATAATATCTCGCGGCGGCCCGTCTTGCTGGCGACGGGTTAGGGCCCTGTGTATTCTATCAAATTCCAAACGTTCTATTGGTACAGAGGGTGATAGTTCTTGGAATAGGGCCGTTGAAAAGGATAACAAGTCATCCACACTTTCTGGAATACCTCTCAGGCGTAAGTTTGACCTACGGGAGCGATTTTCAGCGTCCTCGAGGCATGAGAGTAGCATGGTGTTCTCATCACGGAGGGCTGCCTGCTCTTGAACCTGCTCTTGAAGTGTGAGCTCCATGTTGTCTACCCTGGTTTCCAGGTCTGCTGTGCGCTGGCCTAGCTCCCTGATCTCTCGTGACAACCTGCTAGTAATCTGATCAGATGTAGTTTTTAGGGCCTTATGCAGCATGGATTCCATAAATTGCAGGAAATCGCCCTGGGACATACCTGGGGATGGCAGGAAGGAAGGACCGCTGGTTTGGCCGTCTGAGTTGTCCTCATCATCGCTTTCAGCGTTGGCTTGTCCCGGCCTGTCAGGTGAGGCAGTGTGCTGCTTTGCCAGGGCCTTCGCCGCCATCTTGGATGAGGCGCGGGCCAGGGCGTCTTTGATCGGCTTGGGTTTAGGTTTACCGCGATGGCCGGTTAAAACCATCCCGGACGATGCAGTGGCCGTTCCGGAGGCTATATACGGGAAAAGCGGGGTTGCAGGGTGGCTCAGGCGCGGCGTATGGTCCCGATGTTATGGCGGGAGGTGCGGAGCTCTAGTGGAACACGTCCGCCATACAGAGCCTCGCGCATGCGCCGGTTAGTTTGCTTTTTATAGCATCAGGGCACCCGCCGTATATAACCCAATAAAGGTTTAACCCCCTGATCGCCCGGCGGCTGATATCAATTAGGTTTAAGCGCCAGAGAGGGTCTGCGTCGCCCCAGGCAGCATCAGGTTAGTGCCAGTAAAGCTAACACCCACGCGCAAAGCATACACCTCCCTTAGTGGTATAGTATCTGAACAGATCAATATCTGATCTGATCAGATCTATACTAGCGTCCCCAGCGGTTTAGGGTTCCCAAAAATGCAGTGTTAGCGGGATCAGCCCAGATACCTGCTAGCACCTGCCTTTAGCCCCTCCGCCCAGCCCAGCCCAGCCCAGCCCACCCAAGTGCAGTATCGATCGATCACTGTCACTTACCAAACACAACACACATAACTGCAGCATTCGCAGAGACAGTCCTGATTACTGCGATCGCTAACTGTTTTTTTGGTAGCGTTTGATACATTTACTGACAGTCAGGTGCTTTTTTTACCTGTGAATCTTACTAGTGTACTCCTAAATTTAGAGCCCAAAATGGCAAGACGAAGGTACACTAGTAAAGAGGCCTACGAGATTCTGAGCATGACAGATAGTGAAGAGGAGGTCACGCATCTGTCAGATTCAGGCTCAGAATATCTTCCCGTAGAAGACAGTGACGTCAGCAGCCCCACGTCAGATAGCTCTGACGACGAAGGACGAAGGTGAGGTCCCTGCTAAGGTCAGGCGTACCCGATCCCGATCTTCTGAGGTTGTTGAGGAGCAGAAACCGCAGGTCTCTCGTATCATGGAGCAGAGTAGTACTAGCGCCGCTATTCCTTCTGGTGAATTGGCAAGCACCAGCGGCCTAGTACAGCCTGGGCGTACACCCAGCACTGCAGTATCACGTGGTGACGTGGCGAGTCCCATAAGTGCAGTTCAAGCTGGCGAGGTGGCAAGCACAAGTAGTGTCCCGCTGCCACCAAGAAGACAAAGGCAGGCCCATCGTGCCCATAGTGCCCTTCCTGCAGAATTCGCCTATCCTGATTGGGTCCCCACCACTTCTGCAGAACCCGTACTTCCCCCATTCAATGCCTGACCCGGTATTCAAGTGGAAACAGCTGATTTTATGCCAATTGATTTTTATTCGCTGTTTTTCACGGAAGGTCTCTATAGATCTATTGTGGACCAGAGTAATTTATATGCTGGTCAATTCATCGCCGCTAACCCCCAGCTGCCTTCCATTGCCAAAGATTGGAAACCAATTACGGTTTCCGAATTTAAGACCTTTCTGGGCCTTTCCCTCAACATGGGCACACATAAATCCCTGTCATTGCGTGCTTATTGGTCCACGCACCCAATTGACCACATGCCCGTGTTCTCTGCCTCCATGCCCAGGGCACGATACGAGCAGATTTTGCGGTTCATGCACTTCAACGACAATGAACTTTGTCGTCCACGTGGGGACCCTGAATACGACCGGCTCTATAAAATTCGGCCCCTCATAAACCACTTCAACAAACGTTTTGCAGCCTTGTTTATTCCCGATCAAGTTGTCTGCGTTGATGAGTCCCTGATTAAATTTTCTGGCCGCTTGTCTTTCAAGCAGTACCTTCCCAGCAAGCGTGCCAGATACGGGGTCAAGCTCTATAAGTTCTGTGACAGGGCAACAGGCTATGTATGGAGCTTTACGGTTTATGAGGGAAAAGATAGTCAGGTTGAGCCGGTCAACTGCCCGGATTACATAGGGAGCACTGGCAAGATAGTGTGGAACTTGGTGTCACCCTTATTCGGAAAGGGGTACCACTTGTATGTGGACAATTATTACACGAGCGTGCCACTGTTTAGTCACTTGTTTGATCATCAGATTGGAGCATGTGGCACCGTGCGACCTAATCGCCGGGGCTTTCCCCAGCGGCTTGTAGATGCCCGTCTTAGGCTGGGGGAGAGAGCCTGCTTGAAGTGTAATAACTTGCTCACTATGAAGTGGAGGGACAATAAGAATGTTTTCCTTCTTACCTCCCTTCATGCAGACACGACAGTCCAAATTCGTACGGCGACTGGTGTTGTGGAGAAACCCCTCTGTGTCCACGAATATAACCAAAATATGGGAGGGGTGGACCTCAACGACCAGTTGTTGGCGCCGTATCTAATTGACCGTAAGGCGAGACGCTGGTACAAAAAAGTGTCTCTATCCTTATTCCAATTGGCTTTGCTGAACGCTCATGTGCTATACAGAGCTTCAGGCGGGACTTTATCTCTTCTAAAATTCCAGAATGAGATAGTCACAGAACTCCTGTATCCAGGCGGTTCTGCACCTCACCATCCCCAACCAAATGCAGTAAGCCGGCTGCATGAGAGGCATTATCCGTATGCCCTCCCGAGTACCCCTACCCAACAAACCCCCCAAAAAAGATGTTGTGTCTGTAGCAAGCGCGGATTTAGGCGTGACACCCATGTTTTTTGTCCACTCTGTCCTGACAAACCTGGTCTTTGCCTTGGTGAATGTTTTGAACGCTACCACTCAAAAGTGAAGTTTTAGCGTAGGGTACAGCATTTCACAGACTAGGACACACTTACACAGGGTCTCCCAAGATGCCATTACATTTTGAGAGACCTGAACCATTACAGTTGTTAAAGTTACAAAAAAAAGTGTAAAAAAGAAAAAAAAAACGTAAAAAACAAAAACACAAAAAAATATAAAATAAAAAAAACAAAAATAGTTGTCGTTTTATTGTTCTCTCTCTCTCTCTCTCTCTCTCTCTATTTTCTCTCTATTGTTCTGCTCTTTTTTACTGTATTCTATTCTGCAATGTTTTATCATGCTTGCTTTTCAGGTATGTAATTTTTTGTTTTCAGGTGCGCCATTCAACTGCAGCGCGGAATTATTTATCTTGACAGCAACAGCGTTTGCTCCCACGATACATAAAGCCGTGACTCCAGTGCTGTAGGAGGTGATTTCACCACAGTTAAAAAAAAAAGAGCATATATGCCGAAGCATGGGGGCTGCAGGGGCGGAGGAGCGATTTTGCTCCTAATGCCGCGTACATACGGTCGAAATTCCGACGGAGGCTTGCCCGTGGAAAAGTCAGACCGTGTGTACGCGACATAACTTTTTTGCGGGAGGATGCCCCCATGCTTCGGCATATATATATATATTTTAGGCACAGGTTGCGTTAAAAAAAATGTTTTATTTTTTACTAGGTTTTGTTTTGGTATTTGCTTTGCAGGTATGGTATGGTAAGGTCTTACTGTTGTACTGTAATGTTACTTTGTTTTAATGTTAACCATCATTTGCTTAGCAGATATGCCATTCAGTTGCAGCGCGGATTTATTATCATTCTTTTCAGCCAGTGGCCGGCTTTCATGTAAAAGCAATTCTAGCAGATAATTAGCCTCTAGACTGCTTTTACAAGCAGTGGGAGGGAATGTCCCCCCCCCCCCCGGATATAAACAGCGCCATTGGGAAATTGGGAAAGCATTTTATCACACCGATCTTGGTGTGGTCAGATGCTTTGAGGGCAGAGGAAAGATCTAGGGTCTAACCCCCCAATTTTTTTCAAAAAAAGAGTACCTGTCACTACTTATTGCTATCATAGGGGATACTTACATTCCCTGAGATAACAATAAAAATGGTAAAAAAAAATAAATATGGAAGGAACAGTTTAAAAATAAAATAAAAAAGCAAAATAAATAATAATAATAAAAAAAAAAAAGAACCGCTGTCCCCCCCTGCTCTTGCGCAAAGGCGAACGCAAGCGTCGGTCTAGCGTCATATGTAAACAGCAATTGCATCATGCATGTGAGGTATCACCGCGAAGGTCAGATCGAGGGCAGTAATTTTAGCAGTAGACCTCCTCTGTAAATCTAACGTGGTAACCTGTAAAGGCTTTTAAATGCCTTTAAAAATGAATGTAGTTTGTCGCCGCTGCGCGTTTGTGCGCAATTTTAAAGCATGTCGTGTTTGGTATCCATGTACTCGGCCTAAGATCATCTTTTTTATTTCATCAAACATTTGGGCAATATAGTGTTTTTTAGTGCATTAAAAATAAAAATAAAGTGTGTTTTTCCCCCAAAAAATGCGTTTGAAAAATCGCTGCGCAAATACTGTGCGGAAAAAAAAAATGCAACACCCACTAATTTAATCTGTAGGGCCTTTGCTTTAAAAAAATATATAATGTTTGGGAGTTCAACATAATTTTTTTGCAATTTTTTTTTTTTTTTCATGTAAACAAAAAGTGTCAGAAAGGGCTTTGTCTTCAAGTGGTTAGAAGAGTGGATGATGTGTGACATACGCTTCCTAATGTTGTGCATAAAATGCCAGGACAGTTCAAAACCCCCCCAAATGACCCCATTTTGGAAAGTAGACACCTCAAGCTATTTGCTGAGAGGCATGTTAAGCCCATTGAATATTTTTTTTTTTGTCCCAAGTGATTGAATAATGACAAAAAGAAAAAAAAAAAATGTACAAAAAGTTGTCACTAAATGATATATTGCTCAAACATGCCATGGGCATATGTGGAATTACACCCCAAAATACATTCTGCTGCTTCTCCTGAGTACGGGGATACCACATGTGTGGGACTTTTTGGGAGCCTAGTCGCGTACAGGACCCCGAAAACCAAGCACCGCCTTCAGGATTTCTATGGGTGTAAATTTTTGATTTCACTCCTCACTACCTATCACAGTTTCGGAGGCCATGGAATGCCCAGATGGCACAAAACCCCCCCAAATGACCCCATTTTGGAAAGTAGACACCCCAAGCTATTTGCTGAGAGGTATGTTGAGTATTTTGCAGATCTCGCTTTTTGTCACAAAGTTTTGAAAATTGAAAAAATAAAAAAAATAAAAATGTCTTTCTTAATTTTCAAAAACAAATGAGAGCTGTAAAATACTCACCATGCCTCTCAGCAAATAGCTTGGGGTGTCTACTTTCCAAAATGGGGTCATTTGTGGGGGTTTTGGGCTATCTTGGCATTTTATGGCCTTCAAAACTGTGATAGGTAGTGAGGAGTGAAATCAAAAATTTGTGCCCTTAGAAATCCTGAAGGCGGTGCTTGGTTTTCAGGGCCCCGTACGCGGCTAGGCTCTCAAAAAGTCCCACACATGTGGTATCCCCGTACTCAGGAGAAGCAGCCAAATGTATTTTGGGGTGCAATTCCACATATAACCATGGCATGTGTGAGCAATATATCATTTAGTGACAACTTTTTGTACATTTTTTTTCTTTTTGTCATTATTCAATCACTTGGGACAAAAAAAAAAAATATTCATTGGGCTCAACATGCCTCTCAGCAATTTCCTTGGGGTGTCTACTTTCCAAAATGGGGTCATTTTGGGGGGTTTTGTGCTATCTTGGCATTTTATGGCCTTCAAAACTGTGATAGGTAGTGAGGAGTGAAATCAAAAATGTATGCCCTTAGAAACCTTGAAGGCGGTGCTTGGTTTTTGGGGGCCCGTACGCGGCTAGGCTCCCAAAAGGTCCCACACATGTGGTATCCTCGTACTCAGGAGAAGCAGCAGAATGTATTTTGGGGTGTAATTTCACATATGCCCATGGCATGTGTGAGCAATATATCATTTAGTGACAACTTTGTGCAAAAAAAAAAAAGTTTGTCATATTCCCGCAACTTGTGGCAAAATATAAAATATTCCATGAACCCAACATGCCTCTCAGTAAATAGCTTGGGGTGTCTACTTTCCAAAATGGGGTCATTTGGGGGGGGTTTTGTGCTATTTTGGCATTTTATGGCCTTCGAAACTGTGATAGGTAGTGAGGAGTGAAATCAAAAATTTGCGCCCTTAGAAATCCTGAAGGCGGTGCTTGGTTTCCGGGGTCCCGTGCGTGGCTAGGCTCCTAAAAAGTCCCACATATGTGGTATCCCCGTACTCAGGAGAAGCAGCAGAATGTATTTTGGGGTGCAATTTCACATATAACCATGGCATGTGTGAGCAATATATCATTTAGTGACAACTTTTTGTAATTTTTTATTTTTTTTTTGTTATTATTCAATCACTTGGGACAAAAAAAAAATATTCAATGGGCTCAACATGCCTCTCAGCAATTTCCTTGGGGTGTCTACTTTCCAAAATGGGGTCATTTGGGGGGGTTTTGTACTGCCCTGTCATTTTAGTACCTCAAGAAATGAGATAGGCAGTCATAAATTTAAAGCTGTGTAAATTCCAGAAAATGTACCCTAGTTTGTAAACGCTATAACTTTTGTGCAAACCAATAAATATACGCTTATTGACATTTTTTTTACTAAAGACATGTGGCTGAATACATTTTGGCCTAAATGTATGACTAAAATTGAGTTTATTCGATTTTTCTTATAACAAAAAGTAGAAAATATAATTTTTTTTCAAAATTTTCGGTCTTTTCCCGTTTATATCGCAAAAAATAAAAATCGCAGAGGCAATCAAATACCATTTAAAGAAAGCTCTATTTGTGGGAAGAAAAGGACGCAAATTTTGTTTGGGTACAACATTGCATGTCCGCACAATTTCCAGTTAAAGCAGCGCAGTGCAAAATTCTGAAAACAACTCTGGTCCTTTAGCTACCAAATGGTCCGAGGCTTAAGTGGTTAAAAAACGCACCGGAATGCACTGGAACACATCAAAAATGCACCAGACCCTAGAACAGTGAAAAAAAAACAGGAAAAAATAAGAAAAAAAATATCTGTAATGCATCCGGAAACACATCAAAAACTCACAGGAACGTGCCAAAAATGCGTTAAACTGCGCAGGCCGAGACGCATCCAGAACGGATCTGTAGTGCGATTTTGTGGTGTGAACCAGTCCTAAATTTGTACAGCCTCTTCTGGCTGTATATTACAATTTAGGTGGGGGGAGGGGGCCGCGATGGTAAAACCACGGTTCAGCCACCTGCTTTTACCACCTCCCAGCTGCCTTTGTGAAAGAGGCCTTACAGAGACACTGTCACTTTTCGTGTACTTTAGTGAATGAGGTGAAGCTGTGCTGACTTCAATCATGTTCAAGAATCTTGTTTTTTAAAATTCTCCTGCACATAATTGGGCATTTTGTTTTTGCAAAGTGAATTTTCTTCAACTGTCGGTTAGTATATAGAACACCCCCAGAAAAGTAATTTCCTGCTTGTGTGATTGGCTCACTGATTTTCTCAGATGTTTGCACTCGGAAGTCAAATTTTAGGCATCCTCTGCAAGAGGAATTTCATTTTTGGTGGGATACTCCATAAGAATGAATTACTTCTAAAGGGATGCAGACGCTGCAACGTTCTTCATAAGAACCCTGAGAGTATACCAGGTTGTCATAATGAACCAGACCCTCCCATGCAGGAATCAGTCTTGCAAAGCTATTGTGGAACAAACAGCTTTTACTTCAGAACATAAAAAAGGTAGGAATCTGCTACAAAGTTTTGCAACAAAAGTGGAATTACACTTTAAATTTACCTCATTCACTAAGTTTAGTGAAAATTCACGTTGCAATGTGAACGTGCTCTACTCTTTTAGTAAATGTAACCCTCGGTTACTGAATAATTTGCAAGCAGGTGATATGCTACAAATCTTTTCTTACCTTCTGCACACTGACACACATCTTCTGAGCACAGCTTTGAAATGAAGGTGGTCCTGGAGGGGGCGCTGTAGAACACTCTGCATTGGAGGCCTACCAGAGAAAAGTAGGCAGTAACTAGCAACTGTACATGACTGCAAATTTTACATGGACCATCAGCATTTTCGACGGAGGAAGAGGTGCCTTAGTACCCCAAGATAGACACCCCTTGCCCCCATGCCACTACCAAACATTATCACACCATCAATAGTCTAGACAAAACTTTTCATTCGATTTAGATAGAGTAGGGAAGGGAAAAAGTGAAATCCAGGCTGAAGAAAGTTACCTTGGCAGTGGGTCTTCCTTTGCATAGCAAGGGTTAATTCCTCATTTTGTGGACTGGAAATAGGTGAAATGCTCACCTTACTCCTGGCTCCCTCAGGCTTCCTCTGCATTACATGACTGGACCCTCAAAGCAGCTTCTCTTCGCTACCCAACCAATCACGGCTCTCTGACATCATCACATTCAATGCAAGACCAGGTTGTCCGCATTGTACGTTAGAATGGCCCACATCCCAGGAGTGCTGGAGAGGTGAGGAGATCACTGGGTGCCAAGAGTGTGAGAAACAACTTAAGTAATTCACCTTGTTAATCATACCCCAAACCAGCCATTCTCAACCAGGGTTCCGTGGTACATTAGGATTCCTCCAGGGTTGACCAGGGGTTCCTTGAGCAGTGGCTAACTGTCCTTACATCTGATGGTGCCTGCATTGTTCCAGGTCCAATGCCACTTGGCAGAGCCAGTGACATGACTGCGAGTGAGTCATTCTGGCAACCCCTCTAAGGGGAGCATTCTTCATACTTACCACCACCAACAAATGTAGCATTTTCCCAATGTCCCTGATGGAATAATCTTACCAAAGGTTCCCTGAGGTCTGAACAATATTTCAAGGGTTTCTCTGAAGTAAAAAGGTCTAGAAAGGCTGCCCTAGACAAACAAAGCAGCTAGCCCCTGCAGTATGGAGGAAAACCTACTGGAGGCAGTGGCGGCCCATACATAGGGGGCGCACATGCGCCGCCCCCCCAAACCTGGTCACAAAAAAAAGAGAAAAAGGAAAACAAGGTCCTTTAAGTGCTCGGGTGCCAGACACAGTGCCTTATGGGCAGCGTGAAGTCTATGAAATCACGTGATTGCAGATGAGACGTCTCATTTGCTTCGTTTTTGGAGTCCTTGTGACGTAAAGCAATGCGCCGCAACACTCCCATCTTACAGCATTCTCCTGTTGTGTTATTTTCTATTGGCACCACCGTAGGACATGGGCGGTGCTTTACCTGGAGCCACGGCGTCACTTCCAGGTCCCCCCTGGCCCAGTGTCCGCACTGTGGAGGAGAGTGGAGACATAGGAGGATTCTCTCCACAGCCCAGTAAGTGCCCGGACCTCCCACGAGGGGCGGGGGACGTGCTATCAGTGCCACAAGCTATATACACCCTATATCTGTAATGCTGGGCTATATACATCCTATATCTGTAATGCTGGGCTATATACATCCTATATCTGTAATGCTGGGCTATATACGTCCTATCTGTAATGCTGGGCTATATACACCCTATATCTGTAATGATGGGCTATATACACCCTAAATTCGTAATTCTGGGCTATATATACCCTAAATCCGTAACTCTAGGCTATATACACCCTATATCTGTAATGCTGGGCTGTATACACCCTATATCTGTAATGCTGGGCTATTTACACCCTATATCTGTAATGCTGGGCTATATACACCCTATATCTGTAATGCTGGGCTATATACACCCTATCTGTAATGCTGGGCTATATACACCCTAAATCCATAATTCTGGGCTATATACACCCTATATCTGTAATGCTGGGCTGTATACACCCTGTATCTGTAATGCTTGGTTGTTTACACCTTATATCTGTAATGCTGGGCTATATACACCCTATATCTGTAATGCTGGGCTGTATACACCCTGTATCTGTAATGCTTGGCTGTTTACACCTTATATCTGTAATGTTGGGCTATATACACCCTATTTGTAATGCTGGGCTATATACACACACTATCTGTAATGCTGGGCTATATATACCCTATCTGTAATTCTGACCTATATACCCTGATCTGTGAGGCTAATTTATACACTCTGTCCTGTGATGCTGAGCTGTATACTCTGTCCTGTGATTCTAGGGCTGTATACTCTGTCCTGTGATGCTGAGCTGTATACTCCTGACACTATGGGTGGAAGCAAGTGGAATACAGGGGACGGAGTGGGTGGATTCTATAAGAGGTGTGGCTTCTAAGAAGTGGGATGGGCCAAAAAAGAAGGGCGGGGTCTTGCGCCCCCCCCATCCTAAAACGTCACCAGCCGCCACTGACTGCAAGTATTCGTTTTTTCCCTAGTCCGGGTGCAACTTTAAATCCCATGTCAGGTTTTAATTGCGGTTTATGTCCCCCTTCAACTCCTGTTTAGTGACTGTTGTCAGCAGGGCAGGAAATGAGACAAAATCTCCCCAGTGGAATCATAGACAAGTTTGAAACCCGGTAAAGTCCAAAATAGAAGCTACACTCCTCGCAGTACTTGACCTTTGAATAATCGGTAGGGTGCTCAAAATGATTGCTTCAGATAGTACCATGCCAAAACTAGAGAAGAAGATACCAAGTCTCAAGCACTTCAAATAAGGACCCTGTGCAGGGTGAGGGATCCCTTTCTACTTGCACCTCCTAAGGGGGTGCGCTACAAGTAGTTTCACCAAAAAAAAAAAAAATTCCTTTTGGGATAAAGGTTTTACATAAAAAAAAAAAAAAAAAATCGGATCATTTTAAGCACCCCTGTCACTGCAAGAGAGCTTGTTCTCTTGAAAAAAAAACAGATTTACTGGCAGGATCAGCAGATGAAAATAGAAGAAAAAAGAAAGCCTAAAAAAGAAAACAAATCTCAGAATTGGTAAGCTTCAATATAATCAGTGTTTGTTTTTGGGTTTATTACTGCTTTAAATACAAATTAACCTTGTTATTGTGTCTATGTATAGGACAAGAAGAGACGATACATCTTGATGACCAACTAGCCTTCACCTGATGTCTATAGTGTATAGGTACCGGTAAAAAGATCAAACGTGTTACCTGGCTCGTAAAAGTCATACAAGACGGCAGAGGCGGGCTGCAGGGGGGACACCTTCACTGTCTGAAACGCCTCAAATGTCACAAGTTCCCGATCGCTGGTGACCTTTAACAAGGAGACAGGAGAAATGAATGTCCATTATAATTCAAGGTAATGAACTAGTAAAAAGTATCGGACCTCGAGATTAAAAAATATCAATGTCAATATCTGTACAGCTCATAACATCCAATCAGGTTCAACTTTTATACCTGATCTGAATACAAAAAAAGGGAGAAGCTGGTCGCTCAATAGGGACAGTTCTTATTTTTCAACTTATTAAAGAAAAAACTGTCCTGAGAAAATAGGTTGTGATTACTGACCTCACTTGTAAAAAATGCTCATTGTACCATTGATCCAAAGACTTTACTACAAACAATTGCGCAGGTTGAATGAGAGAAAATCAAGCCTTCTATGGCCATCTTTAGCCCTGATACAAGCAGTGGGCTGGCTCTTTGGAGTAGTATTGCAAATTCCCAGGTAGATTGCATCTGTACCATCCTGTGTATAACCCACATATGATGCTGAGCCTCTACTATTAAAATAACTGAAAGTGGCTGTAACACAAAGAAAAAAAAAATTATCCTGTTCCTTTAAGGCATGATCTATAGCACAGTGCATATGTAATTTGTCCCTTTCTATATTGTAAAATACCTGGTTGATCCTGCCTGTTCCTGTGTCCCCCTGTGTGTGCTGACCACAGTAATCATGGCTGCTGAGCCATGATTACCGTAGTCAGTTTACGTGCCTCCGGCTTCCCGCTTACTGCTCTCCCTTCTCCCCCTCCCTCTCTGCCTGTCAGTGTGAGAGACGATCTCCTCCCCACCCCTCTCGCCACTATTCCGCTGCAATATGCAAGAAACTTGTATCTTCTCTGGTTTATACAGTTACAGTGGAACCTAAGATTACGAGTATAATCCGTTCCAGCAGAATGCTCGTAATCCAAAGTACTCGCATATCAAAGCGAGTTTCCCCATAGAAGTCAATGAAAACGAAAATAATTAGTTCCGCATTGACTTCAATGGCATGCAATACCGCATGTGGCCAGAGGTGGGGGACGCCGGAGAGCCTCGGAAACACCCGGAAAGGCCCTAGGACAGCTCGGCTGAATTTGGAAAACTTTGGAAAGGCTCGGGAACAGAGTTTTTGGGAAATTTTCTGAGCATTTCCGAACGGCTCTGATTGGCTCCGCTCGGCTCTGGCGCCCCCACCTCAGGCCAAATGCGGTACTGCACACCGCTATGGCTTGAAACCTGCTCGTTTTGCAAAACAACTCTCGCAAACCGAGTCAGGATTTTTAAAAATACAGTGCTCGTATTGCGAAACGCTCGTAAACCGCGTTACTCGCAATCCGAGGTTCCACTGTATTAACCACAGCGAGTGTGTGTTTTTTAAACTGATATCATGATACCGTGGTCAGTTTAAGTGCGAAGAAAGAAGAAGGGCTCTATCTCAATGGCTGCAGCTTTTAATGCACACTGTCAGAAGCTCACAATGTGCAGTGAAATTACAGTGAACTATTTCAGTACATTAGAAGAGCTTGTACAACTGTGCATAACTGAAGGGAAGGCTAGAGTTCAGCTTTAATACTTCTCCTTGCCATACTAACCTTATCAAAGTACATGAGAAGTCTTCCCCCATAGATCTCATAATGGCTGATGTATCTCTCTGCTCCTTCCTTCAGCTGTGGGAAGAGAAAAGTGTGTGTGTAATAGATGTATATGGATACTTGGGGCAAAATGAAACAAAGTCAGACACATGGAGAGACAAGGCATGACACAGGTAATAATACATAATGGGGTGAACACCAGGCCCAATCCATAGGGAAGGCAGTGAATGTGTCATTTGTCCATTCCAACTCCTTCCCATGTTTGCCAACGGGGCTACTGGCACCTCTGTATTGGTTCCACAATGCGCTCAGCGGTATGCAACCAAACTCACATCATTTGTTGGGATTTGCTTCATATATACAGTATTTCAGTGATAGGCCTCCTCCCTAATCACCCCCAAATTTACATTTTAACAAACAATAGTTTACACCACAAAATTCTATAGGGGCCATTTTCTTGCAGCTTTTTTAAATTTTTAGACACACTGGCAGTTGGGTTGAGAACCTAAGGATATTGCAGAGAGATTGTAAAGTCTTCAGTGGGTGTGATGGGTGCAGGGGATTCAAAATCGGCCATGTAATGGTGCAGGAGATACAAAATCAATGGTATGATGGTGCAGGGGATATCAAATCATCTGTATGATTATACAGTATTCTAAGGGATGTGCCGGGGATACCAAAATCAGCAGTGGTATGCTACAGGATGGCAACAGATGTGCAGGAGATATCAAATTGGTGGTGAATGGAATACCAAATCAGCGGTGTGATGGTACACGATACTAAAGGATGTGCAGGGAATACCAGAACAGTGGTGTGATGGTGCAGGGGATATCAAATCATCTGTATGTATACTAAAGGATGTGTCAGGGTAACCAAATTGGCAGTATTATGCTACAGGATGCCAAAGGATGTGCAGGAGATATTAAATTGGTAGTGGAGGGAATACTAAACTGGTGGTGTGATAGTACAGGGGATATCAAATCAGCCGTGTGATGGTACAGGATAATAAAGGATGTGCATGAAATACCAGAACAATGGTGTGACGGTGCAGGGTATATTAAATAAGCAATGTGATGGCACAGGATAGTAAAGGATGTGCCGAAGATATAAAATTGATGCTGTTATGGTATAGGGTACCAAAGGATGTGCAGGGGATATCAAATCAGTTATGTGATGGTGTACAGGATACCAAAACCGGCAGTGTGATGGTTCAGAATACCAAAGGATGTGCAGGGGATATCAAATCAGTGATGTGATGGTGTAAGGGATACCAAATTGGTAGTGTGATGGTACAGGACACCAAAGGATGTGCGGAGAATGCTAAACTGGTTGTCTGATGGGACATGATACTAGAGAATGTCCATGGAATACCAAATCAGTGGTGTGATGGTTAGGGATGAGCTCGGTGTTCAAGTCGAACGCATGTTCGACTCGAACATCGCCTGTTCAACGAAACCAGAACTTTGTGGGCCGTCCGTGCCAAATTCGTGTGACGCGAACGGCCCACAATGCACTGCGCCATCGCACTGCATTGCCGGCGCTGTGATTGGCCAAGCATGCACTGTGACCCCGCATGCTTGTTCAATCACAGCGCCGGCAGTGAGGAGAGCCATAATTGGCCACAGGCAGGATGCCTGTGGCCAATCATAGCTCAGGGGGGTTTAGTACACGCCCCACACTATAAAAGGCCGCCAGCGCGGCGGCCTTGTGTAGTGTGTTCCGGCGTGCAGGGAAAGAGATACATAGGCAGGGACAGTGTGTTCTACAGTCTATTTTTTTCTCAGGCATCTGCAGGAGTTAGTGGGTGTTGTGTGCCTCCAGCACAGTATACACCTGTATCTACCCTTTATTGCTGTTTTCTAAGCTAGATAGGCAGGCAGGGACAGTGTGTTCTTTTCTCAGGCATCTGCAGGCAGGAGTTGCTGTTCATTGCTGTTCTCTAAGCTAGATAGGCAGGCAGGGACAGTGTGTTCTTTTGTCATGCATCTGCAGGCAGGAGTTGCTGTTCATTGCTGTTCTCTAAGCTAGATAGGCAGGCAGGGACAGTGTGTTCTTTTCTCAGGCATCTGCAGGCAGGAGTTACTGTTCATTGCTGTTCTCTAAGCTAGATAGGCAGGCAGGGACAGTGTGTTCTTTTCTCAGGCATCTGCAGGCAGGAGTTGCTGTTCATTGCTGTTCTCTAAGCTAGATAGGCAGGCAGGGACAGTGAGTTCTTTTCTCAGGCATCTGCAGGCAGGAGTTGCTGTTCATTGCTGTTCTCTAAGCTAGATAGGCAGGCAGGGACAGTGTGTTCTTTTCTCAGGCATCTGCAGGCAGGAGTTGCTGTTCATTGCTGTTCTATAAGCTAGATAGGCAGGCAGGGGCAGTGTGTTCTTTTCTCAGGCATCTGCAGGCAGGAGTTGCTGTTCATTGCTGTTCTCTAAGCTAGATAGGCAGGCAGGGACAGTGTGTTCTTTTCTCAGGCATCTGCAGGCAGGAGTTGCTGTTCATTGCTGTTCTCTAAGCTAGATAGGCAGGCAGGAACAGTGTGTTCTTTTCTCAGGCATCTGCAGGCAGGAGTTACTGTTCATTGCTGTTCTCTAAGCTAGATAGGCAGGCAGGGACAGTGTGTTATTTTCTCAGGCATCTGCAGGCAGGAGTTGCGGTTCATTGCTGTTCTCTAAGCTAGATAGGCAGGCAGGGACAGTGTGTTCTTTTCTCAGGCATCTGCAGGCAGAAATTGCTGTTCATTGCTGTTCTCTAAGCTAGATAGGCAGGCAGGGACAGTGTGTTCTTTTCTCAGGCATCTGCAGGCAGGAGTTGCTGTTCATTGCTGTTCTCTAAGCTAGATAGGCAGGCAGGGGCAGTGTGTTATTTTCTCAGGCATCTGCAGGCAGGAGTTGCTGTTCATTGCTGTTCTCTAAGCTAGATAGGCAGGCAGGGACAGTGTGTTCTTTTCTCAGGCATCTGCAGCAGTTAGTGGGTGTTGTGTGGCCCAGCACAGTATACACCTGTATATACCCGTCATTGCTGTTCTCTAATAAAGGCATCTGCTGGAGTTAGTGGGTGTTGTGTGCCTCCTGCACAATATACACTACCCAATTGCTGGTTTTCCCATCTCCCTGCAGGCCATTACTATGTCTGGAAGGCCAACAAGGAGAGGCAGACAGTCAGGAGCCAATAAAAGAGGGCAAGCAGGCTCTGTTTCTTGAGACAACAGTGCTGGTCGTGGACGCGGTGCATCGTCATCAGCACGTGGCCATGGGACACGCTTGTCCTTCTTTTTGGCAGCTGGACATGTTGAGCCACATCATGCCGAAGACTTGGTAGAGTGGATGACCAAGCCCTCCTCATCCTCCTCATCCTCTTTCACCCAGGCTCAGGGTACTGGCAAAGCAGCTGTCAAATCGTCCTCTTCCCTCGTATCAATGTCATCATCAGTCACTCCTTCCCTAGACCCACCGTGTCCTCCTGAGGAGTCCCCCGAACTGATTGAGCACAGTGTTGGGTACATGCTCCAGGAGGCTGCCCAGCGTTTCGAAGGGTCTGAAGATGATACCCAGCTAGAGGAAGGCAGTAGCGTGAGAGCAGAGAGAGGGGATGCTCAAGAAGGACAGCAATCTGGCAGTCATGTTCCAGCAGCTGCAGCATACTGCCAGATTGGCTCCAGTGATGAGGAGGGAGGGGATGATGAGGTCACTGACTCCACGTGGGTGCCTGATAGGAGAGAGGAGGAGGAGGATGAGGAGGAGGCACAACTCCAACGAGGCAGGATGCCCTCCGGGGGCCAGCGTAAGGGCAGCACAACGACTGAATCACACCGCAGAGCTCCGCTTGTGCAGGGCGCTGCCTCTGCCCGTTATTCCAAAAGTTTTTTGGTGTGGGCCTTTTTTGAGTCGAGTGCATCAAATCGCACCACTGCTGTTTGCAACATATGTCTCAAGCGTATCTCGCGTGGCCAAAACATTAGCCACTTGGGCACCACATACTTGACCAGACATATGTTGACCTGCCATGCAGCTCGTTGGCAAGCGTACCTTAAAGACCCACACCAAAGAACAAAGCGGACCTCTCCTTGCTCCTCATCAGCTGGGATCTCCAACCCCACTGTACCTTCAGTCCTCTCTGAAACCTGCACTGAGAGGAATGAAGGTGTAGAATTAGGTGTGTCACAGCCAAGTACTTGCGGGCACTCTGCTAGCAGTACACCGACGTCCGATTATAGCAGGCAAATTTCCCTGCCCCAGCTGCTGGACTGTCGAAAGAAGTTCACTCCTAGCCATCCGCATGCCCAGCGGTTGAATGCTAGCTTGGCTAAATTGCTAGCGCTTCAACTGCTGCCTTTTCAGTTGGTAGAGTCGGCCCCCTTCCGTGAGTTTGTGCAATGTGCGGTTCCTCAGTGGCAGGTTCCCAAACGCCACTTTTTCTCACGGAAGGCGATTCCGGCTCTCTACCGGCATGTGGAGGGCAATGTCCATGCCTCGCAGGACAGGGTGGTCAGCGGTAAGGTGCATATTACCGCTGACTCATGGTCCAGCAGGCATGGACAGGGATGTTACCTTTCCTTCACGGCCCACTGAGTCACTCTTTTGGCAGCTGGGAAGGATGCAGGACAAGGTGCAGTAGTGTTGGAGGTTGTTCCACCGCCATGCCTCCAAAATGCTACTACTGGTTGTGACACACCTCTCTCCTCCACCCCCTCCTCTTCTTCTTCCTCCATGGCCTCTTCCTGTGCTTTGTCCTCGGAACCAGCGGTGCTCCGTAGGCGTTCAAGGGGCTACGCAAGTACGCAGGCAAAAAGATGCCATGCCGTGCTTGAGCTGGTGTGTTTGGGGGACAGGAGCCACACTGGGGCAGAGGTTCTGTCAGCTCTGGAGGGCAGGCTGAGAGGTGGTTGACACCATGCCAGCTTAAGCCAGGAATGGTGGTTTGCGACAATGGAACCAACCTCCTCTCCGCCCTCCGACAGGGACAACTGACCCATGTGCCCTGTGTGGCTCACATCCTTAACCTGGTGGTGAAGCGGTTCTTGGGCAGGTACCCGGGCTTACAGGATGTCCTGAGGCAGGCCAGGAAAGTCTGTGTGCATTTCCGCAGCTCATATAATGCCAGTGCTAGGCTGGCTGAGCTGCAAAAGGAGTTGAACCTGCCCAAGAACCGCCTTATATGTGACATGCCCACCAGGTGGAACTCAACGTTGGCCATGCTGCAGCGTCTACACACGCAGCAGAGGGCCATCAATGAGTACCTGTGCGACTACGGCACCACAACAGGGTCAGGGGAGCTCAGGTTTTTTTCACCACGCCAGTGGGGCATGATCAGGGATGCATGCACTGTCCTAGCACCATTTGAGGAGGCCACGAGGATGGTGAGCAGTGACAGTGCATGCATCAGTGGCACTGTACCTCTTGTCCACCTGTTGGAGCATACGCTGCGTGGAATAATGGACAGGGCACTTGAGGCAGAACAGGGGCAGGAAGAGGAGGACTTCCTTGCCTCTCAAGGCCCCCTTTACCCAGACAGTGTTCCTTCAGTCCCACCCATCGCACAGGAAGAGGACAAGGAGGAGGAGGAGGAGGATTGTGTCAGAATGGAGGTGGAGCCTGGCACTCTGCATCAACAGCAGCAGTCTTTTAGGGATGATTTACAGTCCCAAGAAACCCGTGGACTTGTACGTGGCTGGGAGGAGGTGGCTGCGGATCATGTCGTCCTTAGTGACCCAGAGGACTCCGGACCGAATGCCTCAGCTAACCTACGCTGCATGGCCTCCCTGATCCTGCAAAGTCTGCGGAAGGATCCTCGTATTCTTCGGATCAAGGAGAGGGACCATTACTGGCTGGCCACTCTCCTTGATCCATGGTACAAGGGTAAGGTTGCGGACCTTATCTTACCATCGCAGAGGGAGCAGAGGATGAGACATCTCCGGGAGGCCTTGCAAAAAGGTCTGTGCAACGCGTTCCCAGAGACTGGGAGGTTACAAACTCCTGGTCCTGGACAACGAGTTGCTGAGGCTTCGGCCAGTCAAAGAAGGAGCGGTGGGGAAGGTGGCCGTCTGACCGATGCGTTCAGACAATTTTTTAGTCTGCAGCCCCAAGGTATGATCGGTTCCAGCAACCATCGCCAGCGTCTGATATACATGGTGCAGGAATACCTAGGGGCAAGGTCAGACTTGGACACCTTTCCCACCGAAAATCCTCTGGCTTACTGGGTCTTGAGGATGGATCACTGGGCAGAGCTTGCACAGTATGCAATTGAGCTACTGGCCTGTCCTGCATCCAGTGTTCTTTCGGAACACACATTCAGTGCTGCTGGAGGCTTTGTCATGGTTTACAGGGTGCACCTGTCCACCGACTCGGTTGATCGACTGACCTTCATAAAGATGAACCAGTCTTGGATCACCACCAGCTACCAGGCACCTGAAGCTGATATAACAGAATAATTTATTTTGAAATGTCACATCCCTTCAAGACTGCCTATGCTGATGCTGAGTGACTGTCTTGTTATGTTGACTGACTATCCTCCTCCTCCTCAATGATCCGATTCATGATGATAGCTTGGAAGAACATTTTTGTTTCTGGGTGCCGCCACCAGTGCCTAAGGCCCAATTGTTCAGCCCCTGTTTAACAGGGGCGTGTAATTACAATTTTTGATGCAATACTTTGCAACAGGGCTCATTGCTGTGCTCCAAGTACAGTATCTGTGAGGGGTTGCAGTGTTGTGGCACCAGTGCCTAAGGCCCAATTTTTCAGCCCCTGTTTAACAGGGGCGTGTAATTACAATTTTTGATGCAATACTTTGCAACAGGGCTCATTGCTGTGCTCCAAGTACAGTATCTGTGAGGGGTTGCAGTGTTGTGGCACCAGTGCCTAAGGCCCAATTTTTCAGCCCCTGTTTAACAGGGGCGTGTAATTACAATTTTTGATGCAATACTTTGCAACAGGGCTCATTGCTGTGCTCCAAGTACAGTATATGTGAGGGGTTGCAGTGTTGTGGCACCAGTGCCTAAGGCCCAATTTTTCAGCCCCTGTTTAACAGGGGCATGTAATTACAATTCTTGATCTAATAATTCACAGCAGGGCCCATTCCTGCGCCCACCAAGAGTAACTGTGAGGGCTTACAGTGTTGTGGCAACACCACCACCACCACCACCAAAGGCCCAATTTTTCTGCCCCTCTTCAACAGGGGCATGCAATTACAATTCTTGATCTAATAATTTACAGTAGGGCCCATTCATGCGCCCACCAAGAGTAACTGTGAGGGCTGACAGTGTTTTAGCACCAGCACCACCACCAAAGGCCCAATTTTTCCTAACACTGTTCAACATTGGCATGTAATTACAATTCCTGATATAATAGTTCACAGCAGGGCGTTCCAGTGCCCACCAAGAGTAACTGTGAGGGCTTACAGTGTTGTGGCAACACCGACACCTAAGGGGTAAATTTCTGCAGAGTATATACGGCAGGCCCCTACTTTCAAACATCCAACTTACAAACGACTCCTACTTGCAAACGGAAGGAAACAGGAAGTGAGAGGAAATCTGCCCCTAAGGCCTCGTACACACGGCCGATTTTCTCGGCAAGAACCAGCAAGAAACTTGCTGGCAGAGAGGTCTTGCCGAGTAAATCGGTCGTGTGTACGCGGCTATCGGGTTTCTCGTCGAGAAAACCGACAAGAAACCTCGACGAGAAAATAGAGAACCTGCTCTCTATTTTCTCGTCGAGATTCTCGTCGGCATGTTTCTCGACGAGAAAAGTGAGTGTGTGTACACTTACCTGTCCTCCCGGAAGCCCGCGCATGTTCGAAATGAATTTGACGCATGCGCGGTAGCTTCCTAGGCATACGTAGGGTATACCAAGATGGCAGCGACGGCATCGAATGTGATGAGCGCATGCTCGTCGTAGTCGATGACGTCACCGCGTACGCTCCATTCAAAGAACCGCGGGTTCTTTGAAATGAGCGTGTGTACACTCGGCCGGGACAAGTTTCTTGTCCAAGAATCTCGTCGAAAAAAACGACATGTTTTTTTCAACGAGAATCTCGGCCGTGTGTACGAGGGCTAAGAAGGGAAATTCTCTCCTGTAAAAGTTAATATGGGAAAAAGTTGTCTCCTCTCTACTGATGCTTTATCACCAATCCTTGTTTCAATAAAAACCCCACTTTTCCAAAAACATTTGTCATTGGGACGGAAAGTGAGGTGAAATCTTCTGAACAGGTGCACAGACAGCAAAACAAATGTTACAGGGGTGATAACCCTTCCCTATGTTCTCCAAAAAGCTTAAAAATAGATTTTTTGGCTAGAGCTACACTTAAAAAATGTACCTGTTCCAAATTAGAAAAAGATTCTACCTAAGAACAAACCTACAGTCCCTGTCTTGTTTGCACCGCCTGTATACTGCTGTTCAGAGTATATAGGGCCTTTTTTTAATTTTGGGTGCGGGGTTCCCCTTAATATCCATACAAGACCCAAAGGGGCTGGTAGTGGGGTGGGGGGGTACCCATGCCATTTTTCTCAATGATTTTCATCCATATTGCCGGGACCAGACATTACATTAAAGCCACAAGCAGTTTTAAATTACCATTTTTTCCCTTTAGAAATGTCATTTTGTGCAGGGTTAGTTCTAAACACGGGAAATACGTGGCACTTCACAGGCATACTTTAGACACCCCCCAGGTACGATATTTAAAGGAATATTTCACTTTTTTTTTTTTCACTTTATGCATCATTAAAATGACTGCTCCCAAAAAAACGGCCGTTTTTAAAACTTTTTTTTGCATTGATACATGTCCCCTGGGGCAGAACTCGGGTCCCCAAACCCTTTTAAGGACAATGACTTGCATATTAGCCATTATAATTAGCACTTTTGATTTCGAACGTTTGCATCCATTGTATTTAATAGGGTTCTAAAGTTCACGCAAACTTTCGGTCCGTTCGCAAGTTTTGGTGCGAACCGAACCGGGGGGTGTTCTGCTCATCCCTAGTGATGGTGCGGGGGATATCAAATCGGCAGTGTGATGGTACAGGGTACCAAAGGATGTGAAGGAGTGTAGAGGTGGGCCACTGCACACACTTGTAGGGATATTAGACTGTCTGGTGCAATCCATGAAAAAGTACGTGATGAGTATCAGGTAGAAGGTGCACTCAACGGGACTTACAACAGGAGGAATTTTCCAATGTAGTTTAATCAATGTCAACATTTTGGCAGGGCACGGCCCGCCCTTCTCAAGGATGTGTGGGGATATCAAATCGGCATTGTGATGGTGCAGGGTATACCAAATCGGCTGTGTAATGCTACAGGATACCAAAGGATGTGCAGGGAATACTAAATTGGTGGTGTGATGTTGCAGGAGTTAGCAAATCATATGCATGATTGCAAAGGGTAATCAACAGCCTTCTGGTGGACACCTCTTCACAGTTGGAATGCCTGGCAATGTGTTAAAGAAACTTGTCATAATGGAAACAGTCCACAACTGGTGACCTCTCCTCTGGAGATACTAGCTGCCTGGATGTCATCCTTCACCCTCTTGCTTCTATACTTTGAGTCGCTGACCCTGAATGAGTATGAAAGTAAGGACTTCTCTGACTTTTCATATTTTATGCTTGTTCCAGGTCACAGACAGAAAGGGTCAACATCACAGCCAGGCAAACGAAAAAGATCTCAGCAATAGCAGCCTCCATGTCTTGTACAGTATCCCCAATGACAGGCCTCATTCACATATATAGACAGTTACCAGGAAGAATCTAATAATCTAATCTAATCTGTAAAGTCTGGAGCAGAATATGCTCTTCTAGCTGATCACTGTTTTCCTATGTGGACTGTACAGTAAAACCTTGGTTTGAGAGTAACTTGGTTTGAGAGTGTTTTGCAAGACAAGAAACATTTTTTTAGTACATTTTGACTTAATATACAAGTGATGTCTTGATATACAAGTAGCATCACGTATAAAAGAGAAGAGAGGCGCCTCTAAGTGTAGCAATATAGTTACATATAATGAAGGTCCAACATTTAGAAACTCACATGGTTCATGATTAAAAGGGGCACATCTATGTATGCAGGCATCCAGGTAAAGCTGCCAACATAGACCGTCCTCCACACCGCCATCAACATCATCCCTTCCACGAGCAGTTCAAGCCTCGCTTTCAGAACGTTCTACTGCAGGGTAATCTTTTCGGTCACGATGGCAGACTGACAGAGGTGAGAGCCGGCGGTGTGGGGGATGATCTATGTGGACAGCTTTACCCCCGATGCCTGCATACTTAGATATGCCCCTTTTAATCATCAACCTTGTGAGTTGCTAAATGTTGTACCTTCATTAAATTTAACCATATTGCTACACTTGGAGGCGCCTCTCTTCTCTTTTACACTCTGTAGTTCCTGCTGGATTTTGCTTCTAATCCCCTTGTGAAGGCTTCCATTTGTGGATGAACATTTTATGTTTACACAATTTATCACATTGCTATAATCTTTTTATACAGATTATAAACTGAAGGACCTATGAATAAATGGTTGTGGAACGAATCATTTGAGTTTCCATTATTTCCTATGGGGAAATTTGCTTTGATATGAGTGTGCTTTGATTTACAAGCATGTTTCTGGAACGAATTATGCTCGCAATCAATACAATTTTACTGTATACTGAAATCATGGACCTCATCCGGTAAACCAGATACTTGCTGTATGGTTTATCCAAGCTGTACATAAAATGTGTTCCCTTTGCTAATTTGAAGTGTATAATAGAATCTCTGGAGATGTAGCAATGACTTGTAATCATATATACAGTCAATTTTTTTTTTGTTTACATTAAATAGAGTATTTTTAACAAAATTTCTGTTTTGTAAGGGCAGTCACAAAAGCCACAAAGATTGCTCTTGAGCAACCCATGGGGCCCTTGGGAGTCACCAACTGAGGATAAAGTCTTCCTGTGGCTTGGTGGAGGGATCCACTCCGATATATTCAATAGTCCTGGCTAGGTTTGGTACCGCATACCTTGTTCAGATCCTGTGTGCTGGGTTCAAAGCCACTTAGCATGGTGATGTCAACAATAGCCATTCCAGTGGCACGATCCTTGGCTTTTCTCCTGAAAAAGAGGAAACATATGATCGGAGGGAAACAGTGATGCATTGAGGTTTGTGTCTATTTAAAACACAACTCCGGCCAAAACTTTTTTTTTTTATTGTGAATGGATAGATAGGATCAGCATTAAGCCTGTACAACCTACAAGTTGTCCCTCAGTATTGCAGCTTGGATAACACTGTAGTGCACACCTGCTCAAATCAAGAGTGTTTAAATAGACTGCTGAGTATTTAGCTTTTTCCCAACTACCAGGAATGTCTGTCTGTTTATGCCCAGCATGGCATTTCTGACTCTGGCTTCTGTTAAACGGTTCATGTGCTGGATTACTAATGTGATGGATTGGAGTTCGATTGTACTCAGCTTGTCTGTACTTATCCTGAGCCTTCCTCAGTTAACTCTCAGTCTGTGCTCTGTCTACCTGTCTGAAACCTGGACTGTTAGGCCCCTTTCACACTGGGGCGGGCAGGAGCGATGGCGGTATAGCAGCGCGATTTTCAGAGCTGCTATACCGTTGTTCTTACCGCGGTATGCGGTCGCTAGGGGGGTTAATTTAACTCCCGCTAGCGGCCGAAAAAGGGTTAATACCGCCCGCAAACCGCGGCTATTGCCGCGGTTTGCGGGCGGTATTACCGCGCTGTCCCATTGATTTCAATGGGAGACCGCGGTAAAGGAGCGGTGAACACACCGCTCCTTTACCGCTGTAAAGAAGCGGCTAGCAGGACTTTTGGAGCGGTCCTGCTAGCGCACCGCTTCAGTGTGAAAGCCTTCGGGCTTTCACATTGAAGGCACAGGGCAGGATTTTTTCATGCGGTATAACAGCGCTATTATTAGCGCTAAATCGCATGAAAAACGCCCCAGTGTGAAAGGGGCCTTAGGGATCGGTTTGTCTGCACCTGATCAGCCTGCTGACTCTGTCACTCTTTACTTGTATGCTCTGAGGACCTGTTTGAAAAATTGTTCCCCAAAAGAGAGTAGGATAAGTCCCTGGTTAACTAATCATCCACGGACTGGAGATGGATGTAATGTTAGATTTTACTACAAGGTTTTAGTGCAGGGGTCTCAAACTGGCAGCCCTCCAGCTGTTGCGAAACTACAAGTCCCATAAGGCATTGCAAGACTGACAGTTACAAGCATGACTCCCACAGGCAGAGGCAGGATGGGACTTGTAGTTTCGCAACAGCTGGAGAGCCTCCAGTTTGAGACCCCTGTTTAAGTGAGTTTTAGAGAGTTCCAAAATACCTTTTTGCCATATTTTTCATATGTATGTGCTCCCAGTTCATTAAATTCATTGCAGAACAAATTGTTTTCATATCTAGCCAGCAGATGGAGCTCTGAGTTCCCGTTCATTCACATGTTTTTCAGTATTTCCTTACATTCCATTGTAAAAAGTGTAATGTTTACAGAACACAAGCTGAAATGTACACATACACGCAAACACACGCACACACACATCCATGCACAAACAAGTGCAGTGAGTCAGACCAATGAATCCTCTCCCTCCCCAAGTAGAGCACTGGCAGAGGTTTTAATCAGCTCCTGCTGTGCTGCCTCCCTAGATAACCTATAGTGCTCCAGGATTCCCTTGTCATGTATTAAAAGTTAACTTGTAAAGCAAAGACTGCATTTTTATTATACGTAGTGAAAACTGCTATAAAACATCGGTATTAACGCATACATTTCTAAATAGATAGAATAAACATGACCCCAAACTGTTAGCCTAGGTTCACACTGACAGCAGGATTGAAATTGTGCGATTTCAGCTGAACCCACACGATTTCATACCCGCATGTCCGTCCGACTTTGGGAGCGATTTTAGAGACATTTGTGCGGGTTCCTGCACAGATGTCTATACAAATCGCACCTTGAAGTCACCAGAAGTAGTACAGAAACCACTTTTGGGAATCGGTGTGGTGCCGCAAAGTCGGCGTTGCTCTGATTCGGACGGTGCCATTGCCAGCAATAGCCGCCGATTTGACATGCGATTCGACATGTCAAATCGCATGCCAAATCGCATTAATGTTACGTAGTTACATAGTAGGTGAGGTTGAAAAAAGACACAAGTCCACCAAGTCCAACCTATGTGTGTGATTATATGTCAGTATTACATTGTATATCCCTGTATGTTGCGGTCGTTCAGGTGCTTATCTAATGTGAAACTAGGCTTATAGTTTCGCTTTAGTATTCCATCCCGTAAAAGTGTCATTGTCCTTACCACAACCCTACTGAGTAGACCACTTTCACTTGCTTCTCCTTGGGCTGGGAGACCTCTCTTCTTGCTCTGCTGCGCAGGTCATGCCAGTGAATGTTCTCCAGGGGTTCATCAGCCATCGTATCTTCTTCATAGTCATATTCATAATTGTATTCCAATTGCTCTGAAAAAGGTTTGAAACAGGGAGGCAGGAGAAAGAGAGATGGGATTTAGGATCACCCTGTGTTGTAGGTACTGAGTGTCTGATGAATATTTCTACTGTGCTAGGCAGGCCTGCATTTTATGACTTAGAATGGTTGAGAATTGATAAATGGGCCTTTTTACAACCTGACTAACTATGTAACTACAGTATATGTGTAGCAGGTATTTAAATTCGGGGGGGGGGGGACATCTGGGTTATTCAACCCAGGTGCACTGATTGTCAGGGAGTCTGAGAACCCCTTTTGTGGTTCTTGGAGGACTCTGGTGGTGCGAGGTTCCCTGCGGCCTGCAGGTGGCGTTGTCGCCCTGGGCCAGAGTTGAACCAGCACCGCAAGACTGCTCCTTTTTGTCCTTTCCTGGTGCTGGTACAGTGGGGCGGGGAACCCGCTGTGACGCAAAGGGAGAGGAGTTAAAAGGGACGGACGCCCTTACCACGGGGTTCAGAGGAGAGAGTCGGAGAACGTGGCCACACCCAGGCACCTTCAGCCTGGGTGCTGGCGTTCCGGAGTTCCGGGCCCAGGTGCCCTTGACCTGGTCGGAGCGAGAGATGGAGTCCATCCCAGGCACCTTAAGCCTGGGGTGAGGTACTATGGCCAAAGCCTGGGGCCCAGTAACTTTGACTGGGTTCCGCGAGGGTGGAGGGGCCCTAAGGTGTTGGGACCCGTATCTGAGGTAAAGAGGCCGGGGAGTGTAACCCTTCCGAATAGTCCAGTACAGCATTAACCCGGTGATGGCGGGGCCTCTGGTAACTCTCTTGGAGGGATGTCTTCCCCCTGACAGGGGCTGCAACGTAGCGAAGGTAACTCCAGTTCCTGTTCATTAGAGTCGCTGGAAGAGACTCTGAAGCCAAAAAGTAAGTTTTACAGCCACTGTGCTTAGCAACCGTTGGTGAAACCTCAACGGTTTAGTTTCTTTGGGGATTGTGCCTTGACCTACTCCCCACCAATACTGAACTGTTCTATGGGTCTCAAACAGTCTGCTCGCAAAGGACTATTTGTTTGCCGTTATGGAATAAATAAGTGTTGGACCTTTTCAGTGTGTGGTACTCCAATTACTGGGAGCAAAGGGGGTTATCAGCAGAACAGACTTGGCTCTGAGCGTATACACAGCCCGAAGGTAATCTGATACTGGCCTTCACCTCTACATGCTGTAATCTAGAGGACATGGGCCGTGGCGCACCTCGCTCTCCCCTC
Organism: Rana muscosa; assembly: GCA_029206835.1. Classification (NCBI taxonomy): domain Eukaryota; kingdom Metazoa; phylum Chordata; class Amphibia; order Anura; family Ranidae; genus Rana; species Rana muscosa. The sequence goes on along the minus strand of CM055125.1, from coordinate 17,015,761 downwards.
CAAGGTACCCCTAGACCGGAGCCAGAGTAACCGATAAAGAAGATAGAGAGGGTGAGGCCGCTACATATGTAACTATGGACAGTGAAAGAACAAGCAGCAGACTGATGAGCTCAGTCACTCTGCTCCCGCCTCCTATCCACATGCTCTTTACACCTAGCCTGTGACTGGACATTGAAAAGGGAAGCAGCAGATGAATGAGCTCATCTCAGCTTTTTCCTCCTATCAGTGCACAAAACATATAAATCTTGCCTCTGGGTTGACCCAAATGCAGCAAAAAAATAAAAAAAACAGCCACACATGTTGCAATCTGACTGTACAACAGCGGCGGTTCCGTCCATTAGGAGCTCCCGGGTGCCGCCCCCTCTCTCCACGCCACCCCCTATATGACTAATGGATAGAATCATGCATAGCATGACTCTATCCACGGTCGCCGCTGCCACCCCCTATTAAGGCGTCTGGCCCCACTGCTGTACAATCTCTTTACAATATCCTTAGCCGTTTCCTGATAAAGATAAAAGAAATCCTAACACCTAGACAGTTTTGCAGTTTGACATGTGCTAGTAAAACTTTACATGTCCTCATAACTACTAAGTGTATCCAGGTGAATTGTATCTTGTTTTTTTCACTAAAAACTGCACTTTCATTTGGTGGTAAATGGTTATGATATCTCCTGATTTTTTTTTTTATTACTATCAAAGTAAAACTGAAACAAGATAGTATAAAAAAAATTTTTTTTAATTCAGCTGTATATTTCTTGCTATAATCATGGCCTACCACCAAATAACAACCTAAAACAAATTCTCCTGACGTTCGCAGCGATACCAGATATGTGTATGCTATTCTTTGTTTGTACCCATAGTAAGGCCCAGAAACAATAGTACACAGTTTGCTTTTTTATCCTACCTAAAACACACAAATTAAAAAATGTGTGTTTTATCTTACTGATAATACACTGACCCTGACCTTTGACCCCAAATAATTCATCCTAACTTGGACTCAGGAATGACCTTTGACCCTGACCCTAACCTTTATTTATTTTTACACACACTTCATAATTTTCTCCTCTATTAAGGAGAAAAATATATATTTTTTCTCTCCATTGAAGAGGAGAAACACAGGGGCTGATTATGACTGATCACTGTGATAGCTAATCACAGCAATCAGGTGATCCGGAACCAGTCCTCTTGGTTCCCCCATTGTTAATATGAGACTCGGTGCTGTCCATAACAGCTAGATCTCTGTGCTGGGAGTGCACTGTGCAGCGCGCTCTCAGCGAAAACACAGTAGAGTATATATGCGGCCCCACGAATTAATACCTACTTCCTCGAGGTTGCATATGTGCGTACCCTCGACAGGAAGGGGTTAAAGCGAATCTAATATTTTTCCATAGTACCTGGAATCTGTATACAAGCTGTATATCAAATATAAGAAAGACTGTGTAGAAACAACATTATTAATAGATCATATGGGGAACCTGAGGTATAATGAATAATTGTACTACTTACCTACAGCATCATCTCCAAAAATCTCTACCTCCAGCCCAAGCTGCGAGCAGTCAGAGTCCTCCACTTGCATGATGTTATACCTCCTGAGTACCTGTAGGTAAGAGTATAGTAGGGGTAAGTGTCGGCATTTAAAAAAAAATAAAAAAATCTGTGACATACGTAGGTGAAGTGTTGTTTTTAGGATCTGGGGATCACAATATAGACCAATCTTTCCCAACCAAGGTTCCATAGAACCCTAGGGTTCCTCCACAGATTGTTAGGGGTTTCTTGAGCAATGACCAACTTCTACCCCTCAGATTAGAAATCACTGACACCAACGATCTTTTTTTAGCTATTTGTGAAGGTGGAAATTCTAAAATACCCACAAGTGTAAGGAGCATTTCTCCCAGGGGAGGCTGGTGTTTTTTTTGGGGGGGGAGGGGGGCACTTGTTTGCCACCCCCCCAAAAAAACCCACCCCCCACACTGTTGGTTGGTCAGGTCGCCTGCACCCCCCCCTGTGGGTGGTCAGTCATCCAGCCCGCACTTACCCCATCTAGGTCGCGGGTGGGCAGGACTCCTTCGGGTGGCGGCTCCCATCCCCTATCCTCTCCTCCTCTGCATCACGGCGGCTTACGCCCATTGCGTCTCCTCCCTCCTCCTCCTAGGCATCCAATAGGATCGCCTGTCCTTTCAGCCAATCAGGTGACGGGTCTTTGACAATAGCGAATATTCACTTGCTATTGCCACACAACCGGGTGGGCTCGGAGCGCAGTGCTCTCCCCCCCCTCCCCAAACGCACCCTTTTTTGAAGCCTATTAGAGCCTCTACGGACGTGCTTAAAAAAAAAAACATTGGAATCCATGCGTGTGGCTTTCTGCATGTAGATTAGGGGGCCGGATGCATGGATAGGGGGGCGGCGCCCTTGCGCCCCTAATGGATGGGTTGCCACTGCCTCCCAGTGACCATCACACTAATGTACCATGGGCTTCCCACCGGTTTCTCCGCATCCAATTCGCATAGCAGGAGATTGTGACTGGTTCTCTATGGAGCCGGTTCACTCATCTCCGCTGAGGCCCCGAATTGCACAGGAGCCTTGTGCGTCTTTTGGTCCTTTTCAAGTCCGAATTCAGCCCAAAGTTCGGGCTGTAATCAGACCTGAAATAGTGAATGGAAACGCACTGGACTCCTGCTGTGAGCCAGTGTGAACCCAGCCTGAAGGGTAGGCAGGTGGTACCTCCTCCATGTTCTCTTCCTTGTTGGGTGCCAAATGTGGGTCACATAGGAGGCCTACCCCGGGGTGGGGTCTTCTGGGCACCTTGAACAGGATCACTCCACTACACATAGGGTATCTTTACTTTAGAGCCATTTTCACCAGTACCTTGGGACAAGGCAGAGGCTCCGGCAGGGGAATACTCAAGCTTAAAGTGGTTGTAATCCTCAGACATGAAATATAGACAAAGCATATCCCTCTATAGTGTGTATTTGTCTCAATACAGAGCACTAAGGCTAATTTCTGTACACTGTCTCGTTCCTCTGCTATAAACATCAATCACTTCTGGCAAGTTTTCCTGACACCAAGAGAAAAATGGTGATGGGGAGGGATCTCCAGCTGATTGATAGCCTCAGCTCTGTTCCTCTGCGAAAAGAGGGGTGTCTCAATTCCTTATAATCAACTCTCAGAGCTCTCCTCACTAATAAGACTTCAGCTCTGCGCCCTCTGCTTTTCAGAGCTGAGAGATCCTGTGTAAATTCTGACCTTTGAATGTATGTAGGGAAAAGACAGTTATGCCGCGTACACACGATCGGAATTTCCAACAACAAATGTTCGATGTGAGCTTTTGGTCGGATATTCCGACAGTGTATATGCTCCATCGGACATTTGCTGTCGGAATTTCTGACTACAAATGTTTGAGAGCAGGTTCTCAAATTTTCTGACGGCAAAAGTTCTTGTCGGAAATTCCGATTGTGTGTAGCCATTTCCGACGCACAAAAGTGCTGCGTATGCTTGGAACCAATTCGATGCATGCTCGGAATCATTGTACTTCATTTTTCTCGGCTCGTTGCAGTGTTGTACGTCTCTGCGTTCTTGACCATCGGAATTTCCGAGCAACATTTGTGTGACCGTGTGTAACCAAGACAAGTTTGAGCCAACATCCGTCGGAAAAAAAACCACGGTTTTGTTGTCGGAAATACTGATCGTGTGTACGCTGCATTAGAGACAGTGGCGGCTGGTGCTCAAATTTTTTGGGGGGGCGCAAACAAACTGAAAAAAAAAACATCAATTGCCGCCACTGTGCCCATTAAACGCAGCCACTGTGCCCAAACGCCACTAGTTTGTCCCCAAATGCAGCCAGTTTCCCCCCCATATACAGTCAGTTTCCCCCCCATATACAGTCAGTTTCCCCCCATATACAGCCAGTTTGTCCCCCAATATACAGCCAGTTTGTCCCCCAATATACAGCCAGTTTCTCCCCCAATAATACAGCCAGTTTCTCCCCCAATAATACAGCCAGTTTCTCCCCCAATAATACAGCCAGTTTCTCCCCCAATAATACAGCCAGTTTCTCCCCCATAATACAGCCAGTTTCTCCCCCAAATGCAGCCAGTTTCTCCCCCAAATGCAGCCAGTTTCTCCCCCAAATGCAGGCAGTTTGTCCCCCATAATACAGCCAGTTTGTCCCCCATAATACAGCCAGTTTGTCCCCCATATGCAGCCAGTTTGTCCCCCAATATACAACCAGTTTGTCCCCCAAATGCAGCCAGTTTGTCCCCCAAATGCAGCCAGTTTGTCCCCAACATACAGCCAGTTTCTCCCCCATAATACAGCCAGTTTCTCCCCCATAATACAGCCAGTTTCTCCCCCATAATACAGCCAGTTTCTCCCCCATATGCAGCCAGTTTCTCCCCCAAATGCAGCCAGTTTCTCCCCCATAATACAGCCAGTTTCTCCCCCAAATGCAGCCAGTTTCTCCCCCATAATACAGCCAGTTTCTCCCCCATAATACAGCCAGTTTCTCCCCCAAATGCAGCCAGTTTCTCCCCCATAATACAGCCAGTTTCTCCCCCATATGCAGCCAGTTTGTCCCCTAAATGCAGCCAGTTTCTCCCCCAAATGCAGCCAGTTTCTCCCCCAAATGCAGTCAGTTCTCCCCCATATGCAGCCAGTTTCTCCCCCAAATGCAGCCAGTTTTCCCCCCATAATACAGCCAGTTTCTCCCCCATAATACAGCCAGTTTGTCCCCCATATGCAGCCAGTTTCTCCCCCAAATGCAGTCAGTTTGTCCCCCAAATGCAGCCAGTTTCTCCCCCATAATACAGCCAGTTTCTCCCCCAAATGCAGCCAGTTTCTCCCCCATATACAGCCAGTTTCTCCCCCATATACAGCCAGTTTCTCCCCCAAATGCAGCCAGTTTCTCCCCCAAATGCAGCCAGTTTCTCCCCCATAATACAGCCAGTTTGTCCCCCAAATGCAGCCAGTTTCTCCCCCAAATGCAGCCAGTTTGTCCCCCAAATGCAGCCAGTTTGTCCCCCAAATGCAGCCAGTTTGTCCCCAATATGCAGCCAGTTTGTCCCCCAAATGCAGCCAGTTTCTCCCCCAAATGCAGCCAGTTTGTCCCCCAAATGCAGCCAGTTTGTCCCCCATATGCAGCCAGTTTGTCCCCCAAATACAGCCAGTTTCTCCCCCAAATGCAGCCAGTTTCTCCCCCATAATACAGCCAGTTTGTCCCCCATAATACAGCCAGTTTGTCCCCCATATGCAGCCAGTTTGTCCCCCAAATGCAGCCAGTTTCTCCCCCAAATGCAGCCAGTTTCTCCCCCAAATGCAGCCAGTTTCTCCCCCAAATGCAGCCAGTTTGCCCCCCATATGCAGCCAGTTTGTCCCCAATATACAGCCAGTTTCTCCCCCAAAATACAGCCAGTTTCGCCCCCATATGCAGCCAGTTTCTCCCCCATATGCAGCCAGTTTCTCCCCCAAATGCAGCCAGTTTCTCCCCCATAATACAGCCAGTTTCTCCCCCAAATGCAGCCAGTTTCTCCCCCAAATGCAGCCAGTTTCTCCCCCATATACAGCCAGTTTCTCCCCCAAATGCAGCCAGTTTCTCCCCCATATGCAGCCAGTTTCTCCCCCATATGCAGCCAGTTTGTCCTCATAATACAGCCAGTTTGTCCCCCCCAGCCCTGCACTTACCTTCCTCGAGTCAGCGCCGTCCTTCTTCCGTCCTCGATGTCTTCTCCCGCCCTCGATGTCACTTCAGCCAATCAGGTTACTGGTAACCAGACCCGGTGAACCTGATTGGCCAGGGAACGCACCCCTGTGCGTCCTCTCATTAGGTATTTAGAAGCCGATTACAGCCCTCAGGCTGTAGTCGGGAAGCCTATCAGAGCCTGCTGGCTCTGATAGGCACTTCTAAAGGCCAATCAGGCGCTGTTATTCAGATGGCCGGCGCTCAAGGGGCCGGCCATCTGAATAGTGGGTGGCAGCAATACATAGGTTCATGCAATGCATGAACCTATGTATTGTTGTGAGTGACGGCCGGGCGCAGAAGCGAGTGGTAGCGGCGCTTCTGCGCCCACTATGGTCGCGCCGCCATGTGTAAAAAAAAAAAGACATAAAAAAAAAAAAAAATCTTAAAGGGGCCGTTTTTTTATTTTTTTGGTGACCACAGGAGGGGGGGGGGGGGGGCAGCGCCCGGGCGCCCCCTATGGACGGGCCGCCACCGATTAGAGATAAACAGGTACAACCTATGTATGAGGATTTTTTCATCTCTGTGTATCACCTAAGGTCAATCATTTCACTCGGTATACAGTTGTGCTCATAAGTTTACATACCCTGGCAGAATTTATGATTTCTTTTGGGGTAGTTTCTGTCGTCATTATGATTTAAAAAGAGTAAACACAGTTGATTGATAATAAATGGCTTCAGCCAAACACTAACCATGAGTTAAAAGCAACATTTTTGTGTTATCACTCATATTCATCATGAATGCTGCTGCCAGACTCATCCACCTTACCAACCGCTCTGTCTCTGCTACTCCTCTCTGTCAATCCCTCCACTGGCTTCCGCTCACCCAACGAATCAAATTCAAAATACTAACAACTATCTACAAAGTCAACCACAGCACTGCCCCCAGCTACATCCATACCTCCCAACTGGCACGGATTGGGCGGGACTTACCCGGAATGGCAACTCCTTCCCGCACTCCCGCACAAGTGGTTTTGTTCCCGCACAACGATGTGAGGAGGAGGTCCTGGGGAGAATGATGGATGGCAGGTCTCCGGCGGCTGCAACCCATCCCCCTGCTGACAAATGTAAGTAGACACCCGTCTGACTTACACATGCGCAACCCCCCCCCCCTCAACAAGAAGCAGGAGTTGTTTATAAAAAAATAATGTCTTCGTCCCGCGGCACCCCCCCCCCCCCCCCCCCCCCCGCTCAACAACTTTGATCTGAGGGGGAAAATTTGTTGAATAATGCCCCGCAGTGGACATTTACAAAGTTGGGAGGTATGGCTACATCACTGACCTAGTCTCTAAATACCAACCTAATCGTTCCATTCGTTCTTCTCAAGACCTCCTGGTCTCTAGCTCTCTTATCACCTGCTCCCATGCTCGTCTCCAGAACTTTTCCAGGGCCTCTCCAAGCCTATGGAACTCCTTACCCCAATCTGTCCATCTATCTCCTTCTCTATTAGCTTTTAGAGGATCCCTAAAAACCCTCCTCTTCAGAGAAGCCTATCCTACCCACACCTAACAACTGGATTTTCATTTTGTCCACCTGATCATCCCCCACAGCTACTACCCTTTGTTTCACTTGACCCTCCATTCTAGACTGTAAGCTCTAACGAGCAGGGCCCTCTGATCCCTTTGTATTGAATTGTATTGTGATTGTACTGTCTTCCCTGATGTTGTAAAGCGCTGCGTAAACTGTTGGCGCTATATAAATCCTGTATAATAGTAATAATATTCTCTGAAAAATGGCCAAGAAATTATAAATTCTGCCAGGGTATGTAAACTTATGAGCACAACTGTATGTAAGGGTTTACAACAACTTAAAGGCAGGCCTCCACTTTTAGAGATGAACTTACGCCATGTACACTTGCACCATAACTGTACTCCAGTTAACTCTTGGGTCCCCATGACAATGTACATCCTTCCAGTAACTTGCATTTAGGAGGGACACACTGTGCTCTGTCCACATCCACCTGTCCAGCGGTGTCCACTACTGTTCCTCAGTAGCGGAGTTGGCCCCGCCGTGCACTCTGTGCGGACTCCACACATGCACCAGACATAACTCTTAACCTTCCGTACCTTTATACAGGATTGGGACCCCTGTGGAGCGAGTCCACTCCTGTTGCTATGAGAGACAGACCGCGGCCGAGAGAATGCCAACAACATCTCTCTTGCTACTAGAGGCTACTCCACCTATAACAGATGCACACTACCCACAGGCTGCTTTAGCTGACTTGAAGACGTCTGTTACCCCTGTTAACCATTTGCTGCACTGCACCAGGATGACTGTTGAGTGCTGTCCCTTCATACCCCAACGTGTTAGTGACCCAAAGCTGTAGAAATGTGCCAGTTACTTGCATTGCACTCCTTTAAATAACTTCAGATCAGGCAGGAGGCATAGTTTCAACACTTTACTTAAGAAAGACTCTAATCATACAAAGTCCATAATATAATAAACAATTCTTGTCCCTACATCCCTAATCCTAACTCAAGCTGTGTGCTGCCCAGGCATACCTGCGAAGGCAGAGTCCATGTACTAAAAGGGTCCATCAGTGGCATTCCCCAGTGGCTGGTGTCTTTGGGTAGGAACTCGAGGTCCCGGTGACCTTCTACATCACGGCAGATTAGCAGAAGTTAGCGACAGGCTCTCGCTCCTCTAGTGTCCCTGGACCACTATCCCTCTTTTATAACACAGGACCAGTGGGTCAGATCCAAAGAAACCCGCCAAGTATAAGAACCGGGAAAAACATTAACCCTCACCCTCCCGTCTAAGGCAGCACCTAGCTAGCTTAATTGCAACCCACTTACAAGTTGGTCTTGGTATACTGTCTACATTAGAATGAACTTGGTGTGCAAGAAGGAAAGGGTCAAAAGCAGAAAGGTCAAGATTCAGTTTTTTTCTGACTCTTATGTCATAAAAATCCAACACATTTTGGGGTTCACAGGGCCCTCCCTCATCCCGACTTGGTGATGTTATACTGGAATGATAAAACTGGGGGGAACCTGAGGGGTAATTAGTTTGATGACTGCTCTAGATTCTGGCCTAACCGGACTAATTACCCTTCAGGATCTCTCCAATTTTATTAGTCCCTCTTGGTCTGGTCTGGCCTTGTTCAAATGTAATAAGCACTGATGAAGGGAGGCTCTTTGAACCCCTGGATAAAAATGCATTGGAAATTTACGACATGAGAGTTGTAAATCTAAAATGTATACGTTCTGCTTTTCTTGCTTTCCTCCTTGCACACACGACCCCCTCTAGAACAAAGAGCCAACTTCTGACCACTACTCCAGGGACAGCTCTTCAAACCTTAAAGTAATTGTAAACCTACATATATTTTAGCAACAAACATGTTATACTTACCTGCTCTGTGCAAAACCAGCGCAAATCCTCCTCTTCTGGGGTCCCCTGACAGTGCTCCTGGCTCCCCCCCCTGCCGAGCGCCCTCATAGAGAGCCGCTTGCTATTGAAGCACTTGTGCAGGCTCCATTCTGAGCCATGCTGTGTGTGTCCATAGACACACGCAGCATGGCTTGGCCCCACCCCTGCTCTCTGCTCACTGGCCAGTGGCTCCCTATGCTGCCTCCGCCTCCAGTGAGGAGAGAGAGGGAACGGAGAGAGCTGCTACTCTTGGGTGCACTGGATCAAGATTAAGCTCAGGTAAGTATAAGGTGGGGGGGCTTGGGGGAGCTGCATACCAGGGGCGTACCTAGAGCATTTGGCACCTGGGGCGGATCCTATATCTGGCACCCCCCCCACACATTAAAATGTAAAAACACCCCACTGTGCCCCCGGCATACCTCTGCATACTTCAATATTTCTTTGTCACTACTGTGTACCCCCTCTCCACAACTGCATCTCTGGGCCCCTTTACATTACACAGCCCCCTGCACCTCTGGGCCCCTTTACATTACACAGCACCCTGCCCTTCTGGACCCCTTTACATTACACAGCCCCCTGCCCTTCTGGGCCCCTTTACATTACACAGTCCCCTGCACCTCTGGATCTCTTTACATTACACAGCACCCTGCCCTTCTGGACCCCTTTACATTACATAGCACCCTGCACCTCTGGACCCCTTTACATTACACAGCCCCCTGCACCCCTTTACATTACACAGCACCCTGCATCTCTGGACCCCTTTACATTACTCAGCACCCTGCATCTCTGGACCCCTTTACATTACACAGCACCCTGCGCCTCTGGGCCCCTTTACATTACACAGCACCCTGCCCTTCTGGACCCCTTTACATTACACAGTCCCCTGCACCTCTGGGCCCCTTTAAATTACACATCCCCCTGCACCTCTGGGACCCTTTACATTACACAGTCCCCTGCACCTCTGGATCTCTTTACATTACACAGCACCCTGCCCTTCTGGACCCCTTTACATTACATAGCACCCTGCACCTCTGGATCCCTTTACATTACACAGCACCCTGCATCTCTGGACCCCTTTACATTACACAGCACCCTGCGCCTCTGGGCCCCTTTACATTACACAGCACCCTGCGCTTCTGGACCCTTTTACATTACACAGCCCCCTGCCCTTCTGGGCCCCTTTACATTACACAGTCCCCTGCACCTCTGGATCTCTTTACATTACACAGCACCCTGCCCTTCTGGACCCCTTTACATTACATAGCACCCTGCACCTCTGGACCCCTTTACATTACACAGCACCCTGCATCTCTGGACCCCTTTACATTACACAGCACCCTGCGCCTCTGGGCCCCTTTACATTACACAGCACCCTGCCCTTCTGGACCCCTTTACATTACATAGCACCCTGCACCTCTGGGCCCCTTTACATTACACAGCACCCTGCCCTTCTGGACCCCTTTACATTACACAGTCCCCTGCACATCTGGGCCCCTTTACATTACACATCCCCCTGAACCTCTGGGACCCTTTACATTACACAGTCCCCTGCACCTCTGGATCTCTTTACATTACACAGCACCCTGCCCTTCTGGACCCCTTTACATTACATAGCACCCTGCACCTCTGGATCCCTTTACATTACACAACCCCTGCACCCCTTTACATTAAACAGCACCACGCATCTCTGGACCACTTTACATTACACAGCACTCTGCGCCTCTGGGCCCCTTTACATTACACAGCACCCTGCCCTTCTGGACCCCTTTACATTACATAGCACCCTGCACCTCTGGACCCCTTTACATTACACAGTCCCTTGCACCTCTGGGCCCCTTTACATTACACATCCCCCTGCGCCTCTGGGCCCCTTTACATTACACAGTCCCCTGCAGCTCTGGACCCCCTGCATGTTACACAGACCCCTCTTTAGCGCAGGCCCCCCTTCAATGCAGACCCCCCATTTAGGGCAGACCCCCGTTCAGTGCAGACGCCCCCCGTTCAGTGCAGCCCCCACTCGTTCAGTGCAGCCGCCCCCCGTTCAGTGCAGACACCCCCCGTTCAGTGCAGACGCCCCCTTGTTCAGTGTAGCCCCTCCCCCCGCTCAGTGTAGCCCCCCTCGTTCAGTGCAGCCCCCCATTCAGTGCAGACGCCCCCTTGTTCAGTGTAGCCCCCCCGCTCATTGTAGCCCCCCTCGTTCAGTGTAGCCCCACCTCGTTCAGTGTAGCCCCACCTCGTTCAGTGTAGACCCCCCTCGTTTAGTGTAGACCCCCCCGCTCAGTGTAGCCCCCCCTCGTTCAGTGTAGTCCCCCACTCAGTGTAGCCCCCCTCGTTCAGTGCAGGCGCCCCCTCGTTCAGTGTAGCCCCCGCTCAGTGTAGCCCCCTCGTTGAGTGTACCCCCCTCGTTGAGTGTACCCCCCCTTCATTGTTCCCCCCCTCGTTCAGTGTACCCCCCTTCAGTGTACCCCCCCTCATTCAGTGTACTGTACCCCCCCTCGTTGAGTGTACCCCCCTTCGTTCAGTGTACCCCCCCTTCAGTGTACCCCCCTCTTGTTCAGTGTACCCCCCTTCAGTACCTCCGATCAGCGCAGCGGCACATGCACGCAGGTCCCCTCCCCCTGTTTACACATAAACAGAGAGGAGGGGGAGGCGGCTTCACTCTGCTGCTCTATGCCTGTGTGACATCCGGGATCACACAGACAGGCAGCCCGCGGCCGCGAGAGGAGAGGAGAGGAGGGGATGGTAGGTGCAGCGGTGTCACTCTGCACCCCCGCACACCCCCTCCCCCCCTCTCGCCACTGTAGCTAGCTCGCCAGCCTCTCTCTGCCTGTCAGTGTGCCGCTGCCTAAACCCGCGGCGCTACCACCGCGGGTTTAGTACAATCGCAGAGGGGGGTGCCGGTCTGACACCCCCCCCAGTGTGTGGTACCCGGGGCGCCCCGCCCCCTCACCCCCCCTCCTTAGTACGCCTCTGCTGCATACAGAAGGTTTTTGTACCAGAATGCAGAGAATGCATTAAGGTAAAAAACCTTCTACCTTTAGCACCATTTTAGAAACTGACTATTAAATCTACTACTTTAAAGAATATGTAAAGCCAACACTTCATATTCCTGATATGTGCCTGCTGTACCATGTACTTGTATGTATCCTGTTCTCTTTGTATTGCTTCCTTTATCTGAAATCTCTGGTGTTCCCGCCAGTCCCTTTGATTTCCTATTAGAAACTGACCACACTAAGCAGGAGAGCACAGCATGGTCAGTTCATTAATCAATCAAATTGTGCAAATAGCAGCAACACAAAAACATGAGATATAATCATGCAAACAGAAGATAATAAAAATGAAAAAGGTTGCGCTTATTAAATAAACCACTAAAATTAACAATAATCGAGAAATGACGATCAAAAAATTTGTATATGTGAAAAGTCAATTGCACATGTGTATGAAATAATTGATACAAATGTAAACGTCTCTGAAAGATAAAGGTAAAATAAAGTGCAACAATGTTCTCAAATAAGAAAGATTCAGCAAGATGAAATGTTCCAGGACTTTTTTTTTTTTTTTCCATAAATGATTTTATTGAAAGAGAAATAAGGTTACATGTACATACAAGACATACAAGCTCATGTACATTTCAAGAATAACCACCAATCAAATAAAGCAATATCCGTTATCTGAATAGGAGCAAGTAACCCTGCGTAAGAGTGCAAAGACCCTCCGTAGACCAATATCAGCAGGTCTATCCGGGGACATGGTAAAACTTCTCAATTCGGGAATTACAATGGACGTATAGATGTTGGAGGCCTATGGCAAGGCTCCAGGCTAATATTTGGTCAGTTACAATGTAATCAGGGAGGAAGAATAAAGTAAAATCAACAAACAAAACAAAACAAAAAAAAAAGGGGGGGGGGGGTTTGAAAGGGAATCAGAAAAGAGGTTGACGATGAAATAGGTGTGGGGAAGGAATAAGGGAAGGAGGGTAGGTAAAGGGTAACAGTCAAGAATAGAAATTAGAGAGTATAGAGTATAGAGTAGTGGGGGCCGCTCTCCGTTTCGGACCCCCACACCAGTCCAAAACGCAGGGAAGATATCAGCAAGCAATCTAAATACTTCAGGACAGCGTTTAGAAGAGGGATTTATAGTAATCCGTGGTTCTAAAATGCATCCAACAGGCCCAGGTCAGACTAAACTTCTGTAAGCGGTCCTGGGCTATATGTATCAATTCCTCCATCTCCTCTATCTTGGAAACTCTGATCAACCATTCTCGAATGGTCGGGATATCTTTGAACGCCAATGTGTAGGAACACAGAGTCTGGCTGCATTAACCATATGCATAGCTAGTGATTTTTGGTAAGTTTGTTTGGGTAAAGTAGTATGGTGCAGAAGGTATTGAGCAGGAGTGTAGTCTAAAGTGAAAGTGGTGACCCGTGTGATGATGGAGTGGACCTCCCTCCAAAAAGGCTGGAGCAGAGCACACTCCCACCAAATGTGTATCATGGATCCTACCTCTTCTGTGCACCGCCAACATGTATTTGGAATTGAGGGTGAGAATTTATGTAAAAGAGCTGGGGTTCTATACTATTTTGTGATAATTTTATAACCGTTTTCCTGGATTGCTACGTTCATCGACCCTTTATGGGCAAGAGTGAATATGGATTCCCAGTCATCATCCTCAAGTGTCAGTTGCAAATCCCTTTCCCAAGAAGCACGTACATTCTGCCTCGTAGGAGTGCCAGGAACGTCCTGCAGTAGGGCGTAAATGTATGACACAAGGTGTCGCTGTGGTGCATTGCGTGAGCATAGTGCTTCAAATGGTGTAAGTTACTATACCACGTGACATTCGCATCTTTAGAGGTAAGAAAGTGAGTCAGCTGTCTAAAAGACCAAAAAGGAAAAGTGTTAGTACGTGATTCAGAGGTAAGCTCCTCATAGGATCGTCTACGGCCCCTGTGAAAGAAGTGACACGCCAGAACCTCCTCGTGTGGCCATTCCATGTGGAGGAATGTGTTTGATTGTCCCGGAGGGAACTCAGGGTTACCTCTCAGAGAGGTCAGCGGACCCGGTTGTGAGGATAAGTTAAAGCGAGCAACCGCCCTCCCAAAGGCCGATAGGGAGGGTGCGATGAGCGGGTGCGTCTTGAGGGACAGGGGCCAGAATAGTGGTGACAGCCAAGGTAGTGTGGCAATCGGGGTACGTGTGAGAGAGTTTTCCAGCATCACCCATGCTTTCCTCAGTTTGTGAATTTTCCAGTCCACCACTCTAGTTAGGTGGCAGGCCAGATAATATTTATAAAGGTCAGGCAGACCAATGCCACCTGTTGCTTTGGAGCATGTCAGCCGTGAGTATTTAATTCGTGGGGCATTATTCTTCCATATGAAGCTAGTGCACATTTTTTCATATGCCGCAAAGAATGAGGGGGGGTAAGTGGATCGGAATCGTCTGCATTAAATACAGTAGGCGGGGGAGAACGACCATCTTAATGAGGGCCGAGCGCCCAAACCAAGAAACGTTGAGGTTGGTCCAATCCTTCAAATTTGCCTGGAGCTTAGAGAGGGCATGGAGGAAGTTGTGGCTATAAAGATCCGTTATGTTCTTAGTGACCTGGATGCCGAAGTAGGTAATGGATGTCATCTGCCAATGAAAGGGAAAGGATTCCCGGCAATGAGTGACTTCTTGAGGTGCAAGGGATACATTTAGGGCATGCGATTTGGAGTAATTGATCCTGAGATTTGATAACTCGCCAAAATATTTTATGTCTTTCAAAAGATTAGGTAACGATATCCGAGGGGATTGTAGGGATAGTAAAATATCATCCGCAAAGGCCGCTACTTTAAATTCTCTATGGGCAATGGGTATGCCTTTGATATCCGTGTTGGACCTTAGTCTGTTTAGGAGGGGTTCTAACGTCAAAACAAAGATCAGGGGAGACAACGGGCAGCCCTGGCGGGTGCCATTACTTATTGAGAAGGCGTCCGACAGGAGGCCATTAGCCCTCACCCTTGCGGAGGGATTATTATAGAGGGCAGTGATGTGTGCAAGCATACGAGGCAGAAGGCCTATGCCCTCCAATACCGCCTGCATGCAATCCCATGCCACCCTGTCAAACGCCTTCTCAACATCAAGGGACAGGAGGAATCCCCTGGTCTCCGATGAAGTCAGCCAATGCTGTATATTCAAAGTGCGGATAGTATTATCCCTAGCCTCCCTACCTGGGATAAAGCCCACTTGGTCAGATGATATGAGGCCAGGGATCAAAGGCAGTAGCCTATTTGCAAGTATCTTAGCGTAGATTTTTATGTCCACATTAAGCAGAGAGATCGGCCTATAGTTGGAAACTTGTGTGGTATCTTTTCCATCCTTCAGGATAACTGCTATATGGGCTTCCAATAATCTGCCTAGGGAAGTGTGCGGGGATAAAAGAGAGTTAAATGTGTTTAGCATTTTGGGAGTAAGGTCCTCTTGAAAGCATTTGTAGTATAACAAAGGGAGGCCATCAGGACCTGGGCTCTTACCTACTTTCATCTGTTTAATTGCTAAGTGGAGTTCTTCCATGGAAAATGGACTCTCTATGGCTTCAGCCTGCTGGGAGGTGATAGGTGTAGGGCAATATTCCGCTAGGAAGTCCTTTATTTGGGAGGATCGCCTGGCCATATTGGTCACCTCGCCCCTTTCTTGCGTCAGATTGTAAAGTTTAGAGTAAAATTTTTCAAAGTGTTTGGCTATTTCTTCGTTCTTTGAAAGGAGTGTGCCTTGACTGTCTCGAATATGATGAATCACAGACGAGGCCTTATCTGCCTGTATCGTGCGAGCCAACAGTCTCCCACTTTTGTTACCATGTTCATAGAACACCTTCTGCCTGAGGACATAATGCCTTCTAGTGCACTTCCCCAACTCTTCCACCAATGCTGAACGCGCCTGCAAAAGCTCCTGTAGTGTAGCTTGCATGGATGACAGTTTATGGGCTCTTTCCAGGCGATTAATTGTTTCAAGTAATGATTTAACGTATTCCTGGTGTCTTTTTTTGGCTATCGTAGCTAGAGAAATCAATTTCCCCCTTAGGACACATTTGTGTGCTTCCCAAAATGTGATGGGTGAGACATCTGGGGTAGTATTTTCATGTACAATTGGATTCGGGTACGCACTTGTCTAACATTTTCAGGGTCTTTGAGCAGCGATGGATTTAGTCTCCAGGTTTTCGTTGTCTTATGGAATTCAGGAAACGTAAAAGTTACCATTATGGGATGGTGGTCTGATAGAAACATCGGCTCTATAGTGGCCTGCGAGAGATGGGATAGGTCTGTTTGCGAGAGAAAAAAAATAATCTATTCTGGAGTATTTCTGGTGTGGGGGAGAGAAAAAAGTGTAGTCTTTATCGGTAGGATACAAGGTACGCCATGTATCATGAAGCGTTAAGTGTTGCATTTGGAGTCTGTTCCAGGACTTTTACCGCCACCATAGAAAATGGAGATCTCCGTGTGAAAAATCACTCAATAAGTGGGGACTCTTACCAGAAGGAGTGGACCTCCTGTAGCAGCGAGGTCAAGATATAGCCCTCTGCGGTGTCTGAAGATACGTCCTGTCTCAAGGATTCACTGACAGTCTGGGGCAGCCTTCCTCGATAGCTGGCTACCGTCTAACTCTCCTCCTAGAAATCCCAGTCCTCCGAATGGCTCGGAGCGTATAAAAGAATAAGGGCTCCAATAGTGTATTAGCCTTATCGATACAGGAGGTCCACTCCTTGCGGTAAGAGTCCCCACTTATTGAGTGATTATCACTCGAAGATCTCCATTTTCCTTGGTGGTGGTGAAAGTCTTGGAACATTTCATCTTGCTGCATCTTTCTTATTTGAGAACATTATTGCACTTTATATTACCTTCATCTTTCAGAAACGTTCACATTTGTATCAATTTTATCATGCACATTTGCAATTGACTTTTCTCATATACTCACCTTTTTTGGTTTCACATTTTTTGATCATCATTTCTCGTTTCTTATTAATTTTAGTGGTTTATTTAAGAAGAGCAACCTTTTTCGTTTTTATTAGTTCTCTAGCTGTGCTGGGAACTCAGCCTGCTCTCCTCCAATGAGCAGACTTGTCCTGACATGCTCCTCCTACACAGTTATTCACTGTGAAGATCAGTGTACTGCTGTTTCTTCTTCTTCCCCAACTCTTATGCTGCTGAGAATTCGATTTTTTGGGGAATTTGAGATTATGGGATTACTTATATAAAAAAAAGAAAAAAAAAAAAAAGGATGTATGTGTGTATATATATATATATATATATATATATATATATATATTATATCTATACACAAATGTTTTGCCTTTCATTTCTATTTTAAACTGAATGGGTTGTTTTAAAGGTGATCATTAAGGCTGGGTTCACACTATTGCTCTCTATGGAGCCGGTTTCACACATCTCCGGAGTGGCACTGGTGCAAATTGCACAGGAGTCCTGTGTGTTTTCTGGTCAATTTCAGGTCCGATTTCAGACAAAAAAAAAAAATCGGGCTGAAATTTGACCTAAAACTGAGAACAGGGACGCACCGAACCTAGGGTTGCCATCTGTCTGGGATTCACACAGTGTGGGTTTGGAATCATGTGTCCAGGTTTCAAACTGCCTGAAACCCGGACACATTATTCAGACTGGACTATGGCTTCCCAGCAGGGTTGTTGGCTCCAGTTGTCTAAGCTGAGAGTGTCTGTCACACTGCCCAAAGCCAGCACTAACAATCCCCCCACATACAGATGGGAGAGGAGAGAGGGCTCGATCTGCTCCTCTTCCTCCCGTCCCTACCCCTCTGTGCCTGCCCACACTCCAATCCCCGACGCTGTGCTTCAGAAAAGGAAAGTGGGGGTCGGAAATTTGAAGTCCAGCAGCCTCAGATACATCTGAATGAGAGGTGCTGACTGCCAAGGGGTGAGTAAGCTCACCATCCATACCTGTCTGTGACTGAAGTCTCCCCTTTCTCTCTCCTGCCTCTGAGTGAGTACACTAAGGTAAATCAGGGCTCTCAGAGCACCCCTTACATCAAAGTTCCCCTTTACACCAGAGGCATCAGCGTCCCCCCTTAGATCAGAGTCCTCAGAGTCCGTACATCAGAGTGCTCAGTGTTCCCCCTCAAATCAGGGTTCTCAGAGCACCCCTTACATCAGAATTACACTTTACACCAGAGGCCACAATGTTCCCGCTTACATCAGTATCCTCTCCTTACATCAGGGTTCTCAGTGTTCCCCCTTAAATCAGGGTTCCCAGAGCATCCCTTATTTTAGAGTCCCCAGAGTTCTCCCTTATATCAGAGTCCTGCTTTACAGTGTAAGGGAATTCTGAAAGTTCAGATGTAAAAGGGGAACTCTGTGAATTCAGATGTAAAAAATTGCTGTGCGCCACTAAAGTGTTCGGGTTTGACTTGAAGAAAAGGTGGCAACCCTAACCGGACTCCTGCTGTGAGCCGCACCGTGCTACGGTGTGAACCCAGCTTTACAATCACTTTAAGAGATGGCATTGCATATTAGTACACTTCTGCATTATTTTGTGTTACATAATAAGGGTCACATACGATTATTGGTGTATAAACTACCTACCACAAAAAAGTGTATGGGCCCTTTGGCACACACACGCCAAACTTAATCTATAGTCAGGAATAATAGTATACAATGGGTGTATATATATATATATATATATATATATATATATATATATATTGTTGCCATACTCACCGTTAGGATACCTGTTCCTTTTCCAGATACCTTCACTGTAAATTTTTTCCCCATAGATCTCTGTGAAACAAAACAATTATTTAGAGTTTGGCATTTTTTTTATATAAGTCTTTCCCTTTTAGCCTCTCTCTTCAAGTAAATCTCTTGCAGACCAGACTTTTTCTGGCACTTTTTGTTTACAAGTTTAAATCAGTATTTTTTGCTAGAAAATTACTTATAACCCCCCCCCCAAACATTATACATTTGTTTTTAGCAGAGATCCTAGGGAATAAAATGGTGATCGTTGCAATTTTTTTATGTCACTCTGTATTTGCCCTGCGGTTTTGTTAATGCAATTTTTTGGTGAAAAAATAGCATTTAATGAATTAAAAAAGAAAACCCAATAGTTACCACAATTTTTTTATAATGTGAAAGATGATGTTACAAGTAGGAACAGCGATCTGTCTTCTCCCCCAGGCAGTCCCATCCCCCCACATTTAGAACACACAGTGAGGGAACACATTTAACCCCTTGATCGCCCCCTAGTGTTAACCCCTTCCCGGCCAGTGACATTTATACAGTAATCAGTGGCTATTGTTAGCTCTGATTGCTGTATAAATGTCAGTTGTCCCAAAAAAGTGTCAAAAGTATCCGATCTGTCTGCCGCAATGTTGCAGTCCCGATAAAAATCGCAGATCGCCGCCATTACTAGTAAAAAAAGAAACAATAATAAAAATGGCATAAATATATCCCCTATCTTGTAGACGCTATAACTTTTGCGGAAACCAATGAATATACGCTTATTGCGATTTTTTTTTTACCAAAGAATACATATTGGCCTAAACTGATATACTTGTGTACTCGTGATGTATAATGCCACATTTTTGTGTGTCCACTGCTGGTGGAATAGTGTCAACTTCTGTGGGCCCTCTGTGGGTGGAATTAGGCCCCTCTCTGAGGGTAGTATTGTACCCATTTCTGTGGGTAGAATAGCACCCCTTCCTGTGGGCGTTCTTTGGGTGGAATGCCCCTTTCTGTTCGGTTTGAATAGGCCCCTCCTTCCGGTACCGCACTGGTTACTGCCGCCAAAAGGGTAGTGTTAAATATTGTGCTTTTTTAGTTCCTGTTTCGTTTGTGAATTGGACTTTTGCACGATTTTTTTGCAATATTTACCAAAGTTTTTTTTTATTTTGTTGTTGTTTACCGCAAAATCGTTTTTTTTTTTTAATGAATTGGACTTTATTTACCGCATGCAATAATTTATGCAAATGAGTAACATGATACCGCATGCGGTAAAGCTTTGTGAATTGACCCCATAATCCCAGTAAACCACATGCAGACCGCAGCGTATATATACAAGTGCTTTAAACAAACTTGTGCTTTACAGTTTAAAACACTGAACCCTATACAGGCGGTCCCTGAGTTACATACAGGGCCTGTGCTATCACTAGGCAAACTAGGCAGCCACCTAGGGCGCACTGCTGCCTAGGACACTTGGCCACTGGTGTTCCTACTCTCTTCTCTCTGCAGCAAGCAACTAAGTCTTAGCATCAGCAGGCAGCTGCCACTTCGTTCGCATATAGAGTCAGATGGGTGCTGGTGAGGCTGCATTGATGGGCGCTGGTGAGGCTGCATTTGATGGGCTCTGGTGAGGCTGCATTTAATGGGCGCTGGTGAGGCTGCATTTGATGGGCGCTGGTGAGGCTGCATTGATGGGCGCAAGTGATGCTGCATTGATCGGCGCTGGTGAGGCTGCATTTGATGGACGCTGGTGAGGCTGCATTTGATGGGCACTGGTGAGGCTGCATTTGATGGGCGCTGGTGAGGCTGCATTGATGGGCGCTGTTGAGGCTGCATTTGATGGGTGCTTCATTAAAAAGGTTGGGTATATATGGGCAGGGCAAAGGGGGTGGAGTCAGGGGTAGAGTTAAGGGGGTGGGCGGCAAAATGAGGTTTCACCTAGGGTGTCAACAATCCTTGCACCAGCCCTGGTTACATACATCCGACTTTCATATGACTCAGACTTACAAATGGAGAGAGACAACAGGAAGTGAGAGGAAATCTACCCCTAGGAAGGGAAATTCACTACTGTTACGCCCCTTTCACACGGGCTGTTTAATCAGCTCTGCCTGTCAGTTTTTTAGGCGGACCTAATCGGACCCTCCATTCACCTCTATGGAGCAGCGGATGCCAGTGGTGACATGTCGACTGACACCCGCTGCTATCTGATCTGATCCTGTCTGTGAAATCCAGATGGATGGTGATTCTATTTAACATCCATCTGGCGGATCGGATGGTGTGACAGGGGTCACTTTGGGTACAGGGTGAGCAAGGAAATAATGGACATTAAGAATAAATCTTGGACTACCTAAATT
Organism: Rana muscosa; assembly: GCA_029206835.1. Classification (NCBI taxonomy): domain Eukaryota; kingdom Metazoa; phylum Chordata; class Amphibia; order Anura; family Ranidae; genus Rana; species Rana muscosa. The sequence goes on along the minus strand of CM055125.1, from coordinate 16,994,594 downwards.
GGGATAGTAATATTAGTCCACAATATGTACTGGTTGTTTGATTCTGAACTCAAAAAGTTAATTGAGAGATGTGTTACCTGCCTGTTGTGATGTAAATGAAGCTGAAAAGGGCTGATGTGTTCTAAAGATCCTTTCATTGTGAATAGTGATAATTAACTCTGTACTTGTGTGTATATAAAGGTTATGCATAGCCATTTAAGATGTAAAGGGATTATCTATTGAACTCACCTGTGTCTGCTAAGAGCTGTCAGATGGGTATTGGGAGCTCGTTATATAACCATTGTGTGAAGTCTTTTGATGATGGGTACTGTAGTTCAGAGACAGTAAGGCTAGCCTAAAGGTCATGTGTCTGAGTCATCAGCTGTAGTTAATTAGCTCATGTAAATTAGGTCTGGTCAGAAGTGCATTGTGAGAGGAAAATAAGAAACTCCTCTCTGTGTGTATAAATCTTGCAGTGTTTCAATAAAGAGTGTCAGTCCAGTCACGGAAAGATACAGAGCGGTTGTCTCGTTTTTCTGGAAGGATTATTCCTATGGGTCGGTCGCCTGACTGTGGAGCGTCGGTAGTGGATGTGTGTTCTGGAGAGGGAATATCTTAAAACGGCGTTTAACCCCTTTCATACTTGGGGTGCCATTACATTGGTTGGCAGCGGTGGGATCTTCCCTCCAGTTACTGGGACACTCCAAACCCCCACAGTGAATGACCAGCTATGCAGCCTGCAGATAAGCCACGCTGAAAGACCTACTTGAGAGCCGTGGAGGAACCGGTGGGACAAAGAACAAGGCCACCTTGATCAGGGAGCTAGCCGAGATGGATCAGAGGGATGGTGATGCAGGACCCCGGTCAGTTGAAGACTTGTTTCAGCAACGAGTTCGAGAGCGGTTGGCATTATATGGTGCTAACCCATCAGAGACTGCCATACAGAAAGCCATTAAAGACATCCAGCTGCAGGATGAGCGACAAGAGAGAGAACTAGAGCGACAAGAGAAAGAACATGAGCGACAAGAGAAAGAACTAGAGCGACAAGAGAGAGAACGAGAGCGACGAGAGAGAAAACTAGAGCGGCAACATGAGCAGAGAATGGCGGAAATACGGCAATCGGAGACAACACCTAAAGATGCAGCGCCTGCCCGTAAGTTGCCCTTTCGGGCGTTCAAACTATTTAAGGAAGGAGAGGAGGAAATTGAAGCGTTCCTGCAGGACTTTGAGAGACTATGCCAGATACATGAAGTACTGCCCCAAGATTGGGTCGCCTTACTGGCAAGTAATTTAACGGGCAGAGAGCGGCGGATGCATATCGGGCCCTGGAGGATGAGGACGCTAAAGACTATGACTGGGTAAAAGAAGCTCTGCTAGCCCGATTTGCCATTACACCGGAAGCCAGCTGGATTAAGTTTTGAGAATCCCGGAAACAAACCCACATAACATACGTGGAGTGGGCCCATCGTCTGCAACAAAATCTTAAGGGCTGGTTCCAGGGAAGCCACACTCATACCATAAAGGACATCACCCAGCTAGTACTCTTAGAACAGTTCTTTAACCACACCCCTCCGGTACTACGGGATTGGGTGCGAGATAAGCGACCACGGACTGTACAGCAAGCGGCTACTTTGGCCGATGAATATCTGGACTCTCGAAGGTCAGGCGGAAGCGAGCGCTATCCACTATCTCGGCCCAGTTTATCAGCCTCTAACCCAACTTCAGCACCAACCCCAGCGGCCACTTATCCTCAGAAGCCCAGGTTCAACTCCCAGGACTACTCACAACCCATGAGGTGTTTCGGATGTAAACAGCTAGGGCACAAAAAGCCAGACTGTCTGTTGAATCCAGCCATCCAGTCCCAGTCATGGAGACAGCCAGCAAGGGGGAGCCCCCGCACATCCATACCTGCGGCCCACTGCGTTGAGGAGGAAGAACATTGGGGCGTCTTGCACGAGGCTGATCCCATACAAGCAGCTAACCGGGACAACCGGCAGCAACACAGGCAGACTGTCTGGGTCAATGGAAAGGTAGCCAATGGCCTACGTGATTCTGGTGCCACCATGACCCTACTACAGAAGAACCTCATCCCAGAGAGCCAACATACCGGAGACATTGTAGCCGTAAGAGTAGCGGGAGGTACTATCTTCCGGCTACCCGTTGCCCGTGTTCACCTGGATTGGGGGGTTGGTTCGGGACACTTGAATGTGGGGGTGATGAAGGACTTGCCTGCGGATGTACTACTGGGGAATGATTTGGCCCCCCTCGTTTCTGCTTATGCCCCGATGGGCCCCGCTGAAGCCAACCCAGTGACTACCTGTGCCCAGACCCATGCTGCTGGAACCGACCCGCTTGCGGCTGAGAACTGGGTAAGACTATCTTCCCCGACATGTACCTTAGATCAGGCAAAATATCACAGTCTAGAATTGGAATGTGACAAGTTGGCCAGGGAGAAATCGGAGATGCAACGACACTACGTCATGTATTATGAGATGTCCCATGGCTTGAACATTGAAATGCACAAACAGGCTGAAATTGTCAAAAGGTTAAATGGGATTTGCGCCCAGGTTTTGCCGTACCTCTCCCAAGAGCATCAGCAACAAGTTTTGGGAGCCATTGAGAGAGCAAAGCAAGTGACTGTTCCAGAACTGAATTCCATTATTCGCCCTGCAACCTTACAACGTCACCATCAGCTACTGACCCGGTAAGCAAAATGGCCATGCTGATGGGTTGTCCAGGCATTAGAGGAATGGAACTATGGCCTAACTTCGGAATCAACCCGTCTGGGGTCTCCTCCTGTGTTAGTCTCCTGCCGAAAGGGGAGATGTGTGACAGGGGTCACTTTGGGCACAGGGTGAGCAAGGAAATAATGGACATTAAGAATATATCTTGGACTACCTAAATTGGGATAGTAATATTAGTCCACAATATGTACTGGTTGTTTGATTCTGAACTCAACAAGTTAATTGAGAGATGTGTTACCTGCCTGTTGTGATGTAAATGAAGCTGAAAAGGGCTGATGTGTTCTAAAGATCCTTTCATTGTGAATAGTGATAATTAACTCTGTACTTGTGTGTATATAAAGGTTATGCATAGCCATTTAAGATGTAAAGGGATTATCTATTGAACTCACCTGTGTCTGCTAAGAGCTGTCAGATGGGTATTGGGAGCTGGTTATATAACCATTGTGTGAAGTATTTTGATGATGGGTACTGTAGTTCAGAGACAGTAAGGCTAGTCTAAATCTCATGTGTCCGAGTCATCAGCTGTAGTTAATTAGCTCATGTAAACTAGGTCTGGTCAGAAGTGCATTGTGAGAAGAAAATAAGAAACTCCTCTCTGTGTGTATAAATCTTGCAGTGTTTCAATAAAGAGTGTCAGTCCAGTCACGGAAACATACAGAGCGGTTGTCTCGTTTTTCTGGAAGGATTATTCCTATGGGTCGGTCGCCTGACTGTGGAGCGTCGGTAGTGGATGTGTGTTCTGGAGAGGGAATATCTTAAAACGGCGTTTAACCCCTTTCATACTTGGGGTGCCGTTACAGATGGGATTGGATGAAAACGGGCAGGTGGTCCATTTTCATCCCATCTCCCCATAGAGAAGAGCGGGGCTCTGACAGGTCCATCTCAGCACAGTGAGTGGAGACGGACCTGTCATCCGCCTGCTCATCGGGGATCAGCGGATCGCCCGTGTGAAAGGACCCTAAAGCCTCGTACAAACGATACAATTGTTGGCAGGGGATTGTATGCTGACAGACTGTTGTCCTAAAATCTGACCGACAGTACTCTCCTTTTGACAATTGTTGTCCAACTTTCGGCCAACAAATGTTGGATGACAGGCTAGTAAATTTTCGGCGGACAACGGTCTGATGTCTGATTTTAGTATGGTCGGTAGACAAGTCCATCACACAAAAGTCGAAAGTACAAACACGCATACTCGGAATCAATGCTCACCAAACACGAAATTAGCAGAAGGGACACAAAGGGTGGTGCTCAAGAGCTGAAATCCCTCGTAGTACGTTACTATGTTCGTGTTTGTGGCACGATAATTGTGTACCGTTAGTATGTAAGACAAGATACTTGCACACGCTCTTTTGACAAAAAGCAGATTCTCGGTTGGCCAACAATCGTACCGTGTGTACGAGGCTTAAGAGTTACCATGGGAAAAAAGTTTCTTCACTGAAGCTTTATCACCAATAATTTTTTCCACAACAACCCAAAATTTTCAAAATCCAATTGTCATTGGGACAGAAAGTGATGTGAAATCTTCTGAATGGGGCACAGACAGCCAAACAAACCTTACAGGGGTGATAACCTTTCCCTATGCTACCCAAAAAAACGAAATCATTTTTTTTGGATAGCATAGGGAAGGGTTACATTTAAAAAATGTACCTGTTCCAACTTACTTACAAATTATAACTTAGGAACAAACCTAGAGAACTGATCTTGTTTGTAACCCGGGGACTGCCTGTATGTAACATATTGCAATTTATCAGTATTAAGATGTGGTGGCTGCATTTGATTTCTTTTTTCAGACTAGGAACATTTTCTGAAAGTACAGAAGGGGGGAGCATTTTCTGAAAGGTAGGGGAGATCATTTTTGCAGTATAGGGGGTGATGAGGAGGCTAATTTCACTTTGTAAAAATGCAGCTCAATTGTGTTGTTGCAGTGTTTGTCCTCATTGGACAAAATGTCCTATGACTTCTGATTGCACCATGCAGCCTAGATAGGAAGTCTGGAGTAATTCCCCAGCAGGGACACAGACAATAAATAAAACCTAACAGAGAGTCTAATCCTTCTTGCCTTCTAAAAACCAAATCCTGAGGTTGGGGATGGATCTTTATCACATGACTTGGAAACTTAGGTTGCACTTGCCCGGCACTGAGCACAGCCAACTGTGCCAGCCACCAACCTTACCAGCTCTTCCTGAATTGCGTCATCATTGCGGAGAATGAAATGCTGTTTTTCAGATCTTTCCAGGGAATTGATCTCCACATTTAACTCACTTCGGCTGTCGTCGGAGGAGAGGATCCAGTATTCAGTGAGAGCTTCTAGAGCCATGACTGTGTCCTACACACAAGATGACATAAAGCAGGTATGGGTTAGGTTGATCTAAAGCAGGTGTAAAAAGGGAATGTCAGGGAGCAGGAATTTCCAGCATTGTAAATTTCTGTTGGTAATTTTCTAGGAATGGTTAGTCTACGCAGCAGAAAATTCCAACACAGGATAGGTGACTATGCAAAGAAGAGTTAAATTTGCTTTAGGAAGAGTTAGTGTTAGGATTACAGGGAGGGTTAGTGTTAGGATTACAGGGAGGGTTAGTGTTGGGGTTTACTATTGGGGTAACAGGGATTACAGGGAGGGTTAGCGTTAGGATTGCAGGGAGGGTTAGCGTTAGGATTGCAAGGAGGGTTAGCGTTAGGATTGCAAGGAGGGTTAGCGTTAGGATTGCAGGGAGGGTTAGCGTTAGGATTGCAGGGAGGGTTAGCGTTAGGATTGCAGGGAGGGTTAGCGTTAGGATTGCAGGGAGGGTTAGCGTTAGGATTGCAGGGAGGGTTAGTGTTAGGATTACAGGGAGGGTTAGCGTTAGGATTGCAGGGAGGGTTAGCGTTAGGATTGCAGGGAGGGTTAGCGTTAGGATTGCAGGGAGGGTTAGTGTTACAGAGAAAGAGGGTTAGTGTTGGGGGTTACAGAGAGGGTTAGTGTTAGGGTTTCAGGGAGGGATAGTGTTAGGGTTGGAGAATCCCCGCTGTCAGAATACACTGATAAGTGCTGCCGGTTCCAGCCCACAGCACTGATCGAGCGACAAAAAACCAACAGTGCTGCTGTACACGATTCGATCAGTAGATCAACTTCTGTACAACCACAGTGCCCATACATGGAATGAATTCGGGCTTGTCCCTGCCGAACCAACCGAGTTTTGATCCATGTATGACTTTAGTGTTACCATTACAGGGAGGTTTAGTGTTAAGATTACTGGGAGGGTTGGTCTGAAGTTTACAGGGTCAATTAGTTTGAGGGTTACAGAAAAGGTTAGAGTTGGGGTCACATGGTGATTTAGGGCTACGTACAGGGCTTGTTTTAATGTTACAAGGAGGGTTAATGTTAGGGTTACGGGGGGGGGGGGGGAGGCTAGTGTCACGGTTACAGGGGAATTGATGTGAGGTTGGGTTAATGTTAGGGTTACAGAGAGCATTAGTGTTACAGGTAGGGTTAGTTTAAAATGGTTGAAAAAGCAGCAGGTTTTTTATTTTTTATTATATTCTGTGCATTAAGATAAAACACCCTCTGTGTGCAGCAGCCCCCCTAATACTTACCTGAGCCCCATCTAGTTCCAGTGATGTTGTAGGAGTGTCTCGGCTGCCCGGGGACTCCCCTCCTTATTGGCTGAGGCAGCAGCACAGAGCCATTCGCTCCCGCTGATGTCAATCAAAGTCAGTCAGCTAATGAGAAGAGAAAGGAGGTGGGGCCGGGCCACGCCATGTCCGAATGGACACAGGGAGCTGTGACTCGGCTCGGGTGCCCCCATAGCAGGCTGCTTGCTGTGTGGGCACCCAACAGGAGGGAGGGGCCAGGAGCACAGAAGAGTGACCTGAGAAGAGGATGATCTGTGCTGCTCTGTGCAAAACCACTACACCGAGCAGGAGGTAAGAATAACATGTTTGTTATTAACTAAGAAAAAATAGACTTTAGTATCACTTTAAGGGTTACAGAGATGGTGGATGGTAGGGAGACGGGGAGGAGTAATGTTAGGGTTATGGGGAAGGTTAGTGTTACAGAGAGAGTTCATGTTACAGGGAGGGTTAGTGTTATGCCCCGTACACAAGGTCAGATTTTCTGACAAGAAAAGTCCAATGTGAGCTTTTGGTCGGAAATTCCGACCGTGTGTATGCTGCATCAGACTTTTGCTGTCGGAATTTCCACCAACAAAAGATAGAGAGCTGGTTCTCAAATTTTCAGACGGAAAAAATTCCTATCGGAAAATACGAATGTCTGTAGTAATTCTGACGCATGCTCGGAAGCATTGAACTTAATTTTCTTGGCTCGTCGTAGTGTTGTACGTCACCGCGTTCTTGACGGTCGAAAGTTCCGAGAACTTTTGTGTGACCGTGTGTATGCAAGCCAAGCTTGAGCGGAATTCCGTCGGAAAAACCATCCAAGATTTTTCCGACCGAAAATCCGATCATGTGTATGGGGCATTAGGGTTACAGAGAGGGTTATGGTTACAGGGAAGCTTAGTGTTAGGGTTACAGGGAGGGTGAGTGTTATGCCCTGTACACACGATCGGATTTCCGATGGAATAAAATCCGATGGAATTTTCCGTCGGAATTCCGATGAAGCTGACTTCCATCAGTCTTGCATACACACCATCAGACAAAATTCCGACCGTCCAAAACGCTGTGACGTAAAACACTCAGAAGAGCCGAGAAAAATGAAGTTCAATGCTTCTGAGCATGCGTCCACTTGATTCTGAGCATGCGTGGGTTTTTTCTCTGTTGGCGTTCCACACAGATCATCGAAATTTCCTATCGTTTTCTTTCCATCGGAAAAATGTAAAACATGTTCTATTTTTTTACACCAATGGAAAAAAGTCCGATGGGGCCCACACACTATCGTTTTTTCGGATGAAAAAAGTCCATCTGACTTTTTTCATCGTAAAAAAAACGATCGTGTGTACAGGGCATTAGGGTTACAGAGAGGGTGAGTGTTAGGGTTAGAGAGAGGGTGACTGTTAGGGTTACAGAGAGGGTTAGGGTTATAGAGAAGGGTTGGTGTTAGAGTTAGAGGGAAGATCAATGTTAGGGTTAGGGTTACAGAGAATGTTAGTGTTAGGGTTACAGGGAAGATTAGTGCTAGGGTTTCAGAGAGGGTTAGAGTTGGGGTTACAGAGAGGGTTGGTGTTAGGGTTACAGAGTGGGTTGGTGTTAGGGTTACAGAGAAGGTAAGAGTTGGGGCTACAAAGAGGGTTAGTGTTAGGGTTATAGGGAAGGTAAGTGTTAGGGTTACAGAGAGGGTTAGTGTTAGGGTTATTGGGAAGGCTAGTGTTAGGGTTACAGAGAGGGTTAGTGTTAGGGTTACAGAGAGGGTTAGTGTTAGGGTTACAGGGAAGTTTAGGGTTAGGAATACAGAGAGGGTTAGTGTTAGGGTTACAGAGAGGGTTAGTGTTAGGGTTACAGGGAAGGTTAGGGTTAGGGTTATAGAGAAGGTTAGGGTTAGGTGTACAGAGAGGGTTAGTGTTACGGTTACAGAGAGGGTTAGTGTTGGGTGTACAGAGAGCGTTAGTGTTGGGTATACAGAGAGCGTTAGTGTTGGGTGTACAGAGAGGGTTAGTGTTGGGGTTATTGGGAAGGCTAGTGTTAGAGTTACAGAGAGGGTTAGTGTTAGGGTTACAGAGAAGGTTAGTGTTGGGGTCACAGAGAGGGTTAGTGTTAGGGTTACAGGGAAGGTTAGGGTTATAGAGAAGGTTAGTGTTAGGTGTACAGAGAGGGTTAGTGTTAGGGTTACAGAGAGGGTTAGTGTTAGGGTTATAGGGAAGGCTAGTGTTAGGGTTATTGGGAAGGGTTAGTGTTAGGGTTACAGAGAGGGTTAGTGTTAGGGTTACAGAGAGGGTTAGTGTTATGCCTTGTGCACACGATCGGAATTTCCATCGGGATAAACTCAGACTGATTTTTACGATGGAATTCCGTTCAAGCTGTCTTGCATACACACTGTCACACCAAATTCTGACCGTCAAGAACGCAGTGACGTACAACACTACGACGAGCCGAGAAAAATTAAGTTCAATGCTTCCGAGCATGCGTAGAATAGGGATGAGCTCAGTGTTCGAGTCGAACATACGTTCGACTCGAACATCGGCTGTTCGATCGTTCGCCGAACAACGAACGATTTGGGCCGTTTGCGCCTAATTCGCGGCCCACAATGCACTACGCCATCGCAGTGTCATCCAGGCGCTGTGATTGGCCAAGCATGCACTGTGACCCCGCATGCTTGGCCAATCACAGCGCCGGCAGTGAGGAGAGCAATGATTGGCCACAGGCAGGATGCCTGTGGCCAATTATTGCTGAGGGTGTTTAGTACACGCCCCACACTATAAAAGGCCGCCAGCACGGTGGCCTAGTGTAGTGTGTTCCGGAGCAGGGAAAGAGAAGCATAGGCAGGGACAGTGACATTTTTTTTTCTTGCTTAACCTGGATTCCTTTAGTTTAGGGAAAGAGAAGGATAGGTAGGGAGAGTGTCAGTCTGTTTTACTGTGCTAAACCTTGTTTGTAGGGACAGGGAAGGACAGTGAGGGAAATTCACATTGTGCTATACTGTGCTAAAGCATTCCTCATCAACCATCTTTAAAAAAAAATTTTTTATAGGGACAGAAAACTATAGGTAGGGAGAGTGTCAGTGTGTTTTACTGTGCTAAACCTTGTTTGTAGGGACAGGGAAGGACAGTGAGGGAAATTCTCATTGTGCTATACTGTGCTAAAGCATTCCTCATCAACCATCTTTAAAAAAAAAAATTTTTATAGGGACAGAAAACTATAGGTAGGGAGACTGTCAGTGTGTTTTACTGTGCTAAACCTTGTTTGTAGGGACAGGGAAGGACAGTGAGGGAAATTCTCATTGTGCTATACTGTGCTAAAGCATTCCTCATCAACCATCTTTAAAAAAAAATTTTTTTATAGGGACAGAAAACTATAGGTAGGGAGAGTGTCAGTGTGTTTTACTGTGCTAAACCTTGTTTGTAGGGACAGGGAAGGACAGTGAGGGAAATTCTCATTGTGCTATACTGTGCTAAAGCATTCCTCATCAACCATCTTTAAAAAAAAAATTTTTTATAGGGACAGAAAACTATAGGTAGGGAGAGTGTCAGTGTGTTTTACTGTGCTAAACCTTGTTTGTAGGGACAGGGAAGGACAGTGAGGGAAATTCTCATTGTGCTATACTGTGCTAAAGCATTCCTCATCAACCATCTTTAAAAAAAAATTTTTTATAGGGACAGAAAACTATAGGTAGGGAGAGTGTCAGTGTGTTTTACTGTGCTAAACCTTGTTTGTAGGGACAGGGAAGGACAGTGAGGGAAATTCTCCTTGTGCTATACTGTGCTAAAGCATTCCTCATCAACCATCTTTGAAATCCTTGTTTTTTGGACAGTCAGGGAAATTGTCATTGTGCTATTCTGTGCGAAAGCAATCATCCTCAACCATATTTAGAAATCCTTAAGTAAAGGGACAGAGAAGGACACCTGAAGGTAGCCCTTATTGCTTTTTTTCCCATCTCCCTGCAGGCCATCCATTAGAATGTCTGGAAGGCAAACAAGGAGAGGCAGACAGTCAGGAGGCAATAAAAGAGGGCAAGCAGGCTCTGTGTCTGGGGGCAACAGTGCTGGTCGTGGACGCGGTGCATTGTCATCAGCACATGGCCATGGGACACGCTTGTCCTTTTCGGCAGCTGGACATGTTGAGCCACATCATGCCGAAGACTTGGTAGAGTGGATGACCAAGCCCTCCTCCTCCTCCTCATCCTCTCTCACCCAGGCTCAGGGTACTGGCAAAGCAGCTGCCAAAGAGTCCTCTTCCCTGGTATCAATGTCAGACTCATCATCAGTCACTCCTTCCCTAGACCCACCATGTCCTCCTCCTGAGGAGTCCCCCGAACTGTTTGAGCACAGTGTTGGGTACATGCTCCAGGAGGATGCCCAGCGTTTCGAAGGGTCTGATGATGAAACCCAGCTAGAGGAAGGCAGTAGCGTGAGAGCAGACAGAGGGGATGCTCAAGAAGGACACCAATCTGGCAGTCATGTTCCAGCAGCTGCAGCATACTGCCAGATTGGCTCCAGTGATGAGGAGGGAGGGGATGATGAGGTCACTGACTCCACGTGGGTGCCTAATAGGAGAGAGGAGGAGGAGGAGGATGAGGAGGAGGCACATCTCCAACGAGGCAGGATGCCCTTTGGTGGCCAGCGTAAGGGCAGTACACCGACGGAATCACACCGCAGAGCTCCGCCTGTGCAGGGCGCTGCCTCTGCCCGTCATTCAAAAAGTTCTTTGGTGTGGGCCTTTTTTGAGGCTAGTGCATCAGATCGCACAGCTGCTGTTTGCAACATATGTCTCAAGCGTATATCGCGTGGCCAAAACATCAGCCGCTTGGGTACCACATGCCTGACCAGACATATGTTGACCTGCCATGCAGCTCGTTGGCAAGCCTACCTCAAAGACCCACACCAAAGAACAAAGCGGACCTCTCCTTGCACCGCATCAGCTGGGATCTCCAACCCCACTATAACTTCAGTCCTCTCTGAAACATGCACTGAGAGGAATGAAGGTGTAGAATTAGGTGTGTCACAGCCAAGTACTTGCGGCCACTCTGCTAGCAGTACACCGACGTCCGATTCTAGCAGGCAAATTTCCCTGCCCCAGCTGCTGGACCGTCGAAAGAAGTTCACTCCCAGCCATCCACATGCCCAGCGGTTGAATGCTAGCTTGGCTAAATTGCTAGCGCTTCAACTGCTGCCTTTTCAGTTGGTAGACTCGGCCCCCTTCCGTGAGTTTGTGCAATGTGCGGTTCCTCAGTGGCAGGTTCCCAAACGCCACTTTTTCTCACGGAAGGCTATTCCGGCTCTCTACCGGCATGTGGAAGGCAATGTCTTGGCCTCGCTGGACAGGGCGGTCAGCGGTAAGGTGCATATTACCGCTGACTCATGGTCCAGCAGGCATGGACAGGGACGTTACCTTTCTTTCACGGCCCATTGGGTCACTCTTTTGGCAGCTGGGAAGGATGCAGGACAAGGTGCAGTAGTGTTGGAGGTTGTTCCACCGCCACGCCTCCAAAATGCTACTACTGGTTGTGACACACCTCTCTCCTCCACCCCCTCCTCTTCTTCTTCCTCCATGGCCTCTTCCTGTGCTTTGTCCTCTGAACCAGCGGTGCTCCGTAGGCATTCAAGGGGCTACGCAAGTACGCAGGCAAAAAGATGCCATGCCGTGCTTGCGCTGGTGTGTTTGGGGGACAGAAGCCACACTGGGGCAGAGGTCCTGTCTGCTCTGCAGGGCCAGGCCGAGAGGTGGTTGACGCCACGCCAGCTTAAGCCAGGAATGGTGGTTTGCGACAATGGCACCAACCTCCTCTCCGCCCTCCGACAGGGACAACTGACCCATGTGCCCTGTGTGGCTCACGTCCTTAACCTGGTGGTGCAGCGGTTCTTGGGCAGGTACCCGGGCTTACAGGATGTCCTGAGGCAGGCCAGGAAAGTCTGTGTGCATTTCCGCAGATCTTATAATGCCAGTGCTCGCCTGGCTGAGCTGCAAAAGGAGTTGAACCTGCCCAAGAACCGCCTTATATGTGACATGCCCACCAGGTGGAACTCAACGTTGGCCATGCTGCAGCGGCTGCACACGCAGCAGAGGGCCATCAATGAGTACCTGTGCGACTACGGCACCAGGACAGGGTCAGGGGAGCTTGGTTTTTTTTCTCCACGCCAGTGGGGCATGATCAGGGATGCATGCACTGTCCTGGCACCATTTGAGGAGGCCACGAGGATGGTGAGCAGTGACAGTGCATGCATCAGTGACACTGTACCTCTTGTCCACCTGTTGGAGCACACGCTGCGTGGAATAATGGACAGGGCACTTGAGGCAGAACAGAGGCAGGAAGAGGAGGACTTCCTTGCCTCTCAAGGCCCCCTTTACCCAGACAGTGTTCCTTCTGTCCCACCCATCGCACAGGAAGAGGACGAGGAGGAGGAGGAGGAGGAGGATTGTGTCAGCATGGAGGTGGAGCCTGGCACTCAGCAGCATCAACAGCAGCAGTCTTTTAGGGATGATTTACAGTCCCAAGAAACCCGTGGACTTGTACGTGGCTGGGAGGAGGTGGCTGCGGATCATGTCGTCCTTAGTGACCCAGAGGACTCCGGACCGAATGCCTCAGCTAACCTACGCTGCATGGCCTCCCTGATCCTGCAAAGTCTGCGGAAGGATCCTCATATTCTTCGGATCAAGGAGAGGGACCATTACTGGCTGGCCACTCTCCTTGATCCACGGTACAAGGGTAAGGTTGCGGACCTTATGTTACCGTCGCAGAGGGAGCAGAGGATGAGACAACTCCGGGAGGCCTTGCAGAAAGGTCTGTGCAACGCGTTCCCAGAGACTGGGAGGTTACAAACTCCTGGTCCTGGACAACGAGTTGCTGAGGCTTCGGCCAGTCAAAGAAGGAGCGGTGGGGAAGGTGGCCGTCTGACCGATGCGTTCAGACAATTCTTTAGTCCGCAGCCCCAAAGTATGATCGGTTCCAGCAACCATCGCCAGCGTCTGATAAACATGGTGCAGGAATATCTAGGGGCAAGGTCAGACTTGGACACCTTCCCCACCGAAAATCCTCTGGCTTACTGGGTCTTGAGGATGGATCACTGGCCAGAGCTTGCACAGTATGCAATTGAGCTACTGGCCTGTCCTGCATCCAGCGTTCTTTCGGAACGCACATTCAGTGCTGCTGGAGGATTTGTCACGGATCACAGGGTGCGCCTGTCCACCGACTCGGTTGATCGACTGACTTTCATCAAGATGAACCAGTCTTGGATCACCACCAGCTACCACACACCTGATGCTGATATAACAGACTAATTGATTTTAACATGTCACATCCCTTCAAGACTGATGCTGATGCTGAGTGCCTGTGCTGTTATGTTGACTGGCTATCCTCCTCCTCCGAGTCCTCAATGATATGATTGATGATGATAGCTTGGAAGATCATTTTTGTTTATGGGTGCCGCCACCAGTGCCTAACGCCCAATTTTTCAGCCCCTGTTTAACAGGGGCGTGTAATTAAAATTTTTGAAGCAATACTTTGCAACAGGGCTCATTGCTGTGCTCCAAGTACAGTATCTGTGAGGGGTTGCAGTGTTGTGCCACCAGTGCCTAAGGCCCAATTTTTCAGCCCCTGTTTAACAGGGGCGTGTAATTACAATTTTTGAAGCAATACTTTGCAACAGGGCTCATTGCTGTGCTCCAAGTACAGTATCTGTGAGGGGTTGCAGTGTTGTGCCACCAGTGCCTAAGGCCCAATTTTTCAGCCCCTGTTCAACAGGGGCATGTAATTACAATTCTTGATCTAATAATTCACAGCAGGGCCCATTGCTGCACCCACCAAGAGTAACTCTGAGGGCTTACAGTGTTGTGGCAACGCCACCACCACCACCACCACGAAAGGCCCAATTTTTCAGCCCCTGTTCAAAAGGGGCATGTAATTACAATTCTTGATCTAATAATTCACAGCAGGGCCCATTCCTGCACCCACCAAGAGTAACTCTGAGGGCTTACAGTGTTGTGGCAACACCACCACCACCACCACCACCACGAAAGGCCCAATTTTTCAGCCCCTGTTCAACAGGGGCATGCAATTACAATTCTTGATCTAATAATTCACAGCAGGGCCCATTGCTGCACCCACCAAGAGTAACTGTCAGGGCTTACAGTGTTGTGGCACCAGCACCACCATCAAAGGCCCAATTTTTACTACCACTGTTCAACAATTATATGTAATTACAATTCCTGATATAATAGTTGACAGCAGGGCGTTCCAGCACCAACCAAGAGTAACTGTGAGTGCTTACAGTGTTGTGCCAACACCAACAACTAAGGGGCCTATTTCTGCAGAGTATATACGGCAGGTCCCTACTTTCAAACATCCAACTTACAAACGACTCCTACTTGCAAACGCAAGAAGACAACAGGAAGTGAGAGGAAATCTACCCCTAGGAAGGAAAATTCTCTCCTGTAAGAATTAATATGGGAGAAAGGTGTCTCCTCTGTACTGATGCTTTATCACCAATCCTTGTTTCAAGAAAAACACCACATTTCAAAAATAGTTGTCATTGGGACGGAAAGTGAGGTGAAATGTTCTGAACAGGGGCACAGACAACAAAACAAATGTTACAGGGGTGATAACCCTTACCTATGTTTTCCAAAAAGTTTAAAAATAGATTTTTGGGCTGGAGCTACACTTAAACAATGCAGCTGTTCAAAATTACAAACAGATTCTACATAAGAACAAACCTACAGTCCCTGTCTTGTATGCACCGCCTGTATACGGCTGTTCAGAGTATATAGGGCCTTTTTTATTTTATGTGCGGGGTTCCCCTTAATATCCATACAAGACCCAAAGGGGCTGGTAATGGGCTGGGGTAGGGGGGGGGGGGGGGGTCATGGGGTAGCTATGCCATTTTTCTTAAAGATTTTCATCCATATTACCGGGACCAGACATTACATTAAAGCCGCAAGCAGTTTTAAATGGCTTTTTTTTCCTTTAGAAGTGTCATTTTGTGCAGGGACAGTTCTAAACACGGGAAACACGTGGCACTTCACAGGCATACTTTAGACACCCCCCAGGTACGATATTTAAAGGAATATTTGACTTTTTTTTTTTCACTTTATGCATCATTAAAATGACTGCTCCCGAAAAACGACCGTTTTTAAAACTTCTTTTTGCATTGATACATGTCCCCTGGTGCAGAACCCGGGTTCCCAAACCCTTTTTAGGACAATAACATGCATAATAGTCGTTATAATTAGCACTTTAGAATTCGAACGTTCGCATCCATTGTATTTAATAGGGTTCTAATGTTCGTACGAACTTTTGGTCCGTTCGCGGGTTCTGGTGCGAACCGAACCCGGGGGTGTTCGGCTCATCACTAGCGTAGACTTGATTCTGAGCATGCGTGTTTTTTTCTCCATCGGAGTTCCATACAGACTATCGGAATTTCCGATCTGAATTTTTTTCGTTGGTGAAAAAGAGAACATGTTCTCTTTCTAAGTTCTGACGGGAAAAAGTCAGATTGGGCACACGCACGGTCGGAATATCCGATGAAAACGTTCCATCAGACTTTTTCCATCGGAAATTCCAATCGTGTGTACAAGGCATTAGGGTTACAGAGAGGGTTAGTGTTAGGGTTTTAGGGTAGGTTAGTGTTAGGGTTACAGGGAGGGTTAGGGTTACAGAGAGGGTTAGTGTTAGGGTTACAGGGAGGGTTAAGGTTATAGGGAAGATTAGTATGATGCCCCATACACACGATCGTTTTTCTTGCCATTTTTTTTCTTGCCGTTTTTCACGTCGTTTTTTTTCATGTTTCCTCTCAAGCCTGTCTTGCGTACACACGATCATTTTAAAAAACGATCAAGCAAAGCGCAGTGACGTACAACACGTACGACGGCACTATAAAGGGGAAGTTCCGTTCGAATGGCGCCACCCTTCATGTTAGTAAAGTTTGTTGAGCGACGATTCGCTCTTTTCAGTCTCGTGCTTTTCAGTCCGTGACTGCGTGACAAATGTGCTATCTCCATTACGAACGCTAGTTTTACCAGAACGAGCGCTCCTGTCTCATACTTGATTCTGAGCATGCGCATTTTTTTTCACGTCGTTAAAGCATACACACTATCGTTTTTCACGTCGTTAAAAAAAACGACATGAAAAACGACGTGAAAAAAGAGAGCATGTTCGAAATTTTTAATGCCCGTTTTTCACGTCGTTAAAAATGCTCTGGAGCATACACACGATCATTTTTAATGGCCATTTTTTTTAATGGCATTTTTAACGGCATGAAAAACGATCGTGTGTATGGCGCATTAGGGTTACATTGGGAGTTAATGTGAGAGAGGGGGAGATCATTCTTACAGTTACAGGGGAAATTAGTGTGAAGATGACATAGAAGACTAGGATTAGGGTTATGTGCAGTGTTGTTCATTTTACGTTAAAAAAGTAATTAGTTACAGTTACAAATGACTTCTTCCAAAAATTAATGGAGTTACTCACTTAGTTACTACATTGAAAAAGTAATTAGTTACTCAGCAAAGTAACTATATTGGTTATATTATATATACACGGGGGCGGGGCGGTAGAAGGATGATATATATGTAATTTTTTCAGTGTATAAAAATAATAGGAGGGATGTACGGGCACTGTGCCCATGCCTCACTGTGCCCGTACCTCACTTTGCCCAATGCCTCACTGTGCCCATACTTCACTGTGCCCATGCCTCACTGTGCCCATGCCTCACTGTGCCCCATGCCTCACTGTGCCCCATGTCTCACTGTGCCCCATGCCTCACTGTGCCCATGCCTCACTGTGCCCAATGCTTCACTGTGCCCAATGCCTCACTGTGCCCAATGCCTCACTGCCCCATGCCTCACTGTGCCCCATGCCTCACTGTGCCCGTGCTTCACTGCACCCTTTTGCCTGACTGTGCCCGTGTACAGACTAGTACGTACGGTACCTCAGATCAGCGGCGTCCCGACTCCCGGCGGCCATTCCATCATTCAAAAGCCGCGCCTCCTCCAGTCCTCCTCGTCTGTGATAGGCGGAACACTCAATTTCCTAGCATTCAGTGTTCCGCCAATCACGGACATCCGCTCATCCTCATAACACAGACGAGGATGAGAGGATGTCCGTGATAGGCGGAACACTGCCTGCTGTGAAATTGAGTGTTCCGCCTATCACAGGCGACGAGGACTCAGGAGGCGCGGCTTTTGAACACTGCAATGGCCGCCGTCTGTCTGCATGACACGCTGTTCAGGTAGGCAGAAGGCGGCTTGCAGTTAGTTAAATGTTAAATTACATCTACTCACGGCGGCTGCGGCGAGTAGATGTAATTGGGGTAACGCCGCCCAAGTAATGGGAACGGCGGTGCCACGAGGGTAAGAGTAATCAGTTCGATTACTCGTTACCCCAAAAAGTGGCTACGTTACCTAACGCCGTTTATTTAAACGGCGTTAGTTACATCACTGGTTATGTGGAGGGCTATTAGTAGGGGAAGGTTAGTGTGAGGGAAGCTTTGGGTTAGGCCATTGCTCTCTGTGCAGCTTTTCAGCAAAACCTCCCAGCACAGAACCCCCAACCTTAAAAGCGAACGTACTGGGAATGTCAGCCAAAGCAATTCAGAACGGCCAATATCAACACTTTGTAGTGTAGCTTCAACATGTTAAAACTGAGGCTCTGCAAAAGCTCAGATTTTTAAATGTTTTCCAGTTATCAGTTACATAATTTGGGTGGAAGCAGTGGTATCTCTGCAGAGCCCCTGATAAGGACTCTGATGTAAGGGAGGACTCTGATGGGAACTCCTATGTAAGGAGGAATTTGGATGTAAGTGGGGACTTTGATGGGGACTCTGATGTAAGGGGGAAGGGGGGGGGGCGTCTGATGAGCTCAAGTTTATTTGGAATTTGCTTTGTTTTTTTTCTGTTCCAATTTACAGTATATACTGACTGTAAAAAAAAGGGATGCAGATCCTGCAATTTTCCTCATTAAAACCCTGCAAGTGCAGTAGCTGATTGATAATTACAAAATCATTCTCATTCACATAAATTTTTCACATGGACACAGACTGAGGCCTCGTACACACGACCGATTTTCTCGGCAAGAACCAGCAAGAAACTTGCTGGCAGAGAGGTCTTGCCGAGTAAATCGGTCGTGTGTACGCTGCTATTGGGTTTCTCGTTGAGAAAACCGACAAGAAACCTCGACGAGAAAATAGAGAACCTGCTCTCTATTTTCTCGTCGAGATTCTCCTCGGCATGTTTCTCGACGAGAAAAGTGAGTGTGTGTACACTTACCTGTCATCCCCGAAGCCCGCGCATGTTCGAAATGAATTTGACGCATGCGCGGTAGCTTCCTAGGCATACGTAGGGTATACCAAGATGGCGGCGACGGCATCGAATGTGACGAGCGCATGCTCGACGTAGTCGATGACGTCACCGCGTACGCTCCTTTCAAAGAACCACGGGTTCTTTGAAACGAGCGTGTGTACACTCGGCCGGGACAAGTTTCTTGTCCAAGAATCTCGTCGAAAAAAACGACATGTTTTTTTCAACGAGAATCTCGGCCGTGTGTACGAGGCCAAAGATCTATTTCTTCAGAATAACCAAAGGGGGGGGGGCGTGTCCTGGCTATGGAGGAGTGAGGACGTGCTTTGCCTCAGCTCCGCTCCACCGCCGCTATAAGAGAAGCTACTGAGGGGGTTTCTTACCTGAGACGATTCCCCCCATGTCCCAGCGATTGCGGCACTCATCCCAGCCGCCGCGGACGGACCATACTCGGCAGGCACCGCTCGAATCCTACTTCCCAGGGCTCCGAGGACAAGACAGCAGGGCCTCCAAGATGGCGCCGACAGGGAAGACACAGAAGGCTGCTAAATCCAATCAGCCAACCGCAGCTGCGGCGCGGCAGCAGAAAGGGACTGTATCCGTTGCCACTGCCTCTCCGGATTCATCTCCAGGGTCGGTGAGTGATTCGGCCCCCCCTGCCTCCCCAGGGGGTCGTTCAGCAGCGTCTGACATCCTGGGAGATGAGGACCTCAGGCGCCATATTATGTCCCTCCCCACCAAAGAGGACTTAGAGCGCTTCACTAGCAGAGTGGAGAAGGCATTCACTGCTGACATTGCCCAGTTAAAAACTGACACTTCCCACCTTGGCAATAGAGTGGAAGCATTAGAAGAGAAACTTGAGGAGGCTCTCCCCACCATTGCGCTGCTGCAAGCAAAATGTCAGATGCAAGACCAGCAGATTGAATCCCTGCTCTGCCAGTTAGATGACACGGAAAATCGCAGCAGGAGGGCCAACATTAGGATTCGGGGATTACCTGAAGCTACCGCCTCACGTGACATTATTCCCACGCTGCAAGATGTCTTTCGGGACATATTGGGAATGCCAGCGTCTGCTCCTATTGAAATAGACCGGGCTCACAGGGCCCTGAGACCGCCATCCCAAGACGTGGATAACCCCAGAGACATTATTTGCAAGCTCCATAAATACACTCTCAAGGACCGTATTATGCAAAAGATGCGCGGCAAGCCTTTTTATGATTTTGATGGGGCACGCTTAATTTTCTATCAGGACATTTCTAGGCGCACTTTAATGCAACGCAGGGCGCTCCGCCCCCTCCTGCAGGCGCTTCAAGATGCTGGCTTGCCGTACCGTTGGGGTTTCCCTTTCTTCCTGCAGGCGACTAAAGACGGGAAACAGGTCACACTGCGCTCTAAGGACGATCTTCCGCACTTCCTCTCTGCTCTGGGACTGGAGCCTGTTGACTTCCCTGACTGGAGGACCTCGACCGGGGCCTTGCCGGTGAAGCTTCCTGAACCATGGATGACAAATACTCGCAGGAGTCGCAGACGCGACAGACAGCGTCAGAATCAGGACCCCTGAACTGACCCTTCCACGTCTCAAGACTGACGGTGATGACCCTTCTGGCCGCTTAATTGGTTAGAGTGGCCCTTTCCTCTTCAGCCGCAGGAGCGGTGACCCTTCCACATGCCCCAGGACGTCATACTGATGCACCCTCTTGATGAGAACTCTTTATAAGCACTAAGCCTCAGGCTTGTTGGTTTGGTTACGCTCCAGATGATCACTAGTGATTGCACATAATTTTAGGTTGTGCCGCCCCATTGCTACCCTACTGGCCCTGTTGAACTGCGTACGAAATCACCCCTGCAGATATGACCATTCCCCCCCCTCTCTACCTTAGTGCTTTGTAAGATGCGGTGGAGGGAGGTGGGACTCCTTGCCTTCCCCCCCCATGTTGGCACACGTTCCCCACGTAGGCCCCCCCTTTTTGGGTACTGTTCCCCATTGGGACATAGAGACGAGGTTTGGGACTCCCACCATAGTGGTGGCGGGCCCCATGCCAGGTTTACTGATGTTTATTTTGTTCACATGTGTATGGCTATGGCTTAGGCCAATGTACTGTGCTTACCCTGCAGTGTTTAACTGTTTTATATTTTTGTTTCCCCCTTTCTTTTTCACCGCTCTTTTTTCTTTCCCTCTTGCTACCCCTTCCTTTCTTAGGAGCATCACCATACCTCTTCGTCTGCACCGGTCGGGCTGGCAGATTTGGCGCTACTTATTCCCTCCTGATCCTCCATGTCTTCGCTGAAAGTCGTATCTTATAACGTCCGAGGCCTCTGCTCCCCAGGTAAGCGGAGCAAACTATGGTGGGAACTGAAAAAGCTAGGGGCACAGGTGGTTTTCTTGCAGGAAACCCATTTCACCTCCCTTTCTATGCCTAGACTGCCCACCCATCTATATAACCAATGGTTCCACAGCACCTCCCCAACTTCCAAATCCAAGGGTACCGCAATAGCGATCCATAAGACCTGTCCTTTCCTTCTTGAAGATAGCAAAATTGACTCGCACGGCCGCTACATTTTCTTAAAGGGGACTATAGCCGGGAAGAAATACACGTTGGCCACTATATACGCCCCTAATTCTAACCAACTGTCTTTCATTGACGCGACCCTGGACCTCTTGGCGGACTTTAAAGAGGGCTTTGTAATCCTCGGAGGAGACTTTAATGTTAGCCCTGATCCTCTCTTAGACACATCTAGCTCCCGACCTTCCAACTCTTATGCCTTTCTCAAACACTTTCGCAAGACACTCCAGTCACACCTCCTGCTAGACAGCTGGAGGGTACTTCATCCCACAGATAAGGACTTTAGCTACTATTCTGCTGTGCATGATGTGTACACCCGCATTGATCACATTTACGTTGACCGCCCCACTCTGGAGCTCTTGCAGTTTGCGTCCATCGGAAACATAACGATCTCTGATCATGCACCGATTGCGATGACTCTCACATTACCGTCTAGCCCTCATAGGGCCTGGACGTGGAGATTGAATGACAATCTGTTGGACGATGCGGCGGTGACGACCAAGGTGAGGGAGGTTATCACTAACTATTTTCAGGAAAACACGACAGAAGATGTTAGTAAAGGGATAGTGTGGGAGAGTCACAAAGCGGTGGTGCGGGGAGAACTGATATCCCTGGGCTCCAAACTTAAGAAAGAACGCCAGGCAGACTTTAAAAGAGTGCTAGATGCCCTTCAGGAAGCAGAAATACAACATAAACATAATGGGGACCCTGGGGCACTGAAGAGGCTGACTGAAATGAGGATACTGTTCCTGAGATTGTTGGACAGACAGGTACGAAAGCAGGCCAGATATTTATCCCATAAATACTATGAGCATGGCAACAAGTGTGGCCGCATGTTGGCGAGGGCCCTGCGTAAGAAACATGCTCAGACGTATGTCCAGAAGCTCCGTTCCCCATCGGGTGCGGTTGTGATTCAGTCCTCTAAAATTGCCTCGGGGTTCCAGGACTATTATTCCCGACTGTATAATTTGACCCCCGAGTGGCCTTTAACGGCCCCTACGCCCAGGGCGGTAGCCATTCAGGACTACCTGGCCTCGGCTGGCATTACACCTCTGACTGAACACCAACGCATGGATTTGGAGCTACCAGTTACCCTCGGTGAGGTTGAGTTGATAGTGAAGTCCCTGCCCAAAGGGAAAAGCCCGGGACCAGATGGTTACACCAAGGCTTATTATACGGCTTTCCTACCCCTATTGATATCACCTATGTGTAGCTACTTTAATTCCGTAGCTGAGGGATCCCCTATTCCCCCTGAGGCGTTACTGGCCCATATTACTGTGCTACCTAAAGAGGGTAAGGACCCAATGGTGCCCCAGAGCTACAGACCCATATCCCTCCTAAATGTTGATGTTAAAATTCTGGCGAAGGTCCTGGCGAATAGGCTAAAACACATCCTGCCCCAACTGATACATCCTGACCAAACTGGGTTTATTATTGGAAGGGAGGCTAGAGATAATTCCATTAGAGCCATACAACTCCATGGCTGGGCCTGCTCTCATTCGGATAAACAGTCCTATGTAATTTTGTCAACTGATGCGGAGAAGGCCTTCGACAGGGTCGACTGGACATACCTACAAGCAGTGCTAGAGGCCCAGGGGATGGGAGCACGGATGTTGACGTCAATTATGGCCCTATACTCCACTCCGTGTGCGCAGGTCAAGGTGAATGGGGTGCTTTCCTCTAGGTTCCTAATCGGGAATGGTACGAGACAGGGATGCCCTCTTTCCCCCCTCCTTTTCGCCCTGGTGCTGGAGCCTTTACTCCGTACGGTTAGGGCGAACTCGGACGTGAAGGGACTGAGGGTTGGAGATGTTGAGCACAAACTCTCAGCCTATGCTGATGATGTGCTCTTCTACCTCTCGGAACCCCTGACTTCATTGCCAAACCTGATGGGAGAGCTTCAGAGGTTCGGGTTGCTTTCCAACTTCATAATTAATTTTTCAAAGTCAGTGATCCTCCCCGTTAAACTATCCTCCTTCCTGGCAGAGAGCTTGCAAGGGGCCTTTCCCTTCACCTGGGCCAAATCGTCCTTTAGATACTTGGGCATTCAATTAACGGACCGCTTTGACACCCTGTACTCAGCCAACTACCCTCCCCTTCTTGAAACGGTTAAAAGAGACTTGGCCCAATGGACTAAGACTGCATTCACCTGGTTTGGCCGTATAAACATTATAAAAATGAATATTTTGCCACGGATTCTCTTCTTCCTTCAGATGCTACCGATCCCCCTGCCCAGAGTTTTCTTTACCCGAATTTCTAGTATGCTATCTGGGTTTGTGTGGAATGCACGGAAACCCTGCATAGCTTTACGGATACTGAAGCGCTCAAAACAGGATGGTGGTCTGGGAGTCCCAGACATAGCAAGGTATTATAGAGCGGTCGCATTGCAGAGGATCCTCAACTGGCGTTTTCACACTCAGTCCAAGCTATGGGTCTCCCTGGAACAATGCTTAGCTGGGAGGAACTTATCGTACGCACCGTGGCTGTCTGGGGCTCATAGAGAGCTGTCTGATACCACCTCCCCGTTGACGGTGCATGCCCTTTCGGTGTGGGACCAAACTAACGCGACCCTGCACTTGTCCCCCCCTGTGTCCCTGATGGCCCCGCTGGGTGGATTCCTTTGGTTCCCTCAAGGTGAACAAATGGCCTTTTTTGGCCCTTGGGTGGGTGATGGCAACGCCAGCTGTGGGAAACTCATGAGCAATGGCAAACTTTTGAGTTTTGAGGCCTTACAAGCCAGACACACTGGCTCACCGATGAATTTTTGGCGTTATAGGCAACTTCACAATTTTTTTGAAATCCAGGGCCATTCTATACGAGACGTCGCCTCCCTCACCCCCTTTGAACGCCTTTTTTCAGAGAATGACCCACTCCCCCATCTGGTTTCTGAACTGTACCGTCTATTGGGCTCTGCTGCTCTAGACCCTAGGCCTGCTCATGTGCGTGCCTGGGAGAGAGACTTAAACCTTCAATTTTCAGAAGCTCAGCTGGCTCACCTATACCGGCTCACTCACTCCAGTTCTGTGGAATCTAAAACTCAAGAAACCAATTATAAAATTTTGTCACGCTGGTATAGGGTGCCAGCTGATTTGGCACGTATCTATCCCTCGGTCTCTGACCGATGTTGGCGGGAATGCGGGCATAAAGGCATGCTTTTGCACATATGGTGGGACTGCCCCCGGATTAGACCATTTTGGGAAGATATTCAACTCCAGATAAGGGAGATCTTAGATTTAGACATTCCCCTCGACCCGGCCTATTATCTCCTCCATTTTCCTCAAATCCCAATAAGTAGATACAAGAAGAGTGTGTTACCCCACCTTCTTAATGCAGCCAGGCGTTTGCTTCCCATCTACTGGAAACAACCTAGAACTCCGACAAGGGAGGAATGGGTGGCCAAGGTTAATGACATAAGAGAGGCCAAACACTGGATCGCGACTTGTAAGGATACATTAGACCGCTTTGAGGCTGTATGGGCACCTTGGGTGGCTCATGTAACTGACCCTGGGGGGGTTTCCTCTAGCATAGACCTAGCGCTCTTGGAGTTGGCTGAACCAGCCCTCAGATCCCGGGTGGCGGGAGATACTCGGACGACTTGAGGATAGAGGAGGCTCAGCCTTGGATGTGGCCCGCTCGGTGCAGACTTGGAAAATTCTACCTACATCACAGGTATGCTCCAACCCCTCCCTATCTCCTCCCGTTCCCCCTTTTTTTTTTACCTCTATTTTTCCACCTATCTTTTCCTCTCCTATCTTTCTCTTTTGGCCTTTCTTATCTACCAGTCTAGTGGCTATGTGGTATAAGTAATGGTTTATATGGTAGCTTTCCTTGGGCCTGTTGCTGCAATATGCTGCTGTCATGGGAGGAGCCCACATGGGTTCGTGGGCACCTTTTTCCTCCCCTGGCAACGAGCATTTGTCCCGAAGGGCCGCCTGCTGGGGGGGGCGACAGGGGAGGTTTGACGGAGGCCGATTTGGCCCCCCTCTGCTGTCGCCGTTGCTGGTGGGCTGCCTCGTGCCCTTTAGTGGGACTAGACTATCACGTGTTATATTGTAATAGGTCTGGGAGAATATCAAAGCGATTACCATATACTACTGTTAATGTGCATCTGGTACTATCATTTTCTATGTACTGTCTTTGTTTTCTGTCAAATAAAATACAGATTATAAAAAAAAAAAAAAAAAAGAATAACCAAAGGTAGGGAATCTGTAATAACGTTTTTTCAAATCTACTCTTTAATTCTGCCCTTTCCCCTTACCTGGGTAGATTTAAATCCCCCGCCATAGTTCTGCTGCTCGGAGAGCCAGGTGTACATAAGTTTTGCATTGGGAAGGTCCTTATGGAGCAGAGCCGCCAGTAATGCATATGAAGTTGTTTCAACAGCAAGAGCTGTACCTTTAGGGCCGAAATGCAGCTCACCCGTCTCTACAAATAAGATAGTAAAGAAAATGTTATAGAAATAATCATACTTCATTGAACTGCTTCTGAACTGTGTTTGTAGTTAAAGGATCTGTCCATCTGCTAAATTATATCCTGGCAAGATCTGGTGTGTGATTAGGAGTACTTACTACAAACTACACTTTTGCTTGAAATTTGTTTAAAATATTTATTTGTGAAGAACATCAGATACAGCCAACAAGTTTCGGGGGAAAATAACTCCCCTTCTTCAGAGTTATCAAAACCTAATGACAGAGTAAATGCTATTCTTGGAGAAGGGGGGGGGAGTGCTTTTCAGCCAAAATGTGTTAGCCGTATCTAAAGTTATCAGGTCCTAATGGCAGAGAAAAGGCTAGCCCTGAAGAAGGAGGAGTCTTTTTCTGCCGAAATGTGTTGGCTATATTTGATGTTATCATGTCCTAATGGCAGAGTAAATGCTATTCCTGAAGAGGGGAATCCTTTTCAGCCAAAACATGTTGGCTATATCTGATGTTATCAGGTCTTAATGGCACAGTAAAGGCTAGCTCTGAAGAAGAGGGGGTGTCCTACTAATTTTCTGTCGAAACGCGCTGGCTATATCTGATGTTATCATGTCCTAATGGCTGAGTAAATGCTGTCCCTGAGGAAGGGTGGAATCCTTTTCAGCCAAAACATGTTGGCTGTATCTGATGTTATCAGGTCCTAATGGCAGAGTAAAGACTAGCCCTGAAGAAGGAGGAGTCTTTCTGCAGAAACGTGTTGGCTGTATCTGATATTTATAAGGTCCTATAAGCAGTGTGAAGGCTAGCCCTGAAGAAGGGTGAGTCCTTTTCCACCAAAATGTGCTGGCTGTATCTGACATTATCAGGTCCTAATGACAGAGTAGAGGATAGCTCTGAAGAAGGAGGAGTCTTTTTGTGCCGAAACATGTTCGCTGTATATGATGTTATCAGGTCCTAATGGCAGAGTAAAGGCTAGCCCCGAAGAAGGGGGAAGTCCTTTTCAGCCAAAATGTGTTGGTTATATCTGATGTTATCAGGTCTTAATGGCAGAGTAAAGGCTAGCTCTGAAGAAGGAGGAGTCTTTTTCTGCAGAAACATGTTGGCTGTATCTGATGTTATCAGGTCCTAATGGCAGAGTAAAGGCTAGCCCTGAAGAAGTGAAAGTCCTTTTCCACCAAAACGTGTTGGCTGTATCTGACATTATCAGGTCCTAATGGCAGAGTAAAGGATAGCCCTGAAGAAGGGGGGGGGGCCTTTTCTGCTGAAACGTGTTGGCTATATCTTATATTCATCACAAATGAGTACCTTAAACAAATTTCAAGTGAGAGGGAAGTTTGTACTAGGTGCTCCTAACCACATACCCAGAAGTTGTCCATCTGTTGAGTAATTTACTATCGTGATCAGGGGAGCAGAAGCCTGACCCAGAACCGGGTGCCTACCTTGAACACAATTGAAACCCCAGTGAGGAAAACACACTTTTTATTCTTTTTTTTTTTATTTGAACAAATCTCTACTCACTCCAGTCTAGCGCTATCATATACACCTATCAGACCTTACTCCCTCTAGTGGAACAGTACAGTATAGTCAAAATTAATTCATTTATTGTTTTATCTTTATATAGCCCCTATTATAGGTCTGAGATGATTTCCCTGGCATCGTCCTACTATACCACTATAAGGTACCTTAAATCTGAATGGTTCCAACAAGATCTACATGTTTTTTATTTTTTATTCAAATAGCATGAGCACCTATACCTCTTTTGTTATCCGCTGCCTGTACACTCAGGCTGGAAAAGGAAGGGGTACTGGGAGCCAATCGGGCTTTGCTGAAACGCACATGTGCATTGCAGCAGTAAGCATGCTGACAGAAGAAGAAAGCAGGGTGATGACTTCATCAGGACTCTTCTGCTGCCTCATTGTCTGATCATAAAGCTGGGGGTGTGGTTTGACTGACTGTTCTTGTGCTGCTGCAGGTCAAAGATCTTGCTGTAGGGTCTGGCACAAATCCTTTGGCAGTTCCAATTTAATTCAAATGGTGATTTAAAGGGTATGTAAACCCCAACAACTGTCCTTCCGAAGTGCAATCAGTATTAATCTACAAAACGTGAACATTTTTGAAAGTTCACGGCTATGACTAAGGCCAGGATTGGCTGAAACCCGTCTGTATAGTTATAATCCTGTACTCACTATGAAGAAATAAACTTGCACGGAGGAACATTAGTGTGCTGGTGTTTTGTGGCCAGTTAGCTGTGTTGTCAGCCCTGCACTGTGGACTGCAGAACATCTCCACCCTTTGATATGTAAGTGAGCAGAGGGTGGGTATTCTGTGGTCCTAACACAATTTCTGTCCTAATGTGACAATGTTTCTCCCCCATGGGTACAGTACAGTGAGCTAGTGTTGTCACCATAGGATAAGAAGTGTGTTTCTGGCAGGATCCCCAGATTAAAAGAAAGGGAGAGAAGCCCATAAAAATAAAACAAATGCAGTCACAACATCCAAGGACTGGTAAGCGGCAAAATCTTACATTACTGTTCTTGGGTTTCTACAGATTTTAAAATAAAAATTTGCAGCTTAAATGCCTCGGTGTCTGATCTGTTATAAATAACCCCTGTAATGTGTATCTTTCTTATGATTGGAAGCTCCATCTAGTGACCATAATGAGGTATTTTCCAGAAATACCTTAATAAAAAAAATAAAAAAAACATTTTGGCCACTAGATGGAGCTGTTGATCATAACAAATACACATATTAGACACATTATGAGAATTATGAGAATTATTTACGACAGCTGTGAGAATACCGAGACATTCCCACAGCATTTTTTTAAATATAAATAAACCCCTATGTCTCTTGTCTTAATTGGTTGTAAAGGTTCATTTTATTTATTTATATATAAAAAAAAAAGTCATACTTACCTGCTCTGTGCAAGGGTTTTGCACAGAGCAGCCCCAATCCTCCTTTTCTGGGGTGCCCCGGCGGTGCTCCTGGCCCCACCTCTTCATCAGGTGCCCCCACGGAGAACCACTTTCCCTGGGGGCACCCATGTAGGTGCGCTCATGAGTCCCGCTGCTGCGTCCATTGACACAGACAGCAGGACTCGGCCCCGCCCCCGACTCCCGTGTCACTGGATTTGATTGACAGCATCAGGAACCAATGGCTCCTGCTTTTATCAATCTATCCAATGAGGACCCAAGACAGCAACTGGAGATGCTGGGCTCGTGCACATCGCTAGAACGATCGGGTTCAGGTAAGAAAAACGACATGAAAGCATGGATCCATCCTGCCTTCTATCAACGGTTCAGGCTGGTGGTGGTGATGTAATGGTGTGTGGGATATTTTCTTGGCACACTTTGGGCCCCTTAGTACCAATTGAGCATTGTACACCACGGCCTACCCGAGTATTGTCACTGACCATGTCCATCCCTTTATGACTACAGTGTCCCCATCTTCTGATGGCTCCTTCCAGCAGGATAATGCTCCATGTCACAAAGCTCAAATTATCTCACCACTGGTTTCTTGAACATGACAATGAGGTCCCTGTACTCCAATGGCCTCCACAGTCACCAGATCTCAATCCAATAGAGAACCTTTGGGATGTGGTGGAACGGGAGATTCGCACCATGGATGTGCAGCCGACAAAACTGCAGCAACTGTGTGATGATATCCTGTCACTATGGACCAAAATCTGAGGAATGTTTCCAACACCTTGTTGAATCTATTCCAAGAAGAATGAAGGCAAAAGGGGGTCCAACTTGGTACTAGCAAATTGTACCTAATAAAGTGGCCGGTCAGTATATATACAGTATCTTGAGAAGGTATTCATACCCCTTGAAATTTTCCACATTTTGTAATGTTACAACCAAAAATATAAATGTATTTTATTGGTATTAATGATGAATGGTTTTCATTTTTTTTTACAAATAAATATCTGAAATGTGTGGCTGCATTTGTATTCAGCCCCCTTTACTCTGATACCCCTAACTAAAATCTAGTGGAACCAATTGCCTTCAAAAGTCACCTAATTAGTTAATAGAGTCCACCTGCGTGTAATTTAATCTCAGTATAAATACAGCTGTTCTGTGAACCCCTCAGGGGTTTGTTAGAGAACCTTAGTGAACAAACAGCATCATGAAGGCCAGGGAACACACCAGACAGGTCAGGGATAAAGTTGTGGAGAAGTTTAAAGCAGGATTAGGTCATAAAAAAAAAATCCCATGCTTTGAACCTCTCA
Source organism: Rana muscosa (assembly GCA_029206835.1). Taxonomy (NCBI): domain Eukaryota; kingdom Metazoa; phylum Chordata; class Amphibia; order Anura; family Ranidae; genus Rana; species Rana muscosa. The sequence goes on along the minus strand of CM055125.1, from coordinate 16,964,785 downwards.
CAGAGCTCTGTTCAATCCATCATATGGAAAGAGTATGGCACAACTGCAAACCTACCAAGACATGGCCGGCCACCTAAACTGACAGGCCGGGCAAGGAGAGCATTAATCAGAGAAGCAGCCAAGAGGCCCATGGTAACTCTGGAGGAGCTGCAGAGATCCACAGCTCAGGTGGGAGAATCTGTCCACAGGAGAACTATTAGTCGTGCTTCTCCACAAATCTGGCCTGTATGGAAGAGTGACAAGAAGAAAGACATTGCTGAAAGAAATCCATAAGAAGTCTCATTTGCAGTTTGTGAGAAGCCATGTGGGAGACACAGCAAACATGTGGAAGAAGTCGCTCTGGTCAGATGAGACCAAAATGTAACTTTTTGGCCTAAAAGCAAAACACTATGTGTGGCAGAAAAGTTAACACTGCACATCACCCTGACCACACCATCCCCACCGTGAAACATGGTGGTGGCAGCATCATGTTGTGGGGATGCTTTTCTTCAACAGCAAAATACAGGGGAAATCTTAGAAGAAAACCTGCTAGAGTCTGCAAAAGACTCGAGACTTCCAGCAGGACAAGAACCCTAAACATACAGCCAGAGCTACAATGGAATGGTTTAGATCAAAGCATATTTATGTGTTAGAAAGTCACAGTCCAGACCTAAATCCAATTGAGAATCTGTGGCAAGACTTGAAAATTGCTGTTCACAGACGTTCTCCATCCAATCTGACAGAGCTTGAGATATTTTGTAAAGAAGATTGGCCAAAAATTTCCTTCTCTAGATGTGCAAAGCTGGTAGAGACATCCCCAAAAAGACTTGTAGCTGTAATTGCAGAGAAAGGAGGTTCTACAAAGTATTGACTCCGGGGGGGCTGAATACAAATGTACCCCACACTTTTCACTTATTTTTTTTTGTAAAAAAAATTGAAAACCATTTATAATTTTCCTTCCACTTCACAATTATGTGCCACTTTGTGTTGGTCTATCACATAAAATCCCAATTAAATACATTTACGTTTTTGGTTGTAACATGACAAAATGTGGAAAATTTCAAGGGGTATGAATACTTTTTCAAGGCACTGTATATACATATATGTATACATACATACACATATATATATATATATATATATATATATATATATATATATATATATATGTTGCACACTGTATATTGTAATAATATAATAAAAAATAAAAAAGTTCATCACTCACTAGACTCTCCTTGGGCTTTGGACATCAGTTTTCTGTAGGCTTTGTCCTTCAAAGTGGTGTCTTTGGACGTGAGAGCGAGGGCGTAGGCGGTGATAGCCAGGGGGTACGGCTCAGACAAGGAGTCCAGCGAGGTGCGCAGGTAATCAATTGCTTTACTGATGCTGCCTTTCTGTAACAGTAGAAAGAGAAGAACACAGGAACAAAGGAACAAGTTAAAGGGAAACTTAAAGAGGAGCTCCGGCCACATAATTTTTAATATTTTTTTCTGGCATCCCTTAATAATGCATTAATAACCAAAATAAAGTATATATTTCTTTGCTATTGCATCTGAATTTTTTTTTTTATACTTACTTACAATTAGGAAAATTCTCTTCCTGGATTTGCAATGGAGAGGTGCATGCTGGGTAACCAGCATGCACCTCTTGATCTTGCGCGTTCGCGATGCTCTGCCGGCCGTAGCGCCGATTGTTTAGAAGGTTGCCATAACAATGGGCGGCGACGGAGGAAGGTCCCGCCCTGTTGGTATGGAAACATAGATGTGATCCGCCTTAAATCGCATCATTTCCTGTTGGGAAATAAGGCGATTTTTGCTCCCAGTACTGCCCACTGACTCATGGGAAATGTGAGTCATCAATCAGCGAGGGAGGAAGTGATGCGGAGCTCCAGAAGCATCTTCAAAATCATTTATTAGGAAAACTATAAAGGATAAAAAAAAAAGGTTAGTGATCGGGTTATGTACTTGCTAAGTGCAAGTAATGTATTTAAAGTCGATTATGTGGGTGAACCTCCGCTTTAAGGAGCCAATACATAGTAACAGTTTCTGTTGAGTTAAAAAAAAAATCCCCCCCAAATGTTTATTAATACCATGAAAGGACTGTAAATGTGTACAAATGTTTTTTAGGGTGGAACTCCCCTTTAAGCCTAGGCAAAATCTTTTTAAGGTTTTGTATAGTGTAGAGTAGAGTTCTCCAAATTTTCTAAATAAAGGGACACTTTACTGTCCTATATACTTTAAGGGGGCCATATTGTGGCCAGTGGGAGTAGAAAATGTCCAGGATTCAGTGGAACTAAACAATGCCTCAAACTTGGTGGTCAGTGGGAGTAAATCAATTACAAAGCTCCTGTTGTCAATAGGAGGAGGAACAGTGCCCAATTATTGGTATTGGTTGGAGAAATAGTGTCCCATCATTTGTGTCAGTGGGAGGAATAGTGTCCCATCATTGGTGTCAGTAGGAGGAATAGTGTCCCATCATTGGTGTCAGTGGGAGGAATAGTGCCCCATCATTGGTGTCAGTGGGAGGAATCGTGTCCCATCATTGGTGTCAGTGGGAGGAATAGTGTCCCATCATTGGTGTCAGTGGGAGGAATCGTGTCCCATCATTGGTGTCAGTGGGAGGAATAGTGTCCCATCATTGGTGTCAGTGGGAGGAATCGTGTCCCATCATTGGTGTCAGTGGGAGGAATAGTGTCCCATCATTGGTGTCAGTGGGAGGAATAGTGTCCCATCATTGGTGTCAATGGGAGGAATAGTGTCCCATCATTGGTGTCAGTGGGAGGAATAGTGTCCCATCATTGGTGTCAATGGGAGGAATAGTGTCCCATCATTGGTGTCAATGGGAGGAATAGTGCCCCATCGTTGTCATTGGTTGGAGGAATAGTTCCCCTATCATTGGTATTGGTTGGAGGAATAGTGCCCCATAATCTGTATTGGTTGGAGGAATATTGCCCCGTCATTGGTGTCGGTGGGAGGAATAGTGTCCCATCATTGGTGTCAGTGGGAGGAATAGTGTCCCATCATTGGTGTCAGTGGGAGGAATAGTGTCCCATCATTGGTGTCAGTGGGAAGAATAGTGTCCCATCATTGGTGTCAGTGGGAGGAATAGTGTCCCATAATCTGTATTGGTTGGAGGAATAGTGCCCCATAATCTTTATTGGTTGGAGGAATAGTGCCCCATAATCTGTATTGGTTCGAGGAATATTGCCCCGTCATTGGTGTCGGTGGGAGCAATAGTGTCCCATCATTGGTGTCAATGGGAGGAATAGTGTCCCATCATTGGTGTCAGTGGGAAGAATAGTGTCCCATCATTGGTGTCAGTGGGAGGAATAGTGTCCCATCATTGGTGTCAGTGGGAGGAATAGTGCCCCATCGTTGTCATTGGTTGGAGGAATAGTGCCCCATCATTGGTATTGGTTGGAGGAATAGTGCCCCATAATCTGTATTGGTTGGAGGAATAGTGCCCCATAATCTGTATTGGTTGGAGGAATAGTGCCCCATAATCTGCATTGGTTGGAGGAATAGTGCCCCATAATCTGTATTGGTTGGAGGAATAGTGCCCCATAATCTGTATTGGTTGGAGGAATAGTGCCCCATAATCTGTATTGGTTGGAGGAATAGTGACCCATAATCTGTATTGGTATAATTGGGGGGATAGTGCCCTATAATTAGTTTTAGTAATAGGAATTATGCCCCACTATTATTGTCCTCTGGGAGGAATAGTGTCTTGTAGTAGTGGGATATAGTGCCCTAAGGGCTGGATAAAGGCTAGCAAAGGGTCAAATCTGGCCCATGGGCTACAGTTTGGAGACCACTGGAGTAAAGAGACCAGACTCCCTTTTACTCTTTCCAAAATGAAAAAAATGGCCATACATGCACTTTAAAATTCAGGATAAAGTTGAATTTAAAGTGTATGTAAACCCTAACAATGAACTTCTCTTATTTGCTCCCTTAAGATCTGGTAAATTTACCATTAAAAGCATTTTGTTATATGTGTTTGATAAGTGCAGAAAAATACCTGTTGATCCTGCCAGAAATCCAGCGACCTCTGAACTCCCTGTACACTCTGCCTGTGTTGCATTGTTACCAGTTACATTATTCACAACTCTCTCACAGGACTACAGAACACCCCCCTATATTATAGAGATGAGTAAGGGAGGGGGGATATTCTGTAGTCCCAACACAATTCCAGGGTGACCACGCTGCTCCTCCATCTATTACGTTGTCACACTATGACAGAAAGTGTGTCACTGGCCGGATCACCAGGTGAAAATAAAGCGGAAAAAAGAAAGCTAATGCAGCTACGACATCTTAGCTGGCTAGCTGCAAAATATTACATGTTTGTTATTTGGGTTTTCAACAGACTTTAAAATAAAATAAGCGTTTGCACAGCCATCTCGAATAATTCTCGCAATGTGTTTTAATGTGTATAATGTGTATTTCCTAAGATCATAAGCTGCATCTAGTGACCATAAGGAGGTATTTTCCTGAAATACCTCAATAAGGAAAATACCATATTCTGGCCACTAGATGGAGCTGTTCTTGGCTGTAGATATTCTTAAGTGAATAAAAGCAATCTGATTGTCTCCGTGGGCCATGGGGCACCGACAGTGAAAAGCCTGACAGTGGTTTTAACCTTTTTCCTTTTGTATCCAAAATAAAATTGTCTTTTGATATATAATACACTGTAACATTGGTTGTGCTGCCCCAGGTGTGCACACTGCCAGGTTCATGTACCGTTTTGGTGTCATCTTCGGGAAGAGCTTCCTCAGAATGATAGAGAGCAATCAGCACGTAAGCTGTCAGCGAAACTTCAGCGTTCTTTCCGGTAACACCTCCCTGCGGAGAAAAAAAGACAGACTTAAGGATCAGACTAGGCAGATATAAACATTAGACATGTGCACTTCATTTTGTTCCGAATTCCTTTTTCAACTAAATTCAACAAATTCGTTAATTCAGAAATGTTCGAACTAACGAAAACCCGTTTAACGAATTGCTCCGAAAATTCGAAAGACCGAAAATCCAAAATTCGAAAATCCGAAAATTTGAAAGAACAAATATCTAAAATTCGAAAATTTGGATATTCGAAAATGCGAATGAAAATATAAAAATTCAAAAGAACGAAAATCTGAAAACCCGAAAAATTCGAAAATCCGAAAAAATAACTAACTAATAACAACTATTACTAAGGCCTCATGCCCACGGACGTTTTTACAGCCGCGTTTTTGAGCGTGTTTTACAGCCTAAAAACGCCTGTCCATGTTAGTCTATGGCTTCGTGCCCACCTAGGCGTTTTTGAGCTGCAAAAAAAACCCAGGACCAGTGCGTTCCTCGGCGTTAGGCATAAAAAACCGCGAAGCGTTAAAAAACGCATGAAAACGCGCAAAAACACTGCGATTGCGTTTTTGAGCTCCGAGGTTTTTTTTTTTCGAAAAAAAAAGGTCAAAAAATTTATACAATAACATGGACAGGCGTTTTTAAGCTGTAAAAAACGCGGCTGTAAAAACGTCCGTGGGCATGAGGCCTAACTGTTAAATTATAGGTATTGGAATTGAAAACCTTTAAAACTATTTATTATTATTATTATTAAAATTTATTATTATTAATTTGTTACATTCCATTTGTTTAGATGCGGCATTCATTTCGGATAATTCGTAACTTCGGATACATTTTTATTCGTTACATTCACTAACAGCCAAATTTGAAAAGAAATTCCAATACTTATAAATGGAATAGTTACTGTATATACTCGAGTATAAGCCGAGTTTTTAAGCACAATTTTTTGTGCTGAAAATGCCCCCCTCGGCTTATACTCGAGTCACCTTTTTGCGCCTGATCTCCCGGACTTTGGGGAGCCGGTACCGGCCGACCGTAAGTCCCCTGGACCCCAAACCTGGCACACATGTAGCCCCACTCTTCCTCTATAAGTGTGCAAAGTTTCTTGTCCGGGGGGCCTACGGCCGGGGAGCACCGATTTTTCAAACCCGGGCACCCCTTCCATAGACTCCCATGTTAAACGGTAATTTCTCTGGTGAACTTGGGGACCCGGTACCGGCCGGTCGTAGGTCCTCTGGACCCCAAACTTGGCACACATATAGCCCTATGCTTCCTCTATAAGTGTGTAAAGTTTCTTGTCCGGGGAACCTACGGTCGGGAAGCACCGAATTTTCAAAGCTGGGCACCCCTTCCATAGACTCCCATGTTAAACGTCAGTCTAGTCATGGACACAGTGAGGCATGGGCACAGTGAGGCACACCCTAGGCTTATACTCGAGTCAATAAGTTTTCCCAGTTTTTGTGGTAAAATTAGGTGCCTCGGCTTATATTCGGGTCGGCTTATACTCGAGTATATACGGTAGTTATTATTAGTTAGTTAGTTACAGTATTATTTCGGTTTTCAAATTTTCAATCTTATTTTTGGAATTCCGTTCTTTCGAATTTTCGGATTTTCCAATCTTTCGGGTTTTTGTTCTTATTTTCGAAAATCTGGATTTTTACGAATTATCAAAATAACGAATACCCCATCTAAACGAATGGACCGTAACAAATTAAAATTTTTACAAAGTTATGTATTTATTTGAAATAACTAATTTTGATCATAACGAATGACCCGAAAAAAAAACAAAAAAAAAAAACCAATGAATGAAACAAAAAATTTAAATAAACAAATTTTCTGGCAGTGCACATAGTATCAGATGTTCACAGCCCCTGTGGCCCTCCCACCAGCCATGATCTGGCCGCATTGCATATAGAGAAGCACAGGGACCCAGGGATAATGTAACGGGGTCTAAAATGAGCTATGTAATGAAAATAGAAACTTTTTGTTTTAACCACTTGGGCGAAACAATGTTACCTTACGTCGCTTCGCCTTTTGGCCACCAGGGGCGCGAGCGGCGCGCCCGCAGCGTGTACCCGGAGCCGATGACCACCGGGCAACCGCGATCGCTCGTTACAGAGCGAGAACCGGGATCTGTGTGTGTGTAAACACACAGATCCGGTTCTCTCAGGGGAGAAGAAACTGATCGTGTGTTCATACTAAGTATGAACACCGATCTCTCTCTTCCCCCAGTCAGTCCCCTCCCCCCCTACAGTTAGAACACAACCAGGGAACACAGTTAACCCCTTTATCGCCCCCTAGTGTTAACCCCTTCCCTGCCAATGACATTTATACAGTAATCAGTGGATTTTTATAGCACTAATCGCTGTATAATTGTCAATGGTCCCAAAAATGTGTCAAAAGTGTCCGATTTGTACAAAGCAATATCGCAGTCACAATAAAAATCGCAGATCGCCGCCATTACTAGTAAAAAAAATAATATCAATAAGAATGCCATAAATCTATCCCCTATTTTGTAGACGCTTTAACTTTTGCTCAAACCAATCAATATACGCTTATTGCGATTTTTTTTACCAAAAATATGTAGAAGAATACGTATCGGCCTAAACTGAGGAAAACATTTGTTTTTTTGAAAAAATAACTAAAATTTGGGGAAAAAAAATTGGGGATATTTATTATAGCAAAAAGTACCAAATGTTGTGGTTTTTTTTTTCAAATTTGTCGCTCTTCTTTTGTTTATAGCGCAAAAAATTAAAACCGCAGAGATGATCAAATACCACCAAAAGAAAGCTCTATTTGTGGGGAAAAAAGGATGTAAATTTTGTTTGGGAGCCACGTCGCACATCTGCTCAATTGTCAGTTAAAGCGATGCAGTGCCGTATCGCAAAAAAATGCCCGGTCATTGAGCAGCCAAATCTTCCAGGGCGGAAGTGGTTAGCATGTTGATGCTAAGATTGGGGGGTGGGAGGCAAATTTCAGTCTTAAATATAATGCAGTTTTCAGGGTCCTGTATCTTCTTACCATCATATCCTGGTGGATGACCGTTGTGGTTTCCTGGAAAGCCCCAGTGTTGGTCTGCTTGCTGGTGAGATAAGTGACAGATTTCCGAATCTCTTCCACATCAACGTCAATATATTTCCGACATAAGGACATCACTTTCACCACAAAAGATGTGAGCCTGAGAAAACACAAAGGGGAGCAAATGGTGAAATTTTAAGTGGTTGTAAACCTAATGCCCCGTACACACGACCGGATTTCCTGTTGGAAAAAGTCTGATGAGAGGTTTTGGTCGGGAATCCTGACCGTGTGTATGCTCCAGACTTTTTCCAACAGGAAAACTGCTAGAAAAAGATAGAGAGTAGGATCTTTTTTTTCCCGTCAGGAAAAAAACTGTTCGGAATTTCCAATCGTGTGTACAAATTCCGACGCATGCTCGGAAACAAATGGACACATGCTCGGAAGCATAGAACTTAATTTTCTCGGCTCGTCGTAGTCTTTTACGTCACCGAGTTCTTGGCAGTCAAAAGTTCACCGGACTTTTGTGTGACTGTGTGTATGCAAGGCAGGCTTGAGAGGAATTCCGTTGGAAAAACCATTGTTTTTTTTTTCCGACGGGAAAACCGGTCGTGTGTACGGGGCATAAGAAATATGAATAAGAAATATGAATAAAGCATATCCCTCTATAGTGTGTACTTATCTCAATTAAAAGCACAAAGTATCATTCCTGTCTGCTGCTTTGTTCCTCTGCTATCAGCATGAATCACTTCTGACATGTTTTCCTGACACCAAGAGAAAAATAGTGACAGGGGAGGGGTTCCTTCCTTCCAATCATCTCTCAGAGCTCTCCTCACTGAGCTCTGCAGAGTGTAACTTAAGCTCTCCGCCCCCTTTTTTCTGGACTCTCAGACAAGCTTATAGATGTGACACTTTGAACCAGTGGCAGCCTGTAATGCAGGGGTTTTTTATTTTTTTTGAAGCATATGATTAGAGCCAGAGGCTCTAATAGGCTTAAAAAAAGGGTGGGTTTGGGGCACAGAGTACTGCGCCCTGAGCCCACCCAGTTGTGTGACAATAGCAAATTAATATGCGCTATTGTGTTCCTGATTCTACTCTCGGCCAATCAGGATGCGGGTCCTGAGACCCATCGCCCGATTGGTCGAGACGAGAAGCGATCCTATTGGCCGCCTAGGAGGGAGGAGGAGGGAGGAGACACAGGGCGGAAGCCGCTGTGGTGCAGAGGAAGAGAAAGACGCAGGGGAAGCCGTTGCCCGGAGGAAGCGCTGCCCGCCCGATGGGGTAAGTGCGGGGCTGGTGACCGACTAACTGACTGGGGGGGAGGGGGGCAGCAAACAATGCACCCACAAACAACCCCCCCCCCAAAAAAATATATACCACCAGCTGCCACTGCTTTGAACGGATGTACATAAAGAAGAGAAGCCTGCAGATAATCTTGTACAACTTATGTAGGAGGATTTGTTTTATCCCTGTGTATCACCTGAGGCCAGTCACTTCACTGTGTATATGTAAGTCTCTCTTTTTTTTTTTATTACAGTGTTCTTTATTCCCACACGGGATAAGATATTTTGTTCCATCTTCCTATGGGCTTTGGAAGGCTAGCTATGTGGTCTGACAGAGGAGTACATTTACTAAAGCTGGAGCACTCAGAATCTGATGCAACTGTGTATTGTAGCCAATCAGCTTCTAACCTAAGCTTGTTTAATTAAGCTTTGGCAATAAAACCTGGAAGCTAATTGGTTTCTATGCAGAAGTGAGCCTCATTTTGCACTCTCCGGCATTAGTAAATAAACCCCAGAGTGTCCTTCTTCTACCACGGCTGTCCAACAACACAGCTAACAAGGAGACAGCTACAATGATAGCTGGAACTTATCTCCAAGCACTTCTTCGAGACTATCACCAGCAAGAGAAATGCAGAGGGACAGTAGGCTGATATCCCCCCCCCCCCCTTCCCCTTACACATTCCTCTTGCTGGTGCTCAGTGGCGGTGCGGCCATAAAGGGCGCACGGGCGCTGCCCCCTCTCTCCGGCCACCTGTCTATCACCATAGATATATTCATGCATTGCATGAATCCATCTATGGTCGCCACTGCCACCCCTATTCAGGTGCCCGGCCCCTTTTCGGGCACCGGGAGCCTGAATTACAGCGGCGGGGTATTTTTTGGAAGCACCTGATTAGAGCCACAGGCTCTAATAGGCGTACAAAAAGGTGAACAGCGGGCGCCATGCTGGGCGCTCGCAGTTCACTCAGCGTTGTGTTAGGAAAGCAAATGAATATTCGCTTTCCTAACACTGAACCTCCTCTCAGCCAATCAGGTGCTCAGGTCTGTTACCTGTCACCTGATTGGCTGAAACGACAGGCGTTGTGATTGGATGCCTATAAGGCGTCCAATCATAGCAGAGAACGGGAAGACAGGGCGGGAGAAGACATCAAGGAGCGTGGAGGACATCGCCGCCATGACCCGCTGCCCCACCGAGACAGGTAAGTGCCGGGCGGGCGGGGGATGCACACTGGCAGCATTTGATGGGCACAGTAGTGACAATTGATGGGCACGCTGGCAGCAATTGATGGGCACAGTAGCGGCAATTGATGGGCACACTGGCGGCAATTGATGGGCACACTGTCAGCAATTGATGGGCACAGTAGCAGCAATTGATGGGCACACTGGCAGCAATTGATGGGCACAGTAGCGGCAATTAATGGGAAAAGTGGCAGCAATTGATGGGCACACTGGCAACAATTGATGGGGACAGTGGCGGCAATTGATGGTAACAATGGCAGCAATTGATTGGCACAGTGGCAGCAATTTATGTGCACACTGGCAGCAATTGATGGGTAAAGTAGCTGCGTTTGATGGCACAGTGGCGGCAATTTATGGGCACAGTGGCTGCTTTTGATGGGCACAGTGGCTGCTTTTGATGGGCACAGTGGCGGCATTTGATGGGCACAGTGGTGGCATTTGATGGGCACAGTGGCGGCATTTGATGGGCACAGTGGCGGCATTTGATGGGCACAGTGGCTGCAGTTGATGGGGTTTTTTTTCAGTTTGTTTGCGCCCCCCCCAAAAAATTTTGAGCACCAGCCGCCACTGCTGATGCTAGTCCTAAAATGTGCTTGGAGTCGGAGATAAGTGCCAGCTATCAATGTAGCTGTTGCCTTGTTAGATGCGTTGTTGGATGGCTGTGGAGGAAGGAGGGTGTCCTGCCAGACCATGTAGCTAGCTTTCCACAGCACATGAGAAGATGAGTTCTGGTGGCCACCAGTGGGTGTCTTCCAACAGCCAGCCTATCTGAGTAATGGTAATTAGGCTGCACCTGACATGGTTTGCTGGGAGGTATTTAATCCCACCCATAACTGAGGTTCCGTGCTTCAGTGTTCTTCCTGTGATCTGTGTATCTGCCTGATCCTTGTTCTTGGTTCCTGTGCCTGATTCTGAGCCTTGTACCTGCTCCTGTGACCTGCTCCTTGCTTCCAGTACCTTGCTCCCTGCTCCCATTGTTTCTTGTCCCAGTCCTGGATTATGGTTATGGATTACTGGTGTTGGGAAAGTAGTATTTGTCTGAATAAACTTCATTTAACCTTATTCAGTCTGGTTCCTTATTTTGTAAGGTACAGCCCACTGATCTGATCGTCCTTGCTGGATATCTCCATGTGGTATACCATACGCATGCGCACAGGAGATAATTCATTACAGCACCAGGGCACGCACATATGAGGCTTGGGATACATTTTGAAGAAGAAGTAGCTAGCAGGCGGTCAATAAGCTTTTATTGCTAAAGAGACAAGGGGGGGGGGGGGTTTACTAAAACCGGTGCACAGATAATCTGGTGCAGCTGTGCAAAGCTGTCCTTACCAAGTGCTGCTGGGTCTTTCTATCCAGGCGCCGTATGATCCATCAGGTTTCCTGTACTGTAGTATTCTTGAGTATCCTGGAACAGACGTATGGATCATTAACATTTAACTTTATCTCAAATGATTTTTGTTTTCAATTTTACCATATACATATAAACGGGCAACAACTACAAACACCTTTAACTTTATACACAATAGCCGCTGTTTGAGGAAAAATGTAGATGGCACTTTTCTGTTATAGGAAACAATGGTGGTGTGCCTGGGAAAGCAGGCTATGTGCTGCCCCCTGCCCGTTGGGATATTACATGGAACATGAGGGTGTCATGCGCGTATGTGCTCCTGCTCCATCATAGCTGCTCATCCTGGGTTTGACTGTGGCATTCTTCTTGTCTGTCCACCTGCAAGGTGATTAATGTGGTCAGACTCTGGGTAGAGACCAAACCTGATTTCAGCCAGCCAAGCCTGCAGTGTCATGTTTGTGATAGCGAGTGATAGATTGTGTAATACTTGAACAAGCTGCCTGTTTGTCTGCCCTGCTTTGCTAGATTGGGTTTCTCTGTGTGTGGATCAGATATCGACTATTCTCTAAACTCTGCCTGCCTTGTACCTGGACTGTCATTGAACCACTCTGCCTGTCTGCCAACTGTATGTACCTGTTTGCTTTGCTCACTTTGCGCCTGCCTGTGCCTGGTGGCCAGGCACTATAGCATTGTGTATAAGTCCTGGGGGCAACCGAGCACTGGTAGGCTTGCTTGCCCTATGGGAAAGGGGGCTGCTATAGGTGAAGAACACAGTAGCCAGCTATAGTGTCGGACCACCAGCATTAGGGGTAAGGGTGACAGGGGGCAGCAGGGCCATTTGCATAGCACATACTGTAACTTTTTAACAAAGAGTGCCGATTAATAAAAGACAGGAATTACCGCTCCAAACAGGTCCACTCCAACAAGGATCGCCTCTCCAGAAACCAAGGGTGCTGGCAATGCACAAGGCAATTCGAGAAAATTAAGATTAGGACAGCTATGAGTAAGCACTTTCTAAGTGTGAAGGGCATTAGCTGTCCTGAAGTTTTTTCGTTGCTGTGACATGTAGTGCCTGTTCATTTTTACTTTTCAATAAAGCCAAGTTGGATTGGAGTGCGGCTGTCCTAATCTTCATTTTCTCTATGTGCCGATTAATAAACATGGGTAGAGCTGTGATGCATTTTGCACATATGTTAATTTAGTGGCCACTTGCGAAACGCGTCACTGCCAAATGTCAAAAGTCAAACAATAAATATGACCTCCTTCAAATCTCCAAATTCCTTTTTTTTTATCCTGCTGTGATCTGACTTCCCGTTAGGGGGTGGCTACGTTCGTTCTCCATGGTCTCACTGTATGCAGGAACGCAACCACCCGCTCTTGCCCACTCCCAGGATGGATTATGGGATTTGTAGTGCGCATAGAGAAATGCACATGACCACAACTGATGTGCACTCCTTGTTCCAAACAAAGAGAAGTGAGGGGAAAAGGAGAGGATCAAAAACTCAAGGAGGATGTTACAAGGATGTTACCCCCAACAGGATGCCCTCTTAGTCCTTTATTGTGATGTGTGGCTTTAAAGTGTTAGTAAACCCAGGATCCTGCATTCACTATATCTGGTCGCACACAATACACAGAACATGGAAATGCAATTATTTTAGTAAATATAAACTGCTAAATACCTTTTCTCATAAGCAGTATATAGCAATCATGTGGCTTCTATCAGTGTCTGGTTAAAGCTTGTAGGACAGTGGTTCTCAAGTCCTGTCCTCAGGACCCACTAACAGGCCAGATTTTAAGTATTACCTTGGAGAGATGTAGACTAGAATACTGCAATCACTGAGCAGCAAATGATATCACCTGTGATGTATTTCAGTTATCTTACAAACCTGGCCTGTTAGTGGGTCCTGAGGACTGGAGTTGAGAACCACTGTTGTAGGAGGAGTTTTTATTCTCCTCTGGCTGTCCTATGAGGCTGCATGACCCTTGACTTTCTGTCTGGACGGTGCTGATTGGCTCTTTGCTGATCACATGCACCCTCTCTAGCAATACACGCCAAACTGAGCCTGTGCAGAGTGTCCCCAAGGCTCTGTTCTATCAGCAGATGGTTAGGGGACAGTAAAGGGGAGGATCAGAGAAAACAGGATTAAACAGCCTTTTTACACAATGCAGAGAATAAACCACTTAGGTTCCACAGTGAGTATAACAAGCATGCTTTACTGCATATATTGACTGATTTTACTGTTGTGGGTTTACAACCACTTTAAGGGAAACCTATGTGGTAAGGTGGGGGCGGGGACAAGTTAGACTTTTACAGGAAAATCAATATTTGCATCATCCGAATAAACCCCAGACCATCCCTTCTAACCATTTTTGCTTCATCACAATGAACCGATTGCTCACATTCCTCACCTCTGGGGACTGTCTTACCATTTCTCATGTTCTCCAGCCCCTGGTCCTTGCGGTCTGGTGGGAGATTTAACCACTTATCGGTGTGGTCGAGGTAGCGAATAGCGTACACCCCCGGAGCGGTGGAGATCATAGTCTGTTCAGCACAGCCATAGGGGACTCGGATCAACTTGCTCACGCCATCCGAGCTCAGGCTGTTATTAATGGTGTTTATTGGGTTGTCCACTGCGGGAGAATAAAACAAAGATTTACCATGAGGATAAATTATACATTTTTCTGTGTAAACTGAGATCTAATGGAGGAGTTGCTAAATGCAATAGTGAGAAAGAACATAATCTAAATTTTAAGATATATATGGAAAAATGATAAGCATAATGTTACGCTATCTTATCATTGTGTGATCATGTTTAACCACTTGCCGACCGCCTCACACCGATATATGTCAGCAGAATGGCTCTCCTGCACAAACTGACATACCTGTTGATCAATGTCCACCGGTGGCCCGCGATCGCGGCGAGGAGAGGCAGAACAGGGAACTGCCTATGTAAACAAGGCATTTCCCCGTGTTGCCTAGTGACATGACAGGGATCTACTGTTCCCAGTGATCGAGAGCAGTGATCTCTGTCATGTTTCAGTAAGCCCATCCCCCCTAGAGTTAGAACACACTGAGGGAACACACTTAACCCCTTGATCGCCCCCTAGTGTTAACCCAATCCCTGCCAGTGTCATTTATACATTAATCAGTGCATTTTTATAGCACTGATCAATGTAATAATGTCACTGGTCCCCAAAATGTGTAATTTTGGGTCAGATTTGTCCCCCGCAATGTTGCAGTCCCGCTAAAAATCGCAGATCGCCGCCATCACCAGTATGGCCTAAACTGATGAATAGACTATTTTTTTTATATATATATATATATATATATATATATATTTTGGATATGTATTATAGCAGAAAGTAAAAACATTTTTTTTTTCCAAAATTGTCAGTTTTTTCTTGTTTATAGCGCAAAAAATAAAAACCGTTGAGGTGATCAAATACCATCAAAAGAAAGCTCTATTTCTGGGAAAAAAAAGGACGTCAATTCTGTTTGGGTACAGCGTTGCACGACCGTGCAATTGTTAGGTAAAGCGACGTAGTGCCATATTGCAAAAAATGCTTTGGTCATTAAGGCGGTAAAACCTTCCGGTTAACCACTTCAGCCCCGGAAGATTTGGCTGCCCAATGACCAGGCCATTTTTTGCGATTCGGCACTGCGTCGTTTTAACTGACAATTGCGCGGTCGTGCGACGTGGCTCCCAAACAAAATTGACGTCTTTTTTTCCCCACAAATAGAGTTTCTTTTGGTGGTATTTGATCACCTCTGCAGTTTTTATTTTTTGCGCTATAAACAAAAAAAGAGCGTAAATTTTGAAAAAAAAGCAATATTTTTTACTTTTTGCTATAATAAATATCCCCAAAAAATATATAAAAAAACAATTTTTTTCCTTAGTTTAGGCCGATATATATTCTTGTACATATTTTTGGTAAAAAAAAAACCGCAATAAGCGTATATTGATTGGTTTGGGCAAAAGTTATAGCGTCTACAAAATAGGAGATAGTTTTATGGCATTTTTATTATTATTATTTTTTTTTTACTAGTTATGGCGGCAATCTGCGATTTTTATCGGGACTGCGACATTAAGGCGGACACATCGGACACCTTTGACGTTATTTTGGGACCATTTTCATTTATACAGCGATCAGTGCTATAAAAATGCACTGATTACTGTGTAAATGACACTGGCAGTGAAGGGGTTAACCACTAGGGGGCGAGGAAGGGGTTAAGTGTGTCCTAGGGAGTGATTCTAACTGTAGGGGGGCTGGGCTACCAGTGAAACGACATTGATTACTGCTCCCGATGACAGGGAGCAGTAGATCAGTGTCCTGTCACAAGGCAGAATGGGGAAATGCCTTGTTTACACAGGCATACGCCTGTTCTGCAGCTCCGTGACCCGATTGCGGTACACTGGCGGACATCGAGTCCGCGGGTCCCACGGGCACGATCACGGAGCTCGCGGCAGGGACGTGCGTGTGCCCGCACGGTGTGAAATTCAAAGGGGCGTACAGGTACGTCCCTTTGCGCAGCCGCGCCATTCTGCCAACGTAAATGTTCGTGCGGTGGTTGGCAAGCGGTTAAGAATGTAATCCAATTTCTAAATATATATGTCTGTCTGAAGGAAAAAAGATTTAAGAGTTGTGCAATCAGCAATACTCATGCTCCCTGCTGGCTCTAGCTCTGTAGGGGGTATGTTAGACCTCTGCAGAGAGACCACTGCTTTCACACAAAGAACAAGGGTCGTTCTCTACAGCATGCTGGCAGGGGGACAGGCTTTCCTATTCAGACTGTGGCTGCCTTCCACCAAAAACAAACCATACGACTTTTGCAAAGCATTTGTTTTGCTTCATACTGAATTTAGCTGATTCGAAATAAAAGATCAATTAACCTTTATTCAGGTCAATTCCCATGGAAATTTTCTTTGACTTTTAGGTGCGTGCCTTGTTGGTCTAAATGCAGCCATGACAGTACTTACTGGTCATTTTCACACTAGAACGGAAATCAGCATCTGGGATCACATTCGAAGGTAACTCGTCATCGAATCGTAAAAGTCTTCTGGATGCATCTGCATGAAAAAGGAGACAAAAAAAAGAGTGCAAGTTACAATATGTGGGATAAACAGGACTTCAAGGGTACCTGTATTTCCTTTAACAATGTTAACAGACAGTAGAGCATTAATTCAAACTTGCTATATAGCTTTAGTCATGTTGTGAAGCATTTAAAACCAAGGACGGTCTGCTATGCAAAGAGATATTATGGATCAATTGGTTTCATTTGGATTTTGAAATCAGGTTGCCCCAGATTTAAGATTGAGATGGTCAATACATAAGATAACTGGACTGTAAAGATAAAGAGAAAAATAACTGTTTACATGGATATAGAGGGTATTAAAGGATTTTGTGGGATGTGATGTCCTCATTTGTATTTAAAGAGTATTTTTAAACATTTCTAAGACAAGAGGAGCTTCCCATATATACAGGAGGACATTCATGATTTGTTATGAGGGTAGTACACACAGGGCTGGGACAAGGGGTGGGCAGGAGGGACCGCTGCCCTGGGCACTGTGGTATCATGTGAGGTTCAGGGGCACCACAAGGAGATTGGGGGAAGGGGATTTGTGTTGGGAGGGGGAATTTGGGGGGGGGCGGCAGGAAGTAAAAATAGTTCTAGGGAAAACTTGGGGAGGTGTACTAGGAGTGGGGATTTGTGTTGAGAGGGGAGATGGGGGAATAGGATTTGTGCTAGGATGGGGGATTTGGGGGTTTGTGCTAGAAAAGGTAATATGGTGGGGGGATTTGTGCCAAGAGGGGAATTCTTTTTTTTGGAGGGGGATTTGTGCTAGTGTAGCACCTACTACGTTTTGGTAGGTGCTAGAATGAGGTTTTTCTATGTAAAGGTATTAGTGCCAGCAAATTTAGGCAGGCCTGTGCATTAAGCTAGGCCTGTTTGTTTTGATCTGGGACTGGGAGTGTTCAGTGTAGCAGTGGGTGTGACCACTTTTGCTCAGGCTCAGAGACGCCTCCCCTGCTTCCAGTCAGAATATTCTGGAATAGGAGGCTGGGTCTCGTGCTGGAATGGCAGGTAGCTCATGTGAGGGAGTTCTGCCAATTCCCATTCAGTATTGGCAGGGGGCGGGCCTCCTATATAAGCTGCTGGGGAGGAGTTGTCAGAGAAAGAAAGATGGAGGGCTAGTGTCTGTGTGGTGGTCCCCAGCCTGGGGCCTACCATGTGCTGAGGGGGGGGGGAGTTCCAGGGAGGACTTATCTCTCACCTGCATCGCAGAGGTAGGGTGCCCACGTGTCCTGGATTGCCCGGGATTATCCCGTAATTGACATCTTTGTCCCTGGTCCCGGGCACCTTCATTCCGGGACAATAAAGTGTCCCTGAATTGCCCTCTTGGCCGATCTGATGCCCCCTAAAAATTGCCACCGCATTGCCACTGTCCCTCACTGCCCGCTGTGCTAGTTCTGTCCGAGACCGCTTCATTTCACCCCCAGACGCTGCCTGGCTCACTGCCAAAACAACTGGTTGCTAGGCATGGCCCGACTAGCGTCTAACAACCAGTGACGTCATGACAAGGAGGAGAGTGGAGGCCCAGGATTCCGAGCGAGCCGGAGGAGGATTCCTCCTCGGCGTCCTCGCGCCTAAGCTCCGCCCCCCTACTCCACCCCCGACTCCGGCTCTTACCTGATGGCTGTTCCTGCACTGGAAGAAAGGTAGGCGAAATGCTCCCTGCACTGCCCTAACTCTGAGTAGCTCATGGTAACTCTGCTCCCTCCCATACACTGCCCCCCTCCAGACTCCAGTCATGCTGTACATTATACTGCTCTCCACTACCACTACCACCCCCTCCCAACATACTGCCCTCCACTGCCACCCCTCCTATTATACTGCCCTCCACTGCCACCCCTCCTATTATACTGCCCACCAATAACTCCCCCTATAATACTGCCCTCCACTATCACACCCTCCCATCATACTGCCCCCCCTGCCATTATACCGCCCTCTACTGCCACCCCTCCTATTATACTGCCCTCCACTAACCCCCGTCCCATCATACTGCCCTCCACTATCACCCCTCCCATCATACTGCCCTCCACTACCACCCCTCCCATCATACTGCCCTCCACTACCACCCCTCCCATCATACTGCCCTCCACTACCACCCCTCCTATCATACTGCCCTCCACTACCACCCCTCCCATCATACTGCCCTCCACTACCACCCCTCCTATCATACTGCCCTTCACTACCACCCCTTACATCATACTGCCCTCCACTAACCCCCTCCCATTATACTGCCCTCCACTACCACCCCTCTCAACATACTGCCCTCCCTCCCATCATACTGCCCTCCACTACCACCCCTCCCATCATACTGCCCTCCACTACCCCCCTCCCATTATACTGCCCTCCACTACCACCCCTCTCATCATTCTGCCCTCCACTAACCCCCCTCCCATTATACTGCCCTCCACTGCCCCCCCTCCCATCATACTGCCCTCCGCTACCACCCCCTCCCATAATACTGCCCCCCATACCATTATACTGCCCTCCACTGCCACCCCTCCAATTTTACATTATACTGCCCCCTCCCATTATACTGCCCTCCACTGCCACCCCTCCCATTTACATTATACTGCCCTCCACTACCCCCTCCCATTATACTGCTCTCCACTGCCACCCATGTCATTTACATTATACTGCCCCCCCATTATACTGCCCTCCACTACCACCCCCTCCCATCATACTGCCCCCCTCCCATTATACTTCCCTTCACTGCCCCCTCCCATTTTACTGTCCTCCACTGCCACCGCTCCTATCATACTGCCCTCCACTGCCACCCCTCCCATTATACTGCCCTCCACTAACCCCCCCATTATACTGCCCTCCACTACCACCCCCTCCCATTTTACTGCCCTCCACTGCCACCCCTCCCATTTTACTGTCCTCCACTGCCACCCCTCCTATTATACTGCCCTCCACTGCCACCCCTCCTATTATACTGCCCTCCACTAACCCCCCCATTATACTGCCCTCCAGTACCACCCCTTCCCTTCATACTGCCCCCTCCCATTATACTGTCCTCCACTGCCACCCCTCCTATTATACTGCCCTCCACTGCCACCCCTCCTATTATACTGCCCTCCACTAACCCCCCCCATTATACTGCCCTCCACTACCACCCCCTACCATCATACTGCCCCCTCCCATTATACTGCTCTCCACTGCCACCCCTCCCATTTACCTTATACTGCCCTACACTACCCCCTCCCATTATACTGCCCTCCACTGCCATCCCTCCCATTTACATTATACTGCCCTCCACTACCCCCCCCATTATACTCTGCTACCTCCCATACACTGCCCCCCTCCAGTCATGCTGTACAGTCCCCCTATACTGCCCTCCACTACCCCAGCCCCTCCCATTACACTGCCCTCCACTACCCCAGCCCCTCCCATTATACTGCCCTCCACTGCCACCCCTCCCATTTACATTATACTGCCCTCCACTATACCCCCTCCCATCATACTTCCCTCCACTACAGTAGTACTAAGGGGGCACTCTGGAAGAGGATGTAAGGGGGCACTCTGGAAGAGGATGTAAGGGGTCACTACAGAGGGTGTAAGGAGGCACTAAGGGGGCACCCCGGAGGATGTAGGGGGGCTCTGACTAAGTTAGTACCGCCAGAGTGCCCTCTTTCATCCTCCCTTACAACCTCCAGGGTGCCCCCTTAGTGCCTCCAGAGTGTCTCTTTACTTCCTGCAGAGTGCCCCCTTACATCCTTCGGAGTGCCCCACCACCAAGGTGGTATAGTAGTGGCTGACAGACTATCAGGAGGTGGTATTGCACTCCTCTTCCTCCTCTCTCTACTAACCACCCCGCCATACACTCCGCACTCCTCTCCTGTACATATTACCCCCCGCCATACACGCCGCACTCCTTTCCTGTACATATTACCCCCACCATACACTCCGCACTCCTCTCCTGTACATATTACCCCCTGCCATACAGGCCGCACTCCTCTCCTGTACATATTACCCACCTCCATACACGCCGCACTCCTCTCCTGTACATATTACCCACCTCCATACACTCCGCACTCCTCTCCTGTACATATTACCCACCTCCATACACTCCAGACTCCTCTCCTGTACATATTACCCCCACCATACATTCCACACTCCTCTCCTGTACATATTGCCCACCTCCATACACTCTGCACTAATCTCCTGTACATATTACCCCCACCATACACTCCGCACTCCTCTCCTGTACATATTACCCACCTCCATACACTCCGCACTCCTCTCCTGTACATATTACCCACCTCCATACACTCCGCACTCCTCTCCTGTACATACTACTCACCACCATACACTCTGCATTCCCTATTTAACATAACCACATTCTGCACTTTATAAGTCATCTCAGACTCTCTTTAACAACACCTCCTTTAAGCCAATATTTAGCGCAATTTAAGACATGTCCACTGTTCACCACAACGCGCTTTGCGCACCATATTGTTGTTCTTCTTGATGCCTAGGACCCACTTTTGATCTTGCACACGGGCCCGCTGATTTCATGATACGCCCCTGCCCCAAAAATCAGCAATAAAAGATGTCAAAAATCATCTTATAGGGTACCCAGCCGGTACCCTATAATCATCAGCCACTAAAACAGTCTCTGTGAAAGCTTCAGAGATATAAAGGGGAACTGCTCACCATTTTGAAAGTCTCATAACTGCTTATTAATCCGTCCAACAAACAGACTAGTCCGTACGAGGTACAGCACGCTTACGCGTTTCACTCAACAAGGAGCTTACTCTAAAGCCTTGTACACACGGTACGATTATTGGCAGGGGATTGTCTGTTGACAGACTGTTGTCCTAAAATCTGACCGTTAGTACGCTCCTTCTGTCCAACTTTCGGCCAACAAATGTTGGATTGCAAGCTAGTAAATTTTCAGCAGACAACGGTCTGTTGTCTGATTTACGTATGGTCAGTACACAAGTCCGTCACACACAAGTCCAAAGTACAAACACGTATGTTCGGAATCAATGCTCACCAAACACAAAATTAGCAGAAGGGGCCCAAAGGGTGGCGCTCAAGAGCTGAAGTTCCTCATAGTACGTCACTACGTTCGTGCTTGTTGGCCAACAATTGTGTACTGTTAGTATGCAAGACAAGTTCCTGGCACACACCCTTTGGACAAAAATCAGATACTCGGTTGGTCAACAATCATATCGTGTGTACGAGGCTTTAGGATTTCTTGTTTGGAATTTTTACCACACAATGTTACAGGTGACGTGAGTGGACATGACAGGTGTGAATGTACCCATAATTAACTTGCATAAACATGATATTACCACTCTATACCCAATATCTGTACATTTGCAAACTTTCTAAAATGTCTTAAAACAATGAAAATACAGAATTTTAGAAAAAGGTAGGGATAGCAAATGGTAGTAGGTAGGAGTCAGAAAGGGGTTGGAGAAGCTCAACCAAGAGACACACTTGCCAATTATAGGGCATGGGCTGCGGTTCATATAAACATAAATGATAGAAGCCATTAAACCTCTTTAGAAATGAAGCTGATAGTTTATGTGATTTGGCAAAATCAAACGATAGGCCTCACTTCTCAAGTGTTTATAAAGAACTAAAGAACTATTAGTGGGCATGTTTATCTACTACCTTATACCTCCTCACTATTGGTCAGTAAGGACACCTATCACACTGATAGGCCAATAGTGATGCTCTGGGAGCTGCTCAGGGGATGGAACAAAGCACAAGACTCTTATGCCCCATACACACGATCGTTTTTCATGCCGTTAAAAATGCCATTAAAAAAAATGGCCATTAAAAATTATTGTGTGTAGGCTCCAGAGCATTTTTAACGACGTGAAAAACGGCCATTAAAAATTTCGAACATGCTCTCTTTTTTCACGTCGTTTTTCATGTCGTTTTTTTTAACGACGTGAAAAACGATAGTGTGTATGCTTTAACGACGTGAAAAAAAACGCGCATGCTCAGAATCAAGTATGAGACAGGAGCGCTCGTTCTGGTAAAACTAGCGTTCGTAATGGAGATAGCACATTCGTCACGCAGTCACGGACTGAAAAGCACGAGACTGAAAAGAGCGAATCGTCGCTCAACAAACTTTACTAACATGAAGGGTGGCGCCATTCGAACGGAACTTCCCCTTTATAGTGCCGTCGTACGTGTTGTACGTCACTGCGCTTTGCTTGATCGTTTTTTAAAATGATCGTGTGTACGCAAGACAGGCTTGAGAGGAAACATGAAAAAAAACGACGTGAAAAACGGCAAGAAAAAAAATGGCAAGAAAAACGATCGTGTGTATGGGGCATTAGAGCCCATTCACACAGGAGCGGCACGACTTGTGCCACGACTGTGCTGGGCGATCTCCACACGACTTCAAAGCAGACTTCCAAAATGACTTCTGTATTGAAGTCAATGGTAGTCGTCTTGAAGTAGTACAGGAACCTTTTTCTAAGTCGGAGCGACTTCAGTCGCTCCGCTTAGAACGGTTCCATTGTACAGAATGGGACGCGACTCGTCAGGCGGCTGAGACGCCTGACGAGTCGCCCCTGTGAGAATGGGGTCTTAGTTGATATTGGTATTTGCATAATGGAGCACACTAAATAGTGCTCTGAAAGATATCCAAGGTTGTGGCAACCATCCAAAGCTTAGTATTAGAGATGTGCACAATGAAAAAAAAAATTTTGTTTCTCGATTAATTTGTCAAGTAAATCATTTTGTCGTATGGGTTATGTTAGGCCTCTTTTACACTGGCGAACTCTGCCAGCAGATCCTCCTGCTCAGCAGATGAGCTCTCCGCTGAGCGGACACAGACACAGCCCGCTCCTCTCTATGGGGGGTCAGGTGTAAACAGACCGCCTGTCCGTTTATCTTCGACTCTTAACCGATGCAGTCTGTTTTTGGCAGATCGGATCGGATGCCGGCGGATGTCAACGGACACATGTCCTTTGACATCCGCCGCTCCATAAAGGGCGATGGACGGTCCCATTAGGACCGTCTGAAAAACTGACAGAATGAATGAATGACTTGTATAGCGCTACAAATGCAAACTGAATCGCCTCAAGGCGCTTTTTGCAGCCAGTGTCTGCTTGGCTGGTGCGGTTGTTAACCCCGTAGGATCTCGACGCCCTTGGGACACACATTCGTACACATATATGCTGGGCCAATTTGGACAAGATCCAATTAACCTACCAGCATGTCTTTGGAGTGTGAGAGGAAACCAGAGTAAACCCACGCAGACACAGGGAGAACATGCAAACTCCAGGCAGATGGTGTTATGGTTGGGATTCGAACCAACCTTTTAGCTGCTAGGTGAAAGTGCTAACCACTAAACCACCTGAGCTGACAGGTGCACCCAATTGATCCGCCTGTGAGAAAGGGACCATAGAAGGATTCGTTTTGGAAATTTGTTTCATGTGTAGCGGGGTCCTCAATTTAGGGGTAGTGTTTGAGTGGTAGTTATGCTCAAACACCTAAATTGTTAGGACATTATCAACCATTTTTGTCTGCAGGAAGCGTATCGGTGTACTGTTCCCTGTGGCTTGCGGGTGGCGCTGCCATAGTGGGCCGGGGTTGAACCGCTGATACAGTGCTGTGCCTTGTGTGTCCCCTCTCGGCAACCATACAGTGGGCATGGTCGGCCTGCTGTGTATGCTGGGAGAGGATATAAAAGGGGCGGATGCTGCCTGTAGGGGTGGTTCGTCGTCGGGAGTCCTACTCCCAGGGAGTCTGTGTTCCTGTCCGCCCTGGGCACCTTTGGCCCAGGGGCGGTGGTCGGTGAATCAGTCCCAGGCACCTTTAGCCCTGGGGCTGCAACTAAAGGCCTTGGACCCAGCACCTTTGGCTGGGGCCCATCAAGGATCAAGGAATCTCAGGGTGCCGCCTTGCGAGGGGACCCGCATCTTAGATGAGGAGGTCGGGGGAGGACCGTTCCGAGGGACTGGTGAGAAGTCACAGTGAAGGAAGGGGCCCGGTAACTCTCTGGAGGGATGTCTTCTCCTTACAAAGAGGCCAAGCTTTGAAAACCAAGTTCACCAGGTCTGTGGCAGAGACCAAGTTCATCAGGTCTGTGGCAGAGACCAAGTTCACCAGGTCTGTGGCAGAGACCAAGTTCACCAGGTCTGTGGCAGAGACCAAGTTCACCAGGTCTGCGGCAGAGACCAAGTTCACCAGGTCTGTGGCAGAGACCAAGTTCACCAGTTTGTGTAGTGATTGTGCGGTTAGTTAAAGTACCATTTTGGCTGCTAGTCCCTATCTAGGGAGACTATCCAAATGGGCTAAGTCTGCTTGAGAAGCCAAGCAGTGAAGTGTATTACGTTTGTGCCTGGACCTCTCCCACACCTTATGCTGTCCTGTTCTCTCTCCAACCTTTCCTATCCGAGACTGTCTTTTAAGAGAAATAAACTCTACGTTGGAGTTACGGCTGGTGTGGACATTGAAGTCATTGGGGGAAATAGAGACTTGTCTTTATTGAGCATGGAGACAAGGGCCATTCTCTGGAGAACCTGGCTGTGGAGACCTGTTTCATAACACCGCTCAACCTCTTTACACAGGAGGGTACGGGCATATAGAGCTGGGTGTGCCCTCTCTTACTGCGAGGAGCCAAAGACAAGGAGGAGAGGGTGGTAAGCGCTATACGTGGGGGTTCGAGTCCGGGATTTCTGCAGCCTAAACCCCCCAGAGTTTGGACTTTATTCCCCCTGTGAGGCTCCGTGGAGGTCGGCCATCTTTGAAAAGAAAGTGACTGCGCCACGAGGAGAGCCCAAGCTGCGTAGTACGTGGGCGTGTCAAGAGTAAGAAAGCCTGCGAACATTGCAGAAGATGGGAGAAGCCTCGCCATGTGATGAGTTGCACGTGGTGACTTTGGCACAAAAGGGACAGTGCACAATGAATCGGCAAGCGGAGAACATGGCGTCTAATGCCCCATGGATTCCAGTTCCAAGTACCATGAATGTGTCTTCGTTTGCTGCTCCTTTGATGGATATGGGGATCCGACTGAAGCCTTGGGGTCGCTTCGCCCTCTACGTTCACAGAGATGCAGAGGCCCTTGGAGTGGTTTGTCCCGGATTCCAGGGACTAGTGGTGCACCTTCGGCCTTTCGGAAGATGCGAAAGATGTAAGGAGTTCTTATTCGAGGTAGGGAAACCCACAGAAAAGCCTTGGGCCTTCCGTCTGAATTGCCTTACGGGCGCCACTACTCTTGAGGAGGAAACCAGCGCTTCTGCAGTCACCCCTACGTGCACTGTCAAGACTTCGGAGGAAGTTGTTGTGAATGTTCCGGCAGCTGAGGAACCGGAGACGGAGAAACTGGAGGATGATGCCACGGTTGTCACAGAATCCTTGCTCCCACCGCCCAAGCGGAAGGTTGGCTACATGAAAGCCTCCTGCAGTTGTGGTCGAGCTATACCCCAGCATTTACCTGAGTCGGATCGCCCAATCGGAGGGACCTCCAGACGATCCGCGACAGCTACAGGTCGAGGTAAGCCGGGGGAAGAGAGCAGAGAAAAGCATCCAGGGTGTTGGGGATGCTTGGGTCCTGGACCCCAAAGAACTTGAACTTGCCAGAGATAGTGGTTCCTCTGTCACTAGGAACTACTTACTAGCAGAGGATTGTGACACCTCTGATTTAGAGTAATCTTCTGATGTAGGAGAAGACGTAGAGATAGATGAAATATTCATCAAAAAGGGCTGGGACAGAATACCCCTATCCTCCACCAGAAGTAGAAGGGACTCACCCAAGTCTGCTGGGGATGTTACACCCCGGGTGGAAGCCCATGTGTCTGAGGAGGGCCCTGACCCCATGCCTGAGTCGTCCGGACCTGTGGTGCCCGTGCACATTACTACGGATGACTGTGTGTTGTTGCGAGCTGCTGTAATGGGTCCCAGGGCAGTGAAAGTGCCCAGGCATCCAGAAGCCATTGTTTTGCCAGGTGCGGGAGACAGTGCCACACTTCCACCACTCTCCAGGCTGCAGCGGCTGTTCAACCAAAAGGTGGCTGCTGATTACGGATGGGAGTACCCGTATGTCACCAGAGACTTACTGTTCGAGGTGGAGGCCTACAGCGAGAGATGGTACGCGGACTTTCTGTGGACTCATTTAAAAGTACAACACGCCCGCAGGTATCTCTCATGTTCCGCGGCTGTTGCCGAGAGATACAGGGGGTGCAAGAAGGAATGGATGTTGGGTCGGCACATTCATGCAGATCGGGTGGTTGTGTGTCGGAAGGAGTGTGAAGATGCCATCTATTCAATAGAGACCTTTGATAAAAGATGGAAGCTCCTCATCTTGCCTGATCCAAAGTTTTATTTGTGAGAGACTGAACGCTGTGTTTTTTTTTTTTTGTGCTTTTGTTCCGGAGTGTACTCTCCTGGAGTTCAGGAACTTTGCCCTTGCAAATCGGGGTAGTCTACTCAGCTGGAGAGCAGGGGAGCTGTTGATGTTTTTCTCTCCGCTCACAGAGCAACAAAGACAGAGACTTTGGGGTAGAAATAGTTTAGGGACACAGCCAGATTCAAAGAAGAAGAGGAAGATTTGCCTTCAAAGAAAGAAAAAAACGTTTTTTTTGGGGGACAAGTGTCTTGACGGTGGCACTTCCACTAGGTGGCGGTGTTTCTTAAGTTTGAACTACATTTAAAAGTGTTTTACTTTTTAGCAGGAAAGGATTTTTCCCTCGGGGAGAGTCTTTTCTCTTCTAATGTACATAGAAGGTTAGGATGTGTAATTTGTTGGTTTTGTGTGTTTATTTCTCCCTCTGCAGGTGGACACCAAGCAGCCACTGAGGATGGGTGGGTTTAGATATTGCAGGAGGGGAGGAAAATGTGAATGATAAAAAAATGTTTTGCTTTAATATATGTGACATTTGAGAATGGGATGAACACGTTTGTTTTCTGCTATTCTTCCTTCATCTCTTCATTTTACCTCCCTTTCCCCATGTTCAGGTTTCGGCACAAACAAACAATTTTCTTAAAAATTTCATTTTGTACATAGTTTCTGGAATAGGTCTATGTTGACTCAGGCTTGAGAGGCATAGGTTTGCTCCAGACACTGGGGACAGTGTCTATTTTAGTGGGGGGAGTGTGTAGCGGGGTCCTCAATTTAGGGGTAGTGTTTGAGTGGTAGTTATGCTCAAACACCTAAATTATTAGGACATTATCAACCATTTTTGTCTGCAGGAAGAGTATCGGTGTACTGTTTTCTGTGGCCTGCGGGTGGCGCTGCCATAGTGGGCCAGGGTTGAACCGCTGATACAGTGCTGTGCCTTGTGTGTCCCCTCTCGGCAACTATACAGTGGGAGTGGTCGGCCTGCTGTGTATGCTGGGAGAGGATATAAAAGGGGCGGACGCTGCCTGTAGGGGTGGTTCATTGTCGGGAGTCCTACTCCCAGGGAGTGTGTGTTCCTGTCCGCCCTGGGCACCTTTGGCCCAGGGGCGGTGGTCGGTGAATCAGTCCCAGGCACCTTTAGCCCTGGGGCTGCAACTAAAGGCCTTGGGCCCAGCACCTTTGGCTGGGGCCCATCAAGGATCGAGGAATCTCAGGGTGCCGCCTTGCGAGGGGACCCGCATCTTAGACGAGGAGGTCGGGGGAGGACCGTTCCGAGGGACTGGTGAGAAGTCACAGTGAAGGAAGGGGCCCGGTAACTCTCTGGAGGGATGTCTTCTCCTTACAAAGAGGCCTTGCTTTGAAAACCAAGTTCACCAGGTCTGTGGCAGAGACCAAGTTCACCAGTTTGTGTAGTGATTGTGCGGTTAGTTAAAGTACCATTTTGGCTGCTAGTCCCCATCTAGGGAGACTATCCAAATGGGCTAAGTCTGCTTGAGAAGCCAAGCAGTGAAGTGTATTACGTTTGTGCCTGGACCTCTCCCACACCTTATGCTGTCTTGTTCTCTCTCCAACCTTTCCTATCAGAGACTGTGCTTTAAGAGAAATAAACTCTACATTGGAGTTACGGCTGGTGTGGACATTGAAGTCATTGGGGGAAATAGAGACTTGTCTTTATTGAGCATGGAGACAAGGGCCATTCTCTGGAGAACCTGGCTGTGGAGACCTGTTTCATAACACCGCTCAACCTCTTTACACAGGAGGGTACGGGCATATAGAGCTGGGTGTGCCCTCTCTTCCTGCGAGGAGCCAAAGACAAGGAGGAGAGGGTGGTAAACGCTATACATATATTTGGATTTTTTTCATATATTCGTTGTTCCTAATCGATTCGTATTTCTTTCTCGTACATCACGGGACACAGAGCGACATAGTCATTACTAATGGGTTATATAGTTACCGTCAGGTGCTGGCACTGGCAACTTCCAAAACCGGAAGTACCCTCCCCTATATAAGCCCCTCCCATCCGGGAGCACCTCAGTTTTTTGCCAGTGTCTAAGGTGTTGGCCAAGAAGAAACATGTGTTTTTCACTGAGCTTGCGTACAGGTTCTTTTGGGCCTCAGTAAGCTATTCCGGATCCGACCAAAAAAGCTTCATAGCTAAACGGTCGGTACCCGGGCCTTGCAAAGAGAAGAGCAAGGTTTTGCCTGTAATGCTTCTCTTAGGAGAGCTGGACCCTGGGATCCAGAGCTCTGGTCATACCCACGACCAAGATGTTTTCTGTGCAGGGTGCTATACAGGTCCAGGGGAGTGGAATCCTTGGGAACCCGGTCCCTGAAGGTTTGATTACAATGCCTGCCGTGATAGGTGAAGTTTGGGCTTTTGTGGACCAAACAAAGTCCTGCGGCGAGGAACAGGTAAGTGGGGGCCCCCAGGAACTTGGTTCTATTGGGGGACCCCCAAGCCTAATTTGTCTTTCTGTCTGTTACCTAATGGTATTCCCGCAAGATTCTGTGCATGCCTGTAACTACTAAAAAAATGTAATAATTTTTAATGGTGGTCAAGAAAAAAAAAAAAAAAAAAAAAGTTTTTTTATATATATTTAGTATATTAGACTGCGGTACCTGTGTTTGTCCACTAGAGGCCGCTGTGGAATGTTTTCTTGTCATGTGGACTAGTTTCTTCTCAGAGAGCAAAGTCCAGGCAGTTGGTGAGTTCTCCTATAGGAAACTGCTTCCTCTGCCATGTTGCAGTGCTCGTCCATCCCCCGGCCTGCGGCAAAGAGGGGCCCTGGCTCCTGTCCCTGGTTTCCATGTTTGAAATTAGCGCCGAGGGCGCACGTGGCCGCGCGCGTGCGCGTGCACGCGCCTCTATATATAGAGGTGAGCCGGAAAAGGGGGCGGAGCCTGGGGGATGACGCTCTGTGCGCGCCGCAGCGCTTCTGCGCATGTGCGGGCGTCCCAGCAGGTTTTTAAAAGCCACAATATTGTAGTAAGCTGGCTATGAAGTACAGAGACAGAGCTGGCAACATTTAAAGGCATACAGCAAGCGGTTGATACAGGCATCCCCTAGAAAGGCACATTAGTAGACACCAACTGTTTATTATAGCAGCATTTATGCTAGACTATTATCAGTAACTGGTGTATTTCGGCTGGAATACCTCAGCTTTGTGGCTTAGGAATATGCCGTCTAAAAACTCCGGGACTAGAAATTCCAGGAGGAATAGGGGGTCTCCATCGGGCTCTGAGGATCTTGGGCATGCTTTGGCTGCACCAGTCTCCCCTGAAGAATCAGAGGTTAGTGACCGTAGGGCACCCCCAGGAGTACCTGGTACTGTGGCTGTCCTCAGTTCACCTGCTCCTGTGTATGTAACAGAGGAGGTTTTTTCCTCAGCTCTGGGAGGACTGGAAGAGAGATTGTCAGCATTAATCGCTGCTTCCCTGTCACAGGAGAAAAGCGCTCGATCTCCGTCTCCTCCCTCAGAGTGCCTGTTAACAGAGCAACAGTCCCATACAGAGGTCGACCTACCTGAGGGGGATCAGGATGAGGTTGATTCGGTTGTAGAGGAATCAACAGTGGAAGAGCCGTTCTCAGCATCACATGCTGAGAGGTTATGGGTTCAGTCCCTGACTAATATGGTCCGATCAGCATTTAAAATGCCACTTGCGGAGCCATCATCCACTTCTGTCTCCTCATTGGGGTCGCTAAAAGCTCCCCAGACTGTTTGTTCCTTTCCGATCCATCCTTTACTGGAGGGGCTCATTTACCAGGATTGGGAGCATCCTGACAAAATATTTACTCCCCCCAAGAGATTTCCGGTGGTCTATCCCATGGAGGATAAGTTCATCAGAAAATGGAAGGTCCCTACAGTGGACGCAGCCATCTCTTGTGTGAATAAATCACTGACATGTCCGGTGGAAAATGTCCAAATGTTCAAGGACCCAATAGATAAAAAATTGGAGTCATTATTGAAATCTGCTTTTTCTACAGCAGGATTGGTGACACAACCAGCAGTGGCAGCTATAGGGGTATGCCAAGCAGTGAAGGATCAGTTGAAACAGGTCTTAAGAGACTTGCCGGATCAGCAGGCTCTTGCCCTAGCTGATCTACCTAGAGCCTTATGCTTTGCGGTGGACGCTATAAAGGATTCAATCCATCAGGCCTCCCGCCTTACGCTGTCTGTAGTACATATGCGCAGGCTTCTATGGCTCAAAAACTGGTCTGCTGAAGCTCCCTGTAAAAAATTGCTGGTCAGCTTCCCATTTCATGGGGAGCGCTTATTCGGGGAAGACCTGGACAAGTATATCCAGAGAATTTCCAGCGGTAAAAGTACACTTTTGCCGGTTAAAAATAGAGTTAGAGGTCCCTCTTTTAAGAGGCCTGCTTCTCCAGTCCCTAGGACATCGGCTGTGAAACAGTTCCGACGGCCTCCCCGGTCAAATCCCGGAGGTAAAAATCAGGGACAGTTACAGGGTAACAAGAAGCCCTGGAGCAGGAGAGGTACAAAACCTCCCCCAAAGTCAAATGCATGAAGGGTTGCCCCCACCCAATCGGGTGGGGGGAAGACTTCAGTTGTTCACAGAAACCTGGCGGGACACGATCCGAGACAGATGGGTGCTCTCCGCAGTAAATCTGGGATACAAATTGGAGTTAAAAAACTCCCCTCCTTCCCGCTTTATAAGGTCAAACGTGCCAAGGGATCCCCAGAAGAGAGGATCCCTCCTGTTGGCACTGGAACAATTATTGCTTCAAGCAGTAATTATAGAGGTTCCCCTGGAAGAATGGGGGTTCGGGTTTTACTCAAACCTCTTTACAGTTCCGAAGCCAAACGGGGACGTGAGGCCCATATTAAATCTAAAAGGGCTAAACAAATTCCTACATATCAGGACTTTCCGGATGGAGTCGATCCGATCGGTAGCCACTGCCCTACAAGGGGAGGAATGGTTAGCCTCGATCGACATCAAAGATGCTTATTTGCACATCCCCATCTTTCCAGCCCACCAAAAATTTCTACGCTTTGCGGTAGAAGGGCGCCATTTTCAGTTCAGAGCCTTACCCTTCGGTCTGGCCACAGCACCAAGAGTGTTCACAAAAATTCTGGCCCCATTATTGGCCAATCTAAGAACACGAGGTGTAACGATAATGGCATATCTAGACGACTTGTTGCTGATAGACCACTCAGTGGAAAAACTAGAAGTGGTTGTTCACGAGACAATCAAGTATCTGGAATATCACGGTTGGATTATCAACCGAGACAAGTCAGCCCTAAAACCAGTCAAAAGTCTGGAATACTTGGGGCTAAGGCTGGATTCAGACCAGAAAAAGATTTTCTTGCCTCAAGAAAAGGGGTCGTCTTTGAGAGATTTGATCCACTTAGTGGGTTCAAAAAGACAGCCATCCATACGCCTGTGCATGAGGCTGCTGGGAAAAATGGTGTCATCATTCGAAGCAGTACCCTACGGTCAATTCCATTCAAGGAAGTTGCAAAGGGCCATACTGTCAGCCTGGAACAAAAAAGTTCAGGCTCTGGACTTACCAATGTCCTTGTCCCCTTCCGTTCGCAGGAGCCTCCGTTGGTGGTTGGTTCCCCAGAATCTGGAAAGAGGGAAATCCTTCAGTCCGATTTCCTGGAAGGTGGTCACTACAGATGCCAGCCTTATAGGCTGGGGAGCAGTACTGGAGCAATGGTCTCTCCAGGGCAGATGGTCGGATGCGGAAAAGGCCCTGCCCATCAATCTCTTAGAGATACGAGCAGCCCGGTATGCCCTAGTAGCATGGACATCCAAACTCCAAGGGTCCCCTGTCAGAGTTCAGTCAGACAATGCCACAGCAGTGGCATATATCAATCGTCAGGGGGGCACCAGGAGTCGTGCAGCCCAAAGGGAAGTAAATTACATCCTGAGATGGGCAGAAAGATATGTCCCAGCCATATCTGCGGTATTCATTCCAGGGGTGGAGAATTGGAAGGCGGACTTTCTAAGTCGCCAACAATTATGCCCAGGGGAATGGTCCCTTCATCCCGAGGTTTTCCGGACAATATGTCAGCGGTGGGGAACACCGGATGTAGATCGGCTCGGATGCCCTAGTGTTCCCTTGGGATCAGTTCAAGCTGATATATGCATTCCCACCGCCACAATTGTTACCTCGATTACTCCGCAGAATCAGGGTAGAAAAGAAACCAGTGATTCTGGTGGCTCCAGCGTGGCCCCGAAGAGCATGGTACGCGGAGATTGTAAAAATGTCTGTGGGGAGTCCTTGGACCCTCCCACATCGTCCGGACCTGCTTTCGCAGGGACCGATATACCACCCTTCCTTACCAGCCCTAGGTTTGACGGCCTGGCTATTGAAGCCCACATTCTAAAAAAGAGAGGGCTCTCTAATGCTGTGGTATCTACCATGATCAATGCCAGGAAGCCGGTATCCAGGCAGATCTACTATAGAATCTGGAAGGCGTACATCGCCTGGTGTGAGGCCAAGAAATGGCATCCACGTAAATACGTAATAGGTAGGATTCTGGACTTCCTACAATGGGCTGTAGATAGGAAGCTTGCCTTGAGTACTATCAAAGGTCAGATTTCGGCCTTGTCAATATTTTTTCAAAGGCCCTTGGCTTCGCATTCACTAGTCAAAGCCTTTATACAAGGAGTGATGCGTATTAGTCCTCCGGTTAATATTCCCATATGTCCATGGGATCTAAACTTGGTTCTGTCGGTTCTACAGAAACAACCATTTGAACCATTACAGCATATTTCCTTGGTGCTTCTCACCAGGAAATTGATTTTTCTAGTAGCCATTTGTTCGGCTAAAAGAGTATCGGAATTAGCAGCTATGTCCTGTAAGGAGCCATATCTGGTTATCCATAAGGACAGAGTAGTGTTACGTCCTCATCCAGCCTTTCTTCCTAAGGTGGTATCGAGTTTTCATTTGAACCAAGATGTGGTTCTTCCTTCTTTTTTCCCCAAGCCTACTTCGGTAGAGGAAAAGTTATTGCATTCTTTGGATGTAGTAAGAGCAGTTAAAGCTTATCTAAAAGCCACTGCTCAGATTCGCAGAACGGATACTTTGTTTATTCTGCCGGAAGGCCCCAGAAAGGGTCAGGCAGCGTCAAAATCTACTTTAGCCAAGTGGATTCGACAGGTCATAATACAAGCCTATAGCTTGAGAAGTAGACCGCCTCCGTTCAAAGTTAGGGCGCACTCCACGAGAGCAGTTGGAACTTCATGGGCAGTGCATCACCAGGCCTCCCTGGCTCAAATCTGTAAGGCCGCAACATGGTCTTCGGTACACACGTTTACTAGGTTCTACCAGGTGGACGTTAGAAGTCAGGAGGATGTCGCCTTTGGGCGCAGTGTGTTGCAGGCCGCAAAAGATCCTCATGTCTGATAGCGCTCAGCTTATATATGGTGTATCCCCCCCCCTCATTTGGCATTGCTTTAGGACATCCCATTAGTAATGACTATGTCGCTCTGTGTCCCGTGATGTACGAGAAAGAAAATAGGATTTTTATAACAGCTTACCTGTAAAATCCTTTTCTTGGAGTACATCACGGGACACAGAGCTCCCGCCCCTCTTTGGGGACACTTATTGCTTTGCTACAAAACTGAGGTGCTCCCGGATGGGAGGGGCTTATATAGGGGAGGGTACTTCCGGTTTTGGAAGTTGCCAGTGCCAGCACCTGACGGTAACTATATAACCCATTAGTAATGACTATGTCGCTCTGTGTCCCGTGATGTACTCCAAGAAAAGGATTTTACAGGTAAGCTGTTATAAAAATCCTATTTTTTGGAAGTTATTTCAGAAGATTGGCTATATTCATTTTAACGCGTTAATTCATTTTTTCGGGAGATTACTTGTGCACAAAGAGAGATTAAATGAGGTGATTGGACGATATCGACTGGAGTTGCGCGCATTCAAAAGTAACAAAAATTATTTCGGATTCATTTGTTATTTTATGATTCTAATGCCGTGTACACACGATCGGACATTCCGACCAATAAAACCGTGAATTTTTTTCCAACAGATGTTCGCTCAAACTTGTCATGCATACACACGGTCGCACAAATGTTGCTCGGAAATTCCGAACTTCAAGAATGCGGTGATGTACAACACTACGATGAGCCGAGAAAAATGAAGTACAATGATCCCGAGCATGCGTAGATTTTTTGTGCGTCGGAATATGATACACACGATTGGAATTTCCGACAAGAACTTTTGTTGTCGGAAAAATTGAGAACCAGCCCTCAAACATTTGTTGTCGGAAATTCCGACAGCAAACGTCCGATGAAGCCTACACACGGTCGGAATATCCGACCAAAAGCTCACATCGAACATTTGTTGTCGGAAATTCCGATCGTGTGTACGCGGCATTAGATTCCGATTGATCCACCTCCATCCAACCCAAACACAATAAGTACGGATCATCTTATTTCACTTTTTATACCTTACTGTATTTGATGCAATATGTTTCCATGTCATATGTAGTACATTTTTTTATAATAATGAAAAACGTTAACGCAAACTAGAAACAAAATGGATCAGAATCAATTGGGATCATTCGTTAGGTCGTTACGTTATTTCAGGTGCTTTAAAAATTTACAAAAAGCTCAAACTATCGCATCTTGTTATCCGAATGAATATGAATGAATTCATTGTTTTCATTATAGTTTATTTCAGATTCGTTGAAATGATTTACCTTTTGTGATTCGGAGATACAAATACATTTAAACCTCCAAATAACAAAAATTTTGTCCAAATTTCGATTCGTAATGAAACGTATCGCACATGTCTACTTAGTATTCTCCTGTCTATTTACATCATTAATTCTTAGTGCAGATTTTGTACAGCATAACACCAAACAACTGAGTTATTACCTTGTGGATCCAAAACATATGTCTTCTCTTCAACCACTGGAACACCTTCTCTCTGCAAAGAAATGGACTGCAATGAGACAAACCCTTACTGAATGAAATTTAGATTGCTCTCTTTTTTTAATAAAATATTTGTTTTCACCTTTTTATTTAATTTTTTTGTTGCATCCCAGTGCTGCTTGTAGGCAGGTGGAAGTGGTGCTAGTATGAAGAGCTGTCCATCAGGCAGGGCAGGAGCTGATGAGATGATCCAACAAACGCTCAGTTTGTTAGTTGCTTCCCACTGGTAAATAAAGCGGTCATATGACCACTGTTTCCTGCTGGTGCAATGGAAAGCCCAACATAGGACCAATGTGCCTTCTGCCATGGGCTCCGGGCACCATCTTGGGAGAGCCTATGTCTAATTATGATGATGCAAGATTTTGCCTGCCATCTGTGAGATGCAGAGTGCTATGAATAGCTGGTACTACATCACATGTGGAGAGTGCTGGACAGGTACAGGAACCCATTTGCCAGGGAATGGTGAACCCAGCCTTTCTCAACCTTTTCAACACAGAGGAACCCTTGAAATAGTTCCCTGATCTCGGGGAACCCCTGCTAAAATTGAGAAATCTACAACTCATGATACATTAGTGTGACGGTCAGTTGGAAGAATGGTCCTTACACTTGTGTCAATTGGGAAGAAATACCTCCTTACAGATAGCTAAAAAGATCAATGGGGTCAGTGTGAACTTATCTGAGAGGCAGAAACTGCCCAATGCTGAAGGAACCCCTAACAACCTCTGGAGGAACCCTAGGGTTCCACGGAACCCTGGTTGAGAATCACTGGGTGAACCTATAGCCAGGGACAGGTTTCTAACGAGGAAAGACAGTTATACCGCGTACAGACGATCGGACATTCCGACAACAAAACCGTGGATTTTTTTCCGACGGATGTTGGCTCAAACTTGTCTTGCATACACACGGTCACATAAATGTTGTCGGAAATTGCGAACGTCAAGAACGTGGTGACGTACAAGACGTACGACGAGCCGAGAAAAATTAAGTTTAATAGCCAGTGCGGCTCTTCTGCTTGATTCCGAGCATGTATGGAATTTTGTGCGTCGGAATCGTGTACGCACGCCCGGAATTTCCGACAACAAGTTTTGTTGTCGTAAAATTCGAGAACCAGCTCTCAAACATTTGTTGTCAGAAATTCCGACAGCAAATGTCCGATGGAGCCTACACACGGTTGGATTTTCCGACAACAAGCTCACATCGAACATTTGTTGTCGGAAATTACGACCGTGTGTACGCGGCATTAGGGTTCTACAAAGTCTTACCTTTGAGAAAGGCCAGTGGAGAGGAAGGGGTCTTAGATCGCATAACCAGTGCTTTGGACTGATAGAGGAGATACCACTCAGCGGCTGAGCTTACTACAGCACTCCTAGCTGGGAGAGTCTTGTTTGAGGAAAATTCCCTTTGGACAGTCATTGAAGGAATCACACCTTGGGCAACCTCCTGTATGTAATCCCTGCATCATTGTGATACATAGCCTTGCCATTATGGGGTTGATTTACTAAAGGCAAATCTACTCTGCTCTACAAGTGCACTTGGAAGTGCAGTCACTGTAAATCTGAGGGAAAGATCTGAAATGCGGGGAAGCTCTGCTGATTTTATCATCCAATCATTGAAAAGCAAAGATGCTGTTTTTTATTTTCCTTGTGTAGCGGGGTCTCCGTTGAGGCCCCATGGACTACGTTACCCAGAACCTTGTTTGGCACCCAGGGTGCATTGGGCTGCCACAGAGACTCATGGGTGGGGTATAAAAGGGGAGGGCGAGGCTAAGCCCGGTCTCTTTGGACACCGTGCGGCTGGAAAGAGAACTTCCTGTAAGGACCTGCTGCGAGTGCAAGGCCCGAGGCCTGGGCCTTGCGCACTTCCAGAGAGCCTTCCACCTCGCTGCGGAGCCTGTGCGGCATCTGACATCTACCTGCTTCGCGGACGTCAGTGGGACCAGAGATCCGGCTGGGGCAGAGCCTGTGTGAGGAGACACAGCGGTGGTAGTTCCGGACTGGGATCGAGTCCGGAGGGGTGAGAGAGCACCTGCTCACATCTATAACCGAGTACTTTGTTAGGCCTATTGACTGCCTTGGCCCATCGTGTTATACTTGCTTTCCTGACAAAAGACTAGTTGCGGAACTGAGTTACATAGTCTCCGGGGAGTTGCTTCTATTGCCATAGACCACTGTTGGATTACAAATCATTGTTCCTGTATGTGCACCACCGATCATCTTGCATGCGAAGATTCCTCACTTAACCACTTGTCCACCGCCCACCGTCAATTGACGGTGGGCGGAGGACACTCTCGTTCTGACAGGACGTCATGTGACGTCCTGCCTTTAAAACGAGCTAGGGGGCGCGCGCGCGCCCGCCGCGTTGCTAGGGAACCAATGCGCGTGCCCGGCGGCCGCGATTGCCGCCGGGCACCCGCGATTGCCCGGGAACCGAGCAGGAAAGTGGATCTGTGTGTGTAAACACACAGATCCACGTCCTGTGAGGGAGAGGAGACCGATGGTGTGTCCCTTGTACATAGGGACAATCGTCAGTCCCCTCCCCCCACAGTTAGAACACATTGAGGGAACATATTTAACCCCTTCCCGCCCCCTAGTGGTTAACCCCTTCCCTGCCAGTCACATTTATACAGTAATCAATGCATTTTTATAGCACGGATCGCTGTATAAATGTGAATGGTCCCAAAAATGTGTCAAAAGTGTCCGATGTGTCCACCGCAATATCGCAGTCACAATACAAATCGCAGATCGTCGCCATTACTAATAAAAAAAAAATGCTATAAATCTATCCCCTATTTTGTAGACGCTATAACTTTTGCGCAAACCAATCAATACACGCTTATTGCGATTTTTTTTTACCAAAAATATGTAGAATACGTATCGGCCTAAACTGAGGAAAATTTTAATTGAAAAAAAAAAAATGGGTATTTATTATAGCAAAAAGTAAAAAATATTGTGTTTTTTCCAAACTGGACGCTCTTCTTTTGTTTATAGCGCAAAAAATAAAAACCGCAGAGGTGATCAAATACCACCAAAAGAAAGCTCTATTTGTGGGAAAAAAGTATGCAAATTTCGTTTGGTAGCCACGTCGCACGACCGCGCAATTGTCATTCAAAGCGTGACAGTGCCGAAAGCTGAAAAATGGCTTGGGCAGGAAGGGGGTTTTCGTGCACAGTAGGGAAGTGGTTAAAGACTGAGCTTTAACTGAGTCAGGCCTGACTGGGAGTTTATAGCATTGCTGAGCGCCATATTGCTCACAGGGAAAATAGCTATATATCAGTGTGTGATAGAACTATATGTACACTATAGTTGACTAGTGTTATTATTGCTGCAGGGCTCTGCATGTATGTGTTATATGGTATTGACAGTTAACCTTTAGAGTTGAGCGGACACCTGGATGTTCGGGTTCGACGAGTTCGGCCGAACTTCGGAAAAAAAGTTCGGGTTCGGGACCGAACTTTAACCCGAACCCGAACCCGAACCCCATTGAAGTCAATGGGGACCCGGACTTCTAAGGGCTAAAAAGGCTCTAAAAAAGTAATGGAAAGGGCTAGAGGGCTGCAAATGGCAGCAAAATGTTGTTAAGAGCATGGCAAGTGCTCTGCAAACAAATGTGGATAGGGAAATAACTTAAAATAACATAAAAAAAATAAAAAAATATGCTGGAGGCCCCCTTTTCAGCAGAAGAGGTACGGGAAGTCATTAAGAACCTCAGAAACTCAACAGCACGATGCCACACATATGGTGGGAATGCCCCAGAATACGCCCTTTCTGGAATAAATTATTCAATTTAATGGATAAGCTAGTGGGAAAATAAAATACTTTGAAATAAAAATGTAGCGGGGTGCTAAATTTAAGGAAAGTGTTTGAGTGGTAAATAGGCTCAAACACCCTAATTCTGTAGGATTCATGGACCATTTTGTCCTCGGGGGACAGTATTGGTGTGCAGTTCCCTGTGGCCTACAGGTGGCGCTGCCATGGTAGGCTAGGGTTGAACCGCCGATACAGTGCTGTGCCTTTTGTGTCCCCTCTTGGCAGTAGTACAGCGGGGCGGGGAACCTGCTGTGCATGCCGGGAGAGCATATAAAACGGGCAGACCTTTGGCCTGGGGGCTGATGTCCAGTGTCGCCACGCTTAGGTGCCTTCGGCCTGGGTGCATGTGTTCCTGTTCCATCTCGGGTACCTTTAGCCCAGGGTGAGGTACTATCCTGGAGTTCCTGCTGCCCTGGGTATGGAGGCCTAGGTGCGGGAGTAAAGCCTGGAGTCCAGAGCCTTCATCTGGAGTCCGCTAAGGGTCGAGGAGTCTTAGGGTGCCGCCTCGTGTAGGGGACCATGTTCCAGGGAAGGGAGGATCATTCTGATGGACCGATGCGGGAGTCACGGTGAAGGAAGGGTCTGTTGACTCCCTGGAGAGATGTCTTCCCCTTGATATGGGCTAGGTTCGTAGAAGGAGAAGCTCAAGGTCATCTTGACTGTATCAGAGGCCTTATTCACCCGGCCCGTAGCAGGGGCCTTATACACCCTGGTCTGTGGCAGAGACCAAAGTTCTCCAGGTCCGTGGCAGGGACCTTGTACACCCGGTCTGTGGCAGAGACCAACCTCAAGGTCTGTGGCAGAGACCGTGCACCTAAAACTGTTTGAGAAACCTAAGCAGTGAAGTGAATGTGCTACGTTTGTGCCTGGACCTCCTCCACACCTTAAGCTGTCCTGTTTCTTTGCTCTAACCTTTTCTATCCGAGTAGAGTTTATTTTGCCATGAGAGAATAAGAGTTGTAATTTCAGCTGGTGTGGACATTGACTTTACTGGGAATTAAAGGACTTGCCTCTACCTACAGTAGAGGTGAGAATCATCCTCTGGAGGAGTTTTGACTCCGGCTGTGGACACGGCCCGTCAAGTACACCGCTCAACCTCTTTATATAGGAGGGTACGGGCTGGTAGTGCGGTGTGCCTTTCTCCCTCCTGCGAGGAGCCAACAACATAAAGGCAGGTAAGGGGGAAAGGATCTGTGCGCTACAAAAAAATAAAATAAAAATTATAATCTTCACCTAGGAGGACGAGGTCCATATGGAGTAGGAGGTTGAGGTGGCGGCGGTGGAGGAGGACGAGGTAGCCAAAACTGGTTCAAAAATACAACAATGGCTGGGTAAGGCCGTGTCATGGATATGCATTAATGTCTGTCTGCCATCTTACCTTTCCTCCTCATGTGTTCATCTTAGAGACCAGACCTCCTTCACCTGGCTTCCTTTATAATCTCCTCCCAGCCAGACTCCACCCCAGGCCCTATCACAGAACA
This sequence comes from Rana muscosa, assembly GCA_029206835.1. Taxonomy (NCBI): domain Eukaryota; kingdom Metazoa; phylum Chordata; class Amphibia; order Anura; family Ranidae; genus Rana; species Rana muscosa. The sequence continues at coordinate 16,923,488 of CM055125.1, read as the reverse complement.
CTATATTAACCTGTGCACTGCAAGCCTGCTTTGCTGATCAATGCGTTTGTTAGGCATTGTGTGTTTGGGTTCCTGCCTGCCGTGTGCTACGTCTGTATCTCTGTTATACATTTGGCTTGTCCCCGACTACCCCTGTCTGCTCGTGACCTTTGACCTTCGGCTTGTCCTTCGTTTTCCTTGTCTGCTTGTGGCCCTTGACCTTCAGCTTGTTATTCGTTACTCTTATATCTTGTGCCACTGTCACTACAGAGGTGGATGAAGAGGCCGAGACTGCAGCAGAAGAGGAAGCAGGAGGAGCCAGAGACCTTTCTTGGTTTTTGAGGTGTCTACTCCACTGCAGCTCGTGCTTTGCACTTAGATGCCTGGTCATGCAGGTTGTGCTCAGGTTGAGAACGTTTATGCCTCGCTTCAGGCTCTGATTGCACAGCGTGAAAACCACTTGTGTCTTGTCATCAGAACATTGTGTGAAGAACTGCCACGCTAGGGAACTCCTTGGACCTGGCTTTGGTGTGCTCGGTCCCTTGCTGCGTTGGGCAGTAGCAGACATACTGTCTAGGGGACGGACGCTCCGCTTTTGCACCCTGCTCCCTCTTCTGCTGTGCTGGTGGCTCTGTGCGACCACCGCCTCTTCCTCCAAACTTCACTGGTCACCTGCATAACGTTGATTCCATGTGGGGTCGAGGACCTCATCGTCCTCCACATCATCTTCCACCCAGTCTTCACCCCTGCCCTCCTTGTCTGTCTGCACAATTGCGAAAGCAGCAGCAGTTGGCACCTGTGTTTCGTCATCATCCGAGACGTGCTGCGATGGTCCTCCCATGTACTCATCATGAAACATAAGTGGTTGGGCATCAGTGCACTCAATCTCTTCCACTTCTGGGGCAGGGCTAGGTGGATGGCCCTGGGAAACCCTGCTAACAGAGTCATCGAAAAGCAGAAGAGACTGCTGCATGATTTGGGGCTCAGACTGCTTGGCTGATTTGCAAGGGGGCGAGGTGAAAGACTGATGGACATGGGTTTCAGGTGCCAACTCTGATCTTTCATCAGAAGAGTGGGTGGGAGACAATGTGAAGGAACCCGAGGCACTGTCAGCAACCCAATCTACTATCGCCTGTACTTGTCCTGGCAGAAACATTCGTACAGCCTCATTAGGCGCGACAAAATACCGCCGCAGGCTCGGTCGCCTACTCACACCTGAGGAAGGTGTTTCACTTGTGCGTGTATCTGGCACAGATCCACCACGTCCTCTCCCTGCAACAGGAGCTCCACCAGCAGCACCACGACCGGGGCCACCACGTCCCTTTGACCTTCTCCTCATATTTTCCAAATTTAGGATCTTGCCCTAAATGGGTGTTTTTGGAAGAGCAGAACACACCCACAGTACGTAACCGCTGAATCGCACAGCTACAGAACTGCAGAAAATGCTATTCAAAAAAAATGTTTTTTTTTTAGTATAGCACAATAGAAGAAAACTATATAGAAATTGTTTATTTCACACACCTCCACATATGTATAACACACTGCAAAATATTTTTTGTGGCCCTAAATGGCGTTTTTTGGAAGACCACAATACACCCACAGTACGTAACCGCTGAATCGCACAGCTACAGAACTGCAGAAAATGCTATTCAAAAAAAATGTTGTTTTTTTAGTATAGCACAGTAGAAGAAAACTATATAGAAATTGTTTATTTCACACACCTCCACATATGTATAACACACTGCAAAATATTTTTTGTGGCCCTAAATGGCGTTTTTTGGAAGACCACAACACACCCACAGTACGTAACCGCTGAATCGCACAGCTACAGAACTGCAGAAAATGCTATTAAAAAAAAATGTTGTTTTTTAGTATAGCACAGTAGAAGACAAATACTGTATATAGAAATGGTTTATTTCACACGCCTCTACATATGTATAACACACTGCAAAATATTTTTTGTGGCCCTAAATGGGTCTTTTTGCAAGCGTACATTAAAGTGCAATTTTTTTTTTTTTTTTGCCCTAAACGGGTCTTTTTTTGCACGAGCAAAATAAAATGCAAATTTTTAATTTTTTTTGCCCTTAATGGGTCTTTTGGAAAAGAGCACAATAAAGTGCCTTTTTTTTTGCCCTAAATGGATCTTTTTCCAAGAGCAGAATACACCCACAGTATGGAAATGGTGTATCTCTCAACGTAATATATGCAGTGCTGGTGCACTGAGCTTGCAGATAAAAGGTAGATTTTCTCTGACACTGGGCTCATGGCAGTGTAAAAAGACTGCACTGCAACACAAACAGGTAAACCTATGCAGATCGCTGAGTTATATCTCTGAATCTGGACTCCTATTCCTATATAATATATCTCTCTCCCTGAAAACACCAACAGGAACCTGGCCCTACACTACACTGTCTCTCTATCTTTTCCCTCAGATTCCAGAATCAGGACTAACTCATGTATTTTTCAATCTCTCGCTAAAAGCAGCAGCAGCAGACAAGATCCTCTCCCTATCTATTCTGAAGCAGAGTGATGTGTGTGCTGTGTGCCTCTAGCTTATATAGAAGCTGGGTCACATGTTGCACTGACCAATCACAGCCATGCCATTAGTAGGCATGGCTATGATGGCTTCTAAGGGCACACCAGCTAATCAAAAGGTGATTGGCTGGCCCCTGAAGCATTTCTAACTGCACCATTAGATTGCCGAACCCGAACCCGGACTTTCGCGCAAAGTCCGGGTTCGGGAAAAAGCTAAAGTTCGGTACGGACCCGAACTTTACAGTTCGGGTTCGCTCAACCCTATTAACCTTTATATACAAGTAAACCTATTACAGTTAATCATTCTGGTATTGGCATCCATTACTATATTTCACAACTGTTTGGATTATTGTGGGATTGTTCAGGAACTGGTATAGAGCCATACATATATACCACCCCTAGACTAGCTGTGCCAGAGAAGGGTCGAGTAGTTTGCCGGGGGTTGGCTGTGCTGTGTACAGGGCCCGAAACAAAACCAGCGTCTCTCTTAATTGGGGGTATCGCTACACTTGCATGCCCCCCTCAGATCTACAGCGACCAGGGGAGGGCTGGGCTGGAGGGCAGAGATGCAATTGCCCCCTGGGCTGCTCTCATATGCTCTACAAAGGCCGCTGTGTCGCCAGCTCAGACCCGCACACGTGCAGTTTTTGAGCTGGCCGAGTGCGGCATCTTCATCCAGTACTGTGAGCCAGCGATGTCTCAGGGCCGACAGTCTGTGTTACACAGCCCTGCCCAGCCCCTCCCTCCTCTACACGATTGGCTGGCAGAGGCTGGACCTGTTCTCTCTTTCCCCGCCCACACTCCGGGCAACCTGTGTGCTGTCTTGAAGAGAAATGTATGGGCGGGAAAGTTAAATCTGAGCAGTCGGCTCGAATACAGTGAGTCTCCTGGGAGGCTGGGACCGTTCAAGTAAGTGAGTTCCTCCTCCCTCCCCCTCTCTGCAGCTAAAGAGGTTTTTTTTCCTAGCAGCCTGTGACACTACCTTGCCCTCCTAGGTGTTGATGTGGGCTCATACTGGCATGCTGCGGTTTGTCTGCAGTGCTGGTGTACTGGCAGCCTTCCTGCATGTTGCCCCTGGTCCCATAGATGTTGCACATTTTTACTGCATGTTCTGAAAGTGCACAAAGCGTCCTAAATGCTGCATCTTTGGTGCACTTCCAGAAAATGCAGCAAAAATGTGCAACCTAAAGGAAGTCTGAGGGACTATGGCTATGGAAAACTGCCAGTACACAACTGTGAGCCCAAAGGCTTGTATTCACTTGCAGCAGGCACTGCTACTCCACTGAAAAATGACAGGCAGAGGAGGTTACCTCCCTGCCTGTTTTAACCCCCTAAATGCCAATCCCTCCAAGTAATGGCACGGTTCACTTTGAACTCCACCTTGTTTCCATTACTCTCAGTAGGTATTAGATGCACTCTCACCTTATTGTTTGCACATCTAATACCTCAAGAGTTCTGGAAATAAGGTGGAGTTCAAAGTAAATTTCTACACCTAAGTGGAGCACCCCTTTCATAAGATTTGAGGATATTATTAAACCCAGAGACTGGTGAACTTAAGCCACCATAGACAGATTTAATTTTCTGCTGAACCAGCAGAATTTCGATCTATGTGCAGACTGGTTGTACAGAATTCAATCAACTGACTTCAGTACAGCCAGCGTCTTTCTTCTTTTTTTTTTGGGCGATCACTGCTGGCTGCTATAGCAGCCAGCAGTGATCACTGTATTCTGATGGCTGGAAAACTTTCACCCCCACAGAGAGTGACCGCTTTGCACTGCCCCCACAGAAAGTGATCACTTCGCACTGCCCCCACAGAGAGTTACCGCTTTGCACTGCCCCCACAGAGAGTGACCGCTTCGCACTGCCCCCACAGAGAGTTACCGCTTTGCACTGCCCCCACAGAGAGTTACCGCTTCGCACTGCCCACACAGAGAGTTACTGCTTCGCACTGCCCCCACAGAGAGTGACCGCTTTGCACTACCCCCACAGAGAGTGACCGCTTTGCACTACCCCCACAGAGAGTGACCGCTTCACACTGCCCCCACAGAGAGTGACCGATTTGGACTGCCCCCACAGAGAGTGACCGATTTGGACTGCCCCCACAGAGAGTGACCGATTTGCACTGCCCCCACAGAGAGTGACCCCTTTGCACTGCGGGCAATGTGGAGCAGTCTCTCTCTCTGTGCAGGCAGTGTCAAGTGGTCTCTCTGTGCAGGCAGTGTCGAATGGTCTCTCTCTCTCTGTGCAGGCAGTGTCAAGCAGTCTCTCTCTCTCTCTCTCTCTGTGCAGGCAGTGTGAAGCAGTTCCTCTCTCTCTCTCTGCAAGCAGTGTCAAATGGTCTCTTTCTGTACAGGCAGTGTCAAGTGGTCTCTCTCTCTCTCTCTCTCTCTCTGTGCAGGCAGTGTCAAATGGTCTCTCTCTCTTTCTCTCTGCAGGCAGTGTCAAATGGTCTCTCTCTGTACAGGCAGTGTCAAGCGGTCTCTCTCTGTGCAGGCAGTTTCAAATTGTCTCTCTCTCTCTGTGCAGGCAGTGTCAAGCGGTCTTTCTCTCTCTCTGTGCAGGCAGTGTCAAATGGTCTCTCTCTCTCTCTCTCTGTGCAGGCAGTGTCAAATGGTCTCTCTCTCTCTCTCTGTGCAGGCAGTGTCAAATGGTCTCTTTCTCTGTGCAGGCAGTGTCAAATGGTCTCTCTCTCTCTGTGTGCAGGCAGTGTCAAGCGGTCTCTCTCTGTGCAGGGAGTTTCAAATGGTCTCTCTTTCTCTGTGCAGGCAGTGTCAAGCGGTCTCTCTCTGTGCAGGCAGTGTCAAGCGGTCTCTCTCTATCTCTCTCTCTGTGCAGGCAGTGCCAAGTGGCCTCTCTCTCTCTGTACAGGGAGGAGAGGGCAGGGAAGCTGCGACCTGGATGGGGTAAGTGCTGACCTGGCGGGGGGGTTTGTTTGCCGCCCCCCAAAAAAATGGAGCATCAGCCGCCACTGTTACAGACCATTTATTCTACCACTAGTGCTGGGAGGATTTTGAGTGTACAGAGGTTGGGCGAGACCTGTTATTTACACAAGACTGTGTGTTTTTATCCATAGCTATGTTTCTTTTGGAATCCTTGGAAGCAAAGTTTTTTCTATCCTCCCATTCAATTATTTTTGGTACATTTAAGGACAACCCTCATTTACCAGTGCGCAGCACATAGGTTGTTTGTTCGGAAACAAGCAACGCACATGCTCGGATGCTTCTACAATATATCATATGAAAGAGCCCTTAGGCACTGTTCACACCTAGGCATTTTGTTTTCAGACAGAAACGCTTTCACACTGAAGCGGTGTGCTAGCAGGACCGCTCCAAAAGTCCTGCTAGCCGCATCTTTGCACCGGTGAAGGAGCGGTGTGTTTACCGCTCCTTTACCGCTGCTGCCCATTGAAAGCAATGGGAAACCGCGGTAATACCGCCCGCAATGCGCCTCTGCAGATGTGCATTGCGGGCGGTATTAACCCTTTTTTCAGCCGCTAGCGGGGGTTAAAATCACCCCGCTAGCGGCCGAATATCGCAGTAAAAACGACGGTATATCGGGGGTTAAAAATAGCGCCGCTATACCGCCAGCGCACCTCCCCGCCCCAGTGTGATGCCCCGGTGGACGCCTTGTATGCCGAAACGCAGCGTCGGGTGGAGCTGTCGAACGTGACGTCACTACGCAACAGCTGATCGGCAGAGACGACAGCTGAGTACTTGCAGCATTTTTTGAATTTGTCGCTCCTTAATGGACAATCTGTTTGATGCTTTTTATCCATTTTTTTCTTCCAAAAATACCTTTTTTCATATGAGATAAGCACGCCAGCGGATACCAGGAGGGAGATTTCTTTCAGTTTTGGAAGTGGAGGAAGACACCGTCCGAGCCCAGTGCTCTTTGGTTGTCAGCTTGGTGGGAAGTATATATGAGTTTGAGCCCCTAAAGATCTCCGTCATAGAGATCCACCGGATTCGGTAAGCTGCTATTTCTTCTGTTTATTATCTGAACCATTTGGATATGGAGTCTCCACTTATAACAGCTTAGAAGATTACATCGCACATACATCAGCAGATGTGATTGTTTGGCTGAATCAACTTTATTTGGAACTTTGCACATTTATATATATTTATTTACATATATTTTTTATTTGTATTTTATTGTTCACATTAACATTATATGTTTAATGAGAATTACACGGGACTTTCCTATTGGTGTTATCTGTGTGTGAGAACTCACATGTTCCAATTAGCACTTTGTTTGCTTATTTAAAGGGTAGCGCAGTGTTATTTCTAATTTTTGCACAGTGTGAAAGGGGCCTTACATTAGAAAAACGCCCAAAAACGCCTAGGTGTGAACAGAGCCTAAAGGTTACACGTTAGAAATACAACCCTGCTTCTCACCTCGAGATGAAGCACTTTCCGCACACCGTCCGCAATGCCCATTGGTCCCAGAGCTTTGACAATCACGGTCGGGTTTTCCTTTCCAATGGGAACCACTGAAAATGGGATGGAGAGAGCTGACTTGCCGGCCAAAGTTACAATCTGCTCTACGGCACCTCCTTCAGGTGTGCTGGGGGTACACATCCCCTCTGTCTTCTCCACAAACACTTTCACCTGTTCCAAAAGAGAAGTAAAGAAGCTGAAGTAGAGCTGCAATAATCTGGATAAAATGAGAATCACAATTTTATTGCTTAGAATAAAGATCACGATTCTTGGCGTAACATCATCTTTCACATTATACAAAAAAAATGGGCTAACGTTACTGTTTCGTCTTTTTTAAATTCATTGAAGTGTAATTTCTTCACAAAAAAATGCGTTTGAAAGCCTGCTATTTGCGCAGCGGGTTTTCAAACGCAATTTTTTGGGAAGAAATTACACTTCAATGAATAAAAAATAAATAAATAAATAAACAGTAACGTTAGCCCAGTTACTATACAACTGCAAATTTTTAACTTTTATTCATTAGGTCAAAATATTTTCTTGTGCTCTTAAAGCGGAGGTTCCGCGGCAAATCTTTTTTTTTTTTCGCTTGCATTCAAAGTATTTTTAGATCACCAATTAGTACTCACGTGTTTGGTGACTTCAAACCTCCCCTGTCTTTTTTCTGGCAAAAGATGCACTTTTAAAATCAGCCGTATGAATTTTCCATTTTGCTTATGGGCATTGTGAAGCCCACAAGCACCGACTTCCTGGTAGCGGTGGACGGTGTTCTGCAGAAAAAGTTCCCCCGGCGGATAAGGTCCCCCCCTGTACTGCGCATGTGCGGCACGAACCTCAACTGAGTTTCCGAAAGTAGCCGAACATGTAGAGCTGCGAGTTAGCTCTACACGGCGCCTGCGCAATGACTAGGAGCCATGTAGAGCTGACTGCGCAGGCGCCGTGTAGAGCCGACTCGCAGCTCTACATGTTCGGCTACTTTCGGAAACCCTGTTGAGGTTCGTGCCGCACCTGCGCAGTACAGGGGGGAACCTTATCCGCCGGGGAACTTTTTCTGCAGGACATGTCACATCTGGGCGAACTCCCAGATTACATTGCGCCGGAATAGAAACGCCCACTCCCGCGGGAGTGAGTACCCGGAAGCCGAAATTGAAATTACAATAGTACGGTATGTACAACATAAAAAAAAAAAAATATGGCTACTGTACATGTTAGTAGTGTAAGGAGTGTGCTCGTATATGGATGTTATTTTGGCTGAACCTCCGCTTTAAATTCTGTCCAGTTTTTCCATATACTTACACATTTTTCTATTTTGTCTACAAATTTTCCATATTATATATTAATCCTATCTTTTTAATCCATTCTCATAACGTTGGTATTTGCCAATATCTTGGGATTAAACTTTTTGCCGCGTTTATTAAATGGGGTATCACCGTTTTTTAATATTTTTTGATTGTAAGTTTGGTGTTATGGAGTATATAGGTTTCAGGGTTTTTAGGCATATTCATTCCCGCTATTTCCTGAATCGGTTGAATAATCTCCTGCCAAAATTCCTGTATTTTTGGGCGTTCCCACCGTATATGTATCATTGTTCCGCTTAACCCGCATCCCCTCCAACATAACTGTGATTTTTCTGGTTGAAACTTATGTATTTTAGAGGGAGATAAATACCATATTGATAAGCACTTATAGTTCATCTCTCTCATATTTGTGTCTATCGCTGTCCCGTCTGCTAATTTCAATATTTTTAAATTTTTTTTGTTCACTCCATTTTACACCGCGCTCCGCCTCCCATCTTCCCAAAAAAGGGCGGAGTTACAGGCTCCGCTATTCTATTGATAATTTTATAAATCTGGGAGGTACCGTGTCTTGGCGCAATCTGTGAGCAAAGCATTTTTTCTAGTGGCAATACGTTTTTACTTGATCTTATTGGTTGAGGTAATGACTTTATAAAATGTGTTAATTGTCTGTATCTTAGCTCAATAAAATTTTCCTTTTGTTTCTTAGTTCCTGTATTGTGCAAATCACTACTTCTTTCATGATGTCTTTTAATTGTGCATTTTCTTTATATATATATATATATATATATACACACACAAAGACAAACACACTATATTACCAAAAGTATTGGGACACCTGCCTTTACACGCACATGAATTTTATTGATATCCCAGTCTTAGTCCGTAGGATTCAATATTGAGTTGGCCCACCCTTTGCAGCTTTAACAGCTTCAACTCTTCTGAGAAGGCTGTCCTCAAGGTTTAGGAATGTGTCTATGGGGATGTTTGACCATTCTTCCAGAAGCACATTTGTGAGGTTAGGCACTGATGTTGGATGAGAAGGCCTGGCTCGCAGTCTGCGCTCTAATTCATCAAAAAGGTGTTCTATCGGGTTGCAAGTTCCTCCACCCCAAATTCGCTCATCCATGTCTTTATGGACCTTGCTTTGTGCACTGGTGCACAGTCATATTGGAACAGGAAGGGGCAAATCCCCAAATTGTTCCCACAAAGTTGGGAGCATGAAATTGTCCAAAATGTCTTGGTATGCTGACGCCTTAAGAGTTCCCTTCACTGAAACTAAGGGTCCAAGCCCAACCTCTGAAAAACAACCCCACACCATAATCCCCCCTCCACCAAATGATTTGGACCAGTGCACAACGCAAAGTCCATAAAGACATGGATGAATTAGTTTGGGGTGGAGGAACTTGATTGGCCTGCACAGAGGGAGAGTCCTGACCTCAACCAAATAGAACACCTTTGGGATGAATTAGAGCGGAGACTGCGAGCCAGGCCTTCGCGTCCACATCAGTGCCTGACCTCACAAATGCGCTTCTTGAAGAATGGTCAAAAATTCCCATAGACACACTCCTAAACCTTGTGGACAGCCTTTCCAGAAGAGTGGAGACTGCAAGACAGGTCTTCTCATCCAACATCAGTGCCTCAATTTTTGCTAGCCATACAAGTTGCATTTTTTAGGCAATTCCAACCACTTCTAAACAGTCTTGTGCAAAAACAACTGCACAGATCAAGATAACCATGAAACAGTTGGTGGCAGGTTGTCTTGATCCATATGATTGTCTTAGTAATAGAAAGCTGATTGAAGGTGTTTGAAATTGCCTTATAATTGCCATTAACAAGAGGATTGTACGTTTATGGTGGTCTGTACTCCCCTCACCTTCATGTCTTGTTCTTGGAAGTTATACAGTACAGGTCTCAGCTCAATCTGTTCAAATCTCTTCACCGTCGATGGAACTCTCAAGTGAATGTGGAACGGTTTGAAAACTTTCACCTTCACGGGGTCAGCCACACAAAACCCTGCAAACCAAGAGATGATCAGAGCAATACCAAGAAAGAGTTTTACTGGAGAGCAACAGACTCTTGTGATTAAAGTGGAGATTTACTGAAAAATAACCAAAATTATATTAATACGCAACATGTGCTCTGCAAACCTTAAAGAAAGTTAGACCCGGAGTAAGGAAGGAAGGCGTAGGGCCAACATGACGGGGTAAAAGGGGGTTTGGTTTGGGAGGAGTTTTTAGTAAGTTAAAGTAAATAAGGATTGGGGTACTTACTGGATTGGTGGGTTGGAAGGAGTGGGTGGAGCTGCAGGGGATGATCAATAGGAGGATCCTGGTGAGGTCTCCACTCAGAAGAGGGACTGCGTTGGGACAACTTCCCACCCTCCCTCTCTTGGGTTCAGTTTTTTTGGGCATTTTCTGGGGACAGTCTCCGTGTTGTGTTTTTGTTATGGCAACTGGCGTGGTACAAGGTTCTTGTATGTGCTTTATTGGTAGGGACCCATCTTGGGTACAGCTCCCAGTAGTTTTTTGGCACTCAAGTTCTGAGAGGATATCAATGGCCGTCCTCCCATGTGCATGTCTCCTGGGGTGTGCATCGGGCTTGCTCGGTCACCGCTGTGTCCCTTGAACACCGCTGATCTCAGATTGCGGTAGAGGGCCAATTACAGCGCCCCTTTACCATGTGGCCAGCTGTGTCCAATCACAACTGGTGAAATGTAAACAGACTTTCCGGTTATCGGAATTCCTTTCCTCACACGCTCTCTGTGTGAGGAAATGAGAGCTGATAACCAGCAAGTCTGACAGGACACAGTGAGTACATTGTTTACACTGATAATCAGGGCACTGATCATAAGTGTCCTGATTATCAGTGCAGCCCCATCAGTGCCCATCAGTGCAGCTTATCAGTGCCCATCAGTGCCACTCCATCAGTACCACTCCATCAGTACCATACCCCCCAACATTTTGAGATGGAAATGAGGGATACCTACTAGCAAATGTATGTAGGCATAGGACACGCCCCCGCCACACCCCCTTAAAGGAGAACCAAAAAAAAAGATTAAATCCACAAGGGCTTTTTTTTTTACCACTACTATTCCTTTATATTGGCTTTTAAAATTTACAAATGCAGCAATGTAGAATTTGGATGAAAGGTTTAGCACTGGGAAACACTTTTTGAAAGATAAAAAGTGCATTTTATATACAACTATATAGATCAGACCAAAATGAGGAACACTTCTCCAAATCAGGGACAGTCCCTTGAAATCAGGGACAGTTGGGAGCTATGCAGTACAGCCTCATCGGTGCCCATCAGTGCAGGCTCAGTGCCCATCAGTGCAGCCTCATCAGTGCCTATCAGAGCAGCCTCATCAGTGCCCATCAGTGCAGAGTCAGTGCCCATTAGTGCCCATCAGTGCAGCCTCAGTGCAGTCTCATCAGTGCCCATCAGTGCAGCCTCAGTGCCCATCAGTGCAGGCTCAGTGCCCATCAGTGCAGGCTCAGTGCCCATCAGTGCAGGCTCATCAGTGCCCATCAGAGCAGCCTCAGTGCCCATCAGGGCAGCCTCAGTGCCCATCAGTGCCCCATCAGTGCAGACTCATTGCCCATCAGTGCAGACTCATCAGTGCCCATCAGTGCAGCCTCAGTGCCCATTAGTGCAGTCTCATCAGTGCCCATTAGTGCAGTCTCATCAGTGCCCATTAGTGCAATCTCATCAGTGCTCATCAGTGAAGAAAAATTACTTATTTGCAAAATTATATATGAGAATCTAAGAAAAACTTGTTTTTTTTCAACATTTTTGGTCTTTTTTTCATTTGTTTAGCAAAAAAAAAAAAAACAGTGGTGATTAAATATCACCAAAAGAAAGCTTTGAAGCTTTAAAAAAATGAGAAAAATTTAATTTGCTGAAATGTGAAAATTGGCCTGGGAAGGAAGGGGGTTAAAGTGCCTGGTATTGAAGTGCTTAAAGCGGAGCTCCACCCTAAAGTGGAACCTCCACTGTCCGCATTCCTCCCCCCCTCCGGTGCCACAGTTGGCACCTTTCAGGGGGGGGGGGTACAGATACCTGTCTAAGACAGGTATTTGCACCTACTTCCGGGAATCCTCACTGCGGGTAGACTGCGGGTAGTGCATCACTAATCCGCCCCCCCCCCCCCGTTGTGTCCTGGGAAACATGGCTCCCAGAACACAGCAGGGACCAGTGAAAGATGCGCAGCGCTGCTCGCGCATGCGCAGTAGGGAACCGGGAAGTGAAGCCGCAACGCTTCACTTCCTGATTCCCTCACCCATGATGGCGGTGGGGGCAGCAGAGTGACGAGCGATTGCTCGTCTTCTGCTGCAGACATTGCTGGACTCCAGGACAGGTAAGTGTCCTAATATAAAAAGTCAGCAGCTGCAGTATTTTGTAGCTGCTGGCTTTTAATTTTTTTTTTACGGCGGAGCTCTGCTTTAAACTCCAGTTTGGTGTCATGCGTGTTACTTGGGTAAGGTAGGAGTGAAGTGTTGGTAAAGCAGTTGTAGGGAAACATCTTCTTTCATACCCTAGTCAAGAGCTGAAAGAAATGCCCTAATGCTGGTACAATGGGAATCCTATATTAGCAGGCATCCAGTCACATGACCTATGTTGAAACATTGGCCATGTAATGGAGGACAAGTGTTGGGAGGCTTTTTTAGATGAACTTGTACACAGAGGCTACAATGCAATGATAAAGTAAAATTTGAAAGATCTTACCTTTTCCTGAAGACATTCCGATTGCTTGGATCTCCCATGTGGTAATAGAATCTGGGATTGGGACTATTTCACTAAAATAAAGAAATCAAAGTCAGATTATTATTTTTTTGCCATTATATATTTTGTACTGTTTAGGATCTTCAAGTGAAACTTCAAAAGGAAATAAAATGAGGGGTGTAGTGGTGGCGCTGTTCTCACATAAACCAATCTGCTAGGAGATAGAAAATAGTAAAAATAAAAATGGTAAAAAATGTAAACAATGCAAGGCAGGCTCTGCCTAGTGTTTACTGTGTATCCATCCGGTGAAAGTAATTACAAAGCCTGAGTTTAGTGTGCTGTGTTCGAAACCTAAGTTTAGGTGCAGAGTAAAACCTCTAATTAAAGTTTCTATTGGGATGTGAAGTGTAAAAATGGTGTGTCTCTGCCTGGTGTTTGCTTAAACTATAGTAGTGCCCTTCAGAAGTGATAGTGTTGATAAGTGTTCCAGTGGGTAACAAGATCTGATTGAAAAGAATAAATGGTATAAAAAGTAAAAAATTAAAAATTTAAAAATTTAAAAATTCCAATTCTGGCTCGGCCGGGTGTTTGCTAGCTATGGACTAGCTAGTAAGGGTGCTGTGGAACAAATAAATAAATGCTACCGGTGTAATGCTGTAGGAGATGCGGTGTGAACAAATAAATTAAATAAAATTACAATGGATTTCAATAGATTCAAATGTTATCTCGGCCGGGTGTTTGCTAAACCCAGCTGAGATTGTGCTCAGTCCCAGGTAATTAAACAGTTGAACGAGTGTTTAAGTGATCCGTGGTACACTCTGGTGATGCAAGTAAGATGTTCAACATGAGATAGAAATACATATAAAATAAAGTCCAATTGCTGAGAAAGTCCAAAATTGGTGACAGGTAAATTGGTGACTTCTGTGCTTGTTCTAGTAACCTGTATCGTGAATGTGATTATCCGTGATTGTTTAGGATGTTACACTCACCAGATCCTTCATACCCTCAAGGGGTATGATGCGGTCACAGTATGTGCCACTGTGTAGCAGTCTCAGGAAATCAGGGATGGCTCCTATGGTCCCTTGTGGATATTACACAGGCAAGGTCCACCTTTGGAAGCCGGCTCAGAGAAATGATATCCACTGGAGCAAATGCATGTAGGCAGGAAATGGCTGGAAGAGGTTGAAGGTGATCAGCTACCTGTGGACCAGCGTCGGGATTACTCTTTCATTCAGGCTCCTCAGTGATCAGTGATCATTGAGGAGGCTGAATGAAAGAGTAAGGACGGATGATTCTTGTAGCATTTACTTCATGGAATCAATCTGCCCTTAGCTCAGGCATGCATGCAGAAGGTTGTGGCTGGCTGAGACAGCCCCTCCTCTCCCCTTTCCGATAAAAGGAAAAAAACTAAAAATGTCCATGAAGACTCCTGGGATCTATGACATCATTTTGGCCTAGGTCAGAAACCAGGAAGCAACTGAAAGTTTATAAAAGGTAAATAAAATATACTTTCCTATCGAAATACTATGGCTTGCAGCATAAGGATTAAAAATAGTTCATGTTGATTTTAGTTCCACTTTAAAGCCTATTGTAAACTCTAATTATTTAACCACTTGCTGACCACCCTATAGCACTTTTTACTGCTACAGGACCACAGCTCTGCACAGGATATATAGTATATTAACGTGATCCTGCACTTCCACCTGCAGGGGGCGTGCTGCTTCTGCTGTGATTATTCAAGTCATTGGACTTATTTTTTCATGATTTGTTTGAATTTTGGTATATTGTCTTAAAGGGGTTGTAAAAAAATATATATATATGTGTGTGTGTGAACACTTATGGAATGATATTTATTACAATGTTTTTTCTTTATGTGGTTTCTGCCATTGACATGTTTTTTTTACATCTCTATATGATCAATAAATATGTACAGTGGAACCTCGGATTACGAGCATAATCCGTTCCAGGAGAATGCTCGTAATCCCAAGTACTCGCATATCAAATCGAGTTTCCCCATTGAAGTCAATGGAAACGAAAATAATTTGTTCCGCATTGACTTCAATGGGATGCAATACCGCATGCGGCCAGAGGTGGGGGGGTACCGGAGAGCCTCAGAAACGTCCGAAAAGGCCCGAGGACACTTCGGCTGACCTCGGCAAACCTTCCTACCCGAGATTTGCAGAGGTCAGCCGTGCTATCCTCTGGCCTTTCCGTGCATTTCCAAACGGCGCCGATCGGCTGCGATCGGCGACGTTCGGCTCTGCTCTGCACAACTCTTTGGCCTGAATCATGCTCGTTTTGCGAGACAACACTCGCAAACTGAGTCACGATTTTTTTAAATACAGTGCTTGTACTGCGAAACGCTCGTTAACCGCGTTACTCGCAATCCGAGGTTCCACTGTACTTTCATTTAATTCACCTCCACTATGTTTATAGCCTCGTTCAAAGTCCCAACTTTCCCGCTTTATCCTTTGAACCAGGGATGGAGGCACACCATGCCTCATTCAAAGTCCAAAAATTCCCCCTTCTTTTTCTGCATTAGGGATGGAGGTCTATTGACAGGGTTAGCCGTGTTCCCCTGTCACCCATGTGTGAGGTTTCAAGCCCTGGACTGCAATGCACCATGTCTGGGTCTTATATACTCAGGACACAGCCATCTTGTGTCCATGAGATTATGCAGCACAGCTGCGCTGTGTTACCACTCTGGGACTGAGATGTGGCTTCTGTTTATCCAGGGCCATTTCCATGTCTGATGTCCGGGAGCTGCGATGCGCTCTGCGTGTCCCCTTCCCTTCCCCCTCCCTCCCGCCCCGTCCAGGGTGGGGGGGAGTGTGTATGTGTGGGGGGGTGGGTGGGTGCCTCGCCCGTGACATCATATTCTGGCGTCATGACGTGTAGCACAAGTCTTACCATCTTTAGCTGGGGAATATGGGCGTCTTCCATGGACGGTGCTCACCGTCTGTGTCAGAGCCCCTCCGTGCCTATGCCCGCCCGCGTGACACTGGTAGGAGTCAGCGTGCACGTATGCGGAGCGGGTATATTTTGCCTCCTCTGACAGTCTGGGTGCCACAAACTGAAGACGCTACACTTCACCACAGTACCCTATTTCTCTTTTGGGATACATGTAAGCCACTACAAGGTTACTCTAGTTACCACTCTGTCAGCCAGTTACTTTTTTTCACCAATTGGTCATGGTGAACCGGGACTGTCTCTGCTGTCTTTTGACTTCTCTCCATACCACATTCTATGGTAATCTGGATGTGGTTTACAATTTCATTTTATTTCATCCATTTGCACAGACTCTCTTGATCTTTACTATTCCATTAGATACACACTACTCTCTGTTTACCTTATCAGTATATAATGATTAGTGATGAGCCGAACACCCCCGGGTTCGGTTCGCACCAGAACCCGCGAACGGACCGAAAGTTTGTACGAACATTAGAACCCTATTAAATACAATGGATGCGAACGTTCGAATTCTAAAGTGGTAATTATAACAACTATTATGCATGTTATTGTCCTAAAAAGGGTTTGGGAACCCGGGTTGTGCACCAGGGGACATGTATCAATGCAAAAAGAAGTTTTAAAAACGGTCGTTTTTCGGGAGCAGTCATTTTAATGATGCATAAAGTGAAAAAAAAAAGTCAAATATTCCTTTAAATATCGTACCTGGGGGGTGTCTAAAGTATGCCTGTGAAGTGCCACGTGTTTCCCGTGTTTAGAACTGTCCCTGCACAAAATGACACTTCTAAAGGAAAAAAAAGCCATTTAAAACTGCTTGCGGCTTTAATGTAATGTCTGGTCCCGGTAATATGGATGAAAATCTTTAAGAAAAATGGCATAGCTACCCCATGACCCCCCCCCCCTACCCCAGCCCATTACCAGCCCCTTTGGGTCTTGTATGGATATTAAGGGGAACCCCGCACATAAAATAAAAAAGGCCCTATATACTCTGAACAGCCGTATACAGGCGGTGCATACAAGACAGGGACTGTAGGTTTGTTCTTATGTAGAATCTGTTTGTAATTTTGAACAGGTACATTGTTTAAGTGTAGCTCCAGCCCAAAAATCTATTTTTAAACTTTTTGGAAAACATAGGTAAGGGTTATCACCCCTGTAACATTTGTTTTGCTGTCTGTGCCCCTGTTCAGAACATTTCACCTCACTTTCCGTCCCAATGACAACTGTTTTTGAAATGTGGTGTTTTTCTTGAAACAAGGATTGCTGATAAAGCATCAGTACAGAGGAGACACCTTTCTCCCATATTAATTCTTACAGGAGAGAATTTTCCTTCCAAGGGGTAGATTTCCTCTCACTTCCTGTTGTCTTCTTGCGTTTGCAAGTAGGAGTCGTTTGTAAGTTGGATGTTTGAAAGTAGGGACCTGCCGTATATACTCTGCAGAAATAGGCCCCTTAGTTGTTGGTGTTGGCACAACACTGTAAGCACTCACAGTTACTCTTGGTTGGTGCTGGAACGCCCTGCTGTCAACTATTATATCAGGAATTGTAATTACATATAATTGTTGAACAGTGGTAGTAAAAATTGGGCCTTTGATGGTGGTGTTGGTGCCACAACACTGTAAGCCCTGACAGTTACTCTTGGTGGGTGCAGCAATGGGCCATGCTGTGAATTATTAGATCAAGAATTGTAATTGCATGCCCCTGTTGAACAGGGGCTGAAAAATTGGGCCTTTCGTGGTGGTGGTGGTGGTGGCGTTGCCACAACACTGTAAGCCCTCAGAGTTACTCTTGGTGGGTGCAGGAATGGGCCCTGCTGTGAATTATTAGATCAAGAATTGTAATTACATTCCCCTTTTGAACAGGGGCTGAAAAATTGGGCCTTTCGTGGTGGTGGTGGTGGTGGCGTTGCCACAACACTGTAAGCCCTCAGAGTTACTCTTGGTGGGTGCAGGAATGGGCCCTGCTGTGAATTATTAGATCAAGAATTGTAATTACATGCCCCTTTTGAACAGGGGCTGAAAAATTGGGCCTTTCGTGGTGGTGGTGGTGGTGGCGTTGCCACAACACTGTAAGCCCTCAGAGTTACTCTTGGTGGGTGCAGCAATGGGCCCTGCTGTGAATTATTAGATCAAGAATTGTAATTACATGCCCCTGTTGAACAGGGGCTGAAAAATTGGGCCTTAGGCACTGGTGGCACAACACTACAACCCCTCACAGATACTGTACTTGGAGCACAGCAATGAGCCCTGTTGCAAAGTATTGCTTCAAAAATTGTAATGACACGCCCCTGTTAAACAGGGGCTGAAAAATTGGGCCTTAGGCACTGGTGCCACAACACTCCAACCCCTCACAGATACTGTACTTGGAGCACAGCAATGAGCCCTATGGCAAATTAATGCTAAAAAAATTGTAATTACACGCCCCTGTAAAACAGGGGCTGAAAAATTGGGCCTTAGCCACTGGTGGCGGCACCCATAAACAAAAATGATCTTCCAAGCTATCATCATCAATCGTATCATTGAGGACTCGGAGGAGGAGGATAGCCAGTCAACATAACAGCACAGGCACTCAGCATCAGCATCAGTCTTGAAGGGATGTGACATGTTAAAATCAATTAGTCTGTTATATCAGCATCAGGTGTGTGGTAGCTGGTGGTGATCCAAGACTGGTTCATCTTGATGAAAGTCAGTCGATCAACCGAGTCGGTGGACAGGCGCACCCTGTGATCCGTGACAAATCCTCCAGCAGCACTGAATGTGCGTTCTGAAAGAACGCTGGATGCAGGACAGGCCAGTAGCTCAATTGCATACTGTGCAAGCTCTGCCCAGTGATCCATCCTCAAGACCCAGTAAGCCAGAGGATTTTCGGTGGGGAAGGTGTCCAAGTCTGACCTTGCCCCTAGATATTCCTGCACCATGTTTATCAGACGCTGGCGATGGTTGCTGGAACCGATCATACTTTGGGGCTGCGGACTAAAGAATTGTCTGAACGCATCGGTCAGACGGCCACCTTCCCCACCGCTCCTTCTTTGACTGGCCGAAGCCTCAGCAACTCGTTGTCCAGGACCAGGAGTTTGTAACCTCCCAGTCTCTGGGAACGCGTTGCACAGACCTTTCTGCAAGGCCTCCCGGAGTTGTCTCATCCTCTGCTCCCTCTGCGACGGTAACATAAGGTCCGCAACCTTACCCTTGTACCGTGGATCAAGGAGAGTGGCCAGCCAGTAATGGTCCCTCTCCTTGATCCGAAGAATACGAGGATCCTTCCGCAGACTTTGCAGGATCAGGGAGGCCATGCAGCGTAGGTTTGCTGAGGCATTCGCTCCGGAGTCCTCTGGGTCACTAAGGACGACATGATCCGCAGCCACCTCCTCCCAGCCACGTACAAGTCCACTGGTTTCTTGGGACTGTAAATCATCCCTAAAAGACTGCTGCTGATGATGCTGAGTGCCAGCCTCCACCTCCATGCTGACACAATCCTCCTCCTCCTCCTCCTCCTCCTCCTCCTCTTCCTGTGCGATGGGTGGGACAGAAGGAACACTGTCTGGGTAAAGGGGGCCTTGAGAGGCAAGGAAGTCCTCCTCTTCCTGCCTCTGTTCTGCCTCAAGTGCCCTGTCCATTATTTCACGCAGCGTGTGCTCCAATAGGTGGACAAGAGGTACAGTGTCACTGATGCATGCACTGTCACTGCTCACCATCCTCGTGGCCTCCTCAAATGGTGCCAGGACAGTGCATGCATCCCTGATCATGCCCCACTGGCGTGGAGAAAAAAAAACAAGCTCCCCTGACCCTGTCCTGGTGCCGTAGTCGCACAGGTACTCATTGATGGCCCTCTGCTGCGTGTGCAGCCGCTGCAGCATGGCCAACGTTGAGTTCCACCTGGTGGGCATGTCACATATAAGGCAGTTCTTGGGCAGGTTCAACTCCTTTTGCAGCTCTGCCAGGCGAGCACTGGCATTATAAGATCTGCGGAAATGCACACAGACTTTCCTGGCCTGCCTCAGGACATCCTGTAAGCCCGGGTACCTGCCCAAGAACCGCTGCACCACCAGGTTAAGGACGTGAGCCACACAGGGCACATGGGTCAGTTGTCCCTGTCGGAGGGCGGAGAGGAGGTTGGTGCCATTGTCGCAAACCACCATTCCTGGCTTAAGCTGGCGTGGCGTCAACCACCTCTCGGCCTGGCCCTGCAGAGCAGACAGGACCTCTGCCCCAGTGTGGCTTCTGTCCCCCAAACACACCAGCGCAAGCACGGCATGGCATCTTTTTGCCTGCGTACTTGCGTAGCCCCTTGAACGGCTACGGAGCACCGCTGGTTCAGAGGACAAACCACAGGAAGAGGCCATGGAGGAAGAAGAAGAGGAGGGGGTGGAGGAGAGAGGTGAGTCACAACCAGTAGTAGCATTTTGGAGGCGTGGCGGTGGAACAACCTCCAACACTACTGCACCTTGTCCTGCATCCTTCCCAGCTGCCAAAAGAGTGACCCAATGGGCCGTGAAAGAAAGGTAACGTCCCTGTCCATGCCTGCTGGACCATGAGTCAGCGGTAATATGCACCTTACCGCTGACCGCCCTGTCCAGCGAGGCCAAGACATTGCCTTCCACATGCCGGTAGAGAGCCGGAATAGCCTTCCGTGAGAAAAAGTGCCGTTTGGGAACCTGCCACTGAGGAACCGCACATTGCACAAACTCACGGAAGGGGGCCGAGTCTACCAACTGAAAAGGCAGCAGTTGAAGCGCTAGCAATTTAGCCAAGCTAGCATTCAACCGCTGGGCATGTGGATGGCTGGGAGTGAACTTCTTTCGACGGTCCAGCAGCTGGGGCAGGGAAATTTGCCTGCTAGAATCGGACGTCGGTGTACTGCTAGCAGAGTGGCCGCAAGTACTTGGCTGTGACACACCTAATTCTACACCTTCATTCCTCTCAGTGCATGTTTCAGAGAGGACTGAAGTTATAGTGGGGTTGGAGATCCCAGCTGATGCGGTGCAAGGAGAGGTCCGCTTTGTTCTTTGGTGTGGGTCTTTGAGGTAGGCTTGCCAACGAGCTGCATGGCAGGTCAACATATGTCTGGTCAGGCATGTGGTACCCAAGCGGCTGATGTTTTGGCCACGCGATATACGCTTGAGACATATGTTGCAAACAGCAGCTGTGCGATCTGATGCACTAGCCTCAAAAAAGGCCCACACCAAAGAACTTTTTGAATGACGGGCAGAGGCAGTGCCCTGCACAGGCGGAGCTCTGCGGTGTGATTCCGTCGGTGTACTGCCCTTACGCTGGCCACCAAAGGGCATCCTGCCTCGTTGGAGATGTGCCTCCTCCTCATCCTCCTCCTCCTCCTCTCTCCTATTAGGCACCCACGTGGAGTCAGTGACCTCATCATCCCCTCCCTCCTCATCACTGGAGCCAATCTGGCAGTATGCTGCAGCTGCTGGAACATGACTGCCAGATTGGTGTCCTTCTTGAGCATCCCCTCTGTCTGCTCTCACGCTACTGCCTTCCTGTAGCTGGGTTTCATCATCAGACCCTTCGAAACGCTGGGCATCCTCCTGGAGCATGTACCCAACACTGTGCTCAAACAGTTCGGGGGACTCCTCAGGAGGAGGACATGGTGGGTCTAGGGAAGGAGTGACTGATGATGAGTCTGACATTGATACCAGGGAAGAGGACGCTTTGGCAGCTGCTTTGCCAGTACCCTGAGCCTGGGTGAGAGAGGATGAGGAGGAGGAGGAGGAGGGCTTGGTCATCCACTCTACCAAGTCTTCGGCATGATGTGGCTCAACATGTCCAGCTGCCGAAAAGAAGGACAAGCGTGTCCCATGGCCATGTGCTGATGACAATGCACCGCGTCCACGACCAGCACTGTTGTCCCCAGACACAGAGCCTGCTTGCCCTCTTTTATTGCCTCCTGACTGTCTGCCTCTCCTTGTTTGCCTTCCAGACTATTCTAATAGATGGCCTGCAGGGAGATGGGAAAAAAGCAATAAGGGCTACCTTCAGGTGTCCTTCTCTGTCCCTTTACTTAAGGATTTCTAAATATGGTTGAGGATGATTGCTTTTGCACAGAATAGCACAACGACAATTTCCCTGACTGTCCAAAAAACAAGGATTTCAAAGATGGTTGATGAGGAATGCTTTAGCACACTATAGCACAAGGAGAATTTCCCTCACTGTCCTTCCCTGTCCCTAGAAACAAGGATTCGTACAGTAAAACACACTGACACTCTCCCTACCTATAGTTTTCTGTCCCTAGAAATTTTTTTTTTTAAAGCACACTATAGCACAAGGAGAATTTCCCTCACTGTCCTTCCCTGTCCCTAGAAACAAGGATTCGTACAGTAAAACACACTGACACTCTCCCTACCTATAGTTTTCTGTCCCTAGAAAAAAGGTTTCTTTAAAGCACACTATAGCACAAGGAGAATTTCCCTCACTGTCCTTCCCTGTCCCTAGAAACAAGGATTCGTACAGTAAAACACACTGACACTCTCCCTACCTATAGTTTTCTGTCCCTAGAAAAAATGTTTTTTTAAAGCACACTATAGCACAAGGAGAATTTCCCTCACTGTCCTTCCCTGTCCCTAGAAACAAGGATTCGTACAGTAAAACACACTGACACTCTCCCTACCTATAGTTTTCTGTCCCTAGAAAAAAGGTTTTTTTAAAGCACACTATAGCACAAGGAGAATTTCCCTCACTGTCCTTCCCTGTCCCTAGAAACAAGGATTCGTACAGTAAAACACACTGACACTCTCCCTACCTATAGTTTTCTGTCCCTAGAAAAAAGGTTTTTTTAAAGCACACTATAGCACAAGGAGAATTTCCCTCACTGTCCTTCCCTGTCCCTAGAAACAAGGATTCGTACAGTAAAACACACTGACACTCTCCCTACCTATAGTTTTCTGTCCCTAGAAAAAAGGTTTTTTTAAAGCACACTATAGCACAAGGAGAATTTCCCTCACTGTCCTTCCCTGTCCCTAGAAACAAGGATTCGTACAGTAAAACACACTGACACTCTCCCTACCTATAGTTTTCTGTCCCTAGAAAAAAGGTTTTTTTAAAGCACACTATAGCACAAGGAGAATTTCCCTCACTGTCCTTCCCTGTCCCTAGAAACAAGGATTCGTACAGTAAAACACACTGACACTCTCCCTACCTATAGTTTTCTGTCCCTAGAAAAAAGGTTTCTTTAAAGCACACTATAGCACAAGGAGAATTTCCCTCACTGTCCTTCCCTGTCCCTAGAAACAAGGATTCGTACAGTAAAACACACTGACACTCTCCCTACCTATAGTTTTCTGTCCCTAGAAAAAATGTTTTTTTAAAGCACACTATAGCACAAGGAGAATTTCCCTCACTGTCCTTCCCTGTCCCTAGAAACAAGGATTCGCACAGTAAAACACACTGACACTCTCCCTACCTATAGTTTTCTGTCCCTAGAAAAAATGTTTTTTTAAAGCACACTATAGCACAAGGAGAATTTCCCTCACTGTCCTTCCCTGTCCCTAGAAACAAGGATTCGTACAGTAAAACACACTGACACTCTCCCTACCTATAGTTTTCTGTCCCTAGAAAAAAGGTTTTTTTAAAGCACACTATAGCACAAGGAGAATTTCCCTCACTGTCCTTCCCTGTCCCTAGAAACAAGGATTCGTACAGTAAAACACACTGACACTCTCCCTACCTATAGTTTTCTGTCCCTAGAAAAAAGGTTTCTTTAAAGCACACTATAGCACAAGGAGAATTTCCCTCACTGTCCTTCCCTGTCCCTAGAAACAAGGATTCGTACAGTAAAACACACTGACACTCTCCCTACCTATAGTTTTCTGTCCCTAGAAAAAAGGTTTTTTTAAAGCACACTATAGCACAAGGAGAATTTCCCTCACTGTCCTTCCCTGTCCCTAGAAACAAGGATTCGTACAGTAAAACACACTGACACTCTCCCTACCTATAGTTTTCTGTCCCTAGAAAAAAGGTTTTTTTAAAGCACACTATAGCACAAGGAGAATTTCCCTCACTGTCCTTCCCTGTCCCTAGAAACAAGGATTCGTACAGTAAAACACACTGACACTCTCCCTACCTATAGTTTTCTGTCCCTAGAAAAAAGTTTTTTTTAAAGCACACTATAGCACAAGGAGAATTTCCCTCACTGTCCTTCCCTGTCCCTAGAAACAAGGATTCGTACAGTAAAACACACTGACACTCTCCCTACCTATAGTTTTCTGTCCCTAGAAAAAAGGTTTTTTTAAAGCACACTATAGCACAAGGAGAATTTCCCTCACTGTCCTTCCCTGTCCCTAGAAACAAGGATTCGTACAGTAAAACACACTGACACTCTCCCTACCTATAGTTTTCTGTCCCTAGAAAAAAGGTTTTTTTAAAGCACACTATAGCACAAGGAGAATTTCCCTCACTGTCCTTCCCTGTCCCTAGAAACAAGGATTCGTACAGTAAAACACACTGACACTCTCCCTACCTATAGTTTTCTGTCCCTAGAAAAAAGGTTTTTTTAAAGCACACTATAGCACAAGGAGAATTTCCCTCACTGTCCTTCCCTGTCCCTAGAAACAAGGATTCGTACAGTAAAACACACTGACACTCTCCCTACCTATAGTTTTCTGTCCCTAGAAAAAAGGTTTTTTTAAAGCACACTATAGCACAAGGAGAATTTCCCTCACTGTCCTTCCCTGTCCCTAGAAACAAGGATTCGTACAGTAAAACACACTGACACTCTCCCTACCTATAGTTTTCTGTCCCTAGAAAAAAGGTTTTTTTAAAGCACACTATAGCACAAGGAGAATTTCCCTCACTGTCCTTCCCTGTCCCTAGAAACAAGGATTCGTACAGTAAAACACACTGACACTCTCCCTACCTATAGTTTTCTGTCCCTAGAAAAAAGTTTTTTTTAAAGCACACTATAGCACAAGGAGAATTTCCCTCACTGTCCTTCCCTGTCCCTAGAAACAAGGATTCGTACAGTAAAACACACTGACACTCTCCCTACCTATCCTTCTCTTTCCCTAAACTAAAGGAATCCAGGTTAAGCAAGAAAGAAATAAAAGTCACTGTCCCTGCCTATGCTTCTCTTTCCCTGCTCCGGAACACACTACACTAGGCCGCCGTGCTGGCGGCCTTTTATAGTGTGGGGCGTGTACTAAACCCCCTCAGCAATAATTGGCCACAGGCATCCTGCCTGTGGCCAATCATTGCTCTCCTCGCTGCCGGCGCTGTGATTGGCCAAGCATGCAGGGTCACAGTGCATGCTTGGCCAATCACAGCGCCTGGATGACACTGCGATGGCGTAGTGCATTGTGGGCCGTTCGCGTCACTCGAATTAGGCGCGAACGGCCCAAATCGTTCGATCTTCGTCGAACGATCGAACAGCCGATGTTCGAGTCGAACGTATGTTCGACTCGAACACCGAGCTCATCCCTAATAATGATACACGGATTATGCTTCCCTTTACTCTAGACTCCTTTCGGCAGTCACTACTGGCGCAGTACCTTGTTTTATCATGTATTCCAGCAACCCGGGTCCTGTGTGTGGTGGGGTTCTGTGTATGCGCCCTGCCAGCACGCGGCTCCATTATCTCAGCTCCCGGGACAGACTACCACTCTGGCCTTGGCTCCATACCCGCCATAACTCATTGCATTGACTCCATGTAAGTACTTAGGGTGGGCTTACCTGCCTTTCCCTGCCATAATTAGTTACAACCAGATTAATTATATCTTATTATACTTTATAGCTATATCTAAGCATCCGCCCCTGATGAGTGTTTTACACAAAACGCGTTGGGAAATTGGGATGCAGACATATGTTTATATCATACCATCAACTCAGAACATCTTCCACCAATCAATCACGGTTTTACTGTTTTTATATATTTTTAATTTTTTTTTATTCCCTCTGTAAGTGCTTCTTTGATGTTATATGTACATACAGTGGAACCTCGGATTGCGAGCAACTCGGTTAACGAGCGTTTCGCAATACGAGCACTGTATTTTAAAAAATCGTGACTCAGTTTGCGAGTGTTGTCTCGCAAAACGAGCACCATTCAGGCCAAAGCGGTGTGCAGTACCGCGTTTGGCCTGAGGTGGGGGGCGCCGGAGCAGAGCAGAGCCGAACGTTGCCGATCGCAGTCGATCGGTGCCATTCGGAAATGCACGGAAAGGCCCGAGGACAGCTTGGCTGACAAAGTCTCGGGAACAAAGTCATTCCGAGGTTTGCCGAGGTCAGGTGAAGTGTCCTCGGGCCTTTTCGGCCGGAGCCGAGGCTCTCCGGCTCCCCCGCCTCTGGCCGCATGCGGTATTGCATGCCATTGAAGTCAATGCGGAACAAATTATTTTTGTTTTCATTGACTTCAATGGGGAAACTCTTTTTGATATGCAAGTACTTTGGATTACAAGCATTCTCCTGGAACGGATTATGCTCGTAATACGAGGTTCCACTGTATATGAATTTATTGAATGTATTAATCAATCAATTGAGACCACTATGTGGCGCCAAGCTGATATATATTTGATGTACCCTTGATACTCATATTGCATACGTACATATATATGTGTGTGTGCGTGAACACTTATGGAATGATATTTATTACAATGTTTTTTCTTTATGTGGTTTCTGCCATGTTTTATACATGTCTCTATGATCAATAAATATGTACTTTGATTTAATTCACCTCCACTATGTTTATAGTCTCATTCAAAGTCCCAACTTTCCTGCCTTTATCCTAAAGGGGTTGTAAAGGTTTGTGTTTTTTCACCTTAATGCATCCTATGCAAATTCGAAAATTCTGAATTTCCGGAAATTTGAAAATCGTAAATTTGAAATTTTGAAAATTCAGAATTCGAAAATTCAATATTCGAAAATCTTAAAATTTGGATTTTTGAATTTCCAAATTTTCGAATTTGCGAATTTCAGAATTTTTTCGAATTTCTGAAATTCAGAATTTTAGAATTTACCGAATTTACGAAAAATGCAAAAAAAACGAATGTAACAAAAACAAACAAATTTTTCGGCAGTGCACATGTCTAACTTTCACACCACTTGAGAAGATCTTGGGAAGAAGAGGACTCTGGTCATCATGTGATCACCCTAAAGACATCTGGACAAGGTAAGTAAAAGCAAAATATATATGCCCGGGGGCCTTAAGGGTGAGGGGAGGCTTGTTTTGGGGGAGCCCTAGTTGGGCCTAAATGGAAATTGGAAGGGTATGTTGATGATATTTATCCAGAAAACCTATTTTGTATTTGTACACTGAGTGAGATTTCATTGGGTGGCTATCTCCAAAAAAGTTGAGCTGCAATATTTCTATATTTTAGGTCAAAGAAGATACCAAATGTTTGTACTCTTCTGCAATCAATGCCAATTAAAGTGTATGTAAGGTGAAAAGGTTTTTGTTGAGCTTTATTGCTCTGTCCCCGCTAGGGATCTTTGCCCTCCCTATATGTCCTGGTCAGTATTGTCACTGGGACAGAAAGTGATGAGAAATTTAAAAACTTACAGTTGTCGCCTGAACAGCAATAGAGAGGAAATCTTCCAATAGGGGCTCCTGTTTTGGATTTCCCTGACTTTTGAGAGATTTTCTCTATTTGCTCCACAGTACCTATAGCTACAGAGGCCAGTGAAGGCTTGTTTTAAAGCTCATCTAATGCTTGTTAAAATGCTTGAATGTAGACAAATGCATGACAAAAAATCAGTTTTGTTTCATTTTGTTTAGATTCGTTAATCTAGTTATTTCGTTTTGTTAAATTTGTTTAATTCGTTCAATTTGTATTCTGGATTCGTATTCGGAATTCGTATTCTGAGTTTTTCGAATTTTCTTTGAAATTACAGATCTTTTCAATTCAAAATGTTCAAATCCATAAATTTTAAAATCGGTCGAAACCAAAATGTTATATTTTTTTAAATTTGAATGCGGCAAAGTGAACAAACAAAAGGAAAATGATTACAATGACTCTTTAAATCACTTCACAAAAACAGTATTATTTCAAAATGGTACACTAATAACACACACAGTCTTTGATTTCAGAAATATGTTTACAGTTTAAATTTAAATGTAATTCAATGTAAGATTTTATTTGAATTTCAATTCGAATTTCCGAAATTCGGACGAATTTCGTTCCGTTATTCAGGGCATTCTGTAAAGTTTGTTTACACTGTAATTCGGGTATTCGTATATATCCGAATCTCCGAATAACGAAAAATTTGTCAGAATATTAATTTGGAATGAAACTAACCGCACATGTCTACTTGAATGTCCATAGCCTGGCCACAGGTTCACTTTAAGGCCTCATGCCCACGGACGTTTTTACAGCCGCGTTTTTGACCGTTTTTTACAGCTTAAAAACGCCTGTCCATGTTAGTCTATAGCTTCATGCCCACCTAGACATTTTTGAGCTGCAAATAGCATAGACGTTTTTAAGCTGTAAAAAAACCCAGGACCAGTGCGTTCCTCAGCGTCGGCGTAAGAGCCCATTCACACAGGGGCAACTTTGGATCCGACTTCAAATCGCCCCAGGTCGCCCCTAGTTGCCTCAAGTCGCGCTGGCTGAGGAAATCAATGTAAGTTAATGGAGCCGTCTTAATGCACACTACTGCAGTCGCTCCGACTTCAAAAAAGGTCCCTGTACTACTTCAATCCGACTTCTAGGCGACCTGTACCCAGTGGCGTCACTAGGGTTGGTGTCACCCGGTGCAAAAAAAAATGGTGTCACCCCCCAACAACTATAGTCCCCCCTCAGTACAGACCCCCCTCCACTAACTACAGACCCCCCTCCCACAGTATAGATCCCCTCCCTCAGTACAAACCCACTCCACTAAGTACAGACTCCCCGCCATCAATATAGACCCGCCTCCCTCAGTATGAACCTCCCCCTCAGTACAGACACCCCTACCTCAGTGCAGACTGCTCCATAAGTACAGACACCCCCACCTCAGTGCAGGCCGCTCCATCAGTACAGACACCCCCACCTCAGTGCAGACCCCCTCAGTTACAGACACCCCCTCAGTTACAGACCCCCCTCGTACAGACACCCCCCTCAGTACAGACACCCCCCTCAGTAACAGACCCCCCTCAGTAACAGACACCCCCTCAGTTACAGATCCCCCCTCAGTTACAGACCCCCCCTCAGTTACAGACCCCCCCTCAGTACAGACACCCCCCTCAGTACAGACACCCCCCTCAGTACCAGACCCCCCCCTCAGTACAGACACCCCCCTCAGTACCAATCCCCCCTCAGTACCAGACCCCCCTCAGTACAGACACCCCCCTCAGTACAGACACCTCCCTCAGTAACAGACCCCCCTCAGTAACAGAAACCCCCTCAGTTACAGATCCCCCCTCAGTTACAGACCCCCCCTCAGTACCAGACCCCCCCTCAGTACCAGACCCCCCCCTCAGTACAGACACCCCCCTCAGTACCAGACCCCCCCCTCAGTACAGACACCCCCCTCAGTACCAGACCCCCCCTCAGTACAGACACCCCCCTCAGTACCAGACCCCCCTCAGTACAGACACCCCCTCAGTACAGATACCCCCCTCAGTACAGACACCCCCCTCAGTACCAGACCCCCCTCAGTACAGACACCCCCCTCAGTACAGACACCCCCCTCAGTACCAGACACCCCCCACAGTACAGACACCCCCCTCAGTACCAGACCCCCCTCAGTACAGACCCCCCCCTCAGTTACAGCCCCCCCTGGTGCAAACTCCCTCTTGTGCAGACCCCAGCAGTACAGACACCCCCTCCCCCATCAGTAAAGATGCCCCCCTTACCTTTCAGACCTCAGAACAGAGCGGCAGATACACACAGCGGTGTGTCTCTCGAGCGCGGGCTCCTCCTCCTCCTCTGTGGATGTAAACATAGAGGAGGCAGAGGGGGCGGCGGCTTCCTTCCGCTCCGCTGAGGGACACAGCCGCAGCGTGAGCCTAAGGCACAGGGCAGCGGGCGGGCGATGTCAGTGTGGCCGCTGCGCTACCCACGGGTGTCACCCCTCTGGTGGGTGTCACCCGGGTGCGGCCCGCCCCCCCCGCACCTGGCTAGCAACGCTAGTGCCTGTACCCATTGATTTCAATCGGAGTTGCCTCTGAAGTCGGATCACTGTCTTAATAGGAGCAACTCTCCAGGAAGAGAAAATACATTTCTCAGGCAAACCTCTCGCTCCCCCCTCCCTCCCACAGAGCTGATTCTTGTTTGATTGGCCACTGGAATGTCTCCTGTCCTGCAGGCAACTTGGAGTTACCTTGTAAGTAGCTCCAGGTCGTGCTGTGATTCATACTCAAGTCGTGTCTGAGTTGCCTCATAAAATCGCGCTGGAAGTCGTGTTGCCCCTGTGTGAATGGGCTCTTAGGCATAAAAAAACGCGAAGCGTCAAAAAATGCGCAAAAACACGCAAAAACGCCGCAATTGCGTTTTTAAGCTTCAACGTGTTTTTTTTTTTCGAAAGAAAAAAAATAAAAAATTATACAATAACATGGACAGGCGTTTTTAAGCTGTAAAAAACGCGGCTGTAAAAACGTCCGTGGGCATGAGGCCGGAATATTTATAGGAGTCAGTCGGCATTTTCTATTTAGAGATTTTTGAATGATAAGTCAGCAGTTATTGGAAAAAATAAACACCGCTCTCAGTTGTCTTCAGTTGCTAAGCTCTGAAACGTTTACATAATTGTCCATGAACGCCGCTAAGTTTTTTGTGATAGAAAAGTTGTGATACATACGTGAGCTTTTTGTTCACCGTGACCGTCCTCCATAAGAAGGTTTCCTGGAACTGTGAGCGAACCTGAACTTCATTTTCATCTGTAAAATCTTCTTCATTTTGATCATCCACTTGGGCTATAGAAAAACAAAATTTTTCGAAAATTACATTGAAACCTGAAAGTGTGACCACAGAAAAAGACCAAGTGGTTCATCAAATCTGCACCCTTTTTTAACATTATTATTAGCATTTTATGTTTGTTTGTTTTTAACCATTTTGCTATGGTAGACCTAGACCTACACTATATTACCAAAAGTATTGGGACACCTGCCTTTGCACGCACATGAACATTAATGGCCTCCCAGTCTTAGTCTGTAGGGTTCATTGTTGATTTGGCCCACCCTTTGCAGCTATACCAGCTCCAACTCTTCTGGGAAGGCTGTCCACAAGGGTTAGGAGTGTGTCTATGGGAATGTTTGACCATTCTTCCAGAAGCACATTGGTGAGGTCAGGCACTGATGTGGACGAGAAGGCCTGGCTTGCAGTTTCCGCTCTAATTCATTTCAAAGGTGTTCTATCGGGTTGAGGTCAGGATTCTGTGCATGCCAGTCAAGTTCCTCCATTACTGTCAACACAACTCTATTACAAGATCTTGATGACTGTTACAGTTGTCGCCTGAACAGGAATAGAGATGAAATCTCCCAATAGGGACTCCTGTTTTGGATTTCCCTGACTATTGAGAGATTTTTTTTTCTATTTGATCCACAGTACCTATAGCTACAGAGGCCAGTGGAGGCTTTCTTAAAGCTCATCTAATGCTTGATGAAGTCGGAAATGGTGAAAAACTTTGGGACATGGCTATGCAAAGCTCGGTTCATGTGTTGATCATGGGAGAGTGTGGAAGGTGACTACACTGACCAGCGTGGAGGTGGTGAGACTGGGATGAGTTGTTGCCTACCCATTTACATGCAATGTACAAGATGATTTTAAATGTGAGCAGTTTACTTGGATTTTAATAAATGTTTTATGGGATTAATGCACTATTGGCAGTGTTAATTTTGGCAGCAAATTTCGATTTCGTTTTAGTCTTAGTTTTAGGACTAAAATGGCATTTTAGTTTTACTCCCATTTTAGTCTTTTGCAATTTTTTTAATTCTAGTCGTATTTAGTCGACTAAATCTCCAGTACATTTTAGTTGACTAAAATCTAATGAGTGTAATTAAATTGTAATGCATTAGTTAACATTTCTCTACAATTTCCAAACTCATTATATACTCCTGGAGTGAAAAATCTAATATGTTATTATTTATGTTATTGAGGTATGAACATGCACTACAGACCAGTGTTAATTTTGAAGTCCTATTTCAATTTAGTTTTAGTCTTAGTCTTTTGACTAAAATGGCATTTTAGTTTTAGTCGTGTTTTAGTTTTAATCGTACTTTAGTCATCTCAATTGTTTTAGTTTTAGTCGTATTTTAGTCGACTAAAATAGTATTAATTTAGTTGACTAAAATGTTTTAGTCGTTTAACACTGACACATGTGATGAGATGAGACCTGCTGATTGTGGAGGGATACTACCAGATGCTACCTAAAAGCTTATTTGCCTTTTCATGAGAGTGAAAGGCAATTCAATCTGGTGAGTGCATTACCACCATAGGGGAGACGGCTCTATTTACTGGTGGTGGATATAAGGTGTGTTATTCCTGGCTCTACTCACATAGAGAGATGATTGTTAATCATGAACTTTCCGGAATTTAATCACTCTGAAGATTTCTTTTTGTTATGCCTTGTACCATAGCGTACGCCCATGAGGGCCGTGTTTGCCTGCATTGGGGTTGTGTGCATCCTCGTGCAGGTAATCCCAATTCATTTCAAATGAGACGCAGTGGCTGTATAGACATAGCTGCTGCTCCCAATTTGATTGCCGTCTGGGTGCAGGTGCATGGCCCTGAACGCAAACAGTGTGCATTTGGGGTCATGTACCCACACCTGCACGGCTGTCAAATTGGGAGCAATGGCTGTGTCTGTACGGATGCTGCGTCCCAATTGCAATGAATGGGACTACCTGCACAGGGATGCACAGAACACCTGTGCATCTCAATGTGGTCAAACATGGCCCTTGCACAGGTGTACGCTATAGTATGCCCCTGTGAATGACGCCTAAAAAC
The DNA here is from genome assembly GCA_029206835.1 of Rana muscosa. Taxonomy (NCBI): domain Eukaryota; kingdom Metazoa; phylum Chordata; class Amphibia; order Anura; family Ranidae; genus Rana; species Rana muscosa. The sequence goes on along the minus strand of CM055125.1, from coordinate 16,890,696 downwards.
ATCTAGTAGTTTTTTTTTTAATTACTTGGGAATTCTGATCAGATTCTTGTGCTTGAGTTCCTGTTCTTTAAGCCTGCCTCCAGAGATGAAAGGGTATTGATAATCCAGTGTTTGCTAGATGCTGGAAAATTATAACACAATCTCATCTATCTCGAGGACTCCACTGGGGCTCATTTACACATGCGTTAACCCTCTGAAGAGCGATCTGAGGGTTTGTGACAGGTGGTGAGGATGGGTTCTAAATTAAATATGATAGTGTGCGCTGCCACCTAGTGGTATGTGAATATATGTTAAATAACACAAAATTAATAATGTCAAATGTGTGATGTGAAAATGAAGCTGCTGCTATCACCGGTGTTCTCACAAAACAACAATGAGGGCCAGTTCACACCAGATGCAGTTCCGTGCACTTTTTTTCTGCACTGAAAATGCATGCACAGGTTTTTCCATGTATTCCAATGGCAGAAACTGACTGCATGGTGTGAACTAGTGTCAGGAAAGGTTCCACCTGCTGGTAATACTATCTGATATTTGGCGTGCAGTACTGATGTCCACCAGCAGGTGTCTCCTGGCAGTTTGGAACTGTCAGAAGAGCCTTTCCCTGCTGGTGTTATGTGAGCTTTGGGCCGCAGTACTGGCATCCACCAGCGGGTGGATCCTGGCAATATGGAGCAGATATTTCCTCCTGCAGTTAGGCGTCACCTGAACCTGATAGCAGGTAATGGTATAAAAACCTGGCAAGTTCACATATACCTTGCCTTGGCTTCATCTTGTGCCCTGATCGGAACCTTGTTCCTGAACCTGACTCTGATCCCAAACCTATTTGTACCTGTTCCTGTCAGTCCTGTATCCCTGGATCCCTGCCCTGCTGTCTGATCCCTTCCACCCTCTCCCTGTCCATTGCTCCTTGTCCCCCATTTGCTGATCTCCTGTTATGACCCTGGCTTAGCTAGACTACGATTCCGGTATTCCCTTTTGGCTATATTTATTCGTCTGATTATTGTTATTTTGGGGTCTTGTCTAATATTGGTTTGTTGTGCACTGTGTGTTATTGGAGGTGGTTGTGTTTACATATTATTCACGTTTCTTAATAAATCATTACTTTCTTCACCTATATACGTCTGGTTCACTTTGTGCAGTACACACAGTTCTAATCACATCTGATTAATGACAACTAGAGCCATTGGAATACATGGAAAACACTGTGCATGCATTTTCAGTGCAGAAAAAAGCACACGGAACTGCATCTGCTGTGAACTGGCCCTGAGGCTAAAAGTGTTGGAAGCGAAAGATCATGAATAACTAAAAACGCTGTGAAATATAATGGTGTCGGTGTCAATAATGTAAACATACAAAATAACTAAGGCAAATGTGCTGGATGAATGATCATAAATAAAGAGTCCATGTGAATAAAAATCCAAATAAAAAAAAAAAAATTTAATTCAATTAAAATTATAATTAAAAATAAAAAAAAATTAAATTTACGGTAATTAAAACGATTTCGCCTCTTCACCATCTCTTTTAACCTCCCTGGCGGTATGATTCTGTCTGGAATTATGTACCAAAAGCGGTACAATTATTTTGCATGGAAATTTGGCGTTTTATATTGTAGGCCTGCAATTCTTAGTAATTACTTACTTAAACCTGACCAAACCAGAGTCGACATCCCAGGTATGATAAAGTTTGAAACACAAAATCATAAATTATAATATAATAAATAACTATAAATAATTATAACAAATAATAATATATTAATAATAATAATAATAATAAATTATTCAATAATCAAATCAAAAACACTGAAATTTGCTCAGTTGCAGAATTGTCGCTGTCATTAGATTCAGTGTTTGATGACGAATTTCCCCACAAATCGCTATCGCTCAATTCTGCGAGTAATTCTAATTTATTATCGCTGTTTTTTAGCTGGTCTAAAACCACTTTTGACATAAAGGGACACTTTTTGGTTGCTATGGACAATCTCCAGTTTCCAGGCAGAAAGAACAGTATTTATAATATAAAAGTGCCTGCAGGACACTGGACAGACCACTAGGGACAAAGGGGATGTGTAATTTTTTTATACAGTACTGTAATCTGTAACATTACAGAATACTGTATGTGTACTGTATTTTCACTTTTTTGAATTTGCCGCCGAACTCCGCCCCTGTGCGCCACACCGCTCGGGAACGGAGCTCGGCGGCACTCAGCAGTCACCAGTGTGTGAATCGAGCGAGATGACGGCTCGCACACACAGCGGGGAGACATCGCAGGATCCAGGGACAAGGTAAGTAACTTTCCCTGTATCCTGCAATGCGATCCCGAGTCTGGCTCGGGGTTACCGCTTTGGACATGAAAAATCCACCCCGAGCCCGACTCGGGATTACCTCCAAGGAGGTTAATCCCTAAAAGTTTGTAGCACTGTGCCACAGCCGCAGGCATTGTACGCTGTTGCAAACCATTAATTTGACTGGGTTGCATCTTTTGCAGGCAGAACATGCCAGTGCGGATAATTTTTGCACATACCCCCATTTGGCTGTCTTTGCAGCTTAGAGGGAGTGGTTGTTGGGAGGTAGCCCTCGCCGCGAGCTCTGTGAGTGTGATCGCGGACTCAGTGTCCGTGGGGATACCTGCGATCGTCTCACGGTGAGGAAGAACGGGGAAATGCTGATGTAAACAAGCATTTCCACATTCTTCCTAGTGACTAGTGATGAGCCGAACACCCCCGGGTTCGGTTCGCACCAGAACCCGCGAACGGACCGAAAGTTCGAACGAACATTAGAACCCTATTAAATACAATGGATGCGAACGTTCGAATTCTAAAGTGCTAATTATAACAACTATTATGCATGTTATTGTCCTAAAAAGGGTTTGGGAACCCGGGTTGTGCACCAGGGGACATGTATCAATGCAAAAATAAGTTTTAAAAACGGTCGTTTTCCGGGAGCAGTCATTTTAATGATGCATAAAGTGAAAAAAAAAAAGTCAAATATTCCTTTAAATATCGTACCTGGGGGGTGTCTAAAGTATGCCTGTGAAGTGCCACGTGTTTCCCGTGTTTAGAACTGTCCCTGCACAAAATGACACTTCTAAAGGAAAAAAAAGCCATTTAAAACTGCTTGCGGCTTTACTGTAATGTCTGGTCCCGGTAATATGGATGAAAATCTTTAAGAAAAATGGCATAGCTACCCCATGACCCCCCCCCCTACCCCAGCCCATTACCAGCCCCTTTGGGTCTTGTATGGATATTAAGGGGAACCCCGCACATAAAATAAAAAAGGCCCTATATACTCTGAACAGCCGTATACAGGCGGTGCATACAAGACAGGGACTGTAGGTTTGTTCTTATGTAGAATCTGTTTGTAATTTTGAACAGGTACATTGTTGAAGTGTAGCTCCAGACCAAAAATCTATTTTTAAACTTTTTGGAAAACATAGGTAAGGGTTATCACCCCTGTAACATTTGTTTTGCTGTCTGTGCCCCTGTTCAGAACATTTCACCTCACTTTCCGTCCTAATGACAACTGTTTTTGAAATGTGGTGTTTTTCTTGAAACAAGGATTGCTGATAAAGCATCAGTACAGAGGAGACACCTTTCTCCCATATTTATTCTTACAGGAGAGAATTTTCCTTCCTAGTGGTAGATTTCCTCTCACTTCCTGTTGTCTTCTTGCGTTTGCAAGTAGGAGTCGTTTGTAAGTTGGATGTTTGAAAGTAGGGACCTGCCGTATATACTCTGCAGAAATAGGCCCCTTAGTTGTTGGTGTTGGCACAACACTGTAAGCACTCACAGTTACTCTTGGTTGGTGCTGGAACGCCCTGCTGTCAACTATTATATCAGGAATTTTAATTACATATAATTGTTGAACAGTGGTAGTAAAAATTGGGCCTTTGATGGTGGTGCTGGTGCCACAACACTGTAAGCCCTGACAGTTACTCTTGGTGGGTGCAGCAATGGGCCCTGCTGTGAATTATTAGATCAAGAATTGTAATTACATGCCCCTGTTGAACAGGGGCTGAAAAATTGGGCCTTAGGCACTGGTGGCACAACACTGCAACCCTTCACAGATACTGTACTTGGAGCACAGCAATGAGCCCTGTTGCAAAGTATTGCTTCAAAAATTGTAATGACACGCCCCTGTTAAACAGGGGCTGAAAAATTGGGCCTTAGGCACTGGTGGCACAACACTGCAACTCCTCACAGATACTGTACTTGGAGCACAGCAATGAGCCCTGTTGCAAAGTATTGCTTCAAAAATTGTAATTACACGCCACTGTTAAACAGGGGCTGAAAAATTGGGCGTTAGGCACTGGTGGCGGCACCCATAAACAAAAATGATCTTCCAAGCTATCATCATCAATCGTATCATTGAGGACTCGGAGGAGGAGGATAGCCAGTCAACATAACAGCACAGGCACTCAGCATCAGCATCAGTCTTGAAGGGATGTGACATTTTAAAATCAATTAGTCTGTTATATCAGCATCAGGTGTGTGGTAGCTGGTGGTGATCCAAGACTGGTTCATCTTGATGAAAGTCAGTCGATCAACCGAGTCGGTGGACAGGCGCACCCTGTGATCCGTGACAAATCCTCCAGCAGCACTGAATGTGCGTTCCGAAAGAACGCTGGATGCAGGACAGGCCAGTAGCTCAATTGCATACTGTGCAAGCTCTGGCCAGTGATCCATCCTCAAGACCCAGTAAGCCAGAGGATTTTCGGTGGGGAAGGTGTCCAAGTCTGACCTTGCCCCTAGATATTCCTGCACCATGTTTATCAGACGCTGGCGATGGTTGCTGGAACCGATCATACTTTGGGGCTGCGGACTAAAGAATTGTCTGAACGCATCGGTCAGACGGCCACCTTCCCCACCGCTCCTTCTTTGACTGGCCGAAGCCTCAGCAACTCGTTGTCCAGGACCAGGAGTTTGCAACCTCCCAGTCTCTGGGAACGCGTTGCACAGACCTTTCTGCAAGGCCTCCCGGAGTTGTCTCATCCTCTGCTCCCTCTGCGACGGTAACATAAGGTCCGCAACCTTACCCTTGTACCGTGGATCAAGGAGAGTGGCCAGCCAGTAATGGTCCCTCTCCTTGATCCGAAGAATACGAGGATCCTTCCGCAGACTTTGCAGGATCAGGGAGGCCATGCAGCGTAGGTTTGCTGAGGCATTCGCTCCGGAGTCCTCTGGGTCACTAAGGACGACATGATCCGCAGCCACCTCCTCCCAGCCACGTACAAGTCCACTGGTTTCTTGGGACTGTAAATCATCCCTAAAAGACTGCTGCTGATGATGCTGAGTGCCAGCCTCCACCTCCATGCTGACACAATCCTCCTCCTCCTCCTCCTCCTCCTCCTCCTCCTCCTCTTCCTGTGCGATGGGTGGGACAGAAGGAACACTGTCTGGGTAAAGGGGGCCTTGAGAGGCAAGGAAGTCCTCCTCTTCCTGCCTCTGTTCTGCCTCAAGTGCCCTGTCCATTATTCCACGCAGCGTGTGCTCCAACAGGTGGACAAGAGGTACAGTGTCACTGATGCATGCACTGTCACTGCTCACCATCCTCGTGGCCTCCTCAAATGGTGCCAGGACAGTGCATGCATCCCTGATCATGCCCCACTGGCGTGGAGAAAAAAAACCAAGCTCCCCTGACCCTGTCCTGGTGCCGTAGTCGCACAGGTACTCATTGATGGCCCTCTGCTGCGTGTGCAGCCGCTGCAGCATGGCCAACGTTGAGTTCCACCTGGTGGGCATGTCACATATAAGGCGGTTCTTGGGCAGGTTCAACTCCTTTTGCAGCTCAGCCAGGCGAGCACTGGCATTATAAGATCTGCGGAAATGCACACAGACTTTCCTGGCCTGCCTCAGGACATCCTGTAAGCCCGGGTACCTGCCCAAGAAGCGCTGCACCACCAGGTTAAGGACGTGAGCCACACAGGGCACATGGGTCAGTTGTCCCTGTCGGAGGGCGGAGAGGAGGTTGGTGCCATTGTCGCAAACCACCATTCCTGGCTTAAGCTGGCGTGGCGTCAACCACCTCTCGGCCTGGCCCTGCAGAGCAGACAGGACCTCTGCCCCAGTGTGGCTTCTGTCCCCCAAACACACCAGCGCAAGCACGGCATGGCATCTTTTTGCCTGCGTACTTGCGTAGCCCCGTGAACGGCTACGGAGCACCGCTGGTTCATAGGACAAACCACAGGAAGAGGCCATGGAGGAAGAAGAAGAGGAGGGGGTGGAGGAGAGAGGTGTGTCACAACCAGTAGTAGCATTTTGGAGGCGTGGCGGTGGGACAACCTCCAACACTACTGCACCTTGTCCTGAATCCTTCCCAGCTGCCAAAAGAGTGACCCAATGGGCCGTGAAAGAAAGGTAACGTCCCTGTCCATGCCTGCTGGACCATGAGTCAGCGGTAATATGCACCTTACCGCTGACCGCCCTGTCCAGCGAGGCCAAGACATTGCCTTCCACATGCCGGTAGAGAGCCGGAATAGCCTTCCGTGAGAAAAAGTGGCGTTTGGGAACCTGCCACTGAGGAACCGCACATTGCACAAACTCACGGAAGGGGGCCGAGTCTACCAACTGAAAAGGCAGCAGTTGAAGCGCTAGCAATTTAGCCAAGCTAGCATTCAACCGCTGGGCATGTGGATGGCTGGGAGTGAACTTCTTTCGACGGTCCAGCAGCTGGGGCAGGGAAATTTGCCTGCTAGAATCGGACGTCGGTGTACTGCTAGCAGAGTGGGCGCAAGTACTTGGCTGTGACACACCTAATTCTACACCTTCATTCCTCTCAGTGCATGTTTCAGAGAGGACTGAAGTTATAGTGGGGTTGGAGATCCCAGCTGATGCGGTGCAAGGAGAGGTCCGCTTTGTTCTTTGGTGTGGGTCTTTGAGGTAGGCTTGCCAACGAGCTGCATGGCAGGTCAACATATGTCTGGTCAGGCATGTGGTACCCAAGCGGCTGATGTTTTGGCCACGCGATATACGCTTGAGACATATGTTGCAAACAGCAGCTGTGCGATCTGATGCACTAGCCTCAAAAAAGGCCCACACCAAAGAACTTTTTGAATGACGGGCAGAGGCAGCGCCCTGCACAGGCGGAGCTCTGCGGTGTGATTCCGTCGGTGTACTGCCCTTACGCTGGCCACCAAAGGGCATCCTGCCTCGTTGGAGATGTGCCTCCTCCTCATCCTCCTCCTCCTCCTCTCTCCTATTAGGCACCCACGTGGAGTCATTGACCTCATCATCCCCTCCCTCCTCATCACTGGAGCCAATCTGGCAGTATGCTGCAGCTGCTGGAACATGACTGCCAGATTGGTGTCCTTCTTGAGCATCCCCTCTGTCTGCTCTCACGCTACTGCCTTCCTCTAGCTGGGTTTCATCATCAGACCCTTCGAAACGCTGGGCATCCTCCTGGAGCATGTACCCAACACTGTGCTGAAACAGTTCGGGGGACTCCTCAGGAGGAGGACATGGTGGGTCTAGGGAAGGAGTGACTGATGATTTGTCTGACATTGATACCAGGGAAGACGACGCTTTGGCAGCTGCTTTTCCAGTACCCTGAGCCTGGGTGAGAGAGGATGAGGAGGAGGAGGAGGGCTTGGTCATCCACTCTACCAAGTCTTCGGCATGATGTGGCTCAACATGTCCAGCTGCCGAAAAGAAGGACAAGCGTGTCCCATGGCCATGTGCTGATGACAATGCACCGCGTCCACGACCAGCACTGTTGCCCCCAGACACAGAGCCTGCTTGCCCTCTTTTATTGCCTCCTGACTGTCTGCCTCTCCTTGTTTGCCTTCCAGACATTCTAATAGATGGCCTGCAGGGAGATGGGAAAAAAGCAATAAGGGCTACCTTCAGGTGTCCTTCTCTGTCCCTTGAAACAAGGACTTTCACAGTGAAAGAAACTGACACTGTCCCTACCTAGAGTTTTCTGTCCCTAGAATAAATGTTTTTTTTAATCACAATATAGCACAAGGACAATTCACTCAATGTCTCTCCAGGTCCCTGGAAACAAGGACTTGCAGAGTGAAAGAAACTGACACTGTCCCTACCTAGAGTTTTCTGTCCCTAGAATAAATGTTTTTTTTAAGCACAATATAGCACAAGGAAAATTAACTCACTGTCCTTACAGGTCCCTGGAAACAAGGACTTGCAGAGTGAAAGAAACTGACACTGTCCCTACCTAGAGTTTTCTGTCCCTAGAATAAATGTTTTTTTTAAGCACAATATAGCACAAGGACAATTAACTCACTGTCCTTACAGGTCCCTGGAAACAAGGACTTGCAGAGTGAAAGAAAAAAAACACTCTCCCTACCTACAGTTTTCTGTCCCTAGAAAAAATGTTTTTTTTAATCACAATATAGCACAAGGAAAATTAACTCACTGTCCTTACAGGTCCCTGGAAACAAGGACTTGCAGAGTGAAAGAAAAAAAACACTCTCCCTACCTACAGTTTTCTGTCCCTAGAAAAAATGTTTTTTTTAATCACAATATAGCACAAGGAAAATTAACTCACTGTCCTTACAGGTCCCTGGAAACAAGGACTTGCAGAGTGAAAGAAACTGACACTGTCCCTACCTAGAGTTTTCTGTCCCTAGAATAAATGTTTTTTTTAAGCACAATATAGCACAAGGACAATTAACTCACTGTCCTTACAGGTCCCTGGAAACAAGGACTTGCAGAGTGAAAGAAAAAAAACACTCTCCCTACCTACAGTTTTCTGTCCCTAGAAAAAATGTTTTTTTTAATCACAATATAGCACAAGGAAAATTAACTCACTGTCCTTACAGGTCCCTGGAAACAAGGACTTGCAGAGTGAAAGAAAAAAAACACTCTCCCTACCTAGAGTTTTCTGTCCCTAGAAAAAATGTTTTTTTTAATCACAATATAGCACAAGGAAAATTAACTCACTGTCCTTACAGGTCCCTGGAAACAAGGACTTGCAGAGTGAAAGAAACTGACACTGTCCCTACCTAGAGTTTTCTGTCCCTAGAATAAATGTTTTTTTTAAGCACAATATAGCACAAGGACAATTAACTCACTGTCCTTACAGGTCCCTGGAAACAAGGACTTGCAGAGTGAAAGAAAAAAAACACTCTCCCTACCTACAGTTTTCTGTCCCTAGAAAAAATGTTTTTTTTTAATCACAATATAGCACAAGGAAAATTAACTCACTGTCCTTACAGGTCCCTGGAAACAAGGACTTGCAGAGTGAAAGAAACTGACACTGTCCCTACCTAGAGTTTTCTGTCCCTAGAATAAATGTTTTTTTTAATCACAATATAGCACAAGGAAAATTAACTCACTGTCCTTACAGGTCCCTGGAAACAAGGACTTGCAGAGTGAAAGAAACTGACACTGTCCCTACCTAGAGTTTTCTGTCCCTAGAATAAATGTTTTTTTTAATCACAATATAGCACAAGGAAAATTAACTCACTGTCCTTACAGGTCCCTGGAAACAAGGACTTGCAGAGTGAAAGAAACTGACACTGTCCCTACCTAGAGTTTTCTGTCCCTAGAATAAATGTTTTTTTTTAATCACAATATAGCACAAGGAAAATTAACTCACTGTCCTTACAGGTCCCTGGAAACAAGGACTTGCAGAGTGAAAGAAACTGACACTGTCCCTACCTAGAGTTTTCTGTCCCTAGAATAAATGTTTTTTTTAAGCACAATATAGCACAAGGACAATTAACTCACTGTCCTTACAGGTCCCTGGAAACAAGGACTTGCAGAGTGAAAGAAAAAAAACACTCTCCCTACCTACAGTTTTCTGTCCCTAGAAAAAATGTTTTTTTTAATCACAATATAGCACAAGGAAAATTAACTCACTGTCCTTACAGGTCCCTGGAAACAAGGACTTGCAGAGTGAAAGAAACTGACACTGTCCCTACCTAGAGTTTTCTGTCCCTAGAATAAATGTTTTTTTTAATCACAATATAGCACAAGGAAAATTAACTCACTGTCCTTACAGGTCCCTGGAAACAAGGACTTGCAGAGTGAAAGAAACTGACACTGTCCCTACCTAGAGTTTTCTGTCCCTAGAATAAATGTTTTTTTTAAGCACAATATAGCACAAGGACAATTAACTCACTGTCCTTACAGGTCCCTGGAAACAAGGACTTGCAGAGTGAAAGAAAAAAAACACTCTCCCTACCTACAGTTTTCTGTCCCTAGAAAAAATGTTTTTTTTAATCACAATATAGCACAAGGAAAATTAACTCACTGTCCTTACAGGTCCCTGGAAACAAGGACTTGCAGAGTGAAAGAAAAAAAACACTCTCCCTACCTACAGTTTTCTGTCCCTAGAAAAAATGTTTTTTTTAATCACAATATAGCACAAGGAAAATTAACTCACTGTCCTTACAGGTCCCTGGAAACAAGGACTTGCAGAGTGAAAGAAACTGACACTGTCCCTACCTAGAGTTTTCTGTCCCTAGAATAAATGTTTTTTTTAATCACAATATAGCACAAGGAAAATTAACTCACTGTCCTTACAGGTCCCTGGAAACAAGGACTTGCAGAGTGAAAGAAACTGACACTGTCCCTACCTAGAGTTTTCTGTCCCTAGAATAAATGTTTTTTTTAATCACAATATAGCACAAGGAAAATTAACTCACTGTCCTTACAGGTCCCTGGAAACAAGGACTTGCAGAGTGAAAGAAACTGACACTGTCCCTACCTAGAGTTTTCTGTCCCTAGAATAAATGTTTTTTTTAATCACAATATAGCACAAGGAAAATTAACTCACTGTCCTTACAGGTCCCTGGAAACAAGGACTTGCAGAGTGAAAGAAACTGACACTGTCCCTACCTAGAGTTTTCTGTCCCTAGAATAAATGTTTTTTTTAATCACAATATAGCACAAGGAAAATTAACTCACTGTCCTTACAGGTCCCTGGAAACAAGGACTTGCAGAGTGAAAGAAACTGACACTGTCCCTACCTAGAGTTTTCTGTCCCTAGAATAAATGTTTTTTTTAAGCACAATATAGCACAAGGACAATTAACTCACTGTCCTTACAGGTCCCTGGAAACAAGGACTTGCAGAGTGAAAGAAAAAAAACACTCTCCCTACCTACAGTTTTCTGTCCCTAGAAAAAATGTTTTTTTTAATCACAATATAGCACAAGGAAAATTAACTCACTGTCCTTACAGGTCCCTGGAAACAAGGACTTGCAGAGTGAAAGAAACTGACACTGTCCCTACCTAGAGTTTTCTGTCCCTAGAATAAATGTTTTTTTTAATCACAATATAGCACAAGGACAATTAACTCACTGTCCTTACAGGTCCCTGGAAACAAGGACTTGCAGAGTGAAAGAAACTGACACTGTCCCTACCTAGAGTTTTCTGTCCCTAGAATAAATGTTTTTTTTAAGCACAATATAGCACAAGGACAATTAACTCACTGTCCTTACAGGTCCCTGGAAACAAGGACTTGCAGAGTGAAAGAAACTGACACTGTCCCTACCTAGAGTTTTCTGTCCCTAGAATAAATGTTTTTTTTAAGCACACTATAGCAGAAGCACAAAACACACTGACACTCTCCCTACCTATCCTTCTCTTTCCCTAAACTAAAGGAATCCAGGTTAAGCAAGAAAGAAATAACAGTCACTGTCCCTGCCTATGCTACTCTATCCCTGCTCCGGAACACACTACACTAGGCCGCCGTGCTGGCGGCCTTTTATAGTGTGGGGCGTGTACTAAACACCCTCAGCAATAATTGGCCACAGGCATCCTGCCTGTGGCCAATCATTGCTCTCCTCGCTGCCGGCGCTGTGATTGGCCAAGCATGCGGGGTCACAGTGCATGCTTGGCCAATCACAGCGCCTGGATGACACTGCGATGGCGTAGTGCATTGTTGGCCGTTCGCGTCACTCGAATTTGGCGCGAACGGCCCAAATCGTTCGATCTTCGTCGAACGATCGAACAGCCAATGTTCGAGTCGAACGTATGTTCGACTCGAACACGAAGCTCATCCCTACTAGTGACAGGACACTGATCACAGCTCCCTGTAATCGGGAGCAGTGATCAGTGTCGTGTCACACATAGCCACGCCCCCCTACAGTTAGAACACATCCCTAGGACACACTTAACCCCTTCAGCGCCCCCTCCTGGTTAACACCTTCACTGCCAGTCACATTTACACAGTAATAAGTGCATACTGATCGCTGTATAAATGAGAATGGTCCCAAAATAGCGCCAAAAGTGTCCGATGTGTCCGCCACAATGTTGCAGTCACAATAAAAATCCCTGATCACCGCCATTACTAGTAAAAAAAAAAAATATTAATAAAAATGCCATAAAACTATTTGCTAATTTGTAGACGTTATAACTTTTGCGCAAACCAATCAATGAACACTTATTGCGATTTTTTTACCAAAAATATGTAGAAGAATACGTATCGGCCTAAACTCAGGAAAAAAAATGTTTTTTTATATATTTTTTGGGGATATTTATTATAGCAAAAAGTAAAAGATTTTGCTTTTTTTTCCAAAATTGTCGCTCGTTTTTTGTTTATAGCACAAAAATTAAAAACCGCAGAGGTAATTAAGTACCACCAAGAGAAAGCTCTATTTGTGGGGAAAAAAAGGACATAAATTTTGTTTGGGAGCCACGTCGCACGACCGCACAATTGTCAGTTAAAGCGACGCAGTGCCGAATCGCAAAAAGTGCTCTGGTCTTTTGCCAGCCAAATGCTCCGGGGCTTAAGTGGTTAATAATGCAGCTTTCGGATTTAGACACTAAAAACAAGGGCGCTCTAGAAATAAATTGTGGTTGAACCTTTTATCTGCCAGTTAGTAGTAGTTGGTGACATTCATTTAGACTTGTCATGTAATGTTGAAGATTCTCCAAGCCACTTCTTCAGATGTACTGAGTGCAGGGGCGTACCTAGAGCATTTGGCACCCGGGGCGGATCCAATATCTGGCACCCCCCCCCACGTTAAAATTTAAAAACACCCCACTGTGCCCCCTGCATACCTCTGCATCCTTCAATATCTCTTTGTTACTACTGTGTACCCCCTCTCCACAACTGCACCTCTGGACCCCTTTACATTACACAGCACCCTGCACCACTGGACCCCTTTACATTACACAGCACCCTGCACCAATGGACCCCTTTACATTACACAGCACCCTGCACCACTGGACCCCTTTACATTACACAGCACCCTGCATCACTGGACCCCTTTACATTACACAGCCCACCTGCACCCCTTTACATTACACAGCACCCTGCACCTCTGGACCCCTTTACATTATACAGCCCCCAGAGCTCTGGACCCCCTGCATGTTACACAGACCCCCTTCAGTTCACATCCCCCTTCAGTGCAGACACCCCCTTCAGTGCAAGACCCCCCATTTCAAACCCCCCCAGTGCAAGATCCCCTACAGTGCAAACACCCCCTACAGTGCAGACACCCCCAGTGCAAGACCCCCCCAGTGCAAACCCCCCCAGTGCAAGACCCCCCAGTGCAAACCTCCCCCCCAGTGCAAGACCCCCAGTGCAAACACCCCCTACAGTGCAGACACCCCCAGTGCAAGACCCCCCAGTGCAAACCCCCCCCAGTGCAGACCCCCCCCAGTGCAAGACCCCCCAGTGCAAGACCCCCCCAGTGCAAACCCCCCTCAGTGCAAGACCCCCCAGTGCAAACACCCCCCAGTGCAAGAGCCCCCTCAGTGCAAACCCCCCTCAGTGCAAGACCCCCCAGTGCAAACACCCCTCAGTGCAAACACCCCCCAGTGCAAGACCCCCCTCAGTGCAAGACCCCCCAGTGCAAACACCTATCAGTGCAAACACCCCCCAGTGCAAGACCCCCCTCAGTGCAAGACCCCCCAGTGCAACTCCCCCTCCCCATTCAGTACCTCAGATCAGCACAGCGGCGGCACATGGACAGAAGGTCGGGTCGCCTCCCCCTCCGTACACATAAACAGAGAGGAGGGGGAGGCGGCTTCATTCGGCTGTGCTTCTGTGAAGTTAGTCACAGGTCAAGCAAGTGCCACTGTGCCGAACACCGCTCACAGCCCGCGGCCGTGAAAGGAGGGGATGAATGGTGCAGCGGTGTCACCCCGCACCCCCCTCCCCCCCTTGTATCGCGGTATTGCCGCCGACTGCCGCTGCCTAAGTCCCGCGGCACTGATGCTGTCTCTGCTGCGCTTCAGTCACGGGGGGGGCACCGGCCTGACACCCCCCCAGTGTGAGGCACCCCGGTGCGGCCCGCCCCCCACTTAGTACGCCTCTGACTGAGTGATAGAAAGATACTCCAACATTTTTATCCACATAAGTAGCACCAACACCTAATCCAATCACCATGGACTGTGTCAATGCAGATGTTGTTGTTCCTATCATTAGACATGTGTAATTTGTTTAGTTTCTAATTCGTTTTTAACGAATTTTGAAAAATTCGTAATTCCGAAATTTACAAATTTACTAATTTTTCAATTTTCGTATTTCCGAAATGTCTAATTTCCCAATTTCCGAATATTTGGGTTTTCGGATTTCAGAAATTTCGAATTTCGGAAATTCGGATTTTCGAAATTCCGAATTTCCGAAATTCTGAATTTCGTAAATTCAGATTTTCGAATTTCCGATTTTTTTTTTTGTTTTTTTAGTTTTAGTTTTCGTTTTTTTGCTTTTTTCGGAAAAGCAAAAAGAACGAAAAAAACTAATTTTTCGCATTTCCGAAAAAAGCAAAAAACAAAAAAACAAATTTTCGGAAATTCAAAAAAGTCAACTTTCCAAATTTCCCATTCTCGAATTTTAGATTTTCGAATTTTGCAATTTCGAATTTTTGAATCTCGAATTTTCGAAATTCCCGAATTTTGAAAATTCGAAATTGCTAAATTCGAAAATCTAAAATTCGAAAATGGGAAAATTGGAAAGTAAAATTTCTGAATTTTTTGAATTTCCGAAATTCCGAAATTGTTTTTTTTTTTTGCCTTTTTCGGGAATTCGGAATTCCGAATTTCTAGAATTTCTGAAAAAAGCAAAAAAACGAAAACGAAAAAACGAATTTTTCGAATTTCCCGAATTTCCTAAAAAAGCACAAAAACGCAAAAAAAACGAACACGGAAAAAACTAATTTTTAGACTTTCCAGAATTTCCGAAAAAAGCAAAAAAACGAAAAAAAAAAATCATTTTTCAAATTACCCGAATTTCCCCAAAAAACAAAAAAACGAAAAAACGAAAAGGAAAACAACAAATTTTTCGGCAGTGCACATATCTACCTATCATGCATTAGAAATGAAAAGGTGGCTTGGAGAAACTCCAAAACGTCTCCAACATTACAGAACAAGTCCAGTTCAAAGTGACCAACTACTATTAGATCTACCATGACCTGGATCCACGAGAACCTTCACTATTTATCTAACATTCTGCACCATCGGCAGCTCTTACTCCTCCCAATGGTGTTTTTTCTTCTCTTCTCGATGGTGATCTTCTTGCGCAGTTCCTCTGCATATTCACAGCATTCTTGGAAGGCATTTTTACACTCATTACTTTCAACACGCTGAGCTCTCTTGGCGCAATCTCTGTTCATGCGAGATGGTAAGAGTATCATGCCGTTCTGGCAACATTTTTTCAGATTTGGCGAAGAAAATTGGTCGGCTGCAGAGATAAAAAAAAAGATGATATAATAACAAGTCACCAAGAATTGATTGTCTTCTAATGCCCGACTCCAGGGCTTCTGGGTCAGTGTTCCTTACGAGTATGCAGTTTCGATGTTCTGTTGGCGACGCAAATCACTAAAGCCAAAGGCAGCCAGGTAACAAGTAATTTCAGGCCAGCAATAACAACCTGTAGTGCCCTCCTAGTATAGGCATACCTCCAAACTTTCTGAGATGGGCATGGTGGACCCCTATTAGCAATAGTATGTAAGCTTAGGACACACCCCTTACCACGCCCCAATTAAAGGAGAATTGTACAAAAAAAATGATTGGTTAAACCCACAAGTGCTTTTTTACCACTACTATTCCTTTCAGGTTGGCTTTTGGAATTTACAAATGCAGCAACTTAGAAATTGGATGAAAGTTTAGTACTGTAAAACACTTTTTGATAGCTAATTAGTGCATTTTATATACAATGATATACACTATATTACCAGAAGTATTGGGACACCTACCTTAAGGCCACTTTCACACTGAGGCACTTGAAAAACTGCCAGTAAAACACTGAGCGCTTTTGAAGCGCTTTCTATTCATTTCAATGGAGAGGGGCGTTTTTTCAGCGCACTGCCCCAGTGTGAAAGGATTCATTGATTTTAATGGAAATAAGTTTTCAGGCGCTTTTTTTTAGCGTGAAAGCGCCTGAAAAGTGCCTCAGTGTGAAAGTGGTCTTACACACATGAACTTTAATGGCATCCCAGTCTTAGTCCGTAGGGTTCAATAATAAGTTGGCCCACCCTTTGCAACTATAACAGCTTCAACTCTTCTGGGAAGGCTGTCCACAAGGTTTAGGAGTGTGTCTATGGGAATGTTTGACTATTCTTCCAGAAGCGCATTTGTGAGGTCATGCACTGATGTGGACGAAAAGACCTGGCTCAAGTCTCCGCTCTAATTCATCCCAAAGGTATTCTATTGGGTTGAGGTCAGGACTCTGTGCAGGCCAGTCAAGTTCTGCCACCTCAAACTTGCTCATCCATGTCTTTTATGCCAATGAACATCAGATTGCAAAATGCAGTGCGATTGTAAGAATCGCATTGTATGGGTGTGAACACCAATGCGAAGCAATTCTGGTGCAGGGGGAAAAAATGGTCCTGCATCATTTTGGTGTGGATGCGATTTCAGCCATACAAAATGTATGGCTGAAGTAGCACCGCATAGACATTGCGTGTGATGTGCACAGGAATGCAGTGCGATTCCTGTTCGAATCACATGCAATGTTTTCCACGCATAGCCAAATTACCAGTTTAGAGTTACACAGGAGATGCTCTCCCTCTGATGTTCACGGCAATACCCTACATGTATTGTGCAATTGCCATTTACATATGTGTGTGGGACTTGCGTCCGCATTTGCGCAAGAGCATGGGGGATAGTGGGCGCTTTAAATTAAAAAAAATATCATTATTTAAATTTTTTTGCTAACAATGTAGCTTTTAACTTTTTTTTTATCAACTTTATTGCTATTTATTACAAGGGATGAACAACAACCCCAAATCTCTCCACTGGCCTCCAATGCAGCCGATCAGACACAGATCGGTCTGATCAGCTGCTTTACTGGCCATTAACAGCCAGGTAAACAAAGAACAGAAACAGGAAGTGATGAAATCCTTGTCACTTCCTGTTTCTGACATCACACAGTGGGAGGAACAACATCCATTCCTCTCACTGTGTGCCCAGAGTCGAATGCCAGCGGTCGCATCTTTACCGGGCTCTCCAGTGATGACCGAGATATCACCCTTCCCGTCCAAAGACGTTCATAAAACGTACGGCGGATGGGAACTGGTTAAAGTTCATACAGCTCCTTCACGAGGTTTAGAACCTCTTTACCTTTCTGTTTGGTGAGTGCCAAGAAGTCGATCGATCTTTTCTTCCTTTGAGAAACCTGGCAGCCAAATCCTTAAAAAAAAATAAAAAAAATATTCAGAATGGTCCAACAATATCAGCTGGGAGTAAACCTGTCATAAAGCCGAGCCGTTCATAAGGAGTAAGGGATGAAAAAATACATGACTATAGGAGTCGTCAACTTACGGTCCTTGGACATATAATAAAAACACAACACTGCGTGACATGGGTTTATAACGGCCACAGCAGCCCTTTTTATTTAACAAATTAATAATAACAAAACCAAACAATTTTAACACCAGAAGGGGGTCTTTGGGTGGTGGTGTTCCTAAATCACATTACCGACCATGTCCTCAGCCGTGCCCCACCCGTTTTGAAGACGTTGCGATTTCCACATTTTTACTTTCCCCCAGGGGACCTAGCTCCTGGGAGAACCACCAACAACCAACCAGGTGGCAGCGCCATACCCTAGATGGGCCCTCAAGTCTTCTACAATCTGATTAATCCCTGACCCCCCCAAAGACCCCCTGACCCGCCAACTGCTGCGACAAAAGCGCAAAGTATAACATATATTTATTTTTTTTGTATAAAAAACATAAACATCAGAATAGTCCCCCACCCAGACTACCCATTAAAAACCAGAATAAAGGGCGGGAGGGAGAGACTCTTCAATCAACAGAACTTTCCGGAGTGATTACCCATCAGCCCTTGCACCTACACCCTAACCATCCTAATCCACCAATCAGGTAAGCTACGCCCCTACCCCACCTCTACTTCTTACTTTTAACCCTTCTCAGACCTGTTCCTCCCTTAGTCATGCCAGCCCTGCGTCAATTTTTCTTCTCCGGGTCGCACTTAAGAATTGGTCACTTAACTATGCCAAAAACATCATGAGGTCCAAATCTAATGGTTGACTAAGGCCTTATAGGCTGAAATGCGTCAAGTGACTTAATCTGCATTTGTCCACTGTGGCTATTCAATAAAATGAAGAAGTTTTAAGAGCAACAACCGGAGTGAGGATCATTTTTTATACCAAATCTAATGATACAGCTAAAGTTATAGGCAGCTCTTAACTTTTTCTGTAAATATAAAGCTTATCTCCACCCATTCTTCCTCCTGAGTCTGCCTATTGGTTCTTAACCACCTCGCGCCCGCCGTACGAGAATATACGTCCGCAAGGTGGTTGTCAAATGCCGGGAGGCCGTTATTATACGGCCTCCGCTATTTGGCCACTGGGGGGCGCGCGAGCGCCGCCGGCGGCGCGCGCACGTGCCCGGCGCTTCACTGCAATGCCGATGCGCGTGCCTGGCGGCCGCGATGTCCGCCAGGCACCCCCGATCGGCGGTTACAGAGACAAGGACATGGATCTGTGTGTGTAAACACACAGATCCATGTCCTGTCAGGGAGAGGAGACCGATGCTGTGTCCCTTGTACATAGGGACACAGATCGGTCACCTCCCCCAGTCAGTCCCCTCCCCCCACAGTAACAATCACTCCCAGGGAACACATTTAACCCCTTCAGTGCCCCCTAGTGTTAACCCCTTCCCTGCCAGTCACATTTATACAGTAATCAGTGCATATTTATAGCACTGGTCGCTGTATAAATGTGAATGGTCCCAAATTAGTGTCAAAAGTGTCCGATGTGTCCGCCATAATGTCGCAGTCACAAAAAAAAATCACTGATCGCCGCCATTACTAATAAAAAAATATATATATAAAAATGCCATAAAACTATCCCCCTATTTTGTAAACGCTATAACTTTTGCGCAAACCAATCAATAAACGCTGATTGCGTTTTTTTTTACCAAAAATATGTAGAAGAATACGTATCGGCCTAAACTGAGGAAAAATATATAAAAAAAAAAAAAATTGGGATATTTATTATAGCAAAAATCAAAAAATATTGCTTTTTTTTCAAAATTGTCGCTCTATTTTTGTTTATAGCGCAAAAAATAAAAACCGCCTAGGTGATCAAATACCACCAAAAGAAAGCTCTATTTGTGCGAAAAAAAGGACGTCAATTTTGTTTGGGAGCCACGTCGCACGACCGCGCAATTGTCATTCAAAGCGTGACAGTGCTGAAAGCTGAAATTTCGCCTGGGCAGGAAGGGGGTATATGTGCCCAGTAAGGAAGGGGTTTAAGTGGACCTTCATCCTAACTCTTGTTGTGCTGCCCTCCTCCCTAGAACCTTCAAGGGTCCAGTACAAGAAATCATGAAGTGCCCTCCTGACCCCCCCCCCATCCATCCAAGCCCTGGGCTTACAGTTCTGGTAGGGCATACTCCCAGAACCCTGTCTTCCACATGCCCCCTGGGGCATGCATCCAGCACACTCTGTGACAGGTGTAACGAGCCCCTTTGCTCGCTCGGCTCCACTCTCCCGACACTCCTCGGCTCTATTGGATCATCCGGTGCTCCAGGATTCCAACTACAGCTATGTGCCATTCGAATCCATTTGTGGTCGGTCAGAACAAACACCAGGCAGGCTGTATGTAAGTTCAACCAAGAGAGAGTTTATTAGCACCAAAATCAAGTCTTATATACAGTAACAGAGGGGGTAACCAAAAACATAATTAACATGAGCTAATTAACTAAATCCTTTAGCCAGCCAAGGTGACTCATAGATATGACCGTTCAGGGTAGACATCCCGGCTCCTACCTGTCTCATCTGCTATACAATATACATTATCCTAAGTGTAAACATCACACATTTAGCAGGGTCAAAATAGCACAGAGGACAGACAGATGGCTGGAGGTGATTGCATTCGCATATCCTTAGAGGGAATGTGTGAAAATCCCAACAGTATGAATTAGTCACTCTAATATGGCATATACAGGGTCCCCAGAGTCTGTGTGTCTTGGGGGGACATGGACCTGAATCCGAAGTAACACCCTGACAAGGATCCCCAGGCATACAGCTCACAAAGAGCACCGTTCCCCCAAATGCCAGGGCCCATGGTCGCAGGGCAAGAGGCTTGCATTCAGTCCCCTCCAAAAGCCCCTGTCCCGGCCAGGTCCGTCACACATCTCCCCTTTCGGCAGGAAACTAACATAGGAGGAGACCCCAAACGGGTTGACTCCGAAGTTAGTCCATAGTTCTATTCCCCCAATGCCGGTATCCACACAGTACCCCAAACAAATTGCTCCAAACAGAGAATCACTTACCCAGCCAACCTCTGCCTCTCTCAGAGAACACACCCGCCGCTGGGGAGAGGCCTGGACTGGCCCTTCTCCCTGGAGTCCTTTCTGCTGCTGGAGAGAAGACAGGGTGACTGGGCTCAGTCCGTCATGCTGTTGGGGATCTGGGTCGACTGCCCGGCCTCCCTGGGGTATACAAGTGGAGACTGAAGTCCCATCCACTTGTGGTAGGTGAAAATCTCCCAGTGCTTGCAAAGCAAGGCTCACATCCTCCTGTCTCAGTGTCACACCATTTTCTGGGGTTGTGTCAGTGAGGACTGAAGTCCCATCCAATACCACAGGAACTCCCGCTTCTGTTAGTTGGGAGCTGAGGCCCGTGGCGCTCGGCTCTGTTGCCAGCTCTTCTGCTGGGTTGCTGTGAGTGGGGACCGCAGTCCCATCCACCGATATCCGCTCAAGTGGCAGTTGTGTGCAGCGGCCAGTAGCATTCTGCCCTGCTGCCAGTGATTCAGCTGGGGGTAAAAGCTTTACCACCTCAGCTTGTTGCTGGGGAGAGGGGCCAACTGCCCCAGCTCCCTGAAACTCCACAGTGGTTTCCGGTGCTGGGCAGAGGTGGGTATCACTCTGCCCTGTTGCCAGCACTTCTGCTGGGGACTCCACACCATCTGCTCTGGTTAACTGTTGGGGGGGGAGATGGCCTGCTTCTCCTCCCTGCATCTCTCGCAACCTCCTTCCGAATTCCTCTTCCATGGCGGCTGGTTCTTTAGGCGTTGTCTCCGATTGCCGTATTACCGCCATTCTCCACTCATGTTGACGCTCTAGTTCTCTCTTTTGTCGGGCATCCTGCAGCTGGATGTCTTTAATGGCTTCCTGTATGGCGGTCTCTGATGGGTTAGCCCCATATAATGCCAACCGCTGCCGCACTCGTTGCTGAAACAAATCTTCAACTGACCGGGGTCCTGCATCACCCTTCTTCTGGTCCATCTCGGCTCTCAAGTAGGTCTTTCAGCGTGACTTTCCTGCAGGCTGCATAGCTGGTCCTTCACTGTGGTGGTTTGGAGTGTCCCAGTAACTGGAGAGCAAATCCCACAGCTGCCAACCAATGTAACGAGCCCCTTTTCTCGCTCGGCTCCACTCTCCCGACACTCCTCTGCTCTATTGGATCATCCGGTGCTCCAGGATTCAAACTACCGCTATGTGCCATTCGAATCCATTTGTGGTCAGTCAAAACAAACACCAGGCAGGCTGTATGCAAGTTCAACCAAGAGAGACTTTATTAGCACCAAAATCAAGTCTTATATACAGTAACAGAGGGGGTAACCAAAAACATAATTAACATGAGCTAATTAACTAAATCCTTTAGCCAGCCAAGGTGACTCATAGATATGACCATTCAGGGTAGACATCCCGGCTCCTACCTGTCTCATCTGCTATACAATATACATTATCCTAAGTGTAAACATCACACATTTAGCAGGGTCAAAATAGCACAGAGGACAGACAGATGGCTGGAGGTGATTGCATTCGCATATCCTTAGAGGGAATGTGTGAAAATCCCAACAGTATGAATTAGTCACTCTAATATGGCATATACAGGGTCCCCAGAGTCTGTGTGTCTTGGGGGGACATGGACCTGAATCCGAAGTAACACCCCGACAAGGGTCCCCAGGCATACAGCTCACAAAGAGCATCGTTCCCCCAAATGCCAGGGCCCATGGTCGCAGGGCAAGAGGCTTGCATTCAGTCCCCTCCAAAAGCCCCTGTCCCGGCCAGGTCCGTCACAACAGGTGATCACAGATCATGGTAAAGGGCCAATAACAGCAGTCCTTTACCATGTGATCAGCTGATCACATGTAAGCAGACTTGCTGGTTATCGCAGTGGCGGCTGGTGCTCAAATTTTTTTGGGGGGGCGCAAATTCTAAAAAAAAAACCCCATCAATTGCAGCCTCACTGTGCCCATCAAACGCTGCCACTGTGCCCCAAATGCGAGCGGTGTCCTCCATTTCTTCCCGACCCGATGTTTTCTCCCACCCGCTCCTCCTCTGCTATGATTGGATGCCTGATAAGCGTCCAATCACAGCGCTTGTCATTTCAGCCAATCGGGTGACAGGTAACACAGACCCGGCGCACCTGATTGGCTGAAAGGGGGTTCAATGTTAGCAAAGTGAATTCCATCGTTTTGCTAACATACAGCTGAGTGAGAAGCGAATGCACAGCGTTGCGCCCGCTTCTCACATTTTTGGACGCCTATTAGAGCCGATAGCTCTAATCAGTTGCTTCCAACAAACACCCCCACCGCTGTAATTCAGGACTCCGGTGACCGAAAAGGGGTCAGACACCTGAATAGGGGGTGTCAGCAGCGACCATAGATAGATTCATGCAATGCATGAATCTATCTATGGTAATTAAAGCAGTGCAGGAGAGAGGGGGGGGTGGCGCTCCTGCGCCTTTTCTGGACGCACCACCGCTGGGTTATCGGCAGTCCTTTCCTCCCACGCTGTGTCTCTGCAAGGAAAGGAGAGCCATTAACCGACAAGACTGTCAGTACATTGTTTACACTGATAATCAGGGCACTGATTATCATTGGAGCCCCATTAGTGCCTATCAGTGCCACCTATCAGTGCTCATCGATGCTGCCTATCTGTGCCCATCAGTGACACCTATCAGTGCTCATCAATGCCCCCTATCAGTGCCACTTATCAGTGCTCATTAATGTTGCCCATCAGTGCCGCCTAGCAGTGCTCATCAATGCCCCCTATCAGTGCCACCTATCAGTGCTCATCAATGTCCCCTATCAGTGCCATCTATCAGCACTCATCAATGCCCCTATCAGTGCCCATCAGTGCAGCCTAACAGTCTTGGACCAATAGAACTATTTAAAAAATTGCCGTACCTGGAATTTAGCTTTACAATGTGTTTTACTAGCTGCATTAAGGGATTAAAATACCTGCCTGAAATCAGAAATTGGACTGAGAGTGGGAGGGTCTGAATCGTTATCCAATCAGGTTCTACTTCTACGTATAAAGCTTTCAACTCAAAATGTTTTCATGCACTAGGGGCTGGAGGAAGGGGTGTTCAGGTGACAAGGAGGAGGGGAGCGCAGGGAGGACCCAAGCAGTGTGATAATGCTCATTTACTGTATAGTCCAGTTGGCAGGTAGGTGACTTTTCGCCATACTAGTTTCTGGGTGTTGCAGATCTGTGTGAATCACAAAACTGGCTGAACAGAATTACAAATCTTGCTGGCAGGTGAAACTGTTTAAATGCATGTATATTCAACTGTGTGTTTAGTACTTGACTGGACTCCTGCTTTAAATGGGAGAAAACTGGATTAGGTTCTCTGGTAGATTCTCACCAATCAGGTCGCTGTACCCTGATGAAGAGACAAAGGCCACTCCGGCGTCCATGAAGACAGATTTAGAATCCCTCCCTCCTCCAGGACTGCAGCCCAGGTCATAATCGTTCATGGCCTTGAACACCTTAAAGGTAAGAAAAGAAAAGGAATGGTATATATTTGAGAATTAAAAACATATATTTTATAGAAAAAAGGAACGATCCATAAAGAGACTCATTTTCCCATTTAAGTCTAGGCAACCTATTTAGAGCGGCTTCATACTGCCCCTCTGTGCTTTGTACCCGTGGTTCAATAAAAAATCAGCACAAGCCGGCAGGATCACCTCCTGAATGCCTGGAAAACGCTCTTCTACCACGTAATGAAAAGCGATCCACCGCAGACACTGCCGCCCATGTGACCCTAGCCTTACATAAGTAGACACCTAAACACGCAGACTGCCCAGATCCTCACCTTGCCAGGTGTCAGCTTGTTCTTGGAATTCAGAAGGTACACTGCTGTGTCCACCACTGATAAGGAGACCGTTGTTAATTCATCTGTTTCCATTGTCAGCTTGAATTGTGACCCGGGGAGAATGCTGTCCGCTACATCTGTCCTCACTTGTAGCTGTAAAATAAAGAAATATTCAAACCCATTTGAAGTCTGGCACCCTTTTTCCTCTGTATACTCCTGTATCCCTCACACTGTGATTTGTGTTTGCTTGGAAATGTTTACAAAATATCTGAAAATGCTGCTTCCTGCTCTCACACTGCGGTGCTCTGTGCTGGCAGAGCTGAGTAACAGCCACGCCCCTCCTCATGGCTTGTATTGCAGAAAAAGATAGGGGGTGTGTCTGAGCGGGTCTGTTATTGAGTGCTGGTTACTGAGTGTGCTAGGTCCAATAACCACGCCAACAGGAAAGTGGAGGTAAGACTATAAAAAGGGAGGCTGTTAGTACAAAGTCTGATGGCATAGCCATTTCTGTCACTTCAGTTGAACTTTAAGGGGCTTCATCAGAACAAAATATAAAGTCACCAGTGATCTTGCATATTATCAAACTATACACCTCTGGATTATTTTTTTCACCTGCAGGCTGCAGAAACGTCTGGACTATAGATTACAAACAAGTTCTAGCCCACTCAGGTAATGGTAATACCCCTTTCCCGCCCACCTACCATGGGCCTTTAACTCGGTCCTAAGGGGAGGGGGTAGGGTGGACTTGGGATTGGGTTGGGACCACCAGCCTGATGGCTCCTGATCATGACAAGAGACTGAGAGCTGTTGGTTGGTGACAGCTCGGTCACTGTGCTGGGAATGCGCAGCAAGCATGCTTTCAGCACAGAAACCTCAACAGCCGTGGACACAAACACTATATTACCAAAAGTATTGGGACACCTGCCTTTACACTCAGATGAACTTTAATGGCATCCCAGTCTTAGTCCGTAGGGTTCAATGTTGAGTTGGCCCAGCCTTTGCAGCTATAACAGCTTCAACTCTTCTGGGAAGGCTGTCCACGAGATTTAGGAGTGTGTCTATTGGAATGTTTGACCATTCTTCCAGAAGCGCATTTGTGAGGTCAGGCACTGATGTTGGATGAGAAGGCCTGGCTCGCAGTCTCTGCTCCGCTCTAATGCATCCCAAAGGTGTTCTATCGGGTAAATGTCAGGACTCTGTGCAGGCCAGTCAAGTTCCTCCTCCCCAAACTCGCTCATCCATGTCTTTATGGACCTTGCTTTGTGCACTGGTCCAAATCATTTGGTGGAGGGAGGATTATGGTGTGGGGTTGTTTTTCAGGGGTTGGGCTTGGCCCCTTAGTTCCAGTGAAGGGAACGCCTAAGGTGTCCGTATACCAAGACATTATGGACAATATCATGCTCCCAACTTTGTGGGAACAGTTTGGAGATGGCCCCTTCCTGTTCCAACATGGCTGCACACCAGTGCACAAAGCAAGGTCCATAAAGACATGGATGAGCGAGTTTGGGGTGGAGGAACTTGAGTGGTCTGCACAGAGTCCTGACCTCAAACCGATAGAACGCCTTTGGGATGAATTTGAGCGGAGACTGCAAGCCAGGCCTTCTCGTCCAACATCAGTGCCTGACTTCACAAATGTGCTTCTGGAAGAATGGTCAAACATCCCCATAGACACACTCCTAAACCTTGTGGACAGCTTTCCCAGAAGAGTTGAAGCTGTTATAGCTGCAAAGGGTGGGCCAACTCAATATTGAACCCTACGGACTAAGACTGGGATGTCAATAAAGTTCATGTGTGTGTGTAAAGGCAGACGTCCCAATACTTTTGGTAATATAGTGTATATAAATATATAAATGGACAGACTCCATAGGCCACTTGGTCTTTTTCTGCCGTCAGTCTTTTATGTTTCTGTGTTAAACAGTTAAGTCCACCATTCACCATCCGGAATAAATAGAATTACCTTTCCTTCACAGACATCGCTGACATCTACCCACACAGAGTTGGCTACTGTCTCAGAGTCCAGGTAGTAGTAGGCGATAATGCGAAAGGAGGGGATCAGTTTGGTTGAAACAGGAACAGAAAACACCATGAATTCACTTTTATCTATGGACTTCAATTCCATTATCTGACCTTTGTTGAGCACCTACAGAATAATAATAAAAAAAAATAATAATTATAATAAAGAAAACACACATGCAGTGCCTGATTTAGAAGGGGGCAATTGCCCTGGGTCTTCCTTCTGGTTTCGGCGGTATGAAAGGCCAAGTCACGATGACATCACCCCTGTGCATGTGCGTGGGAGTGACTATTTACGGTACTTCTCTGAAGGATCGGCACAGGTAAACCGTTCCTTCAGAGCGCATGCACCGGTGACCTCACCGGCTGCATCTAAAGTAAATATCTCCTAAACGGCGCACGTGTAGGAAATATTTGCAGTACCTATAGGGAAGCCTTTTTATAGACTTACCTATAGGTAAAAATAATACAAGGAAGTTTACTCCCACTTTAACCTTACTTCCTGTTCTGGTAAAAACCATAAAAGTTTGGATTTGTCTTCACTTTCTGCACTGGTGACAATAGACAAAAAAGTGAGGGTGAATCTACCCAGAGGAAACACAGACCACAATTAAAAAAAATTAAAAAACGACAGGGGTTCTAACACTTTCCCTTCATAGTTATACAATGTCCACTTTCAGTGTGTTTAGATGACAGGTGCTCTTCAGTGAGGATAAGCACTCTTGAGTAAGGTGACCAGATTTTTAAAAGGAAATCCGGGAACATATTTTTTTTTTACTAGTAATGGCGGCAATCAGCGACTCTCTGCCCGTCGCTGCCTGCCTCACAGCCTGTCAAGTCTTACTCTCCGGGCCCCGGCTACTACTGGGTGGGGAGCGGAGGAAGATCACTCCGCCAGGGAAGGCAAGGAGATAGGCAGGCAGGCGGCTGGCTGGGAGTTGAGTCAAGGCAGAAGAACATGCGAGCGGAGCTGAATGGGCAAGCTCCCGAAACTGAAGAAATAGTCCCTCCGCTCCGACCAGCACATGATCATCAGAAAGGGGCACAGATAATGGAAAAAATACACCCCCCTAAGCTAGTAGGAGCGGCGGAGCGGGGGGGGGGTGTAATTCAGATTTTTTTTTTATTCCTTTTATTCCGCACTGACTGTCTTTGAAATTGCCCCAGCCCCTGTTCAAATCCAATCCGGGGACAAAACCGGGGACAGACTTGGTCCGGGGACAGTGTCCTCAATCCGGGGACTGTCCCTGGAAAGCGGGGATGTCTGGTCTCCCTACTCTTGGGAACAAAACATAACGCACTCACCATGTAATAGATTTTCCTGACACTCCCAGACTGAGGAGTAACCACCTTCAAAGTGACCTTTATGCTTTCCCCGGGACTCAGAACCTGGCTGGGAACTTCCATATGAAGGAAGCTGTTGGTTTTCGATGTATAGGGAGTGAGACGTATTGTTTCCTCCTGTCGACCGTCACTTCCTTCCGCTCTGATCTATTAGGACATGAATGATGTACCCATTTGTAAATTATTTCAAATGAATAAAAATCATTTTAAGTAAGACATGAATGAAAAATCTGGTAAAATCTAGTTATAACAATTGTTATATGTATAGAAATATTAATTTAAAGTATATCCAAAGCCATGATTTATTATTTTTTGAAAAATCCATAGAAATCCATGCGGGGTGACAGACGCATGGATTTCTATGGATTTAAAAAAAATAATCATGGCTTTGGATATACTTTAAATTAGAAATCCATGCGTCTGGCGCCTCGCATGTAGATTTGGGGGCCAGGTGCATGGATTAGGAGGGGCGGTGCCTGTGCGCCCCTAATAAGTGCCCGCCACTGCCCCAATGTGAGGGACTATTGTCCTCAGAACAAGTGTCCCCCTTGGAAGATTTCATCTTTATTTCTCAACCAGGGTTGCCAACCTCCCGCAGCATTTATTACTGACAAAACATGGAGAATTTACTGGCGGAGCACTTTTTTTTTTTTACTGACAACCTGAGAAATTACAGAACTCCTATTGAAAACTAACACAGTGAATATTTAAACAGTATAAACATAATATGGAAACACTAACAATACATATAACAAAGTAATTTACTTGATTTACACTTAAAATGTCAACATAGTGTAGCGACCTCACCTCTCACTCCCTCCTTCTCTGTCAATGTCAATGGCTCTCGTCTAGGGGACAAGGGAGGAGAATGTGATGCACCACCAGCTCGTATCCTCGTGTGTGTAGAGGTGTGAGCTATACCCAATTACCTTCGGGCCTGTGCCCCTGTCCAGAGCCAAAACTTCCCTTGAGAATGACCTTTACCTCCCAGAAAGCCAAGTTCCACACCATTGAAAGTCCAACACTTATTTATTCTTTTAGAGCAATAAATAGTCCTTTGAGAGCAGCTGGTTAGACAATGAACAGACAAGGTGAAGAGGAAGGTCCAGGCACAAACATGAACTTGTTACTCTCCTGTTTCGGTGTGCGCAAACAGGCTTGGCGCACGGTCGCTGCCACCGACCGTGAGGGTGGTCGCTGCCACCGACCGGGTGAAATAGAATTTGAGGTCTCTGCCACCGACTTGGGTTTCAGTTGGGTCGCTGCCACCGACCATGAGAACGTGGACTACCTTCTTGAGTCATCCATCTGGACGGTCACCAGAGGCCTCCGCCGTCACCAGCCAATGCTGCACTGGATCTCCGGGAAGGTCACCTCTCTGGTCCCCCTTGCCCGAGATTCGGGTGTCCAATACCGGAGGACACCCTAGGAATCCTCCATCCCTTGCGGGAACCAGTCGAAGGTACTGGGCCCCAGGCCTCCAGAGAGTACCTCACCCCAGACTAAAGGTGTCTGAGGTGGAATCGCAGCTCCATCCTCGGGCCGAGGGCGCCCGGAGACCACCAGCACTCACACCCAGGCTGAAGGTGCCTGGGTGTGGACGTCGAGGGGAAGATGTCCGCCCCTTTTATCCCCTCTCCCAGCATGCACAGCAGGTTCCGCGCCCCGCTGTACTACTGCTGCGAGAGGATAAAAAGGGTACAGACTTGCAATGGTGGTTCAACCCCGGCCTATGGCGACAGCGCCACCTACAGGCCACAGGGAACTGGACACCCTTGCATCCTCCACTGGCATAAATTGGTTCATGAACCCTAACAATTGCTGCATCTGAGCCATTTATCACTCAGATGCCTCCCCTAAATGTAACCACCCGCTACAATAGCATGAAATTATCAGCTCCTGATATTTACTAGCAGTTGTAAAAAAAATCACAGATTTTTACAAACTGTCAGTAAATTTACTTGTGGTTGGCAACACTGTTCTCAACTATTTTTGTTGAATATTTGCTTTCTGTGTTGTTGACAGTGGACACCAGGATAAACTGCAGGGACACTGCAATAAAACTGTTTCATAGGCCATCCAAATCTAAAATTTAAAAAAGTTTGATGCATACACTTCTAAACCCCCAGCTGAACTTGTAGTTAAATAATCTAAACTCATGTGCATCCAAAAAATATGTGCATGTCCAGTTTGTTTTCTTTAGAAAGCAGCCACAGCCTGATTAGAAAAGCCTGTCCCCTGCCAGCATGCTGAAGGGAAAGACCCTGAGGCTAGGTTCACACTGATACTACACAACAGTAATACGACTTTCATCCTACTTTGCTCTGCGGCATCAGTCCTACATCAGTCCTACAGTGGTCCTGCATCCATCCTACTTGAATGAACAGGATACTACTTTGATCCAACTTTGTGATAGTCTGACTTGTCCTTTGACCAATCAAAACAATCCCAGTGTGAGATAAATTCCTTTTCCTGCTGCTGTAATCACCATGTCGGATGTCAAAAGTCGGATGGTTAGGACAAGGATCCTACTTTGATCCGACTTCAATGATATTCAATAGGCTGAAGTAGGATCAAAGTCGGACCAGTAGTACAGGGAGCATTTTCAAAGTCGGACCGACATGTGTCGGACCAGTTAAGACGGCTCCCATAGGGAAACATTGATTTTTACACGTCATGCGACATGAGCTCCCAATGTCGGAGCGTTTGTCGTACTAGAGTGAACCCGGCCTGAGTTATTGTGTGGAAGAAGTGGTCTGTCTGCAGATGTCTGCTCTAGCTCTGACGGGGGGGGGGGGGCATGTATGCCCTCTGGAGAGAGACTGCTGCTTCCACACAGAAAACAAGGACCCTTCCCTGCAGAATGCTGGCAGGGGACAGGAACTCCCATGGGTGCTCAACCTGTGGCCCTCCAGCTGTTGTGAACTTCAAGTCCCATCATGCCTCTGCCTTTGGGAGTCACGCTTGTAACTGTCAGCAGTTTGCAGTGCCTCATGGGACTTGTAGTTCTGAAACAGCTGGAGGGCCGCAGGTTGAGCACCCATGCATGATCTAGGCTGTGGCCTTTTTCTAAAGAAAACAAACTAAGACTTTGCACACCTGAAATGTATTTAGCCGATTTAAACTGTTCGCTGCCAGAGACATTTTTTGCTTTATTTATAAAAAACCATTTTAGGCCAGAAGATTATTTAAAACACCCAAAAAGTATATATTTTTTGAAACACAAAAAAAATGGCGGACGTTCCACATTTTTACGTCACACAGTTTATCAAGCACACATTTTTAGCACAAAATACACTTACAATTACCCAATTGTTTGGTAAAATATAAAAAGATAAGGTTGTGCTGAGTAACTAGATACCAAACATGTCAAGTCTTAATATTTTTTGCACGTGTGAAACAATGACAAGCTTCGCTACCCAAATTTTTCTGTAGGTGATGACAGGTAGTTTGGAGTTACTGTGAATAATTGGCCTTAAAATGATTGCTCTCGCTCCAGCGTGTATGGCGATATGTAACATATGTAGTGCAATCAACTTTTATTTTTATAAAGTGTCCCCCCAATAGAATTTTGTTATGTAACACACCAATTTGCCAAGTGAAAGTGCATGCACATCTGATCTGTGCAAATGGGGCAAAAGATTAGGGAAATAGAAAAATCACACCTTTAGAAATGTAAAGTGTGTCTCTTGTTAAAAAAAAAGAAATGTAAAGTGTGAGTACTAATGCGCAAACCAACAAAAAAAAGGGGGGGTAGCTAATGAGTAGGGATGAGCTTCGTGTTCGAGTCGAACATACGTTCGACTCGAACATCGGCTGTTCGATCGTTCGACGAAGATCGAACGATTTGGGCCGTTCGCGCCAAATTCGAGTGACGCGAACGGCCCACAATGCACTACGCCATCGCAGTGTCATCCAGGCGCTGTGATTGGCCAAGCATGCACTGTGACCCCGCATGCTTGGCCAATCACAGTGCCGGCAGCGAGGAGAGCAATGATTGGCCACAGGCAGGATGCCTGTGGCCAATTATTGCTGAGGGGGTTTAGTACACGCCCCACACTATAAAAGGCCGCCAGCGCGGCGGCCTTGTGTAGTGTGTTCCGGAGCAGGGAAAGAGAAGCATAGCAGGGACAGTGTCATTATTTTTCCTTTACATAATCCTGGATTCCTTGTGTTTAGGGACAGATAAGGATAGGTAGGGAGAGTGTCAGTGACAGTGTGCTATTCTGTGCTAATCCTTGTTTGTAGGGACAGAGAGGTACAGTGAGGGAAAGTGTCAGTGTGCTATTCTGTTCTAAACCAATTTTGCTGTTCCATATTTTCAATCCTTGAGTTTAGGGACAGAGAAGGACACTCGTGGCAATTTTCAGTGTGCTATTCTGTGCAAAATCTTGTTTGTAGGGAGGGACAGAGTAGGACAGTGAGGGAAAGTGTCAGTGTGCTATTCTGTTCTAAACCAATTTTGCTGTTCCATATTTTCAATCCTTGAGTTTAGGGACAGAGAAGGACACTCGTGGCAATTTTCAGTGTGCTATTCTGTGCTAAATCTTGTTTGTAGGGAGGGACAGAGTAGGACAGTGAGGGAAAGTGTCAGTGTGCTATTCTGTTCTAAACCAATTTTGCTGTTCCATATTTCAAATCCTTGAGTTTAGGGACAGAGAGGTACAGTGAGTGAAACTGACAGTGTGCTATTCTGTTCTAAACCAATTTTGCTGTTCCATATTTCAAATCCTTGAGTTTAGGGACAGAGAAGGACACTCGTGCAAATTATCAGTGTGCTATTCTGTGCTAAAACTTGTTTGTAGGGAGGGACAGAGTAGGACAGTGAGGGAAAGTGTCAGTGTGCTATTCTGTTCTAAACCAATTTTGCTGTTCCATATTTTCAATCCTTGAGTTTAGGGACAGAGAAGGACACTCGTGGCAATTTTCAGTCTGCTATTCTGTGCTAAATCTTGTTTGTAGGGAGGGACAGAGTAGGACAGTGAGGGAAAGTGTCAGTGTGCTATTCTGTTCTAAACCAATCTTGCTGAACCATATTTTCAATCCTTGAGTTTAGGGACAGAGAGGTACAGTGAGGGAAAGTGTCAGTGTGCTATTTTGTGCTAAATCTTGTTTGTAGGGACAGAGTAGGACAGTGAGTGAAACTGACAGTGTGCTATTCTGTTCTAAACCAATTTTGCTGTTCCATATTTCAAATCCTTGAGTTTAGGGACAGAGAGGTACAGTGAGTGAAACTGACAGTGTGCTATTCTGTTCTAAACCAATTTTGCTGTTCCATATTTCAAATCCTTGAGTTTTGGGACAGAGAAGGACACTCGTGGCAATTTTCAGTCTGCTATTCTGTGCTAAATCTTGTTTGTAGGGAGGGACAGAGTAGGACAGTGAGGGAAAGTGTCAGTGTGCTATTCTGTTCTAAACCAATTTTGCTGTTCCATATTTTCAATCCTTGAGTTTAGGGACAGAGAAGGACACTCGTGGCAATTTTCAGTGTGCTATTCTGTGCTAAATCTTGTTTGTAGGGAGGGACAGAGTAGGACAGTGAGGGAAAGTGTCAGTGTGCTATTCTGTTCTAAACCAATTTTGCTGAACCATATTTTCAATCCTTGAGTTTAGGGACAGAGAAGGACACTCGTGGCAATTTTCAGTGTGCTATTCTGTGCTAAATCAAATTTGTAGGGAGGGACAGAGTAGGACAGTGAGGGAAAGTGTCAGTGTGCTATTCTGTTCTAAACCAATTTTGCTGTTCCATATTTCAAATCCTTGAGTTTAGGGACAGAGAGGTACAGTGAGTGAAACTGACAGTGTGCTATAATGTTCTAAACCAATTTTGCTGTTCCATATTTCAAATCCTTGAGTTTAGGGACAGAGAAGGACACTCGTGCAAATTATCAGTGTGCTATTCTGTGCTAAAACTTGTTTGTAGGGAGGGACAGAGTAGGACAGTGAGGGAAAGTGTCAGTGTGCTATTCTGTTCTAAACCAATTTTGCTGTTCCATATTTCAAATCCTTGAGTTTAGGGACAGAGAGGTACAGTGAGTGAAACTGACAGTGTGCTATTCTGTTCTAAACCAATTTTGCTGTTCCATATTTCAAATCCTTGAGTTTAGGGACAGAGAAGGACACTCGTGCAAATTATCAGTGTGCTATTCTGTGCTAAAACTTGTTTGTAGGGAGGGACAGAGTAGGACAGTGAGGGAAAGTGTCAGTGTGCTATTCTGTTCTAAACCAATTTTGCTGTTCCATATTTCAAATCCTTGAGTTTAGGGACAGAGAGGTACAGTGAGTGAAACTGACAGTGTGCTATTCTGTTCTAAACCAATTTTGCTGTTCCATATTTCAAATCCTTGAGTTTAGGGACAGAGAAGGACACTCGTGCAAATTATCAGTGTGCTATTCTGTGCTAAAACTTGTTTGTAGGGAGGGACAGAGTAGGACAGTGAGGGAAAGTGTCAGTGTGCTATTCTGTTCTAAACCAATTTTGCTGTTCCATATTTTCAATCCTTGAGTTTAGGGACAGAGAAGGACACTCGTGGCAATTTTCAGTCTGCTATTCTGTGCTAAATCTTGTTTGTAGGGAGGGACAGAGTAGGACAGTGAGGGAAAGTGTCAGTGTGCTATTCTGTTCTAAACCAATCTTGCTGAATCATATTTTCAATCCTTGAGTTTAGGGACAGAGAGGTACAGTGAGGGAAAGTGTCAGTGTGCTATTTTGTGCTAAATCTTGTTTGTAGGGACAGAGTAGGACAGTGAGTGAAACTGACAGTGTGCTATTCTGTTCTAAACCAATTTTGCTGTTCCATATTTCAAATCCTTGAGTTTAGGGACAGAGAGGTACAGTGAGTGAAACTGACAGTGTGCTATTCTGTTCTAAACCAATTTTGCTGTTCCATATTTCAAATCCCTGAGTTTAGGGACAGAGAAGGACACTCGTGCAAATTATCAGTGTGCTATTCTGTGCTAAAACTTGTTTGTAGGGAGGGACAGAGTAGGACAGTGAGGGAAAGTGTCAGTGTGCTATTCTGTTCTAAACCAATTTTGCTGTTCCATATTTTCAATCCTTGAGTTTAGGGGACAGTGTCAGTGTCATTGTTGCTAAGCCTCCTGCACAGTATACACCTGAAGGTAGCCCTTATTGCTCTTTTTCCCATCTCCCTGCAGGCCATCCATTAAAATGTCTGGAAGGCAAACAAGGAGAGGCAGACAGTCAGGAGGCAAAAAAAGAGGGCAAGCAGGCTCTGTGTCTGGGGGCAACAGTGCTGGTCGTGGACGCGGTGCATTGTCATCAGCACATGGCCATGGGACACGCTTGTCCTTCTTTTCGGCAGCTGGACATGTTGAGCCACATCATGCCGAAGACTTGGTAGAGTGGATGACCAAGCCCACCTCATCCTCCTCATCCTCTCTCACCCAGGCTCAGGGTACTGGCAAAGCAGCTGCCAAAGCGTCCTCTTCTCTGGTATCATTATCTTCATTAGTCAATCCTTCCCTAGACCCACCATGTCCTCCTCCTGAGGAGTCCCCCGAACTGTTTGAGCACAGTGTTGGGTACATGCTTCAGGAGGATGCCCAGCGTTTGGAAGGATCTGATGATGATACCCAGCTAGAGGAAGGCAGCAGCGTGAGAGCAGAGAGAGGGGATGCTCAAGGACACCAATCTGGCAGTCATGCTCCAGCAGCTGCAGCATACTGCCAGATTGGCTCCAGTGATGAGGAGGGAGGGAATGATGAGGTCACTGACTCCACGTGGGTGCCTAATAGGAGAGAGGAGGAGGAGGAGGAGGAGGATGAGGAGGAGGCACATCTCCAACGAGGCAGGATGCCCTTGAGTGGCCAGCGTATGGGCAGCACACCGACGGAATCACACTGCAGAGCTCCGCCTGTGCAGGGCGCTGCCTCTGCCCGTCATTCAAAAAGTTCTTTGGTGTGGGCCTTTTTTGAGGCGAGTGCATCAGATTGCACAGCTGCTGTTTGCAACATATGTCTCAAGCGTATATCGCGTGGCCAAAACATCAGCCGCTTGGGCACCACATGCTTGATCAGACATATGTTGACCTGCCATGCAGCTCGTTGGCAAGCCTACCTTAAAGACCCACACCAAAGAACAAAGCTGACCTCTTCTTGCACCGCATCAGCTGGGATCTCCAACCCCACTATACCTTCACTCCTCTCTGAAACCTGCTCTGAGAGGAATGAAGGTGTAGAATTAGGTGTGTCACAGGCAAGTACTTGCGGGCACTCTGCTAGCAGTACACCAACGTCCGATTCTAGCAGGCAAATTTCCCTGCCCCAGCTGCTGGACCGTCGAAAGAAGTTCACTCCCAGCCATCCACATGCCCAGCGGTTGAATGCTAGCTTGGCTAAATTGCTAGCGCTTCAACTGCTGCCTTTTCAGTTGGTAGACTCGGCCCCCTTCCGTGAGTTTGTGCAATGTGCGGTTCCTCAGTGGCAGGTTCCCAAACGCCACTTTTTCGCACGGAAGGCGATTCCGGCTCTCTACAGGCATGTGGAAGGCAATGTCTTGGCCTCGCTGGACAGGGCGGTCAGTGGTAAGGTGCATATTACCGCTGACTCATGGTCCAGCAGGCATGGACAGGGACGTTACCTTTCTTTCACGGCCCATTGGGTCACTCTTTTGGCAGCTGGGAAGGATGCAGGACAAGGTGCAGTAGTGTTGGAGGTTGTTCCACCGCCACGCCTCCAAAATGCTACTACTGGTTGTGACACACCTCTCTCCTCCACCCCCTCCTCTTCTTCTTCCTCCATGGCCTCTTCCTGTGGTTTGTCCTCGGAACCAGCGGTGCTCTGTAGGCGTTCAAGGGGCTACGCAAGTACGCAGGCAAAAAGATGCCATGCCGTGCTTGCGCTGGTGTGTTTGGGGGACAGAAGCCACACTGGGGCAGAGGTCCTGTCTGCTCTGCAGGGGCAGGCCGAGAGGTGGTTGACGCCACGCCAGCTTAAGCCAGGAATGGTGGTTTGCGACAATGGCACCAACCTCCTCTCCGCCCTCCGACAGGGACAACTGACCCATGTGCCCTGTATGGCTCACGTCCTTAACCTGGTGGTGCAGCGGTTCTTGGGCAGGTACCCGGGCTTACAGGATGTCCTGAGGCAGGCCAGGAAAGTCTGTGTGCATTTCCGCAGATCTTATAATGCCAGTGCTCGCCTGGCTGAGCTGCAAAAGGAGTTGAACCTGCCCAAGAACCGCCTTATATGTGACATGCCCACCAGGTGGAACTCAACGTTGGCCATGCTGCAGCGGCTGCACACGCAGCAGAGGGCCATCAATGAGTACCTGTGCGACTACGGCACCAGGACAGGGTCAGGGAAGCTCGGGGTTTTTTCACCACGCCAGTGGGGCATGATCAGGGATGCATGCACTGTCCTGGCACCATTTGAGGAGGCCACGAGGATGGTGAGCAGTGACAGTGCATGCATCAGTGACACTGTACCTCTTGTCCACCTGTTGGAGCACACGCTGCGTGGAATAATGGACAGGGCACTTGAGGCAGAACAGAGGCAGGAAGAGGAGGACTTCCTTGCCTCTCAAGGCCCCCTTTACCCAGACAGTGTTCCTTCTGTCCCACCCATCGCACAGGAAGAGGAGGAGGAGGAGGAGGAGGATTGTGTCAGCATGGAGGTGGAGGCTGGCACTCAGCATCATCAGCAGCAGTCTTTTAGGGATGATTTACAGTCCCAAGAAACTAGTGGACTTGTACGTGGCTGGGAGGAGGTGGCTGCGGATCATGTCGTCCTTAGTGACCCAGAGGACTCCGGACTGAATGCCTCAGCTAACCTACGCTGCATGGCCTCCCTGACCCTGCAAAGTCTGCGGAAGGATCCTCGTATTCTTCGGATCAAGGAGAGGGACCATTACTGGCTGGCCACTCTCCTTGATCCACGGTACAAGGGTAAGGTTGCAGACCTTATCTTACCGTCGCAGAGGGAGCAGAGGATGAGACAACTCCGGGAGGCCTTGCAGAAAGGACTGTGCAACGCGTTCCCAGAGACTGGGAGGTTACAAACTCCTGGTCCTGGACAACGAGTTGTTGAGGCTTCGGGCAGTCAAAGAAGGAGCGGTGGGGAAGGTGGCCGTCTGACCGATGCGTTCAGACAATTCTTTAGTCCGCAGCCCCAAAGTATGATCGGTTCCAGCAACCATCGCCAGCGTCTGATATACATGGTCCAGGAATACCTAGAGGCAAGGTCAGACTTGGACACCTTCCCCACCGAAAATCCTCTGGCTTACTGGGTCTTGAGGATGGATCACTGGCCAGAGCTTGCACAGTATGCAATTGAGCTACTGGCCTGTCCTGCATCCAGCGTTCTTTCAGAACGCACATTCAGTGCTGCTGGAGGATTTGTCACGGATCACAGGGTGCGCCTGTCCACCGACTCGGTTGATCGACTGACTTTCATCAAGATGAACCAGTCTTGGATCACCACCAGCTACCACACACCTGATGCTGATATAACAGACTAATTGATTTTAAAATGTCACATCCCTTCAAGACTGATGCTGATGCTGAGTGCCTGTGCTGTTATGTTGACTGGCTATCCTCCTCCTCCTCCTCAATGATACGATTAATGATGATAGCTTGGAAGATCATTTTGGTTTATGGGTGACGCCACCAGTGGCTAAGGCCCAATTTTTTAGCCCCTGTTTAAAAGGGGCGTGTAATTAAAATTTTTGATGCAATACTTTGCAACAGGCCTCATTGCTGTGCTCCAAGTACAGTATCTGTGAGGGGTTGCAGTGTTGTGCCACCAGTGCCTAAGGCCCAATTTGTAAGCCCCTGTTCAACAGGGGCATGCAATTATAATTATTGATCTAATAATTCACAGCAGGGCCCATTGCTGCGCCCACCAAGAGTAACTGTCAGGCCTTACAGTGTTGTGGCACCAGCACCACCATCACCACCACCACCAAAGGCCCAATTTTTCAGCCCCTGTTCAACAGGGGCATGCAATTATAATTATTGATCGAATAATTCACAGCAGGGCCCATTGCTGCGCCCACCAAGAGTAACTGTCAGGCCTTACAGTGTTGTGGCACCAGCACCACCATCACCACCACCACCACCAAAGGCCCAATTTTTCAGCCCCTGTTCAACAGGGGCATGCAATTATAATTATTGATCGAATAATTCACAGCAGGGCCCATTGCTGCGCCCACCAAGAGTAACTGTCAGGCCTTACAGTGTTGTGGCACCAGCACCACCATCACCACCACCACCAAAGGCCCAATTTTTCAGCCCCTGTTCAACAGGGGCATGCAATTATAATTATTGATCGAATAATTCACAGCAGGGCCCATTGCTGCGCCCACCAAGAGTAACTGTCAGGCCTTACAGTGTTGTGGCACCAGCACCACCATTACCACCACCACCACCACCAAAGGCCCAATTTTTCAGCCCCTGTTCAACAGGGGCATGCAATTATAATTATTGATCGAATAATTCACAGCAGGGCCCATTGCTGCGCCCACCAAGAGTAACTGTCAGGCCTTACAGTGTTGTGGCACCAGCACCACCATCACCACCACCACCACCACCAAAGGCCCAATTTTTCAGCCCCTGTTCAACAGGGGCATGCAATTATAATTATTGATCGAATAATTCACAGCAGGGCCCATTGCTGTGCCCACCAAGAGTAACTGTCAGGCCTTACAGTGTTGTGGCACCAGCACCACCATCACCACCACCACCACCACCAAAGGCCCAATTTTTCAGCCCCTGTTCAACAGGGGCATGCAATTATAATTATTGATCGAATAATTCACAGCAGGGCCCATTGCTGCGCCCACCAAGAGTAACTGTCAGGCCTTACAGTGTTGTGGCACCAGCACCACCATCACCACCACCACCACCACCAAAGGCCCAATTTTTCAGCCCCTGTTCAACAGGGGCATGCAATTATAATTATTGATCGAATAATTCACAGCAGGGCCCATTGCTGCGCCCACCAAGAGTAACTGTCAGGCCTTACAGTGTTGTGGCACCAGCACCACCATCACCACCACCAAAGGCCCAATTTTTCAGCCCCTGTTCAACAGGGGCATGCAATTATAATTATTGATCGAATAATTCACAGCAGGGCCCATTGCTGCGCCCACCAAGAGTAACTGTCAGGCCTTACAGTGTTCTGGCACCAGCACCACCATCAAAGGCCCAATTTTTACTACCACTGATCAACAATTATATGTTATTACAATTCCTGATATAATAGTTGACAGCAGGGCGTTCCAGCATCCACCAAGAGTAACTGTGAGGGCTTACAGTGTTGTGCCAACACCAACACCTAAGGGGCCAATTTCTGCAGAGTATATACGGCAGGTCCCTACTTTCAAACATCCAACTTACAAACTACTACTACTTGCAAACGGAAGAAGACAACAGGAAGTGAGAGGAAATCTACCCCTTGGAAGGAAAATTCTCTCCTGTAAGAATTAATATGGGAGAAAGGTGTCTCCTCTCTACTGATGCTTTATCACCAATCCTTGTTTCAATAAAAACACCACATTTCAAAAACAGTTGTCATTGGGACGCAAAGTGAGGTGAAATGTTCTGAACAGGGGCACAGACAGCAAAAAAAATGTGACAGGGGTGATAACCGTTCCCTATGTTTTACAAAAAGCTAAAAAAAAGGAATTTGGCATGGAGCTACACTTAAACAATGCAGCTGTTCAAAATTACAAACAGATTCTACATAAGAACAAACCTACAGTCCCTGTCTTGTATGCACCGCCTGTATACGGCTGTTCAGAGTATATAGGTCCTTTTTTATTTTGTGTGCGGGGTTCCCCTTAATATCCATACAAGACCCAAAGGGGCTGGTAATGGGCTGGGGTGGGGGGGGGGGGGGGTTGATGGGGTAGCTATGCCATTTTTCCTAAAGATTTTCATCCATATTACCGGGACCAGACATTACATTAAAGCCGCAAGCACTTTTAAATGGCTTTTTTTCCTTTAGAAATGTTATTTTGTGCAGGGACAGTTCTAAACACGGGAAACACGTGGCACTTCACAGGCATACTTTAGACACCCCCCAGGTACAATATTTAAAGGAATATTTGACTTTTTTTTTTTCACTTTATGCATCATTAAAATGACTGCTCCAGGAAAACGTCCGTTTTTAAAACTTCTTTTTGCATTGATACATGTCCCCTGGTGCAGAACCCGGGTTCCCAAACTCTGTTTCGGACAATAACATGCATAATAGTCGTTATAATTAGCACTTTAGAATTCGAACGTTCGCATCCATTGTATTTAATAGGGTTCTAATGTTCGTGCGAACTTTCGGTCCGTTCGCGGGTTCTGGTGCGAACCGAACCCGGGGGTGTTCGGCTCATCACTACTAATGAGTAGCTGCCAACATAAAAGGTGTTCCCACACTAAAATAGTAAAAAAGGCAAATGAATGTGGTGCTTACTCAATACTAGTAAACAGTAATAATTAATCAGTGCTTAATAAACAGTCAAATCTAATAAAGTGCAATAATTTAGGAGGGAACTCTTCATATAATGTGCAAATATGCAATAATGTGCAAAAGTTCTTTAAAGGTAAAGTGCAAAAAAGTGATGATTAGTGCAAAAAACGTGTCCAATCAAAGAATTCAGAAGAAGTTCGCAACACATTTAGAAATGATGAGGGTGCACACCCCGAAAAAATTGCAATATGGAAAAGTTCCCCCAAGGAGTTTTTAGCAGCAAAGAGGGATTGAATTGATAAAAAAAAGGCGGTATCTGTTTATAAAATATATTTTTTTTGCCATATGGGATTCCAATAGCATGTATGAATTAAAATATGAGCTTTGGTTATATAATACAAAACACATTTCATCATAAATAGCGATGTTGATACAGTGGAGCAAAACATTACATTACAGAATGCCATCCACATAGATAACCTGACACGTTTCGACCTGTACTGTTATGGTCTTCCTCAGGGGGGTTATTTACTCGCTAAAAGATTAAATTGGGACAGAGATCCCATAACCAAAAAATAAAAAAAAATTGAATAGTCCCAACGGATCCATAATCAATCCTCGTCCCCCCAAGATGGAATCCAGATAGTTCCACGGACGCCACCAACACAGATGATCAACACACACTGATGGTAATATGTGCCATTTGTCTCTTCCTCTGGAGGTGTCAAGAGTGTGGCTTCTTGCAAGCTCCTTTGGACTGGATTCCATCTTGGGGGGATGAGGATTGATCATGGATCCGTCTGTATTTTCCCCATTCACACTATTTTTTTAATTTATTTTTTTATAAATATATAACATCTTTTTAAAGATGAACTCCAAAACAGATATAAAAGATACAATTTATTATTTTTCTTTTACTAAAAATGACATTTGCAGACTAAGCATGTATAACTATGTATATGTACATACGGCTTCAGCACTGTCCTGCCTGTCCGTTGGCTAAATATCAAGAAATCTATAGAAGAGATTAGAATTTCTGCTGGTTACCGTAAGGTCCAGGGACTTCTCATTTACAATGGTATTGATCTGGAAGACGGCCTTCCCATCCTCATCTGATATGAAGGAGTTCAGTTGTGTGCTCCCTTTCAGAAGTTTAACTGGGACGCCCCTTGCCAGTGTGCCGTCTGTATAAGTGACTTCTACCTGTGTGATCACATAGTAGGAAGCATTGTTACTCTTCAAGCAAAAGAAAAGCAAACCAAGGGATGGGTTGGGTAATCATTTATGGCTTATGCAACTCAAAACTTACCTAAGGTGTGAATTCCATAACCTATACACAAGCTACTACATAGTTCCAGTTGAATTGAGACTTCTGCCATGACAGTGCATGGACAGATGGTTGAAACCAAAGTTCTGTCCATTTCTTATACAACTCCTAGAGGTGTATTTATGAAAAAATCTGCATAGCTGTTCGCCTATTGCAACTGCATGTAAATTTGTTCTGTGCGAACGTTGAAAAATAAAATGTTCTCAGGCTGTATTCTCTGCAGATCGAAAGTTATCCATGAAAACAAATAGCAAAATACCTCATTAGGTCAACTAGATGGTGCTGAGGAGAATATTGTATATGTATTCCCTATGATACTCAACACCACCCAGTGGCCATAATGTGGTATTTTTCCCATTAGCAGTTTTTTTTCCAACCAAGAGCCTGAGAACATGATTTTGCCCCAATCACACAGAATTAATCTACATGCAGTTTCGATGGATGAACAACTCTACAAATTTTTTAGAAATAAACCCCCTGGCCAGTGTTCACTTTTAAGAGTACAGGTCACCTGGAGACCTGAGAGGCCATGGGGATAAGGTAAGTGTATTAATAAAGGGTAAAAGCACCCAAAGTAATATTTTGGTTATAGGTGGAAACTGGCAGGCTGAGACATC
Source organism: Rana muscosa (assembly GCA_029206835.1). Lineage (NCBI taxonomy): Eukaryota > Metazoa > Chordata > Amphibia > Anura > Ranidae > Rana > Rana muscosa. Next base: position 16,847,545 of record CM055125.1, on the reverse strand, counting down.
CTATGTCTTGGATGTATTGTGATGTCCATTAGGGCCAATTGGGGTGGCTGCTTCAAACGGGACTCATGGAGGCATGGTGGGAGATGGGGATCAATTGCTGGTTCCTGGAATTCAACAACTATTTTTTTAGCGTTTCATGATTATTATTATTATTATGCAGGATTTATATAGCGCCAACAGTTTGCGCAGTGCTTAACAATATACAGGGAGACAATACAGCAACAATACAATTCTATACAAGAGGGTAAGGAGGGCCCTGCTCCTGAGAGCTTACAATCTAATAGGGAAGGGCTGGTGGAACAAAGGGTAATAACTGCGAGTAGGCTTGTGCAATTTGTTTCGTAACAAATCGAAATTCATCCGAATTTAGCAACTTTCGGACATTCGGAAGCATTCGAATTTCCGAACAAAGCAATTACGAATAAAATCGAATCCGAAATAAATTATACCGCAAAATAGCGAATGCCCGAATGTCTTCGGCATAATTCGTTATGAAAAAAGTTACGAATGTACGAATCCATACGAAGCACAATAACACTCTGCTCTGCTCTCTGCTTCTCCCTCACCGTGCTGAACTCCCTCTCAAAATGGTGTACAGGGGCGGAGGCCATAGCCGCATGTAAAAAACGAAAGTAAAATACGAGATTTCGAATCGTTACAAATAACCGCTATGTATTTAGAAAAGTACAAATCCATTCGAAGCACATTAGGCATAATAGGCAGCGTCGTTGTGAGAGAGACACGGAAAATTACGAATCAACGAACCCAAAAAAAGTTACGAAAGTAGGAGTTGTGTCCAGAATCAATGAAAAACAATGTACCCTACCGAAAGTACGAATTATAAATCAACGAAAAATTCAACGAAAAATTACGCTTGCGAAAATACGAATTAGTCCGAACGCGAAAAATCCCGTCTAGCAAAATTACGAATGATTACGAATCAACAGGACCGAAAAGAAACGAACCGAAACTAAACAAATTTTTCCGTTGTGCACAAGAAACGAACCGAAACTAAACAAATTTTTCCGCTGTGCACAAGAAACGAACCGAAACTAAACAAATTTTTCTGTTAGACTTGTGCACAACTGCGAGGGATGAAATGATAGGAGAAATAGAAGATTTAGTTATTAGCTGAAGGCAGGATAGGCTTCCCTGAAGAGATGAGTTTTTAGGGATCACCTAAAAGTAGACAGAGTAGGAGATACCCGGACAGATTGGGGTAGCGAGTTCCAGAGGATGGAAGAGGCTCTAGAGAAGTCCTGGAGGTGAGCATGAGAGGAGGGGACCATGGAGTTTGACAGCAGAAGGTCTTGGGAGGAGCGGAGAGGATGGTTTGGGTGATATTTGGAGACAAGATTGGTGATGTAGCTCGGGGCAGAGTTGCAAGCGTTTTTTGTGCATTTTCACTTGAATGGGCTGTCCAATGTGCAACAAAACATGCCAGTTAGGACCCTGCACCTTTGTGGGCGTGGAGCAGCAAATTTCTTTAACATGTTTTTTGGCGTATTTGTAGCACGTCTGCTAACTGCGTTTGGGGTGCCATTAACAATTATGGCTCAGAAAGTGCGTTTGCAGCGCGTTCTTTGCGCATTTCTGAAATGTCCAGCAAAAGGCATTCAAGAAACACACAATGGGGTTGATTTACTAAAATTGTAGAGTGCAAAATTTGATGCAGCTCTGCATGATAGCCAATCAGCTTCAACTTCAGCTTGTTCAATTAAAGTGATTGTAAAGTATCGTTTCTTTTTTCTATAAAAATAATAAACATGTTAAACTTACCTGCTCTGTTGCAGTGTATTTGCACAGAGCAGCCCAGATCCTCCTCTTCTCGGGTCCTAGAATGCATTTAGATAAAAAAAACCTTCTGCCTTTACAACCCCCTTAAGTTTTGACAAAAAAAAACCTGGAAGCTGATTGGTTTCTATGCAGAGCTGCACCAGATGTTGCACTCTCTGATTTTATTAAAGCAATCCCAATGTGTGTATGGGGCCATGTCAGCTGAAAAGCAAACTTTCATGGATTATGATTTATGGAAAAATTAGTTTGAGAAAACTTGGATCCCCTGGATTCCATCTCTTACTAAATGAATATTTTTATTGTGGTATGTCATCATTACTTACCACAATCTGTGTTGGGGTCCCAGGGGTGTAATATTTCTTTGTTTTGGAGAAATCAATGTTATATGGGGAAGTCACAAACTTTACTGAGGTGAGCTCCTTTTCTTCCAGAGTTCCGGCTACAAAAAAGAAGAACAAGGTGTTAAACCCCTGGTGCCCAACGCATGCTACCCTGCGGCCCTCTGGGCCTCTGTAGACACTATTTAGTGTTTCCTCTATTGCCATGTTATAGCAGTGATTTCTAGCAGTCTCATGTCATATGTCTCCAGTCTATGTCTTCTGAAGCATGCACTGATAAAAATTATTCTGTTGGCTTGTAATTTTAACATAACATTTTTATCATTTTCAACATAAAAATAAATGTTAATTAATTTACTTTGATACCTTACTTAATTTTCATTAGTTCTTAAAACACACCTTTTCCATTTATGAAAATAATGTAGAGTATCGCGTAATCTAGATGTAGCGCCCTCCTCACTCCCCTCTTTGTCTTCAGCTCGTCTCTTCTCTTGTCTAGGGGTACCTTAGAGGGGAGGGAGCGGGGACACTACGCCTGGCCTTCACCACAGGTGTCAGTGTGGTGTAAGCAACGTTCCTTTACCTTCGGGTCAGTGCTGTGCACCTGGATCCTCCCTCCAAGAACCTTGAACAATGTCTGTCAGGAAATGAGCCCCACACCATTAAAGTTCAACACTCCTTTATTCTTCTCGAATGAACACAATCAGTTGAACTCCCTTGGTAGAAACAGAACAGGAAAGGAGGTGTGGATGCGAATAGGCCCAGACACAATGTGTTCTCCACTTTCCTTCCTGAAAGTGGGTTGCGGTCTCCGAGCGAGGGGGGAATTTCCTTCCAGGCGGTCTCCGGTGAGAGACTTACCCGTCACCGGCAATCTGCTGCACCAGGTCTTCAAGTGAGGAGCTCCCCCCGGTCCATTACGCCTTCCGGATTCGGGTACCCACTCCCAGGGTTCCCTAGGATCTCCTTCCCTCGCGGAACTCAGTGTTGGGCACTGAGCTCCAGACCTCCATCCGAGTACCTCACCCCAGGCTAAAGGTGCCTGGAATGGAACACGACCTCCGATTGTCCTCTAGGCCTAGGCCACCCAGAGAACCGACACGAACCACCGCCCACAGGCTGAAGGTGCCTGGGACTCCCCCCGTGACAAAGATGGCCGGCCCCTTTATACCCACTCCCGGCAAGCACGGCGGGTTCCCCGCCCCACCATACCACTGCCGAGGGAGGACAAAAAGGAGGCACGACACACAGCAATGATTCAACCCCAACCCAGGGCAACAGCGCCACCTGCTGGGCTGCAGGGAATTACAAATCACCAATGTCTCTGTCAAGTTCAAATTACACCCGGGAAAGTACATACCCACTACACTGACAAAAAACTTTTTTTGACGGAGAAGACCGACCCCTCCACTAGCAAAAGAGCTAAAGAAGTTAGTGGAGGGGCCAGCAGAAGAAAGAAGCGGGAGAAGAACCGGAGAGCGGGAGAAGAAGAAGGCGATGGAGAAGACCGGGCCTCCGCTAGCAAAAGAGCTAAAGAAGTTAGCGGTGGCCCGACAGAAGAAAGAACCGGAGAGTGCGGCGACGACACCGGAGACCCCCGAAGTCGGAAGAAGACCCCCGGAGCTGTGCAATAAAATACTTTAAAAAGCTGTGTGGTTTTTTTATTGCAATTTTTTTCCACCAGGTGAATGGGTAGGGGTACGATGTACCCCATACTCATTCACATTTCCGGGGGCCCCTTTATTGAAGGGGGCTCCCGGATTCCGATAAGCCCCCCGCCCGCAGACCCCGACAACCAACGGCCAGGGTTGTCGGGAAGAGGCCCTGTCCTCATAAACATGGGGGCAGGGTGCTCTGGGGTGGGGGGGCCGCAGGTCGCCCCCCTGCCCCAGAGCACCAAACCCCCCATGTTGAGGGCATGCGGCCTGGTACGGTTCAGGAGGGAGGGGGGCCGCTCTCTCGTCCCCCCCTCTTCCCCTGCGGCCTGCCAGGTTGTGTGCTCGGATAAGGGTCTGGTTTGGATTTTGGGGGGACCCCCACGCCGTTTTTTCAGCGTAGGGGTTCTCCTTCAAATCCAGACCAGACCCAAGGGCTTGGTATGCTCCTGGAGGGGGAACCCATGCCGTTTTTTTATTTAAAATTTGGCGTGGAGTTCCCCCTCAAGAGCAGCACAGCACAAGTCGCATGCCAAAGTCGGATCATGCAAGACTGCGGTCCGACTTTGATCCGACTTCAATGATAGTCAATGGGCTGAAGTCGGATCAAAGTCGGACCAAAGTAGTACAGGGAGCATTCTCAAAGTCGGACCGACATGTGTCGGACCAGTTAAGACGGCTCCCATAGGGAAACATTGATTTTCACACGTCATGCGACATGAGCTCCCAATGTCGGAGCGTTTGTCGCCCCAGTGTGAACCAGGCCTCAAGGTATTTGCATTTCCATATTCTAATTGAGTTACATTTACTTAAAAAAATGATCTTTTCATTTGACTGAAATTGCGGGACGCATGTTTGATGATACGCATTATAGTTGATGAAACCTCTCCCACTTTGCACCACATGTTTTTACGTTTTAAAAACAATTATACAATTTGTTTGTGCTGCATTTTTGCTAATTTGTACCACAAAAACAAACCTTGTCTGTTCAGTTTTTAAGATATTGGACTTTCAACGTTAGATTATTTAACCTAAAGCTCTGCCCACTTTGCACTATGTTATTACATTTCAAAGACAAATATACCATATTTATGCTGCATTGGCAGGAAAAACAAGCATATTGGTATAGTGTATTTTTTTCATATAGCCCTCTCATTTTTTATCAGTCAGGCCTCGTACACACGACCGATTTTCTCGTCGTAAAAAACACGTCGTTTTTTTCGACGAGATTCTTGTTAAGCTTGTCGATTTTCTCGTCAAGCTTTCTATGCGTACACACTGTCATTTCCCAATTTCCTCGTGGTTCTCTGCGCTCACGTCCAGCACGTACGACGGCACTATAAAGGGGAAGATCTTTTTTCTTGGCGCCACCCCTTGGGCTGCTTTTGCTGATCTCGTGTTACCGCGTGTGAAGTAAAAGTTTGGGAAGAGACGATTCGCGCTTTTCAGTCTTCGTACTTTTCAGATCGTTTTCTGCCGTTCAGTTTGTGCTTGTGGGTTCGTATCTTGACTTTCAGGGCGTCTAGGCAGGTCGTATCTGTTTTACAGTGCGTTCTTGCCTGTTCGTTTCTGAATTTCAGTTCGTTATTCATAGGCCTTGCTGTTCTAAAGTGCGTTCTGTTCTGTACGTTCTGATTAGACGACCGTTTCCTAGCCATGTCGCCTGGACGTTCTCGTCGTCGAGTTCGTGCTGTGCGTGCGCTTGGTGTTGGTCTGCTTGTTTTGGACCAAGACCAGTCCATGAATGGTGTGAGGAGGAGTTCATGGACCAAGAATTGGTTGCTCCAGCGGGACCAATTCTGCCACATGCCTCTGCTGCGGGAGATCGTCGAGAATAATCCTGAGGACTACAGGAATTTTCTGAGGATGTCTGACCCCGTTTTTCAGGAACTGTTGGCTTTGGTGTCCCCCTATATTACCAGGAAGGACACCGTTATGCGGGAAGCCATCAGTGCTGAGCAGAGGCTCATCGCCACGTTGCGTTACCTGGCGACAGGGAGAAGTCTTCAGGACTTGAAGTTCACCACAGGCATCTCCCCCCAGGCTCTGGGCCTCATAATCCCAGACACCTGTTCTGCTATTATACAAGTCCTGCAGGAGGACTATATTAGGGTAAGTTTTCTCCCTTCACATCACATTTTATGTATTACATGTATGCTAATGTATTGTATTTCTTTCATCCTTTCCTAATTACCATGATTGTAATATGCTGAGAATGTCCCCTTTGTCCCCATGCATGCTGGAAGTTTTTAAATGCCCCTTTTTTATCCTCCCTAAATATTTCCCCTCACTAACTTTTCCAGCAGGGGCGCCTGTTGCTCCAAATGTTGGGGGGTTACAACCCCAATTTCGGAAATAAACTTCCTCCTTTTTTGCTCTGTTGCCTAATAAACGCCCCCAGTTGTCCCCTCCAATGCAGCCATTTAGTCCCCTCTATTGCAGCCAGTTTCCCCCCAGCCCTGCACTTACCTTCTTGTGGTCAGCGCCATCCTTCTTCTGTCCTTGATGTCTTCTCCTTCCCTTCATGTTGCATCAGCCAATCATGTTACCATTAAACAGACTTGGTGAACATGATTGCCAGAGCTGCCTGTCAGTGTTTACACAAGGAATGCCCCCTCCTTGCGTCCCCGATTTTTCTTTGAGGAAGCCAATTACATCCCTCAGGTTGTAATTTGCAAGACTTTTTTAATACCTGTTTCTGCTCTGCAATTTTAACCCCCTAAATGACGCAATTAATCATATGTCGGTCGCTTTACAAGAGGCCATCCACCTGAATAGTGTGCGGCATAGACAATACATAGGTTCATGCAACGCATGAACCTATGTATTGTTCTGAGTGATGGGCACAGGAGAGAGGGGACAGTGCTCCAGCGCCCACTCTGGACGCACCGCCACTGCAATGCTATCCTGTGGCCAAACACATCTCCCCCCCCCCAAAATAATTTAGTAATGGCCCATCAGAGGGGGTGATGAATATGATAAATGAGCCTTCCATTATCCTTTTTTTACACACCTTAATAAACGTATAATTAGATTGATGTTGGTCTCTAATTTTTTGGTCTTGAATTTGCTTGTAATGTATGCCTTTGTTTTTCTAATATTATTTCATCTTGTTTCACTCCACAGCTTCCTTCAACGCCACAGGAATGGCAGACTGTGGCATCGGAGTTTGCCACGCGGTGGGACTTCCCCAACTGCGGTGGTGCCATAGACGGGAAGCACGTCCGCATCGTGCCGCCACCCCGTTCTGGATCCTACTACTACAACTACAAGGGGTTTCATAGCATTGTGCTGATGGCGGTGGTGTCAGCACGGTATGAATTCCTCTATGTTGATGTAGGGAAGAATGGCCGGATGTCCGATGGGGGATCCTTCATGCAGACGGAGTTTGCCCTCCGTCTCCAGAGTGACGACCTTGCATTGCCACCGGATGCAGGGAATATTGAAGGACTCCCCTTTGTTTTCTTGGCTGATGAAGCCTTCGGACTCGGACGGCATCTTATGAGGCCATTTCCACAGAGGACCCTGACCCCAGAGAAGAGTGTGTTCAATTACCGGCTGGCCAGGGCCCGAAGAGTCGTTGAAAATGCCTTCGGCATAATGGCCAGCCGGTTCCGCCTTTTTATGACTTCCATCCACTTGGCGGACTACAAAATAAACTATGTAGTGTTATGCTGCTGTGTGCTACACAATTTTCTTTGCCGCAAAGCGAATTCATATATGGCCTCAGTTTTGCCAGAGGCTGGACTTTCCCCTGCAAATCCCCTTCCGGGCCTGGAATCTGCCCGTCTTGGCTTGCCCCCCCAAAATGCCCGTGTGGTTCGGGACAAATACATGGAGTATTTCACGGGTAGGGGGGCAATTCCTATGCCAGCCTATGTCTAAGTATCCCAATAAAAATCTTGTTTAAACCTTTAATTATTTGTTCTTTCCTGTCTCCTAGTTTGTCTTTGTGCATTTGTAGTGGCAAGTGTATTTTACTTTAGTAAATAACAACCAATTTCACTATGTTACCTTACAAAAGAACCAAATAAGCTTAGAGTGTATTATAAAAAGAAGCTACACGTTGTTTGTGGTCAAATATTTTACTCTCTGCACATTTTTTTTTGTTTTACTTTGGGGTTGGCCTGACCACAACCCGTCAAATTTTGGCTTATGAAAATACAAAAATACCACTTGCATTTCTAAAATGACAACATTGGATACCTCTGAGCAATCTGAGACATTCAGTTACACAAACTATGTCTCTATGTGCCCGTCCTAATATGGGGTCCTGCCACCCCTTGCCCAGCCAAAAATTCAATATGCACACATTTTTACTTTTTTGCAAATAGGAAGTTTACAATCCTGATCCCTATTGTCAACATGTGCTATCTGCCATCAGGGGTGATCAATGGATGTGTTTTGGGGGTGCATCCCCTTCCTCAGTTCACCGACTTTTGATACGAGGAAGGGGTTGCACCCACAAAAGACGTACATGGATATCCCCTGATGGCAGATAGCACATGTTCACACACTGTGTGCATATTCAATTTTTGGCTGCTTTGTTACTCAAAAAATTAGTAAAAATATAAAAACAAACATGTAAAAACAAATGTGTTTGGATGGCTTATTGAATTCTCCCCAAAACATCGAGAATGTCTTTAAATGTTTGTTCCATCACATGGATTCTTTGTTTAATTAGGTCCAGTTCCGTGCTACATTCCATCACTTGCTGGATGAGGCGGAGGGCACTGTCAGCAGAGAACGGTGTGCTATCCTTCACAACATTTCCATCCCCTAAAAACCATTAAAAAAAATTAATAAAACTCTGCAGGCCTACCTCGCTTACCTTAAGCTGTGGTGTCAGATACTGACCTGTTGTGGTGACCAGATCCACAACGTCATCCACCTCTCCTTCCTGCACTTCTCCTTCCTCCACCTCAACTTCCTGCACATCTTTCGGTTGTGGATCTTTGGGAGTTTGGGGTTGCTTGGAAGTTGTGGGGTGCATGTGCTCCCTGGAGTGTCCTCCTCCCAGTCTTCTCTCCCCTATGAGAATAAAACCAAAGGTCTATTTATCACACTGTAAAAATCTCATTTTTAAACTTAAAACAGGCTAAATTGTTTGGAAGTGGGGTACAAGTGTGTGTTTGTGCGGAATTTAAAGAAAAATGCATTCTTTATGACCCCAAATATGTTTATTATTCACATTTGGATGTAATTTTTTGGACATGGAGGCACCACAAATAAACTCTGATGCACCTGTGTGGGACACCCAAAAAAGGCGGGTCTGGTGGCCCACACTATAGTGCTCCAAAGTACAGATGTGGAAGCAGCTGCTGAGTGTCCTCTCCTTTACACTGATTAAAGTTTGCATTTCATTCTCCTTACAAACACATCATCTAGACTTAAAAATTATCCACAATACTTGATCAAAAATGGCAGATGTCTAATTACTTTTGGGGGTCTTAAATAAGCCAAAACCACGGATAGTGGCCGAACGAAGTGTCGGTAACGTAACGAACGATTACTGTGCCCAACCTAGTTCAAAATAATACATTTTGGAAGGGAGTCCAATATGCTTTAAAAAAAAAAAAAGTCAGTTTCTAAAAAGATTAATAGCAGAAAGGTCGTCATTTTACTTACTTTTAGCGAGCATCCTCTTTATGCTCCTCAACTGGTCTGGCTCCCTCAGTTTGAGGTCTGACCACCTCTTTCTGAGCTGCTCATTTGAGCGTTTCACCCCGAACTTCGCCCTCAGACTCTTCACAACTTTAGTGAGGATTTTGGCCTTCCTTCTATTTGGTTTGCTATACGGCCCATGCTTGGCATCATAATCAGCCTTGACCAAGATGTCCACCATCTCCGCCATCTCCGCCAAAGACATATTCGATGCCTTGAATCTCCTCCTTGATCGTGACGTGTCCTCGGTCTCCGGGCTTGTCTCCTCGCTAGTTGCGGAATTATCAGACACCTGCTGTAACTCCGCCATATCTGTCTGCGCGCCGAAAGAGAAGGGGCGGGGAAAAGATGTTAGTTAGAACGTCATGGGCGGGCGACGTGTGCGGAGCGACGTGTTCGAATTTGGACGCATGCGTGGTGTGTATATAGCAAACACACATGTGACTATAGTACGTTCGGTGTGCGGAGAGAGGAGTTCAAGTGACGGACGTGCGAACGAAGGTATGTGATTTTGTGAGACTTGTTAAAATTGTTGGCCTATACTGTCTTGAGATTGTTGGAGGATATATATGGTGACTAGGATGTGAAGGAGGTTAGACTGTTTGCCTCACATTATTTAAATATAATTTATTTTACTTGCAGATACAATATGAATGTATTTATTAGCGACAAAGAGTTCCTGGCGGAATTTATTGACCGGGTAAGGGAGCTGCCGGCTCTGTGGGAGACCAAAAACCCCATCCATAAAAAAAAAGGGGTGAGAAAAGCAGCGCTGGAGAAGCTGCTCCCATTTGTGCATACCAAGGTGCCCACAGCCACAGCAAAACAAGTGGACACTAAAATTGGGAGCTTGAGAGGTACCTACAGGACTGAACGCTCTAAGGTGCTGGCTTCTCAGAGGTCAGGAGCAGCAGCAGATGATGTTTATGTCCCGGTTTTGTGGTACTACAACAGGATGTCCTTCCTGGATGACCACATTGAGACAAGGCCATCACTCTCCACTCTTCCCCCCAGACTTCCCTGCAGCCAACCTGAGCCTTCTCTGGAGCAAGAGGAGGCAGCCATCCTGGATGATCCTGATTTGTCCATCTGGAGCCAGGTATAGTATTAACTGAAAATGTAGTGGGATAAAATTAATGTTTCCCAAATATGTCAGGATGAGAAACATACATTATTTTGTATTCCACAAGTGAAATCATGATCTGTAGACATTATTCTGCACTTAATTGTGTGGTAAATAGTCAAGCTGATGTAGTGGTAAATTTAAAGCAAGGATTTATGCATTTACATTCTAATTGCTTCCATCAGGATTACAAAGTTTGATGCAAAGATTAAACCAACATATTAAACTATGTTTCTTTTTCATACACAGGATGAAATCAGCCAGGAGGAGGGTCTGGAAACTGTCAGGCAGGAGGAGGAAGGGCCCAGTGGCAGCCAGGAGGTGGCAGGGCCCAGTGGCAGCCAGGAGGTGGCAGGGCCCAGTGGCAGCCAGGAGGTGGCAGGGCCCAGTGGCAGCCAGGAGGTGGCAGGGCCCAGTGGCAGACAGGAGGTGGCAGGGCCCAGTGGCAGCCAGGAGGTGGCAGGGCCCAGTGGCAGACAGGAGGTGGCAGGGCCCAGTGGCAGACAGGAGGTGGCAGGGCAAAGGAGAAGCACCAGATCCCAGGTGCCTCCCATCAGGCTTCACAAAAGAGGCAGGAGGGACAGGACCACCAGTGAGGCAGCAATGGCCCTTATTAAAGAGGCCCATGCCACCCTCAAGGAGCCCACATCCCCTGAAGAGGCCATTGCCGGCCTAGTGGAGGCTAAGTTCAAGGTGATGAGCATGGAGCAACGCCTCCTATGCGAACCCCTGCTCATCACCTTGCTCAACAAGGGGGTGATGGAGCAAATTACCCCCAATACCGCCATATGTGAGGTGGCCCAACTGACCCAACCTCAACCTCCACCTCCACCTTCCTCTTCTGCCCCACCCCCTTCTGCTACCCCTCCACCTTCTGCCCCACCCCCTTCTGCTACACCTCCACCTTCTTCTTCTGCCCCACCCCCTTCTGCTACACCTCCACCTTCTGCCCCACCCCCTTCTGCTACACCTCCACCTTCTGCCCCACCCCCTTCTGCTACACCTCCACCTTCTTCTTCTGCCCCACCCCCTTCTGCTACACCTCCACCTCCTCCTCCTGACAGGAGTACCCCTCCAGTGGGCCAGCCTCCAGCTAAACGAAGAAGGAAGGCTTCAGTAAAGGCTGCAGGGAAGGTTGCCAGGAAGAAGAGGAAGTGATGGCCTTGCTTCATTGTGGTCGCACTGGTCGGACAGAAGGCAGCCTGTTGTAGTACCACACACTTGGGACATATATCTCACCTGCTGCTGTTCCTGACCTCTGGGAGGCCAGCATCAGATTGTGTTCTGAAATGTGGGCCTTCTCAAGCTCCCAATTTTAGTGTCCACACAGGGTTGCTGTGTGCTCTGGGGTCCCTGGGATGCACAAATGGCAGCAGCTTCTCCAGCGCTGCCTTCTCTTTATTTAATTTATAAACATGAATAAATGTGTTTTTTGTTTAAGTTCATACTTGACTATGTGTATTTTTAAATAAAAAAAAACAAGCTTTGGAGTAAGCAGATACATTTGACTGACAATAAAAGGCACAGATATCACCCCCCCAAAAGAATAACTAAATCTGATTAGCTCAAAAACATGGTGTGAAATTTTAAAAATATAGATTAGAAAATTAAATGGGAGATCGCTATCAAAACATTGAGAAATTATAATTAACATCATTTTGAAAAATCTAACCATTTAAATTATTCCTAAAAACTTGCACGATATAATACACATAAATCTTATAAAGAGCAGCATGAAAAAGGTTAAAAATAAGGCATAACTCTGTGTGAATATCAGCAGCAAAAGAAGGTCACTCGTTTTGATTAATGTAACATTCTAACGAAGAATTCAATGCAGAACATTTAAACGATGAAATATTTATGAGCGTGACGAATGTGCTCTCTCCATTATGAAGGCTTGTTTTACCAGAAGATGCGCTCCCGTCTCATAGTTGCTTGTGAGCATGCGCACTTTTGGAAGAGTCGTAAAAGCATACACACGAACCATTTTCTCGTCACAAAACAGGCCGACGAGAAACACGACGAGGAAATCTGGACTCCTGACGAGAAAATAGAGAGCAGGTTCTCTATTTTCTCGTCGAGATTCTCGTCAAGTTTCTCGTCGTAAAACCATACACACGAACGTTTTTCTAGACAAATAAACTCTCGCGGCACTTTTCTTGACTGTTTACGACGAGAAAATCGGTCGTGTGTACGAGGCCAAAGAATGATTTTGGGACTCATTTATTCTTTTAGCCTGAGCTACCCTGAAAACCTAAAATATACCTTTGAAGTTTTTAAGAAGATCTTTTTAGAGCTAGATGTGGGGAATCTAACCGCTTGCCGACCAGACACTGTCATTATACTGTGGCAGGTCGGCTCTCCCCTGCAAACCACGGTAGGTGTACGTTGGTCTTTGCACAGGAGATAACGGGCGCGCGCATGCCTGTCACGTACCGTGGGAGCATGCCCACGGGTCCGCCGGACTCCATGTCCGCTGGCGACCCACGATCGTAGTATACAGAGGCAGAATGGGTATCTGCCTATGTAAACAAGGCGATTCCCCGTTTTGCCAGATGACATGTCAGAAATCTTCTGTTCCCAGTGATCGGTAACAGCGATCTCTCATGTCCCTGGCAGCCCATCACCCCTACAGTTAGAACACACCCAAGGAACACACTTAATCTCTTGATCGCCCCCTAGTGTTAACCCCTTCCCTGCCAGTGTCATTTATACATTGATCAGTGCATTTTTATAGCTCTGATAAATGTAAAATTGTCATTGGTCCCCAAAAAGTGTCATTTGGGGTCAGATTTGTCTGCTGCCATGTCGCAGTCCCTTTAAAAATCGCAGATCGCAGCCATTACCAGTAAAAACAATACAAATAAATAAAAGTCCCTAAATCTATCCCATAGTTTGTAGACTTTTGCACAAACCAATCAATAAATGCCTATTGCGATTTTTTTTTACCAAAAATATGTAGAAGAATATATATAAAATTGCTCTGCAACAGTGTGCAATGCATAAGGTTGTGGTGTGATGGGTCAACATTTTCAGGGTTATAACAGGCAGTGAAGAGGCGACATATTGCCTTTTCATCGCCTGTCAATCACCCTCCAGGAGACATTGCTTTTGAGAGGTGCAGCAAGCCCTTATGCTGCCGGAGACATTTGGTGGTCTGAACATTTCCTAACATCCAAAAACCATCTGAGGTCTATTGCCAGCTTTTGTCCTGCCGAACCAACACATTAATCAAGCTAAAAAGAAAGGGAAGGGGTTTTTATACATGGGGTTTGGAGGTCCCCAACAGCTCATGTTTTTAGGCTTTTCCAAGTTGTGGTTATCTCCAAACACTAGCGGAAGACATCAAAGGGGACTTACAAGCCTTCTCCAATACAGTAGCTGTTATGTAGAATGTGGACCCCACCAAGTTCTCCACTGGCTGAGCAATCTTCTTCAGGATATCATCTTTGCTTATTTGTATGGTACCTTCTCCGTCCTCCATCTGGAAGAAAGAAACATTGCTGAGGACATCTAACAAAACAACGCATGCACGTAATCTTATGAAATCTTGTCAACAGTGACTGCAAAAGTGTAGGATGTCTAGAATGCTGTCCACGTAATCGGAGACCTGAATGAAGAAATCAACACAAATGGATGGTGGTGCTTGGCCTGTAGTAACACATCTGGTTCGCACATCTGCCCTGAAGCACTGGGGTCCTCAGGTTTTTCATGTTCCCTTGTGCTTGCATGGGTTTCCTCCCACACCCCAAAGACATGCTGGTAGGTTAATTGGCTCCTCTCTAGAAATCAGCCCAAGCATAATATTTTACTGATCATGCCCAAGATGGCTGCCTCACCTCCTATCTGCCTCAACACCAATTTGATAAGCACTTTGGGGTCAATTTACTAAAGGCAAACAGGCTGTTCCCTTTGCAAGAAAAATTTCCCTAGAGCTTAGTGAATGAGGTGAAGCCCTGCTGCCTTCTATCATTCAATCTTTGCATGTGATTTGATATTCTTTGCAAAGTGAAATTTTACCACATTTCACCACATTTTCACCATCAAACGCAGCCACTGTGCCCATCAAACGCAGCCACTGTACCCATCAAACGCAGCCACTGTGCCCATCAAACGCAGCCACTGTGCTATCAAATGCAGCCACTCTGCCCATCAATTGCAGCCACTGTGCCCATCAATAGCAGCCACTGTGCCTATCAAACGCAGCCACTGGGCCATCAAACGCAGCCACTGGGCCATCAAATGCAGCCACTATGCCCATCAATTGCAGCCACTGTGTCCATCAATTGCAGCTACTGTGCCCATCAAATACCGCTACTGTGCCCATCAAATGCCACCAATGTGCCCATCAAAAGTTAACACTGCGACCCCCCCCCGCCCGCTCGCCATCTGCCTGGCACTTACCCTATCTCGGTGGGGCAGGGGTGACATCGGCGAGCTGTGTCCTCCATGCGTCTCCTCTCCTCCTCCTGATAGGCGTCCAATCACAGCGCCTGTCGTTTTTCAGCCAATCAGGTGACGGGTAACACACCCGCGCTTCCTGATTGGCAAAGAGGCGGTTCAGTGTTAGAAAAGCGAATATCCATTCGCTTTTCTGACACACCTGGGTGAACTGCGAGCGCAATGCTCTGCGCACGCAGTTCACCTTTTTTGAAGCCTATTAGAGCCTCTGGCCCTAATCAGGTGCTTCAAAAATACATCCCTGCCGCTGTAATTCAGGTGCCTGGCATCCCAAAAGGAGCCGGACACCTGAATAGGGGGTGGGGACCATGAATCTATCCACGTTTCATATAGGGGGTGGCTGGAGAGAGGGGGCGGCACCCGTGTGCCCTTAATGGAAGCACCGCCACCTCCTGGAAATATTCACTTCCTAAAAAGTTGTATACTAGAAAGACATTGGTAATGACAGAGGAAGAGAGTCCTCTTACCTTCACTTGCTGTTCCAGGCCTTGTAACATCGTCTTCCTCCCAGTTTGGTCTATTATTCCGACACGCACATGGACTACGCCATTTACTGGTTCTCCATACACAAATCTAAACCAATCACAAAAGAACAATCCGTAAATGATTTGAATCAGCATAACTTCACCTAATTCACTAAGCCAAGTAAAAATATATGATGCAAAGAGAAATTTCACTTAGTTTAGTAAAGGAGGTTAAGTTGTGCAGACAATCATCTAATCAAATCTTGCTTTTTTTAAATGTTCCCTGCATGTGATTGGGTATTCTTTGCAAAGTGAAATAAGGTGCCCAATTTGTGTATCGGAGGCGGGAGGGGGTGGATAGGAGGCAATTTTCATTTCAGGGTGAGGATCCGCTTTACAGTATATGTGAATTCTCCCCTTATATAACAATCCATTCAATTTAAAATAAAAAAGAAAGGCAAAACATTTGTGTATACATATAAAAAACATTACAAATACCTTTTTTTTTCCTTTTACATAAATGATCACATACCCTCTGTTCTCAACTGCATGAGTTGCTCATAGAGCTGGGGAAGTAGAAACAGCAGCCCACTGGTCTTCTCAATGAATGGCTGTGCAGGGAGCATGTTAGCAGATGTCTGATCATTGGAGGAGAGCAGGCTGAGTTCCCGACACAGACAGAAAACTGACCACTGTGTGCTCTCATGCCTAGTGTGCTCAGTTTTCACTAGGAAAGCAGAGGGACTGGCCATAACACCAGGGATTTCACACAGGATACTTTTTCATACAAGCATATGGTACAGCAGGCACATATCAGGAGTATGAAATGCTGGGTTTGCATATTCTTTAAAGTTGACGAGGGGGGAAATATCATTTCCATCCAGGAACAGCCTGTTTTTTTTTCACATAAAGCAACATGTGCCTTGTCTTTAGAATACAGATGTATAATTGGAATGAGTGCTTATTCCAACAGGAGTACAACATGCATACAAGTATAACCATTGAACTGTTGACTATAACTTTGGGAATACCTACAAACACAATGGGGTTGATTTACTAAAACTGTAGCATGCAAAATCTGGTGCAGCTCTTTATAGAAACCAATCAGCTTCCAGTTTTCTTATCAAAGCTTAAAGTGGGTTGTAAACCCACTTATCAAAAAAAAAAACACCACCTGCAAGACAAAGGCATAATGAGCTAGTATGCATAGCATACTAGCTCATTATGTAATACTCACCTCAGATCGAAGCCCCTGCAGCCTTCCTCATACACCGCTCAGGCAGCCGATATCTCTCCCGGGGGTTACTTCCGGATATCGCAGCTCCGGCACTGTGATTGGCCGGAGCCGCGATGACGTCACTCCCGCGTCGCCAGTCACGGCACGGCCTCCTTTAGAAATGGCACGATCGCCGTTTCTAAAGTGCGCCTGCGCCGTTGTCCGTAGACATTGGCGCCCGTCATTATTGTAAATATCTCCTAAACCGTGGAGGTATATATATATATATATATATATATATATGAGATATTTCGAGCACCTACAGGTAAGCCTTAATCTAGGCTTACCTGTAGGTAAAAGTAGTTGTAAAGGGTTTACAATCACTTTAATTGAACAAGCTGAAGTTAGAAGCTCATTGGTTACCATGCACAGCTGCACCAGATCTTGCACTCTCCAGCTTTAGTAAATCAACCCCAATGTAACTATTCTTTATTTTATTACGTTATACAGCATCTCACAAAAGTGAGTACACCCCTCACATTTTTGTAAATATTTTATTCTACCTTTTCATGTGACAACACTGAAGAAATGACACTTTGCTACAATGTAAAGTAGTGAGTGTACAGCTTGTATAACAGTGTAAATTTGCTGTCCCCTGAAAATAACTCAACACACAGCCATTAATGTCTAAACCGCTGGCAACAAAAGTGAGTACACCCCTAAGTGAAAAAGTCCAAATTGGGCCCAATCAGCAATTTTCCCTCCCCGGTGTCACGTGACTCGTTAGTGGTACAAGGTCTCAGGTGTGAATGGGGAGCAGGTGTGTTAAATTTGGTGTTATTGCTCTCACTCTCCCATACTGGTCACTGGAAGTTCAACATGGCACCTCATGGCAAAGAACTCTCTGAGGATCTGAAAAATAGAATTGTTGCTCTACATAAAGATGGCCTAGGCTATAAGAAGATTGCCAAGACCCTGAAACTGAGCTGCAGCACGGTGGCCAAGAGATACAGTGGTTTAACAGGACAGGTTCCACTCAGAACAGGCTTCACCATGGTCAACCAAAGAAGTTGAGTGCACATGCTCAGCGTCATATCCAGAGGTTGTCTTTGGGAGATAGATGTCTGAGTGCTGCCAAAATTGCTGCAGAGGTTGAAGGGGTGGGGGAGTCAGCCTGTCAGTGCTCAGACCATACGCTGCACACTGCATCAAATTAGTCTGCATGGCTGTTGTCCAAGAAGGAAACCTCTTCTAAAGATGATGCACAAGAAAGCCCGCAAACAGTTTGCTGAAGACAAGCAGACTAAGGACATGGATTACTGGAACCACGTACTGTGGTTTGATGAGACCAAGATAAACTTATTTGGTTCAGATGGTGTCAAGCGTGTGTGGTGGGAACCAGGTGAGGAGTACAAAGACAAGTGTGGTGGTGGGAGTGTCATGGTCTGGAGCTGCATGAGTGTTGCCGGCACTGGGGAGCTACAGATCATTGTGGGGACCATGAATGCCAACATGTACTGTGACATACTGAAGCAGAGCATGAACCCCCCACTTCGGAGACTGGTCCGCAGGGCAGTATTCCAACATGATAACGACCCCAAACACACTTCCAAGATGACCACTGCCTTGTTAAAGAAGCTGAGGGTAAAGGTGATGGTCTGGCCAAGCATGTCTCCAGACCTAAACCCTATTGAGCATCGCTGGGGCATCCCCTAACAGAAGGTGGAGGAGCGCAAGGTCTCCAACATCCACCAGCTCCGTGATGTCATCATGGAGGGGTGGAAGAGGACTCCAGAGGCAACCTGTGAAGCTCTGGTGAACTCCATGCCCAAGAGGGTTAAGGCAGTGCTGGAAAATAATGGTGGTCACACAAAATATTGACACTTTTGGCCCAATTTGGACATTTTCACTTAGGGGTGTACTCACTTTTGTTGCCAGCGGTTTAGACATTAATGGCTGTGTGTTGAGTTATTTTCAGGGGACAGCAAATTTGCACTGTTATACAAGCTGTACACTCACTACTTTACATTGTAGCAAAGTGTCATTTCTTCAGTGTTGTCACATGAAAAGATAGAATAAAATATATACAAAAATGTGAGGGGTGTACTTACTTTTGTGAGATACTGTATTACTCTCATTATCAGGTTTCTTTAGCACACTAACACAAATGAACACATGGATTACCTGGCCTCCACTTTTATTCTAAGTTGTGCTTTATTTATCTGGAAATACGGGAGTTCAGGTACGATCTTCACCTCAAAATTTGGAAGAACTGGCAAAGCAGACCGAAATAAATAAAAAAAGAGGAAAAGAAAGTGTAAAGTGGTACTAAAGTCTTAAAGTAAAGTATTAACAAATAAATATACTCAAGTAGTATTAACAAAGCAGTCTTTGCTTTTCGGAGTCCCTCTGTTACATAGTTTTTTTATCTGTTGATATGGCTGGTAAGTCTGTTATTTTTCCATTTTCTTTAACAGACCGAGCTGTCTAGAAAAAGTGGCAGTTAGAGTGTTGCTTACAATGATCAACTTTTATTTATTTATGTAAATCCTTTATTCCAAAAAGAAAAACAAACGGTTCCTGCAAGGAAATAAAATGGTAAGCTTATAGGCCTATTCACACATTGCGCCCGCTTTTTTGGTGCTTCAAAGCATCTCCAAAGCCTCTATAGAAGTCTGTGACAACGCTCGCTAACTGCACCTGAAGCTTTTAGGGGGCTTTTATTCAGCGTTAGCTTTGCTTTGTTTTGGAGGTATTGCAGGTATGAGATATCCAAGGATGTATTAGGAAACCAACAAGCAAACCGGAAAGACATCATCAGCAGTCACTTCCGGTTCATGTGTATATATTCTGGAAGTGTCTGGTGCAGACATCACATCTGGTGTACAGCGTGGAGCAGCAGGAAGGTGAGCGGAGTCCGGACTGGTGCGGAGAAACTAGCAGGCGGCACACATGATGTGCAGCATGGGAAAGCTATAGCGGGGGGTGAATGGGACTGCAAAGTGAGGACTGAGTGGAAAAGAATCAGCAGAGCTGGGGGGCCAGAGTGTGAGAAACTAGCAGATGTCACACATGGTGCGCAGCATAGGAGCAATATAGCAAGAGTTGAGTGGGGACCGTAGAGAGAGGAGGATCAGAAAACTAGAGAATCAGGAAACTGGGGGTTACTACTGAGTGGGGGATCAGCAGAGCTGGGGAGTACTACTGACTGGAGGATCAGCAGATCTGGGGGTTACTTCTGAGTGGTGAATCAGCAGAGCTTGGGGTTACTACTAAGTGGAGGATCAGCAGAGCTGGGGGGTTACTATTGAGTGGGGGATCAGCAGAGCTGGGGGTTACTACTGAGTGGGGGATCAGCAGAGCTGGGGGTTACTACTGAGTGGGGGATCAGCAGAGCTAGGGGTAACTACTGAGTGGGGGATCAGCAGAGATGGGGGTTACTACTGAGTGGGGGATCAGCAGAGCTGGGGGTTACTACTGAGTTGGGGATCAGCAGAGCTGGGGGTTACTACTGAGTGGGAGATCAGCAGAGCTGGGGGTTACTACTGAGTGGGGGATCAGCAAAGCTAGGGGAAGTAATGGGTGGGGCATCAGCAGAGTTGGGGGTACTACTGAGCAGGGGGTCTGCTGAACAAGGGTACTAATGAGCTGGGGATCTGCTGAGTGGGGTTACTAATGAGCTGGGGTTCTACTGGACCCCTTTTAAACATATAGAAAATCAACTCACCTGGGGCATTTGCCAAGCTTCATTAAAGCTTCAAAAAAACATCACAGAAGCATCAAAAACACATAAAAAAGCATGTTGAAGCGGTAGGTGCTTTAATGTGTGTTAAAGTTGAAGCAAGTGTAAATGAGCCCTATCTGTTTCATACGTGTTAGCTGGAATTTGGCTTGAATTTGTTAGTTACTTATGTAAAGTCCACCTAAATCTACTAGTCCTCTCCAGACATTGCTGCTGACCAAGGGTGACTCAGTTGCTCTTCTATAAATAGAGGAGCCCCTCTAGGACAGGAAGTGTGTTACCGGCCAGATCATTTGATGAAAACGAAGCCTAAAACATAAAACAAATGCAGCCACCACATCTAAGGATTGGTAATCTCTGCAATATCTCTTCTGCAATAAAATACACCTACCTGCCTTCTCTCAGCAATGCCTGGCAAGTACTGTATACTGAAATCCACAGTGGCGGCCCATCCATTAGGGGCGCACGCCCCCCCATCCATGTGTCCTGCCCCCTAATCTACATACAGGGCACCAGATGCATGTATTCCAATGGGGAAGGGCAGAGGGGGGGTTTGAAGCACGTGGTTAGAGACAGAGGCTCTAATAGTCTTCAAAAAAAGGGTGGGCTCTGGGCGCAGAGCTCAGGGCGCAGAGCCCACCCAGGTGTGTGAGAATAGCGAATTAATATTCGCTATTCTCACACTGATCCTCCTCCCGGCCAATCAAGAAGTGGGGGGGAGTGGTTGTTTGCGCCCCCCCAAAAAAAACAAAACACCAGCCGCCACTGCTGAAATGCACACATGAATGCCAGCTTCCATTGGTCCACCTGATTTCTGTGCGATGGAATGACTGACTGCTGTGCATGCGCAGGAGTGATGTCATCCCGCAACGGGCCAATGAATATGGCCAAAAACTGTCACACAGGAGAAGATGTCGGCACCGGCAAGGGACAGGACCGTTGCAGGAAAGGGAAGTACAGCTGCCTTTAGTTGCGCTTTAAAGAGACATTATTATGGTTGATTTACTAAAGCTGGAGAGTGCAAAATCTGGTGCAGCTCTGCATAGGAACCAATCAGCTTCCAGTTTTGTTTTTTTTGCCAAAGCTTACTTACAAGCTGATTGGCTGCCATGAGCAGCTGCACCAGATTCTGAGTGCTCCAGTTTTAGTAAATCTCCCCCATTGTCATTCGTTTTAGATTATGCTTTGCGTTTTTGCTTTATAAAATATTTTTTCCTTTTTGGTATCCTCAATGTATGTTGCTGTGTCTGTCTGATCTTACCATATTTTTTCACTTCAAACTCTGTGGTGAAGTTTGATTCTGGAGCGGAGGTAAAATACGCGGATATTCGCCACACTCCCGTTCTGAAAGAGAAAAACATAATAATAATGACAGTTGTATCCAAAGCAAAAACTAAAATGAATATTGCAGCTTACCAATTCTTAGATGAGGTGGCTGCATTTGTTTTCTCTTTTCTTTTTTTTCCTTTATATTTTACCTGGGGATTTAGCCAGTAAGTCTTATTTTTCAACTTCTTTTAACAGAACAAGCTGTCCAGCAAAAGTGGCAGTTTGAGGATTGAGGTAACCCACTTAATACTGACAGGGGTGCTTACAACCATCAGCTTTTATGCATTTATGCAAAATCTTTATACTAAAAGGAAAACACTGTGGCTACAGCTGCTTAAATTTTTTTTTAGCTGGGGTCCAGCTTTAGTTTGTTAGTCAAGTCCATCTAAATCTGTTAGACCTCTTTCACATTGGGTCGTTTTGCAGGCGCTATAACGCTAAAAATAGCGCCTGAAAACTGACCTGAAACAGCCGCTGCTGTGTCTCCAATGTGAAAGCCCCGAGGGCTATCTCACTGGAGCGGTGCACAGGCAGGACGGTAAAAAAAGTCCTGCTAGCAGCATCTTTGGAGCGGTGTGTATACCGCTCCTCCACCACTCCTGCCCATTGAAATGAATGGGGCACCGCGGCTATACCGCCTGCAAAAGCGCCTCTGCAGAGTTTTTAACCCCTTCTCGGCCGCTAGCAGGGGGTGAAACCGCCCCACTAGCGCCCGAATAGCGCTGCAAATCCGACGGTAAATCGCCGCAAAAAATAGCGTTGCTTTACCGCTGCTGCACCTCCCGCCCCAATGTGAAAGGGGCCTAAGTGCATCTAACACTACCCTCTCCCCAGAATGGCAATACTGCTGTTCAAAGGTGTCTCTGTTGCTCCTCCATCCAGAACAGATACTCCCTGTGACAGGAAATGTGTTACTGGCCTGATCACCAAAAAAAAGGGTAAAAAAGCCTAAAAAATAAAACAAATGCAGTCACCATATTTAGGGACTGGTAAACTGTGACATTTAAAATGTATTTGGGTTCAATCCCACCTTAAATGACCTACTTGTGTTCAGCCGCAGCATACACTAGAGGGCGCTGCAGCTTTAAATTCTAAGCAGAATTTCGTGCTGGGAGATCTGGGGTGTGTCAGGAGTATATTATTATTAGAGCGGACAATTGACAATCGGCTACTCTGAACACTCACGTTACTTTCTTGGACCATTAACCACTTCAGCCCCGGACCATTTTGGCTGGTTAAAGACCAGGCCACTTTTTGCGATTTGGCACTGCGTCGCTTTAACTGACAATTGCGCGGTCGTGCGACGTGGATCCCAAACAAAATTGACGTCCTTTTTTTCCCCACAAAAAGAGCTTTCTTTTGGTGGTATTTGATCACCTCTGCAGTTTTTATTTTTTGCGCTATAAACAAAAATAGAGCGACAATTTTGAAAAAAATTCAATATTTTTTACTTTTTTGCTATAATAAATTTCCCCAAAAATACATAAAAAACCTATTTTTTCCTCAGTTTAGGCCGATACGTATTCTTCTACATATTTTTGGTAAAAAAATTGCAATAAGCGTTTATTGATTGGTTTTTGCAAAAGTTATAGCGTTTACAAAATAGGGGATAATTTTATGCCATTTTTATAATTTTTTTTTTTTTTTACTAGTAATGGCGGCGATCAGTGATTTTTTTCATGACTGCGACATTATGGCGGACACATTGGACACTTTTGGGTCATTTTCACAGCGATCAGTGCTATAAAAATGCACTGATTACTGTGAAAATGACACAGGCAGTGAAGGGCTTACCCACTAGGTGGCGCTGTAGGGGTTAAGTGTTCCCTGCATAGTGTTTCTTACTGTAGGGGGGATGGGCTGTGTGTCACATGACACTGATCTTCGCTCTGAGTACACGGAGCCGAGATCCGTGTCATTGTCACTAGGCAGTGCGGGGAGATGCTTGTTTACACAAACATCTCCCTGCTCTATACCTCCGTGAGACGATCGCGGGAATCCCCACGGCGATCGAGTACGCGGGACCCACGGGGAAGGCGGCAGGGTTGCACGCGCGCCGGCGGCGCGCGTGCGCAACCACACGTCAGGCATTTAAAGGGCAACGTACAGATACGTGATTGTGCCTGTCCATGCCATTCTGCCGACGTATAAGTACAGGAGGCGGTCGGCAAGTGGTTAAATATGAACTATGTAGGTTTCTTCAAAGTATAGTGCCCTGTCTTTAGCAATCAATAGCTTTACCCAAAGTGAAATTTTGAAAGCTAAATGGTGATTGGTCAATATGTATGTCTGCACTTTGTATACTGCTCTAAAATATAAACTCCAGGCAAACAGCTCAACACCAGACATGTGCAATTCGTTTAGTTTCGAATTTGTTTTTTAACAAATTTTGACAAATTAGTTAACTCCAAAATTTCCAAATTTCTGAATCTTCGGATTTCCGAAATTACGAATCTCCGAAATTTCAATTTTTGGAAATTCGAAAGTTTGGAAATTCGAAATTCGAAATTTCGAAAATGAAAAAATTTGACAATTTGGGAATTCGGTAACTCTGAAATCCAAAAATTCGGAAATTCGAAAATCTGAAAATAAGAACGAAAATCCCAAAAATTTGAAAACCCGAAAATCTGAAATAATAACTAACTAATAATAACTTAACTATTACTAACTTATAAATTATAGGTATTGGAATTTCCTTTTAAATTTGGCTGTTAGTTATTACAAATGTATCTGAAGTTACGAATTATGCAAAATAACGAATGCCGCATCTAAACAAATGGAACGCAACAAATTAATAATATATAATAATAATAATAATAAAATGTTTTTATTATTATTATTATTGTCATTTATTATTATTAATTCGTTACGTTCCATTCGTTCAGATAAGGCATTCGTAACTTCGGATAAATTTGTTACGTTCACTGACAGACAAATTTAAAAGGAAATTCCAATACCTAGAATTTAATTTTAATTTTTTTACATTTTATAGATTTTCTTTCTTATTTTATCTGAAAATTTGGATTCGCGCAACGTTTGGGAAATATTCAGAGTGCATGCAGCCAATGACATCACCAGCGCACGTGCTCTGCAGGTTAAGCTTACATAGCCGGACCTCCAGAACCTGTGCCAGAAACGGGAGTGACATCATCGCGCCCCTGGTCACTGGAAGAAAGACCGGGGGAAAATGTCAGCCCTCTCATCTGTGACGTCGCAATGCTTGAGGGCTTTGTTCTAAGGTAAGTTTCTCATAATGTGCTAGTATGCGATGCATACTAGCACATTATTACATTGCCTTGCAGGGAATTTTTTTTTTTTTACCACCTGCGGTTTACTACAACTTACAGTTTAGTACAACTAACATTCCAGGAATATTGCAGAGAACATATAGAACTTACGTTGAAATATCCGGAATCGCAAGCTTGTCAGTCACAACTGAGGACTTGGAGCGCTTCTGGGTCTTACTCACTTGCAAACCTTCCGCGTTCTGTGAAAAGCAGATCCAGATATGAATTCATAAGATAGAAGCCAGTCTAATGCTGAAACCTGTTAAGATGCTTATTTCAAGTTAAATTCCAGGCATAAATATCTTTATATAGCACCCTGGGGTTTAGCCAGGGAGCTCCTCACCAAATTCCTTGTTAGGGGTAGCTACCATAGTTAAATTGTTAGAGTTCCATTGATTTCTCCCTAAGTTTGGCCTTGTTGTAATTTTCTCTTCTACCACTAGGTGGCCGGGCACTTGGTGGTACTAGATATGAGAAGGACTCAAGGTCTGTGTTATGGGTATATGAGGTATCTCAGCCAATGGGCAGGGGTTTTCTTGAATCCCTTGGCCTGCTGGGAGAACCTATATATTCGGATGGAGTCAGGTGATCTATGTTCTGTGCCACCCGGACTGCCGTCTGGGTGGACGTGTGTCGTCTGCCCCGGGCTGCTAGGCCGGAGTTTGGGCCTATCCCAGGGGTGTCTGGCTGCCAGTCTGTGTGAGAGCCTATCCAGAAGTAAGAGGGCAGCGCGTGGTTGGGACTGCGTCCTGCAGTCCAACCAAAGTGACGGTTCTGCCGGCCGGAGAACCTGTCATGGACGGAGGTAGAGGGGAAGCTGTCGCCACTAAGGGACCAACCACCTTTACCAGGGACCACAGTGAGTAACTGAAGCAAGTACCAGAGCAGTATTCTCACCGAATTCTCACCGAATGGAGAATCTGGAAACTTCAGGCGGTGATCAAGTCAGAGACCCAACCAGCGGAGGTGACGCTTGCAGAGCAGCCTTGTGTGTCAAGCCAGAGACCGAGCTGGTCAGCAGGGGTGACGCTTGAAGGTGTAGCGGCCTCACCCCGACCTCTTTAGCTAGGGGTATGTCGAGCGACAGAGTGAGGTGCGCCACGGCCCATGTCCTCCCCATGGCTGTGGGTGAGGTGAAGGCCAGTATTAATCTTTTTTTCTCGGGCCAAATGTGCGCTGGTTATGAGGGTCAGTCCTTCCGTGCCGGAATCTCCCTTTGTTCCCATCAACAGAGTCCATACACCCATCAAAGTCCAAACTCAGGTTTATTGCGTATCTCCACATACAGTCAAATGCAACGGCATGATACGATGGGGAAGCAGGTCGAGGCACTGTACAGGTTCCTAGTCCCTACACTCCCTGTGCTATGACCAGGGGTTGCAGGAATCTTGATGAAAGCTCCTCCGCTGCGCTGTAGCCCATATGAGGGGAAGATGTCCTCCGAGGGAGTTACCGAAGGCCCATCCGTCACCGGGTTGACACTGCACCGGGTCTTCGGACGGGTGACCTCCCCAGCCTCCTCACCTCAGATGCGGGTCCCCTCGCAAGGGGCGCCCTGGAGCAACTCCACCCTCGCGAGACCCAGCCGGAGTCACCGGGTCCCAGGCCTCCTTAATAGTACCTCACCCCAGGCTGAAGGTGCCCGGGATGGACTCCATCCTCGTTCCGGCCAGGCCTTGGGCGCCTAGGCCGGAACCTTGAACCGCCCGCACCCAGGCCTAAGGTGCCTGGGTGCGTGAAGACACGATCTCCTCCCTCCGGACCGCTCCCTGGCGAGGGCGTCCCCCCCTTTTATATCCTCCCATCGACACCACGGCGGGTTCCCCGCCCCGGCCGTACCATCTCCAGGAAGGGACAAAGAAGGGTAGCCCTCTGGTAGTGATTCTACCTCGAGCCAGTAGGTATACTGACACCCACTGGTCAAAGAGAATATTACACCACCCAATCCTCCACGAATAAGAAAAGGGGTCTGAACCCTGACATAATTACACACCTGGGTCTCTCTACCCCCAGGTGTATCCCACTAACTTTGAAGACCCCGCTACACACTCCCCCTGGTGATTTGACGCTGGTCCCCAGCGTCAGGTGCACACCCATGTCTCCCAAGGAGTGGTGACATGAAGTGGGCCCCAGAGGCTATCCCTCAAATTTTGGATACTGTATGTGCCAAGACCTGCTCAACAGACAGGGAAACCTTAGAACATTAAAACTTTTGTATAAAACATCTGTCATGGACACATATACAATCCCTCCCGTCACTGTCTAAGAACCACCCCATACTCAGTAGTCTTGACCGACGAATCTCCTGCAGAAGGGAAACAAACAAAAAAAAAACACATCCTAACACTCTGTGTTAACTTGGCATGAGTGGGTCCGTCAGCCGAGAGACCCACTCACTCCAATAAGTACGTAATGCATGTGTAACATTTTCAAACATTCGTTGCACAACACTGCCACCTGGTGACAGCGCTGCGGTAATGACACTTGGTGAGATCTTCATTCTTCCTGCTCTCCTACTCTAACTCTACCCCAAAAGTCTCTGCCTTTGGCACATGAAGAAAAGGGAGAAAAAAAACAACA
The DNA here is from genome assembly GCA_029206835.1 of Rana muscosa. Lineage (NCBI taxonomy): Eukaryota > Metazoa > Chordata > Amphibia > Anura > Ranidae > Rana > Rana muscosa. The sequence continues at coordinate 16,819,889 of CM055125.1, read as the reverse complement.
GCTCCCAAATCTCCAGTGAGTAAAAGAAAAGCCCAAATCAAAACAAAAGTAGGGCACAGTTCTAGGCGTCTGGGAATGTCTCTTCCAGAAAGTTTCAACAGCAACAAGATAGGAGCTCACTTCTCCTATAAATAGAACCTTGGATCCGGCAGAAACAGGGGCTTCAGGTGCCCGTCAAACACTTCCACCGAATACTCGACATCCTCTCCTTCTTTCCGGCAGATGAGCACCTTATCGGCATGAATATGGCGCCCAAGTCTCCAATCAGCTCTGCAGTCCTTGAACTTTTTAGACACAGGCGGCGAACATGACAGGTATCGCCTGGCATGGGGTACTTTAAGTTTTTCCCATACAAACTCATCATACCACCTTGGTCGCAGGACCTCGACTTCATACAATAAGTCCCGAGGCAAGTAGGGGTACTCCCACCCATATTCACGGGCGACTCTCTGGGAGAAAAGTCTCTGCAACCTGGCTAGAGGTGGCATCACATCTCGCTCACCTTCTCCTGGCTGTACGATGGCCTCCGGGTGCCGAGGTACCTTCACCATCTCGGGTTTCTTTGTCTTTGGTGCCCGCAACGAAGCACGCTGCATCCCCAACATCAGAGCGGGTGATGTAGTTGAATGCGGGAAGTTGGTCGGAGGACTAGATTTCCTCGAGAACTCCGGGGCCTTCACCCGGAGCGTACTGTCTTCTATGGACATGGGGGAATCCTGCGGTTTACTCAGCACAGGTAGTGGACGTCTGTCCCAGCCCTTCCGGTGAAACAGTTCGTCTATCTCTCCGTCATCCCCACAGTCTGACAATGACTCTAAGTCGGAGGTGTCATACATCTCGGCGGGAAGGTAGTCTCTAGTAGACGGAAGGCTACCCTCCCTTGCGGGCTCCACCGACTGTGGACCCCCGACACCTCCAACCAACACCACAGTCCCAGCCCCTGGCTCACCTGGACCTTCTGAAGAACTAGGATGTCCGGGACTCTCTTCTCTACCGGCGCCATCCAGGCCAGGCAAGCGGCGGGGTGAAGCTCGACCACGACCATAGGATGCCTGCACCAGGCCTATCTTCCTCTTCGGGGGTGGCAGCAGGGAGTCTGTAGTGACCGAAGCAGTGTCCTCGGATTTTTCTCTCTCAGTCTCTGGTTGGGCAGTCACTTCGCCCTGGTCAGCGTGCACGGGAAACTCCGCAAAGGCTTTGATCTCTCCCTCCGGAGTGGCGGTTCCTGTGATGCAGTTGAGGCGTAGGGCCCGGGGCCTTTCCGTGTGTGGTTCAACCTCAAAAAGAAACTCCTTGCATGCTTCGCATCGCCCGAATGGCTTTAGTTGGACCACCAGTCCCGAGCATCCGGGACAGATCACACCGAGGGCCTCCGTGTCTCTGCATGAATACAGAGCCAACTGTCCTCGGGGCCTGAGCCTTATCCCCGTGTCTGTAATGGGTGCAGCAAATGCAGTCATCTTGAAAGGATAAGGTACCGGCATCCACGGGGAGCCTGAGTTCGCTCCGACCACTTGCTGCTCCATCACGCGCTGACCTCGCGCCGGAGTCTCCACGTGTCTCTCCACACGTGGCCAGACTCCTCCCACGACTTGCACGTTTTCGCGGGCTTCCTTCAGTCTCCTCCCACGAATTGCGCAGTCATGGGGTGCCTCGTGGCGCAGTGCAGCAAAAGTCCCCACATGTAGTTCGTCACACGGCTGGACTCCTCCCTCTTCCCGCTCTTTCTGCATGGGCCTCTCCCGGTTTTTTAGGGAAATTTCCACGACTTCGAGCACAGGGATGCACTTTGGCCAATCACATGGCCGACCTGCTCGGACCTCCTCCGGGCAGCAAAGTCCAAACACAGCCGTTCCAAACCTCAGGGTCAACACACATTTCATCCCGGACGAGCCCCCACGTGTAGCGGCCTCACCCCGACCTCTTTAGCTAGGGGTATGTCGAGCGACAGAGTGAGGTGCGCCACGGCCCATGTCCTCCCCATGGCTGTGGGTGAGGTGAAGGCCAGTATTAATCTTTTTTTCTCTGGCCAAATGTGCGCTGGTTATGAGGGTCAGTCCTTCCGTGCCAGAATCTCCCTTTGTTCCCATCAACAGAGTCCATACACCCATCAAAGTCCAAACTCAGGTTTATTGCGTATCTCCACATACAGTCAAATGCAACGGCATGATACGATGGGGAAGCAGGTCGAGGCACTGTACAGGTTCCTAGTCCCTACACTCCCTGTGCTATGACCAGGGGTTGCAGGAATCTTGATGAAAGCTCCTCCGCTGCGCTGTAGCCCATATCAGGGGAAGATGTCCTCCGAGGGAGTTACCGAAGGCCCATCCGTCACCGGGTTGACACTGCACCGGGTCTTCGGACGGGTGACCTCCCCAGCCTCCTCACCTCAGATGCGGGTCCCCTCGCAAGGGGCGCCCTGGAGCAACTCCACCCTCGCGAGACCCAGCCGGAGTCACCGGGTCCCAGGCCTCCTTAATAGTACCTCACCCCAGGCTGAAGGTGCCCGGGATGGACTCCATCCTCGTTCCGGCCAGGCCTTGGGCGCCTAGGCCGGAACCTTGAACCGCCCGCACCCAGGCCTAAGGTGCCTGGGTGCGTGAAGACACGATCTCCTCCCTCCGGACCGCTCCCTGGCGAGGGCGTCCCCCCCTTTTATATCCTCCCATCGACACCACGGCGGGTTCCCCGCCCCGGCCGTACCATCTCCAGGAAGGGACAAAGAAGGGTAGCCCTCTGGTAGTGATTCTACCTCGAGCCAGTAGGTATACTGACACCCACTGGTCAAAGAGAATATTACACCACCCAATCCTCCACGAATAAGAAAAGGGGTCTGAACCCTGACATAATTACACACCTGGGTCTCTCTACCCCCAGGTGTATCCCACTAACTTTGAAGACCCCGCTACAAAGGTATTCGGAGTGCCAAGCAGGGAAGCGTGGGTGATGCTTGAGGGAGATACCACCACAAAAGCCTTGAGGAGTTCACGGGATTCAGAGTCAGTGAATCAGTGGGTCCAGTGAGAGACCAGGAGCTCAAGGGGCAGAAGAACTAAAAGTAGAAGTTGTAGTAAAGCTGAGAGAACTGTTACGTTTGAATTAGGAACTGTTAAGTACTGTAGCCATAGGGGACAGCAAACCTGCACGTGCAGAAGTGGCACCTTGCTGGGGCCTTTCCCTGTATGGCTGTCCTCCTATTGAAATTGCAACTACTTAAGGGTGTCCTGGCCCCAACCCTCTTGGGGCCAGGGCACCATCTTTTGCATCCAAGAACCTCTTTTGCATCCAAGAACTGTCTGGAACCTCTTTTGCATCCAAGAACCTCTTTTGCATCCAAGAAGTGTCTGGCATCCAATGACTTTTACCACCTTTGCACCAACTATGCCTCACAACCCACCACATATTAAAGGATGTGAGCGGTCTGTCGCCTCAAAGGTTCTCATTAGACTGGAAGATAGGGTGACCACATTTCCAAACTACCATTCAGGGACACCCTCCCTTCCCAAAAATGAGCTTGTGCTGTAACGAATCACAGCACAGTGATTGGACACAAGAGGCGGTATTTATGATTTCTCCAATCACAAGCAGGGGGCGGGATTGTGCTCCTCCAGGCATTCCCGGCCAGGACAAGTACTGTCAGTGAGTAAAGCAGTGATGTGGCAGCCTTTTTTGGGGGCATCAGATTAGCCCGGGGGGTGGCTGTGTCAGTTTCATTCCGGGACACTGTATTGTCCTGGAATGAAGGTGCCCGGGACAGACCTGCAAAATGCTGGACTGTCGGGGCAATCCGGGACACGTGGTCACCCTACTGGAAGAGGTTAGATGCTAATTTTATGCATTTACTGTCAGTATATTCTATATTAGGCCCAATTCACACGGGGCGATTAACCCTGTGCCCCTGCAAGGACATCTTTTTCCCGCACAGGAGTGCACAGATGCGGCATGCATCCCCATGTCGGCATCCCAAATTAGTCAATTGGGACACACGGCTGCATGGACACAGCCGCTGTATCCCAATATAAAATACATACAGGTGTGGGTCCCCGAGTCCCCTGTTGTGTGTGTGATCCACACATAGCGGCTGTGTCTATGCAGCCGTACGTCCCCATAGACTAAAATAGGATGCTGGCACAGATATCCACATCCATATCCTATGCATCCCTATGCCAGTAAAAGATGGCCCCGCAGGGGCACGGAGCTAATCACCCCCCCCCCCCCCCCCAGTGTGAATGGGGCTCCATCTGTGTTCTTGTAGATGCTTTTTCTCCTTACAGGAGAAATACAGCAGAAAAAAACACGGTAAAAGCCGTTTATTGCATGCGTGTTTATGCGCATTCATGAGCATTCGCGTGTCTGGCATCCATGCATTCTATTGGCCAGAATGTGGCCATTAGAATGTATTAACGCGCATAAACGCACCTAGCGTTTGCACACTCAACTCAACTCCATAGAGCCTGATGAAGAAGCATGCATGCTTCGAACGCGCGCACCTCCCCGCTGACCTCATACCCGGAAGTGACAACATCTTCGGCTGTGTTTCAGGGAACACTGTCTCTTGTCCCCGTTGCCATGAGTGCTGGGTTCCGCCTACCGCTGCCGACATCTGAGAGGACACCCTGAGACCTCATCCCTTAATACCAGGACTAACAGCCCCCGGGAATAGCGGATGATCCTGTTCACAGATAAGCCCTTATAATTTGCTTGTTTGTGAGTGTATCTCCTACTATTGTGCTATTTTACAATAAAACTTGTTACACTGCTACGCTTAGAAGGCGCTGCTTTTTTTCCCTTCCTCCCTAAATGACACTGATCAGGACTTGACAGCAGTGGAGAAGGCTATAGCACCAGGGATGGACAACAACGTCATCGGTACTTTAAATAGACTTAAAATGATGGAGTCTCTTGAGCCCACCTCTGAGCCACCACTTATGGTCTCTGCGATCCTCCCTGCCCCATTCTCTGTTCACATCAAACTTTTAGGCTGATGTGTGCCTGAAGCTCCAAAGATATATTCAGGGTCGCCATCAGGAATTTTGGGGCCCCTTACACAGCTTCAGGCATGGGCCCCCTGGAGCAGAGGAGAACCGGGGGTGGGGGTGCTGCAGCCGCAAATTGAGAAGCGGGGGGGGCAGCTGCGAATTGAGAAGCGGGGGGTGCCACGAATTGAGAAGCAGAGGGGTGCTGCCACAAAAAAGAAAAGGGGGGTTGCTATCCAGGGCCCTGGGGTCCTCCGGGCCTCTGGGGACCTCTGGACCCCTTACAAAAAAATAAAAATAATAATTTATGTAGCGGGGTCTTCAGATTTAGTGGGATACACCTGGGGGTAGTGTGACCCAGATGTGTAATTATGTCAGGGTTTAGACCCCTTTTTGTTATTCGTGGAGGATTGGGGGATGTAATATTCTCCTTTGCCTGTGGGTGGCGGAGTACCTACAGGCTTCAGGTAGAATCGCCACCACAGTGCTACCCTTCTTTGTCCCTTCCTGGAGATGGTACGGCTGGGGCGGGGAACCTGCCGTGGTGTTGATGGGAGGAGATAAAAGGGGGAGACGCCCTCGCCACGAAGTCTTCGGGGATCATCTCTTCACGCACCCAGGCACCTTCGGCCTGGGTGCGGGCGGTTCAAGGTTCCGGCCTAGGCGCCCTAGGCCTGGCCGGAATGAAGCTGGGATTCCATCCCAGGCACCTTCAGCCTGGGATGAGGTACTATTGAGGAGGCCTGGGACCCAGTGACTCCGACTGGGTCCCGCAAGGGTGAAGTGAGTCCAGGGCGCCCCTTGCAAGGGGACCCGCATCTGAAGTGAGGAGGCTGGGGAGGTCGCACGTCCGAAGATTCCGGTGCAGCGTCAACCCGGTGACGGATGGGCCTCCGGTAACTCTCTTGGAGGACATCTTCCCCTGATAGGGGCTGCAACGCAGCGGAGGTATTCGAATTAAGACTCCTGCAACCCTTGGTCATAGCACAGGGGGTGTAGGGACCCAGATCAGTATAGTGCCTCGACCTGCTCATCCCACCGTATCCTGTCATCGCATTGCCTGTATGTGGAGATACGAAATAAAGCCAACAGTTGGACTGTGATCGGTGTATGGACTCTGTTAATGGGAGCAAAGGGTGGTTTCTGCACAACAGACTCGGTACATGCCCAAGACACACCGGCCCGAGGAAACATCAGATATTGGCCTTCACCTCACCCACAGTTATGGGGAGGACATGGGCCGTAGCGCACCTCACTCTGTCGCGTGACATACCCCTAGCTAAAGAGGACGGGGTGAGGAGGCCGCTACATTTATAAAAATAAAAAAGAAATATTTTTATAAAAAAAAAGAAAAAAAAAGGGAGTTGCCATCCGGGTCTCTGGGGACCTCTGGGCCCCTTACAAAAAATAAATAAAAATAAATTTAAAAAAATATATTTTTTTTTATAAAAAATACATAAAAAAGGGGGGTTACCACCCGGGGCCCTGGGGACCTCTGGGCCTCTGGGGACCTCTGGGCCCCTTACAAAAAATAAAATAAAAAAATGTGTTTTTTTATTAAAAAAATACATAAAAAAGGGGGGTTACCATCCGGGGCCCTGGGGACTTCCGGGCCTCTGGGCCCCTTACAAAAAATATATATATACCGTGTATATATATATATATATATATATATATATATATTTATAAACAATACACAAAAAAGGGGGGTTACCATCTGGGGCCCTGGGGACCTCTGGGCCCCTTACAAAAAAAAGGGGGGTTCCCATCTGGGCCCCTTACAGGTGTACTGCCTGTACCCCCCTGATGGCGGCCCTGGGTATATTACCTACTTTTGAAGCAGAATGGTCCTTTCTTGCCCCAATAACATCACTAGGAGCATGAAAAACACATGTTATGTGCCCATAATGACAGTCTATGGGTCCAAAAATGCACGATCCTGCCCCAAAAAACCTCCAGTATGGCACTTCCTTCTTCTATCATGTGCTAAAGAGCTGATTACATGCTACTTATTACCCCAAAACAACGGGTATTTTTTGAGAGCTTTGACAGAGCAACTGAGGGGCAAGTGTAGGTGAGGTGCAGGGTGGTGAAGCAGCAATAACACACTCAGTCCCAGTGTGATGAAGGAACTTGTATTGAGACAATGCAAAGACAGTTCACAAATCACCCAGTGGGAAGGCAGCCTAGCTGGGAACACTCACAGATCCAGCAGTGTGTAGAGAGCAGGTTTCAGCTGAACTGTCAGCGCTGTTAGAGAGGGGCATAATGCAGTCTGGTAGTCTAAAACCCAAGCAGGCAGATGTCCAGAGAGGATGTGAACCCAATGCTTTCCCTCCTCGTCAGGAACTTTTCCCTACTGCTACTTCTGCTCCTGCCAGATGGGGTACCTGTTTCTACTCGCAAATGCGCGCCAAATTTGGGAACCAGGGACCTAAATAGGCTCTGCATGCCCCAAGATGGCTGCTAGAGTCACATACGGTGGCAGCATCCAATTGGATGCTTCCCCAATGACCCAGGAAACCATAGAGGAACTGTGTTCCTCTTGACTTCCTCTCCAACAGCAGTGCAGCTGCAGAAGAGCGCCACTGCAGTGGAGAAAGTAGAATGCACCTGCCTACATGAGGAAGTGGAGAAGGTGAATATAAGGTCGGCTATAGAGGAAGCAAATTTCTTGATTCCCCGATCAACACTGACAGTGTTGACAGGGGAATCCCCTTTGCTGAACCATTTTGCTAAACAATTGTGTTCTCCAGGTGGGGAGGCGGAGGAAGCCGTCCTGGCCAGGAGATCACAGTGATTTTTGTTAGCGGTTATAACAGCCGCTAGCGATAATGGCCTGTAAAATCCGGAAGGCTGGTTGTACCCCAGTTCATCGATTGACTTTGGTACATTCGGCTTGCCCAAATATGGTTTGAACCGTCTATGGCCAGTTTGAGTGGAATGGGGGTGGGAGTAGTTTGGAAGTGGAGAAGGTGACTATAAAGCTGGTCATAGATGGAGTGAATTTCTTTCCTGAAACCACGAGTTCTGTCCCTGCCAGATGGAGTAACTGTCACTACTTTAACAACTCACATTTTGCGCACACCAAACCTGGGAGCTGGGGTCTTTTATAGGCTTTGCCTGACCCAAGATGGCTGCCAGAGTCACATGGGACAGCAAGCATCCAATTGGATGCTTTCCCAGTGACCCTGCAAACCATAGAGGAAATGTGTTCCTCCTGAATTTCTCTCCAACTGCAGTTGTACCCCAGTTTATTGATTGACTTTGGTACATTCAGCTTGCCCATATATGATTTGAACCGTCTATGGCCAGTTTAAGTGGAATGGGGGTGGGCAGAGGCGGCTCTAGGCTTTGTGAGGCCTTAGGCAAAACTTAGATATGAGGCCCCACTCACGCCCATAATGGGAAAAATATTTCAAACAAGAAAAATGGCTGCAGAAAATGCACGGATCTAGCACACAGGTGATCAGGACCACTTCCAGGGCACCCTCCTCACCCATTAGACATATTCAGCCAATGCAAGAGGAGGGAGAGAGTGGGAGGTGAAAAAGAGAGAGGGGTAATAGAGAGATCCGATGATGCCAACATTAGTATTGATCACAGGCAAATTAGGCGGCCGTGAGGCCCCTGTGAGTGCGAGGCTTTAGGCGACCGCCTAACTTGCCTAATTAGAGAGCCGCCTCTGGGGGTGGGAGTAGTTTGGATTAGTAAGACACTCTTTCACTTTGTCCTAAATGGGCAAAGAGATAAGTATTGCTGGACATACAAAGCTCACATTTCTTGCTGTGGATGGTCCAGTCGGCACCAATCGGCTTAACAGATTTCAATCTAAAAATCAAAAGAGCTAGGTGGAAAACTCTCAGTCGGACATTGACTGAAGCCAATCAGAAGCAGGCATTGTTTGGGTATTCTGACAGCCGCAGGAGCAGTGGCTGTCAGAATACAATAGCAGGCTCCTCCATCAATGCTGTTTAATGTGTATGGTTAGCCTATCTTTGATCATCACCTTCTATTGAATGTTTGGTGGAAATTGGAGCAATGAAGGATTGCTGTGGTGTGGGGGGTGTTGTGACTTGGCACTCAAACTTCAGGAACTGAACTGAAGTTGCTAGTAGCATGATAGTGAAATCTCAAAATAAGTTTAATTCTAGAAATCCTGCATACAGTAGGAGGACAGGGCCCTATTTTAATACTGTAGATAAAAGGATTACTCACAATCACTGTGCTGGTGATGGATTCTTCTGTGGGTCTCATCATGTGGTCCAGTGTGAACACTCTGAACTGAACTGCAGAAAATTTTAAGAAACAGGTATGAATAGTCAAACAAATGAAATGTAGCAATATGGATGTCCATTGCAACGAACAGCTATTTCCTGCCCTATGTGCATAGCATATTATCCCTCTAGTGCCCAGCGTTACTAGACTGACATCATATTTGTGAGGCTAATCAAAGGGATTTTGGGATTTGTAGTTCTATCAGATGGCTGTGCACGATTGTACACCCGGACTACATATCCCAGGGATCTTTGCTACCACCAGGGAGAGCTATAAAAGATGCCAGAGACCCGCACCGGGCTCTCTTTCCACCTGGGCCTCGTGTGTGAAGGATCCCTCCATGCCTGGGGAGTGAGGTCGAGGCCTACCACACGGTCTACAGTTCCTGCCTGACCGAGAAGGGGCCTGGTGCTGCCTGCTGTTCATCGGACATCTGGCGAGCATTATTTCTACAGTGCAGCAACCCACGCTTCGTGCTCCACAATGGGCGATCATCGTAAGCGGGTCAGCAGCCAGGACGTTCATCTGGGATTCACTATCTAGAAGGCATTGAGTCGGCCTGGTCATTGGTGAGAGGGCTACCGTCCATCTTTGCAAACCTTTCCTTTGTTGTTTCACTGGGACACTGTGCACAGACAGCTTTACTCTGGGAACACTTCACTGCTCCTTGATTTAACACTGTACGTAAGTATCTTTAGCTACAGTCATCACAAGATATACTGCCACTGTTTTACACCTTATTGGATACAATTAATGAGCTCCGACTGCAGGTGAAGACCATCAGATCTGCAACGGGGACATTCTGTCATTGCTACTTTTTTTTATAAGATATTTTTATTGGGCTTAAGACAAACCAACAAACAGAAAGAAACACACACAAAAAACAACAATACCACCAGACAATCTGGTCATAAACAGTAGGCAATATGCTCAAACATAGAAAAATAAACATATATCAGTGCAAAGATATAAAGTAGGCACAATGGTAAAAGGTTCAGGTATATTACCAGGGCATAGATCCCTGGGGCACGGCCCATCAATGATCAATCAAGAGTAGTACAATCAGTGCTGGGAGAGGGTTAGCGGACTAGCCAACCCCAAATTTTGTGAAAGGTTTTGTTCCTTTTCCCAGAGTTCAAAAGTAAGTTTATACAGTGGGATAGAATCATTAATAAGTTTTAACCAGAGGGACCTCCGAGAGGTCTGAGCACCTTTCCAAGACAGTAAAATAGCTTTTTTAACATAGAAGTAGAGTATGCAGAGCAGTCTCTTGGCATGTGATGATAGGTGTAATTCGCCAAAAATACCTAGTAGGCAGTTCTTGGGGTGGATTATGTTTGGGAGGCCTAGCGCCGATGAGATGAAATCACCCACTTCCTCCCAGCAATAACTGAAGTTTTATGCGTATCACTAAATTCTGACCAGTCCTCGTCTACCAGGTAGATGTCCAGAGAGGTCCACTTTACCTGAGCTTTGTGAAACCTGGGGTTAAAGTCAGTCATTAGGGCTGCATAGTAGGTGGAGACAAGTTTAGTGGGGTCTGGCTGTCTGATCAGTTTTTCCAATGGGGGCAGGTCAGTGGGATCAACCAGGGAGCCAAACTGGGCACGGATAGCATGCCTGAGCTGGTAATAATAAAATAGGTACGATCTTGGTAGATCGAAGTCTAAACGTAGCTGAGAAAAAGTTTTAAAGCCCTGGGCATTGTACAGGTGGCATAAATATTTAACCCCCTTGGAGTACCAGCGATTCGGATCAGGAAGGGAGTACAGTTCCTGCAGATTAGGGTTAAACCACAGGAGGTATACCATCCATGTTTAGCACCATCTTTCATTGGGGTTAAAGGTTAAAACAGGCCGGCCTGGGTTCGCTTTCTAGGAGTATTGTCAGAATTGATGCTTAACGTTTGCTTATCCTTTCAGGTTATGTTCCAGTGGTACCACATAGTATATATGTGAATATAATATTCTGTTGTTGTCATTTGTCTTAACTGCCATCTAATGAGGAGTCACTCGACTGAGTTTGTGCTGTTAACCCCAAACTCAGTTGAACTATCACCTCTATTGTACAACCATGTTTTAACCGAAGTATTCCAGTAAACGTTAATAGAATATAAACATCTTGAGTGTTGTCTCATTACTCAAAGGTGTTGCAATGATGTCTGAACCCAAAGTGTCAGGTGGGTTGGAATATTTGCAGGGTCATGGCGATGCAGATGAACAGGTAAATCCAAACGGTCCCCAAGGGGGTCGTGCTACAGAAACAACCAGTGATAACTCAACTTGTGCTTTGACCATGCAGGTAGGGCCGGGACAAGGGGTGGGAAGGAGGAGCAGCTGCCCTGGGCACTGCGGTATCATGTAAGGTGGGAGGGCACCACAAGGAATTTGAGGGGGGGAGGATTTATGTTGGAAGGAGGAATTTTGGGGGGCAGCAGGGGGTAAGAATTGCTCTAGAAGAGGAAATTTGGTGGTGAGTCAGGGGTGATTTGTTTTCGGAAGGGGGAGGAAAAAGAGGATTTGTGCTAGGAGGGTTAATTTGGGAGTGTTTGTGCTAGAAGAGGTGATATGGTAGAGAGGCAAGGGTATTTGTGCTAAGAGGAGATTTTTTTTGGAGGAGGTGGATTTGTGCTAGAAGGGATGATTGGGGGTGCTTGTACTAAAAGGGGAAATTGGGGGGGATATTTATGCTGGGAGGGGGATTTGGAGTAGTGGGGGGGGGGAATGTATACTCAGAGGGGAAATTTGAGGGGTGGAGGATTTGTGCTAAGAGGGGTGTTTTCACATGCGAAGGGGCCGGGCGTGGCTCCGAAATGTTGCACTACCTACTCTGTGATGTGATCATGCAATTAAAAAATCCCTTTGGACGCTACCTTGTAGGGACTGGTGAATATATGCCCTGCATGGGCTAAGCACGGGTTTGCTTTAAAATACTGTGGCTATAAACATGATACCATATGTAGCGGGGGTCTAAATTTAGGGGAATACACCTGGGTGATAGTATGACCCAGGTGTGTGTGAAACGTGGAGGACTTTGGTGGTGTATTATTCTCCTTGGTCTGGGGTGGCGGTGTTCCCACAGGCCGAGGTAGAATCACTGCCGCAGTGCTGTCCTTTTTGTCCCGTTCCGGCTGTGGTACAGCGGGGGCGGAGAACCTGCTGTGGCGTCACGGGAGGAGATAAAGGGGAGAGACGCCCTCGCCACAAGGTCGTCTACATCCGGCGCCCAGGCACCTTAGGCCTGGGTGCGGTCGGTCCGGAGTTCCAGCCCAGGCGCCCATGGCCTGGTCGGAGCAGTGTTAGCGTCCATCTCAGGCACCTTAAGCCTGGGGTGAGGTACTACACAGGAGGCCTGGGGCCCAGTAACTTTGACTGGGCTCCGCAAGGGTGGAGGAGTCCGAGGGACCCTGAGGTGGATGGGGCCCATGTCTGAGGTGAGGAGGCCGGAGAGGTTACCCGTCTGAAGAGTCCGGAGCAGCATCAACCCGGTGACGGAGGGGCCTCTGGTAACTCCCTTGGAGGGACATCTTCCCCCTGATATGGGCCACAACGCAGCGAAGGTACTCCATTCATGTTCTTCAGAGTCGCTGGAAGAGACTCATACAATTCAAGTTTCTCTCTCTAGCCAATGGCTATAGCAACCGCTGGTGAAACCACAGTGGTTTTGTTTATTATTAGGACAGTGCCTCGACCTGATCACCCCACCGTATTGAACTGTTTATGGATCTCAACTAATTGGCGAACAAATAACTGTTTATTGTGTGTGTTACAATAAAACAAGTGTTGGATCCTTATCGGTGTGTGGAACTCTGGTTGATGGGAGTGAAGGGGAGTGTCAGCACAGCAAGACTTGGTTGTAATAGAAACACACAGGCCCGAGAAGAATATTTGGTACTGGCCTTCACCTCACCTGCTACAATGGGGAGGACATGGGCCGTAGCGCATCTCACCCTCACCTATAGCATACCCGTAGACAGAGAAAAAGGGGTGAGGCCGCTACACATAATATTGGGAAGCAATAAATAACTAATTAGGAAGATATGTCAGTGAAGGGATGAATGAAATAAATCCCCACAAACTAGCCACTGACCAATACACCTACAAAAAGACTACAAGCTGACCCCATATCTAAAAGCCTTAAATCCCCCAAAGACAGACAGATCTTCATCCTGAACAGACCAGGTGCCCATAGGCTTGTGGCCGGGGCCGACTCACCCTGTGCACACAGGGCCTTTTTGCTTTCGCTCAGTCCTCCAGGCTCTCCAGTGTATGCGCTCGCTAATGCCCAGGGCCAGGTGGGGGAGCATTCATGTGTCCTTAACATTATGGTGGTACCCCGGCTTAGAATACTCCGGTGTCTCTGTATCATAACCTAAAGCTGCCATACGGGTGCCTCCTGGTTCCACGATGCATACACCTGCCCAGGATGCAACATTTTGAAGGAGACATCACAGAGCAGTGTCCGTTCCACCAGTCCAGCTTGACTCTGCCACCTATCCCCCAGTGAAAGAGCGGGTCCCGACACACGACAAATAACTAACGCTCTTTCATACTTAGGGTCTAAGCCACATGGGTCTGGTCCTGGTTGCTGAGGCACCAACTTCTTAGGAGGTAGGCTATGAACCGCTCCCCTCACTATACATGAGACTCATCACCCCTGCCGGTACCGATCTCCCACTGTCTGGCTTCCATATCATCCTCCTCTTGTACTTGTTGCCCCTAGTAACAGCATGTCACCACTTCACCCAGTGTGTGTGCATTACAGGCGCTGTTCTTCCATATGCCATTACCACATGCACCCATTTTAGTAACTTCAGACCAGGCATGACAAAGGGTTTCAACAGCTTTACTGAAAACTCTCAGCATAACCGCTCCAAAACAAAGTTCACAGTCTTTTCCCTGAACTAATCCCCAACTCAGGTTTGTGGCTGCCCCAGCATACCTGCACAGGCAAAAGTCCATACACATTAGAATCCACAGTGGCAGATCTTCAGAGCTGGTGTTCCTCAGGAAGGACTACAGGTCCCAGCAACCCTCCTACATGTATAAGTTTCCTAGAGACAGGCAAGGCCCTCCCTGGTAGCTGCAGCAGCTCTGTGATGTGGCTGTAGATTTAATGCTGTGTCCTGTCTTTGTCTTCTCTCCCATGCAGACTGGCAGTCTGGGCAGAGCCCTCCTCCCTTTTATTATCAGCACGGGAGAGAGGCAGAGCTCAGTAGAAAGTGCAGGAAACAGGTTAATAGTTTGTTGGGGCAGCATCTCATTAACCAGCATTTCAACCTGCTTACAGGCTGGAAATCGAATTGTCGACTTGAGGTGGCACAGAGAAAACTGCAAACCAGGGAGGCCAGACTGCCTTGGTAGAGTGGCTAGGAGACATTGTAGGGTGAGGTGGGTTTGCCGCTCCAAATGCTTAACAGAAATGGAGACTCGTGCTATCAAACATTGGGATTCACTACCAGAGGAGAGAAAACCCCACATATTTAAAGAAGATGAACCAATACAGAAAATAGCTGCAAGATATAATATACATTATGTCAAAGACTGATAGAAACATCATACATCATAGGTTTAAGGAGGATATATCAAAGGGTAACCTTAAAAAAAGTAAAGTTATTCTTTACCACCTAATTTGAGACAAAATTGTTTTTCAAAGAGGAACTGTTGCCCTAAAACAAAAAAAAAAAATGGTGAGCAGGAAGGTATTTTATTGCAGAAGAGACCTACTACAGCACTTCTGCAATAAAGGCTTCTTACCTTTCCTTTTGCAATTGTCTTTAAACTGTACACTGAGCTGCGCATGCTGCCTGGTGCCGAAATGGAGCTACGTCATCCACGACAGCCAATCAAGACAACTGTAGTCCCCGCACTTAGAAAAAGCCAAGGAAAAGATGTTGACACCAGCAAGGGAGCTCATGAATGTTGCATCACTGGAGAGTAGGTGAGTGCACACCTGATTCTTCTAAGGTTTGCATCTTCAACAGTAGAGTTGTGGCAGCTTCTATGGCCAACCCTCCCCTCTGCTGCCCATTCACAGAAGCCTTTGTATTTTTTTTATGTTTTCATATAATACAAAGGCTTCTGTGATTTGGCAGGAGGAGAAGAGTGGCAGGCATAGCAGCTGCAGCGACGCTTCTGTTGAAAAATTAGCGTTGGGCTTCCAAAAATACAGTGATAGTTGTCTTCTGGGAATAATACAATCCTGTCAAATATAAATAATAGAGATGAGTTCAGGAGATGTCATCCAACTCCTTGTAGTTTACTCATAGTGTGCCTTCACTTTTTACAATGAAGCTGGATTCCTGGAATCTAGGTTTAAGCTTTACGTTTTGGATAGAGTTGGGACAGGTTGGAAGCTCCATCATGTTTTCATTTATGTTCTTCATTTAGAAGATCTCCCCTCTCTTACTGATTCTGTGACACCAGGACAAGAAATGAGGGGAACAGGGGTCACTGAGACAGAAAGGCAAAGATAGAAAAGAAAATGACTGGTCTAGCATTGGCGTCCCTTGTGCTGAACCGGATTCTCTCTAGCTCTGTGCTGCTCTCCGGTGTTCCTCTGCTGGGGAATGATGATTTTCATCTTTCCCTCTGGTTTGCAGTTCACACATTACTTGTTTTTAAAAAACAGGGTTTAACCACAAAAGGTATGAGGACTGATATATCTGTAGTGATGAAAATGGAAGTTTTGTTGTATTAGGTTATACAATCATATGTCATAATTTTCTCTTAGATCTCATCCACATATTCTCCTGATGAAGATATATTATCATACGAAACGTGTCGAGCTATATTGTGGTACAAGTCTTCATATTGCGTTATGATATGGACTATTTAGGTTAACCCATTATTGTATGGCATGGTACCCATGAATGTTTTTAATATTTGTACAATAAACTTTGTATATTTTATAATTGTGTTTGTTTAATTGTGCCAGACTATATATATGCCCTGGAAAGTCCCTTGCTACAACAATTTGGTGATCCTGGGTATGATATATGGGATGTGGGCATATTGTGACACAGATCCACTATCATAATTTTTTTTTATGATAGAGTTAGATGCAATTTAGATAGATAGATAGATAGATAGATAGATAGATAGATAGATAGATAGATACCGTTTTCTTTGGGGTTGTACACGCTCTTGTCAGTCTGGATGAAGATGTAGCCTCTCTTGAAGGACACAGGTATGGACACAACATTTGGTTTTGCTCCCAGGACAGCACTAGTCATAATCAGCTGGACATACCTGCTACTCCTCCGTTCATCCAACTTACATGTAGTGGCCCATCTGGGGGTAAGCTGAGGGGATAAAATAGAGAATAAGCAGTCAACAGAGATGTACACGACACCAACAATCCTAAACAAACCTTAAGACCCCTCTTACAAGTCTGTTCCCAAGGATAATTTCAGCATTGGATTGGAGGGACTCCCCTGGCTTGATAGTATACAGGCACTATTCACATTCCTCAGTGCATATTAGTCCCTTTCTTCATTAACTCATTCCTGGCTGCATTATGTAAATGAACATTCTCAGACATGGTGAGAGCATGGTAACCTACTTTCTATTGAAGAACTAGGCAGCTGTTGGTGTTCCTAGTTATAAGCAGGGATGAGTCCGATGTTTGAGTCGAATGTAAGTGCATTGGCATCTTATGATTGGCCAAAGCATGCACCTGACCTGCATGCTTTGGTCAATCAACAAGCGCTCTGCTGAGAGAACCATAATTGGCTAGAGGCAGGGTGCCTTTGGCCAATCATGGCTCAGTGGGCTAAGTCCACGCCCCACAACATATAAGGCTGCTGCTTACAGGGCGGCCGTATATAGTGTAATGAATGAAGAGAGATTATTAGGCAGCTTAGTTAGTGGCGTGCAGGCAGTAGTATATAGTATAGTATATATATATATATACCTAGTATAGTATATATATATATATATATATATATATATATATATATATATATGTAGCGGCCTCACTCCCTCTTCGACTTTATCGGTTACACTCCAGCTCATGTCTAGGGGTTCCTGGGTTGTGAGAGTGAGATGCGCCACGGCCCATGTCCTCCCCATTGTAGTAGGGAGGTGAAGGCCACTTCCTGATGTTTCCTTGGGCCGGTGTGTTCTGTGAATGCACTGAGTCTGTAATTGCAAGCTCACCAGCCTCCCCTTTGCTTCCAGTAACTGGAGTTCGCACACCGAAGAAAGGTCCAACACTTGTTTATTTGACACTCCAATACGCAAAGCACAATAAACAGTTCTTTTGCAGCAAACTGGTTGGGACCTATAACCTTGCCAACGGTGGGGCGAGCAGATCGAGGCACTTCCTAAAGTTTAAGTTCTATGCCACTGTACTATGACCAGCGGCGCCTAAGCCAATCCGGCTGTTACAGAACAGGAAGATGGGGTCTCTTCCAGCAACCCCTATGAACAGCAATGGAGCCCTCTTCGATGCGCTGTGGCCCCTATCAGGGGGATGTGTCCTCCCAAGAGAGTTCCCAGAGGCCCACTGTCACCGGGTTGGTGCTGCTCCGGGTCTCCAGTGGGTAACCTCCCCGGCCTCCTCACCTCAGGTACGAGTCCCTCCGCCCAGGGACCCTCGGACAGTCCACCCTAGCGGGACCCAGTCGAAGGTACTGGGCCCCAGGCCTCCTCGATAGTACCTCACCCCAGGCTAAAGGTGCCTGGGATGGACGCCAACATGACTCCGGACCAGGCCATGGGCACCTGGACCAGACTCCTGGATCTCTCGCACCCAGGCCTAAGGGCCCTGGGTGCGGACCGCAACCCTCCTCCTCCGAGGACCTCCTTCTCCGCAAGACCTCGTGGTAAGCGCGTCTCCCCCTTTTATCTCCTCCCATCAACGGCCCGGCGGGTTCCCCGCCCCAGCCATACCATCTCCAGGAAGGGACAAAACAGGGAGCACTGCGAAGATGATTCTACCTGAAGCCTGTGGGTACCTCGCCACCCACAGGCAAAGGAGAATATTACATCCTCCAATCCTCCACGAAACAAAAAGGGGTCTGAATCCTAACACAATTATACACCTGGGTCACACTATTGCCCAGGTGTATCCCATCAATTTGAGGACCCCGCTACACACTCCCCCCTGTAATTTGACGCTGGTCCCCAGCGTCAGGTGCACACCCATGCCTCCCATAAAGTGGTGACATGGAGTGAAACCCCTGAGGCAGTTCCTCTAAATTTCCCAAGTACCAAGACCTGCTCAGGGAATGGGGAACATATAAAACAACTTATGTCATAAAACACTTTAAACATCTGCATAGTCACAGCCCCTCTCCCACACTGTCTAAGAGCCACCCACTCTCAATGATCTTGACTGACGATTCTCCTGCAGGGGAAAGAAAAACAACATCCTAACATAATTTCGTGTCATTTGGGATGAGTGAGCCCGTCAGCCGAGAGACCCACTCACACCAACAAGCAAGGTGATGTGTGGGTGAAATATTTTCAAACATTTGTTGCGCAACACTGCCACCTGGTGACAACGCCGCGGTCATGACACTCAACGAATCTTCGTTCTTCCTGCTTTTCCCTACTCTGCCACTATTCCCAAATGTCCTTGCCTTTGGCACATGAAGAAAAGGGGAAACACGAAAACACAACAGTCCCCAAGTCTCCAACGAGAAAAAGAAAAGCCCAAACAAAAACAAAAGCAGGGCACAGTCCTGCGTGTCTGGGAATGGCTCTTCCAGAAAGTTCAAGTGCACAAAAGAAATAAACAGGAGTTCTTTTCTCCTATAAGTAAAACTTTGGATCCGGCAGGTACAGGGGTTTCAGGTGTTTGTCAAATGCCTCTATCGAATACTCGACATCTTCTCCTTCTCTTCTGCAAATGACTATCTTGTCAGCATGGATATGGCGCCCCAATTTCCATTCAGCTTTGCAGTCCTCAAACCTCTTAGACACTGCCGGCACACATTCCAGGTACCTGCGAGCATGGGGCACCTTCAACTTGTCCCACACAAACTCGTCATACCATCTTGTTCTCCAGACTTCCACCTCATACAGCAAGTCCCGGGGTAGATACGGGTACTCCCACCCATATTCCCGAGCTACTTTATGGCAAAACAGTCTCTGCAAGCGGGCCAAAGGTGGCATAGTGGCTTTCTCTCCAGTTCCAGGCAGCACAATAGCTTCCGGATGCCGAGGTACCTTTACCAGCTCCCTGGAAATGACTTTCGGCGCTCTCAGAGAAGCGCGGGGTGTCCCCACAACCAAAGTAGGTGAGGTAACAGTAGATGAGGACACAGGTGGAGGGGTAGGTTCCCTCGTAAGCTGCGGGTCTTCCACCCGAGGCGTGCTGTCTCCTGTGTACATAGGTGAATCCCGTACCGCACGGGAAGCAAGAAGTGGCACTCTATCCCAGCCCTTGCGGCTGAACAGTTCGTCTATCTCGCCATCATCTCCGCAATCAGACAGCGACTCTAGGTCGGAGGTGTCATACATCTCCGCAGGCAGATATCTTCCGGTGGACACAGAATCAACCTCCCTGGGGGGCTCCACCTCCAATGGGCCCCCGACACCTCCAACCACCACCACAGTCCCAGCCCCTGGCTCACCTGACCCTTGTAGAGGACTGGGATGTCCGGGACTTCCTTCTCGACCGGCGCCATCCAGGCCAGGCAAGCAGCGGGGTGAAGCTCGACCACGTCCATAGGATGCCTGTACTAGGCCAACTTTCCTCTTCGGTGGTGGGAGCAGAGAACTTGTGGCGACCGAGGCAGCATCCCCGGATTTTTCTCTGTTGGGCAGTCCATCGCCCTGGTCAGCGCGCACGGGAACCTCGACAGAGGCCTTGATCTCCCCTTCCGGAGTAGCAGTACCCGTGAGGTGGTTGAGGCGAAGGGCCCGGGGCCTTGCTGTGGACGACTCGACCTCAAAAAGGAATTCTCTGCACTCCTCACATCGCCCGAATGGCTTCAGGGTGACCACCAGTCCCGAGCAGCCGGGACAGATCACACCGAGGGCCTCCGTGTCTCTGCAAGTGTACAGAGCCAACCGCCCTCGGGGCCTAAGTCTTATCCCCGTGTCTGTGATGGGGGCAGCAAAGGAAGTCATTCTCGTGGGGTGAGGAACCATAATCCACGGGGCACTTGAGGTCATCCCGACTATCTGCTGCTCCATCATGCACTGACCCCGCGCCGGAGTCTCCACGTGTATCCCCACACTTGGCCAGACTCCTCCCATGAGCTGTACATTTTCGCGGGCTTCCTCTTGACTCCGCCCACGAACGATGTCGCCATGGGGTGCCTCGTGGCGCAGTGCGTTAACAGTCCCCACGTGCAGTACGTCACACGGCTGGACCTCTCCCTTTTTCCGCTCCTCCGCATGGGCCTTTCCCGTGTTAGGGTCATTTCCACAACTCCGAGCAGGGACGCACTTTGGCCAGTAATATGGCCGATCTGCTCGGAACTCCTCTGGGCAGCAAAGTTCAAATGTAGACATTCTCAAGTCCATCTCTAGAACACACTCTATCCCGGACTCACGAGCCCCCACGTGTAGCGGCCTCACTCCCTCTTCGACTTTATCGGTTACACTCCAGCTCATGTCTAGGGGTTCCTGGGTTGTGAGAGTGAGATGCGCCACGGCCCATGTCCTCCCCATTGTAGTAGGGAGGTGAAGGCCACTTCCTGATGTTTCCTCGGGCCGGTGTGTTCTGTGAATGCACTGAGTCTGTAATTGCAAGCTCACCAGCCTCCCCTTTGCTTCCAGTAACTGGAGTTCGCACACCGAAGAAAGGTCCAACACTTGTTTATTTGACACTCCAATACGCAAAGCACAATAAACAGTTCTTTTGCAGCAAACTGGTTGGGACCTATAACCTTGCCAACGGTGGGGCGAGCAGATCGAGGCACTTCCTAAAGTTTAAGTTCTATGCCACTGTACTATGACCAGCGGCGCCTAAGCCAATCCTGCTGTTACAGAACAGGAAGATGGGGTCTCTTCCAGCAACCCCTATGAACAGCAATGGAGCCCTCTTCGATGCGCTGTGGCCCCTATCAGGGGGATGTGTCCTCCCAAGAGAGTTCCCAGAGGCCCACTGTCACCGGGTTGGTGCTGCTCCGGGTCTCCAGTGGGTAACCTCCCCGGCCTCCTCACCTCAGGTACGAGTCCCTCCGCCCAGGGACCCTCGGACAGTCCACCCTAGCGGGACCCAGTCGAAGGTACTGGGCCCCAGGCCTCCTCGATAGTACCTCACCCCAGGCTAAAGGTGCCTGGGATGGACGCCAACATGACTCCGGACCAGGCCATGGGCACCTGGACCAGACTCCTGGATCTCTCGCACCCAGGCCTAAGGGCCCTGGGTGCGGACCGCAACCCTCCTCCTCCGAGGACCTCCTTCTCCGCAAGACCTCGTGGTAAGCGCGTCTCCCCCTTTTATCTCCTCCCATCAACGGCCCGGCGGGTTCCCCGCCCCAGCCATACCATCTCCAGGAAGGGACAAAACAGGGAGCACTGCGAAGATGATTCTACCTGAAGCCTGTGGGTACCTCGCCACCCACAGGCAAAGGAGAATATTACATCCTCCAATCCTCCACGAAACAAAAAGGGGTCTGAATCCTAACACAATTATACACCTGGGTCACACTATTGCCCAGGTGTATCCCATCAATTTGAGGACCCCGCTACATATATATATTGTGACAGCAGGAAGGTAAAGTCACCTGGTTGCATCCAGGGGGGTAGATATATTTCGCCCAGATTCAGGCTTTACGCCGACTTATACAACTAGGTGGAGAGTTGTATAAGCCCAGCTGAGGCTAGTGGGCTCATGGATGACTCATACCTCTAGGGAGAGTGTGGGGCGTCGTGCAGACAGGGAGTTGATGAGACCAGCTGAAGCTTGTCAGCTCATTTAGGCCTCTATAAGAACTCCCAGCTTCATTAGATGTTAGCTCATGCCTGGACCCAGACCTGTGTGGACTGTCTAGGGAGAGTGAACCCCTGTGCGGTGAGACAAAGCCTGTGTGGCTATTTGCTTGGACATTTAAAACCAGGGACTTAGGGACTAGGACAGCACTAGGCTGATCCCAGTTGTTAGTTAGGAAACCTGTATGTTTAGTCAGAGGTCAAGTTGACCAGGATTTATTTTGTTTATGTTTCTTTTGCTTTGCTGTGTTTTGTCACTGTAAATAGAAAATAAACCGCACCTTTTTGATTTTGAAAACCACAACCTCCGTTTGCTGGGCCTGTTTTTGTGTGGGGAGCCCATCTCGGGGGTCACACACACCCGCTGCCGAGCTAACCCCCTCACAGTTGGTGGAGAATGCGGGCAGTTTTTTTTTAAGCCAGCATGGAGGAGATACTGAAGCAGCTGGCTCTAGCAAATGCCAATCAACAGCAGACAAATGCAGGTTTGCAAAAGAGCCTTGCAGCTCATCAACAGAGCCTTGCAGCTCAACAACAGAACTTCGCAGCCCAGCAGCAAGCTCATCAACAGAGCCTTGCAGCCCAGCAGCAGACAAACGCAACTTTGCAACAGAGTCTGGAGGCTCAGCAACAAGCCCAGCAGCAATCTGAGGCCCGCTTCATAGACCTGTTGCAGAAGCAAGAGCAGAGACTACAACAACAGATGGAAGCAGTAATGCAGCAACGTCCGCAGACCAGTGAGGAAAGCCGTCCCACTAATACCGCGTCCTTTGGGGTGAGTCGTTTATTGACAAAAATGACTGGAGAGGATGATCCAGAGGTATTTTTGACCACATTTGAAAGGACCGCTGAAAGAGAAAAGTGGCCTGAGGAGCAGTGGGCTGGACTGGTGGCTCCTCTGTTAACTGGTGAATCGCAGAAAGCTTACTATGACCTAGAGCCTAACCAAGCAAAAGACTATGTGATGCTAAAAGCTGAAATATTGGCAAGGCTGGGTGTCACCCAGGCTGTCCGGGCTCAGCGTGTGCATAACTGGACTTTCCAGCTTGGAAAACCCCCCAGGTCTCAAATGTATGATCTCATTCACCTGAGCAGAAAGTGGCTACAGCCAGAGACTTTGTCCGCACCAAAGATTGTGGAACGTGTTGTAATGGATCGGTTTTTGAGAGCTCTTCCTACTGCCATCCAAAAGTGGGTAAGCCATGGAGACCCAGAGACGGCCGATGGTCTTGTGGATCGTGTGGAGAAATACTTGGCTACAGAGAACCTGACGGCCTCTTCCAGAGACACTCGGACTTTCCACCCTAAGACCAGACCATCCCCAGGGGCGGATAAGAGGATTCCAAGGGGTGAGGGTGGAGAGAGTGAGAGGGTGGGAGCTCTACCCCAAGTTTGGCGAGAACAGCCTGGGAAATCAGCGGCTCAAGAGGCCGCAAGAAGGATCGTTTGCTACCGCTGCCGGCAAGCGGGACATATTGCAGCCAATTGCCCGGTTGTGGAGGAACCCATGCAGTGTGACTTTCTGACGGGCAGACGTCAGTCGCTGTGTGCGACAGTCGCATGCACTGCCATTCGAGGAACTGAGAAACATTTATGCAAAATGTGTGTTAATGGTAGAAATGTTGTGGTATTGCTGGATTCAGGTAGCCTTGTGACCCTGATAAAGGCTGAGTTAGTTAAAACAGAGGTCTCTGGGAATAGCAAGGTAGCTGTTATTTGTGTGCATGGGGACACCCGAGAGTATCCAGTGACTACAGTGTGTTTCGAGACCCCCAAAGGTACCCTCTCTCATCCAGTGGGCTTAGTATCTCAGTTACCGCATGACGCCATTGTGGGAAGGGATTTTCCGAAGTTCTGGGAACTGTGGGATGATCCTGAGCCCCCCACTGGTGCCCCTATGTACCAGGAATGTGATAGCCAGAACTCCCCTGAGAGTGGTGAGGACTCTCCGGAATTTCCCTTATCAGTATTGGCAGGGGAGACTCAAGAAACTGGAGAGGAGCCCACCTCCTCAGACGAAAACCTACCGTCTGTGGAGTTTTCTGATCTTGAGGTTCACAGGGAAAACTTTGCCACAGAACAGTTGAAAGACCCCGCCCTAATAAAGGCACGGGAAAACGTAGTGAAAATAGATGGCGAGTTAGTGAACCCAGATAATACCTGCACTTACCCATACTTCAGCGTAGAGAAGGACCTACTGTATCGGGTGGCAAAAAGGGCAGAAGAAACCGTTGAGCAGCTTGTGGTGCCCAAACCTTACAGGAAGTTGGTGTTGGAGTTGGCCCATGGGCACATTCTTGGAGGTCATCTGGGGACAGAGAAAACCCGAGAGAGGGTATTACAGAGATTCTATTGGCCGGGGGTGATGAAGGACATAGAAAATTATTGTTCCTCCTGCCCTGTGTGTCAGAGGTCGGCCCCGATGCCACATTTCCGTAGCCCGCTGGTCCCTCTACCCATCATTGAGGTCCCGTTTGAGAGGATCGCCATGGATTTGGTAGGTCCTATAATCAAGTCCGCTAGGGGGCACCAGTACATATTAGTTATAATGGACTATGCCACCCGTTATCCAGAAGCGATCCCTCTCCGAAATACCTCGGCCAAAACCATAGCCAAAGAGCTATCTCTTGTGTTTAGCCGGGTGGGTATTTGTAAAGAACTGCTTACGGACCAAGGTACACCCTTTATGTCCCGGGTTATGAAGGAGCTGTGTAAATTGTTCAAAGTGACGCAATTACGTACATCTGTGTATCACCCCCAAACCGATGGGCTGGTTGAAAGATTCAACAAAACCCTAAAACAAATGTTGAAGAAAGTGGTGGATAGAGATGGAAAGGATTGGGACTGTCTACTTCCTTATCTGATGTTTGCTATTAGGGAGGTGCCCCAATCCTCTACGGGATTCTCCCCCTTTGAGTTACTGTATGGGAGACACCCAAGAGGGCTGTTGGATATTGCCAAGGAAACTTGGGAAAGTGAGAGTTCTCCCCACAGGAGTGTGATTGAGCATGTCGCCCTGATGCAAGACCGAATTGCACAGGTAATGCCCATCGTGAAGGAACATTTGGCCCAAGCGCAGTTAGCACAGCAGAGAGTGTACAACCGTGGAGCCAAGACCCGTACCTTTTCCCCGGGGGATAGGATACTGGTACTTGTCCCTACGGTTGAAAGTAAATTCCTTGCCAAATGGCAAGGCCCCTACGAGATAATGGAAAAAGTGAGCGAAGTGAATTACAAGGTCAGACAACCAGGAAGGCGAAAGCCCGAACAGATCTATCACGTTAATCTGTTGAAAGCCTGGAGGGATAGAGAGTCCCTAGTCGCAGACACTTGGTCACCAGCTCAAACTGGTTGCGTGATTCCTGAGGTTGGAATAGCAGCCACCTTGTCACAACCCCAACAACAGGAGGTTAAGGAGTTTGTGCTTCGCAACAAGGAGGTATTCTCTGAGCTGCCGGGACAAACATCTGGGGTAGAGCATGACATCATTACCCCGCCCGGTGAAAGGGTGAAGTTAAAACCCTATCGGATCCCAGAGGCCCGACGGGAGGCAATACGGGAGGAAGTACAGAAAATGCTGAACTTAGGGGTGATAGAGGAGTCCCAAAGTGATTGGTCTAGTCCCATTGTGTTGGTGCCTAAACCGGATGGGAGCTGGCGATTTTGTAACGATTTTCGTCAGTTGAACAAAGTTACAAAATTTGACACCTACCCCATGCCACGTATAGATGAGTTGATCGACCGGCTGGGAACAGCCCGATACATGACGACTCTTGACCTCACAAAAGGGTATTGGCAAATCCCCCTGGCCAAGTCGGCCAAAGAGAAAACCGCATTTGTAACCCCAGACGGGGCGTTCCAATATAAAAGAATGCCGTTCGGGTTACAGAATGCGCCGGCCACATTCCAGCGGAAAATGGACCAGATGCTGAGGCCCCATCGGAAGTATGCTGCGGCTTACCTGGATGACGTAATTGTCCATAGCACAGATTGGGCCTCACATCTGCCAAAAGTGCAAGCAGTCCTGGACTCTGTTCGGGAAGCGGGGTTTACGGCTAACCCCAAGAAGTGTACCATTGGGCAGGAGGAGGCCAAATATCTTGGGTACACCATTGGGAGGGGAGTAATAAAACCCCAACTCAACAAAGTCGAGGCCATCCAGAGTTGGCCACGTCCCAACAGCAAGAAGCAGGTACGAGCCTTTCTGGGAATCGCTGGGTATTATCGGCGATTCATTCCCCACTTTGCTTCTAAGGCTGTGCCCCTAACCAACCTGACGAAGGGGAAAGGGTCGGTCATGATTAAATGGACCCCCGAGGCTGAGGCAGCATTCCAATTCTTGAAACAAGCCTTATGTAGCCAGCCAGTGTTGTACTCACCCGACTTCTCTAAAGACTTTGTCGTACAAAGTGATGCGTCAGATGTGGGGTTAGGAGCAGTATTGTCCCAGGTCTGGAACGGGGAAGAGCACCCAGTCATTTACCTCAGCAGGAAGTTGAAGTCCCATGAGGTAAATTACGCCACCGTTGAAAAGGAGTGTTTAGCGGTGAAGTGGGCTCTAGATTCCCTTCGGTACTACCTGCTAGGTAGGCACTTTGACATGGTTACGGATCACGCTCCGTTAAAGTGGATGGCTCAAAACAAGGAAACAAATAGAAGAGTGAATAGGTGGTTCCTGGCCCTCCAGGAATTCAACTTCACAGTAAAGCATCGCCCTGGCGTTCAAATGGGGAATGTGGATGCTTTGTCTCGAGTACATGAATGCCTGATTGCTGGTGTTCCAACCCCGAGGTTAAAACAAGAGGGGGGGGTATGTGACAGCAGGAAGGTAAAGTCACCTGGTTGCATCCAGGGGGGTAGATATATTTCGCCCAGATTCAGGCTTTACGCCGACTTATACAACTAGGTGGAGAGTTGTATAAGCCCAGCTGAGGCTAGTGGGCTCATGGATGACTCATACCTCTAGGGAGAGTGTGGGGCGTCGTGCAGACAGGGAGTTGATGAGACCAGCTGAAGCTTGTCAGCTCATTTAGGCCTCTATAAGAACTCCCAGCTTCATTAGATGTTAGCTCATGCCTGGACCCAGACCTGTGTGGACTGTCTAGGGAGAGTGAACCCCTGTGCGGTGAGACAAAGCCTGTGTGGCTATTTGCTTGGACATTTAAAACCAGGGACTTAGGGACTAGGACAGCACTAGGCTGATCCCAGTTGTTAGTTAGGAAACCTGTATGTTTAGTCAGAGGTCAAGTTGACCAGGATTTATTTTGTTTATGTTTCTTTTGCTTTGCTGTGTTTTGTCACTGTAAATAGAAAATAAACCGCACCTTTTTGATTTTGAAAACCACAACCTCCGTTTGCTGGGCCTGTTTTTGTGTGGGGAGCCCATCTCGGGGGTCACACACACCCGCTGCCGAGCTAACCCCCTCACAATATATATATATATACTTTGCATTTAGTGTAGACTCTAAATTCAGTCAGTACAGTCAGTGTAGTATATATAACACAGTGTATTGAAGTGGTTAATGGGAACCCTGCGCCAAAATTTAAAAAAAAAATGGCGTGGGGGTCCCCCCAAATCCATACCAGGCCCTTCAGGTCTGGTGTGGATTTTAGGGGAACCCCACGCCAAAATTTTTCAAGAATGGTGTGGGAGTCCAAAAATCCATACCAGACCCTTATCCGAGCATGTAACCTGGCAGGCCACAGGAAAATGGGGGGGAGGGAGAGTGCCCCCCTCCTGAACCGTACCAGGCAACATGCCCTCAACATGGGGAGGGTGCTTTGGGGTCCTCCCCAATGCTGCTTGTCCCCATTTTGATGGGGACAAGGGCCTCATCCTCACAAACCTTGCCCGGTGGTTGTGGGGGTCTGTGGGCAGGGGGCTTATTGGAATTTGGAAGCCCCCTTTTAAAAGATCCCGCCCCCCATGTGAATGGGTATCGGGTACATTTTACCCCGCCCCCTCTGACGTCACATGACGTTAGAAGGGGCAGCGTCACTAGTTTTTTTTCTTAAACAAAGGAATTGTCTAAAACTGTCTCCTGTCATTTTTACTTTTTTTGGTGAATGGGTAGGGGTACAATGTACCCGCTACCCATTCACATAGGGGGGGGCGGGATCTGGGGACTGTACTTCGTCCCTGACTCCTCTGCTCCTAGTAACCAAAGTTCCACACAGTGAATAGGTCCAACTCAGTTTTATTCTTCTTCCCAAACAATAAACTGTTTCTTCTACTGAGCAGCAATGGGGAATAGATCGAGGCACAATCCCCTCCCGTCTGATGCTAACCACTGTGATATCACCAGTGGCGGATAGTCACTGCCACTGACTATATTGAGTAGAATGTGAATTTACCTTCGCTAGCACGGCCCCTGTCAGGGGAAGGAAATCTGTCCAAGGGAGAAACAGGAGGCCTCTCTGTCACCAGCAATGCTGCATTGGACTCTTCAGAGAAGTTCCGCACACCAGTCCTCACGAACTCAGACACGGGCACCCAAGGAGTTAGGGCCCCCTCGGATTCCTCCACCCTTGCGGAACTCAGTCGAAGGTACTGAGCTCCAGGCATCCGCCATAGTACCTCACCCCAGGCTAAAGGTGCCTGGGATGGACTCCATCTCCCGCTCCGGCCAGGTCAAGGGCACCTGAGCCCGGAACTCCAGAACGCCAGCACCCAGGCTGAAGGTGCCTGGGTGCGGCCGCGTCCTCAAACTCTCTGTGAACTCTGAACCCCGTGGTAAGGGCGTCCGCCCCTTTTATCCCCTCTCCCTTCGCGCCACAGCGGGTTCCCCGTCCCGCTGTACCAGCTCCAGGGGAGGACAAAAAGGTACAGTCTTGCGGTGTGAGTTCAGCTCCGACCCAGGGCGACAGTGCCACCTGTGGACCGCAAGGAACCTCACACCACCAGAGTCCTCCAAGAACCAGAAAAGGGTCTTGGATCCCCTAGCAATTGGTGCATCTGGGTTACACTACCACCCAGATGCCTCCCTTAAATTCAAACACCCGCTACATATATATATATATAACAATATAAGATACTAAATAATATAGCATAATATACTGTAAATAAATATAATTGTGTATGTGTATATATATATATATATATTTATATACTGTATACTGTATAGTATTTTTGTCCATTTGTCAGCCATGATGTACAATGATTTCGAAAAGCAATATCAATCATAGAGCTATTGCCAAATAAACAAATGCAAACTGCTGGGTTTGATCTGGACATGCAGTGATCAATGGTCATGAAATCTACATAATTTTTATTTTTTTTTTGTCTGTGAAAAGGTTAAACGCTTTCAAATCTGGTGAAGTATCTGGTTACATGTGGACAGGATTTCCAGCGATAAGGATCAACATGAGAGAAATCCTGAAAATGAGAGTTTGATCTACCTGTCATTTACTGTAAATACATCACAAGAGAATGTTTCAGTTATTGCAAGCCTCTTGCACTTTGACCTTTCTTGTTTGCCCATGCAGTTGCACAATACTCGTACGCTATGCTGGACTTGCTCCACCATCGGCTGCACTATCCATCCATATGCTGTGCAGCCTCTATCTGGACGAATGGACTTTGTTTCTGTGCTTTTGTTGTCTCAAGGTTACACCACCATGGTGAAGGTGACTGATACAGCAGGTACGATTCAGGGAAACAAAATCACAGTTACCATGATGCTATCAGCACATCTGGAATTTGCAGGTTTTCCCCTGGAGGTGCTGGATTTTCACAGCTCTCTGGGCACCAGGCTTTGTTCTCTGGTCACACATACCGCTGGTAACTCCACTGCTTGCTCTCCTCCCTATCCCATCCCCATTTTTAGACCCATTGATTTACAAAAGTTCTGAGGTATAGTCATCAGAGCTTTTCCACGGAAATATGGAAAGAGGTGTAGCGGCCTCACCCCGACCTCTTTAGCCAGGGGTATGTCGAGCGACAGAGTGAGGTGCGCTACGGCCCATGTCCTCCCCATGGATGTGGGTGAGGTGAAGGCCAGTACCAATCTTTTCCTCGGGCCAAATGTGTGCTGGTTATGAGGGTCAGTCCTTCCGTGCCAGAATCTCCCTTTGTTCCCATCAACAGAGTCCATACACCCATCAAAGTCCAAACTCAGGTTTATTGCGTATCTCCACATACAGTCAAATGCAACGGCATGATACGATGGGGAAGCAGGTCGAGGCACTGTACAGGTTCCTAGTCCCTACACTCCCTGTGCTATGACCAGGGGTTGCAGGAGTCTTGATGAAAGCTCCTCCGCTGCGCTGTAGCCCCTATCAGGGGAAGATGTCCTCCAAGGGAGTTACCGAAGGCCCATCCGTCACCGGGTTGACACTGCACCGGGTCTTCGGACGGGTGACCCCCCCCAGCCTCCTCACCTCAGATGCGGGTCCCCTCGCAAGGGGCGCCCTGGAGCAACTTCACCCTCGCGGGACCCAGTCAGAGTCACCGGGTCCCAGGCCTCCTTAATAGTACCTCACCCCAGGCTGAAGGTGCCCGGGATGGACTCCATCTTCATTCCGGCCAGGCCTAGGGCGCCTAGGCCGGAACCTTGAACCGCCCGCACCCAGGCCTAAGGTGCCTGGGTGCGTGAAGAGGTGATCCCCTCCCAAAAGAACACACCGTGGCCAGGGCGTCTCCCCCTTTTATCTCCTCCCATCGACACCACGGCGGGTTCCCCGCCCCAGCCGTACCATCTCCAGGCAGGGACAAAAAGAAGGGTAGCACTGCGGTAGTGATTCCACCTCGAGCCAGTAGGTACACTGACACCCACTGGTCAAAGAGAATATTACACCACCCAATCCTCCACGAATAAGAAAAAGGGGTCTAATCCCTGACATAATTACACACCTGGGTCTCTCTACCCCCAGGTGTATCCCACTAACTTTGAAGACCCCGCTACACACTCCCCCTGGTGATTTGACGCTGGTCCCCAGCGTCAGGTGCACACCCATGTCTCCCAAGGAGTGGTGACATGAAGTGGACCCCAGAGGCTATCCCTAATATTTTGGATACTGTATGTGCCAAGACCTGCTCAACGGAAAAGGGGACTATAAAACATTAAAACTTTTGTATAAAACATCTGTCATGTACAAATATACAATCCCTCCCGTCACTGTCTAAGAACCACCCCATACTCAGTAGTCTTGACCGACGAATCTCCTGCAGAAGGGAAACAAAAAAAAAACAACATCCTAACAATCTGTGTTAACTTGGCATGAGTGGGTCCGTCAGCCAAGAGACCAACTCACTCCAATAAGTAAGTAATGCATGTGTAACATTTCAAACAACCGTTGCACAACACTGCCACCTGGTGACAGCGCTGCGGTAATGACACTTGGTTAGATCT
Organism: Rana muscosa; assembly: GCA_029206835.1. Classification (NCBI taxonomy): domain Eukaryota; kingdom Metazoa; phylum Chordata; class Amphibia; order Anura; family Ranidae; genus Rana; species Rana muscosa. Next base: position 16,788,392 of record CM055125.1, on the reverse strand, counting down.
TCATTCTTCCTGCTTTCCTACTCTAACTCTACCCCAAAAGTCTCTGCCTTTGGCACATGAAGAAAAGGGAGAAAAAAAAAAAACAACAGCTCCCAAATCTCCAGTGAGTAAAAGAAAAGCCCAAATCAAAACAAAAGTAGGGCACAGTTCTAGTCGTCTGGGAATTTCTCTTCCAGAAAGTTTCAACAGCAACAAGATAGGAGCTCACTTCTCCTATAAATAGAACCTTGGATCCGGCAGAAACAGGGGCTTCAGGCGCCCGTCAAACACTTCCACCGAATACTCGACATCCTCTCCTTCTTTCCTGCAGATGAGCACCTTATCGGCATGAATATGGCGCCCAAGTCTCCAATCAGCTCTGCAGTCCTTGAACTTTTTAGACACAGGCGGCGAACATGACAGGTATCGCCTGGCATGGGGTACTTTAAGCTTTTCCCATACAAACTCGTCATACCACCTTGGTCGCAAGACCTCGACTTCATACAATAAGTCCCGAGGTAAGTAGGGGTACTCCCACCCATATTCGCGGGCGACTCTCTGGGAGAAAAGTCTCTGCAACCTGGCTAGAGGCGGCATCACATCTCGCTCACCTTCTCCTGGCTGTACGATGGCCTCCGGGTGCCGAGGTACCTTCACCATCTCGGGTTTCTTTGTCTTTGGTGCCCGCAACGAAGCACGCTGCATCCCCACCATCAGAGCGGGTGATGTAGTTGAATGCGGAAAGTTGATCGGAGGACTAGATTTCCTCGGAAACTCCGGGGCCCTCACCCGGAGCGTACTGTCTTCTATGGACATGGGGGAATCCTGCGGTTTACTCAGCACAGGTAGTGGGCGTCTGTCCCAGCCCTTCCGGTGAAACAGTTTGTCTATCTCTCCGTCATCCCCACAGTCTGACAATGACTCTAAGTCGGAGGTGTCATACATCTCGGCGGGAAGGTAGTCTCTAGTAGACGGAAGGCTACCCTCCCTTGCGGGCTCCACCGACTGTGGACCCCCGACACCTCCAACCAACACCACAGTTCCAGCCCCTGGCTCACCTGGACCTTCTGAAGAACTGGGATGTCCGAGACTCTCTTCTCTACCGGCGCCATCTAGGCCAGGCAAGCGGCGGGGTGAAGCTCGACCACGACCATAGGATGCCTGTACCAGGCCGACTTTCCTCTTCGGAGGTGGGAGCAGGGAGTCTGTAGTGACCGAAGCAGTGTCTTCTGATTTTTCTCTCTCAGTCTCTGGTTGGGCAGTCACTTCCCCCTGGTCAGCGCGCACGGGAAACTCCGCAAAGGCTTTGATCTCTCCCTCCGGAGTGGCGGTTCCGGTGATGCAGTTGAGGCGTAGGGCCCGGGGCCTTTCCGTGTGTGGTTCAACCTCAAAAAGGAACTCCTTGCATGCCTCACATCGCCCGAATGGCTTTAGTTGGACCACCAGTCCCGAGCATCCGGGACAGATCACACCGAGGGCCTCCGTGTCTCTGCATGAATACAGAGCCAACTGTCCTCGGGGCCTGAGCCTTATCCCCGTGTCTGTAATGGGCGCAGCAAATGCAGTCATCTTGAAAGGATAAGGTACCGGCATCCACGGGGAGCCTGAGTTCACTCCGACCACTTGCTGCTCCATCACACGCTGACCTCGCGCCGGAGTCTCCACGTGTATCTCCACACGTGGCCAGACTCCTCCCATGACTTGCACGCTTTCGCGGGCTTCCCTCAGTCTCCTCCCACGAATTGCGCAGTCATGGGGTGCCTCGTGGCGCAGTGCAGCAAAAGTCCCCACATGTAGTTCGTCACACGGCTGGACTCCTCCCTCTTCCCGCTCTTTCTGCATGGGCCTCTCCCGGTTTTTCAGGGAAATTTCCACGACTTCGAGCACAGGGACGCACTTTGGCCAATCACATGGCCGACCTGCTCGGACCTCCTCCGGGCAGCAAAGTTCAAACACAGCCGTTCCAAACCTCAGGGTTAACACACATTTCATCCCGGACGAGCCCCCACGTGTAGCGGCCTCACCCCGACCTCTTTAGCCAGGGGTATGTTGAGCGACAGAGTGAGGTGCGCTACGGCCCATGTCCTCCCCATGGATGTGGGTGAGGTGAAGGCCAGTACCAATCTTTTCCTCGGGCCAAATGTGTGCTGGTTATGAGGGTCAGTCCTTCCGTGCCAGAATCTCCCTTTGTTCCCATCAACAGAGTCCATACACCCATCAAAGTCCAAACTCAGGTTTATTGCGTATCTCCACATACAGTCAAATGCAACGGCATGATACGATGGAGAAGCAGGTCGAGGCACTGTACAGGTTCCTAGTCCCTACACTCCCTGTGCTATGACCAGGGGTTGCAGGAGTCTTGATGAAAGCTCCTCCGCTGCGCTGTAGCCCCTATCAGGGGAAGATGTCCTCCAAGGGAGTTACCGAAGGCCCATCCGTCACCGGGTTGACACTGCACCGGGTCTTCGGACGGGTGACCCCCCCCAGCCTCCTCACCTCAGATGCGGGTCCCCTCGCAAGGGGCGCCCTGGAGCAACTTCACCCTCGCGGGACCCAGTCGGAGTCACCGGGTCCCAGGCCTCCTTAATAGTACCTCACCCCAGGCTGAAGGTGCCCGGGATGGACTCCATCTTCATTCCGGCCAGGCCTAGGGCGCCTAGGCCGGAACCTTGAACCGCCCGCACCCAGGCCTAAGGTGCCTGGGTGCGTGAAGAGGTGATCCCCTCCCAAAAGAACACACCGTGGCCAGGGCGTCTCCCCCTTTTATCTCCTCCCATCGACACCACGGCGGGTTCCCCGCCCCAGCCGTACCATCTCCAGGCAGGGACAAAAAGAAGGGTAGCACTGCGGTAGTGATTCCACCTCGAGCCAGTAGGTACACTGACACCCACTGGTCAAAGAGAATATTACACCACCCAATCCTCCACGAATAAGAAAAAGGGGTCTAATCCCTGACATAATTACACACCTGGGTCTCTCTACCCCCAGGTGTATCCCACTAACTTTGAAGACCCCGCTACAGAGGGAACCAGACCAAAAGACGGAGAAAGAGTTCAAGCTATTTTTAAGTGTTGGTAAATAATCTGTATTAAAAAGCCACCACATTTCAGGGCCAAACCACTCCCCCTTCATCAGGGCTCAAACACAGGATAAAATTTGAATGAGCAACCACTGAGCACACATACCTGCATCCGTCCAACAAGTTTATTGAAAAACTGCCACCAGGACTATGACAACAGACCAATGGGGTGACGCGTTTCACACATACATTGTGCTTTTTCAAAACTTTTTTTTGACAGGAGAGGCGCTTTACAGGCGCTTTGCAGGCGCTATTTTTAGCGCAATAGCACCTGTAAAGCGCCTCAGTGTGAAAGTAGCCTTGGGGTGTAATGTGTAACATTCTCCAGGCCTGCCCCCCCTGCATCCCTCTAATCCCCTCCCTTGTGACAGTGGGTAGGGGATCCTCTGCCCTTACCAGCCATCGCTTTTCAAAAACAGCACTGCTGTGTGGGACTCTTTCCACACAGCCACGTCATTCATCCACAGAGCTCTTTGAAGGAATTGAACTACAACTCCCATCTTTCCCTGTGGTAGATGGCTTGTAGTTATTAGAACTGCAAGGGCGTTGATGAGCGCTCTTGTACTTCATTGATGCTTCCTCCAGCTTTATAACTGTCTGCCCTTATGGAGGTATGGGCAGGCAAGCTGGAGGCAGTGTTTGCAGGAGCCTCATGCCGCGTACACACGATCATTTTTCACGTCGGGAAAAATGAAATTTTTTCCTTTGGACGAGAAAAACGATCGTCTGTGGGCTTTTTGCCGTTTTTCCCGACGGGGAAAAACGGCATTAATCACGACGAGAAAAATTGTACGTGGCATCACACTGCATCACACTGCACCTGCAATCTACTGATCGTGGGTGCAATGCTCTGCAGGCTACTAAGAAAAAAAAAAATGCACATTTTTTCCCTGCAAAAATATATACATTTATTAATTTTTTCTTAAAGGTGAACTTAACTCTTAAAAATTGGCTGTGTAAATTTTCTTTAATTAATACAAAAGTTTACTGGCCTGACACTGTGTCTACAAGTACATAATGGGAAATATGGCCCTGAGCGTCATGGCACATGGAGCACCTCACCTCTATAGTCTGTTTTTTAATATGGTTGTCCCTCGCCTGCAAAGTTAAATGGTAATGTACAGAGCAGTCCTCCATGGTGTTCTGATTACGCAGGTACATCACTACAGCAACATCATTTGGTGCTTTGTCCTCCTTTTTCCACTCCATCTGCACCCACACATCTTCTTTGACACCCACATGTAGGAGGCGAGGTGCAGCGACCAGAAACCTGAGAATAGGAGAATAGCAATTATTATATGGCACTATAGTCCTTTGAGCTCAATCTGTCATGCCATGATAAACCAGTAACCATTAGGCCCATGTCACACTAGAGAACCTGATTATTATTATTTTTATACAGGATTTATATAGCGCCAACAGTTTTTCAGGAATCATCTAAAGATGGATAGATTAGGAGATAGTTGGACAGATTGGGGTAGGGGAGTTCCAAAGGATAGGAGAATCTCAGGAGAAGTCCTGGAGGTGAGCATGGGAGGAGGTGACAAGGGAGCTAGGGAGGAGGAGGTTTTGGGAGGAACGAAGAGAACAATTTGGTTGGTATTTTGAGACTAGGTTAGTGATGTAGTTGGGGGCCGAGTTGTGGAAGGCTTTGTAAGTTGTTGTTAGTACTTTGAATTTTATTCGTTGGGTGAGCGGAAGCCAGTGGAGAAACTTGCAGAGAAGGGTAGCAGACACTGAACGGTTGGTAAGGTGGATGAGTCTGGCAGCAGCATTCATGATGGACTGAAGGTGGGATAGACTATGTAAAGGCAATCCAATGAGGAGGGAGTTGTAGTAGTCGAGGTGAGAGATGACCAGGGAGTGAATTAGAAGCTTTGTGGTGTCATTGGTTAAAAAGGGAGGTATTACCTGACATCCACAGATATTACCAAGCAATCCACCTGAGCAGGGTCATTGACTGGCTGCGCCATTGCAAATCCAAACTCTGGGTACAAGTAGAACAGGGTCAAACTATTATCCCTCTGAAAAGTGCATTATGGTGCTGCGACTCCATACCCCAAGAACTAAAGTCGCACCCACTAATAGGAAATGCTCTCAAGCTACTCTACAAGCCTCCCTAACGACAACGGCATCGCCCCTGACCCCTGACCCCGATCTTGAGACACCCCAATTTCCCTTCGGGACTCTCACCTGCAGAATTCCAAATGTTACGAAACTCTGACTGTGTATTTGCCTCCAAGTTTGTAATAGGAGATAGGTGGCCCACCATTTCGGAGTTGATAGACTCTGCGGGCCCCTTTCAACTCACGCTCTGGAATGCAGCGCAGATACATCACTTTCTCTATTCTATCCCCAATCCTCAGAACTTTATTCGGCAGTTGACCACCTTTGAGGACCCACTACCCCAAGTCCTCTCCAAAACATATGCACTCCTGAACACCCCTCTGAAGCAACCAAACCTACCTTGTTTAACTAAATGGGAAACAGACCTCCGGCGTACTTTTACCGAGTCCCAAAAACAAAACATGATCAGTTTCTCCCTTAAATCATCACTGTGCACTAAAATACAGGAAACCAATTTCAAAATACTAACAAGATGGTATCTAACACCCAGTCGATTACATACTATCTTCCCCGACACGCCAGATCACTATTGGTGTTGCCGGAGGGACAAAGGAACAATCCTACACATTCTGGGCCTGCCCTAAACTGACGGCTTTTTGGACGGCTGTCTGCACTATCTCCCAAAAATTCACAGACTTTAAGATCTCTAATGACCCGGCATTCTTTCTGCTACACATATCAACTATACCTGCCAGAATCTATAAAAAGTCCATACTACGTCACTTGCTAAACGCTGCTAAATGCTGCATTCCCTTGCTCTGGAAACAGCAGTGTCCACCGACCACTGCGACTTGGCTGAGGAAAGTGGAGGATGTGAATAGGATGGAGGATCTGATAATGACAGCACAAGACAGACACAAGACTTACTAGAAAACCTGGAGTCTCTGGAATATGTTCATACTCTCATGCCGTGTACACACGACCATTTTTCTCGTCGGGAAAATTTCATTTTTTCTCTTTGACGAGAAAAACGCCCGTGTGTGTGCTTTCCAGCATTTTTTCCAACGAGAAAAACGGCAAGAATCACAACGAGAAAAATTAGAACATGCTCTAATTTTTCTCGTCGTAATTCACGGCATTTTTTTCCGCTGCAGTTTTCCCATAGGGAAACACAGCCAGGGAGCCTACACACGGTCGGTTTTCTCAACCAAGAGAAAAAATGTCATGAAAACCGGCCGTGTGTAGGGGAACAAGCCGGTCCTCGTTTTTCATGTCGAATTTCTCGGCGGTGTTTTCACCGTCGAGAAAATTGATCTTGTGTACGCGGCATTAGACGAGAGAAAAGCCCTCTATGGGACATGAGTCTATCTCTGTTGTTCTGTACCATAGCTGTACCTAACTCCCAGCCCCCCCTCTTTCTTTTCTAGCTACCTCTGACTTCTCTCTCTTTTTATTTCTCTAAGTAACTGTTATGGTCTAAAGGAAAATGGGAAAGGGCAGCCCTATTCTCTTAAAGGGGTTGTAAAGGTTCGTTTTTTATTTTCTAAATAGGTTCCTTTAAGCTAGTGCATTGTTGGTTCACTTACCTTTTCCTTTGATTTCCCTTCTAAATTAATTTTTTTTTCTTTGTTTTCTTTGTCTGAATTTCTCACTTCCTGTTCCTCCTCAGTAAGCTGTTCTGGCTGACTAAACACCACTCGGATGATGGTGTGAAGTTTCCTGAGGAGAAACAGGAAGTGAGAAATTCAGACAAAGAAAACAAAGAAAAAAAATCATTTAGAAGGGAAATCTAAGGAAAAGGTAAGTGAACCAACAATGCACTAGCCTAAAGGAACCTATTTAGAAAATAAAAAACGAACCTTTACAACCCCTTTAATAATAATCTTATCTGAGTACTCTATAGCACTGGAGACGTGAAATTGCAAGATGACTGAGAATGTCATTTATGGGACTTCTAGCATACAAAATAATTGTTATATTGTACATTCCCACTCAATGTGATATGCTGTTATGAGGCTGTGACCTCATTTGTTTGATGGTTATCGCTGTACTATTTGGGCCTAGAAAAAAGAGGGGCGTATTCTGGAGATGTTGCGGAGGTTGAGGTGACAAGATTTTGGTAGTGATTGGATGTGGGCCTGAAAGAACAGTTCAGAGTCCAGGATTACACCTAGCACCCTGGCATGTGAGGACAGACTGATAGTTGTGCCATTGATCTTGACAGAAAAGTCAGAGGAAGAGGCACGTGGGGGAGGAAATGTTATGAGCTCAATTTTGGATAGATTAAGTTTGAGGAAGTGGTGTGACATCCAGACTGATATGTCTGTTAGTAAATCAGTGATACGTGAGGAGACTAAAGGTGTGAACTGAGGGGTAAAAAGACACTGTAGATTTGGGTGTCACCAGCGTAGAAATTATATTGAAAGCCATCAGCTGACTCGGGGAGGTGGTGTAGATCGAGAATAGGAGAGGTCCAAGGACAGAACCTTGGGGGACCCCAACGGTAAGAGGAATAGGAGAGGAGGAAGTAGAGTTGTAAGTGACACTAACACACGATCGGACATTCCGACAACAAAACTGTGTTTTTTTTTCCGTCGGATGTTGGCTCAAACTTGCTTTGCACACAAACGGTCGCACAAATGTTTCTCTGAAATTCCGATGGTCAAGAACGCGGAGATGTACAAAACTACGACGAGCCGAGAAAAATGAAGTACAATGATTCCGAGCATGCGTCAAATTGATTTTGAGCATGCGCATCACGTTTGTGCATCGTAAATGGCTACACACGGTTGGAATTTCCGACAAGAACTTGTCGGAAAAATTGACAACCAGCTCTCAAACATTTGTTGTCGGAAATTCCGACAGCAAATGTCTGGAGCCTACACACGGTCGGAATATCCGAACAAAAGCTCACATCGAACATTTGTTGTAGGAAATTCCGATCCTGTGTACGTGACATGAAGGTGCAGAGAGATAGGTAAGATTCAAACCAACGGAGAGTCCTGATGACCTGAGAATTCACCACTGACAAGATCACAAGAAAATACAGGGAAGACGCATACCTGCTTTGTATGTTTCGCTTCCTTTGCCATTATCCTCAGCAACCATTTCTGGCAGAAGTCCCATTTTATAGAAATATCGTTTTTTTTTCTTTTTGCGGTTGTGTTCCCCATAGGCCAAAGTACTTGTAGTACATTGTCTTATGTTGCAAGGTGCTGCCTAAGCTTAGCTATGGGGTCAGACTGGGCGCCCTCCATCCCCCACAGCTGTCTGACAACATAGCTAGGAAGGAGGCCGCCACGTCATAATGGCCACTTTCCTGGCCTACAAGTACTTTCCTGAGACAAGCACTGGCAGGAGGAAGGCAGATAAAGATGGGATGCGTCAGCCAATTGCCCCTTTGCATTCCTCTTGCCACTGCTTGTCTTGGGAAAGTGCTCCAAGCCCAGAAAAGTGGCCATTATGAAGCGGCCATCTCCTTTTTAGCTATAAATCAGAAGATGAGGACTGCACTCCTTCCAGTGTCCGAACTGGCTACAGATGGGTGCTTGTAGTCAATGTAGCAGATGGCGCAGCACAAACCCCAGTGCAACAATGAAACATCATAAGTACTCCATTGCAAACATATACACTCTTTTTTTAGTCCAATGTCACACCATCAAGTAAGCCAACGTTTCGGGGCCATACACAGACCCTTATCCAAGGCGACATAGTGCCTGCATTTCTAAGACCAGCCTGTGCATAAGTAGTACAGTACTAGAAGCCAAGAAAAAGGAAATCCTCTGCATCCCCCCCCCCCTTCCTCCTAATGAGGACCTTAGCATAAGGTGACCAGATTTTTTAAATGAAATCCGGGGACATATTTTTTTTTACTAGTAATGGCGACAATCAGCGACTCTCTGCCCATCGCCACCCCCGCCCGCCTCACAACCTGTCAAGTCTCACTCTCCGGGGCCCAGCTACTACTGAGTGGGGAGCGGAGGAAGATCACTCCGCCAGGGAAGGCAAGGAGATAATCAGGCAGGTGGCTGGCCGGGACTTGAGCCAAGGCAGAAGAAGATGCGAGCGGAGCTGAATGGGCATGCACCCGAAACTGAAGAAATGGTCCCTCCGCTCCGACCAGCACATGATCAGAAAGGGGCACAGATAATGGAAAAAAAATACACCTCCTTAAGCTAGTAGGAGCGGTTGCACTGACTGTCTTTGAAATTGCCCCAGCTCCTGTTCAAATCCAATCCGGGGACAAAACCGGGGACAGACTTGATCCGGGGACAGTGTCCTCAATCCGGGGACTGTCCCCGGAAACCGGGGATGTCTGGTCACCATACCTTAGCATATCCATTGGCTTCTAGTCCTGTAGGCACACGCTGAAAAAGCAATAGGCTCCCAAGAGCTAAAATACGTTGAGTAACTCTGTGTGCTAGCAGTCTCGTCGCTGATTGGCTATGTTGACATTGCTAACCAGCTTGCCCACCCCAAAGGATCAACTTATACCAGTGGGTACAATTGCAGAGGCTCTATAACTTCTCTTTAAAAGGGAAACACATTATAATTAAAAAAATAGACATTTGTACAGAACAGCGGCATATGATACTTACTTTGGGGTTTGCGCCACGGTCACACTAACCATGGCCGCCCATAACAGGCAGATCAGGAGAGGAGACGGTCCCATGGTGCAGCGGTGGACTGAGCTGGGAAGAGAAGAGGGCATTTATTTAAACAGAGGGGGCTGGGCACAGATATGGGATGAGCAGACAGAGGTCAGGACAGGAGGTAAACACTGAGCACTGGTTAGAAAGTGAAAGTGCTTAAACTTAAAAACAAATGTAAATATGCTTTGTCGGCAGATGCACATCATTCCCGTTATATGCTTCTTTAACCACTTCAGCCCCGGAAGATTTGGCTGCTCAATGACCGGGCCATTTTTTTGCGATTCGGCACTGCGTCGCTTTAACTGACAATTGCGCAGTCGTGTGACGCTGTGCCCAAACAAAATTGATGTCCTTTTCCCCACAAATAGAGCTTTCTTTTGGTGGTATTTGATCACCTCTGAGGTTTTTAATTTTTGCACTATAAACAAAAAAAGAGCGCAAATTTTGAAAAAAAACACAATATTTTGTACTTTTTGCTATAATAAATATCCCCAATTTTTTTTAAAAAAAGCAAATTTTTTCCTCAGTTTAGGCCGATACGTATTCTTCTACATATTTTTGGTAAAAAAAATCCCAATAAGTGTATATTGGATGGTTTGCGCAAAAGTTATAGCGTCTACAAAATAGGGGATAGATTTAAGGCATTTGTATTATTATTATTTTTTTACTAGTAATGGCGGCGAGCTAGCTTTTTTTATCGGGACTGCGACATTACGGCGGACAGATCAGACACTTTTGACAAATTTTTGGGACCATTGACAATTATACAGCGATCAGTGCTATAAAAATGCACTGATTACTGTGTAAATTTCACTGTCAGGGAAGGGGTTAAGACTAGGGGGCGATCAAGGGGTTAACTGTGTTTCCTAGTGTGTGCTCTAACTGTAGGGGGATGGGACTGAATAGAGGAGATGACAGATCGCTGTTCCTAGCTAGTAGGAACTCACGATCTGCATCTCCTCTCCTCACAGAACTGGGATGTGTGTGCTTACACACACACGTCCCTGTTCTGCTTCTCGTGCCCGCGATCGCGCATGGCCGGCTTTCATCGAGACAGTCGGTCATGAGCATCGGCACCCCCGCAGTGCAACGGGCTTATATAAAGGGAAACAGGTGTATTTTTCCTATTAAAGCTGAACTCCCGGCAAACACCTAAACACATGGATAAAATACATATATGGGGTCCGGTTTACCCACCACTGGATTTGTAGTTCTGCCCTTCCAGTCCTGAGATTTAAACAGTTCTGCCAAACAGCACAGTCCTGTATGGCAGAGCAGGAGACCTGATTTTTCTCTGCTGCAGTTCAGTAACACCTACAGGTTTTGTGCCTCCTCTAACCTATGACTGGACAGTAATCTGAGAAACAGCAGACTGAAGAGCTCATCTCTGTGTCACTCTGCTCTCTCCTACTATCAATATGCTCCTTCCACTGTGCACACCGGCATCTCCTCACCCAGTCTGAGCTTTGCTGTACAGGGACTGTAGGAGGCAGTGGGGCTGATTTACCAAACGTTTGCGCCATGAGTATTGGCGCATCTGCGTGCGCAATGGCTGTTTTGGTATTTACAAAACATTAGCGCCTGTAGCGCAGCCCTATTTCCCATTTACTATAGTGTTCTCTGCGCCCGGGAGGAGGCGCTCAGTGCGCTACTATGGACCTGGCGCACAGCATGTTAAAATCTAAATATAAAGAAGCTGGAAGTGAGAATATATTGGGGGTGACATGGGGTGATGTGAGGAAGTGTAGGGACATCTGCCCAAATAACAAACATGGCCAAAATAGAGTGGGAAAGTAAGTTTTTCAAAACCAGCCCGCTGCGCCGGCAATTCCGATTCGAGCTGCGGGAGGTTTTTTTGAGCTCAGCACGGGAATTTCAATGGTTTAAATGCGCCAAGACACTGCGCCGGCAAAATCTTAGTAAATGTCAAGTCACCTAAGTCAATTTGCATAAGTTGAACAGGCGCAGCTCTGAACTTCCCAGTGCGCCAGCAAAATGACATTTCTAAAGGAAAAAAAACCCATTTAAAAGCAGCCGCGGCTGTAATGAATTGTCGGCTCCCGGCAATATAGAGAAAAGTATTTGAAAGTCTTTGCTAACCAAAAAAAAAAAGCATGGGGGTCCCCCAAATTCCATAACCAGGCCCTTCAGGTCTGGAATGGATATTAAGGGGAACCCCGCTGCAAATGTAAAAAAAATAAATGACGTGCGGGTTCCCCCCAAATATCCAAACCAGGCCCTTTAGATCTGGTATGGATTTTAAGGGGAACTCCACCCAAAAATTTCTAAAAAAATGGCGTGGAGTCCCCCCAAAAATCCACACCAGACCCTTATCCGAGCACATAACCTGGCCGGCCGCAGGGGAAAAGGGGGGGACGAGAGCGGCCCCCCCTCCCTCCTGAACCGTACCAGGCCACATGCCCTCAACATGGGGAGGATGTCCCCATGTTGATGGGGACAAGGGCCTTATCCCCACAACCCTTGCCCGGTGGTTGTGGGGGTCTGCGGGCGGGGGGCTTATCGGAATCTGGAAGACCCCTTTAACAAAGGGGACCCCCAGATCCCGCCCCCCCATGTGAATTGGTAAGGGGTACATTGTACCCCTACCATTTCACAAGGAAAGTGTCAAAATGTAAAAAATGACAAGAGCCGGTTTTTGACAATTCCTTTATTAATGTCTTTTCTTTTCTTCCATCTTCTTCCTTCTTCTTCTTCCATCTTCTTCTTCCATCTTCTTCTTTTCTCCATTCGGGTTTCTTCCTCCATCTTCATCTTCCTCTTCATCTTCCTCTTCATCTTTATCTTTATCTTCATCTTCCTTCTTCCTTCGGTCTTCTCGTCCAGCATCTTGCTCCGGCGTCTTCCCTTCTTCTTTCTTCTCCGGCCGCTCCGTTTGAATTGGAGGTTCCCGCTGTGCGACGCTTCAGTTCTCCACTTGGTCCGCTTACACCCAGTGGCTCCGCCCCCCTCTGTCACCTTGGGGAAAGTCCCCGTGAAATCCATGTGCGTCAGAGGGGGCGGGGTCACGGGTGTAAATGGACCCAGAGGAGAACTGAAGAACTGAAGTGTCGCACAGCGGGAACCTCCAATTCAAACGGAGCGCCCGGAGAAGAAAGAAGAAGGGAAGACGCCGGAGCAAGATGCGGACGAGAAGACCGAAGGAAGAAGGAAGATGAAGATAAAGATAAAGATGAAGAGGAAGATGAAGATGGAGGAAGAAACCCGAATGGAGAAAAAAAGAAGATGGAAGAAGAAGATGGAAGAAGAAAAAGGAAGAAGATGGAAGAAAAGAAAAGACATTAATAAAGGAATTGTCAAAAGCCGTCTCTTGTCATTTTTTACATTTTTGACACTTTCTTTGTGAAATGGTAGGGGTACATTTGTACCCCATTACCATTTCACACAGGGGGGGGACCGGGATCTGGGGGTCCCCTTTGTTAAAGGGGTCTTCCAGATTCCGATAAGCCCCCCGCCCGCAGACCCCCACAACCACCAGCAAGGGTTGTGGGGATGAGGCCCTTGTCCCCATCAACATGGGGACATCCTCCCCATGTTGAGGGCATGTGGCCTGGTACGGTCCAGGAGGGAGGGGGGCCGCTCTCTCGTCCCCCCCTCTTCCCCTGTGGCCGGCCAGGTTGCGTGCTCGGATAAAGGGTCTGGTGTGGATTTTTAGGGGGACTCCACGCCATTTTTAAAAAAAATTTGGGGTGGAGTTCCCCTTAACCACTTAACGACCGCCCACCGCCGATTTACGTCGGCAGAATGGCACCGACAGGCAGAAACACGTAGATCTACGTGATCGCCTTTGTGCAGTTGGGGGGTCCATCCGGACCCCCCTTCACTGCAGTGAGTGGCCGTTAAGTGTTCGGGAGCGATCAGGCATGAGGGGGCGGCCGCTCGATTCCGCCCCCCCCCCTCACGATCGCTCCCGGCGAATGAAATTGCTTCCTCCTGCCTGAAATGTAAACACAGGCTGGAGGAAGTGATGTCATCTCCCTCGCCGCGGTCTTTTCGTCCGCAGCGCCGAGGAGAGAAGACACAGGTTAGTGCACCAACAGTCCACTGACACGTAGGTACACATAGGCACACAAATCACCCCCCAGTCACCCCCAGATCACCCCCCAGGTCACCCCAAAGCCCCCAATCACAGTGTCACTGATTGCAGTGATCATTTATTTTACTGATCACTGCATTTAGTGTCATCTGTGATTGTAAAAAGTTGCAGGGCAGTTAGGATTAGGCCCCTTTAGGTCCAGGGTAGCCCCCTAACCCCCCCTAATAAAGGTTTAACCCCTTGATCACCCCCCAGGTAACCCTTTCACCCCCTAACTTCAGCGTCACTAAGCGATTGTTTTTCCGATCGCTGTATTCGTGTCGCTGGTGTTTTAGATAGGCAGTTATTTTTTTTTAGGTTCGCCGCAGGTTTTTATTAGTGTCAGGTACCCCCATATATTATTTTAACCCCCTGATTGCCCCTAGAGTTAACCCTTTCACCAGTGATCGCCGTATAAGCGTCACTGGTGTCACTGGTTAGCCAGTAAGTTATTTAGTTATTTAGGTTACCCGTCAGGTTTTTATATAGTGTCAGGTACCCCCATATTTAACCTAATAAAGGTTTTAACCCCCTAATTGCCCCTAGTTAACCCTTTCACCAGTGATCACCATATAAAGGTTACGGGTGACGCTGGTTGATTAGTTTGCTTTTTATAGCATCAGGGCACCCGCCGTATATAACCCAATAAAGGTTTAACCCCCCTGATCGCCCGGCGGGTGAGATCAATTAGGTTTTAGCGCCAGAGAGGGTCTGCGTCGCCCCAGGCAGTGTTAGGTTAGTGCCAGTAACGCTAACACCCACGCGCAAAGCATACACCCCCCTTAGTGGTATAGTATCTGATCAGATCTGATCAGATCTATACTAGCATCCCCAGCGGTTTAGGGTTCCCAAAAACGCAGTGTTAGCGGGATCAGCCCAGATACCTGCTAGCGCCTGCGTTTAGCCCCTCCGCCCAGCCCAGCCCAGCCCAGCCCACCCAAGTGCAGTATCGATCGATCACTGTCACTTACCAAACACAACACACATAACTGCAGCGTTCGCAGTGCTTGGTTTTTGGGGCCCTGTACGCGGCTAGGCTCCCAAAAAGTCCCACACATGTGGTATCCCCGTACTCAGGAAAAGCAGCAGAATGTATTTTGGGGTGCAATTCCACATATAACCATGGCATGTGTGAGCAATATATCATTTAGTGACAACTTTTTGTACATTTTTTTTTTCTTTTTGTCATTATTCAATCATTTGGGACAAAAAAAAAAAATATTCAATGGGGTCAACATGCCTCTCAGCAAATAGCTTGGGGTGTCTACTTTCCAAAATGGGGTCATTTGGGGGGGTTTTGTGCCATCTTGGCATTTTATGGCCTTCAAAACTGTGATAGGTAGTGAGGAGTGAAATCAAAAATTTATGCCCTTAGAAACCTTGAAGGCGGTGCTTGGTTTTTGGGGTCCCGTACGCGGCTAGGCTCCCAAAAAGTCCCACACATGTGGTATCCCCGTACTCAGGAGAAGCAGCAGAATGTATTTTGGGGTGTAATTTCACATATGCCCATGGCATGTGTGAGCAATATATCATTTAGTGACAACTTTGTGCAAAAAAAAAAAAGTTTGTCATATTCCCGCAACTTGTGGCAAAATATAAAATATTCCATGGACTGAACATGCCTCTCAGTAAATAGCTTGGGGTGTCTACTTTCCAAAATGGGGTCATTTGGGGGGGTTTTGTGCTATTTTGGCATTTTATGGCCTTCGAAACTGTGATAGGTAGTGAGGAGTGAAATCAAAAATTTGCGCCCTTAGAAATCCTGAAGGCGGTGCTTGGTTTCCGGGGTCCCGTACGTGGCTAGGCTCCTAAAAAGTCCCACACATGTGGTATCCCCGTACTCAGGAGAAGCAGCAGAATGTATTTTGGGGTGCAATTCCACATATAACCATGGCATGTGTGAGCAATATATCATTTAGTGACAACTTTTTTTTTTTTTTTTTGTCATTATTCAATCACTTGGGACAAAAAAAAAAATATTCAATGGGCTCAACATGCCTCTCAGCAATTTCCTTGGGGTGTCTACTTTCCAAAATGGGGTCATTTGGGGGGGTTTTGTACTGCCCTGCCATTTTAGCACCTCAAGAAATGAGATAGGCAGTCATAAATTTAAAGCTGTGTAAATTTCAGAAAATGTACCCTAGTTTGTAAACGCTATAACTTTTGCGCAAACCAATAAATATACGCTTATTGACATTTTTTTTACTAAAGACATGTGGCTGAATACATTTTGGCCTAAATGTATGACTAAAATTGAGTTTATTCGATTTTTCTTATAACAAAAAGTAGAAAATATCATTTTTTTTCAAAATTTTCGGTCTTTTTCTGTTTATATCGCAAAAAATAAAAATCGCAGAGGCAATCAAATACCATTAAAAGAAAGCTCTATTTGTGGGAAGAAAAGGACGCAAATTTCATTTGGGTACAACATTGCATGTCCGCACAATTTACAGTTAAAGCAGCGCAGTGCCGAATCCCAAAAACAGGCCTGGTCCTAATGGCCCGAAATGGTCCGGGGCTTAAGTGGTTAAAATCCATGCCAGATCTGAAGGGCCTGGTTTGGATATTTGGGGGGAACCCCACGTCATTTTTTTTTAATTTGCAGCGGGGTTCCCCTTAATATCCATTCCAGATCTGAAGGGCCTGGTTATGGAATTTGGGGGGACCCCCACGCATTTTTTTTTGGTTAGCAAAGACTTTCAATTACTTTTATCTGTATTGACAGGAACCAGCAATTCATTACAGCCGCAAGGACTTTTAAATGACTATTATTTTACTTTAGAAATGTCATTTTGCTCTCCAACTGTTATAAACATGGAAAACATGTGCTACTTTACAGGCATACTATAGACACCCCCCGGGTATGATATTTAGGGCCAGTTCACACCGGATGCAGTGCAGTGTGTTTTTTTGATGCCTGAAAAACGCAAAGAAAGTTGATCACATTAATGCCAATGGCATAGTTCACACCACTGCAGTCCGTTCCAGTGCATTTCAGAAAGCCAAAAAATAATTGGTCATGCTGCATTTTTTAGGTACAAAACTGTACTGGACCCCAGTAAAACACATCAAAAACGCAACGGAACGTACCAAAAATGCACTGGAATGCACCGCAACGCACCTAAATGCACCAAAGACGCACTGCAACACACTTGTCCTAAGTGAAAAGAGGCGGAAAAAAACACTGGACTGCATCAAAAACGCCTCAAAAATGCACTGGAATGTGTCAAAAACGCGCATGCAGAAAAGCACCTGGAACGCACCCAGACTGCGTTTCTATAGTGTGAACTAGAGCCAGTTCACACCATAGAAACACAATCCGGATGCGTTCCAGGTGCTTTTCTGCATGCACTTTTTTCATGCGTTCCAGTGCATTTTTGGTAAGTTTTTGATGCAGTCCAGTGCTTTGTTTTCACCCCTCTTTTTTATTAACCATAGATAAGGACAAGTGTGTTCCAGTGCATTTTTGGTGCATTTAGGTGTGTTCCTGTGCGTTCCAGTGCGTTTATGATGCGTTTTGATGCGTTCCAGTACAGACCAGTGAAGGTAAAATGCAGCATGTTCTACTTTTTTGTTGGAACTAGAACGCCCTGGAACAAACACTGCCATTTAGAACCATATAACCAACTTTCCATGCATTTTGGATGCATAAAAAACGCAATGCACTGCATGTGGTGTGAAATGGCCCTTAAGCAATTTGGCATATTTAAAGGCACTTCTCCTTGTTTTGTTTTTGGTGTTTTCCAAATTGGTGACATTGATATATGTCCCTTAGGGTGGGACCTGGGCCCCCATTTTAAGGCCAATAACTTTACTAGAAGATAAGCCAGCCAAGTGGGGACTAGCAAAATTAACAAGTCAGTTCCCATAGACTGCAATAGTATTTGTTGGTGGGGGGGGAGGGGTGATTGTCCCATCTCTAACTTTGTAGCATGCTGGATGATGTGCCTAATTTTGGACGGGGGGAGGGGGGGGTTATTTTTTGCTAGCTGCATTGGTGTTGTTCTGCACATGCCCAGCCAGTTATTTTTTTTTGGCGTGCTTTTTGTGTGTGAACAGCGCCTGGATATTTCTGGGCATGCTCACTCAGAGAGTGTTTTTATGGGTTAGAAATTGAAGGACATCTTAACAGGTGTGCCCACTTTGAATTTCAGTCTCTACATTGAGTGAACTTGCATTTTGGGTGTTTCATGGACTGTGCATGTGTTTTCAATTGCCTCATTAGCACACAAACATATGTTATATAAAGTTTACAGAGCATTCGGTCGCTTGCCCTGAGAAGAGGCAAGTGTGTGTGGGGGGGCAAAATGTACATGTTGGTGTCCTTATCGCGTTTGTAACACATGTATTTTATTTGTTATGTCTTTGCAAAACAAGTGATTGGTTAACTTATGTGGATTGTATATTTTTGGTGTGGGGGAGATATGTTCCCCTGAAATAATTCTGATGTTGTTAATGTGTGTTGTTTGTTCACTTTGATTTAATTGTCTGCTGCATTTTTTTGGCCAAAAATTGCTCAAGATGTTGTGAGTCTGTAACTGTTTCAAATTGACCATGTTTTTTTATTTTGCCTTCCCTTTTGTTTTGTTGAACAATAAAATTAGATGTAAAGTTTTGATGTTTGTTTTGTGTTTTCTTTGCAACAAATGTGACAGCTGATTGGCGTGTCAAAACAAAACAGGTGTGATTTGTCTACCCTGGTAGAAAAAAATATATATAGTCGCGCTAGCTTATGAACTTGAACATAAGCCCACCACTGGGTGATTGGAAAAATCCAAATAACAACAGTGATAAATCATGTAAAATACTCATTAAAGAACAGTGTATGATCTGAGTGAACAAATAATTATCAATAAAATATATAAAGATGTGAAAAAATTGAAAATTTGAAAATTAATTTAAACCAACATACTATAAAAAACCAAAGTTAATATATCAAAGTCCATAATATGGAAAAAACACCCGTGAAGAAATGTCCAAAATGAAGAAGAAAAAAGGAGGGAATTCAGATCTTCTTAAACTTGTATTTTACATATGGAGCAGCTTACTGTCCCAATGCGCCCTCTGTACCTATTGGTTGCAGCGGAAGTTGCGGGCTTTACTGTTTCCTGTAACACACCTGGAGGGTCCTTTCCCTTAGAGGACGCGCGTATCGTTGCTGTGATTTTTGTTGTCATGGTCACGCAAACGTGTGGTGCGCTCTCCTCTTGTGCCTCCGTCGTTCCGCCTTTGCGTGATGACGTGCACTGTACGTCTTCCCAAACGAGACCTAGTTCTTCGTGGGGAGATGTGCGCGCGCATCCGCCGTTTGATTGGCCATGATTGGTTCAGCGACTTCGATAGCGAGGCGTGGCTGCCTCGCGGCGCGACGTGTGCGCGCACGCGCCCTCTTCCGGGTTGGATCCTCTTCCGGTGTGTTCCCTACAAAGAGGGGGTGACGCAGTCCATCGCCCTTGCCCCGAGACGACGTGAATTTTCACGAAACGCGTAGGGAAGGATACGGGCTTTGTGCTGATGTCACCCTCCACTGCTCGGTTTCCACGGACGTGTTTGTGTGCCAGCGCCTTTGACCGGTCGGCACTGACACATCTTAAGGCTGTCTTTTTAACTGCTCTTGTGAGTATGTTTTTATTATTTAAATAAATGTACATCAAGGATTTTACACTATCTAGTGTCCCTCCTTCTTTCCATGTTTATGTTGAACATCTGCATGATGCTACATGAGTTGTCGGGCCATTACAACAACTGAGGTTCATTACGTGCTGGATTTTGGAGGTTTAACTGAGTACCACTTGAGGCTGTTTGAGGTCCTCCGTCATAGGGGACCACCGCTGTTTGGTAAGCAGGAATTTTTACTGGTGGTGGTGCAAGTCACGGATTACAAGTTTAAGAAGATCTGAATTCCCTCCTTTTTTCTTCTTCATTTTGGACATTTCTTCACGGGTGTTTTTTCCATATTATGGACTTTGATATATTAACTTTGGTTTTTTATAGTATGTTGGTTTAAATAAATTTTCAAATTTTTAATTTTTTTCACATCTTTATATATTTTATTGATAATTATTTGTTCACTCAGATCATACACTGTTCTTTAATGAGTATTTTACATGATTTATCACTGTTGTTATTTGGATTTTTCCAATCACCCAGTGGTGGGCTTATGTTCAAGTTCATAAGCTAGCGCGACTATATATATTTTTTTCTATTTAGTATTCACTGATGACAGTTTTCAGAATAGTTGCTGCTTTCCCCTTATATTTTTTTCTAGGCATTTGATTCACTTGCCTGGTTTTCACACTTTAAGCGCAGTTTCTTTCCACTTTTTCCCAATTTTACATAAACTACTATTAATTTGCTGCTTAGTGAGTGGTCGATATCTCGATCAAAATGGATATTTTTGATTTCCGAGCAAAACGGATAGTCAATACGACTGGGGTGTTTGACTCCACCCCGGCCTCGGTAGGCTCTGATGTCAGTGGTCTTTTCATGAGACTAAAGAACATCATGACAACTGAGATACATACCCAGTGGGACATAGCGTTTCTGGAGAATTACATTAGAAATGCTATGGTCCCAAGAAGCCTCCGTTGGGAGGTGAGCCCACAAAAAGGCGAGTCTGATTTGGAGGCTTGGGCCAAATATTTCAATGATGCTGGAGTCTCTTTTTTGCGTTTTTTGGCTCAAAGGAAGAGCGAGAAATTGCAAAGACTCGATACCGAAATTAAAACGGTTAGGGACCTGCTGGCCTTTTCTAAAAATGGAGAGGAATACAGGAAGTGTTCCAACTCTCTTCAAAAAACCTTAGAGAGGAAAGAAAAGGACCAAAAAGCGAAAAAGAAGAAGTATCTTAGAGACTTTGAGGATTACCAGTCCGGTCTTGTTTTTCTGTGGCAGAAAAAAATGGCCGTAGAGGAGACAAACGAGGCTGTAATGGACACTGCCCCTCAGGGTGTAGTGCCATCCGGCTCAGCTGCTAATCCTCTTATGACTGGTAAGGGAGGGATTTTTAACCCCCCCACACC
Organism: Rana muscosa; assembly: GCA_029206835.1. Taxonomy (NCBI): domain Eukaryota; kingdom Metazoa; phylum Chordata; class Amphibia; order Anura; family Ranidae; genus Rana; species Rana muscosa. The sequence continues at coordinate 16,767,500 of CM055125.1, read as the reverse complement.
GATTCCAGCTCAACGCAATAACAAGGCCAAAACTAAGAATGGGTCTAATCAAGGCAATTTTTCATCTAAAATGCCAAAGAAAACGAAAGCCCACAAATCTGATGCACAGTTTCAACATTATCGGGAAGAATCCTTTGGAGGTTGGGAGCATCCTTCATTTAGATCCACTCACCATGATGTGGGATACAACCAGGGATATATGAGACCCAGTTTTGAGACCAATGGCATGCGGGAGTACAATATCCCCACTCATAATCGTTTTTTTCCCTTATCAGATTCACTGGGGCCGCAAGGCCGTGGCCCTGTGGAAGGACGATTTGGATTTGATAATCAGGATAGGAGTGGCTAGTTTCCTCAGTCTAATCAATATGACAGGGGCTATGACTATTCTAGACCTCCCTATCCCCCAGGACAATATGATTTCAGACCCAACCCCAGTTGGGGTTTTCCCATGAGCCACCAAGGTCGATTCGGTCCATTAGAATGAAGAGAGGGGTTAGAGGGGGAGGAGGGCCCAGTTGCTCAAAAAGAAAAAGAATATAGGCACAGGTATCTTTAATTTGAGCCAACAGCCTTTGTCAGAGTCTGAACAATGCCTTTTAGATAAGGGTTTGAAATTTGCTCCGCCTAGGAGCTTGAGCAAGTTCCAAACCTTTAAGGATGTTCATAAGTTTGCAAGAAAGCTCAACATCAAAAGGCATTTTCTGTCTAATCCTATCACGGATAGAGTGAATCCTCTACCTGAGTACAAACATACTGGTTTAGCCAATGCATCGCTGTTCAATCCCCGCGGCTCATTGGCTCCGAGTATTAAAGTATTCAGGGATGTGGTACTTAAAGATCTTGAAAAGATCAAGGTGAAAAAGGTCAAGATGCAGAGGAATCTGGAGAATGGTCTTGAGTCTCTGTGCTCTAACAAATCCCTGGTTATTAGACCCGCAGACAAAGGGGGAGGGATAGTCATCCTCGATAGGTGTGACTATCTAAAAGAATTGCACAGGATCGTTGATGACACTGAAACCTATACCCCTCTTAATAGGGATCCTGTCATCAGGTACAAGAGAGATCTTGAAATTATTGTGGATGAGGGACATCGGGAGGGTATTCTTACTGACAGGGAGAGATTGTTTTTGATACCCTGCGCTCCCCGGACTCCCGTTTTATACTATCTCCCGAAGATCCACAAAAGCCTTACTTCCCCCCCGGGACGACCCATTGTTAGTGGGATTGATTTAATCACGTCCTGGGTGGGAAAGTATATTGATTTTTTTCTGCAACCCTTGGTTCAACAGATTCCCTCATATGTTAGAGACACCAAACATGTTATCAATTTACTCAAAGACCTTGCTCCCACAAATGGTATATGGATGGTCACGGCAGACGTGACCTCACTCTATACCATTATCCCTCATGAGTGTGGTTTTGAGGCTGTAGAGTTGTATTTGGCGAGAGGATCAGATCTACCACCCCGGCAAATCAATTTTATTATGACTCTGCTGAAATATGCAGCAAGTCATAATTACTTTTGGTGTGATAATCAATTTTTCCGCCAAGACCGAGGTGTGGCGATGGGGGCGAAATATGCCCCCAGCCTGGCCAACCTTTTCATGGCCAAGTGGGAGGAGGACGTCGTCGATGGTTGCCGGAGACCAGAGGTTGTACTCTGGGCAAGGTACATCGACGACGTCCTCCTCCTATGGGACGGCAGTGAACCCGCTTTGCGGGATTACATGCTGTCCCTGAATGATAACAACAGAGGGATTAGTTTTTCCTTTGAGGCAAGTCAGGAATCAGTACATTATTTGGATTTGAAAATTTCAGTGGTTGATAATAAATTTGTTACGACCACTTATTTCAAACCAACTGACAGGAACTCATATATTCCGCTCGACAGTTGCCATTATGCCCCTTGGCTGAAGGCTGTCCCTCAGGGTCAACTTACTAGACTGAAACGTAACTGTACAGACCTAGAGGCCTTTAAGGGCCAGGCTGAGATCCTTTCTAAGAGATTTGTAGACAAAGGCTACCAACAGAGTGATATGTCAAAACTGATACAATCTGTGAGTGAGATAGACAGAGGATCACTTTTGGTTAACAAAGAGAAGGTGGCGAGGGATGGTAAGTTCTCTCTTCCATTCATTACCACCTTCTCTCTGCAGCATCAGACCATCAAACGCCTGATACGCAAGCACTGGCATGTGTTGACCAGTGACCAAGTGCTGGCATCTTCCCTTCCAGAGAGACCAGCTATTGTGTTTAGAGGGGCTACAACACTTTTGAATCGAGTGGCCCCAAGTGTCCAGGATCCCCCACGGGCTAATAGGACATTCTTGGAGAATCTGATAGGATACTATCGTTGTAAGAAATGCCAAGTGTGCAGCTTGAATAGCTGCAGAGATAGGAAGATCAGTCATTTTTCTTCAACAAGTACTGGCCGATCTTATGAAATCGAACCTTTTATTACATGTTCATCTTTGGGGGTTGTCTACCACATACAGTGCCCTTGCGGTCTTCAATACGTGGGGAGGACCAAAAGGGCAATGAGGGTGAGACTTAATGAACACATAGCGAATATACGCAAAGGATTCGACAAGCATTCTGTATCCAGGCACTATGATCAGGCTCATAAGAGAGATCCGTCTGGCACGCTGTTTATTGCAATTGACAAATATAGACCTCACTGGAGAGGTAGCTCGCTTGTGAGAGAAATCTCCAAGCAGGAAATGGCATGGGTGTACAGGTTGAGAACCTATGTTCCATTTGGACTCAACGTTGACACCGATGTCAATGCCTTCATAAATAATTCCTAGTGGTTTTTGTATCAACTGTCAATTATGCTTCCAAAAAGGGTCCTCTGAGGTTTGATCACTGAAATTTACTGAAACATATATTCTGTCGGCCAATACTGTGTTGTATTTTAAATTCCCCCCCCCTCCTTTTTTATGGTTATTTAGTCAATGTGTCTGTTTTTTAACCATATTGAATGGTACTTCATAGGGGTGTGGCTAAATGGTGACATCTATCAATCCATGTGGCCTTACCGCCACTTTATTTTTAATTATTATGAGGTTACTCATTTTTGTTAATTTTGTTTGTCTTTGGATATTGGTATGAATCAAGACGCTCCCAATGTCCAACAATATCAATGTTTTATTGTCGTTAATATTTTACATATGGAGCAGCTTACTGTCCCAATGCGCCCTCTGTACCTATTGGTTGCAGCGGAAGTTGCGGGCTTTACTGTTTCCTGTAACACACCTGGAGGGTCCTTTCCCTTAGAGGACGCGCGTATCGTTGCTGTGATTTTTGTTGTCATGGTCACGCAAACGTGTGGTGCGCTCTCCTCTTGTGCCTCCGTCGTTCCGCCTTTGCGTGATGACGTGCACTGTACGTCTTCCCAAACGAGACCTAGTTCTTTGTGGGGAGATGTGTGCGCGCATCCGCCATTTGATTGGCCATGATTGGTTCAGCGACTTCGATAGCGAGGCGTGGCTGCCTCGCGGCGCGACGTGTGCGCGCACGTGCCCTCTTCCGGGTTGGATCCTCTTCCGGTGTGTTCCCTACAAAGAGGGGGTGACGCAGTCCATCGCCCGTGCCCCGAGACGACGTGAATTTTCACGAAACGCGTAGGGCAGGATACGGGCTTTGTGCTGACGTCACCCTCCACTGCTCGGTTTCCACGGACGTGTTTGTGTGCCAGCGCCTTTGACCGGTCGGCGCTGACACATCTTAAGGCTGTCTTTTTAACTGCTCTTGTGAGTATGTTTTTATTATTTAAATAAATGTACATCAAGGATTTTACACTATCTAGTGTCCCTCCTTCTTTCCATGTTTATGTTGAACATCTGCATGATGCTACATGAGTTGTCGGGCCATTACAACAACTGAGGTTCATTACATGCTGGATTTTGGAGGTTTAACTGAGTACCACTTGAGGCTGTTTGAGGTCCTCCGTCATAGGGGACCACCGCTGTTTGGTAAGCAGGAATTTTTACTGGTGGTGGTGCAAGTCACGGATTACAAGTTTAAGAAGATCTGAATTCCCTCCTTTTTTCTTCTTCATTTTGGACATTTCTTCACGGGTGTTTTTTCCATATTATGGACTTTGATATATTTACTTTGGTTTTTTATAGTATGTTGGTTTAAATTAATTTTCAAATTTTTTATTTTTTCACATCTTTATATATTTTATTGATAATTATTTGTTCACTCAGATCATACACTGTTCTTTAATGAGTATTTTACATGATTTATCACTGTTGTTATTTGGATTTTTCCAATCACCCAGTGGTGGGCTTATGTTCAAGTTCATAAGCTAGCGCGACTATATATATTTTTTTCTATTTAGTATTCACTGATGACAGTTTTCAGAATAGTTGCTGCTTTCCCCTTATATTTTTTTCTAGGCATTTGATTCACTTGCCTGGTTTTCACACTTTAAGCACAGTTTCTTTCCACTTTTTCCCCCTTGTCTACCCTGGTGCCTTCATTGTAGTATATGCATGTATTGTATTGTGTGCTGCCATAGAGCATCACCATGAAATGAAATACAGAGCGGTAAGTATTCAATTTTCCTTTTTTACTGCAGTGGTTCTCAGCCTCAGTCCTAAAGTACCCCCAACAGGACATGTTTTGTGAATTTATCTTATCGAGAATTGCTGTCCATAAATCAAAACCATTGACTGTAATTTAAAGCACATGTGCAAGATGAAGGAAAACCTGCAAACATGGCCTGTTGGGGGTACTTGAGAAGCACTGATTTAGAGCACTGCACTTAAAAATAGCTCAAGGCCATACAATTCTAATTGTGGGCATTTTGAGGGAAACAAAGTAAGTGTTAGAACCCCTGTTTGTGTGTTTTTTTTTTTTTTTTTATATATTTTTTTGTAGTTTGGCCTTTGTCTCCTTTTCTTAACATTGGCTTCACTTCCTGTCACACAGCTAAACAGGAAGTGAAGGTAAAACCCTACCAATGGCTTTTCTTGGGGACACACAGATCAATCTAACTAGTGTCCCCATTAAGCAAATTGCACTCTAGCACTTTGTTGTGTACACCCCAAATTATTGGGTAGTTTGGGGTTTAGTAAAGACAAATCCACTCTGCAGTAAAAGTGTAGCTGCTGAAAATCTGAGGGAAAGTACTGGTGATTGGATGTTACAATCATGTAAAAGCAAAGATGTTTTTTTTTTTTGGCTTGCATGTCCCCCTCAGATATACAGCAAGTGCACTTGTAGTGCAAAGTAGATTTGCCTTTAGTAAATAAACCCCACAGTCCAAACTACCTAATAATAATTTGTGGTGTACCCCGCAATATGCTGGAGTGCAATGTGCATAATGGGGAAAGTATTTAGACTGACCTGTGTGTCCCCAAGGAAAGACATTGTTAGGGATTTTCCCTCACTTCCTGTGTGGCTATGTGACAGGAAGTGAATTATTTGGAAGGATAAAGTGGCCAAATTATTTAGTTTAACTTTTCAAAGACTCAGTCCTAAGTTGAATTGTGATGCATGTCAATGGCCCATTTATACCCTCTTTAATCACTTGAGATCAGCGCTATAACTGATCGACGGCCACAGCATGGTCCTCAATTGCCGGGAGTCCGTCAATAAACGTCCTCCCCTTTGCGCGCGCTGTGGTCACAGAGTCACTGTGACTCGGGTGATGACAGATCCGAGTAAGGGGCCGATCCCTGCCCTTTACCATGTGATCAGCTGTCAGCAAATGACAGCTGATCACGTGATGTAAACAATAGCTGGGTAATGGTTTTTGTTTTCTCCTTGTGCTGACAGCGTGAGCATAAAAAATAGGAAATCACCGGCTTATGTGCAAGGGACATGGGGCCCGAAGAGGAAGAGGCAATTCTGCATCATCTGTGACAATTAGTAGCCCCTGCCAGTGCCACCTATCAATGCCCACCACTGGTGCCAATCAGTGGCACCTATCAGTGCCCATCACTGCCAACTATCATTGCCACCTAGCAGTGCCACTTCTCACTGCCCACCAGTGCCAAATAGCAATGCCACCTCTCAGTGCCCACCCTTGCCACCTTATCGGTGCCCATCAGTGCAGTCTCATCAGTGTACATCAATGAAGAAGAAAAATTACCTTTTTTTAAAATATTAACCCGTTTCCTACCGCCCACCGTCAAATGACATCCTTGGCTTTGTGCAGTGACATCTGAATGATGCCTGCAGTTGCAGGCATCATTCAGATATCATTCTTTTCAGCCGGCGATTCTGTGCACAATAAAAACGATCATAGTGGCAGTTCCGCCGCTTGATCGTTCTTATAGGCGGGGGGAAGGGACGTTCCCCACCCCCCTCTTGCCGCCATCCGGTGATTCTCCGGGCTCTCCCGTGCCATCTGGGGCTCGGAGAACGATTTGGAAATGACTGGTGACCAGATGGTCATCAGTCATCTCTATGACCGTCAGAGGCGCGGGCACGACGTTATGACATCATGCCGTGTTCCCGTATGTTAACCAAGCCGTGATCTCGGCTGTCAGCATGAGATTGGTGATTTTTTTGGAACAATATCATGCTTTCCAGCCTGGAGGAGAGATGCGGGGTCTTATTGACCCTGCATCTCTCCGTAAAGAGGACCTGTCACACACATTCCTATTACAAGGGATGTTTACATTCCTTGTAATAGGAATAAAAGAGATCCCAAAAAAAAAAAAAAAGAGTAAGAAATACAAAAAAGTCAAAAAACAAAAACAAAAACAAAAAAATAAATGAGAAAAAACGCCCATGTCCCCAGTAGCTCGCGCTCAGAAGCGAACACACACGTAAGTCCCGCCCACATATGTAAACGCCGTTCAAACCACACATGTGAGTTATTGCTGCATGCGTTAGAACGAGTGCAACAATTCTAGCACTAGACCTCCTCTGTAATGCCAAAATGGTAGCGTGTAAAAATTTTAAAGCATCGCCTAGGGAGATTTTTAATTACTGAAGTTTGGTGTCATTCCATGAGTGTGCGCAATTTTAAAGCGTGACGTGTTAGGTATCTATTTACTCAGCATAACAACATCTTTCACATTATACCAAAAAATTGCCCATAACTTTACTGTTTTGTAATATTTTTAGCAAACAAAAGGCATTTGAAAATTTATTGCGCAAATACCGAGCGAGATAAAAATTTGCAATGACTGCCATCTTATTCCCTAGGGTGTCTGCTCCAAAAAAATATATAATGTTTGGTGTTTTGAAGTAATTTTATAGCCATAAATTTATGATTTTTACATGAAGGAGAGAAGTGCCAGAATAGGCCCAGTGCTGAAGTGGGTAAAATATCCTTTTTTTTTTTTTTTTTAACTCGGTCTTTTGTATTTATAGAAAAAAACTAAAACTAAAACACAAAGGTGATCAAATAGCACCAAAAGCAAGCTCTATTTGTGTGCCAACAAATAAAACATTTTCATTGGGTTACAGTGTTGTATGAGCGCGCAATTGTCATTAAAAGTGCATCAGCGCTGAAATATGAAACTTGGTCTGGGCAGTGCGCAAGTGGTTAATATAAGGCTACATGCACACGGACGTTTTTCCAACCGCTTTTTTGAGCGTTTTTTGCAGCTTAAAAACGTCTCTCCATGTTAGCCTATGGCCTCATGGCCACCATGGCGTTTTGGAGCTGTAAATGGCATAGGCGTTTTTAGGCCCCATGTAGACGGGACGCTGGTGCAAAGTGTTCTGAACTAAGGTTAAAAGTGGAGTTTAGAAAGGCGCGCTTTGTGGCGTTTGCATGCCGTGTTTTACCACATTTGCATGTATATGATAAGGAGCCGCCCTAAGCTCCAAATACAGTATTATTTACGATTTTAGCTATTTAGTGAGACCAGAGTGATATGAGCAGCTGAGAGCAGCAGTGTAGTTGTATTTAGGCTGGGTTCACACTAGTGCAACACGACATCTGTCCTACTTTGGATCCGACTTTGCCCTGCGACATGAAGCCGACATATGTCCGACTTTCAATGAACGGGGATCCAACTTGGATCCCCGCCAATAGCAGGCACTGTATTTGGTATGAATCTTGAGGAGGAACTCCAGGCCAAATTTTAAATAAAAAACCGGCATGGGTTCCCCCTCTAGGAGCATACCAGGCCCTTGGGTCTGGTCTGGATTTGAAGAGGAACCCCTACGCCGAAAAAACGGCGTGGGGGTCCCCACCAAAATCCAAACCAGACCCTTATCCGAGCACACAACCTGGCAGGCCGCAGGGGAAGAGGGGGGGACGAGAGAGCGGCCCCCCCTCCCTCCTGAACCGTACCAGGCCGCATGCCCTCAACATGGGGGGTTTGGTGCTCTGGGGCAGGGGGGCGACCTGCGGCCCCCCCACCCCAGAGCACCCTGCCCCCATGTTGATGAGGACAAGGGCCTCTTCCCGACAACCCTGGCCGTTGGTTGTCGGGGTCTGCGGGCGGGGGGCTTATCGGAATCCGGGAGCCCCCTTTAATAAAGGGGCCCCCGGATCCCGGCCCCCCACCCTATGTGAATGAGTATGGGGTACATCGTACCCCTACCCATTCACCTGGTGGAAAAAAATTGCAATAAAAAAACCACACAGCTTTTTAAAGTATTTTATTGCACAGCTCCGGGGGTCTTCTTCCGACTTCGGGGGTCTCCGGTGTCGTAGCCGCGCTCTCCGGCTTTCTTCTGCCGGGCCACCGCTAACTTCTTTAGCTCTTTTGCTAGTGGAGGCCCGGTCTTCTCCGTCGCCTTCTTCTTCTCCCGCTATTCGGTTCTTCTCCCGGTTCTTCTACCGCTTCTTTCTTCTGCCGGCCCCTCCACTAACTTCTTTAGCTCTTTTGCTAGTGGAAGGCCCGGTCTTCTCCGCCGCCTTCTTCTTCTCCCGCTATTCGGTTCTTCTCCCGGTTCTTCTACCGCTTCTTTCTTCTGCCGGCCCCTCCACTAACTTCTTTAGCTCTTTTGCTAGTGGAAGGCCCGGTCTTCTCCGCCGCCTTCTTCTTCTCTCGCTATCTGGTTCTTCTCCCAGTTCTTCTCCCGCTTCTTTCTTCTGCCGGCCCCTCCACTAACTTCTTTAGCTCTTTTGCTAGTGGAGGGCCCGGTCTTCTCCGTCGCCTTCTTCTCCCGCTATCCGGTTCTTCTCCCGGTTCTTCTCCCGCTTCTTTCTTCTGCCGGCCCCTCCACTAACTTCTTTAGCTCTTTTGCTAGTGGAGGGGCTGGTCTTCTCCGTCGTCGCCGTCGGCGTCTTCTTCTCTCGTCTCCTCCTCGATGTTGACTCGTCGCTTCCTCTCGCAGTAATGCTAAATTTTCGGTCCGCAGAGATTAATATAGGCTTCTCATGACGTCACAGTCACATGTTCCCATGACGTCACACTCACATGCTCCGGGGCCATGTGCCCCGGAACATGTGACTGTGACGTCATGAGAAGCCCAGGGTTGTCGGGAAGAGGCCCTTGTCCCCATCAACATGGGGGCAGGGTGCTTTGGGGTGGGGGGGCCGCAGGTCGCCCCCCTGCCCCGAAGCACCAAACCCCCCATGTTGAGGGCATGCGGCCTGGTACGGTTCAGGAGGGAGGGGGGGCCGCTCTCGTCCCCCCCTTTTCCCCTGCGGCCTGCCAGGTTGCGTGCTCGGATAAGGGTCTGGTTTGGATTTTGGTGGGGACCCCCACGCCGTTTTTCGGCTTGAGGGGTTCACCTTAAAATCCAGACCAGACCTAAGGGTCTGGTTTGGATTTTGGGGGGGACCCCCACGCCGTTCTTCGGCTTAGGGGGTTCACCTTAGAATCCAGACCAGACCTAAGGGCCTGGTATGCTCCTGAAGGGGAACCCATGCCGGTTTTTTCATTAAAATTTGGCCTGGAGTTCCCCTTCATGATTCATACCAAACATGGGACAGCGAGGCTGCCGAGGACCAGCGCGATGACATCGCGCTGGACACATTCTCGGCCGGCTAGTCGCCTCTAGGACACGACTTGAGCGGCTGCTGCACGCTCAGGTCGTGTCCAGATCGCCTCGCAAAGTCGCGCTGTCCCTGTGTCAGCCGGCACACGAGTCGCCCGCAAGTCGGATCCGACTTCCCGGGCGACCTCTATTCAAATCAATGGGCTCCCATAGGGAACCATTCATTTTCAATAGAGCGCCGCTGACATTTCTATTTACTATAACAGTGCGCCGCTGCTTCCTGCGCCCAGTGAAGGAGTTATCAGGCGCACTAATTAAGGTTAGAAGCAGCGCAGCGCACTGTTATTAGTAAATCAGCCCCAGTGTGTTACAGATAGAATTCAGACCTTTGTGCTGTAATGCTTCACTCTCCAACCACATACAAGTAACAGGTCTACACACCCCTATTAAAATGTCAGGTTTCTGTGATGTAAAAAAAAATGAGACAAAGATAAATAATTTCAAAACTTTTTCCATCTTTAAAGTGACCTATAAACGGTACAACTCAGTTGAAAAACAAACTGAAATATTTTAGGGGGGAAGTAAAAATAAAAAAATAAAATAATGTGGTTGCATAAGTGTGTACACCCTCTTATAACTGGGGATGTAGCTGTGTCCAGAATTAAGCAATCACACTCAAACTGATGTTAAATAGGAGTCGGTACACACCTGCCATCATTTAAGTGCCTCTGATTAACCCCAAATAAAGTTCAGCTGTTCTAGTAGGTCTTTCCTGACATTTCCTTTTTGCATCCTACAGCAAAAGCCATGGTCCGCAGAGAGATTTCAAAGCATCACAGGGATCTCATTGTTAAAAGGTATCCGTCAGGAGAAGAGTACAAAATAATTTCCAAGGCATTCGATATACCATAGAATACAGTGAAGACAGTCCTCATCAAGTGGAGAAAATATGGCACAACAGTAACATTACCAAGTACTGGACTTCCCTCCAAAGGATGTAAACATCCCTTGTAATAAGAATAGGCCTATAAGTCCTCAGGTCTCGCCTCTAGGCTGGAAACCCTGAGATCAAAAAAATAAAAACGATCTTGAAAAGGCAGTGTTTACATCTGCCAGGGCCGGAAGTGATGTCATAACGTCATGCCTGGCCTCCGAAGGTCATAGAGATGACTTGGGATCATCTGGTCCTCAGTCAGTTATATGGTAAAAGGCCACCGCCGGCTCATTCATTCTCCAGGTCACTGATCGCATGGACAAGCCGGTAGAAGCACCGGAGGGCAGCGGGAGAGCACGCTGAACAGCAGCTATGATTGCTTTTACTGTGCAGGGAATCACCTGCAGAAAAAAAAAGATATCTGAATGATGGCTGCAGCTGCATCCATCATTCAGATATACCCACTGAAAGCCTAGGACGTCATATGACGACCTGTGGTATGGAAGTGGTTAAATAGGCTCTACCTGAACCAAGATGGCTGCTAGAGTCACATGGGTCGGCAGCATCCAATCGGATACCTTCTCCAGTGACCCAGGAAACCACAGAGGAACTATGTTCCTATTGACTTCCTTTCCCCTGCAATGTCGCTGCGGTTGAGTGCCACCTGCAGTGTAGAAAGTAGACTGCACCTACTTACATGCAGTTCAATACAATGCAGAAAACAAGGGGGTTTTTTTAGTTATCATTCGTTAAAGTACAGTACAGGAGATTCAAGCTGGATCACTGAAACCATACTTCACAAATTTAGCACTGGAGAATAGGGGACACTTCTGGGAGAAATTGACCTGTGAGGCCACATAGCACACCGCAGCAAAAAGGCTGTGTAGTGCAACTTTGCTTAATAGTTTGATTAGAAACAACAAACAAAACACAACCTGGGTATTATTTCAACTAAATTTTACCCTCTGTACACACTGTCCCACCCTCCGTACACACTGCCCCCTTCCCTGTGCACCCCCCCCCCTGTATACACTGGCCTTTCCCTGTGTACACGCCCCCACGTATACACTGCCCCCTTCCTTGTGCACACGCCCCCCTGTATACACTGCCCCCTTCTCTGTAAAAAATGACCCCCTTCTCTGTACACATTGTCCCCCTTCTTTTAAATATTGACCTCCCCTCTGTACACACTGCCCCCTCACTATACACACTCCCCCCCTCCCTGTACACATTGCTCTCCCCTCTGTACATATTGTCCTCCCCTGTACTCAATGCCCTCCTCACTATGCACACTACCCCCCTCCCTGTACACACTACCCTGCCCTTGCATACACTGCTCCCCTCCCTGTACACTTTGCCATCCCCCCTGTATATATTGCCCCTCTCCCTGTACACACTGCCCCCTTTCCTGTATATATTGCTGCCCTGTAAACATTGCCCCCCCCCCCCCGAACACATTTCCCCCCTTTAAGACACCTAGTATCCAGGACATTGCAGTAATTATTATTGTTAAGCCTGGGAAGAGTTACAGCAGACACTGGCACATTCACCTGCTTTAGATTACAGCCTCTGCTCGGCTGTGCCCCACGGCTCCCCGTATTTTTGCAAAACTTCTGCTGTGATCTGGCTGCTGCTTGCTTGTTCTTGCTGCCCTAATGTTTACATTTCCGCAGTGGCCGCGTTCCCTGTCACCATAGAAACCTCAGCGCTGCAGTGGATGGCGACATAAGGGGACAATCTTTTTTAGAGCCAGGGGCGGTGCTAGGATTCTAAAAGACCTGGGGAAACTCTGGGCACTGAGGGAGAGTAGTAATGCCAACAGTTGGTTTGGCCAAAATGTTCACAGTGGGAGAAGATTACAGGGCCTGGGTAAACAAAGTCTGGGTTTCTATGTAAAATATGCTTTGATTGTTGTGACACAAGTAGGAGACGTAGGGGAAAAAAATGCTGCCATTACATATGGTTTTCTGCACACTAGAATGCTAACACTTTGTCTGAGCCTACTTTAAAGAGCTTCATTAAAATATTCAGAGATGCTTAGCAACTAGCAGAGTTCAGGGGTCAGGGGTGTGAATTGCACAGAGTGCAGGGGACAGGAGTGTGTAAAGCACAGAGTGCAGGGTACAGGAGTGTGTAATGCACAGAGTGCAGGGGACAGGAGTGTGTAATGCACAGAGTGCAGGGGTCAGGAGTGTGTAATGCACACAGTGCGGGGGTCAGGGGTGTGTAATGCACAGAGTGCAGGGGTCAGGAGTGTGTAATGCACACAGTGCGGGGGCCAGGGGTGTGTAATGCACAGAGTGCAGGGGTCAGGAGTGTGTAATGCACACAGTGCGGGGGCCAGGGGTGTGTAATGCACAGAGTACAGGGGTCAGGGGTGTGTAATGCACAGAGTACAGGGGTCAGGGGTGTGTAATGCACAGAGTGCTGGGGACAGGAGTGTGTAATGCACATCATGCAGGGGACAGGAGTATGTATTGCACAGAGTGCAGGGGACAGGAGTGTGTAATGCACATACTGCGGGGGTCAGGGGTGTGTAATGCACAGAATGCAGGGGACAGGAGTGTGTAATGCAGGGTACAATGGCCAAAAAGTAAAATTTTAGTCTCATCGGACCAGATCACCTTCCTCCATACATTTTGGGAGTCTCCCACATGCCTTTTCGCAAACTCAAAACGTGCCATTTTGTTTTCTGGTGAAAGTAATGGCTTTCTTCTGGCCATAAAGCCCAACTCTATGGAGCATTGCGGATAATTGTCATCCTATGTACAGATACTCCAGTCTCTGCTGTGGAACTCTGCAGCTCCTCCAGGGTTACCTTAGGTCTCTGTGCTGCCTCTCTGATTAATGCCCTCCTTGCCTGGTCCGTGAGTTTTGGTGTGTGGCAATCTCTTGGCAGGTTTGCTGTTGTGCCATGTTCTTTCCATTTGGTTATGATAGATTTGATGGTGCTCCTAGGGATCATCAAAGATTTGGATATTTTTTATAACCTAACCCTGACTTGTACTTCTCAACAACATTGTCCTTTACTTGTTTGGAGAGTTCTTTGGTCTTCATGGCAGTGTTTGTTTAGTGGTGCCCCTTGCTTAGGCATTGCAGCCTCTGGGGCCTTTTAAAAATGTGTGTATATGTAGTGACAGATCATGTGACACTTAGATTGCACACAGGTGGACATCATTTCACAAATTATGTGACTTCTGAAGGTAATTGGTTGCACCAGAGCTTTTTATGGGCTTCATGACAAAGTGGGTGAATACATACGCACATGCCAATTATCATTTTTTTATTTCTGAAAAATAGTTTTATATATATATTTTTCTAATTCTACTTCACCAACTTAGACTATTGTGTTCTGATCCATCACATATAATTCAGATTAAAAAAAATATTGAACTAAAGGCTGTAATGTAACAAAATAGGTAAAAAGCCAAGGGGGTGAATACTTTTGCAAGACACTGTATAGGTGATGAGTAGTTCTTTTGCCTTTACCAGCCCCAGTTTTCTTAAACCAAGCAGACCTATGGGTACTTGGTTGTTCCAATGTCTTAGAACACAATGCAATTGTTCCTGGCCAGATGGCACTAGAACTGAACAAATAAGACAAGGAAGGGTACTTGTAGTCTAGATCAGTGTTTCTCAACTCCAGTGCTCAAGGCGCCCCAACAGGTCATGTTTTCAGGTTTTCCATTATTTTGCACAGGCGATTTGATCAGATTCACTGCCTTAGTAATTACCACAGCCGTTTTAACTGAGGGAAATCCTGAAAACATGACCTGTTGGTGCGCCTTGAGGACTGGAGTTGAGAAACACTGGTCTAGATGGTTGGTCAAGCAGAAGACAGTGTCTGGTAGGGTAATTCAACAGTTTTGAGGTCAGGGCAGGTAGTGCGCAAGAATAATCCAGTAGACCGGTTTGAGGTCAAATCAGGAAACGATCCAAAAGAGTAGTCAAGATACAAGGCAAGGGTCAGCAGCGATAAATCCAAGCAACAAGTAACACAGCAGGCAGACCACAACAGGTGGGGATCTAGATAGCAGATGCTATCACAAGACCAGAGCCCTGGGCTTGTGATGTTTAAAAAAAGCGCTGCAGCACCGCAGCCAATCTGACTAGAGGGTCAGGAACAGTAAGAGCCGCAGTGTTGCCTAATAACTGCATTATAATTGAGGGACCTGAGGGTGATGCAGCACAACCAGCCAATGAAGAAGGAGGTGGCAAAGAAGATGCAGGCCAGGCCTGGAAGGCCTGACTCAGGCTTCAACATTTTAGTCATTTTCACTTTGGCTTACTTGACTTCTGGTTATGAAAGGGTTAAAAAAACACCATTCTAAAATGTTATGTAGCAATACCACCGCAGGGGCCGCTGGTTTAAGATTTGGGTCTGCCGTTACCTTACTGTTCACCACGTCCGTCCTAGAGGTCTTCCTTGAAGAGTTTCTCACAAATGTCTGCACCAAACACTTAGGCCTCGTACACACAGCCGAGAATCTCGTCAGGAAAAAACCCGTTGTTTTTCCTGACGAGATTCTTGAACAAGAAACTTGTCCCGGCCGAGTGTACAGACGTACGATTCAAAAGAACCGCCGTTCTTTTGAATGGCACGAATGCGGTGATGTCATAGACTACGACGAGCGTGCGCTCGTCACATTCGATGCCATTGCCGCCATCTTGCTACACCCTACCTATGCCTAGGAAGCTACCTCGCATGCGTCAAAGTCATTTAAAGCATGCGCGGGTTTCCACGGCGACAGGTAATTGTACACACTCTTGGGTTTCTCGTCGGGAAACAGGCCGACAAGAATCCCGACGAGAAAATAGAGAGCAGGTTCTCTATTTTTCTCGTCGAGATTCTGGCCAGTTTTCTTGAAGAGAAACCTGAAAGCCTCGTACACACGGCCGGTTTTCTCAGCAAGAAAGCTCTACCAGCAGTTTTCTTGTCGTTTCTTGGCGAGAAAACCGGCCGTGTGTACGAGGCTTAAGTCTTTTTTTCTCAAGGGTTTTATTAAAGAACTTCCAGACAGAGGGATGGAGGGTTGGGGGAGATTCAGGTACCTTGCTTGTGGATCACGGGTATTTTCCTAATCCAGAGGACCAACAGCTTCCACACCGGATCTAACCACCACCGGATAGGCCTATCTCACTGACCTAGCAGCCGGTGTGAGCTCGTTCAAAAAGTCTCTGCCACAGACTTGTGTAACCACACACTTGGTAAAGTTCCGAAACACAACAAACAGTGCCAGGATCTTTCAGCCAGGCCGGCAGCACTGTGAGGTAGATTCTTGATCCGGATGTGTCCTCCAATTGAGTCCTCAATTGCTTGGTCCCTTCCAGCAGGCAAGGCGACACAGGACCATCTCTGGATCAGTAGGCCCCAGCAACTCCTGGGCCTACTCTTAGTAACAGAGCCTCGGGGGTCTGCAGGCCCCGAGACAGAAAAACTGCTAACGCATCCCTGAGGCCAGGAGGGCCGTCAGGTCAGGATCGGAAGACCCCGCCAAAACGGTGTCTGCTCCTTAAGTACCCTCTCCCAAATGCACAGCGGAGTGACCAATCCCACTGAGCTGCTTCTGGGCAAGAGGTACCCAATACATTCAGCCTGCTGCATTTACAACCTTAACCTGTGGTGACAGCGGCACCCACAGTCAGGTGGAAAATGTGCAACTCAGCTGAACTGGAACAGAGACCCATAATTTGGTACAATTATTCTGAGCTAACTACAGCTCAGACAACTAAATTTACACTAGCGCCTACCAATAGGAGCGGGGCGCTACCGTTGTAATGAATTTAATTTGATGGGTAGAAGTACCCCATGAACATGAGTGAAGTACCCCCTGGGATACACATATTACTGGTTCGGAATGTAGGCTACAGACCAGTAGAAATCTATGGAGAGTAGAGTGACAAATAGAGCTCTGCAGTGTGCTGCCTCTCTTTTCACAGGCTGAGAGATTAAAAAAAGATCAGGTGCCCTCCCTTACGAGACAGGGCTGTGCTGTTTGGCAGAGCTGTGTAAATTTCAGGACTGGATGGGCAGAAATACAAATCCACTGGCAGGTAAAACAGCTCTGTATTTCATTATATGTATTCAGCTTTAACTCTGCCACTTCTAAAAATACTAAACAGCAAGTTCCACCTCTGCCAGTTAGATAAAGTCCAAAATTTTGACACCCCCTCCCCCCAGTGTTTACATATGAAGCATTTACTGAAAGTGATCACGTGATTTAGGAGAAATTGAGTTAAAAATAAAGCTTGAACCAACAAACGCAGCAAAACAGAATAAAACAAATTACCATTCTGATTAATGCAAAGGCAAGCCAAGTTGTATTCCAAATGTTGGTAAGTCTACAAACCTAGCATATCAAGTAAATCAGTTCTGAAAATAAAATAAAAAACGACACCAATCTGGACCGCTAGCAGCTCACCAAAGCAGTTACTATCCACAGTATCCAATCACATTACTTGCTTCATTTTCTCCATTGTTTTCCAGTTTTTGGTAATTTTCCCTATGATCAGTTCAAGAGTCTACTAAAAAATATGGATGAAGTCCACTGTAAATCATCACAGATAATTTATTACTCTCAGGTTAATGAACCCATCAGATAAGTGGACAAGTTGTATGAGGGCCATCTGGGTCACAGTTCTGCCCATTTGCTGGTGTTGGGTTTTAGTGTTTCAGTTCAGCTTCTACCCTCTCAGTTTCCACCAAGTCTCAGTGCTAGCTCCACCCTTTCTCTAGTGTTGAGTCTCAGTGCTAGCTCCACCCTTTCTCTAGTGTTGAGTCTCAGTGCTAGCTCCACCCGTTCTCTAGTGTTGAGTCTCAGTGCTAGCTCCACCCGTTCTCCAGTGTTGAGTCTCAGTGCTAGCTCCAGCCTTTCTCTAGTGTTGAGTCTCAGTGCTAGCTCCACCCTTTCTCTAGTGTTGAGTCTCAGTGCTAGCTCCACCCGTTCTCTAGTGTTGAGTCTCAGTGCTAGCGCCAGCCTTTCTCTAGTGTTGAGTCTCAGTGCTAGCTCCACCTTTTCTCTAGTGTTGAGTCTCAGTGTTAGCTCCACCTTTTCTCTAGTGTTGAGTCTCAGTGCTAGCTCCACCCTTTCTCTAGGGTTGAGTCTCAGTGCTAGCTCCACCCCTTTTCTATACCGTCTCACCGGTGTTGGGCATTGGGAAGGCCCTACCCTCTAACCAGTGTTGGGTCTCAGTACTAGCTGCACCCTTTCACCAGTGTTGGGTCTCAGTGCTAGCTCCACCATTTCATCCATTTCATCTTCTAACAAGAAACATTTTTTTAAGCTGTGCCACGGAATGAATAAAACAAAAATATATCAGATTCTATAAAAGACAGCTGCTATCCTATTTATTTTTTTCAAATATAATTTTTATTAATGCCCAACATGGGCTAAAACAAATCGGTACAAACATACAAAAAGGGACATACCAAAAAAACAATAAAAAAGAGAAGAAAGAAAGAGGGGGGGACGGGACATTATCAACATCATCACAAGGAGGAAGGAAAAAGACAGGGTTTATGTACATTCTCCCCAAATTTTGTTGCATATCTATCGACAAGTACCCCTGTAAGTGACACTGTGGGGCTGGGGGCCCTCTCCCTCAATAAGTCCTCCAGTCAGAGATGACGAAGGCCGAAAGGCCTCGGCCACTCCTTGTCTCCGCACCCCCGTCCCCCCCAGCTGCCCCCCACCCCATCCGGGCGGAGCTCCATCTCCAGAGGCGGGGGGTCGGGAAGGGATGGGGGGGCCCCAAGTAGGGAAAAGGGGGGGGAGTGGACAGGGAGAAGGGAGGAGGGACAGACACGGGGAGGGTATCGGGAAGCCCTGTTTGAGTCAGGGCGGCGCCTGAGTTCGTCTGTATGTGAAATAATAGCTTCTCCAAGAAGTCCTTAGGGTGATACCTTCTGACGAGAAGATGAACTGGTGCCATGACGCCCATGTCTCTTTATATTTGTCTTATTATTGTCTCGCAGTGAGCATTAAGTCTTCCATTTTACTAATGTCCTCTACCCTTTGGATCCAGCTAACTACCGTTGGAGGGGTTTGACTTTTCCATTGGAGTGGGATAGAGGATTTAGCGGCATTCAACAAGTGGCGCACAATAGATTTTTTGTATCTCTTAGGTGACATTGTGTTTACATTTAGTAAGAAGAATGCCGGGTCATCTGGAATAGTGTACTATTCAGTAAACTTCTGAATGGTAGTTCTGACTGTAGACCAAAAATAGGACAGCTTCGAGCATGACCAGAATATGTGCAGCAACATACCCCTGTCCCTCTGGCACCTCCAGCTGAGGTGTTCGGGTAGTAGGTTTGTAGGGCGTGTGGGGTCAAATACCACCTCGTCATGAGCTTATAATTTGTTTCCTGTATTTTTGTACATATGGAAGATTTCAGGGCAAATGTTAAGATACGCTGGGTCTGGTTCGGAGTGAATGTACAGTTTAGATCTCTTTCCCATTTATTCAGATAGGACAAGTGTGTGCTTTCCCTCGGGGAATGCTATCCTATTTTGATGTAAACATCAAACCACTAATATCCAAAGAATAAGGACAGCGCTATCACTCTTATCCTGGTGTGTTCACGTACTCTAAACTTATATACCATATAAATATAAAGTGCAAGTTAACATGTGCCAAAATTCAATTCATACAATTTAAGAAATTAATATATGCAATATAAACATTTATAAATAAATAAATATACATTATAAAGTGCAAAAGTCAAAATCTCATGCAAAAGCATGCGTAGCAAAAAAATTCTAATGCCGCGTACACACGACCATTTTTTTATGATGAGAAAAATGCAGTTTTTTAGATTGGTCGTGAAAAACGGTTGTCTGTATGCTCCATAGCATTTTTCGCGACGAGAAAACTGCCCGAAAAAAAATTAGAACCTGCTCTATTTTTTCTCTTCGTTTTTCACGCCGTTCTTTTTCACGTCGTGAAAAACGGTCGTGTGCATGCTTTTACGAGGGGAAAAAAATCACGCATGCTCAGAATCAAGTATGAGATGGGAGCGCTCGTTCTGGTAAAACTAGCGTTTGTAATGGAGATAGCACATTCGTCACGCTGTAACGGACTGAGGAGCACGAGGCTGAAAAGCGCAGATCGTCTCTCACCAAACTTTACTAACACGTGGATCAGCAAAAGCAGCCCAAAGGGTGGCACCATCCGAATGGAACTTCCCCTTTATAGTGCCGTTGTACGTGTTGTACGTCACCGCGCTTTGCTCAAGCGTTTTTTTTTTCATGAACGTGTGTATGCAAGGCAGGCTTGAGAGGAATCACAACGAGAAAAACTTCATTTTTTTGCATGACATGAATAACGGTCGTGTGTACGCGGCATAAGAATCCAAAAAATCCCTTTGCAGTGTAAACCTCATGCAAACACAATTATAAGTTCATAATATAAAAAAAACATACCAGTAATATAAAAAATAAATCAAATGCAAAAAAAGTTCATATACTGAATCCTTGACAGTCCCAAGTGATATCAAACGTGCAATATCCCCAATGAGGCAGCAAATATCAAGAAAATATATTCTAGGTAACCTATTAACCCAAATTCTTCTGATCAGTGCCAAACACCCAGTGTTATTCACCACCAAAAGTCCTAAATGAACTCTCCAGAGCTCAATGCTGGTAAAACTATAAACCAGCCAATGCGCATAGCGTTCACAGAAGGAGACCTGTAGCTTTATACTCTTCACTCCAATAGACACCTCCCGATGACACACTCATATGTTTTAGAGATGATGCAGGAAACAACAGGAAAGGAAGCTTCTACAGCAACCCATATTGATATTAATAAAGCATGAATTATCGTGTGAAACACGTCTACCTATCTTTTCCCTCCCCTGCTTTATCAGTGTAGCGGGTGTCAAATTTAGAGGGGCGTATCTGGGCTATAGATGGCCCAGATACCTTGATTTTTAGGGATTTATGGACACTTTGGAGTGTGGGAGGTATGAATGGTGTCATGTTCCCTGCGGACCCTAGGTGGCGCTGTCACCTGGGACCGGGGTTGAACTGCCATTCTAGCGCCGTGCCCTTTGTGTCCTCTCGCGGCAGTAGTAAAGCGGGACGGGGAGCCCGCTGTGCCTGCTGGGAGAGGATATAAAGGGGGCGGACATCTTGCGCACGAGGTCCATTCCCCAGGCACCTTCAGCCTGGGGGCTGCTGCGGTTCGTCTGTGCCCAGGCACCCTTGGCCTGGGTGCGTGGAGTCGAGTTCCATCCCAGGCACCTTCAGCCTGGGGTGAGGTACTTTACAAGGAGGCCTGGGGCCCAGTACCTTCGACTGGGTCCCGCGAGGGCGAAGCATTCCTAAGGTGCCCCCGGTATTGGGTGCCTGAATCCAGGGCGTAAGGGACCGGAGAGGTGACTCTCCCGTAGAGCCAGTGCAGCATTTTGCCGGTGCCGGTGTGGGCCTCTGGTGACCGTCCGGATGGAAGTCTTCCTCTGACAGGGGTCGTTTGTCCTAACGGAGGTATTTCATGTTCTCATGGTCTGTGACAGAGACCCATCTTCATCAGGTCAGTGGCAGGCCTCATCTAAGGCCTGTGGCAGAGGCCTCAACGTTCACCCAGGTCTGTGGCAGGGACCAAATTCACAGTCAGTGGCAGCGACTGTGCGCCAAGCCTGTTTGCACTAAACGGAACAGGAGAGACTTTATTCACTAAGTTGTGCCTGGACCTACTCTTTCCCGCACCCTGTCTGTTCTTTTAAAGTTCAACCAGCCTACCTATTGATCAAAGCAAATAAAACAGTGTTGGACTTTTTATTGGTGTGGAACTCGTGTTACTGGAAGCTAAGTGTCCCTGTCTGTGACAGTGGCAATCATCCTCCATAGGAGAAGCTGAGGCTCCGGCCTAAAACGCAGCCCCGAAGGTAAACGGTTAGCTCATATCTCTGCATATTACATCAGAGAGCCGAGCTGGTGGTGTACATCTTTCCCCCTTCTCCCAGATACCCCTAGACGAGTCATACAGCCATAAAGAGAGGGGAGAAGGGGGTGAGACCGCTACACGTGGGGGCTCCAAGTCTGGGATTTGTGTTTATGTAATGGAGCCGAAGCTATCAGAGTTTTAACTTTGCTGCCCAGAAGAGTTCCGAGTAGGTCGGCCATATTGGCCACTGCGCACACCCTACCTGCACAGTTCGTGGGCGTGACATGGAGAAAGCCTGCGAACTAGTGCGCCAAAAGGGAGGAGTCCGGCCATGTAAAGAGGTACACGTGGGGACTTTGGCGCCAGTTATGCAGTGGGCGATGGAGCAGCAATCAGTCACCATGTTCAGCAATGCCTTGTGGGTTCCAGTCTCTAATACTACGAGGATGACTTCAACTGCTGCTCCGATCACAGATACGGGGATTCGGCTCAAGCCCCGGGGACGATTCGCCTTGTACACCTGCAAGGATGTTGAGGCCCTGGGTATTATTTGTCCCGGATGTTCGGAACTGGTGGTACAGTTAAAGCCATTCGGGCGCTGTGAGGCCTGTGGGGAGTTCACGTTTGAGGTGGAGCAATCCATAGAGAGACCTTGGGTCTTCCACCTCAGCCCTACATCAGGCGCCACCACTCAACAAGGAGAAGTCAATGCTTGGACAGCCATCCCTACGCGCACTGTGGAGACCTCCGTGGAGGTCGCAAACAAAGAGATGGAGGATGCAAAATCCGGAGATGCTGCTTTGGTCACCACAGTTTCCCTACTTCCAGCGCCAACAAGGAAGGTTGGTCTTGTGAGAGCTTCCAGCGGCCGAGATGGAGGACAACCCCTGCGCTTGCCTGGCCCGGATGGATCCGGTAGGAAGAGTCCTGGACATCCCTTCACAAGTTTGGGTCGAGGTAAGCCAGGAAACGGGACTTGGTGTTGGGACGGAGGTGTCGGGGATTCACGGCCCCTTGAGCCCATGGGTAGGAGTGATTCGGTGTCCACTACCAACTACCTGCCCGCGGAGGAGTGTGACACCTCTGACCTGGAGTCGGTCTCTGATGTGGGAGATGACGTCGTCATAGACAAACTATTTGCTGAGAAGGGCTGGGACAAGATGCCTCTCTCCTCATCCCGTGGAACCAGGGATCCACCTATGTCCACAGGGGATAGTACACTCCGGGTGGAGGCACCAGCGCCTGAGGAGGGACCCCGTCCCCTGCCTGCCCTTCAGTCCCAGGTGCCTCCTGCATCTACCACCGGGGACAAGAGACTGTCGCTGCGGGCACCTATGCCCAAATCAGAGGTGGTCAAGGCACCTCGCCATCCGGATTCGATCGTCCTGCCAGGCGAGGGAGACCGCTCTACTATGCCTCCCTTGTCTAGGCTACAACGTTTGTTCTGCCAGAAAGTCGCCAGTGAGTATGGGTGGGAGTACCCATACTTATCTAAGGAGCTGCTTTACGAAGTAGAAGTCTGCAGGGAACGTTGGTACAATGATTTCGTGTGGACACACATCAAAGTCCCACACGCACGCAGGTACCTTGCTTGTTCCCCAAAAGCGTCTCAGAGATTCAAAGACTGCAAGGCAGAGTGGATGTTGGGTCGGCACATTCATGCAGACAAGGTGCTGATTCAAAGGAAAGAAGGAGAAGATGTTGAATACAATTTGGAGACTGTTGATCAACATTTAAAACCCCTTGTCTTGCCGCATCCCAGATTCTACCTGTAGGAGAAAAGACTCCTTTCCCTTGTGCCTTTAAAATTTGCTGAACTTTCCGGGGTTTGTTTTTCCTTCCCGGAAACCCAGGAACTGTACCCGAGTTTAACGGGTGTTGTGCTCTTTGGAGGAATGGGGAACTGTTGCTGTTGTTTTCTCCCTTCTTCCCTCCCGCAAAGTAATCATGGACTTTGGGGTAGTTAGGGCCAAAGTACACAGAGGAAAGTTTCGTTCCAGGATTCAACAAGTGTCTTTACCGTGGCACTGTCACTAGGTGGCAGTGTTGCGCACCGTTATTCACTTTACACCACACACTTCTTGGAAGGAAGGGATTTCTCTTCGGAGAGATGTTTTCGTTCCAACGACCACACATGTGTCAGGAAATTTGTGTGTTTAACTTTCTTTTGTCCCCTCTGCAGGAGAACGTCTGTCAAGACCGCTGAGAATAGGGCGGGTCTTAGTTAGTGATGTGGGCGGGGGAAAATGTCAGTGGTGATATGTATGCTGTTATGTGTTGTTTCCCTTTTCCTTTTCCTTTCCATGTCAGGTTCAAGCACAACTACCAGTTTTTTCAAATTTACATTTTTTTGCGCATTTTTGAAGCAGTCTCTGGATTGGGTTTATGTTGGCTCCCTTTGGGGCATGACTTGATCCAGACACTGGGGACCAGTGTCAAATTGCTGGGGGGAGAGTGTAGCGGGTGTCAAATTTAGAGGAGCGTATCTGGGCTATAGATGGCCCAGATACATTGATTTTTAGGGATTTATGGACACTTTGGAGTGTGGGAGGTATGAATGGTGTCATGTTCCCTGCGGTCCCTAGGTGGCGCTGTCACCTGGGAACGGGGTTTAACTGCCATTCTAGCGCCGTGCCCTTTGTGTCCTCTTGCGGCAGTAGTACAGTGGGGCGGGGAACCCGCTGTGCCTGCTGGGAGAGGATATAAAGGGGGCGGACATCTTGCGCACGAGGTCCATTCCCCAGGCACCTTCAGCCTGGGGGCTGCTGCGGTTCGTCTGTGCCCAGGCGCACTTGGCCTGGGCGCGTGGAGTCGAGTTCCATCCCAGGCACCTTCAGCCTGGGGTGAGGTACTTTACAAGGAGACCTGGGGCCCAGTACCTTCGACTGGGTCCCGCGAGGGCGAAGCATTCCTAAGGTGCCCCCAGTATTGGGTGCCTGAATCCAGGGCGTAAGGGACCGGAGAGGTGACCCTCCTGTAGAGCCGGTGCAGCATTTTACCGGTGCCGGTGTGGGCCTCTGGTGACCGTCCGGATGGATGTCTTCCTCTGACAGGGTACGTTTGTCCTAACGGAGGTATTTCATGTTCTTATGGTCTGTGGCAGGGACCCATCTTCATCAGGTCAGTGGCAGGCTTCATCTAAGGCCTGTGGCAGAGGCCTCAACGTTCACCCAGGTCTGTGGCAGGGACCAAATTCACAGTTGATGGCAGCGACTGTGCGCCAAGCCTGTTTGCACTAAATGGAACAGGAGAGACTTTATTCACTAAGTTGTGCCTGGACCTACTCTTTCCCACACCCTGTCTGTTCTTTTAAAGTTTAAACAGCCTACCTATTGATCAAAGCAAATAAAACAGTGTTGGACTTTTTATTGGTGTAGAACTCGTGTTACTGGAAGCTAAGTGTCCCTGTCTGTGACAGTGGCAATCGTCCTCCATAGGAGAAGCTGAGGCTCCGGCCTAAAACGCAGACCCGAAGGTAAACGGTTAGCTCATATCTCTGCATACTACATCAGAGAGCCGAGCTGGTGGTGTACATCCTTCCCCCTTCTCCCAGATACCCCTAGACGAGTCATACAGCCATAAAAAGAGGGGAGAAGGCGGGTGAGACCTCTACATCAGCATTGGTTGTTTTTATGGATTTTGTACAGGAATAAAGCCATTTTTGCAAGGATCGAGTGTGCAGCCGTCCTATCTTTTGTGTTCTATGAGTCTGCAGCAGTGGCAGGGTGTGCACCTCATCCGTATGCAGTCTGAGCATTGCAGCCGGAGAAGATCACCTGTGAGCAGCAGCTTTTCTCTACCCTCTCTCCAGTGTTGGATCTCAGTGCTAGGCGCACCCTTTCTCCAGTGTTGGGTCCCAGTGCTAGGCGCACCCTCTCTCCAGTGTTGGATCCCAGTGCTACACGCACCCTTTTTCCATTGTTGGGTCCCAGTGCTAGGCGCACCCTTTTTCCAGTGTTGGGTCCCAGTGCTAGGCGCACCCTTTCTCCAGTGTTGGGTCCCAGTGCTAGGCGCACCCTTTCTCCAGTGTTGGGTCCCAGTGCTAGGCGCACCCTTTTTCCATTGTTGGGTCCCAGTACTAGGCGCACCCTTTTTCCAGTGTTGGGTCCCAGTGC
This sequence comes from Rana muscosa, assembly GCA_029206835.1. Classification (NCBI taxonomy): domain Eukaryota; kingdom Metazoa; phylum Chordata; class Amphibia; order Anura; family Ranidae; genus Rana; species Rana muscosa. The sequence continues at coordinate 16,741,694 of CM055125.1, read as the reverse complement.
TAGGCGCACCCTTTCTCCAGTGTTGGGTCCCAGTGCTAGGTGCACCCTTTCTCCAGTGTTGGGTCCCAGTGCTAGGCGCACCCTTTCTCCAGTGTTGGGTCCCAGTGCTAGGCGCACCCTTTCTCCAGTGTTGGGTCCCAGTGCTAGGCGCACCCTTTCTCCAATGTTGGGTCCCAGTGCTAGGCGCACCCTTTCTCCAGTGTTGGGTCCCAGTGCTAGGCACACCCTTTCTCCAGTGTTAGCCGTATCCCCTCTCCAGTGCTGGGTCTCACTGCTAAGTGCACCCTCTCTCCAGTGTTGTATCTCAATGCTAGCTCCTCCTTCTCTCCAGTGTTAAGCATCACTGCTGGGCCATCCTGCTCTCCTGTGTTGCATCTCAGTGCTAGCCTCACCCTCTTTCAAGTGTTGGGTCTCAGTGCTAGCCTCACCCTCACTCCAGTATTGGCTCTCAGTACTATCCCCGTCCTATCTCCAATGTTGGGTCTCAGTGCTAGCATAGCCTCCTCTCCAGTGCTGAGTCTCAGTTCTAGCCCTTCCTTCTCTCCATTGTTTGGTCTCAGCTCTAGGCCCACCTACTTTCCAATGTGGGGTCCCTCCAGTGTTGGGACAGTGCTAGCATCACCCTCTTTCCAGTGTTGGGTCTCAGTGCTAGCCTCACCCTTTCTCCAGTGTTGGGTGTCAATTCTAGCCCCACTCTCTCCAGTGTTGAATCTCAATGCTAGGCCCACCCACTTGCCAGTGTTGGGTCAATGATAGCCTCATCCTCTCTCCAGCATTGGGTCAGTGCTAGCCTCACCCTCTCTCCGGTGTTGGGTCTCAGCACGAGCCTCACCTATTCTTCAGTGTTGAGTATCATAATTGCCAGCCCCATCCTATGTCCAGTATTGGGTCTCAGTGCTAGAATAACCCACTTCTCCAGTGTTGGGTCTTAGTACTAGCCCCTCCTTCTCTCCAGTGTTTAGTCTCAGCAATAAGCCAACCCACTTTCCAATGTTGGGTTCCTCCAGTTTTAGGCCAGTGCTAGCCTCACCCACTTTCCAGTGTTGGGTGTCAGTGCTAGAAACACCCTCTCTCCAGTGTTGGATCTCAGTGCTAGACCCTATAGGGGAGATTTACTAAAACTGCTGCACACAGAAACTGGTGCAGCTGTGCATAGTAACCAATCAGCTTCTAACTTCAGCTTGTTTAATTAAGCCCTTAACAATATAACCTATAAGCTGATTGGTTACTATAAGCTGGACCAAATTCTGTTCTGTGTGCACCAGTTTTAGTAAATCTCCCCACTCTGTGTTCAGTGTTGAGTCTTACTGCTAGCTCATCATTCTCTCCAGTGTTGCATGTCAGTGTTAGGCTCACCAGCTCGCCTCCAGTTTTGGACTTTAGTGCTAGCCTGACCTTTCTACAATGTTGGGTGTCTGCTAATCTCACCTTCTCTTCATTGTTAGGTCCAGTGCTGTATTATGGCCTAGGCCATGGATATGCAATTAGCGGACCTCCAGCTGTTGCAAAACTACAAGTCCCATCATGCCTCTGCCTCTGGGTGTCATGCTTGCTACTGTCAGAGTCTCGCTATGTCTCATTGGACTTGTAGTTTGGCAACAGCTGGAGGTCCGCTAATTGCATATCCCTGGCCTAGGCCGACAAGGCCCAGGCCTAGGGCGGACTTTGCGGGGGGCGGCCAAAAAGCACCCCCCCCACTAGCACATATCTTCTTTCCTCTCAAATCACTCCCCAGCACATATCCCCAATACCCCTTCTCCCCCCAATTTAAAAGATGCTCTGCCCCTCCCCACCCTGTCCTCATCCCACCCTGTCCCTCTGTCCTCATCCCACTCTGTCCCTCTGTGCTCATCCCACCCTGTCCCTCTGTCCTCATCCCACCCTGTCCCTCTGTGCTCATCCCACCCTGTCCCTCTGTCCTCATCCCACCCTGTCCCTCTGTCCTCATCCCACCCTGTCCCTCTGTACTCATCCCACCCTGTCCCTCTGTCCTCATCCCACTCTGTCCCTCTGTCCCTATCCCACCCTGTCCCTCTGTCCCTATCCCACTCTGTCCCTTTGTCCTCATCCCACCCTGTCCCTCTGTCCTCATCCCACCCTGTCCCTCTGTCCTCATCCCACCCTGTCCCTCTGTCCTCATCCCACCCTGTCCCTCTGTCCTCATCCCACCCTGTCCCTCTGTGCTCATCCCACCCTGTCCCTCTGTCCTCATCCCACTCTGTCCCTCTGTCCCCATCCCACCCTGTCCCTCTGTGCTCATCCCACCCTGTCCCTCTGTCCCCATCCCACCCTGTCCCTCTGTGCTTATCCCACCCTGTCCCTCTGTCCCTATCCCACTCTGTCCCTTTGTCCTCATCCCACCCTGTCCCTCTGTCCTCATCCCACCCTGTCCCTCTGTCCTCATCCCACCCTGTCCCTCTGTCCTCATCCCACTCTGTCCCTCTGTGCTCATCCCACCCTGTCCCTCTGTCCTCATCCCACCCTGTCCCTCTGTCCTCATCCCACTCTGTCCCTCTGTCCCTATCCCACCCTGTCCCTCTGTCCCTCTGTCCCTATCCCACCCTGTCCCTCTGTTCTCATCCCACCCTGTCCCTCTGTCCCCATCCCACCCTGTCCCTCTGTCCTCATTCCACCCTGTCCCCCTGTCCTCATCCCACCCTGTCCCTTTGTCCTCATCCCACCCTGTCCTCATCCCACCCTGTCCCCCTGTCCTCATCCCACCCTGTCCCCCTGTCCTCATCCCACCCTGTCCCTTTGTCCCCATCCCACCCTGTCCCTCTGTCCCCATCCCACCCTGTCCCTCTGTTCTCATCCCACCCTGTCCCTCTGTTCTCATCCCACCCTGTCCCTCTGTCCTCATCCCACCCTGTCCCTCTGTCCTCATCCCACCCTGTCCCTCTGTCCTCATCCCACCCTGTCCCTCTGTCCTCATCCCACCCTGTCCCTCTGTCCTCATCCCACCCTGTCCCTCTGTTCTCATCCCACCCTGTCCCTCTGTACTCATCCCACCCTGTCCCTCTGTTCTCATCCCACCCTGTCCCTCTGTTCTCATCCCACCCTGTCCCTCTGTCCTCATCCCACCCTGTCCCTCTGTCCTCATCCCACCCTGTCCCTCTGTCCTCATCCCACCCTGTCCCCCTGTCCTCATCCCACCTGTCCCTCTGTCCTCATCCCACCCTGTCCCTATGTTCTTATCCCACCCTGTCCCTCTGTCCTCATCCCACCCTGTCTCTCTGTCCTCATCCCATGAAAACGACAGGGCGGGTCTTAAAAGGGAAGGGGTGCGTCATATATAAAGTAGGGGGTGCGCGAGTTCCATCAGGCCTAGGGCAGCACAAAACCTAAATACACCACTGGTTAGGTCTCAGTGCTAGCCCCACTCATCAGTGTTTATTCTTAGAGCTTGCCCACCCTTGTCCTCACTTCTGCCCACACTCTCTTTCTGGTGAGTTGGATCCCACTTCTATCCCCATCCTGTACCATGTGTTGGGTCTCAAGGATATTAGAATTACAGTTCATCCCATACACCACTCAGTCTTCAGGACTCTTTCTCCTTTGTAACCCCCATGAAGAGCTGTTTTACCGTAATCATCTTAACCATCATTGCCCATTGTTGTGCCCATTCTCTGCTATTGGCATGTAATACTTTTTCCAATAATCCCAAGGGGCTGATTGATAAACAGTTTAGCAAACATGGGGTTGCTGTCTATAGCAATCAGAGGTGACATTTCATTATTGAAAATAAAGGCCCTGATAGGTTAAGCTGGGTATCTGTTCCATGTCTGCACCGATTTGCTTCACTTAATTTTTTTATCAATTTTTGTGTGTGTCTCACAGTACAGCCCATGTGACAGATCAGAAGATCATTTCTCCGTCCAGAGATCCATTTATCACATGGATGATGACTCCATGCAAGCTTTGAGGCAGAGGGAATTAGAAAGAAGATATTTAGCCTTGTGCTTTATTCAGAACCAAGCCAGAAAACAGGGTAAGTTTTACTTCCATTTAAAAAAATAAACATTTACTGTCTGTATCCGTCTACTAAAGTGTACCTGTCACCTAATCATGCTCAAAACAATATATAGTTTTGAAAGTGCCTTGTGCCTCAGCAGTGTTACTAGATCCAATAATGTACAGCTAGTTTTTAATGAGCAGATACTTTGGGGTTGATTTACTAAAGGCAAATTGACTGTGCACTTTGCAAAGTGCAGTTGCACTCTGCAATTGTAGTTGCTCCAGAGCTTAGCAAATGAGGTAAAGCTTCACTTTGCAAAGAATACCCAAGGAAAATAAAAATAAAAATGCATTTTTGCTTGCACATGATTAGATGATTAGCTTCTTCTCATTTACTAAACTCTGGAGCAGTGTAACTACACTTTGCAAAGTGCAGTCTATTTGCCTTAGTAAATAAACCCCTTTGACTTATTTTTGCCAGCTTTACTTCAAACCGATATAAAAACACAAATTAATGCAGCTCTGTAAATTGTTAATGCATAATAAAGAGAGAAATTAGGCCCCCTTCCCTGCCAGTAGGGCTGTGCTATGTGGCAGAACTGTGTAAATTTCAGGACTGAATGAACAAAAATACAAATTGTTTGCTAGAAAAAACAGGTGCCTTATATGTGTTTCATCTGTGTATTTGGCAGTTTGCCTGAAGTCCAGATGTAAAGTAATTATTTCCCCTGATGTCCAGTGGACGTAACATGAGGGCAGTTTTAAATTCTTTTAATAAATGATCTATATTGGATTATACTATGTGGTTTTCTATGTCTTTGTGGAATTTTGACTACTGAGATAAGAAGGGGTGGAGTGAAGCCATTCTCCCAGAAGGGAATACTAACCTCCATGTGGGTAAATTTGATCTTACTGATTTTTATATAGTCAGAGTCCATCCAAAAAGGTAAATCCAGGTCCATTGAGTATGATATGGTGCACAAAGGGTGACTTCATGGAGAGAGCTTCCCATGCACACAGTGTGTAAAGAAAGGATTGCTTGTAATCCAGGTCTAACACACGTGAAGTTGAGCATGAAGAGTAAACACAAGATACATCAATAAGAACAAAGTGCAGATATCAAATATCACTTACTGTATATGGCAAGACCGATATGCGGATTTTCTTTTATATGAGATTTGGATTGAATTTTTATTTGTCGCTGAATTTTTATATGTGACTTCATAGGTTCTATTTTAAAAAATTTGCTGTGCGAATGCCTCAGCATTCATACAGCGGTTGCAAATAATCCTGAAAACATGTTTCATTCAAATGATCGTTAGCTACATCTAGTGCTCATAATGTGTTATTTTCCTGAAGTACCTCAATCCTACATACTGCATTATGGCCACCAGATGGAGCTGTGTCATAGATCACGTTAGACACATTACGGGGATTATTTGCAACATCTGTGCAAAATCTGAGACATTCCTACTGCTTGTTAAAAAAAAAAAGAACTATGAGTAAGGTGATGGTACCTATATTAGTGCAATAGCAAGACCACAGTTGAGTACTGTCCATGATACTGTTTTATTTGCACTAACACTTACATTCTTTGGAGGGTTAAGCTTTCAGGGGTCTACCAACTTCTTCTAGGTCCAAGCAGTACTCAAGCTTGTCCCAAAAATGTAACTGTTGCGAATAAAAAAAAAAAAAAAAGTATAGTGATCAGAACTCTACTGTGTTGGCTTTGGGAGGAATTAAGAGTATTTTTTTATGTGGATACTGTACATTGCATTATTTACTGTTTATAGTATATTGGTCACCTTAGAGGTATCGCTGCTTAACCACTTAAGACCCGGACCATTTTGCAGCTTAAAGACCAGGCCACTTTTTGCGATTCGGCACTGCGTCGCTTTAACTGACAATTGCGCGGTCGTGCGACGTGGCTCCCAAACAAAATTGGCAGCCTTTTTTTTCCACAAATAGAGCTTTATTTTGGTGGTATTTGATAAATTCTGCGGTTTTTATTTTTTGTGCTATAAACAAAAATAGAGCGACAATTTTGAAAAAAATGCAATATTTTTAACTTTTTGCTATAATAAATATCCCCAAAAAATATATAAAAAAACATTTTTTTTCCTCAGTTTAGGCCGATACGTATTCTTCTACATATTTTTGGTAAAAAAAATCGCAGTTGGCGTTTATTGATTGGTTTGCGCAAAAGTTTACAAAACAGTGGATAGTTTTATTTTTTTTTATTTTTTTTATTTTTTTTTACTAGTAATGGCGGCGATCAGTGATTTTTTTCGTGATTGCGACATTATGGCGGACACATCGGACACTTTTGACACCATTGTCATTTTCACAGCGATCAGTGCTATAAAAATGCACTGGTTACTGTGAAAATGACACTGGCAGTGAAGGGGTTAACCTAGGGTGACCAGACATCCCCGGTTTCAGGGGACAGTCCCCGGATTGAGGACACTGTCCCCGGACCAAGTCTGTCCCCAGTTTTGTCCCCGGATTGGATTTGAACAGGGGCTGGGGCAATTTCAAAGACAGTCAGTGCAGAATAATAAAAAAAAAAAAACTGAATTACACACCCCCGCTCCGCCGCTCCTACTAGGTTAGGGGGGTGTATTTTTTTCCATTATCTGTGCCCATTTCTCATGATCATGTGCTGGTCAGAGTGGAGGGAATATTTCAGGTGCATGCCCATTCAGCTCCGCTCGCATGTTCTGCCTTGGCTCAAGTCCCAGCCAACCACCTGCCTGCTTATCACCTTGCCTTCTTTGGTGGAGTGATCTTCCTCCGCTCTCCACCCAGTAGTAGCCGGAGCCCAGAGAATGAGACTTGAGAGACTGTGAGGCGGGCGGCGGCTGCTACGGGCAGAGAGTCACTGATTGCCACCATTACTAGTAAAAAAAAAGAAATATGTCCCCGGATTTCATTTTAAAAATCTGGTCACCTTAGGTTAACCAGGAGGGGGCGCTGTAGGGATTAAGTGTGCCCTGATGTGTTTTACTTACTGTGTGGGGGCGTGGCTTAGCGTGTGATGTCACTGATCATCGTTTCCTATGACAGGGAACAGACAATCAGTGACATGCTCACTAGGAAGCACGGGGAGAGGTTTGTTTACACTTACCTCTCCCCGTTCTTCCTCTCTGTGACCCGATTGCGGGACACCAGCGGCGATCGGGTCCGCTGTTCCCACAGGGACGGTCACGGAGAAGAGGACCGGGTCGCGAGCGCGCCCCGCTGGCGGGGCGCTCGCGACCCACGGCTGGGCTCTTAAAGGGGACGTACCTGTATGCCCATGTGCCCAACCGTGCCATTCTGCCGACGTACATCGGCGTGCGGCGGTCCTCATGTGGTTAAAGCTTGAGGCCTGCCACTCAAAAAAGTACCAAAACTTCCTTTAGAGCAGAGTTGTTTGTTTTGGCCAGAATAAACTTCAAGGGGAGTGCCTGAAAAAACACACTTAACTCACATTTCTAATGTGTTTTCTTGTATAGTAAGTAACTTTCTATTGGCTAAAAATAATAATAATAATAAAAAAAACACTTGCACAATTGCTTAAAAAGTGCTCGAAACATGGCCACAGACACTCAGCTCAGGAATAATGTGTCTCTTTTGCAAAATATCCAATATGGGGGGAAAGTTAAAGTATAACTAAAGGTAGAATTTTTTATTTTCATTTTGGATAGAGTAAGGGAGGGTTACAACCTCTTTCAAATGTATTTTTGCCATCTGTGTCCCATAGGGGAGATTTCCCTTCACTTCCTGTCCCATAGCCAAAACAGGAAGTTAGTGGAAATCCCTACAAAGTGAGGGAATCCTTGGTTGTCTCCAAAACTAGTGTCCCTATTGGAAGATTTACCCTCTATTTCTGTTCTTGTGACAAACCAAAATCTGAGATTTTCTTTCATTGTCCCTAACAGCAAGCAGGACAAAAAGAGAAGGTGAGACCGCTTAATGGGGACACAGACAGATATAAAAACCTGCAAGGGGCTCTAATCCCTCCCCATTCTATACAAATCTAAAAAAAAAGTTTTTCCTTTAGTTACACCTTAACCATTGATTTGCAAAGTAGCCCTCCCAAGTTAAAGGATAAGTTCACCTTTGGGAACATGTAGGCATGTGCAGTCTATCGTCTCCACTGTAGATGGCACTCAACGTAGCGGCATTGCAGTTGGAGGGAAAGATGGTTCCTCTCTGGTTTTCTGGGTCACTGGGTAAATGATCCGATTGGATGCTGCTACCCTATGTTACTCTGACAGCCATCTTGGGTCAGACAGAGCCTATATAAGCCTTGACTCCTAGGCTTGGAGGGCATTTCACGTGTGGGTAATTTAGGAACAGGTCCCCCGTCTGACAAGGACAGTGTTTAGCAGTGTGGAGAGGTTCCTGATGAGTAGACTCAGGATAGGGGCACACCATCCTTTTGGAGATCTCCCCATTTGGCAGATGCTATCTGAGACCTGCTCCGCTACACACCACTGTACCTTCTGTGAGTGTTTCTGGTCTTGTGCCTTCCTGCTGGGCTTGTTGTGAATTATTAGACTTTGAAAATAAAACAAGTTCTCTTTTCTGCAACTGGACTCTGAGTTAAGGTGACCAGATTTTTAAAATGAAATCCGGGGACATATTTTTTTTTTACAAGTAATAGCGGCAATCAGCGACTCTCTGCCCATAGCCGCCGCCGCCCGCCTCACAGCCTCTCAAGTCTCACTCTCCGGGCCCCAGCTACTACTGGGTGGGGAGTGGAGGAAGATCACTTCGCTAGGGAAGGCAAGGAGATAAGCAGGCAGGCGGCTGGTCGGGACCTGAGCCAAGGCAGAAGAACATGCGAGCGGAGCTGAATGGGCATGTGCCCGAAACTGAAGAAATATTCCCTCCGCTCCGACCAGCACATGATCATCAGAAAGGGGCACAGATAATGGAAAGAAATACACCCCCCTAAGATAGTAGGAGCGGTGGAGCGGGGGTTTGTAATTCAGATTTTTTTTAATTAATTCTGCACTGACTGTCTGTGAAATTGCCCCAGCCCCTGTTCAAATCCAATCCGGGGACAAAACCGGGGACAGACTTGGTCCGGGGACAGTGTCCTCAATCCGGGGACTGTCCCCGGAAACCGGGGATGTCTGGTCACCCTACTCTGAGTGTTTACTGCCATGCTGCACCTCCCCACAAACATGTTACATGTTTTTAAGGTGTAACATGTTTTTAAGGTGTAACATGTAACATGTTCCCACACCTGTATCTCTTCCGCCGATCTCCCTGCACCTGCTGTCACAATTTGAAAAAAGTGCGGCCATATGGAGCTTCACCCACATGGCCACATCATTTATTTACAAAGTTCTGTCAATGAATGCCTACAAGTATCGTCAACCTTTGCGGCTGATGGCTTGTAGTTCTCAATGAACAGCGAGGGTGCAGGTGAGCACTCTCGTAGGCTATTGATCTTCCTGCTCTCATGTAACTGCCTGCCCGCATTGGAGGTATGAGCAGACAGCTACACTGATGCCTAGTACACACGACCGGGATTGCCGACAGGAAAAGATCCATCGGAAATCCCGGGGGGGAAACCGAGAGCCTGCTCTCCAGTTTTCTTTCCATGCAGATGCTCGGTTTTCCCATTGAGAAAACTCCAATGAGAGCTTTTCCTCGGAAATCCCGACCGTGTGTATGCTCCATCAGACTTTTTCCCCCACAGGAAAACGGCTAAAAATGGCAGTTTTCTGGTGGAAAAAGTCAGACGGGAATTCCGGCGGGAAAAAACAGAGCTGGTTCTTTTTTTGGGGGGATTTCCGGCCAAAAGCTCTCTTTGCAGTTTTCCCGGTGGGAATCCTGGTCGTGTGTACAAGGCTTGAGAGTCTGCAGGAGCCACGATCAGCACCCATAAATCTGCTGATCGTGGCTTCAATGCTTTACAGGCTCCTAAGAGAATTTTTTTTTTTTTGTAAATGCACATTTTGTACCTGGGGAAAAAAAAGTGCTTTTATTTTATTTTTTCTTAAAGGTGAACTTATCCTTTAACTTCTTCTTTGCCGGACTCAGCGGGAAGCCTCTGCCTCTCATTGTCCATCGTCTGATTTCTGTCCATTTATTAGCGGTTAATAAAAAATTCCTTGTGCTTTCCACGGCTTTATTGTCCCATTTCCTCTCGATTTTCCTTTCTCATGCACCTCGCCGTGTAATCACGTCTCCCCGGGGGAACAATGAAGTCATCTCAGTGATGACATGGACCTTGTCATTAGTGGCTGAAGTATTCTGTCACCTTCCTGCTTGGAGAGGACCTGTCATCTCTCCTCTAAAGGGCTTGCAGTAATTTTGAATACTGAGTATGGTGAGGAAGCCGAGTTCCCTGAGACTCTGGATATCTCCAAGCTGTCAGCGGCCTCTCGTGATCTCTGTCCTTCCTTCTTCCTCTCAGGAGGATATGAATGGCCTATGTCACCGTGATATCCATAGTAAACCAAAACACTCCTGAAGCTAGTGCCAGTTTAGTAAAGAGCACCAAACCAGTACAAATATGAAGGTTAAAGGACTCGCTACTGATACAAACACAAGGATTTCCCACACTGCCACAATCAAAGGTCCTTTCTTGAAGTTATTTATTTATTCTGCATTATAGATAATGCAATATAGATAATACAGCAGGGAAGTCTAAGGCCGCATTCAAACTAGCACTTCTGCCTTTAGATGTTGTAAACAGAGGAGAACATCTGAGACGTAGAAACACCCTTTTTTGCTTGCCAGATGACTTTTGTTTAGATGTTCCTGCTTTAGGCCTCATGTACATTGGCCGTTTAACCCTGGCGCAAGAGATTGCAGCATTTGGGTGCAGGTGGAGGGCACTGGTGCATTGTCCAGCCCCAATGCCGGCAGCTTATAAAAACCCAGTAGTCCTCTCATTTAGGGCAGTAGCATACCTCTCAACTTTAGAACTTGGGAATGAGGGACACTTGAGGGAGATAGCGGCCTAAAACATAAGAGTGCATGGGTCTGGGGAGTGCCATGCACAAAATTCAATGCCCAGGAGTATGTAACACACAGATAACTGCAGTTAATGTCGGTTTAGGAGTATATAACTCACACAGAGCAGGGGACAGGAGTGTGTAATGCACAGAATGTAGGGGACAGGAGTGTGAAATGCACAGAATGTAGGGGACAGGAGTGTGTAATGCACAGAATGTAGGGGACAGGAGTGTGAAATGCACAGAATGTAGGGGACAGGAGTGTGTAATGCACAGAATGTAGGGGACAGGAGTGTGTAATGCAAAGAATGTAGGGGACAGGAGTGTGTAATGCAAAGAATGTAGGGGACAGGAGTGTGTAATGCACAGAATGTAGGGGACAGGAGTGTGAAATGCACAGAATGTAGGGGACAGGAGTGTGTAATGCACAGAATGTAGGGGACAGGAGTGTGTAATGCACAGAATGCAGGGGAAAGGAATGTGTAATGCACAGAATGTAGGGGACAGGAGTGTGTAATGCACAGAATGTAGGGGACAGGAGTGTGAAATGCACAGAATGTAGGGGACAGGAGTGTAAAATGCACAGAATGTAGGGGACAGGAGTGTGAAATGCACAGAATGTAGGGGACAGGAGTGTGAAATGCACAGAATGTAGGGGACAGGAGTGTGTAATGCACAGAATGTAGGGGACAGGAGTGTGAAATGCACAGAATGTAGGGGACAGGAGTGTGTAATGCACAGAATGTAGGGGACAGGAGTGTGTAATGCAAAGAATGTAGGGGACAGGAGTGTGTAATGCAAAGAATGTAGGGGACAGGAGTGTGTAATGCAAAGAATGTAGGGGACAGGAGTGTGAAATGCACAGAATGTAGGGGACAGGAGTGTGTAATGCACAGAATGTAGGGGAAAGGAGTGTGTAATGCACAGAATGCAGGGGAAAGGAATGTGTAATGCACAGAATGTAGGGGACAGGAGTGTGTAATGCACAGAATGTAGGGGACAGGAGTGTGAAATGCACAGAATGTAGGGGACAGGAGTGTAAAATGCACAGAATGTAGGGGACAGGAGTGTGAAATGCACAGAATGTAGGGGACAGGAGTGTGAAATGCACAGAATGTAGGGGACAGGAGTGTGTAATGCACAGAATGTAGGGGACAGGAGTGTGTAATGCACAGAATGTAGGGGACAGGAGTGTGTAATGCACAGAATGTAGGGGACAGGAGTGTGTAATGCACAGAATGTAGGGGACAGGAGTGTGTAATGCACAGAATGTAGGGGACAGGAGTGTGTAATGCACAGAATGTAGGGGACAGGAGTGTGTAATGCACAGAATGTAGGGGACAGGAGTGTGTAATGCACAGAATGCAGGGGACAGGAATGTGTAATGCACAGAATGTAGGGGACAGGAGTGTGTAATGCACAGAATGTAGGGGACAGGAGTGTGTAATGCACAGAATGCAGGGGACAGGAATGTGTAATGCACAGAATGTAGGGGACAGGAGTGTGTAATGCACAGAATGTAGGGGACAGGAGTGTGTAATGCACAGAATGCAGGGGACAGGAATGTGTAAGGCCCCTTTCACACGGGCGGATAGAATCAGGGCTGATCCTAGGGTCACAGGTGCCTGGGTGCAGAAATATTTCTGGCGCCCCCACATGGGCGTGGTCATCTTACCAATTCCTCCCCTTTACAAATGTTTCTATGGCAACAACTCCACCTCTCCATCTGCAAGCCCCATCAGTTTGCTTTGACAATAACTTAGTCAACGGCTTTGACAAGTCAAAATAAATGTTTTATTTATAGACAATTCTGTGTCAAGTGCTTGTAAATCAAATAGTGTAACAAAAAACCAAAAACTTGGAATATAAATATGAACTGAACAATATAACATTTTTGAACAGAAAATGAGGTAGCTGAAAATCTATAATTACAGATGCAGAATATGCAAGATAGATTGATTCTGTACGTTTTACATTTTCAATAAATACAATCACTAAAGTGCAAATAACAGATTTGAACCCCGAGACAGTGCCGGGCAGACGGCGAGCGGGCGGGTGGGGGTCACAGGGGCAGCATTTGATGACCAAAATTTTATCTTTGAGTTTACGTTTGTGAGTAGGTGATGGTTTAACCACTTGCCGACCGCTGCACGACAATATACGGCTGGGCATATTAATGTATGGGTACGTCGCCTTTAAGACGCGGCATTGTGTCCTTTAAGGCGTGCAAGCTCCGTTAGTGTGACCGCAGGTCCCGCGGACTCGATGTCCGCCGGGAGTCCCGCGATCGTCTCACGTAGAGGAAGAATGGGGAAATGCTGATGTAAACAAGCATTTCCTCGTTCTACCTAGTGACTAGGCGTGTGCATTTAGTTTCATTCCGAATCGAAATTCAGACGAATTTTCATTATTCGGACGTTCGGATGCATCCGAATTAACGAGTTACAATGCTAATGAATTCAACCGAATCCGAACGTTTCGAATCGAAAAACCACGACGAAATTCGAATCGAATTAGAAAAAAATTCTAGTCGAATCTAATTTGAAAACAATTAGAATAGAATCGAAAATATTGGAAAGAATCGAATAGAAAAACAATAGAACAGAATAGAATAAAATACAATATATATTATATTTTATTCTATTCTGTTCTATTTTTTTTCTAGTCTATTTTCTATTTCTATTCTAATCTTTTCTAATTGGAATTCGAAAAGTCGGTCGCATTCAAAAATATTTCAACCAAATTCGAAAATATTTCTACCGGATTTGATAATATTTCATCCGCATTCGTTAATATTTCAACCAAATTTGATAATTTTTCAACCGGATTCGAAATTATTCCAACCGAATAGAAAAGACCATGTTCCGACATTCGAATTTCGTATAGAATGAATTCAAATTCCAATTAGAAAAGATTAGAATATAAAATAGACTAGAAATAGACTAGACTAGGGAAATGGCTGCTAATAGTTTGCAGGAGACCTGCAAAAAAAATGAAATAGATACTAATAGTCTGCAGGAGATCTGCAAAAAAAATTATATAAATGCTAATAGTCTGCAGGAGATCGGATGAAAATAAATAGTAATCTGCAAAAAAAAAATGAAATAGATGCTAATAGTCTGCAGGAGATCTGCTGAAATAAAGGAAATGACTGCTCTAATGCAAAAAAAAAGAAAAATGAAATAGATGCTAATAGTCTGCAGGAGATCTGCAAAAAAATTAAATAGATGTTAATAAACTGCAGGAGATGTGATGGAAATAAATAGCATCTATTTCATTTTTTTTTTGCAGATTACTATTTATTTCCTCCTGCCGCGTCATGTCCTTGCAACACCAATCTCTGTAAAGAGTCACGGCTCTTTAACCATGTGATCGGCTGTGTCCAATCACAGCCGGTCACATGCAAACACGGAGATGCCGGTAATCGGCGCTCCTCGCCTAACACTGATAGGCATCTCCTCACAGAGGACAGAGGAAGAATGTAATCAGGGCACTGATCATCAGTGCCCTGATTACAATTAAGTGCCTACAAATGCAAGTAATGTGTGCCCAACACTGCCAGCAATCAGTGCCCACCTTTGCCCACAAGTGCCAGAAATCAGTGCCCACAAGTGCCAGCAATCAGTAGCCATTAGTGATGTCAGTCAGTGCTGGCTATCAGTGCTGCCCATCAATGCCCATTACTGCTGCCCATCAATGCCACCCATCAATGCCCCCGATCCGTGACGCCTATCTGTGCCCACCAGTATTAATACAGGGATGATGGTGCCATTAGATATTTGTGCACATATATGCTGACCTCTGTCCACTCCTTTTGACTATCTGTGCCCACCAGTGTCGCCTATCTGTGCCAACCAGTGCTGCCTATAAGTGCCCACCAGTGTCACCCATCAGTGCCGCCTATCTCAGTCTTCATCAGTGCCACATATCAGGGCCTCCTATCAGTGCCCATAAGTGTGGCATATTATTGTCTCCTCATCAGTGCCACCTAATCAGTGCCCATAAGTGTCGCCTCATCAGTGTCCATAAGTGCCACCTCATCAGTGCCCATAAGTGCAGCTTATCAGTGCCCATAAGTGCAGCCTCATCAGCGCCCATCAGTGAAGGAGAAAAATTACTTATTGACAAAATTTACTGACAGAAACTAAGAAAACATTATTTTTTTTCAAAATTTACTGTCTTTTTTTTTGTGGAAAATAACAAATCAAACGCCACCCCTTATCTGTGCACATAAATGAAGCAGAGTAAATACAATGTATCATTAATATTGTTATATTGTGTTTTTCACTGAGGCTGGAATCACACATGAGCAATTTTTAAGCCTGGATTCACACCTGTGCATTTTTAGTGCTTTTTGCATTCTGCAGATTTGCACTACAGAACGTGTTCCCTAGGAAACCATGTTAAATGGACTGTAGTAGTGCAAATCAGCAAAATGCAAAAAGCACTAAAACCGCATAGGTGAGAATCCAGCCTAATGCCGTATACACACGATCGGAATTTCCGACAACAAAACCGTGGACTTTTTTCAACGGATGTTGGCTCAAATTTGTCTTGCATACACACGGTCGCACAAATGTTGCTCGGAAATTCCGATCGCCAAAAACGCGGTGACGTACAACACTACAACGAGCCGAGAAAAATGAAGTTCAATGATTCCGAGCATGCGTTGAATTGATTCCGAGCATGCGTAGGATTTTTGTGCGTCGGAATTGGATACACATGATCAGAATTTCCGACAAGAACTTTTGTTGTTGGAAAAATTGAGAACCTGCTCTCAAACATTTGTTGTTGGAAATTCCGACAGCAAATGTCTGATGGAGCCTACACACGGTCGGAATATCCGACCAAAAGCTCACATCAAACATTTGTTGTCGGAAATTCTGATCGTGTGTACGCGGCATAAGACTATTTCAGGTCGTTCTTTTAGCATTTTTGTGCACATAAAGAAGCATTTTAGAAGTGCATTTCAAGCATTTACATGTGTATTAAAGTGTAGCGCCCTACTCCTGTTGGGTATGCGCTATGTTTTAAATTTAGTTATCTGAGCTGTAGTTCAGCTCAGAAGGATTAAGCTAAATTGTTGGCTCTGTTTCAGTCTAGCTGGGTTGCGTGTTTTCCACCTGACAGTAGGTGTCACTGTCACCACAGGTCAGGGTTGGAAACGCAGCAGGCTAGGTGTATTGGCTATTCCTTTCCCAGAAGTGGCTCAGGGGGCGTGGTCAAACTTCTGGGAGGGGGTACTTAAGAGACAGAGACCGCTCTATTTGGGTTCGATGCCGGGGGTCGTTTTCGGATCCTGACCCGAGGGCCCTCCTGGCCTCAGGGATGTGTGAGCTATTTTCGGGCTCGGGGCCTGCTGGCCCGAGGCTCTGCAACTGAGAAGTAGGCCCAGGAGTTGCTGGGGCCTACTAGTCCAGGGATGGTCCTACGTGGTCTTGCCTGCGGGAAGAAGCAGAACAATTGGGGACTCAATTGAAGGACACATCCTGGCCAGTTTGCCTCACGGTGCTGCCAGCTGGCTGAAAGATTCTGGCACCGTGAGCTTTGTACTTTTTGAAGGAACTGTTTGCAAAGTGTCAGTGTGGTTACACGATCTTGTGGTGGAAGATTGTGGAACGATTAGACAGCACTCATCAAGTCTGTGGCAGAGACTTTGAGCGAGCTTCGCATCAGTTGCTAGGCCAGTGAGAGTAGGCCTATACGGTGGTTGCTGAATCCAACGTGGAACTGATTTGTCCTCTGGATATAGGATTGTGCCCGTGATCCGCAAAGCAAGGTACCTGAACCTCCCCTATCCCTCTATCCCTCTGTTGGAACTGGTAAAATAAAGCTCTTGAAGAAAAGTAACCAAGTGTTGGTGTGACTATTCATGAAAGCTCTTCAAGAGGGAACCCCTGAGACGAGTGCGGTGAACAGAAAAGGTAACGGTAGGCCCAAAAAATAAACCAGCGGCCCCTTCGGGGGTATTGCTACAAAAGTATCAGGCAGGTTTGTATTAGCCAGAAGAAAGTAGAAGGGGGAGATTAGTTCTAACAGGCTCAAAAACACTTGAAAATTACCTACAAAAATAAATGCTTGTTGCACATGCTTAAAAATTATACAATTATAGTCTATGGGACCAAAAATCCCCAATTCTGCTTCAAAAGTAGCTTGTGTACCTTTTTTAGTTTTGGACATCGAGATCCAGGTACCTGAGCGCTCGCCGGTGAAAATCCACAATTTAAAAACATGGGATTTGATTCGAGTTTTGGAGCTTTGAGGTCTAACCTACAAGACCCTCAGGTGTGAACGGTTCCTTAAAGGGGTTGTAAAGGTTTGTTTTTTATTTTCTAAATAGGTTCCTTTAAGCTAGTGCATTGTTGGTTCACTTACCTTTTCCTTCGATTTCCCTTCTAATGCCGCGTACACACGGCCGTTTTTCTCGTCGAGAAAAATGACATTTTTCCCATTCGACGAGAAAAACGATAGTCTGTGGGCTTTCTGTCGTTTTTTTCTACGAGAAAAACGGCATTAAAAACGACGAGAAAAATTAGAACATGTTCTAATTTTTCTCGTCGTTTTTTTCGACATGTTTTCCGCGGCAGTGTTTCCCATAGGGAAACACTGCCGCGGAGCCCACAGACAGTCGTTTTTCTCGACAAGAGAAAAAACGACGTGAAAAACGACCGTGTGTGGGGAACAAGCTGTTCCCCCGTTTTTAATGACATTATTCACGGCGGTTTTTTAACCGCCGTGAATAATGATCGTGTGTACGCGGCATAAATGTTTTTTTTCTTTGTCTGAATTTATCACTTCCTGTTTCTACTCAGTAAACTTCACACCATCATCCGAGCCGTGTTTAGTCAGCCAGAACAGCTTCCTGAACAGCTTATATTAAAATAGCTGGGGATAAAGAGTATATACAGATTGGTGCCTTCGTCCCATTAAACGTTATATGGAAAGAAGAATGAGGCTAGTGTGAACTGTGTTGGCACCGTATGAAAAACTGATAAACAGTTGAAAATGAAAATTTAAAAGGTTTTTATTACAAAATTATATATACAAAGAATTGTACATTTCATAGAAACAGAAATTGATGATTCTGTGACATTCCATATATCATACCATTACATTCAATGGAGGGAAATACAACTGTACATACCGTCTTTATCGGCGTATAACACGCACCCTAACTTTAAGAGGGAAGTTTCAGGAAAAAAACTTTCCACAGCCCCCTGCGTATAACACGCAGGCACCGTTTACCCTCTATTTTCAGGGTAAAAAAGTGAGTGTTATACGCCAATAAATACAGTACATGATATGTGGTGCTCTACATGTTTTACGTTAAGATTCAATTAAGAATCCGCTTCTTCAGGAGCTATATCTAAATATGTATGGGTTCTCAGTAGACATATGAAAAAATTGTTGTGTTGTCACGTCACTATGAATTAAAAGAAAAATTGCCTGGATCCAGGCAATTTTTCTCCTGAACCTCACTCCCAGATCCAGTGCAGTGCCTGACATAAGTGGATTGCAGATTCACTGTCTGGATACTGGGAATGATCTGGGCTCTGTCATCTACAGTTCCCCCCTTGGAAGGGTTTCCCTCATCCAAGATGGCGGTCCGTGCATCGACCCGGGCCCTGTGCCATTGATGGCTTTCTTGTGGATCACTTCCGGTTTTATAGAGTGGAACCTTCCACTTCAGGTCATGTGGGAAATGCCCCTGCACTCCATTCATTGCGGGGCATCTATGTCCATATGGTGGAGCGCACTTGCGAATCCACCGTTCAGGACACTGCGCATGCAGTAATAAAAACCTTTTACATTTTCAACTGTTTATCAGTTTTTCATACGGTGTCAACACAGTCCACACTAGCCTCATTCTTCTTTCCATAGTACTGAACAGCTTACTGAGGAGGAACAGGAAGTGAGAAATTCAGACAAAGAAAACAAAAAACATTTAGAAGGGAAATAGAAGGAAAAGTTAAGTGAACCAACAATGCACTAGCTTAAAGGAACCTATTTAGAAAATAAAAAACGAACCTTTACAACCCCTTTAAGGAACCGTTTACACCTGAGGGTCTTGTAGGTTGGACCTCAAAGCTTCAAACAAACCTTTACAACCCCTTTAAAGTGTTACTAATTCCACAACAGTAAAATCAGTCTGTATATGCAGTTGTGTTGCATTTGATAAATATATAAAGGTACATCACATAAAATTGAATATTGTCAAAAAGTTCATATATTTCAGTAATTCTATTCAAGAAGTGAAACTCATATATTTTATATAGATACGTTACACACAGAGTGATATATTTCAAGCATTTCTTTCTTTTAATTTTGATGATTATGCCTTACAGCTAGTAAAAAAACAAACAAATGCAGTATCTCAGAAAATTAAAATATAAGACCAATAAAAAAAAGGATGTTTAATACAGAAATGTTGGCTTACTGAAAAGTATGTACAGTATAGTATAGTATAGTATGCACTCAATACTTGGTCGGGGCTCCTTTTGCATCAATTACTGCATCAATGCAGCATGGCATGGAGGCGATCAGCTTGTGGCACTGCTGAGGTGTTATGGAAGCCCATAACAGGATATTACCCCCCCCCCCCTCCAGTCCCATAACAGGATATTACCCCCTCCATGCTTTACTGTAGGAATGATGTTATTTGGATAGTGAGCTGCATTGGATTTCCACCAGACATATAGTTTGGTGTTGAGGCCAAATAATACAATTTTAAGCCCCGTACACACGGTCGGACTTTTGGCCAACAAACTTCGTTTTGAGCAAGTTGGACCAACAATCCGACCGTGTGTACGCTCCATCGGACAAACTTTTTTCGGTTGGTTTTGGATTTCATCGGACAAAAGTTGGGTCTGCAAACGGACAAACTTTTGCCCAACAAAAGTCCGATGGAGCAAAGTCCGACCGTGTATACAGAAAACCATCGGACTTTTGTCCAATGGACAAAACAACTAATGTTAACATCAACCAACAATAGCAGAAGTTGACCAAAGGGTGGCAGTAAAGAGCAGAAAAGAGCAGAAAAAGCACGCAATGTTGTAAGAAGTTTTAAGAAAGTTTGCAGAAAAGTCCTGTGGTGTGTATGCTATGGGTGTTCCCAACCAACTCCGTTCGGACAAAAAACCACGGAAAAGTCCGATGGAAGTCCGACCGTGTGTACGGGGCTTTAGTCTCATCTGAGCACCTTAAATGCACCTTGAAGATTCTGAGGCCACATGGAAAAGGTGCCTCAACACCAAACGATATTTCTGGTGGAAACTCAATACAGCTCTACATCCAAATAACACTATTCCTACAGTGCAAGAATGGGAGTATAAATAGCCTCATGTAAAAAGGCTAATAATCATTAAAAGTGTCCCATCATCCGGGTTAGTATGAAACAACAAAGGGATGGGGACAAGGGACAGTGGCTGATGCTGACCCTACAGCATTCCCTCCCCCTAGAATTAAAGGACTATCTTGGTACGATAAATTAACATACATGTTATATAAAAAGAAGATTTATTACATAATAAAAATACAGTAGGTACATGATTAAAAATTGAAAAAACAGAGGCCTGGGGTGTCTCCAAGCAAAATCTGTAATTACAAACATAGAATGGTCTGAGTCTCGACTAGTTTCGTGGTGTAACCACTTCTTCGGGAGAACAACTCTATAAAACAAACAATACAATAAAACAGACAAAATTGGTATGGCAACAGAAGTACAGCCTAGCAAGGTAGTAAAGATAATAATAATGATAGTTATTAATTAACTGGCTTACCCAATTGAGGGTGGTCATGTGCGGCACCAGACCGCCCGAAGCAAGGTCCCCACGGGGTGGACAGGGAGTTTGTGCGGAGATCTCTAAAAAAGGGGGCATAATATAGATGAGAATTGTGGTGAAAGGCACTGGGGGAGGGGAGGAAGGGATGGGGGAGGGGGGAAGGAAGGGATGGGGAGGGGGGACCAGGGTGGGGGGGAGGGAAAAAGGGGGGGAAGAGGGGGGCAGGGGGAAGGGACAGGGAGGGGGGTGAATAAAAAGGAAAAGGGGAAAGGGGGGGAAAGGGGGGATTGGGGAGGGGGGGAAAGGGAGAGGAGGGGGAATTATAAGAAGGGAGGGGGGGAGGGAGGGAAAGGGAAGGGAAGGAGTGGAAAGGGGAGAGGGGGAAGAGGGGGGATAGAGGGGGGGGGAGTGCCTAAAACCTTGAATAAAGGGTAACGATGAGGCCAAAATTAACTCACCAGAATGGTGTGCAGAGTAATATAAATACCGAGCCATAGGGGGGTTGATGATATTGCGCAGGCAGAGACATAGATGGAGTAGGGGACATCCACTTGAATTACTAACATAAAATAATTAGGTAAGGGTAAATGTAGATCCGGCAGACCAAGTCGCTGCCCAAGCCAAGGTGATGAGAATCTATAATTGTAAAAGTTATGGTTGTAAAGGTAATAACAATAAGGACAGGGTAATGTCTCTAGGACCAGGGAATCGTACCTATGGATGTGGCTGGAGAGTAGATGATAGCGGCCTCCGGTCTCTGCCCCGCATGTAGAATTCATCAATGAAGAAATCCGACGAGCTCATTCACGGGCCGAAGCCCGTTAAATGAGCTCCCCAACCTGGAGATGCCGTATGACGTCACCAGGTCAGTTTCTCCGCGCGGCGCGGGTGCGTGAACAACGCTTCCGCGCATGCGCGTTCACCCCGAGCCAAGGGGCGGGTCGCCCGGCTCGGGGAGAACAAGAAGGGAATGAACAGGAAGTCACCCCTGCCAGGGGAAACACATGTCCACCGCTGGGAAGAAAATTGGGCAGCACAAGGCAGCACAGGACCACTAAGGGTCGCCAGTTAATAAAATAGAATTGGAACACAAAACAATGACATTGAAATATAGAATATGAGCAAAATACATTATAAGGGGGAGACTATTACTACAGTAAAGCATGGAGGTGGTAATATATCCTGTTATGGGGAGGTTTCTCTGCAGCAGGGACTGGAGCACTTGTCAGGATAGAAGGAAAATTGGATGGGGCAAAAAAACATCAAATTCTTAAGGAAAATCTGCTGCCCCCTGCCAGAAAGTTGTCAATGGGAAAAAGATTTACCTTCCAACATGACAATGACCCAAAGCACACAGCAAGAATGACCACACAGTTAGTAGAGACACACCAGTGATTTGTTTTTGAATTTCTTTATTTTTTTTCTGACATGTTGGTGTTATATCTTTCACTTGGATGTTATAAGTTGCACTGAGTAACTAACTACAGCTGGATAAAACAAAAACCGTGTTATTTCAGGCTGGAAAGCAACAAAATTTGATTTTTTTTAAAGGGGGGGGGGGGTGAATTAGTTCTTTATTTACTTGGTAGCAAAAAAATCTGCACTTAGACTGGGAGAGGGATGGGTCAGGACTGGGACACATTTGGGTGTTTTGCATGCACATTTGCTGACAACTAGAAGCAGATTGATAGGAGGAGAGAGAAGACTCTGCAAAGTAAGGACTACATCATCACCCTACATGCTGAATGACCCACAGTTCCACAATGTTCCTTGTGCAGCATGCATGCTGAATACGCCTGACTCCCTCTTGTGCACCTTACATGCTGAATACCCCTGACTCCCAATGTTTCCTGTGCACCTTACATGCTGAATACCCTCCTCTCACAAGTTTCCCTGTGTACCCTAAATGATGAATAACCTACCAACTCACAATGTTCCCTGTGCACCCAGCATGCTGAATGCCCCTGACTCACGATGTTTCCTGCACACCCTCATTTCTGAATGCCCTCATCTCCCAATGTTTATTGTGCACCTGACATGCTATATGCCCCCATGTGCCAATGTATCCTGTGCACCCTACATGCTGAATGCTCCCAGCTCCAAATTTTCTCTGTGCACTCTACATGCTGAATGTCCCCTTCTCGCAAAGTTCTCTGTGCACCCTACATGGTGAATCCCTCCATTTCCCAATTTTGCCTGTGTACCCTACATGCTGAATGCCTCCATCTCCCAATGTTCTTTGTGCACCTTACATGCTCAATGCCCCCATCTCCCAATGTTGCCTGTGCAGCCTACACGATGAATGCCTCCATTTCCCAATGTTCTGTGTACACGCAACATGCTATATGCTCCCCTCCCAAATCCCAATGTTCCCTGCGCACCCCACATGCTAAATGCCCTCATCTCCCAATGTTCCCTGTGCACCGTACATGCTGAATATCCCCTTCTTCCAATGTTGCCTGTGCACCCTACATTCTGTATGCCCCCATCTCCCAAAATGGCCGGGTTACCCTACACGCTGAATGCCCTATCTCCCAATATTTCCTGTGTACCCTACATGCTGAATGCCCCCATCTCCCAATGTTCCCTATGCAGCCTACATGCTGAATGCCCTCATCTCCCAATGTTCCTATGCACCCTATATGCTGAATGCTCTCATCTCCCAATGTTCCTGTGCACCCTATATGCTGAATGCCCTCATCTCCCAATGTTACCTGTGCACCGTACATGCTGAATACCCCATTTCCCAATGTTGCCTGTGTACCCTACATGCTGAATGCCCCCATCTCTCAATGTTGCCTGTGTACCCTACATGCTGAATGCCCCCATCTCTCAATGTTGCCTGTGTACCCTACATGCTGAATGCCCCCATTTCCCAATATTGCCTGTGTACCCTACATGCTGAATGCCCCCATCTCCCAATATTGCCTGTGTACCCTACATGCTGAATGCCCCCATCTCCCAATGTTGCCTGTGCACCATACATGCTGAATGCCCCCATCTCCCAATATTCCTGAGCATCTACACGCTGAATGCCCCCATCTCCCAATGTTCCTGTGCATCTACACGCTGAATGCCCCATCTCCCAATATTGCCTGTGTACCCTACATGCTGAATGCCCTCATCTCCCAATGTTCCTGTGCACTCTATATGCTGAATGCCCTTATCTCCCAATGTTTCTGTGCACCGTACATGCTGAATGCCTCCATCCCCCAATATCCCTTGAGCATCATACATGCTGAATGCACACATCTCCCAATGCGGAATGTCTCTATACTAAAGCTGCCCTTTGTATATGCCACTCTCTTGGTCTCTGACACATTATTTCCTTTTCCTCCTATGCAGTCTCAGGGGCCCATTCTCTGTGCCCTGCGGCCTGCCACCGCCTCGCAATTTGACGCCATCTCACGACTCTTTCCTAGTTCACAGAAATCTCAGTGCCCCCAAACCCAACACAGCCCCTTCAGTGTGCCAATGTCTCTCTCTGTGCCCTTCTAGTGACCCGTCCCTGTGGGAGAGCTCGTGCTGTTTCAATATAATAAATAATTATCTGCTGAGACATATGAACGCAGGAAAACGTCTATTGTGTATCATACAAAGAAGGAGTTTAATCCACACAGACTGTGACCTTTACAGCGGGAGAGAGAGGGAGAATCAGGGGAGAGGAGCGACACAGAGAATGGATAGGGGGGAAAGCTTTGTGCAAAGTCAACCACTCTATACTCCAATGACGGGGACGATCAAAAGAACTTCAATACACTACTCACCATTCTTATATCTACAATATACTCCACTGAAAACTACAAAGCTCCCTCCCTTTAGATTGCAAGCTCCATGAGCAGGGACCTCCTATTCCTTTTGTATCAAACTGAATTGTATTTGTACAGTCTGCCTTTATATTGTAAAGTGCTGAACAAACGGTCGGCACTGTACTGTATAAATCCTGAATAATAATAATAATAATAATAATAATAATATAAAACTAATCCCCATTCTGGGATAGTAAAGATGCTCAAAGTCTGGCAAATTATATGATATTATATTATAAAATAATAGCTAATAAAATAAATAATACTTATAATAATATTAATAAAATAATAACTAATATAACATTTTGAAAAAAAAAGTTTTTCTTGTTTCTGTCAGTAAATTTTGTAAATAAGTAGTTTTTCTCCTTCACTGATTGGCACTGATGAGGTGGCACTGATGGGCACTGATGAGGTGGCACTGATGGGCACTGATTAGGTAGCACTGATGAGGAGGCACTAATATGCCGCACTGATGGGCACTGATAGGTGGCAATGATATGTGGCACTGATGAGCACTCCTAGGTGGCACTGATAGGTGGCACTGGTGGGCACTGATAGGTGACACTAATGGGCACTGATAGGCGGCACTCGTGGGCACTGATAGGCAGCACTGGTGGGTGACACTGGTGGGCAGTACTGATGGGCATTGATGGGCAGCACTGATGAGCAGGCACTGATGGGCACTGAAAGGCAGCACTGGCTGGCATCACTGATTGGTGTCACTGATGGGCACTAATTGATGTCACTGATGGGCACTGATTGGTGTCACTGATGGGCACTGCTGGGGCTGTACTGCAATCTAAGAAAGAACCCAGAAATTACAAACTGGCAAGAGTTAAGAGCTTCCTGTGATTTCCATAGCAACTTAGGTTCCCTTGCACTTCCATAATGGATAAAAAGAATGAAAGTAGTCGACTGGTTGTTACACTATGTGGCTAAGAATATGTGGTCACCTCTCCAAATGATTGAGTTCAGGTCTTTCCAGTGAAAGGTAAGTGAAAAGTCTGTGAGAGTGAAAGACTTTTCAGACAATTATGCTCTTCCAACTTTGTGGTAACAGTTTGAGGAAGGCCCAACATGACGGAGCCAGACATGGTTTGATGAGTTTGGTATGGAGGAACTAGATTGTCCTGCACAGAGCCCTGACCTTAGCCCTACTGAACACCTTTGGTATGAATTAAAACATTTATTGCAACCTAGGTCTTCTCCTTCAACATATATATCTGACCACAAAAGAAATTTTGGCTGAATGTGCACAAGTTCCCCAAAACACACTCTAAAATCTTGTGGAAAGCCTTTCTAGAAGAATGGAGGCTGGTATAGCCACAACGGAGGTTCAACACCCATGGTTTTGGAATAGGATGTCCATCAAGTTCAAACTTTTAGCAATAAAAACTGTTCTTCTTTCATTCTATTTGAAAAGGAGATTACTTCAATCTTTACCAAGTAGAGCCCACTTTCCCTTGATGCCTTGAAAAGCATAAATCTGGCTGGCAGCTGTTTATTTTGTTTTAAGCCGATGAAAGCAAATCTTAAAAGTGACATGCAGACAAAGGATGCCGAAAGAGAGAAGTGGGATTAAAATGGAGAAGTCAGGAAGTTTTGCAGAAAGCTAATTTAAAAAATGTAACAACAAAAGAAGTTGACAAATAAGTCGTAAGCGAAAGTGACTGAAAGGAAACCAGTAATATACTTAATTTTGCAGAAAATATAGTAGTAGCCTTATCATGACCTCGTCCTTTTTAAAGCCATTGGCAATGAGTTTTTATATTTAATGGACAAGTCTACTGCTATTGCTGACATTCTATTGAAAATCCCAGTTGTCTGGCTGTCTCTGACTCCAATAATTTCTGAGTTACTGACCTGGAAAAAGAATGCAGATTGAAAAGCCATTTCTCCTGTTAGATGGGATTTCCTCTCATTTCTTGTTGTGTCTCCAGGAAAGGAAGTAATAGGAATTTTGTTAACGGGACACAACAATAAAAACATGACGGCTTCTAACGCTTCCCCTTAAAAAAAGTATTGACTAGAGATACACTTTAATCACTTCAGCCCCGGAAGATTTGCCTGCTCAATGACCGGGCCATTTTTGCGATACGGCACTGCGTCGATTTAACTGACAATTGCGCGGTCGCACTACGCTGTACCAAAACAAAATTGACGTCCTTTTTGGTATTTGATCATCTCTGCGATTTTTCTTTTTTTGTGCTTTAAACAAAGAAAGCGACAATTTTGAAAAAATTACTAGTAATGGTGGAGATCTGCGATTTTTAGCGGGACTGTGACATTGCGGCAGACAGATCAGACACTTTTGACACATTTTTGGGACCATTGACATAGGGGGCGATCAAGGGGGTAAATGTGTTCCCTCATGTGTGAAGCACACAGACCCCCATTTTACCTGCCTTGTTCTTCGGCTCTTCGCAGGAAGAAGGGGCACACCATGCCACAAGCCCGTACCCTCCTGTATTAAGAGGTTGAGCGGTGTTGTTGGTGGGTCATTTCACAGTTGAGCCAGAGAATGGTTTTCTCACCTCTGTGCATAACAGATATGAGTACTTGTTTCCCCCAGTGAATAGAATGTCCACACTTGCTATAACTCCAACAGAGAGTTTATTTCTTCTTTCAGCAAATAACAGTCTCTTGATAGAAACAAAGGTTGGAGCAAGAAAAGGATAGCACAAGATGTGGGGAAAGGTCCAGGCACAATCTTAGTCACCTCACTGTCCGGCTCGGATGATGGGGGCAAGCTTACTGAGGCGGAACAGGAAGTGAGAAATTCAGACAAAGAAAAAAAACATTTAGAAGGGAAATCGAAGGAAAAGGTAAGTGAACCAACAATGCACTAGCTTAAAGGAACCTATTTAGAAAATAAAAAACGAACCTTTACAACCCTTTTAATGACATTAAATCAATTCAAATATAGTAAACTCAGTCATACATATTATCACTGCTTACAATGACATGTTTCATGTAAAGTCCCATTTCTATTCCCTCCTAGTCCATGATTTTTAAAGCATTATTAAATAAAATATAGTACAAATATAATCATAAGAGATTTATATAATTTTTATAATATTAATAATGAATTTAATGCAAGTAAATGAAAAGACATGATTGATATAACGGATACAGACAAATACATAAATCAATAAAGTTGCAAATCAATACATAATACATATACATAAATCGCATGATACAAGTACAGATAGAGAAGTAATAATGTTGTTGAGGTTCATGATTAAAACAAGCATAACTGGGCATCCTTAGTTTAAAACCCAACGCGTTTCTTGGCTTGCTGCCAGTCATCAGGGGTAAGATGAACATATTTACTAAAAAGTTGAACTAAAGTAACTATTAATATCTGTATCCTTTAAATAGAAAAGAATCAAAAGTCAACCACTTACTGAAAAGTAATTACAGAGTAGCTAATAGGTTAAGATCAGCTCCAGCAATGGGATTAATTGATGGTCTGGAACAAACTGTCTCACCCGGTATGGGGCTGGGTACCACCCACCTCCCCGAATAAATTGGGGAAAGGGCCATGGGAAACGACAGCCACGGACCAAACCAGATAGTTACAACACCTATCCAATAAATGTTGTGTGTGCACATATTGACCAAATCTGTAAAAAATATGGCAGTAAAAACAGTGAATATCGAAAACGACTGCAAGGTAAAAAAATACTAGATGTGTTTCAAGGATGAAGGTTAAGGGATGAGTGAAAATATCTATAAGATATGTGAAATCAGTGTATGGGTATGAACAAATGCAATGTGTAATCTGTAAAAGGTCTAAACACACCCATGGAAAGGTGTGCAAGTGGACAATAGGTGTGCTAAAAAATGTGAGTGTATACTGTAAATCTAAGTGAAGACATAATATGTCTACCATTCCCATTGTAATGGTGAGTGCTAGTCTGCGTGATCCCTTCCTTGAGAGACGGAGTGGAGGAGTGAAGTACCGATCGGTCCCAGCTGAAGTACCCCCGGTCCTGGGTGGGTCCCCGCCAACGTCATATGTCGACACCTGATGTGAGGGAACCCTCCACCTTAGGTATACACATACGGGTGTTCCTTCAGAGCGCATGCGCCAATGACATTGGCAGCGCCGTATATAGTATTTACAGTACCTTATTTTAGGCTTATCTGTAGGTACAATTAAAAAGGAAGACTTTACTTACTCTTTAAGTTAACGTCAAATCATAACTGTTCAACCTTGTGTAGCGGTACCCCCGTAGGAGCTGCTGGTTTAGTTTTGGGTTTGCACGTTACCGCACTGTTCCAAATGTTCGGCTCCAGGGGTTCTTCTTGAAGAGTTTATCTGGAAGAAATGTTTGCACCAACACAAAGTCTCTTTCAAGGGTTTATTTGAATAAAACGTTCCAACAGAGGGGGTAGAGGAATGGGGAGGACTCAGGTATCTTACTTGTCGATCACGGAAATCTCCTAGGTCCAAAGGAGCGACTGTCTCCACGCTGGACTCAGCCACCACCGGATAGGCCCACTCTCACCGGCTTAGCAACCGGCGTGATGCTCGATCAAATATAGTCTCTGCCACAGAATAGGCATTAGAATTTGCTCAATAGCCACAGACTCGTATAACCCCCTCACTGGGTTAGCTCCCTCAGAAAGAACACAGCTCTCAGTGCCAGGATCTTTCAGCCGCTCCGGCAGCACTGTGAGGTAGACTTTTAGGATCCGGGTACATCCTCCAATTGAGTCCTCAATTGCTCGGTCCCTTCCATCAGGCAAGGCGACACAGGATCATCCCTGGATCGGTAGGCCCCAGTAACTCCTGGACCTACATCTCAGTTGCGAGGCCTCGGGCCAACGTGGTCCTGAGGCGGGAACTGCCAACACATCCCTGAGGCCAGGAGGGCCCTCAGGTGGGGATCGGAGACGAACGACCCCCAGAAATGGCATCCGCCCCTTAAGTACCCTCTCCCAGCATGCACAGTGGGTTCACCACGCCCCCTGCGCTACTTCTGGGAAAGAGGTACCCAATACGTCCAGCCTGTTGCCTTTCCAACCCTGATCAGGGGTGACAGTGACACCCACCGCTGGGGGGGAAAATCACGCAACCAGCTAAACTGAAACAGCGCCACAATTTGAATAAATCTCTCTGGGCCAAACTAATGCCCAGACAACTATAATTTCAAACATATAGCGCCCACTCATTGGGAGCAGGGCGCTACACTTGAAATGCATGCAGTCATTGGCTTTTGGAATTTACAAATGCAGCAATTTAGAAATCAGATGGAAGGTTCAGTGCTGGGAAAAACTTTTTGATAGATAAAAACTAGGGCTGTTACTGATTAAAATTTTCGTGTTCGATTAATCGCTTTTTTTTTTTAATCGATTAATCGACTAATTTCGATTAATTATAACGCACATAGATATCCAACTACTTTTAGCTGATCTCCTTGCAGGCTGATTCCCAGTGTAGCTACCAACCACTGGAAAAATGGATAGCAGGATACAAAAAACACAAAGGCAGCGCTCCATGGGAATAGCATTAAAACTTTTATAGTCTTCAAGTAGGTAACAAAATAAATATTGCACTGGAGATAAAATCGATGTAGCTACATAAACTGTAAAAATGGTGCGAGTAATACCAAACGGTAGCAAAAGCAGTCATAAAAACATGTAGCTAAGTATGATACTGGTATAAAAATGTGTACAACGATACCACTTCTGAATCCAGATGAGAAGGGGCTAACATCAGTCCGTCGGCATGTAGATGTCCCGTGAAGGGAACTATCACAACTCCCAGTGGATGGCTGTAGAATCCCAGGTAGATATAGGGAAGTGATAGAGGGAAGTGATAGAGGGAAGTGTAACAGCCCTTGCGTGTGGCAGATAATAAGGTCCCGCCGGCATGCAGATATGAAGGCACAGCAAAGGAGCCCTTCAGATGGACACAGCAAGCCCAAAGAATTTTGATTGAATTTTGATCGATCAAAAGAATTTTGATCGATCAAAGCAATTAATCGATTAATCGAGGAATTAATAGTTAATTTCCACAGCCCTAATAAAAACTGCATTTTATATACAACTATATGGATCAGACCAAAATGAGGGACAAATGAGGAGGAATGAGGGACAGAGGGACATTGCTCCAAATCAGGGACAGTCCCTCGAAATCAGGGACAGTTGGGAGCTATGGTTTAGTGAGCTGGGAACCCCTTTGTTAACCAGTTTTTCATGAAAGAGAGAAGTTTCAAAACATACCCAAAGCAGGGTTCTGGTTATCCTTCACATACAGGAAACCAAATATATCATACAGCGTTCTTCAAAAGAAAAAAAAATCGTATTCTTATGTAGCGGGGTATTCCCCTTTAAGACAGAGAGACAAGAAGTTCCAGGTGAGAGGTGAGTCGGGAGGAAGTAGAGAAAGGACATTACTGGAAGTGAAAGCAGAGGAGAGAGAGAGACTACATCTCCCAGTACATCTTGCAGCACCCAGGGTACATTGCTCCGGAACAGAGACTGCTGGGGCAGACTTTATAAAGGGGAGGTGTAGTTTGTTCGGTCTCTTTGGACACCCCCTCTCCTAGCAAGAGGATCTCTGTGCTGAACTGCTGTGTGCACAAGGCCTGAAGCCTGGGCCTTGTGCTCCTTTCCAAAGAGCCCCTCCGCCAGCCTAGCAGAGCCTTAGAGACATCTTCTCCTCCTTGCTGCAGTACACCAGAAGGATTGAAGACTTGGATGTCGGTGGATTCCTGTTCCTAGACGAATCGATGGAGGAAACGGACTTGGACTTGTCCGGGTGGTGAGAGCTGTTTAAAGACAGATCCTTTATCTTTACTATTCGTTGGGATTACAAAGTTGTTCTTCAAGTGCACCACCGAAAGATTGCTAGCGAATATTGTTTCACTGAACTTCCATTTAGATCAGTCAGGCCTGACTGCATAGGTAGACATTGCTGGGTGTTAGTCTACCCATGAGGGGAAGTAGCTGTAAAAGGGCAGCGCTAGAGTTGCATAGCAATACTTTATTATTCTGATTACTCTGTTTATCTTTATTACTGTTTATTGCAGGGATCTGCAACTTGTTATACTGTTGTTTATTACTTGCCCATTAGCCTCAGTAAAATATCTGGGTCAAGTACATTGGTGTCAGTTTTACTTACTTTAATAGAAGTTTTAAAGTATATCACTGTGTGTGTTTGCCATAGGACTGCGTCACCTAGAGTTGCGGTCACGCGGTCCTATCTCCCCTTACTAGCTGTGCCAGTAGGGGGTTGAGCAGATTGCCGGGGGGTTGGCGGAGCTGTCTTCAGGGCCCAACTAAATCTGCGGCCTTCTTAGTTGGAGGTATCGCTACACGTGGGGGTTCTCGTCCGGGATCCTGATACAGCAAGCGAACACGCCAAAAGACCGGCATGGACCCGCTAGAAGTAGGACAGTGGTACACAATGGCTGGCGCAGATCCGGCCGTGGCGGCAGTTATTGAACTCCCGGGGATCTGGCAAAGAGATGCGATAAAGCAGTTAATGACATCCCTATCACCATGCCAGAAATCATGGGTGATGGATGTGAGACCACATGCTTCGTGTACATACTGTGACAGCAGGAAGGTAAAGTCACCTGGTTGCATCCAGGGGGGTAGATATATTTCGCCCAGATTCAGGCTTTACGCCGACTTATACAACTAGGTGGAAAGTTGTATAAGGCTAGTGGGCTCATGGATGACTCATACCTCTAGGGAGAGGGCTGGGCGTCGTACAGACAGGGAGTTGATGAGGCCAGCTGAAGCTTGTCAGCTCATTTAGGCCTCTATAAGAACTCCCAGCTTCATTAGATGTTAGCTCATGCCTGGAACCAGACCTGTGTGGACTGTCTAGGGAGAGTGAACCCCTGTGCGGTGAGACAAAGCCTGTGTGGCTATTTGCTTGGACATTTAAAACCAGGGACTTAGGGACTAGGACAGCACTAGGCTGATCCCAGTTGTTAGTTAGGAAACCTGTATGTTTAGTCAGAGGTCAAGTTGACCAGGATTTATTTTGTTTATATGTTTCTTTTGGCTTTGCTGTGTTTTGTCACCGTAAATAGAAAATAAACCGCACCTTTTTTTTGATTTTGAAAACCACAACCTCCGTTTGCTGGGCCTGTTTTTGTGTGGGGAGCCCATCCCGGGGGTCACACACACCCGCTGCCGAGCTAACCCCCTCACAGTTGGTGGAGAACCAGTGGCAGTTTTTTTTAAGCCAGCATGGAGGAGATACTGAAGCAGCTGGCTCTAGCAAATGCCAATCAACAGCAGACAAATGCAGGTTTGCAAAAGAGCCTTGCAGCTCATCAACAGAGCCTTGCAGCCCAGCAGCAAGCTCACCAACAGAGTCTGGAAGCTCAGCAACAAGCCCAGCAGCAATCTGAGGCCCGCTTCATAGACCTGTTACAGAAGCAAGAGCAGAGACTACAACAAATGGAAGCAGTAATGCAGCAACGTCCGCAGACCAGTGAGGAAAGCCGTCCCACTAATACCGCGTCCTTTGGGGTGAGTCGTTTATTGACAAAAATGACTGGAGAGGATGATCCAGAGGTATTTTTGACCACATTTGAAAGGACTGCTGAAAGAGAAAAGTGGCCTGAGGAGCAGTGGGCTGGACTGGTGGCTCCTCTGTTAACTGGTGAATCGCAGAAGGCTTACTATGACCTAGAGCCTGACCAAGCAAAAGACTATGTGATGCTAAAAGCTGAGATATTGGCAAGGCTGGGTGTCACCCAGGCTGTCCGGGCTCAGCGTGTGCATAACTGGACTTTCCAGCTTGGAAAACCCCCCAGGTCTCAAATGTATGATCTCATTCACCTGAGCAGAAAGTGGCTACAGCCAGAGACTTTGTCCGCACCAAAGATTGTGGAACGTGTTGTAATGGATCGGTTTTTGAGAGCTCTTCCTACTGCCATCCAAAACTGGGTAAGCCATGGAGACCCAGAGACGGCCGATGGTCTTGTGGATCGTGTGGAGAAATACTTGGCTACAGAGAACCTGACGGCCTCTTCCAGAGACACTCGGACTTTCCACCCTAAGACCAGACCATCCCCAGGGGCGGATAAGAGGATTCCAAGGGGTAAGGGTGGAGAGAGTGAGAGGGTGGGAGCTCTACCCCAAGTTTGGCGAGAACAGCCTGGGAAATCAGCGGCTCAAGAGGCGGCAAGAAGGATCGTTTGCTACCGCTGCCGGCAAGCGGGACATATTGCAGCCAATTGCCCGGTTGTGGAGGAACCCATGCAGTGTGACTTTCTGACGGGCAGACGTCAGTCGCTGTGTGCGACAGTCGCATGCACTGCCATTCGAGGAATTGAGAAACATTTATGCAAAATGTGTGTTAATGGTAGAAATGTTGTGGTATTGCTGGATTCAGGTAGCCTTGTGACCCTGATAAAGGCTGAGTTAGTTAAAACAGAGGTCTCTGGGAATAGCAAGGTAGCTGTTATTTGTGTGCATGGGGACACCCGAGAGTATCCAGTGACTACAGTGTGTTTCGAGACCCCCAAAGGTACCCTCTCTCATCCAGTGGGCTTAGTATCTCAGTTACCGTATGACGCCATTGTGGGAAGGGATTTTCAGAAGTTCTGGGAACTGTGGGATGATCCTGAGCCCCCCACTGGTGCCCCTATGTACCAGGAATGTGATAGCCAGAACTCCCCTGAGAGTGGTGAGGACTCTCCGGAATTTCCCTTATCAGTATTGGCAGGGGAGACTCAAGAAACTGGAGAGGAGCCCACCTCCTCAGACGAAAACCTACCGTCTGTGGAGTTTTCTGATCTTGAGGTTCACAGGGAAAACTTTGCCACAGAACAGTTGAAAGACCCCGCCCTAATAAAGGCACGCGAAAACGTAGTGAAAATAGATGGCGAGTTAGTGAACCCAGATAATACCTGCACTTACCCATACTTCAGCGTAGAGAAGGACCTACTGTATCGGGTGGCAAAAAGGGCAGAAGAAACCGTTGAGCAGCTTGTGGTGCCCAAACCTTACAGGAAGTTGGTGTTGGAGTTGGCCCATGGGCACATTCTTGGAGGTCATCTGGGGACAGAGAAAACCCGAGAGAGGGTATTACAGAGATTCTATTGGCCGGGGGTGATGAAGGACATAGAAAATTATTGTTCCTCCTGCCCTGTGTGTCAGAGGTCGGCCCCGATGCCACATTTCCGTAGCCCGCTGGTCCCTCTACCCATCATTGAGGTCCCGTTTGAGAGGATCGCCATGGATTTGGTAGGTCCTATAATCAAGTCCGCTAGGGGGCACCAGTACATATTAGTTATAATGGACTATGCCACCCGTTATCCAGAAGCGATCCCTCTCCGAAATACCTCGGCCAAAACCATAGCCAAAGAGCTATCTCTTGTGTTTAGCCGGGTGGGTATTTGTAAAGAACTGCTTACGGACCAAGGTACACCCTTTATGTCCCGGGTTATGAAGGAGCTGTGTAAATTGTTCAAAGTGACGCAATTACGTACATCTGTGTATCACCCCCAAACCGATGGGCTGGTTGAAAGATTCAACAAAACCCTAAAACAAATGTTGAAGAAAGTGGTGGATAGAGATGGAAAGGATTGGGACTGTCTACTTCCTTATCTGATGTTTGCTATTAGGGAGGTGCCCCAATCCTCTACGGGATTCTCCCCCTTTGAGTTACTGTATGGGAGACACCCAAGAGGGCTGTTGGATATTGCCAAGGAAACTTGGGAAAGTGAGAGTTCTCCCCACAGGAGTGTGATTGAGCATGTCGCCCTGATGCAAGACCGAATTGCACAGGTAATGCCCATCGTGAAGGAACATTTGGCCCAAGCGCAGTTAGCACAGCAGAGAGTGTACAACCGTGGAGCCAAGACCCGTACCTTTTCCCCGGGGGATAGGATACTGGTACTTGTCCCTACGGTTGAAAGTAAATTCCTTGCCAAATGGCAAGGCCCCTACGAGATAATGGAAAAAGTGAGTGAAGTGAATTACAAGGTCAGACAACCAGGAAGGCGAAAGCCCGAACAGATCTATCACGTTAATCTGTTGAAAGCCTGGAGGGATAGAGAGTCCCTAGTCGCAGACACTTGGTCACCAGCTCAAACTGGTTGCGTGATTCCTGAGGTTGGAATAGCAGCCACCTTGTCACAACCCCAACAACAGGAGGTTAAGGAGTTTGTGCTTCGCAACAAGGAGGTATTCTCTGAGCTGCCGGGACAAACATTTGGGGTAGAGCATGACATCATTACCCCGCCCGGTGAAAGGGTGAAGTTAAAACCCTATCGGATCCCAGAGGCCCGACGGGAGGCAATACGGGAGGAAGTACAGAAAATGCTGAACTTAGGGGTGATAGAGGAGTCCCAAAGTGATTGGTCTAGTCCCATTGTGTTGGTGCCTAAACCGGATGGGAGCTGGCGATTTTGTAACGATTTTCGTCAGTTGAACAAAGTTACAAAATTTGACACCTACCCCATGCCACGTATAGATGAGTTGATCGACCGGCTGGGAACAGCCCGATACATGACGACTCTTGACCTCACAAAAGGGTATTGGCAAATCCCCCTGGCCAAATTGGCCAAAGAGAAAACCGCATTTGTAACCCCAGACGGGGCGTTCCAATATAAAAGAATGCCGTTCGGGTTACAGAATGCGCCGGCCACATTCCAGCGGAAAATGGACCAGATGCTGAGGCCCCATCGGAAGTATGCTGCGGCTTACCTGGATGACGTAATTGTCCATAGCACAGATTGGGCCTCACATCTGCCAAAAGTACAAGCAGTCCTGGACTCTGTTCGGGAAGCGGGGTTTACGGCTAACCCCAAGAAGTGTACCATTGGGCAGGAGGAGGCCAAATATCTTGGGTACACCATTGGGAGGGGAGTAATAAAACCCCAACTCAACAAAGTCGAGGCCATCCAGAGTTGGCCACGTCCCAACAGCAAGAAGCAGGTACGAGCCTTTCTGGGAATCGCTGGGTATTATCGGCGATTCATTCCCCACTTTGCTTCTAAGGCTGTGCCCCTAACCAACCTAACGAAGGGGAAAGGGTCGGTCATGATTAAATGGACCCCCGAGGCTGAGGCAGCATTCCAATTCTTGAAACAAGCCTTATGTAGCCAGCCAGTGTTGTACTCACCCGACTTCTCTAAAGACTTTGTCGTACAAAGTGATGCGTCAGATGTGGGGTTAGGAGCAGTATTGTCCCAGGTCTGGAACGGGGAAGAGCACCCAGTCATTTACCTCAGCAGGAAGTTGAAGTCCCATGAGGTAAATTACGCCACCGTTGAAAAGGAGTGTTTAGCGGTGAAGTGGGCTCTAGATTCCCTTCGGTACTACCTGCTAGGTAGGCACTTTGACATGGTTACGGATCACGCTCCGTTAAAGTGGATGGCTCAAAACAAGGAAACAAATAGAAGAGTGAATAGGTGGTTCCTGGCCCTCCAGGAATTCAACTTCACAGTAAAGCATCGCCCTGGCGTTCAAATGGGGAATGTGGATGCTTTGTCTCGAGTACATGAATGCCTGATTGCTGGTGTTCCAACCCCGAGGTTAAAACAAGAGGGGGGGGTATGTGACAGCAGGAAGGTAAAGTCACCTGGTTGCATCCAGGGGGGTAGATATATTTCGCCCAGATTCAGGCTTTACGCCGACTTATACAACTAGGTGGAAAGTTGTATAAGGCTAGTGGGCTCATGGATGACTCATACCTCTAGGGAGAGGGCTGGGCGTCGTACAGACAGGGAGTTGATGAGGCCAGCTGAAGCTTGTCAGCTCATTTAGGCCTCTATAAGAACTCCCAGCTTCATTAGATGTTAGCCCATGCCTGGAACCAGACCTGTGTGGACTGTCTAGGGAGAGTGAACCCCTGTGCGGTGAGAAAAAGCCTGTGTGGCTATTTGCTTGGACATTTAAAACCAGGGACTTAGGGACTAGGACAGCACTAGGCTGATCCCAGTTGTTAGTTAGGAAACCTGTATGTTTAGTCAGAGGTCAAGTTGACCAGGATTTATTTTGTTTATATGTTTCTTTTGGCTTTGCTGTGTTTTGTCACCGTAAATAGAAAATAAACCGCACCTTTTTTTTGATTTTGAAAACCACAACCTCCGTTTGCTGGGCCTGTTTTTGTGTGGGGAGCCCATCCCGGGGGTCACACACACCCGCTGCCGAGCTAACCCCCTCACAATACGCATTAATAGAGTGGAAAGACGAAATTCCAGAGCATTTTAAAAGCCAGAGCATACAAGCTATGGATGGGCAGACCTACCATCTGACACATGCGCTGCCACATAAGGGAGATCGGTTCCAAATAAGAAAGTCATCATCTCCACAGATACCTTCCCCACCATCCCCTAAGGCACAAGAGCAGGAGGATACAGAGAGTCCCAGATCATCACCGGCCACCCTCAGCACAGAACTATGCGCTGTACTGGGAGAGATTGTGGCCCAGTGCAAGAAGAATCCCACAGATTACCCAATGTCGGGGTACAGAAAGCTCCGGATATTCTCAGAAGAAAACCTGTGCCCTCAGGGGAAGAAGGATTTGAGGAGTGGCTAGATGGCACCACTCAGGCCTTAGAGGAATGGGAAGTTCCAGAACGCAGCAAGAAACAGCGAATTGCTGAAAGTTTGAAGGGGCCTGCTCTGGATGCCATACGCAACCTGAAGATGAGCAGGAAAGACTGTACTGCACAGGACTACTTGGACATCTTGCAGAATGTGTTCGGTGGGACAGAAAAAGTTACCGCGCTCACCTATCAGCTGGAGCACTGCTACCAGAAAACAGGAGAGAAACTGTCAGAATATATGGGAAGTCTAGACAAGATCCTGCATAGAATTATTCTGAAGAAGGGGATCGCCCCAGGGAAGGTAGACGAGGCCCGGGCTCAGCAGGTATTGAGGGGAGCTCAGCCCCTGGATCCTATTGCATTGGCGCTGCGCACCCGACAGGACGGGAAGAACCTGGAATACCCCGACCTCATTCGAATGGTCAGAGAGGAAGAGGCCATGTGGGAGGAGAAAAAGAAGGAACAGCCAGTCGAGCCAACCAAACCTCTGGTGGTGATGGTCAGCCCGGCCATGACCCCCGAAAGAGATGCAGAAGTGGACACCCTGAAATCGCAGATGTCCCAAGTGTTGGAGATACTGACCACTTTGATGGAGAAAGATCAAAGGAAACCAGAAAAGAAAAGTCCAAGAAAGGAGTTGTTCCCGAATACCTCAGCGCCCGCTTCTCTACAGGATCGTGAAGAAGAGGTGATTTGTTACAACTGCGGAGGGATTGGTCATTTTGCAAACATATGTCCCAGGAAGAAAAAGATAAATAACCGCCAGCCGGCGGAAAACTTCAGAGGGCCCCGGTGAAGGAGTCAACCGGGTGCCCATCATTTTCAGTGAGCTCCAAACTGAATGAAAAACAGAAGAAGAGAGAAAATAGAACACCTCAGAGGAAACACAACATTCTCCAACAGAGATACACCGCAGAGAAAGGGGGCAAGACCCCTCAGAAGAGACACAGCACTCCCCAGAGGGGGTGCACACCTAAGAAAAATAACAGTATCCCTCAGCGGGTTCCTACACTCATAAAAAGGAGGGAAGTCAATGCATACCAGGCTCAAGAAAGGTTCAAGTCCAAAGGGAATAGGACAAGAGAGAGTCCAAAAGGAAAAGGCTTGAAGAAGGCGACCCCTGCCGGGCCATATCAAGAGAAGCTGGTGGGCCCATCACCTATAGTGCCCATTCAAGTGGAGGGAGTCTATACCAGGGCCCTCTTGGATACCGGGGCACAAGTGACCCTACTATACCGGGACTTCTACGATAGGCACTTGAGTCATCTGCCTATCCAGAAGATAGAAGAGCTGGAAATATGGGGAATTGGAACCCAGAGTTTCCCTTACGACGGCTATCTTCCCATCAAGATGACCTTTGACCCATCCGTGGCTGGGAAGGCCGAAGTGTTTGACACCCTGGCAGTCGTGTGCCCTAGGCCGCCTGGAGCCAACAAGAATTCCCTTATAATAGGGACGAACACAGACCTGGTCCGAAGACTCCTGACCCCTCTAGTAAAAGAAGAGGGGCGAACAGCCACCAAGATCCATCCCATGCTGAAGACGGCCTACCAACGGCTGGTCCAAGAGCAGGAGACCCCTGGAGAAGGGATAGGGAAGGTGTGGAGACTTGGAAGAGAAGGGGTAGTGTTGCAGCCCGGCGAAGTAACCTGTCTCAGAGCCACTGTGAAGCTTACTTGGGAGCAGCCTGGTCCCTTTGTCGTGCTGGAGTCAGACCCAAGGGGTGAGTCCTCAGGTCTGGAAGTGATACCGGAAGTGATTCCGCTGAAGGTCCTGAAGAAGGCCCATTGTAGAGTTCCAGTGAGTGTTAGGAACACTACCAGAGACCCCATGGAAATCCCAGCCAGAATGCTGCTAGGCCAGGTGAGCCCTGCGGCCCCTGTTACCCTGTCAGAAGTGAAGAGGACAGGTGAAGGAGGAGGAGCTTGGAAGGAGAGAGCCAAGGCCCAGTTGAATAGATGGGAGAAGATCTTCTCTAAGGATGAGTTCGATGTGGGGTGTGCAAGGAGTGCCACCCATCGGATCCGCCTCCAGGAAGACAAGCCCTTCCGAGAGAGGGTCAGGCGGGTCCCCCTAGCAGATCTGGAGGATCTAAGGGAACAACTTGCAGAACTCAAGAGGACTGGTGTGATACAGGAGTCCAGAAGCCCCTATGCCTCTCCCATCGTGGTGGTCAGAAAGAAGAATGGATCATTGAGGCTCTGTATCGACTACAGGACTCTCAACAGGAGAACCATACCTGACCAATACACCAATCCGAGGATAGAGGATGCCCTACAGAGCTTGTCTGGAGCTAAATGGTTCAGCGTTATGGATCTCAAGAGCGGGTACTATCAGATTCCTATGCACCCAGAAGACAGGGAGAAGACAGCCTTCATAACCCCAGTAGGGTTCTTTGAATTCAACCGGATGCCCCAAGGTCTGTCTGGAGCCCCAGCGACTTTCCAACGTCTCATGGAGAAGACTGTAGGAGACATGAACCTTATTGAAGTCCTTGTATACCTGGACGATGTCATTGTCTTTGGGAGAACCTTGGAAGAACACGAAAGGAGGCTGGAAAAAGTGTTGAGAAGACTCAGTGAGGAAGGACTCAAGCTTTCGCCTGAGAAGTGTCGGTTCTATCAGTCTTCTGTGAACTATCTGGGGCACATAGTGTCTGAAGAAGGGGTGGCCACAGACCCTGAGAAATTGGAGGCAGTTACCTCCTGGCCACGACCCACCACAGTAACCAAACTCAGATCCTTCTTGGGGTTCTGCTCCTATTACAGGAGGTTTGTGGAAGGATTCACCCGAATTGCCAGGCCATTGAATGAACTACTCAAGACCGAGGGGGAAGAGGACGACTCAGGGCCCAGGAAGCCGGGAGAGTCAGTCAGAGATCAGTGGAACCAGAAGTGTGAAGAGGCCTTCCAGGCATTAAAGGAGAGCCTAACCACTGCCCCAGTCTTGGCCTATGCAGACCCAACCAAGCCCTATGAACTACATGTAGATGCTAGTCATGACGGTCTGGGAGGAGTACTTTATCAAGAACACGAAGGGCAACAACGGCCTGTTGCCTATGTGAGCCGGAGCCTGACCCCCCCTGAGAAGAACTACCCCACTCACAAGCTGGAGTTCCTGGCCCTTAAGTGGGCGGTAGTAGACAAGCTTAAAGACTACCTGTATGGGGCGGAGTTCACTGTGAAGACCGATAACAACCCCCTTACCTACCTATTCACCACGGCCAAGCTGGACGCCACTGGACACAGGTGGCTGGCCGCACTTTCTGGATTCAACTTCAGCCTAAAGTGTAGGCCAGGGACTGGGAATCGAGATGCAGACGCTCTGTCCAGGAGATCTCATTCTCTCACCAGTGACGTAGAAGATTGGACCCAAGTGGCACCGGACGGGGTGCGGGCCCTTTGTCAAGGAGCTGAATTCCAAGCCAGAGGAGGCTCCAGAGCAGAGGAAATAGGAGTTACCATGGTGGGAGTCCCCAAACACTACTGTGGAGTAGCTCAACTGGGAGAGGACAACCTGCCAAGACTGTCCAAGAAGGAGTTGAGGTGTGACCAATTGGAAGATCCCATGGGAAGATTGGTCCTGGAGGCCCTGGAGAATCAGGATCCAAACAGACTCATGCGTCAACCTTCAAAAGAAGCTTGCCTGCTGAGGAAAGAGTGGGACAGGTTGCAGTTACATCAGGGAGTGGTCTACCGAAGGGGCCCCTCTGATGACTCAGAAGATAAGTGGCAACTGTTCCTCCCAGAGAAATATCGAGAGACTGTTCTGATTGCCCTGCATGACAACCATGGCCACCTAGGGGCTGAAAGGACCTTTCAACTTGTCAGAAGTCGGTTCTATTGGCCCTGCATGAGGGCAGAGATAGAAGAGTACTGCCACTCATGTGCACGGTGCGTCCAGAGGAAGACTTTACCCCATCAAGCTGCCCCAATGGGCCATCTACAGAGTCAAGGCCCAATGGATCTGGTATGCATTGATTTTCTCTGCCTCGAACCCGACCTGAGTGGACTAGGAAATGTTCTGGTGATAACCGACCATTTCACCAGGTATGCCCAGGCTTTCCCCACCAAAGACCAGAAGGCCTCCACCGTAGCCAAGGTACTTATGGAGAAGTACTTTGTCCATTATGGGCTGCCACAGCAACTCCATTCAGATCAAGGGAGGGACTTTGAGAGTAAACTGATCCGGAAGCTCCTGGATTCTTTGGGAATTAAGAAGACTCGAACTACACCTTACCATCCACAGGGAGACGCTCAGCCGGAAAGGTTTAACCGAACCTTGCTCAACATGTTGGGGACTCTGGAAAGCGAGAAAATAGGATTTTTATAACAGCTTACCTGTAAAATCCTTTTCTTGGAGTACATCACGGGACACAGAGCGACATAGTCATTACTAATGGGTTATATAGATACCGTCAGGTGCTGGCACTGGCAACTTCCAAAACCGGAAGTACCCTCCCCTATATAAGCCCCTCCCATCCGGGAGCACCTCAGTTTTGTAGCAAAGCAATAAGTGTCCCCAAAGAGGGGCGGGAGCTCTGTGTCCCGTGATGTACTCCAAGAAAAGGATTTTACAGGTAAGCTGTTATAAAAATCCTATTTTCTTTCTCGTACATCACGGGACACAGAGCGACATAGTCATTACTAATGGGATGTCCTAAAGCAATGCCAAATGAGGGGGGGGATACACCATATATAAGCTGAGCGCTATCAGACATGAGGATCTTTTGCGGCCTGCAACACACTGCGCCCAAAGGCGACATCCTCCTGACTTCTAACGTCCACCTGGTAGAACCTAGTAAACGTGTGAACTGAAGACCATGTTGCGGCCTTACAGATTTGAGCCAGGGAGGCCTGGTGATGCACTGCCCATGAAGTTCCAACTGCTCTCGTGGAGTGCGCTCTAACTTTGAACGGAGGCGGTCTCCTTCTCAAGCCATAGGCTTGTATTATGACCTGTCGAATCCACCTGGCTAAAGTAGATTTTGACGCTGCCTGACCCTTTCTGGGGCCTTCCGGCAGAATAAACAAAGTATCCGTTCTGCGAATCTGAGCAGTGGCTTTTAGATAAGCTTTAACTGCTCTTACTACATCCAAAGAATGCAATAACTTTTCCTCTACCGAAGTAGGTCTGGGGAAAAAAGAAGGAAGAACCACATCTTGGTTCAAATGAAACCTCGATACCACCTTAGGAAGAAAGGCTGGCTGAGGACGTAATACTACTCTGTCCTTATGGATAACCAGATATGGCTCTTTACAGGACATAGCTGCTAATTCCGACACTCTTTTAGCCGAACAAATGGCTACTAGAAAAATCAATTTCCTGGTGAGAAGCACCAAGGAAATATGCTGTAATGGTTCAAATGGTTGTTTCTGTAAAACCGACAGAACCAAGTTTAGATCCCATGGACATATGGGAATATTAACCGGAGGACTAATACGCATCACTCCTTGTATAAAGGCTTTGACTAGTGAATGCGAAGCCAAGGGCCTTTGAAAAAATATTGACAAGGCCGAAATCTGACCCTTGATAGTACTCAAGGCAAGCTTCCTATCTACAGCCCATTGTAGGAAGTCCAGAATCCTACCTATTACGTATTTACGTGGATGCCATTTCTTGGCCTCACACCAGGCGATGTACGCCTTCCAGATTCTATAGTAGATCTGCCTGGATACCGGCTTCCTGGCATTGATCATGGTAGATACCACAGCATTAGAGAGCCCTCTCTTTTTTAGAATGTGGGCTTCAATAGCCAGGCCGTCAAACCTAGGGCTGGTAAGGAAGGGTGGTATATCGGTCCTTGCGAAAGCAGGTCCGGACGATGTGGGAGGGTCCAAGGACTCCCCACAGACATTTTTACAATCTCCGCGTACCATGCTCTTCGGGGCCACGCTGGAGCCACCAGAATCACTGGTTTCTTTTCTACCCTGATTCTGCGGAGTAATCGAGGTAACAATTGTGGCGGTGGGAATGCATATATCAGCTTGAACTGATCCCAAGGGAACACTAGGGCATCCGAGCCGCAAGCTAGGGGATCCCTTGTCCAAGAGACAAACCTGTCCACTTTTGTGTTGAATCTGGATGCTAGCAGATCTACATCCGGTGTTCCCCACCGCTGACATATTGTCCGGAAAACCTCGGGATGAAGGGACCATTCCCCTGGGCATAATTGTTGGCGACTTAGAAAGTCCGCCTTCCAATTCTCCACTCCTGGAATGAATACCGCAGATATGGCTGGGACATATCTTTCTGCCCATCTCAGGATGTAATTTACTTCCCTTTGGGCTGCACGACTCCTGGTGCCCCCCTGACGATTGATATATGCCACTGCTGTGGCATTGTCTGATTGAATTCTGACAGGGGACCCTTGGAGTTTGGATGTCCATGCTACTAGGGCATACCGGGCTGCTCGTATCTCTAAGAGATTGATGGGCAGGGCCTTTTCCGCATCCGACCATCTGCCCTGGAGAGACCATTGCTCCAGCACTGCTCCCCAGCCTATAAGGCTGGCATCTGTAGTGACCACCTTCCAGGAAATCGGACTGAAGGATTTCCCTCTTTCCAGATTCTGGAGAACCAACCACCAGCGGAGGCTCTTGCGAACGGAAGGGGACAAGGACATTGGTAAGTCCAGAGCCTGAACTTTTTTGTTCCAGGCTGACAGTATGGCCCTTTGCAACTTCCTTGAATGGAATTGACCGTAGGGTACTGCTTCGAATGATGCCACCATTTTTCCCAGCAGCCTCATGCACAGGCGTATGGATGGCTGTCTTTTTGAACCCACTAAGTGGATCAAATCTCTCAAAGACGACCCCTTTTCTTGAGGCAAGAAAATTTTTCTCTGGTCTGAATCCAGCCTTAGCCCCAAGTATTCCAGACTTTTGACTGGTTTTAGGGCTGACTTGTCTTGGTTGATAATCCAACCGTGATATTCCAGATACTTGATTGTCTC
Source organism: Rana muscosa (assembly GCA_029206835.1). NCBI lineage: Eukaryota > Metazoa > Chordata > Amphibia > Anura > Ranidae > Rana > Rana muscosa. Next base: position 16,696,697 of record CM055125.1, on the reverse strand, counting down.
GTGAACAACCACTTCTAGTTTTTCCACTGAGTGGTCTATCAGCAACAAGTCGTCTAGATATGCCATTATGGTTACACCTCGTGTTCTTAGACTGGCCAATAATGGGGCCAGAATTTTTGTGAATACTCTTGGTGCTGTGGCCAGACCGAAGGGTAAGGCTCTGAACTGAAAATGGAGCCCTTCTACCGCAAAGCGTAGAAATTTTTGGTGGGCTGGAAAGATGGGAATGTGCAAACAAGCATCTTTGATGTCGATCGAGGCTAACCATTCCTCCCCTTGTAGGGCAGTGGCTACCGACCGGATCGACTCCATCCGGAAAGTCCTGATATGTATGAATTTGTTTAGCCCTTTTAGATTTAATATGGGCCTCACGTCCCCGTTTGGCTTCGGGACTGTAAAGAGGTTTGAGTAAAACCCGAACCCCCATTCTTCCAGGGGAACCTCTATAATTACTGCTTGGAGCAATAATTGTTCTAGTGCCAACAGGAGGGATCCTCTCTTCTGGGGATCCCTTGGCACGTTTGACCTTATAAAGCGGGAAGGAGGGGAGTTTTTTAACTCCAATTTGTATCCCAGATCTACTGCGGAGAGCACCCATCTGTCTCGGATCGTGTCCCGCCAGGTCTCTGTGAACAACTGAAGTCTTCCCCCCACCCGATTGGGTGGGGGCAACCCTTCATGCATTTGACTTTGGGGGAGGTTTTGTACCTCTCCTGCTCCAGGGCTTCTTGTTACCCTGCAATTGTCCCTGATTTTTACCTCCGGGATTTGACCGAGGAGGCCGTCGGAACTGTTTCACAGCCGATGTCCTAGGGACTGGAGAAGCAGGCCTCTTAAAAGAGGGACCTCTAACTCTATTTTTAACCGGCAAAAGTGTACTTTTACCGCTGGAAATTCTCTGGATATATTTGTCCAGGTCTTCCCCGAATAAGCGTTCACCATGAAATGGGAAGCTGACCAGCAATTTTTTACAGGGAGCTTCAGCAGACCAGTTTTTGAGCCATCGAAGCCTGCGCATATGTACTACAGACAGCGTAAGGCGGGAGGCCTGATGGATTGAATCCTTTATAGCGTCCACCGCAAAGCATAAGGCTCTAGGTAGATCAGCTAGGGCAAGAGCCTGCTGATCTGGCAAGTCTCTTAAGACCTGTTTCAACTGATCCTTCACTGCTTGGCAGACCCCAATAGCTGCCACTGCTGGTTGTGTCACCAATCCTGCTGTAGAAAAAGCAGATTTTAATAAGGACTCCAATTTTTTATCTATTGGGTCCTTGAACATTTGGACATTATCCACCGGACATGTCAGTGATTTATTCACACAAGAGATGGCTGCGTCCACTGTAGGGACCCTCCATTTTCTGATGAACTTATCCTCCATGGGATAGACCACCGGAAATCTCTTGGGGGGAGTAAATATTTTGTCAGGATGCTCCCAATCCTGGTAAATGAGCCCTTCCAGTAAAGGATGGATCGGAAAGGAACAAACAGTCTGGGGAGCTTTTAGCGACCCCAACGAGGAGACAGAAGTGGATGATGGCTCCGCAAGTGGCATTTTAAATGCTGATCGGACCATATTAGTCAGGGACTGAACCCATAACCTTTCAGCATGTGATGCTGAGAACGGCTCTTCCACTGTTGATTCCTCTACAACCAAATCGACCTCATCCTGATCCCCTTCAGGTAGGTCGATCCCTGTATGGGACTGTTGCTCTGTTAACAGGCACTCTGAGGGAGGAGACGGAGATCGGGCGCTTTTCTCCTGTGACAGGGAAGCCGCGATCAATGCTGACAATCTCTCTTCCAGCCCTCCCAGAGTTGAGGAAAAAACCTCCTCTGTTACATACACAGGAGCAGGTGAACTGAGGACAGCCACAGTACCAGGTACTCCTGAGGGTGCTCTACGGTCACTAACCTCTGATTCTTCAGGGGAGACTGGTGCAGCCAAAGCATGCCCAAGATCCTCAGAGCCCGATGGAGACCCCCTATTCCTCCTGGAATTTCTAGTCCCGGAGTTTTTAGACGGCATATTCCTAAGCCACAAAGCTGAGGTATTCCAGCCGAAATACACCAGTTACTGACAATAGTCTAGCATAAATGCTGCTATAAGAAACAGTTGGTGTCTACTAATGTGCCTTTCTAGGGGATGCCTGTATCAACCGCTTGCTGTATGCCTTCTTTAAATGTTGCCAGCTCTGTCTCTGTACCTCATAGCCAGCTCACCACACAAAATTGTGGTTTTTAACATGCTGGGACGCCCGCACATGCGCAGAAGCGCTGCGGCGCGCACAGAGCGTCATCCCCCAGGCTCCGCCCCCTTTCCCGGCTCACCTCTATATATAGAGGCGCGTGCACGCGCACGCGCGCGGCCACGTGCGCCTTCGGCGCTAATTTCGAAAATGGAAACCAGGGACAAGAGCCAGGGCCCCTCTTTGCCGCAGGCCGGGGGATGGACGAGCATTGCAACATGGCAGAGGAAGCAGTTTCCCATAAGAGAACTCACCATCTGCCTGGACTTGCTCTGATGAAAAGAAACTAGTCCACATGACAAGAAACGTTCCACAGCGGCCTCTAGTGGACAAACACAGGTACCGCAGTCTAATATATTAAATATATATAAAAAAAAAATTATTTTTTTTCTTGACCACCATTAAAAATTATTACATTTTTTTAGTAGTTACAGGCATGCACCGAATTTTGCGGGAATACCATTAGGTAACAGACAGAAAGACAAATTAGGCTTGGGGGTCCCCCAATAGAACCAAGTTCCTGGGGGCCCCCACTTACCTGTTCCCCGCCGCAGGACTTTGTTTGGTCCACAAAAGCCCAAACTTCACCTATCACGGCAGGCATTGTAATCAAACCTTCAGGGACCGGGTTCCCAAGGATTCCACTCCCCTGGACCTGTATAGCACCCTGCACAGAAAACATCTTGGTCGTGGGTATGACCAGAGCTCTGGATCCCAGGGTCCAGCTCTCCTAAGAGAAGCATTACAGGCAAAACCTTGCTCTTCTCTGCAAGGCCCGGGTACCGACCGTTTAGCTATGAAGCTTTTTTGGTCGGATCCGGAATAGCTTACTGAGGCCCAAAAGAACCTGTACGCAAGCTCAGTGAAAAACACATGTTTCTTCTTGGCCAACACCTTAGACACTGGCAAAAAACTGAGGTGCTCCCGGATGGGAGGGGCTTATATAGGGGAGGGTACTTCCGGTTTTGGAAGTTGCCAGTGCCAGCACCTGACGGTATCTATATAACCCATTAGTAATGACTATGTCGCTCTGTGTCCCGTGATGTACGAGAAAGAAAAAGCAACATTGGAGCCAACACATAGCAGCCATAGTACATGCTTACAACTGCACCATCAGTGATGCTACAGGCTACTCCCCATATCGACTCATGTTTGGGAGAGAAGCAAGACTACCGGTGGACTTGGCCTTTGGCACCTCTCTGGACCATTCCTCAGCCATATCCCACAAAGGATATGTGGACAGGCTCAGACACAGCCTGAAAGTAGCCTATGAACATGCTCAAGCGGCCTCAGATCAAAGGGGAGCTCGAAATAAAAGAAACTTCGACTTGAAGGTTCGGGTACAAGACCTACAGCCCGGGGATCGAGTACTGTTATGCAATCTGGGGGTCCCTGAAAAGCACAAACTTGCAGACAGATGGAGATCTGAACCCTATGTCATCTGCAGGAAGTTGCCAGGCCTACCTGTCTATACGTTGAAGCCAGAAGGAAAGGTAGGCCCACTGAAGACGTGGCATCGAAACCACCTTCTCCCACTTGCTGAGGCAGTTAGAATACCTCCCGTGGGAGACTCCCTTGAACCGGCCTCTATCCTGGATACTCCTAGGCCGAACACTCGGTCGCAGACCTCCCGAGCTGAAGATGGAGAGGCCTCTCAACTTAGTGGAAGTGAGGAGGGAGAACTTGATTGGCTGTGGCCTTCCCCAACTCCAGGAACTTCTACCATAGATCTTCCAACCACTGAAGACACCACAGATGAAACACTGAACCCAGAAGCCACAGAGTTCATCCCTTCTAGTCCTTCAGCAGAATACTGGGAAGATGCCCATGATGGTTGTTCAGAGGAAGAGGAGCCTGTGGCGCCAGAGCCAGAAATCCCAAGACAGCAAAGGGCTCGAAGAGTCATCCGGCCTCCTAAGAAGCTGACCTACCCACAAATGGGGAACAGCTCAGAAGACTCTGTAGTTACTGCTAGGAGGAATGCTGAGAATCCGGATCCCTCCACGGTCCATTTGGTGGAGGGCAACCCCAGCTCACTCTCTGGCACAGCTAGACAGGTCGCCCCCACTGAAGCGACCTGTAGACAGGACAGCTCCCCATCTTATGATGATTGGTGGGAGGCTCCACTGTCAACCCTATGCAACTGCATTGAATCTAGAATGTTTTGCAGACCTAAAAAATGTCTTTGGGGACCAAAGATTCAAAGTGGGGGGAGTGTGTAGCGGGGTATTCCCCTTTAAGACAGAGAGACAAGAAGTTCCAGGTGAGAGGTGAGTCGGGAGGAAGTAAAGAGACATTACTGGAAGTGAAAGCAGAGGAGAGAGAGAGACTACATCTCCCAGTACATCTTGCAGCACCCAGGGTACATTGCTCCGGAACAGAGACTGCTGGGGCAGACTTTATAAAGGGGAGGTGGAGTTTGTTCGGTCTCTTTGGACACCCCTCTCCTAGCAAGAGGATCTCTGTGCTGTGTGCACAAGGCCTGAAGCCTGGGCCTTGTGCTCCTTTCCAAAGAGCCCCTCCGCCAGCCTAGCAGAGCCTTAGAGACATCTTCTCATCCTTGCTGCAGTACACCAGAAGGATTGAAGACTTGGATGTCGGTGGATTCCTGTTCCTAGACGAATCGATGGAGGAAACGGACTTGGACTTGTCCGGGTGGTGAGAGCTGTTTAAAGACAGATACTTTATCTTTACTATTCGTTCGGATTACAAAGTTGTTCTTCAAGTGCACCACCGAAAGATTTCTAGCGAATATTGTTTCACTGAACTTCCATTTAGATCAGTCAGGCCTGACTGCATAGGTAGACATTGCTGGGTGTTAGTCTGCCCATGAGGGGAAGTAGCTGTAAAAGGGCAGCGCTAGAGTTGCATAGCAATACTTTATTATTCTGATTACTCTGTTTATCTTTATTACTGTTTATTGCAGGGATCTGCAACTTGTTATACTGTTGTTTATTACTTGCCTATTAGCCTCAGTAAAATATCTGGGTCAAGTACATTGGTGTCAGTTTTACTTACTTTAATAGAAGTTTTAAAGTATATCACTGTGTGTGTTTGCCATAGGACTGCGTCACCTAGAGTTGCGGTCACGCGGTCCTATCACCCCTTACTAGCTGTGCCAGTAGGGGGTTGAGCAGATTGCCGGGGGTTGGCGGAGCTGTCTTCAGGGCCCAACTAAATCTGCGGCGTTCTTAGTTGGAGGTATCGCTACACTTAAAAGGAATGTATAGTTTATATGTGTTCGAGGCTAAATAAATACATTTCAGTTGTTTTTCTTCTTTTTTTTTTTCTTTTTGGTAAATATAAAATATACTTTATTCATATTTCTTGTTTAGCTCTTTCCAGACAGCAGGTGGAGCACTAGGGTCTGTATTGCTCACCGAGCTCAAAAACTCACACTCAGATTACACAGTCAGCAGCATGATTACAGGGAGATTCTTCCCCTACTCCCTGTTCTGTATGGAGCTCAGAGAGACAGTCTGACAGCACACAGCTACTGCTAGGCTCTCTCTTTAGAAAATATAAAATTCTCTGCAACAACACTGTCATGGGAGTACCCTGCATTAAATGTTTATTTTTAAAATAAATACTTTTTATAAATTGTAAAAATCTAAAACAGTTGAAAAATGTAAAAAAACTTGTTAAAGGTACAGATTAAAATATAGTCCATCACACAATGGATCCTGATTGTTTGATTGACTTCTGTTCACTTGATTGCATCAACAAATCTCTAATTTCACGATTCCAGTAGCTACCTGGAATTGTTCTTTAAAGTGGAACTTTACCCATAACAACTTGAAAAAAAATAATGTTCTTTAGCAAGGAACATACATTCCACATTAATAATTATGCTACCAAAATTAGTGTGTGCTGTAAATTGCCTCCAGCATTTTTCTTGTTTATTCTTGCTGGAGGCTGCCATTTTGCTGAACCCCAAAGCCCCTGAGCAGCAATAATTCTTTAGGCTGTCAGCAGATCGGCCTCTAGTGGCTCTAATTTTAGGCACGTTGCCAAAAAATAGAGAGCAACTGAGCATGTGCAGAGCAGGGTGAGACAGTGTATTACTGGATTTTAAACAGTATAGGCTCTTATTTGTAATGTTTTACTTAAAGTGGATGTAAACCCACTCTCATCCTTTCTAAACTACTGCCATAGTGCTGATCTATAAGGATATAGATGCCTCCTGCATGTATCCTTATCTGTCAAATGTCTCCCCTCTGTCTGTTATAAGAACTGAAAAACTGCAGATTCTGTGGGTGGATCTGTTGTCTGGAGCTCGGTGGGTGGAGTCGTGATGTCAGTAGACTCCCCGCCCACCTCTACACTCCCCTTGTCAACATGCATTTTCTCCTGTGTATTCCTTCTGCTATGATCACTAACATCCAGTCAAAATCCAGAAAAGTAACCACCTGACTTCAGAAAAGGAGTGGGGGTGGGAATTAAAAAATAGTCTAAAGCTAGTGCACGAGATATGTAAATAACTTGTCACTCAAAGCAAGGGGGCGGAACGGACAAAGGTTTTTCTCTGTTTGTCCCTTTTATCTCACTGAACAATAAAAGAGGATTGCTCAGAGCTGGATTAACTCTTTGTGGCAAGACCTGGCACAAATGATAGGAAATCTTATACTCTCCATTGTGACAGCAAAGTGACAGCAAATGGGTTTACATCCACTTTAACTATACTTGCAAAGGGGCCAATGTGAAGTGATCTAGCAGGACTTCATGTTCTAACTCCATATTGCCTACTATCATTTGTCATGTTCCTAAAATCTCAGGGAATATATTGTGTCTATCAAAGACATTTTAGAGAGGGAGATAGCATTTATCTCTTCAGATAGTAAGCATTATGAGCTTCAAGCAGATGCAAATTGGTAAATCCTAGTTATACAGAACAACCTAGGGGCAGACTATATGGTTTTATGGGTTGGGTTTGTGGCAGCTATGTTGTGTTTGGACTTGCTGCCATCGGGATGATAGAAATCCTAACCCCAATCCAGTTATCAGAAATGGCTGGTCCATGTAACATACAGCCACATCAGACAGCAGGTAAGGTAATACAGTGCCTTGAAAAAGTATTCATACCTCTTGAAGTTTTCCAAATTTTGTCATGTTACAACCAAAAACAGATTTTTATGTGATAGGCCAACACAAAGTGGCACATATTTGAGAAGTGGAAGGAAAATGATAGATGGTTTTCAATTATTTTTTTACAAATAAATATGTGAAAAGTTTGACGTGCATTTGTATTCAGCCCCCCTTTACTCTGATACCCCTAACTAAAATCTAGTGGAACCAATTGCCTTCAGAAGTCACCTAATTAGTAAATAGAGTCCACCTGTGTGCAATTTAATCTCAGTATAAATACAGCTGTTCTGTGAAGCCCTACGAGGTTTGTTAGAGAGCCTTATTGTACAAACAGCATCATGAATGCCAAGGAACACACCAGAAATATCAGTGATACAGTTGTGTAGAAGTTTTTTTGGATTCATACTTACCTAGGTGGATGCTGCATCTGTCCCCACCGTCTCTGCACTGAGAACTAAGCCACTGAACCACGCCGATGGCTCAGTTTTCACAGATCCCAGAGAGGAGAGCTGCTGCCTGTCAGTCAGCGTCTCACCTCTCTACTTCTCCATGCTCACTGGAGCGCTGAGCTATGGAGGGGCAGGGAGCGGCCGTCTCAGAAGCTCGCTGAGAAGCTGAGACTGCCATCAATCAAGGCAGCTGGTGGATCCAGACTTGGGAAGTTGGGATGACGCGCTGCCTCGACTGATGGCATAGTTGCCAACATTGCAAAAAAAAAATCAGGGACACTTTTTTTGCATGGAGGTGGAGCCTTGCCATAATTAGGGGGCGGGGCATTCAGTTGTAGGCGTGCCATAACGTATCATAAATGGGCGTGGTTTACACGTGATAGTGGGCGTGGCTTAAATGGGAGTGGCTCAGAAGGGGTGTAGTTTGAGTCCGAGAGGAAGAAAGAAAGGAAGAAAGAAAGGAAGGAAGAAAGGAAGAAGCCAGATCCTACACCACAATAGAAATGTGTGTATTCCAGAAAGTTTAACAAAATCGGCAGATAAAGATACACCAAAACACCTGATGTTGACGCTTCAATCATCCCAGCACCATGGTTGTTATGGTGTCAGGATGATTGAAGCGCATTATTCCTATTATTACATTGTAATATAAAATGAAATCATTCAACTCACCATAATGCTGAATCAGTGGAAGCGTGTCACCTGCCACCAGATGGCCTCCCCAGCAGAGTCCCTCCTTACATCAGGTGCCCCCAGCAGAGCCCACTCCACACTTCTGTGACCCCATCAGAGCCCCCACCACACTTCTGTGACCCCATCAGAGCCCCCACCACACTTCTGTGTCCCCATAATGAGCCCCCACCACACTTCTGACAGAAGATGGACGATCGCCGAGGATGGGGAGGGTTGGCCCCATAGGGCACTGCTAAAAAAAAGTCTGGAAGAGGGAGGTGGGGGGGACATTGCGAAATCTACCTGATCTGGGTCCCAGGGCCAGCAGGAGCGAAGGACCCCCTCCATGTGAAGGGACTTCCATGGGTTACACCCCCTCCCTACCTGGAGATCAGAGGAGAGAAAACCACCCCACAGCCTTCCAGCATGATGAGCCTGCCATAGGATTGAGTGCAAAGTAAAGCCTCCCAGCACCCACCCCCTTTCAGATGAGCCTAGGCAGCATACATTGCAGGATTATGGAGTGAGCGATCTGCAGCCATTGCCCCCCGCATGTTGTGTGTGTGCGGAGGACACAGAAGCACTTAGTTGGTGTGCGATGAGCTGCTGCTGGACTTACTTTGTGGACGAGGCTGGTGGTGCTGTGCATGTAGTGGGATCCTCCTCTCCTAACCTGAGCTCATTCCACTCTGAGGACATCCGACACTGCAGGCGGCAAGGTAAAGGCAGCCCCGGCTCATAGTAAGAGGGAGGGGAAGAGCGGCGTCGGCGGCAGCTGAGCGGCCGGATGAGGATCACAGTCTAGTCTCTGTGTGAAGGAAGGGAGGGGCCGCCGAAAGAGAGAGAGCCGCGTTTGGCTGCCCCTCTCCTCACACTAGAGGTCAGAGAAAATAGCACTTACGGCGGCCATTTTGGTGTAGCCGCCGCCGTTTTCAGCCCTAAACATTCCCGAATTTACCGGGACAAAACGGGACAAAAAGAATTGGGCTTGTCCCGAATCGGGACAAGCCCAATTCGGGACAAGGGTCCAAAAATCGTGCTTGTCCCGGGAAATTCGGGACTGTTGGCAACTATGTGATGGCAGTGACGTCAGAGGAGAGTGAACTTCAGACTGATCTCCCCTGAAAACGGGTCACAGGAGTGCAAAACGAATTGCACTCCTGTGACCCAGAGGAGAAGCCCAGCCTAAAAAGCTCAGGATGTACTTCACCTTTAAAGCAGGGTTAGGTTATGTAGCGGGGTATCGCTTTAAATGAGCACAGAGACTACCATACTGTGCAGCGGGGCACCCACAGTGCATTGCCTGGTGCAAGGTCTGCTGGAGAAGGACTATTTAAGGAGGGAGGAGCAACACGCAGGTCTCTTCGGACGCCGCCCTCCTAGCAAGTGGAGCCTCCGTTTGGGGCCTGTTGTTTGGACTAGGCCGGAGAGCCTGGGCCTAGAGGATCCGGAGAGCTTGCCAATCGTCACTGGAGAACCCAGAGTCGTCTCATCTATCTATCTCCTGTGTATGGGTCGAGAGAATCAGAGACTACGCGTATCGTGAGACTGTGTTCCGGGACACCAGTTGCTGAAGTCGGTTGTACGGACTGGTCCGGTCGGGTGAGAGAGCACTTGCTCATTATACTTTGACTACCTTTTAGGCCCAGTATCCTTTGGCCAGGGCCCATCGTTACCGGAGTGTTACATAGTTGCCAACAGTCACGGATTGGCCGGGACGTTCCCGGGATTCAAACCCTTTTCCCGGATTTATTTTGTCCCGGCCAATGTCCCGGCCAATCCGATTTTTCCCGTTTTCCCCGAATTTGGACGTCGCAGGCCGCCGCCGCTAGAGGTTCACGGCTGACGGAGACAATGTCTCGGCCGGCCGCCATGTTCAAGAAGACCAAAACACGGATGTAGTACAATAGAAAATAAAGCCGCTGCGGCGCCGCCCACACCCCGCACCTCCCCGGGGGTGGGCGGCGCCGCAGCAGCTTTATCTTCTATTGTACTACATCTGTGTTTTGGCTGGCCGGCCACCCCCCCGCCCCGCCCCGCCCCGCTGCAGGTCTGTCTGTAATGGAAAGGGGCGGGGGTCGGCAGCGCCACAGCTTAATTTTTTTTTCTTTTGCAGCCACACTGTCGGCTCCGCCTCTATTTTGTTCCCCTTCGGGGAAGGGGAAACAATAATGGCGGCCGAGACAGGAGACGCCTGTGGTTAAGGGGGGACTCCGCTGGGGATGCCTGTGGTAAGGGGGGACTCCGCTGGGAACGCCTGTGGTAAGGGAGGACTCCGCTGGGGACGGCTGAGGTAAGGGGGGACTCCGCTGGGGACGCCTGATGTAAGGGGGGACTCCGCTGGGGACGCCTGATGTAAGGGGGGACTCCGATGGGGACGCCTGATGTAAGGGGGGACTCCGCTGGGGACGCCTGAGGTAAGGGGGGACTCCGCTGGGGACGCCTAAGGTAAGGGGGGACTCCGCTGGGGACGCCTGAGGTAAGGGGGGACTCCGCTGGGGACACTTGATGTAAGGGGGACTCCACTGGGGACGCCTGATGTAAGGGGGGACTCTGCTGGGGACGCCTGATGTAAGGGGGGACTCCGCTGGGGACGCCTGATGTAAGGGGGGACTCTGCTGGGGACGCCTGATGTAAGGGGGACTCCTCTGGGGACTCCTGATGTAAGGAGGGACTCCGCTGGGGATGCCTGATGTAAGGAGGGACTCCTCTGGGGACACTTGATGTAAGGGGGGACTCCACTGGGGACGCCTGATGTAAGGGGGGACTCCGCTGGGGACGCCTGATGTAAGGGGGGACTCCGCTGGGGACGCCTGATGTAAGGGGGACGCCTCTGGGTACACCTGATGTAAGGAAGGACTCCGCTGGGTACGCCTAATGTAAGGAGGGACTCCTCTGGGGATGCCTGATGTAAGGAGGGACTCCCCTGGGGACACCTGATGGCATCTGGTGGCAGGCAACGTGGCAGGTGACACACTCGGGGCTAACACTGATTCGGCATTTTGGTGAGTTGAATGATTTAATTTTATATTAAAATGTAATAAGAGAAATAATGCACTTCAGTCATCCTGACACCGTAACAACCATGGTGCCGGGATGATTAAAGAGCTAACACCAGATGTTTGGATTATCTTTATCTGTTGATTGTTAAACTCTGGAATACACATATTTCTATTATGGTGTAGGATCTGGGCCTGCTGTCCTTCCATCCTTCCTTCTCTTTCCTTCCCTCCCTCTTTCTTTCTCCCTTCATCCCTCATTCATCTCAGACTTTAACCACACCCCCTTTGAGCCACGCTCATTTAAGCCACTCCCACTACCCGCGTAAACCACGCCCACGCTTCGTGCGCCACTTTTTTCTCCTAAAGTATAACACACCTTCAAATGAATGCCCCACCCCCTAATTATACCAAGGCTCCGCCTACATGTGAAAAAGTGTCACGGATTTTTTTTTTGCAATGTTGGCAACTATGGTGTTATACTGCACCCCAGAGGAACAGTGTGTTGTGCAGCCGGAGTTTAGTTGTCTTATCGCTTGCTGGGTAACCAACAGTTTAATACCTTTGGATTACAAATAATCTACAAAGTGCACCACCATTTCTAGCGAAGAACCTTCTCAACGAACTAACTGTGTGTGACTTAGTCAGGCCTGACTGTCCAGCAGGGAGACATTTACCTGGCCGCCATATTGGCCACGAGGGGAAGGCTCGCGAGTGTAGTTCATTAAGAGACTTTGAGTGCGCATAAAACTGTTAGAATATAATACTTGATATTTGCTTGACTATTGATATTGCAGGGCCATGCATAGATAAATGTACCATTGTCTAACCTTATATTTCTATTCAGTAAAGTATTTGTGGCTAAGCAGACAAGTGTGTGGCGTACTGTTTATCCCAGCTGAAGCAGCCAGCTCAGGTAATTCAATATTAACTATTGTGTATGCTTTATTGCGGAGTGGTGACTCCTATAGCCTCGTGAGTTTCACACTTCCATTTGTGCTAGCTGTGCCAAGGGAGGTTAGAGACAGTTCCTGGGGGTTGACAGCAGTGTGTTACAGGCGCAAAACTATACTTGCAGCCCTCTTAACTGGGGGTATTGCTACAGTTATAACCAAATATCCCAAGCTTTAAACATCTCATGGAGCAATGTTCAATCCATTATCCGAAAATGGCCAACTGCAAAACTACCAAGACATGGCCGTCCTCCTAAACTGACAGGCTGGGCAAGGAGAGCCATAAGAAGTCCAGTTTGCAGTTTGTAACAAGCCATGTGGGGGACACGGCAAACATGTGGAAGAAGGTGCTCTGGTCAGATGAGACCAAAATAATTTTTTTGGGCTTAAAAGCAAAACTCTACATGGCGGAAAACTAACACTGCACATCACCCTCAACACACTATCCCTACTGTGAAACATGGTGGTGGCAGCATCCTGTGGTAGGGATGCTTTTCTTCAGCAGGGACAGTGAAGCTAGGTAGAGTTGACAGGAAGAAGGATGGAGTCACATACAGGGCAATCTTTGAAGAAAACCTGCAAAAGACTTGAGACTGGGGCTGAGGTTCACCTTCCAGCAGGACAACGACCCTAAACATACTGCCAGAGCTACAATAGAATTGTTTAGATCAAAGCATATTTATGTGTTAGAATGGCTCATTCAAAGTCCAGTCCTAAATCCAATTGAGAATCTGTGACAAGATTTGAAAATTGCTGTTTGCAAAGAAGAATGTGCAAAAATGTCACTCTCTAGATGTGCAAAGCTGATAGAGACGTCCCCAAAAGGACTTACAGTTGTAATTGCAGTGAAAGGTGGTTCTACAAAGTATTGACTTAGGGGGGCTGAATACAAATGCACGCCACACTTTTCACATATTTATGTAGCGGCCTCACCCCGACCTCTTTAGCTAGGGGTATGTCGAGCGACAGAGTGAGGTGCGCTACGGCCCATGTCCTCCCCATAGATGTGGGTGAGGTGAAGGCCAGTACCAATCTTTTCCTCGGGCCAAATGTGTGCTGGTTACGAGGGTCAGTCCTTCCGTGCCAGAATCTCCCTTTGTTCCCATCAACAGAGTCCATACACCCATCAAAGTCCAAACTCAGGTTTATTGCGTATCTCCACATACAGTCAAATGCAACGGCATGATACGATGGGGAAACAGGTCGAGGCACTGTACAGGTTCCTAGTCCCTACACTCCCTGTGCTATGACCAGGGGTTGCAGGAGTCTTGATGAAAGCTCCTCCGCTGCGCTGTAGCCCCTATCAGGGGAAGATGTCCTCTGAGGGAGTTACCGAAGGCCCATCCGTCACCGGGTTGACACTGCACCGGGTCTTCGGACGGGTGACCCCCCCAGCCTCCTCACCTCAGATGCGGGTCCCCTCGCAAGGGGCGCCCTGGAGCAACTTCACCCTCGCGGGACCCAGTCGGAGTCACCGGGTCCCAGGCCTCCTTAATAGTACCTCACCCCAGGCTGAAGGTGCCCGGGATGGACTCCATCTTCATTCCGGCCAGGCCTAGGGCGCCTAGGCCGGAACCTTGAACCGCCCGCACCCAGGCCTAAGGTGCCTGGGTGCGTGAAGAGATGATCCCCCAAAAGACCTCGTGGCGAGGGCGTCTCCCCCTTTTTATATCCTCCCGTCGACACCACGGCGGGTTCCCCGCCCCAGCCGTACCATCTCCAGGAAGGGAGAAAAAGGGTAGCACTGTGGTAGTGATTCTACCTCGAGCCTGTAGGTACCCCGCCACCCACTGGTCGAAGAGAATATTACACCACCCAATCCTCCACGAATAACAAAAAGGGGTCTAATCCCTGACATAATTACACACCTGGGTCTCTCTACCCCCAGGTGTATCCCACTAACTTTGAAGACCCCGCTACATTTATTTGTAAAAAAAAAATTAAAACATTTAGAATTTTCCTTCCACTTCATAATTATGTGCCACTTTGTGTTGGTCTATCCCATAAAATCCCAATAAAATACATTTACGTTTTTGATTGTAACATGACAAAATGTGGAAAATTTCAAGGGGTATGAATACTTTTTCAAGGCACTGTATATGTAAAGCGTTGCGTAAATTGACAGCGTTTTATAAGTACCTGTAATAAATAAATTAGTGGAAGGAATAGTGCCCCATCATTGGTATTAGTGGGAGGAATAGTGCCCATTGTTGGTATCTGTGGGAATAATAGTGCCTCACTGTCAATATTAGAGGGAGGAATATTGTCCCATTGTTGGTATCAGTGGGAGAAATAATAACTCATCATTGCTATTTGTGGGAGGAAAAGTGCCCCACGCTATTTTTTTAAAAATTTTGGTTTGGGGTTCCACTTAATATTCATACCAGACCCAAAGGGCCTGGTAATGGACTGGGGGGAACCCATGCCGTTTTTTTCAATGAGTTTTATCTGTGTTGCCGAGACCCGACAATTCATTACAGCCGCGAGTAGTTTAAAATTACTTTTTTTTCTTTAGAAATTTAATTTTGCTGTGGGACTGTTCTAAACATGGGAAAAATGCACCTACTTTACAGGCATACTATAGATACCCCCAGGCACGATATTTAAAGGAATATTTAATTTTTATTGTTTCACTTTAAGCATTATTAAAATCACTGCTCCCGAAAAAACGTCTGTTTTAAAATTGATACATGTCCCCTAGGGCAGGACCCGGGTCCCCAAACACTTTTTATGTCAATACCAGGCACATAAGCCTTTAAAATTAGCACTTTTGAATTTTCATGTTCGTGTCCCATAGACTTTAACGGTGTTCGCATGTTCGAACAAATTTTTTGCCTGTTCGCAAGTTCTGGTACGTTCCGAACCAGGGGGGTGTTCGGCTCATTCTTAGTGATGGTCAAATCCTGCAAACATTCTGTAGGAGTTTTTGGAGACTGGGGAGTCATAGACTGCAGACACACTACACAAGACTGTTAGAGATCACTACTATAACAGCCCTTTACAAATCAATGTTTCCACATTTGTGTTCCCTACAGCACTTATAGATGTGGTGAGCCTACATACACTGAACTGTTGATCAATGCTGGCAGATATGGGAGAGACAATAATGAGAAAATTCACAGTTCATAGTCAATAAGAGAAGTAGTAGACTGAAGAGGGTTGGAAGCTTTGTCTGTAAGTGCTATAAGGTCAATTAAGCCTGTGAGACCCAAGTGTCAGGCCAAGGCATGGAGGGCAAAACTTAGGCACCGTGCCACCGTGGGCACACAAGGCAATCCCTTGTCTTTGTCTCCTGAGATTCCAGACGGAGGGGGCAGAGCTGCTGGCACTCCCCCCTCTGAAATTTTCCCTGACCAAGCTTCAAAAATTCCCCCCCGGACCTTTACTGACTCAGGAGAGTGAATGGAAGTTATTATACCATACAATCTGTGTCCCCTCTACATGGAACACACACAGAATGTGACCGGTTATAAGGGCTAGAGGAGAGCAGAGAGGTGGAGGAAGGGGCCACATTGAATGAACAGATAGGGGTGTGAATAAGGGGGACATTGTACAGAAGGGAGGCCCCAAAAATGCAGATGGAAAAACTGGATTAAACCCCCCCCCCCCAAAAAAAAACAGTACTCTGGCTCATGACAACCAAAATGATCCATGTTTAATTTTCACAATGCAGTGTCAGCAACTAAGAGATGCACACTCCTTGGTTTCTATGGCCAATAACCCTATTATGCCTTACTGCATGTTTTATAAACTTTATAAAGAGTTGGAAAATACTTAAAGTGGTTGTAAACCTCAGACATGAAATATGAACAAAACATATCCCTCTATAGTGTGTTATTGTCTCAATCCATAGCACTAATGTCATTTCTGTCCACTGCGTCTTTCCTCTGTTATCAGCATGAGTCACTTCTGACAAGTTTTCCTGATACCAAGAGAAAAATGGTAATGGGGAGGGCACAGCCTCAACTCTGTACCTGTGTGCTGTGTTTGAAAGGGGGGGTGTCGCTTCCCCCCCAATCAGCTCTCAGAACTCTCCTCACTGATGTAACTTTAGCTTTCCAGCTCTGGGAGGTGTGAAGCAGGCATAGCAGCAGTGGGAAGGGTAGAGCAGGCATGGCAGCAATGGGAAGGGTAAAGCAGGCATGGCAGCAATGGGAAGAGTAGAGCAGGCATGGTGGCAGTGGGAAGGGTAAAGCAGGCATGGTGGCAGTGGGAAGGGTAGAGCAGGCATGGCGGCAGTGGGAGGTGTAGAGCAGGCATTGCGACAAAGGGAGGTGTAGCGCAGGCATGGCAGCAGTGGGAGGGGCAGAGCAGGCATGGCAGCAGTGGGAGGGGGAGAGCAGGCATGGTGGCAGTGGGAGGGGTAGAGCAGGCATGGCGGCAGTGGGAAGGGTAAAGCAGGCATGGCAGCAATGGGAAGAGTAGAGCAGGCATGGTGGCAGTGGGAAGGGTAAAGCAGGCATGGTGGCAGTGGGAAGGGTAGAGCAGGCATGGCGGCAGTGGGAGGTGTAGAGCAGGCATTGCGACAAAGGGAGGTGTAGCGCAGGCATGGCAGCAGTGGGAGGGGCAGAGCAGGCATGGCAGCAGTGGGAGGGGGAGAGCAGGCATGGTGGCAGTGGGAGGGGTAGAGCAGGCATGGCGGCAGTGGGAAGTGTATAGCATGGTGGCGGAGGGGTAGAGCAGGCATGGCAGCAGTGGGAGGAATAGAGCGTATAACAGGCATGGTGGCAGTGGAAGGTGTAGAGTAGGTATGGCAACAGTCGGAGAGGTAGAGCAGGCATGGCAACAGTGGAAGGAGTAGAGCAGGCATGGCGGCAGTGGGAGGGGTAGTGCAGGAATAGCGGTAGTGGGAAGTGTATAGCAGGCATGGCGGCAGTGAAAGGTGTAGAGCAGGCATGAGGACAGTGGGAAGGGTAGAGCAGGCATGGCAGCAGTGGAAGGGGTAGAGTAGGCATGGCATCAGTGGCAAAGTGTATAGCAGGCATGGCGGCAGTGGGAAGGGTAGAGTAGGCATGGCAGTAGTGGGAAGGGTAGAGCTGGCATGGCGGCAGTGGGAGGGGTAGAACAGGCATGGTGGCACTGAGAAGTGTATAACAGGCATGGTGGCAGTGGAAGGTGTAGAGCAGGCATGGTGGCAGTGGGAGGGGTAGAGCAGGCATGGCGGCAGTGGGAATGGTAGAGCAGGAACGGTGGCAGTGGGAGGGGTAAAGCAGGCATGGTAGCAGTGGGAGAGTTAGAGCAGGCATGGTGGCAGTGGGAGGTGTATATCAAGCATGGTGGCAGTGGGAGGTGTATAACAGGCATGGAGGCAGTGGGAGGGGTAGAGCAGGCATGGCGGCAGTGGGAGAGGTACAGCAGGCATGGAGGCAGTGGGAATAGTAGAGCAGGAATGGCGGCAGTGGGAGGGGTAAATCAGGCATGGCAGCAGTGGGAGAGTTAGAGCAGGCATGGTGGCAGTGGGAGGGGTAGAGCAGGCATGGCGGCAGTGGGAGGGGTAGAGCAGGCATGGCAGCAGTGGGAATGGTAGAGCAGGAATGGCGGCAGTGGGAGGGGTAAAGCAGGCATGGCAGCAGTGGGAGAGTTAGAGCAGGCATAGTGGCAGTGGGAGGTGTATATCAAGCATGGTGGCAGAGGGAGGTGTATATCAAGCATGGTGGCAGTGGGAGGTGTAGAGCAGGCATGGTGGCAGCGGGAGGTGTATAGCAGGCTTGGTGGCAGTGGGAGGTGTATAGCAAGCATGTTGGCAGTGGAAATTGCTGGGGTGGTGGGCAGAAGCAGGGGTAGAGCAGGCATTGTGGCAGTGGGAGTCTGAAGCCAGTCAAGTAGAAACTCTCAATCTGCATTCTTTTTTTTTTACTCAAAGAAGTACTTTATTGAAAAGTTTTATAAACATACATCTAAAATTCCTTCCAGAAAAGTTTCAGCTAATAAACATACCCCATATTATCACATACTCTTTCAATGCAACAAAGCAGTCACCGTACCCTACACAAGTGGTGATACCCAGCCATAGTTTCCCATACTATTTCTCAGTACTCGTATTTACAGTCACAGAATCCTGTCTAAGATTAGATTAACCGGAGTGAGTCTCGGGGGTATCAAGCCAGAGTGCCCAAACCTTTTGATATTTGTGTGAGCACCCCCTATGTTTGAATATGTATTTTTCCATGTGTAATGTATCCCCATAGTGTCTAACCACTCCTTCCTTGTGGGAGGTTCAGTCGACTTCCAGTGTCATAAAATAAATTTTCTAGCCTGAAACAGAGCTCAGGCTATGGCCTGTTTGGTTGGATCCTCCACCAAGAGATCGTCTAAAAACCCCAGGGGGCAAGGTTTCACTTGAAACACCCTATTGAGGGTATCTAGGACTTTTCCCCAATATAAGTGACGTTTCGGGCATCTCTATAGTAAGTCAATTAAATCCTGCCCGTGAGGGGAAGTCCTTTAACCACTTAAGTCCCGGACCATTTGGCTGGCCAAAGACCAGAGCACTTTTTGGGATTCGGCACTGCCTTGATTAACTGACAATTGCACGGTCGTGCGACGTGGCTCCCAAACAAAATTGACCTTCTTTTCTTCCCACAAATAGAGCTTTCTTTTGGTGGTATTTGATCACTTCTGCGGTTTTTATGTTTTGCGCTATAAACAAAAATAGAGCGACAATTTTGAAAAAATATATATATTTTTTACTTTTTGCTATAATAAATATCCCCAAAAAATATCTAAAAAACTATTTGTTTCCTGAGTTTAGGCCGATATGTATTTTTCAACATATTTTTGGTTAAAGAAATCGCAATAAGTGTTTAATGATTGGTTTGCACAAAAGTTATAGCGTCTACAAAATAGGGGGTAGTTTTATGGCATTTTTATTAATATTTTTTTTTATTAGTAATGGCGGCGATCAGCAAACTTTTATCTTGACTGCGGCATTATGGTGGACACATCGGACACTTTTGACACCATTTGGGGGCCATTGTCATTTTTACAGCGACCAGTGCTATAAAAATGCACTGATTACTGTAAAAATGACACTGGCAGTGAAGGGGTTAACCTGTAGGGGCTGCTGAAGCGGTTAAGTGTGTCCTAGGGAGTGATTCTAACTGTAGGGGGGATGGGCTTTGTGTGACACGACACTGATCACCGCTCCCGATCACAGGGAGCTGTGATCAGTGTCCTGTCACTAAGAAGAATGGGGAAATGCCTTGTTTACATTAGCATTTCCCCTTTCTTCCTCTCTGTGAGATGATTGTGGGTATCCCCATGGACATCGAGTCCACGGGACCCGCAATCGGACTGAGGGAGCTTGCGGCGTGCACGCGCCCACAATGCCGATTCTTAAAGGGGACGTACCTTTACGCCCATCTGCCTGTCCGTGCCATTCTGCCGACGTATATTGTCATGCGCTGGTCGGCAAGCGGTTTAAAAGCTGCATTCTTTATCAAATAATAAGTCATTAATAGGTCGCTCCACACAAAACTGACACTTCACTTAATGGTGGAATCCATTTTATACAGTTCATCCTAAACTTGCAAAGCATCTATTCAAAACGGATATTTTAGTTTAAGGTGGACTTGGGCCTTTTGAGTTTTAGAAGACATGAACATTTTATCAGCCCCATTTTTCTCATGTGTGATGTGTTGAAGAGCAGGAAGAGGATGCGTTTCTAGATTATCATTGTTTAGAGGGAAGGGAGACACAGATACCAGAATGTCAGCATTACAGATATACAACAGAACAGATGGCTGGGAAAAAATACTTAAAGCAACCCTGTTAGGGGGGTTAGAAAAAAATGAACATTTTGCTAAATGTATTAGAGGGAAGGTGTTTCTAATGCCGCGTACACGCGATCGAGATTCACGGCGGTGAAAACACCGCCGTGAATCCCGACGGGAAAAACGAGGAACGGCTTGTTCCCCTACACACGGCCGTTTTTCCCGTCATTTTTTCTCTTGGTCGAGAAAAACGACCGTGTGTAGGCTCCCTGGCAGTGTTTCCCTATGGGAAAACTGCCGCAGAAAAAAATGCCGTGAATCACGATGAGAAAAATTAGAGCATGTTCTAATTTTTCTCGTCGTGATTAATGCCGTTTTTCCCGTCGGGAAAAATGACCAAAAGCCCACACACGGCCGTATTTCTCGTCAAAGAGAAAAAAATATTAATTTTTCCCGACGAGAAAAATGGTCGTGTGTACGCGGCATAAGGGTGCAGTTGGTGTTCAAGAATATATTAAAAAAAAAAAATGCTCGTGCTCTGTAAGTTGCACACAGATACTCGAGCACAAGCACTTTTTATATTTTTTTATATTTTTTCCCATTATATGTTTACATTTTATATTTTATTCATATATTATTTATTTAATTTTGTTTTGTTATTTGCAATATAGGATTTTTATATGTCATATATGCTTATTAGTAGTATAGCTATTTAAGCGCTGCCCCTTATGTTATATTAATTTGTATTGCCACATTTGGGGAAGTGTGGGAAGTGCTGACAGCTTTTTTCTAATTTTTTCTAATTTTTTAATTATTTGTTTATTTTATCATTGTTTAGGGGAGTAGTTTGGCAGCTCACAAGTTTTTACTTACTTGCTCTCAAGATGAACTATGGACTATGGGATTTGTAGTGTGCATAGAGCAGTGTACATGACTGCAACTAACGTGTACTGCTTATTCCACACAAAGGAAATGAGGGGGAAAAGAGAGGTTTGGGAGCTCACAGAGGATGCTACGAGGAGGCAACAAAGCACAGTAAAAAATGATTTAATGAAAAATAGATTACAGCACCATTAACAAGTGAATGTGTATGGATTTTTTTTTAGAGAATAAGGATAGCAGTTAATGTCACTTTAACGTTTTTTTTTTACAGAAGGATAAATAAAGACAATGAAAAAGCAAAATAAAAAAATAAAATAAAGCAGCATTACGCAAAGAATGATCCAACACACAAAAGGAAAAAAGACCCCACAATTATAAATAACAATAGAGTGTGATTCATAAATGAGAACAGATACTGCTCTACTTTATTTATTACATATATACTGTATATAGCACTGAAAACATTTACACAGTGCTTTACATATTATACATTCACATCAAGCACCACAGTATTGCTCAGTACCGCGTCCTATTGATAAAATAATATGGAGTTTTTATGCCCTGTACACATGATCTGTTTTTCCGATGAAAAAAGTCAGATGGACTTTTTTCATCGGAAAAAACGATCGTGTGTGGGCCCCATCTGATTTTTTTTCCATTGGTGTAAAAAAATAGAACATGTTTTACATTTTTCCAATAGAAAAAAAACCAATAGGAAATGCCGATCGTCTGTGTGGAACTCCAATGGAGAAAAAACCCACGCATGCTCAGAATCAAGTCGACGCATGCTCAGAAGCATTAAACTTAATTTTTCTCGGCTCGTCAGAGTGTTTTACGTCACCGCATTTTGGACGGTCGGAATTTTGTCTGATGGTGTGTATGCAAGACTGATGGAAGTCAGCTTCATCAGAATTCCGACGGAAAATTACATCAGATTTTATTCCATCGGAAATCTGATCGTGTGTACAGGGCATTAGAGTTCTTTGCAGTACAAAAGTTCATCTCACTTGAAGGAAATTTTGAAACATTTAATGGTTAAGAGCATTAAATACATCCAACATGTTTCAGGGGAAACAAAGCCTTCCCTTTCTTCAGGGCTTGAGCAGATAATGTTAATAAAATCACAACAGAATGCACTAAGGAACCTGTGTTAAGGCAGATGAAAATTTGATGAAGACTAAATGAAGGCTTGATGATGACTAGATAAAGGTTTGATGAAATCTTGATGAAGGTTTGATGAAGACTAGATGAAGGCTAGATGAAGGCTTAATGAAGACTAGATGAAGGTTTGATGAGGATTAGATAAAGGTTTGATGAAGACTAGATGAAGGTTTGATGAAGACTAAATGAAGGCTTGATGGAGACTAGACGAAGGTTTGATGAAAACTAGATGAAGATTTGATGAACACTAGATGAAAATTTGATGAAAATTTGATGAAGGCTTGATGAGGACTAGATGAAGGTTTGATGAAGACTAAATAAAGGATTAAAAAAGACTAGATGAAGGTTTGATGAAGACTAGATGAAGGTTTGATGAAGACTAGATGAAGGTTTGATGAAGACTAGATGAAGGTTTGATGAAGACTAGATGAAGGCTTGATGAGGACTAGATGAAGGTTTGATGAAGACTAGATAAAGATTTGATGAAGACTAGATGAAGATTTGATGAAGGCTAGATTAAGGCTTGATGAGGACTAGATGAAAGTTTGATGAAGACTAGATAAATGCTTGATGAGGACTAGATGAAATGAGGACTAGATGAAGGCTTGATGAGGACTAGATGAAGGCTTGATGGGGACTAGATGAAGATTTGATGAAGACTAGAAAAAGATTTGATGAAGGCTAGATGAAGGCTTGATGAGGACTAGATGAAGGTTTGATGAAGACTAGATGAAGGCTTAATGGAGACTAGACAAAGGTTTGATGAAGACTAGATGAAGATTTGATGAAGACTACGTGAAAATTTGATGAAGGCTTGATAAAGACTAGATAAAGGCTTAATGAAGACTAGATGAAGGTTTGATAAAGACTGAATGAAGATTTGATTAAGACTAGATCAAGTATGGATAAAGACTGGTTGAAGATTTGATTAAGACTAGATGAATGCTTGATGAGGACTAGATGAAAATTTGATGAAGAGTAGATAAAGGCTTGATGAAGACCAGATAAAAGCTTGATGAGGACTAGATGGAGGCTTGATGAGGACTAGATGAAGGCTTGATGAGGACTAGATGAAGGCTTGATGAGGACTAGATGAAGGCTTGATGAGGACTAGATGAAGGCTTGATAATGGCTAGATAAAGGCTTGATGAAGACTAGATAAAGGCTTGATGAAGACTAGATGAAGGCTAGATAAAGGTTTGATGAAGACTAGATGAAGGCTTGGTGAGGACTAGATGAAGGTTTGATGAAGACTAGATAAAGGCTTGATGAAGACTAGATAAAGGCTTGATGAGGACTAGATAAAGGCTTCATGAGGACTAGATGAAGGCTTGATGAGGACTAGATGAAGGCTTGATGAGGACTGGGTAAAGGCTTGATGAAGACTAGATGAGGGCTTAATGAAGACTTGATGATGACTAGATAAAGGTTTGATGAAGACTAGATGAAGGCTTTATGAAGACTTGATGATGACTAGATAAAGGTTTGATGAAGACTAGGGTTGAGCAGACCCGAACTGTAAAGTTCGGGTCCGTTCTGAACTTTTGGGTTTTGGGGTCCCGGACCCGAACCCGAACAATTGACTGTATGTTCGGGTTCGGGTCCGGTGTTCAGCAATATGCATGTAAAGTCGTGCTTTTTTCCCGTGCTTAGAGCTGTCCCTGCACAAAGTGTAATTTCTGAAGGAAAACAAGTCATTTAAAACTCACTCACGGCTATTAATGAATTGTCAGCTCCCGGCAATACATAGAAAAGTCATTGATAAAAAGAAAAAAAAAAAACGCGTGTGGATTCCCCCAAATTCAATTACCAGGCCCTTCAGGTCTGGTATGGATATTAAGGGGAACCCTGCCGCAAATTAAAAAAAAAAATGCGTGCGGTTCCCCCAAATATCCATACCAGGCCCTTCAGGTCTGGTATGGATTTTAAGGGGAACTCCACCCCAAATTGAAAAGAATTATGGCGTGGAGTACCCCCAAAAATCCAGACCAGGCCCTTTGTCCGAGCACGCAACCTGGCAGGCCGCAGGAAAAGAGGGGGGACAAGAGAGCGCCCCCCCTCCTGAACCGTACCAGGCCATATGCCCTCAACATGGGGAGGATGTCCCCATGTTGATGGGGACAAGGGCCTCATCCCCACAACCCTTGCCTGGTGGTTGTGGGGGTCTGCGGGTGGGGGGCTTATCGGAATCTGGTAGACCCCTTTAACAAAGGGGTCCCCCAGATCCCGACCCCCCCCCCTTTGTGAATTTGTAATGGGGTACATTGTACCCCTACCATTTCACAAAGAAAGTGTAAAAAAATGTAAAAAAAAATACACAGACACCGTTGGGAAAGTCCTTTATTAAAAAAAATAATACATTTTAGCGATGAAATCCAGTGTCCTGCGGCGATCCCGATGTCCAGCGCTGTCCAGACGAAATGTCATTGGCTGAGCCTGAGCGGACCTGATGGGGAACTTCCTCGGCAGTGTATTAAATGAATAGACCCGCCCCTTCTAAAGTTTCCCATCAGGTCTGCTCAGCCATTGACGTTGTGTAAGGCTGAGGACCTGATGCGGAACGTGAGAAGGGGCGGGTCTATTCATGTATTATACTGCGGAGGAAGTTCCCCATCAGGTCCGCTCATCCAATGACGTAGGCGGGGTCTGACATACGAGGGGGCGGACCTGATGGGGAACTTCATCCACAGTTTAATACATGAATAGACCCGCCCCTTCTCACGTCTGGACAGCGCTGGACATTGGGATACCCCATTACCAATTCACATAGGGGGGGCCCGGGATCTGGGGGTCCCTTTTTTTAGTTTTAAATGACTTTTTTTCCTTCAGAAATTACACTTTGTGCAGGGACAGTTCTAAGCACGGGAAACAAGCGCGAATAGTCCTCAGAAGTTCGGGTCCCCATTGACTTCAATGGTGTTCGGGTTCGCGGTCAAGTTCGGGTCAAGTTCGGTCCCGAACTCGAACTTTTTACCAAAGTTCGGCCAAACCTGTCGAACCCGAACATCCAGGTGTCCGCTCAACTCTAATGAAGACTAAATGAAGGCTTGATGATGACTAGGTAAAGGTTTGATGAAGACTAGATGAAGACTTGATGATGACTAGATAAAGGTTTGATGAAGACTAGATGAAGGCTTAATGGCGACTAGATGAAGGTTTGATGAAGACTAGATGAAGATTTGATGAAGACTAGATGAAGATTTGATGAAGGCTTCATAATGACTAGATAAAGGCTTAAGGAAGACTAAATGAAGGTTTGATGAAGACTAGATGAAAATTTGATGAAGGCTAGATGAAGGCTTAATAAAGACTAGATGAAGGTTTGATGAAGAGTAGATAAAGGCTTGATGAAGACTAGATGAAGGCTTGATGAGGACTAGATGAAGGCTTGATGAGGACTAGATGAAGGCTTGATAACGACTAGACAAAGGCTTGATAACGACTAGATAAAGTCTTGATGAAGACTAGATGAAGGCTAGATGAAGGTTTGATGAAGGCTAAATGAAGGCTTGGTGATGACTAGATAAAGGTTTGATGAAGACTAGATGAAGGTCTAATGAAGACTTGATGATGACTAGATAAAGGTTTGATTAAGACTAGATGAAGGCTTAATGAAGACTAGATGAAGGCTTTATGAGGACTAGATGAAGGTTTGATGAAGACTAAATGAAGGTTTGATGAAGACTAGATGAAAGCTTAATGAGGACAAGATGAAGGCTTGATGAAAACTAGATGAAGGCTTGATGAAGACTAGATGAAGGCTTGACGAAGACTAGATGAAGATTTGATAAAGGCTAGATGAAAACTAGATGAAGGCTTGATGAAGACTAGATGAAGATTTGATGAAGGCTAGATGAAGGTTTTATAAGATTAGATGAAGGTTTGATGAAGACTAGATGAAAGCTTGATAAGGACTAGATGGGGGTTTGATGAAGACTAGATGAAGGCTTAATAAAGACTTGATGATGACTAGATAAAGGTTTGATGAAGACTAAATGAATGCTTGATGATGACTAGGTAAAGGTTTGATAAAGACTAGATAAAGGCTTAATGAAGACTAGATGAAGGTTTAATGAACACTAGATGAAGGTTTAATGAACACTTGATGAAGGTTTGATGAAGACTAGATGAAGGTTTAATGAACACTAGATGAAGGTTTAATGAACACTAGATGAAGGTTTAATGAAGACTAGATGAAGGTTTAATGAAGACTAGATGAAGTATTGATGCAAATTTGATGAACATTTGTTGAAGGCTAGATGAAGGCTTAATAAAAACTAGATGAAGGTTTGATGAAGACTAGATGAAGGCTTGATGAGGACTAGATGAAGGTTTGATGAAGACTAGATAAAGGCTTGATGAAGACTAGATAAAGGCTTGATGAAGACTAGATGAAGGCTTGATGAGGACTAGATAAAGACTTGATGATGACTAGGTAAAGGCTTGATGAACACTAGATGAAGGCTTAATGGAGACTTGATGATGACTAGATAAAGGTTTGATGAAGACTAAATGAAGGCTTGATGAGGACTAGGTAAAGGTTTGATGAAGACTATATGAAGGTTTGATGAAGGCTTGATAATGACTAGACAAAGGCTTAATGAAGACTAGATGAAGGTTTGATAAAGACTGAATGAAGATTTGATTAAGACTAGATGAAGGTTTGATAAAGACTGGATGAATATTTGATTAAGACTAGATGAATGCTTGATGAGGACTAGATGAATATTTGATGAAGAGTAGATAAAGGCTTGATGAAGATTGGATAAAAGCTTGATGAGGACTAGATGAAGGCTTGATGAGGACTAGATGAAAGCTTGATGAGGACTAGATGAAGGCTTGATAATGACTAGATAAAGGCTTGATGAAGGCTTGATGAAGACTAGATAAAGGCTACGCTAGATAAAGGTTTGATGAAGACTAGATAAAGGCTTGGTGAGGACTAGATGAAGGCTTGATGAGGACTAGATGAAGGCTTGATGATGACTGGGTAAAGTCTTGATGAAGGCTTGGTGAGGACTAGATGAAGGCTTGATGAGGACTAGATGAAGGCTTAATAAAGACTTGATGATGACTACATAAAGGTTTGATGAAGACTAAATAAAGGCTTAATGTTGACTAGATGAAGGTTTGATGAAGACTAGATGAAAATTTGATGAAGGCTAGATGAAGGCTTAATAAAGACTAGATGAAGGTTTGATGAAGACTAGATTAAGCTTTGATGAAGACTAGATGAAGGTTTGATGAAGACGAGATGAATGCTTAATGAGGACTAGATGAAGATTTGATGAAGAGTAGATAAAGGCTTGATGAAGACTAGATGAAGGCTTGATGAGGACTAGATGAAAGCTTGATGAGGACTAGATGAAGGCTTCATGATGACTAGATGAAGGCTTGATAATGACTAGATAATGTCTTGATGAAGACTAGATGAAGGCTATATAAAGGTTTGATGAAGACTAAATGAAGGCTTGGTGATGACTAGGTAAAGGTTTGATGAAGAGTATATGAAGGTTTGATGAAGACTAAATGAAGACTTGATGATGACTAGATAAAGGTTTGATTAAGACTAGATGAAGGCTTAATGAAGACTAGATGAAGGCTTTATGAGGACTAGATGAAGGTTTGATGAAGACTAGATGAAAGCTTAATGAGGACTAGATGAAGGTTTGATGAAGACTAGATGAAAGCTTAATGTGTTCTAGATGAAAGCTTGATGAAAACTAGATGAAGGCTTGATGAAGACTAGATGAAGGTTTGACGAAGACTAGATGAAAGCTTGATGAGGACTAGATGGGGGTTTGATGAAGACTAGATGAAGGCTTAATGAAGACTTGATGATGACTAGATAAAGGTTTGATGAAGACTAAATGAATGCTTAATAATGACTAGGTAAAGGTTTGATGAAGACTAAATGAAAGTTTGATGAAGACTAGATGAAGACCTGATGATGACTAGATAAAGGTTTGATGAAGACTAGATGAAAGCTTAATGGAGACTAGATGAAGGTTTGATGAAGACTAGATGAAGATTTGATGAAGACTAGATGAAGATTTGATGAAGACTAGATGAAGATTTGATGAAGGCTTCATAATGACTAGATAAAGGCTTAATGAAGACTAGATGAAGGTTTGATAAAGACTGGATGAAGATTTGATGAAGACTAGATGAAAATTTGATGAAGGCTAGATGAAGGCTTAATAAAGACTAGATGAAGGTTTGATGAAGACTAGATGAAGGTTTGATGAAGAGTAGATAAAGGCTTGATAAAAACTAGATGAAGGCTTGATGAGGACTAGATGAAAGCTTGATGAGGCCTAGATGAAGACTTGATGAGGACTAGATGAAGACTTGATGAGGACTAGATGAAGGCTTGATGAGGACTAGATGAAGGCTTGATAATGACTAGATAAAGGCTTGATGAAGACTAGATAAAGGCTTGATGAAGACTAGATAAAGTCTTGATGAAGACTAGATGAAGGCTAGATAAAGGTTTGATGAAGACTAAATGAAGGCTTGGTGATGACTAGGTAAAGGTTTGATGAAGACTATATGAAGGTTTGATGAAGACTAGATGATGACTAGATAAAGGTTTGATTAAGACTAGATGAAGGCTTAATGAAGACTAGATGAAGGCTTTATGAGGACTAGACGAAGGTTTGATGAAGACTAGATGAAGGCTTTATGAGGACTAGATGAAGGTTTGATGAAGACTAGATGAAAGCTTAATGAGGACTAGATGAAAGCTTGATGAAAACTAGATGAAGGCTTGATGAAGACTAGATGAAGGTTTGACGAAGACTAGATGAAGATTTGATGAAGGCTAGATGAAGGTTTGATGAAGATTAGATGAAGGTTTGATGAAGACTAGATGAAAGCTTGATGAGGACTAGATGGGGGTTTGATGAAGACTAGATGAAGGCTTAATGAAGACTTGATGATGACTAGATAAAGGTTTGATGAAGACTAAATGAATGCTTAATGATGACTAGGTAAAGGTTTGATGAAGACTAAATGAAAGTTTGATGAAGACTAGATGAAGACCTGATGATGACTAGATAAAGGTTTGATGAAGACTAGATGAAGGCTTAATGGAGACTAGATGAAGGTTTGATGAAGATTTGATGAAGACTAGATGAAAATTTGATGAAGGCTTCATAATGACTAGATAAAGGCTTAATGAAGACTAGATGAAGGTTTGATAAAGACTGGATGAAGATTTGATGAAGACTAGATGAAAATTTGATGAAGGCTAGATGAAGGCTTAATAAAGACTAGATGAAGGTTTGATGAAGACTAGATGAAGGTTTGATGAAGAGTAGATAAAGGCTTGATGAAAACTAGATGAAGGCTTGATGAGGACTAGATGAAAGCTTGGTGAGGCCTAGATGAAGACTTGATGAGGACTAGATGAAGACTTGATGAGGACTAGATGAAGGCTTGATGAGGACTAGATGAAGGCTTGATGAGGACTAGATAAAGGCTTGATGAAGACTAGATAAAGTCTTGATGAAGACTAGATGAAGGCTAGATAAAGGTTTGATGAAGAGTAAATGAAGGCTTGGTGATGACTAGGTAAAGGTTTGATGAAGACTATATGAAGGTTTGGTGAAGACTAGATGAAGACTTGATGATGACTAGATAAAGGTTTGATGAAGACTAGATGAAGGTCTAATGAAGACTTGATGATGACTGGATAAAGGTTTGATTAAGACTAGATGAAGGCTTAATGAAGACTAGATGAAGGCTTGATGAAGACTAGATGAAGGCTTGACGAAGACTAGATGAAGATTTTATGAAGGCTAGATGAAGGTTTGATGGAGATTAGATGAAGGTTTGATGAAGACTAGATAAAGGTTTGATGAAGACTAGATGGGGGTTTGATGAAGACTAGATGAAGACTTGATGAGGACTAGATGAATACTTGATGAAGACTAGATAAAGGCTTGAAGAGGACTAGATGAAGGCTTGATGAGGACTAGATGAAGGCTTGATGAGGACTAGATGAAGGCTTGATGAGGACTAGATGAAGACTAGATGAAGGCTAGATGAAGACTAGATGAAGGCATGATGAAGACTAGCATCTCATGACGGCACTGAAGGCTGCTCAAGCCCTGAAAAAAGGGGAAGCTTTTTTAGCCCTGAAACAAGTTGGATGTATTTGAAACTCTTGCCCATTACATTTTCCAAAAAGTCCTTTAAGTGAGATAAACTTCCAGACACTCCTTCCTACATATCCAAAAGGTTTTCCAACTGGAGACGGCTTCCTTTGTCACTATCAGAAATGTTTCAGTCTAGGACCAAGGATCAGGGTCCACCCACAAAATATTTTAATCACAAATCAAATTCTTTGAAGGAAAGAGCACATTACGATATGTCCATCAGAACCAATTTTCACTTCTATCACACACATATCAGGAAACAAAGCAGAGAGAACGCTGATTAGTGGTGGGCCAGTCATGTGACTTTGACAGGTCATGTGACCAGACTCTACTCCCAGGTTTTTTTTTGTCTTTATAACCTCATTTATTTTCACTGCACTTCACAGACCTTTAACTCCCGAAGCCAGTGGAGTGCAATGCACATTCGTAATTCTCTTTTTTTTTATTTTATAAGTAGAAGCATAGCCATACTACTGCTCTTTTTTCAATAAATGAAACTACCAAAAAAAATCTCCACATGGGGAAAATAAAGAAGACAAATAGACAAAAAAATAAAAAATAAAAAAAGGTATGTACAGAATAACAGAGGTGGTATGTACAGAATAACAGAAAGGGTATGTAGAGAACAACAGAGGGGGGTATGTACAGAATAACAGAGAGGGTATGTAGAGAATGACAGAGGGGGGTATGTAGAGAATAACAGACGGAGGTATGTAGAGAATAACAGATGGGGGTATGTAGAGAATAACAGAGGGGGTATGTACAGAACAACATAGGGGGGCATGTACAGAATAACAGATGGGGGTATGTACAGAATAACAGACAGGGGTATGTACAGAATAACAGAGGGGGTATGTGCAGAATAACAGAGGGGGTATGTGCAGAATAACAGAGGGGGCATGTGCAGAATAACAGACGGGGTATGTACAGAATAACCGTGGGGCTATGTGCAAAAAAACAGAGGGGGGTATGTACAGAATAACAGAGGGGGTATGTACAGAATAACAGAGGGGGTATGTACAGAATAACAGAGAGGGTATGTACAGAATAACAGAGGGGGGTATGTACAGAATAACAGAGAGGGTATGTACAGAATAACAGAGGGGGTTATGTACAGAATAACAGAGGGGGGAATGTGCAGAATAACAGAGGGGGATATGTACAGAATAACAGAGGGGGGTATGTACAGAATAACAGAGGGGGGTATGTACAGAATAACAGAGGGGGGTATGTACAGAATAACAGAGGGGGGGGGGGTATGTACAGAATAACAGAGGGGGGGTATGTACAGAATAACAGAGGGAGGTATGTACAGAATAACAGAGGGGGGTATGTACAGAATAACAGAGGGGGTTATGTACAGAATAACAGAGAGGGTATGTACCGAATAACAGAGGGGGTTATGTACAGAATAACAGAGGGGGGAATGTGCAGAATAACAGAGGGGGTATGTACAGAATAACAGAGGGGGGGGGGTATGTACAGAATAACAGAGGGGGGTATGTACAGAATAACAGAGGGGGGAATGTGCAGAATAACAGAGGGGGTATGTACAGAATAACAGAGGGGGGTATGTACAGAATAACAGAGGGGGGTATGTACAGAATAACAGAGGGGGGTATGTACAGAATAACAGAGGGGGGGTATGTACAGAATAACAGAGGGGGGAATGTGCAGAATAACAGAGGGGGGAATGTGCAGAATAACAGAGGGGGATATGTACAGAATAACAGAGGGGGGTATGTACAGAATAACAGAGGGGGGTATGTACAGAATAACAGAGGAGGGTATGTACAGAATAACAGAGGGGGGTATGTACAGAATAACAGAGGGAGGTATGTACAGAATAACAGAGGGGGGTATGTACAGAATAACAGAGAGGGTATGTACAGAATAACAGAGGGGGTTATGTACAGAATAACAGAGGGGGGAATGTGCAGAATAACAGAGGGGGATACGTACAGAATAACAGAGAGGGTATGTACAGAATAACAGAGGGGGGTATGTACAGAATAACAGAGAGGGTATGTACAGAATAACAGAGGGGGTTATGTACAGAATAACAGAGGGGGGAATGTGCAGAATAACAGAGGGGGATACGTACAGAATAACAGAGGGGGGTATGTACAGAATAACAGAGGGGGGTATGTACAGAATAACAGAGGGGGGTATGTACAGAATAACAGAGGGGGGGGTATGTACAGAATAACAGAGGGGGGGGTATGTACAGAATAACAGAGGGAGGTATGTACAGAATAACAGAGGGGGGTATGTACAGAATAACAGAGGGGGGTATGTACAGAATAACAGAGAGGGTATGTACCGAATAACAGAGGGGGGTATGTACAGAATAACAGAGGGGGGAATGTGCAGAATAACAGAGGGGGTATGTAGAGAATAACAGAGGGGGGGTATGTACAGAATAACAGAGGGGGGTATGTACAGAATAACAGAGGGGGGAATGTGCAGAATAACAGAGGGGGTATGTACAGAATAACAGAGGGGGGGTATGTACAGAATAACAGAGGGGGGTATGTACAGAATAACAGAGGGGGGTATGTACAGAATAACAGAGGGGGGGTATGTACAGAATAACAGAGGGGGGGGGGGTATGTACAGAATAACAGAGGGGGGTATGTACAGAATAACAGAGGGGGTATGTGCAGAATAACAGAGGGGGGGTATGTACAGAATAACAGAGGGGGGGTATGTACAGAATAACAGAGGGGGGGTATGTACAGAATAACAGAGGGGGGTATGTACAGAATAACAGAGGGGGGTATGTACAGAATAACAGAGGGGGGGGTATGTACAGAATAACAGAGGGGGGGTATGTACAGAATAACAGAGGGGGGTATGTACAGAATAACAGAGGGGGTATGTGCAGAATAACAGAGGGGGGTATGTGCAGAATAACAGAGGGGGGTATGTACAGAATAACAGAGGGGGGGGGGTATGTACAGAATAACAGAGGGGGGTATGTACAGAATAACAGAGGGGGGTATGTACAGAATAACAGAGGGGGGGTATGTACAGAATAACAGAGGGGGTTATGTACAGAATAACAGAGGGAGGTATGTACAGAATAACAGAGGGGGTATGTACAGAATAACAGAGGGGGGTATGTACAGAATAACAGAGGGGGGTATGTACAGAATAACAGAGGGGGGTATGTACAGAATAACAGAGGGGGGTATGTACAGAATAACAGAGGGGGGGTATGTACAGAATAACAGAGGGGGTTATGTACAGAATAACAGAGGGAGGTATGTACAGAATAACAGAGGGGGGGGGGGTATGTACAGAATAACAGAGGGGGGTATGTACAGAATAACAGAGGGGGGGGGGGTATGTACAGAATAACAGAGGGGGGGTATGTACAGAATAACAGAGGGGTAGTATGTACAGAATAACAGAGGGGGAGTATGTACAAAATAACAGAGGGGGGTATGTACAGAATAGCAGAGGGGGCATGTACAGAATAACAGGGGGGGGTATGTACAGAATAACAGAGGGGGGGTATGTACAAAATAACAGAGGGGGGTATGTGCAGAATAACAGGAGGAGGGTATGTACAGAAAAATTGCAGATTGAGAAATGTATGGCATAGCAGAGGATAAATGTATGGAAATGCAGACTGAAATACATATGGAATTACAGAGAGGAAATGTAATAAATTGCAGAGAAGATATTTTGTAGAATTGGGGTCACAGTAGTACTTCATGGGGGGGGGGGGGGGGTGTCTGAAATGGAAGGTCTTCTCTGATGTACAAGGAGTGAAGTTCTGGCACAGTAACACATTGTGGTTGTGTATGAGGGGCGTGTGCTCCCTCCGCTCACAGTTCCTTTCTTCTGTCCAGCGTCCAGTATGAGGATATTCCGCCTGGGACTGCGAGGGACATTCACAGCTGTGACAGTGAGTCTGTACAGAACTCCGCATGCTCTTCTCATATACTGTCCAGGGATCACTTTACCTGCCTGGCTGCTCTCACCTGTCTCCTACTCCCTCTCCTCCTTACCTATGGAGATCTCTCCTCTATAGGATCACTATAGGGTTGATTTACTAAAACCGGAGAGTGCAAAATCTGGTGCACCTGTGCATGGTAGCCAATCAGCTCCTAAATTCATCTTGTTCAATTAAGCTTTGACAATAAAACCTGGAAGCTGATTGGTTTCTATGCAGAACTGCACCAGATTTTGCACTCTCCAGTTTTATTAAATCAACTCCTATGTGTCTTACCTCTCCTCTGTCTGTATTCTGATATCTTTACATTGAAATGTGTATGTGCTGAAATTGCGCTTAAAGCATTTTAAAGGGCAAGTTCACACAAAATGAATATTTGATCTTTCAGTAGGTTTAACCTCCCATTGGAATGTTATAATTTTGAGGAACTTTAATTGTGAATTCCCAGTCCTGCCCACTTTCATTAAGAAATGCTCTTCATTATGGCTCCCTTATCTATTTTTATTTATTTTGTTATTAATTGATTTATTATAATGTTTATTTTACATTATAAAAAGGACCAATCCAGAAGATGGGGGTCAGAGCCGGGACCTCCATTGGGGAATTCTTGGCTTTGGATCTACAAGAACTTTCCGCATACTAGCCTGGAAATGTCAGTTTAGAGTGGGTTGACCTTTAATATTGACACTTTGTGATACTGTGGTTTTTATTGAAAATGT
The DNA here is from genome assembly GCA_029206835.1 of Rana muscosa. Lineage (NCBI taxonomy): Eukaryota > Metazoa > Chordata > Amphibia > Anura > Ranidae > Rana > Rana muscosa. Next base: position 16,661,693 of record CM055125.1, on the reverse strand, counting down.
TTTATTCCTTGTTTATTTTTTGGAATTTGTTTCCAAATTCTGACATGTACTCGTCCTTTACCATTCTCTGGCACATACTTTATTTCCACCTCGTGGTGAACTTTGCTGCCTTTCCATACACCAGCAGTGTAGTGTGCAGGAAATATCGGTTGGAGAAGGAAAGGACTGCTGATAAGGAAGCAGAATTTCCATTGAGTGAAGGGTTTGATGTATCCCCCATAGAAGGGCACTGGCAGAGCGGGAACCTCTGACATTTCACATCAGAGAAATGTAAACCCCTAAAGGATTACAGAGTGATATAGAAGAAGGAAAAAAAAAAAGACAGAGCAGATAGATAGATAAAATACGCATGAGGCTCCTTTATAATCCCCCCACACTTTTAGATTGCAAGCTCTTATGACCAGGACCCTTCTCCTAACTCTGTAAAACCATCTTTTTTAAATTAAAATATTCAATTGTTTTATATTAAATGGATAATATACATAAACAAATAATTTAAATAAATAATTATATGTGTATATATATATATATATACACACACAGCCGGTAAAATAAGTGTTGAACACGTCACCATTTTTCTAGGTAAATATATTTCTAAAGGTGCTATTGACATGAAATGTTCACCACATGTTGGTAACAACCCATGCAATCCATACATACAAAGAAAGCAAATAAGTTCAAAAATGAAAGCGGAGTTTCACTCAAAATTGGAAATTCCACGTATCCGTCTCCTCTCCCCCTTTGGTGCCACATTTGGCACCTTTCAGGGGGGAGGGGGGAATGTGGACTTGTTTTTGACAGGTACCGTTCCCCACTTCCGGAGACGATGCTGTGGCGCCGTCTCTTGGAAGTTCAGCCCCCCTCCTTCTTCCTCCGCTGCCGGGCCAATTAGAAATTGCAGCGCGCTTCACGCATGTGCAGTAGGGAAATGGCTGTGAAGCCAAAAGGCTTCACTACCGGGTTCCCTTACCAGGAATGGCGGCGGCTGCACCCGACAGCCGATCCAAAGATCAGCTGGGGTTCTGACATTGCGTGATCCCTGGACAGGTAAGTGTCCTAATATTAAAAGTCAACCGCTGCAGAATTTGTAGCTGCTGACTTTTATTTTTTTGTGGGGGGGGGGGGGGACTGGACCTCCTCTTTAATTTTTGTGTAATAAAATTGAATGACACACAGAAAAAAGTATTGAACCAAAAGTGAAAAGGTGGTGAAAAATGGCATGGAAAGCCAAGACACCAGCTGGAATCTATCAGTAATTAGAAAGCAATCATACCCCTTATCAGTGCAAATTAATATCAGCTGGTTTAGTCTCAACTGATGGCCTATAAAAAGGTGTCTCACTACCAAGGTGTCACACAAGAAACATCTCAAGATGGGTAAAAGCAAAGAACTATTTTAAGACCTTTGAAAACTTATTGTTGCAAAACATACTGATGGCTTTGGTTACAGAAGGATTTCTAAACTTCTGAATGTTCCAGTGAGCACTGTTGGGGCCATAACTTGGAAGTGGAAAGAACATTTCACCATAAACTGGCCACGACCAGGTGTTCTTCGCAAAATTTCTGACAGAGGAGAGAAAAGAATTATCAGATGAGTTGTCCAAAAGCCAAGGACCACTTGTGGAGAGCTTCAGAAAGACCTGGAATTAGCAGGTACAATTGTTTCAAAGGAAACAAGTAATGCACTTAACCACCATGGCCTGTATGCACGCTCACCATGCAAGGCTCCATTGCTGAAGAAAAAGCATGTTGAAGCTCATTTAAAGTTTGCTGCACAACATTTAGACAAGCCTGTGAAATACGGGGAGAATATAGTCTGGTCAGATGAGACGAAAATTGAACTCTTTGGATGCCATAATACACACCATGTTTGGGGGTCAAATGGCACTGCACATCACCCCAAAACACCCCAATACTAACAGCGAGGTTTGGAGGTGGAAACATCATGGTGTGGGGCTGTTTTTCAGCATACGGTACTGGCAAACTTCATATCATTGAAGGAAGGATGGATGGAAAAATGTACCAAGACATTCTTGATAAAAATCTGCTGCCATCTACCAGGATGATGAAGATGAAATGAGGGCGGACATTTCAGCAAGACAATGATCCCAAATACAAAGCCAAGGAAACTCTCAATTGATTTCAAAGAAAGAAAATAAAACTGCTAGAATGTCGCAGCCAATCACCTGGCTTGAATCCAATAGAAAATCTATGGGAAGAACTAAAGATCAGAGTTCATAGAAGCAGAAGCGGCTTTAGGCTTTGTGAGGCCTTAGGAAAAACTTGGACACGAGGCCCCACTCACGCCCATAATGGGAAAAATAATTTAAGCAAGAAAAATGGCTGCAGAAAATGCACGGATCTAGCACACAGGTGATCAGCACCACTTCCAGGGCACCCTCCTCACCCATCAGACATATTCAGCCAATGCAAGGGGGGGGGGTGAGAAAGAGAGAGGGGTGATAGAGAGATCCGATGGCGCCGACATTAGTATTGATCACAGGCAAATTAGGCAGCCGCGAGGCCCCTGTGAGTGCGAGGCCTTAGGCGACTGTATAATTTGCCTAATTAGAGAGCCGCCTCTGCATAGAAGAGGCCCACGGAACCTTCAAGATTTGAAGACTGTGTGGAAGAATGAGCCAAAATCACTCCTGAGCAATGCATGTGACTAGTTTCTCCATACATGAGGCATCTTGAAGCTGTCATTACCAACAAAGGATTTTGTACCAAGTATTAAATACATTTCAGTTAGCGTCTTCAATACTTTTTCCCTGTGTCATTCCATTTTATTACACAAAACTGAGTCATTTAGCAGTCTAGGTTTAGTGCAGCAGATAACAGACGCCTGTATTCCTTTTCTCCTTGGCACTCCCCACCTACAGGCTGCAAGTGATAAATATGAATTATCAGAAATATTTCATATTTTCCTGACTTTAAGGCTGCATTCGCATCCAAGTGTAGCGGGTATTTCAATTCCCGCTCATGTTTTTTTCCATGCGTTAACGCGTGTCACACCTAGGGCCGCTTGAATGGGCTGCCCTATGCACGACAAATGCCTCAAAGTTGCTCCAGAATCTTTTTGGTTGCGCCAGGCATTTTTTTGGTGCATGTTTATAAGTCGTTATGACATGCGACAAACGCACATCTGCTACTCAGACTGCCATTAACAGTTAATGGTGCCACAAGAGCAAGACAAATAATTGCAGCACATTTAAACCAATGATATTATTAAAAAAGTCAAATATAATACAATTATATATAAAATATATATATTTTTTTAAAACTGTGCATTTTGGTTTCGGTTTTCGGCAAAGTGCATACTGAATTTTCAGTTTCGGTACAGGAATTTTCATTTCGTTGCACCACTATAGTAAACATAGCAGTACTATCTTGTACTGTAGTATCCAAAGATAGCAACAGAAAAATCTAATTATAGGCAATACCTTTAGTTGGCAATACCTTTGGTTGGTATATCTATTTTTTTTAAAGCGGAGCTCCACTCTAAAGTGGAACTTCCGCTCATCGGAACCCTCCCCCCCTCCGGTGTCACATTTGGCACCTTTCAGGGGGGAGGGGGGTGCAGATACCTGTCTAAGACAGGTATTTGCACCCACTTCCGGGAGTCCTCTCTGCGGGTATTCTGCGGGTAGTACGTCACTTCCCGCAGAACGCTTGTTGTGTTCTGGGAAACACACGGCTCCCAGGACACAGCGGGGACCAGTGAGGACAGCGCTGCGCGACTTGCGGAAGCGCCGTAGGGAACTGGGCAGTGAAGCCGCAGGGCTTCACTTCCTGGTTCCCTCACTGAGGATGGCGGTGGAGGCAGCAGAGTGACAAGCGATTGTTCGACTTCTGCTGCGGACGTCGCTGGACTCCAGGACAGGTAAGTGTCCTAATATTAAAAGTCAGCAGCTGCAGTATTTGTAGCTGCTTGCTTTTAAGTTTTTTTTTTGGCGGAGCTCCGCTTTAAGTTGCTATTTGTCCTGTGAAACTGCATGTTAGTAATCATTTTTCTCTCCAGGTTGAATATTATTCATCAGGTCAGAAGGAATCAGGAAAATACAGCATTATGGCCACTAGATGGAAATAAATACTTATTTACTATGATTCTCAGCTCCATCCAGTGGCCATAATGCAGAATTTTCCTGAGCCACTCTATTTCTTATTGATAAATAACATTCAAACATTCGAAAATTGCGGAGGTCCCACAAAAAAAAAAAAAAAATAATATTAAAATCCAGCAGCTACAAATACAGCAGCTGCTGACTTTTAATATATGGACACTTACCTGTCCAGGGCGCCCGCGATGTCGGCAGCCGAAGCCGATCTGTCGCTTGAGGATAGGCAGCTGCCGCCACCATCTTTGATAAGGGAATCAGGAAGTGAAGCATTGCGACTTCACTTCCCGGTTCCTTACTGCTCATGCACGAGTCTCGCTGCGCGATCCCACTGGTCCCTGCTGTCTTCTGGGACCTGTGTTTCTCCCAGAAGACAGCCGGGGGGGGCAGAATTGGCGCCGGAAGTGGCGTAGATCACCGAGGTGATCTATGCCAGGAAGTGGGAGCAAATACCTGTATTAGACAGGTATCTGCTCCCTCCTCCCCCCTGAAAGGTGCCAAATGTGACACCGGAGGGGGGGGGGGAGTTCCAAAAAGTGGAAGTTCCATTTTTGGGTGGAACTCCACTTTATTAACATTCGATTTTGCCTCCATTTGCACGGAACGAAGGTGCAGTTTCACAGGAAAAATAACCCTGATTTTTTTTCTTATAAATACACGCTTTTCTTCCTGCAATTAAAGTCACCAGCATTTACAAAAAAATAAATAAAACAATGACAATACACAATATATTCTTCCGGTTAGAAAAAAAAGTAAACTAACCCCGGCATCTCAAAGAGGAGAAGCGGAAACTCTACATCCTACTGAGAGGTCAGGAGCCCATTGTGACACTGACTGTATGTATGACATCATCGCTCACAGGCTGAGAGGAAGCCGATCATACATGGAATGACATGACTGCCAACCAAACCAATGTTCCCTATAGAATGATATGATGGTGCCATGGCACTGATCAGGAAATATCAGAGAGATAGAGAGTGATAGTGAGAGTGGAGATAAAGATTGACTCTGAAAGCTTTGTAAGGCTCCATGCACATTGATGCATTTGCTTTTGCAGCGTAAAGACACTTCATATTTCTGGATGTCCTGCGTATATCCAGGGTCAGCATCTATTTTCTGCACTGAGCTGTTGGCACACAGATGACACAAATGTCTGACACAGATCAGCCCCTGCTGCAGCCTTTTACATTGTGACATGTTACAAAGTTGCAATCTAAACACTGGTGGGAGAGGAGACTGAGAAGATGCTTCCTCCTGCCTGGAGCAGACTGATGACATCATCTCAGCCTAGGAAAAGTCACTCATGGCCGGTGCAAGTATCCCTGTCCACACAGTCAAAAGGCGCACCCTGCTGCACCCTCCCCCCACACAATACAACCCCATAGCTGCCAACTGTCGCTGATTTTGAGGGACTGTCCTTGATTGGAACAATGTCCCTCAGTCCCTTTTTCCTCCTCATTTGTCCCTAATTTCTGATCTATATAGTTGTATATAAAATGCATTATGTTTCCCAGTGCTAAACCTTTCATCCAATTTCTAAATTGCTGCATTTCTAAATTTCAAAAGTAAGAATAAAGGAATTGTAGTGGTAAAAAAAAGCACTTGTGGGTTTAACAAATCTTTTTCTTTTGCATAATTCTCCTTTAAAGGGGCGTGGCAGGGGTGTGTCCTATGCCTAAATACTTTTGCTAATACATACCTCCCAACAGTCCCGCATTGGGCGGGACTTTCCCGCATTCACAGTTCTGTCCCGCTGTCCCACCATACAGGGGCTTTGTCCCGCATAATTATGTTGATTGTATGTTAGGTTCTGGCTCAATAGGACCTGCAGCAGTGTGATCATCCAGCACAGCCAGGGATTGGTGGACAAGCCGGCTGGATGTGCACTGTACACCATAACCACTATACTGCAGTCTCTGAGAAGGGGGGGGAGGGGCACAGCACCGGGGGAAAGAAAACAGGTATTTTATAGGGCTTTTACTGATTAAAATTTTCGTGTTCGATTAACCGATTTTTTTTTTCATTGATTAATCGACTAATTTTGATTAATTATAACGCACATACAGATCCAACTACGTTTAGCTGATCTCCTTGTAGGCTGATTCCCAGTGCAGCTACCAACCACTGGAAAAATGGATAGCAGGATACAAAAATCACAAAAAACACACAAAGGCAGCGCTCGATGGGAATGGCATTAAAACTTTTATAGTCTTCGAGTAGCTAACAAAATAAATATTGCACTGGAGATAAAATCGATGTAGCTACATAAACTGTAAAAATGGTGCGAGTAATACCAAACGGTAGCAAAAGCAGTCATAAAAACATGTAGCCAAGTATGATACTGGTATAAAAATGTGTACAACGATACCACTGCTGAATCCAGATGAGGAGGGGTTAACATCAGTCCGTCGGCATGTAGATGTCCTGTGAAGGGAACTATCACAACTCCCAGTGGATGGCTGTAGAATCCCAGGTTGATAGAGGGAAGTGATAGAGGGAAGTGTAACAGCCCTTGCGTGTGGCAGATAGTAAGGTTCCGCCGGCATGCAGATATGAAGGCACAGCAAAGGAGCCCTTCAGATGGACACGGCAAGCCCCGGCGGTGTCCGTGACGTCACCGAATCTCCGACGGAACTCCCTGAAGACCCGGAAGACGGTGGAGAGGTGAGTACCGATCAAAAGAATTTTGATCGATCAAAAAAATTAATCGATTAATCGAGGAATTAATAGTTAATTTCCACAGCCCTAGTATTTTAAAGATCCCCAGCAAGTGGCTGGGGGTTTGTATTTCTCTGCACCCCCTATGCTTGTACCCTAAGGCAGCTGTCTAAGAAGTCTTATGCTGGGGCCGGCCCTGAAGTCACTGATGTAAGCCTTGTAAATTTACTGAAAGGTGAACTTTAAAGAGAGAGATTGGGAGTATGTAAAGGGAAAGAGAATGAAGCTGAAGTTAGCTGGGTGGTCATTTTATTTCCAGTGCTCAGTGTGCTTTTGTAGTATGTTGATACATAGAATAAAGAATAATATCGGACACTTTCTGACCCCTAGGGGTCCATTCACAATGGGCCATTGACGCTCTAAGCTTCAAATGCCCACGTCTGACATTTTTTGCAAATTTTTTACACTCTTTAGGCCCGTTAGTGACTCAAGATCCTAACGTTAAGTCCCATACACAATATTAGATTTTCTCCAGATTTTTGTCTTCAGATTTACCAAAACCATATAATATGAGGTTAAACCTTAAGAGTTTCAATTTGTATGCAATCAAATTGCACTACATGGTTTTGGTAAATCTGAAGGCAAAAATCTGCAGAAAATCTAGTAGTGTGTATGGGGTCTTACTCCCTACGAGACATGTGGTGTACACAGGAGGCAGGGCATAGGGGAGCCATTTATATTATCTACAGGCTGCTGCTCGACTCCCCCAATAAATTTCCCTACATGCGGGCGTGAGACTCGGATCTGGCCTCCGATAATGATCTTGACCACTGGCACTCGTCCTTCCACTTAGCTTACAAAGGCGTGCTAAACATCTCCCTTTGGAGGCTAATATCAAAGCCATGACTCAATGGTACCTGGTCCTTCTTCGGTTGTTGAGGCTTTATCCGTTTTTGACACCCCCGTGTTTCCGAGGTTGCCAAGCACTTGGAAATATGTATCACATCTGGTGGGAGTGTCTGAGGTTGCAGGGTTTCTAGAACAGGGTTTTTGCTCTGATACGGAAAGTTTCAGAGGTTCCGATTCCTCAGCATCCACGTATAGCTGTGTTGATTGAACCTATTGCACACCTGCCTCGCTCTAAACAGCGACTGATCTTTTTTTATGCTCTTGCCGGCCAAGCTTTCCGTTGCCCGTTCATGGAAGAAAGCTTCTGTGAGTATGTCGTTGTACAGATGAAAGGTGTCGTGGATCATGCTTAATGAGCAAATTGCTAGTCATGGGCGTCCGCTAAACTTTTTTCAGGGGGGGGCATCATTCTTGAGGATAATTCCGCTTCACTCAATGTCCATATAAATATAGCCTAGAGAATGTACATCTTTCTATATTGCAATACATCTGTTGTGGCCATATTTTGATCTTTATGAAAACAGCCTATACTGTATGTATAGGTTGTTTTCATCAACATCAAAATATGGCCGCCCACACCACAGATGTATTGCAATACATTGCAATACAAAAAGATGTACACAGTGGTGTCGTGGCACAGGCACTGCTGTTACCTGTAGTTCTTCAGTGATAGGGCAGGCACTGGCAGCGTATTCAGTCTCTTGTCTTGGCCACTGCACGCCACGCACCTGTGGGAGGAGCCGGCGCCGCGCTGGCCAGATCGGCATAGGCACATTTACACAGGCAGGCTGAGGCAGCAGCCAATTACGGAACCGCTGGGTCAGGGTCACGCTGATGTTAAGCAGAGGCCCGAGCGGCAGAGCCAATCCGATGCTCAAGCTGGGGATGAGGAGGGAGGGATGGATAGTCGTAAAAGACTGAGAGCAGCCTCAGCCCCCAGGCCAGAAGCAGTCTGCAGACTTAGAAAAAAAAGTCCACGGCTACCGCGGAGGCCATTGCAACACAGGGGGCAAGTGTGTCTTTACTCTGACTTTCAGGGGGGGGGCAATTGACCCCCCCTTGCCCTATGGAGCGGACGCCCATGTTGCTAGTGTTATTAATGATACTGCTAAACAGTTTGAGACCATCTGGAGTCCCTGGGCGGACTATGTCCAAGTAAAACTCTAGAAGACTTGATTGCACCAGACCGTTCCGAGGGACCACCACTTCCTCACCTTCTTTCAGGATTTCCCTCTTCCTCTTTCCTTATTTTCCACTCTTTATTTATTTTTTCTGGTCTCTTTCTCCTCTAGAGACATATAGTATACAGGATTTTCTCCTGTGCAAATATACAGTTGGAGTCCCTGCTACTCTTTTGGGGTTTACGATAATACAGTGAAAAGATTGCTATGTCTCTTGTTACTCTTTTATTAGGCTATATGGCAATGCTTTATGTGTGGCTGTATTTAAGCAATCTCTCTTGACTTGATTTTTAATCTTCTCACAACAATGATAATAAAAAAGATTGAAAGTAGAATAAAGAATAATAAATAGCACAGTGTGATGATAGCAGTAATGGTTGTGTGTTTGCTCAGCAGAGAAGGATCATGTCTCCCGCCATATCTCTTTGGACGGCTCTGGTCTTCGCGGTGAGTCTGTCAGTACGTGCGCAAGGTCCCAGGTGAGCTATTATTGAACAGTTTACATTTTGTGTAGGTATCACAAACAGTACAGATTGCTGGTAATGAAAACTGAATTCCAGGAATTCAGCTACTTTATAAAAACTGCAGGCATACCATGAGTTAAGTCTAAGGAGGAGCCTGCTGCCTCCTAGACTTATTTGTATTATTCACATTTCACAGGTTTATTGTGCCCCAGGAAGATAACATCCTGAGCTCTAAAGCTGCTCACCGAGTTCCTTCATAAGCAGAGCTCCTGGAACGGCAATGTCAGCCCTTCCCCTCTATTTGCCTATTCAGAGAAGCCTTTGTATTATGTGAAATCATTATCTCAATACAAAGGCTTCTGTGAATGGCTAGCAGAGTGGAGGGGCAGGTATAGCTCCCGTGTGTGCTTCTCTCCTCTCAGATTCTGGAGTGTATCTTCTGGGATTGAAGTAAGCCTGTCACATATAAGTAATAGAGATAAATCCTAAAGGTGACATGCACCTAATTGGACTTAAAGAGGAAGTAAACCCAGGGAAAAAAAAAACCTGCAAAAGAAAGCCATAATGAGCTAGTATGCATAGCATACTAGCTCATTATGAATGAATTACCTGGGATAGAAAGCCCCTGAACTGCTCCTCGTTCCCCTCCGGCGCCGCCGCCATCTTGCCTCGATGTCCCGTCACTGCCGTCAGTGCATCGCCGCTCCGGCGCTGTGATTGGCCGGAGCGGCAATGATGTCACACGCATGCGCGCTGGGCCGGCAATCTCCTATTGAGAAAACCGGCACCGCTCAGTGCGCCTGCGCCGTTGACATGCGCCGTAGACATCGGTGCAGGGTTTTCTGCAAATATCTCCTTAACCGTGTAGGTTAATGAGATATTTCTTGCACCTACAGGTAAGTCTTAATCTAGGCTTACCTGTAGGTGCAAGTTGTGTGGTTGGGTTTACAACCACTTTAACTCATAGTGTGCCTGCACTTTTTGCAAAGTTGCTGAATTCCTGGAATTCAGCTTTGAACATCACTCATTCTTTGTGCAGAAAGGTCCAATACTGTCTTTACTGAGTTCCCTGCCCAGTGAGTGTCAAATCTGCGGCCAGGTGTTGCGGAACTACAAGTTCTATCATGCCTCTGCCTTTGAGGGTCATGCTTCTAACTGTCAGCCTTGCGATGCCTCATGGGACTTCTAGTTCCGCAACAGCTGGAGGGCCACACATTGGACACCAAGTCCAACTTACACCTCCTATATCAGTACTGTGGACAGGCCAGAGTCATATCCATCCATTGAACATGGAGGTGTCACTGAAAAAAACTGACATTGCATGTTGGATTGCTGCCCCCCAATTTACTGAATGGAAGCTTTAATAAGGGAAATGCACACACTCTGAGAGTTATGCTGCAGAAGTTGTACTTTACACTACTGGGTCAATCACTCAAACCTTGAATGCTATGACCCCCAAAATGCATTAGGTACAATAAAAAATAATAGAAAATCATTTGCATCAAACTGACCCACCGAGTCTTTGTTTTTGGTGCTCTTGTTATTGTGCACCTCTTCATCTAAGGGGTTTATTTACTAAAAAATATCAAGCATTCGCCCAGCTGTCATATATAATCCTGTATTTTGCCCAATATGTCTATTTCCTATGATTGTCAGCACCATCTAGTGGCTATAATGTGGAATTTTCCTGAAGTAGCTCAATCAGGGAAATACTGCATTATGGCCACTAGATGGAGCTGACAATCATATGAAATGACGCAGGGATTATTCATGACAGCTGAATGAATATTGGGTCAATTTGCACAGCAATTTTTTTTATAAAAAGATTTTTGTGCCTTCAACTAAGGCCCTTCAATAGCTAGAGGATAACCTTTGTTTAGAGCAACCCATGTGCTATACTGACAGCACTAAACCTATGGTTCCTCACATTATCAGTTCATTATATTCAGCACCACTTCCAACCAAACCTGCACATTTTCTACAATGAGCAAAACCAGTCCATTTCAGATTATACGGAGACTTGAAAATAATTTATTCTATCCAGTGGGTATTAAAAAGAATTCCCTCCCCCCCCCCCCTTAAAATAATCACATTTTGTTGTTTTGCCAGCTGAAATTAAGACAGGGACAGTTGTTTTATCCAGCTGTATTTACTCAATTATTTTTTTCAAAAAGAGAATCACTGAGTTGGAAAAAGGATCACCCCCTTTTGTCAATATTTTGTTAAACCCCCTTTTTGCAATATTTGCCCACTCTTCTTTGCAGAACTGCTCAAGTTCGGGTAAATTTGATGGTGACCGTTTGTGGACTTCAGTCTTCAAGTAATTCCACCGATTTTCAATGGAATTTAAGTCTGGGCTCTGACTAGGCCATTCACTTTTTTCTCCTTCAACCACTTTGTGGTCATCTTTGCTCTGTGCTTTGGGTCATTGTCATGTTGGAAGGTAAACCTTCTTCCCATTGACAACTTTTTGGCAGAGGGCAGCAGATTTTCCTCAAGAATTTGATGGTATTTTGCCCCATCAATTTTTCCTTCTATCCTGACAAGTGCTCCAGTCCTTTCTGCAGAGAAACACCCATAACAGGATATTACCCCCCTCCCCCATAACAGGATATTACCATATCTATAACAGGATATTACCCCCTCCATAACAGGATATTACCACCTCCATGCTTTACTGTAGGAATAGTGATATTTGGATGGATGTCTGCCAGACATATCGTTTGGTGTTGAGGCCAAATAATTTAATTTCAGTCTCATCTGACCATAACACCTTTTTCCATGTGGCCTCAGAATCTTTAAGTTGTGTTTTGGTAAAGCTCAGTGATGACTGCATGTGGCCTTTCTTGAGGAGTGGCTTTTTTCTTGCAACCCTCCCATACAAGTCACATTTGTGGAGAATTTGTGATAATGTTGTCACATGCACACAATGACCACTCTGACATAAATTCCGGCAACTGCTTCAGAGTTGCTGTAGGACTCTTGGTAGCCTCTCTGACAGTTTTCTACTGGCCCTTTCATCCAGTTTGGAGCGATGTCCTGATCTAGGGAGGATCTGTGTTGTAACAAATACCTTCCACTTCTTAATAATAGACTTCACTGCATTTCTAGGCATTGATAAAGCCTTTGCCATTTTTTTGCATCCATCCCCTGACTTGTGCCGGTCCACAACTTTATCCCGGAAATCTTTTGACAATGCCTTGCCACCCATAGTTAATTGTTTGCACTACCAGGAACTGAAACGCTCCAGGAAAGCTCTTTTCATGCTGAGCTAATCAAAATGACCAAAGCTGACCACAACTGAAAGTCAAATGGCTTTGTGTGCCATTGAGAAGATGAATAGCTACACCTGATTGAGTTTACAAGTCATTTGTAGGAGGGGGGGTGATCCAACTCAGTGATTCTGTTTTTGAATAAAAATAAAAATATGATATGTTGGTGTTATATCTTTCACTTGGACATGGATGTTATAAGTTGCATTGAGTAAATACAGCTGGATAAAACAAAAACTGTGTCTGTCTTCATTTCAGGCTGCAAAGCAACAAAATGTGATTATTTTAAAGAGGGTGATTCTTTTCTATACCTATCAGGGCCGCCATCAGGGGGGTACAGGCAGTACACCTGTAAGGGGCCCGGAGGTCCCCAGGGGCCCGGATGGCCCCCTTTTTTTTTTTTTATTAAAAAAAAAAATTGTAAGGGTCCCCAGGGCCACCGAATGGCAACCCCCCTTTTTTTTGTATAGATTTTTTATTATTATTATTTATTTTTGTTTTTTATTTATTGTTTTTTATGTGATTTTTTTTTGTAAGGGGCCCGGAGGTCCTCAGGGCCCTGGATGGCAACCCCCCCCCCCTTTTTTTTTTTTTTTTTATAAAACGTATTTTTTTTTTTTTTATAATTTTTTTTTTTATTTATTTTTTTGTAAGGGGCCCAGAGGTCCCCAGAGGCCCCTAGGGCCCCAGATGACAACCTCCCTCTTTTTTTTGTTCTTTTGTTCGTCAGCACCCAAAGCCCCCCCCCCCCGCTTCTCAATTTGCGGCAGCCCCCCCCCCCCTCGGTTCTCCTCTGCTCCAGGGGGCCCATGCCTGAAGCTGTGTAAGGGGCCCCAAAATTGATGGCGGCCCTGATATCTATTGTAAGTGTTTTACCCTCCACTCTATTTCTGACAGTCTTAAAGCAAGGATGCTAATAGCTCTATAAATTGTATATACAGTTGACTTTTAGTAGTTAAAGTTTTTATATTCTCTAGAAATGTGAAATGTACATAAAAAAATTATTACCTGTCAAATGTTAAATGAATGAAACCAAATGATTCGTCCATGAGAGATCAGCTGATCGGGTCTTACAATGTTGGGTCTTGTTTTTCAGCACCTTCATTGGGGTGTGTTCAAGACAGGTGGAAAAAGTTCCCATTGTTTACAATGAGACATTTATTCAGCCGGTGTACCAACCGTACCTGACCACATGCCGCGGCCATAGGACCTGCAGCACCTACCGGTAAGATTGAGGGGTCAGTACACTGGTATGAAGTATTACTGCATGATGGTGGGCGGGAAGCTTGAACCAAGTAATGCCGTTCATTGGCTGTCCTCCCTAATTCTGTGATCTTTAGTAACTGCTACCAATTATATACTCAGGGATGAGCACGGTGTCTCTCACACACCAACAATAAATCAGTTTGATTGTCAATTGACATTTAAACATCTAACATTACCTAAGAAGGAAGATCTGGTTGGACAGATTTGACCAAATTGGTTTCAGGGTTACAGATTACAAAAACAAATTGGTCCCTGGTGGGTCCCCGGCCCCTGTTTGTGTTTATATTATATAGATGTCTGTAAGGCTGCTGAGACAATGCTGGGAGGGGGTAGTAGAGGGAGCTGAGCTGGTGTGTAACTGCTGGGAGGGGGGAGCAGAAGGCGGTGAGCTGCTGAGTCAATACTGGGAGGGGGGAGCAGAGGGAGCTGAGCTGGTGTGTAACTGCTGGGAGGGGGAGCAGAAGGCGTTGAGCTGCTGAGTCAACTCTGGGAGAGGGAGCAGAGGGTGTTGAGCTGCTGAGTCAACTCTGGGAGGGGGAGCAGAGGGAGTTAAGCTGGTGTGTAACTGCTGGGAGGGGGGAGTAGAGGGAGTTGAGCTGCTGAGTCAATGCTGGGAGGGGGAGCAGAGGGAGTTAAGCTGGTGTGTAACTGCTGGGAGGGGGGAGTAGAGGGAGTTGAGCTGGTGTGTAACTGCTGGGAGGGGGGAGCAGAAAGCGGTGAGCTGCTGAATCAGTGCTGGAAGGGGGAGCAGAGGGAGCCGAGCTGGTGTGTAACTGCTGGGAGGGGGAGCAGAAAGCGGTGAGCTGCTGAATCAGTGCTGGAAGGGGGAGCAGAGGGAGTTGAGCTGCTGAGTCAATACTGGGAGGGGGGAGCAGAGGGAGTTGAGCTGGTGTGTAACTGCTGGGAGGGGGGAGCAGAGGGAGTTGAGCTGCTGAGTCAATACTGGGAGGGGGAGCAGAGGAAGCTGAGCTGGTTTGTAACTGCTGGGAGTGGGGAGCAGAGGGAGTTGAGCTGATGATTAAATGCTGGGAGGGGGAGCAGAGGGAGTTGAGCTGCTGAGTCAATGCTGGGAGGGGGAGCAGAGGGAGTTGAGCTGGTGTGTAACTGCTGGGAGGGGGAGCAGAAGGCGTTGAGCTGCTGAGTCAATGATGAGGGGGGGGGAGCAGAGGGAGTTGAGCTGCTGAGTCAATGCTGGGAGGGGGAGCAGAGGGAGTTGAGCTGGTGTGTAACTGCTGGGAGGGGGAGCAGAAGGCGTTGAGCTGCTGAGTCAATGCTGAGGGGGGGGGGAGCTGAGGGAGTTGAGCTGGTGAGTAACTGCTGGGAGGGGGAGCAGAGGGAGTTGAGCTGCTGAGTCAATGCTGGGAGAGGGGAGCAGAGGGAGTTGAGCTGATGTGTACCTACTGGGAGGGGGAGCAGAGGGAGTTGAGCTGGGGAATAACTGCTGGGAAGGGGGAGCAGAGGGAGTTGAGCTGGTGTGTAACTGCTGGGAAAGAGGAGCAGAGGGAGTTGAGCTGGTGTGTAACTGCTGGGAGGGGGAGCAGAGGGAGTTGAGCTGGTGTGTAACTGCTGGGAGGGGGAGCAGAGGGAGTTGAGCTGGGGAATAACTGCTGGGAAGGGGGAGCAGAGGGAGTTGAGCTGGGGAATAACTGCTGGGAAAGTGGAGCAGAGGGAGTTGAGCTGGTGTGTAACTGCTGGGAGGGGGAGCAGAGGGAGCTGAACTGCCGAGTCAATACTGGGAGGGGGGAGCAGAGGGAGCCGAGCTGGTGTGTAACTGCTGGGAGGGGGAGCAGAGGGAGTTGGGAGTCACTTTGGGAAATGGTGCAAAACTGCTAAATTACTGATGGAACTTCTTTGTCTGCCACTGCTGACTTCTCCTTTGGAAAGTACCAGTGGCTTGGCTGTCATGCTGACCCATTGTCCTCAGTACTCTGTGACCCAGAACAAGTGAAGCCAGGCGGGTAGCATCTTCAAGGACAGGTTTCCTCCCACAATCCTCATTATGTGTAATAACATTGATAGTGAGATTTCTCCAGGGAGGGGGGTTGTATTGATATCTGTATCCTTGTATCTGTCCATGACCCCCGGGGGACACGTACCACTGTGATGACCCTTCCTTCTGTACAGGACGGTGTACTCGGTGACAGTACGGCAGGTGAAGAAGGAGGTTGTCCAGGTGAAGTCGGTGTGCTGCCCGGGGTGGAGGAAGAAGGAGCCCAAGTCTGAATCCTGTGAAGAAGGTGAGAGAAAACGTCTCTGTTGTGCCCGGAAATCACCTTCTAAGACCTTCAATGATGGATATTAAAGGACGCCTCTGCTGAGACAGCTCTATGGGGGGCATCACTTACATTTCTGGTTCTTGGCTTAAAGGAAAATTAAAATATAATACATTGCAGTGTACCAGTCCTTAGATGTGGTGGCTGCATTCGTTTTCTTTCTTGTTTCAGGCTGAGCATGCTTTCTGCAAGTACAGAAAACCCTTTCTGGGCCTGGAACTGAAATCTCAGGCCCCGTTCTCACCTGGGCATTTGCGATCATAGCCAGAATTGCCACCATTCTGCCCGCGATCCCAAAACGCTCTGCAAAAACGACAAATTGCTCCACGCTTGTTACAGTGCCATTTTCAATGGCACCTAATCCCGAGTGCTGCAGTCGCTGCAAACCACATTGCACAAAGCTTGTCGCTCAGAAAGGAGCAGGAGCTTTGTTTTAGCAGCAAGCTTCGCGCTATGCAGTTCGCTGCGATTGCAGGGTGATGTATCATGCAACGACCACGGCAGAATCGCACCCGGGGCTTTCAATGCCATTGAAAATGGTTGGTACCTGAACAGGCATGGTGCGATTTTTGTCAGCTTTGCAGGGCGTTTTGGGACCGTGGGCAGAATTGCAGCAAGGGAATATTTCGATTTTGCTGATGGCAGGTAGAGCTCTAATCCCTAGACATTGGATATCTCTACGAATACGGGAATGGGTAGCGGAAATGAACCACACTACGCGGATAATGTAATGTATCTATAGCAAACAAAATTTGTTTCAGGAAGTCTAGACCCTGTGGGTGGAGTTTTGGAAGTCTGGACCCTGTGGGTGGAGTTTTGGAAGTCTGGACCCTGTGGGTGGAGTTTTGGAAGTCTGGACCCTGTGGGTGGAGTTTTGGAAGTCTGGACCCTGTGGGTGGCGTTTTGGAAATCTGGACCCTGTGGGTGGAGTTCCGGGAAGTCTGGACCCTGTGGGTGGAGTTCCGGGAAGTCTGGACCCCATGGGTGAAGTTCCGGGAAGTCTGGACTGATCCGCTGCAAAAACACATATGAGTTTTTGCCGAGATCTTAGCGCGTTTGCGTGCGTTTTTTAATAAAAACCACACCAAAAACGCATTTCGGGAGTGTGTTTTTGCCATGTTTTTACCATGTTTTTGACACGGTTTTCCATTGCTTTGAGCGTGGGTTCACACTGCTGCGGTGCAAAATACCTCATGAAATTTGCAGCACATTCCTGTGCAAATTACATGCGGTGTCTTTGGGCTGTGATTTGAGCCATGGATGTGTAAGGCTCAAATCGCACCACATTCGCACCAATCTGGTGCAGGACCCTTTTTTTTGACTGCACCAGAATCAGATTGCAAGGCTGTTCACACCCATGCGATCCGATTCTGCAAATCTCTCTGCGATTTACAAACCAATTGCGGGGTGTCGTTCGCTTAAAATACACTCCGCAATCGGTTCGCATAGACGGGTTGCGATTTAGATGCGGTGCACCACATCTAGTGTGAACCCAGGTTTATAATGGGAAGGTGCATTTTTGGTGTGTTTTTTTTTTTAGTTTCTCAAACATGCTCCAAAAATGCTGCAAGCAGGATTTTCTTCACTGCAACAGAAGCGCATCGCCCCAGTGTGAACATTGGTTTTTATTTCTTTTTTAATGCAATATCTCTCAATAAAACATTATTACCCACTTAAGGACTGTCCCACGTACATGTACTGCGGCAGGGCGGCCCTTAAGCGCAAAATCACGTACCTGTATGTGATCATCTTCTTTGGCTCGGGGGCGCGTGCACGTGCCGCCAGAGCCCCGCTCCCGCTGTGATTGGACACAGCGGGAGCCAATCAGTGGGTTCGGTGGCCACGAATCTCTGTTTTCCTTTAGTCAAAGCACCTCCCCCTACAGTTAGAAAGCACACATAGGGAACACATTTAAACCTTTGATCGCCCCTGCTGTTAATCCCTTCCCTGCCAGCGTCATTTATACAGTGATAGTGCATTTTTTTTTTAGCACTGATCACTGTATTGGTGCCACTAGTCCCCAAAAAGTGTCACTTAGTGTCAGATTTGTCCGCCGTAGTTTCGCAGTCCTGCTAAAAATCGCTGATTGCCACCATTACGAGTAAAAAATATATATATAAAAAAAAAAAAAGTCCATAAATCTATCCCATAGTTTGTAGACGCGATAACTTTTGCCCAAACCAATCAATATACGCTTGTTGGGATTTTTTTACCAAAAATATGTAGCAGAACACATATTGACCTGAATTTATGAAGAAATTTGATTTTTTTATTGGATATGTTTTATAGCAGAAAGTAACAAATATATATATTTTTTTTTTCAAAATTCTCGCTCTTCTTTAGTTCAAAGCGCAAAAAATAAAAACCGCAGAGGTGATCAAATACCACCAAAAGAAAGCTCTATTTGTGGGGAAATAAGGACATACATTTAATTTGGGTAGAACGTTACTAGACTGCGCAATTGTCAGTTAAAGCAACGCAGTGCCGTATCGCAAAAAATGGCCTGGTCAGGAAGGAGGTAAAACCTTCCAGAGCTGAAGTGGTTAAATTCTGCCTGCGATTGGCTGGGAACGGGGCCTCAATCTTTTTTAAAATAATAAAAAAAATTATGTCCCTTTTGCTAAAGTACATCATATCCATATCCAATTCACAGGCAGGTTTAAGGCACCCCCCCCCCCCCTCCAGCTTATTATTTAACCAATTCAGCGTTTTGGGGCGTACTACGTACGTCCAAAGAATGAACCGCCGCCGGCTTTAAAGTGAAAGTGATGTGGCAGCTGCAACCCTTCCTGGGAGCCCGGGGACCCCAACCACTGGCTTCAGGATGGAGAGCAGTGTGAGGAATATCCATGCCTTCATCTCACATGTAAACAAAGAAACTGGAAGCAACAGTGATTTAGTCACTTCTGGTTTCATATCCACCATTTCCTGGCCGGTACAGCCAGCGGACACATCTAATCAAGCTTAGTTAGATGGTGTGAAGGGCAGGGGAGGCATTGGGGGGCCTATAAGGCTCCTATTGTAAGGTGGCCAGATTTTTAAAATGAAATCCGGGGACATTTTTTTTACTAGTAATGGCGGCAATCAGCGACTCTCTGCCCGTCGCCGTCGCCACCCTG
Source organism: Rana muscosa (assembly GCA_029206835.1). Lineage (NCBI taxonomy): Eukaryota > Metazoa > Chordata > Amphibia > Anura > Ranidae > Rana > Rana muscosa. Next base: position 16,642,434 of record CM055125.1, on the reverse strand, counting down.
TTAAAGCCTGTTAAAGAGGGACCCCAGAAGTCGGTGATCAGGGCCACTCTGTGCAAAACCAGCTGCACAGTGGAGGTAAGTATGATATGTTGGTTATTTTCTTTTAAAAACGGTCCTTTACAATTACTTTAAGTCTTACTCTCCGGACCCCGGCTACTACTGGGTGGGGAGCGGAGGAAGATCACTCCGCCAGGGAAGGCAAGGAGATAAGCAGGCAGGCGGCTGGCCGGGACTTGAACCAAGGCAGAAGAACATGCGAACGGAGCTGAATGGGCACCCGAAAATGAAGAAATATTACCTCCGCTCCGACCAGCACATGATTATCAGAAAGGGGCACAGATAATGAAAAAAATATACACCCCCCTAAGCTAGTAGGAGCGGGGATGTGTAATTCAGATTTTTTGTTATTCTGCACTGACTGTCTTTGAAATTGCCCCAGTCCCTGTTCACATCCAATTCGGGGACAAAACTGGGGACAGACTTGTTCTGGGGACAGTATCCTCAATCTGGGGACTGTCCCCTGAAACTGGGGATGTCTGGTCACCCTATGTTATTGTCTCCAAAAAAAAGAGTACCTGTCACCTGTTCAATGCTATCACATGTGGGTTTACTAACCCCTTGTGATAGCAATCAAGTAAAAAAAAAAAACATAAATAAATAAAAGAATGTAAAAATGATAATAAAATGTATGAAAATGTTTTAAAAAATTGCCAAAAACCTTGTTGCCCCACACACATGTGCATGCAGAAATACAGGCCCAGGGTTCACACACATATGGAAACCGTGGTCGCATCACACGTGCAACATATTACTGTGAACATCAATAATTCTAGCTCAAGAGTTCCTGGTTAACTCTAAATTGATGCTGGAAGGGCTAGTTTACACTTGCTTCAAAACATGGCTTCGGACACACTTTGTTAAAGCTCTATGAAAGCTCCTTTTACTAAATAAAATGGTTAGCTTTCAGTCCTGTTGCTTTTGCTTGAGGCTTCGATGAGACTTTGATGAGACTTTGGTGGAGCTTTGAGTGAGTGAGTGAGTGAGAAACTTATATAGCGCTACCAATGCGAACTAAATTGCCTCAAGGCGCTTTTTCCATCCAGTGACGTCCTTATCCATCAGAAGAGGTCGGTCTTAAGTTTTTTCCTGAAGGCCCGATGGTTTTCTTCCATGCGGATGTCCGTGGGTAGAGCATTCCATAGCGGTGGTCCTTGGACTTCAAATCTTCGTTCTCCCTTCGATTTGCAGCGGGACTTGGGGATGTGGAGGAGGTTTTGGTTAGTTGATCGGAGAATGCGATTGGGTGCACTGAGGTCCAGCAGCACCAGCTCCGTCATCTGCTGCTTCGAGTGCGTCATCCCATATTTTGAGAAGTGCTGTTTCTGTCCCATGGCCTGGGCAGAAGCCTGATTGTAGTGGGTCCAAGAGTTTTTGAGTGTCCAAATGAAGTTGTAGCTGTTGTACTACTGCTTTCTCCATGATCTTTGGTGGAGCTTTGATGGAGCTTCGATGAGGCTTTGATGGAGCTTTGATGAGGCTTTGGTGGAGCTTTGATGGAGCTTCGAAGAGACTTCAGTGGGGCTTCAAGCGAGCTTTGCCACAGACTTCTATGGAGGCTTTGAAGACGCTTTGAAGCATCGCTAAAGCTACATGGGGTATCATTTTTGAAGCAAACCCAAAGCAAAGCAAACACAAGGTGTAAACAAGACTGTAAGCTAACCATTTTATTTAGTGACAGGAGCTTTGACTGGCATTCTGAGAGATTTAACAAAGCGTGTCTGAAGCCTTGTTTTGAAGCAAAAACTAGCCGTTAATGTGTGTTGAAGCCGAAGCAAGTGTAAATGAGCACTAAAAGACCATTTTTGGCATTACGTCTCCAAAAAGAGTACCTGTCATCTGCCCAATGCTATCATATGGGGCTTTATTAACCCCTTGTGATAGCAATCAAGTAAAAATAAATAAATAAAAGAAAAACAATTATAAAAAACAAAATTATAATATAATGTATTAAAAATATATATTTTTTTAAATAGCCATAACCCCTGTTGCCTCTCACACATGCGCAAACGCACACATACGTAAACCGCGGTCATACCACATGTTGTGAGTGTTTGCACTTAAAATAATTGTATTATATTTTTTCCTGAAAATTAGCGTTTAATAAACAGTTACGCAAATATCATGTGACATAAAAATTTGAAATTGCAATCTTTTTATTCTACAGGGCCTCTGCTTTCAGAAAATATATAATGTTCTGGGGGTTTCGATCATTTTGTTGCCAAAAATGAAGATTTAACATGTGTGCAAAAAATCTAAAAAATGTGTTCTAGAGCTGAACTGGTTAAAGGAATTGTATATTTCTAATGGTGCCCTTTGGTGTGGTTTGGAAACGCATGCAAAATTGTTTGTTTTCCCGCACCCCCCATTGCAGACACACACGGGTGCCGTGACTTCTCATACATGCTGCCCTTGGGATGCAGGCTGGGCACCAGCCCCTTGCACACAGGGCTGTCCAGAAGCAGTGCATCTCTCCCGGCATTTAAACGTGCCCAGGGGACAGGTGCAGAAATCAAGAATGAAGGTCCAGAATACAGATCTTCTGCATACCGGACCTTCATCTCTGAATGCACCGGGCCCGAAACGCAGGTACCGCTCGGTACAGCATTTAGCCCGTCCAGCCGGAGACTTTGCACCTGTCCCTCCAAGGTGCACTAAGCCTCGGCTGAGCGATCTGAAATGCTGACGGAATTGCCGCGATTCTGCCCGCGATTTGAAATTGTGGTAAATCTTGGGGTCCTTGTGCGACACTCTTGCTTTTTAGGCTCTGTTCACATCTTGACGTTCCGGATCCCGGGCGGAATCCCCGTGATTCTGCCCAGGATCTCGAATCACGGCAAATCACGGGACGCCCGTACGATCCCCGTCACTTCCAATGCAATCGACCCAACCCCGATTGCGTCGCCATTTTACCCTGATTCGTCAAAGGACAATCGCCGTAAAATTGTGCAAAAAAGGCGGCCCGTGATTCTATTTGCACAGTTTTACTGCAATTCATCAGGGGACAATTGCGGCAAAATCACGGTGGGATCGGGGTGTCATTGGAAGTGACGAGGATCGCACGGACGTCTCCCACGATTTGTCGTGATTCCGGATCGTGGGCAGAATTGCAGCGATTCCGCCCGCAATCCAGAACACCAAGATGTTAATGGAACATTAATGGCACCCCAATCGCAGAGCTATTTTTGCCGCGATTCTGCCCACGATCCCGAATCAGGGCAAATCACAGGATGCCCGTGCGATCCCCTTCACTTTCAATGGCACCCCGATCGCGGTGCCATTTTACCCCGATTCGTCACACAGCATTCCCCCTAAATTTGCTAAAAAAGGTGGCCCGCGATTCTATTTGCGCGGTTTTACCTTGATTCGTCAGGAGACAGTTGCGGCAAAATCACGGTGCGATTGGAGTGTCATTGGAAGTGACGAGGATTGCACGGACATCCCACGATTTGCCATGATTCGGGATCGTGCGCAGAATTGCAGCGATTCCGCCCGCGATCCGGAATGCCAAGATATTAATGGAACATTAATGGCACCCCAATTGCAGAGCGATTGTTACCACGATTCTGCCCACGATCACGAATCACAGCAAATCACAGGATGCCCGTGCAATCCCCGTTGCTTCCAATGGCACCCCGATCGCAGCGCTATTTTGCCCCGATTCGTCAGATGACAATGATGTTAATGGAGCCTTAATGGCACCCCAATCGCAGAGCGATTTTTGCTGTAAATGTTGTGCGATAAATCGCAGCAAATTGCAACACGTGATGCTGTTGCTCAAAAGCGGCTCCTGCTCCTTTTTGAGCGAACAAGCGTTGCTATTTGCTACGATTGCAACGCGATTTATCGTGCGACAACTGCAGCAAAACCGCGCAGCGATTGGGGTGCCATTAAGAAGTAATTTCATTGCACAAACGTTCCACGATTTTCCACGATTTTGAATCGCAGGCAGGATGTCGATTCGGATCACTCAGGTGTGAACGGAGCCAAAGGTTGCATTCACACCTGCGTGTTTCCTAAACGAGCTCCACAGCACACTGAATGCACATTTTTGCTGCACAGTTTGGAAAAAGCGCTGCACGTGTGCGTCGCACTTGTGGTGCTGTTAATTGTTAATGACACTCCAAACATGGTTAGCAATCAACGTTTCAATGCTACAAAGTGGCGAAAATCACACTGAAAAAACATGTGATCGAAAAGGTTTGGAGCCAAGTTGGGGGCGTCTGTCATGCGTAGGGCAGCCCTTTCCAGTCACTGACCTGGAAAGAAAACAGGTAGACCCTAAATCTGCAGGTAAGTGACATTGGTGGACAGTTGGTGACCCTGGTGAAGGGTTCTGTCATGATGTTCAGTAGGGATGAGCTGAACACCCTTTAAAAGTCTATGGGAGAAATAAAAAAAGGTTAATATGCAAGTTATTGTCAGAAGAAGGGTTTGGGGACCCGGGTCCTGCCCCAGGGGACATGTATCAATGCAAAAAAAAGTTTTAAAAACTGACGTTTTTTCGGGAGCAGTGATTTTAATAATGCTTAAAGTGAAACAATAAAAGTGTAATATTCCTTTCATTTTCGTACCTGGGGGGTGTCTATAGTATGCTTTTAAAGTAGCGCATGTTTCCTGTGTTTAGGACAGTCCCTGCGCAAAATGACATTTCTAAAGAAAAAAAGTCATTTAAAATTACTCGCGGCTATAATGAATTGTCGGGTCCCGGCAATACAGATAAGAGTCAAAATTTTAAAAAAATGCTTGCGGGTCCCCCCAAGTTCCATATCATGCCCTTTAGGTCTGGTATGGATTTTAAGGGGAACCCCGTGCCAAAATTATAAAAAATGACGTGGGGTTCCCCCCAAAAATCCATACCAGACCCTTATCTGAGCACACAACCTGGCAGGCCGCAGGAAAAGAGGGGGGGGGACGAGAGAGCGCCCCCCCCCCCCCCGAACCGTACCAGGCCACATGCCCTCAACATTGGGAAGATGTCCCCATGTTGATGGGGACAAGGGCCTCATCCCCACAACCCTTGCCCGGTGGTTGTGGGGGTCTGCAGGCGGGGGGCTTATCGGAATCTGGAAGCCCCCTTTAACAAAGGGGACCCCCAGATTCCGGCCCCCCATGTGAATTGGTAACAGGATACATTGTACCCCTACCATTTTTCACCAAAAAAAGTGTCAAAAATTTTAAAAACCACAGTAGACAGCTTGGGACAAGTCCTTTATTAAAAAGTGCAAAAAAAAGGAAAAAAAAATCCAACGATGTAATCCATTCTCGAGCGATACTGAGAAAAAAAAAAAGCCGACTCGATCCTGCCTCCATGGGAGGCACCCGCAGAATGACGCTCTCCCGCCGTGACAGCTCTTTTATAGCTGAGGACGGGGCCACCCGTCTCGTGCGCAGGGGAAATGCCAGGGTTACCCAGTGACATGTACAGGTGACCCCGCCCCCTCTGACGTGTCACGGGAAACCCGCGTTGCGTCAGAAGGGGGCGGGGTCACCTGTGCACGTGATGGGTGGCCCAGCCCTCAGCTGCAAAAGAGCTGTCACGGCAGGAGAGCGTCATTCCGGTTCAGGAGGGGGGCCGCTCTCTCATCCCCCCCTCTTTTCCTGCAGCCTGCCAGGTTGCATGCTCGGATAAGGGTCTGGTATGGATTTTCTGGGGGGAACCCCACGCCATTTTTTTTTTATTTTGGCGCCGTTTTTTTCAATGACTTTTATCTGTATTGCCGGGACCCGACAATTCATTATAGTATTTTTAAATTACTTTTTTTTCTTTAGAAATTTCATTTTGTGCAGGGACAGTTCTAAACACGGGAAACATGCGCTACTTTACAGGCATACTATAGACACCCCCCAGGTACGAAATTTAAAGGAATATTTCACTTTTATTGTTTCACTTAAAGCATTATTAAAATCACTGCTACCAAAAAAACGGCTGTTTTTAAAACTTTTTTTTGCATTGATACATGTCCCCTGGGGCAGGACCCAGGTCCCCAAACACTTTTTATGACAATAACTTGCATATTAACCTTTAAAATGAGCACTTTTTGATTTTTCATGTTAGTGTTCCATAGACTTCGGTGTTCGAACAAATTTTTTGCCTGTTCGCGTGTTCTGCTGCGAACCGAACCGGGGGGTGTTCGGCTCATCCCTAATGTTCAGTTCTATAGCTGTACAGTGGGTTGTAGAATGTAGACATGTGCGGTTCATTTAGTTCCAAATTAAAATTCGAGACAATTTTTTTGTTATTCGAAAATTCAGATGTATCTGAATTTAAGAAATTACAATATTAACGAATTTAAACAAATCCGAAATAACGAAACAAAATTTCGGATGAAGTTATAATAGTTTTTTTAATCGAATTTGAATAATTTTCAAATTTTGAATAGTTTTCGATTTCAGTTTTCTAATCGAATTCGAATTTCCAAAGAGAATAAATTAGAATAGAAAATAAAGGAATAGAATAGAAACAAATAGAATAGAAAATAATGGGATAGACGAGAAAATAAAAGACTAGAGTAAACCAGAACAAAATAGAATAGAAAATAAAAGAACAGAATAAAATAGAATAGAAAATAAAGAAATAGAGTAGAATGAAAAATAGAATAAAATAGAAAGAATATAACCATCTTTTGAAATTCGAATTTAAAAAAGAATACATTTGAATACAATAGAAAAGAATAGAATAGAAAAAAAAAGAATAGAATGGAAAAGAATAGAATAGAAGAAAAAGAATAGAATAGAATAGAAGAAAATAGAAAGAATAGAACCTTCTTTGAATTATAAATAGAATAAATTCAAATTCGAATAGAAAAGAATAGAAAATAAAATGATAGAAAATAATAGAATAGAATGAACAATAGAAAAGAATATAACTGTTTTACAAAAATTTTATTTCCAATAACATAAATTCAAATTTGAATAGAATATAATAGAAAATAATAGAATATAATAGAACAAACAATAGAAAAGAATATAACTGTTTTACAAAATTTTAATTTCCAATAACATAAATTCAAATTTGAATAGAAAAGAATAGAATATAATAGAAAAGAATAGAACAGAGAATAAATGAATAGAATAGAAAAAAAACAATAGAATAGAATGGAATAGAAAGAATATAACAATCTTCCAAAATTCTAATTTCGAATAGAATAAATTTGATTTCGAATCCAATTTGAATTCGAATCGATTCAAATCCAAATAAACAAAACTAATTCGGGAAAAGGAATAAAACGTATTTAACCAAATGGATTTATGTAAACACGGAATCGAAATGAACTAATTTTTTCATTCTGCACACGTCGTCTAATAGAATGATCTACACATTGTGGATAACCCCGATCCTTCTCTTATGTCCTCAGCCGTGTGCCGCAAGCCTTGCCAGAACGGAGGGACCTGTATTAAGCCCAACATGTGCCGATGTTCCGCTGCCTGGGGGGGGCGGTACTGCCACGTCGGTGAGTAGACTTTCCTTCCTGTGGAACACAATCTCACTTCAGGGCTGCTGTCTGCATGTAGTTACCCGCTGTGTCCAATGTCACCTTTCCATGTCTCAGATATCGATGAGTGCCGGCGCCCGTCCCGCTATTGCTCTCAGATATGTGTCAATACCCGAGGCGGCTACCACTGTGAGTGCCACGCAGGATATGTGCTCCAGGAGGACGGCAAGTCTTGTGTCAGAGATCAAACTCCACCGTCTGTACCGGCACAGCAAGCTGAAGGTAAGCAAAGACTCCGCTTTATTAAAGTGGTTGTAGACCCTCCATATACCCAGTAATGTGAACAGCCTCAGGTGATGCACAGAGATTAAACAAAACTCCCTACATAAGTTGTACCTGTTTCTCTGCAGCAGGACTGGGACAAGGGGTGGGCAGGAGGGGCGGCAGCCCTGAGTACTGTGGTATCATGTAAGGTGGGGGGGGGGAAGTGTTGGAAATTTGGGGGGCGGCAGGGGGTTAGTATTGTTCTAAGGGGGGAAATTTGGGGGGGTGCTAAGAGTGGTGATTTAGGGAGATTTGTGTTGGGAGTCGGGATGGGGGGGGGGAAGATTTGTGCTAGGAGGGGGATTTTGTGCTGGGAGGGGGGAGAAAAAGTGTAGGAGGGGAAATTTTAGGGGAAGAGGTTTGTGCTGAGGGGTGATTTTTTGGGGGTGGGGTGCATTTGAGCTTTGGGGGATGGGGGGCAAATATTTGTGCTGGGAGGGAGAAAATGTGTACTAGAATGGGACATTTTAGGGGTGGAGGATTTGTGCTGAGGGTGATTTTTTGGGGGGTGGGGCATTTGAGCTTTGGGATTTGGGAGATGGGAGGGCAACGATTTGTGCTAAAAGGGGGGATTTGTGCTGGAGAGGGAGAAAATGTGTACCAGGAGGGGAAATTTTAGGGGTAGAGGATTTGTGCCTGGGGGGTGATTTTTTGGGGGTGGGGTGCATTTGAGCTTTAGGGGATGGGGGGGCAAAGATTTGTGCGGGGAGGGGGATTTGTGCTGGGGAGGGAGAAAATGTGTACTAGAATGGCACATTTTAGGGGTAGAGGATTTGTGCTGGGGGGTGATTTTTTAGGGGGCGGGGTGCATCTGAGCTTTGAAATTTGAGGGATGGGGGGGCAAATATTTGTGCTGGGAGAGGGGATTTCAGCAGGGGGCAGAGGAGGAAGGGAATTTATTCTTAGGGGGTAAGCATGAACGTTAGTGCTCAGTTTTTTTGTGTGGGGGGATTTTTGCTGACTCACAATGCGCATACATCTTAGGGGGGGCAGTTTGGCATGTGGGGGGGGGCAGTTTAGCATGTTCGCCCTGGGCTCTGGATTACCTTGTCCCGGCACTAATCTGCAGCTTTCTCTTCTCTACATCCATTCAAAGTGCAGAATTTTTAAAGCTCGTCAGAGCTGTCAGAAAGCAGGAGGCGGGTAGCTAAAGTTACACTCAGTGAGAAAAGCTCTAAAAGCTGATTGGAGGGAAGGGACACACCCTCCTCACACTGCACACAGGAACGGAGCTGAGGCTGTCAATCACGGGCTGTGCGCTAGAGCTCTCTCCCCTGTCACCTTTTTTTTGTTGGTGTCAGGAAAACTTGTCAGAAGTGATTCATGCTGATAGCAGAGGAAGGAGGCAGCAGACAGGTATGACACTTAGTGCTCTTTCCTCCTGAACCTGACTGGCCCGCCCCTTTCATTCATTGGATTTCAGTTCATTCAATCATGGCGGCTCAGCATCACATGTGGGCGTTACCTAGGGTGGCCAGTATGCAAATACAGCCTGTCTAGAAACACCCACTGCTACAGACTGACATCCTCCCATCAAGGCATTTGATCTTTTTTACTCCTCCCAAGAGTCGGCCCACTGCTTTCATCAGAGCTTAGGACTCCTGAGAGGACTACAGTGCTAGGATGATATTTACAGGAAGCTATGTACCGCCCCCTGCTGGCTCCTCCCATCAGCCATGAACTGCCTGTAGTGCATAACCACTTGACCTCCAGAAGATTTACCCCCTTTAATGACCGGGCCATTTTTTGCAATACAGCACTGCGTTACTTTAACTGACAATTGCGCGGTCGTGCGACACTGTACCCAAATAAAATGTATGTCCTTTTTTTCCCACAAATAGAGCTTTCTATAGGTGGTATTTGATCACCTCTGCGGTTTTTATTTTTTGCCCTAAAAACCAATAACAAAACTATTTTGAAAAAATATATATTTTTTACTTTCTGCTATAAAACACATTCAATAATTTTTTTTTTTTAAAAATCGAATTTCCTTATCAATGTAGGCCAATATGTATTCTGCGTCAAAAAAAAAATCCCAGTCAGTGTATATTGATTGGTTTGCACAAAAGTTATAGCGCCTACAAGATAGGGGATCGATTTATGGACTTTTTATTCTTTTTATTCTTTTTACTGGTAATTGTGGCGATCAGCGATTTTTAGCGGGACTGCGACATTGCGGCAAATCTGACACTAAAGCCTAGTACACACGGCCGAGATTCTCGTCAGGAAAAAACCCGTCGGTTTTCCTGACGAGATTCCTGGCAAGCTTGTCTTGCCGGCCGAGTGTACACACGTACGATTCAAAAGAACCGCCGTTCTTTTGAATGGCACGAACGCAGTGACGTCATCGACTACGACGAGTGTGTGCTTGTCACATTCGATGCCGTCGCCGCCATCTTGCTTCACCCTATCTATGCTTTGGAAGCTACCGCGCATGCGTCAAAGTCTCATCGGGCTTACCGGGAGGATAGGTAAGCTTGTTGCCGCACACACACACAGTTTTCTCGTCGGGAAACAGGCCGACGAGAATCCCGACGAGAAAATAGAGAGCAGGTTCTCTATTTTTCTCATCGAGATTTCTGGCAGTTTTCTCGACGAGAAACCATACACACCAACGGTTTTCTCGGCAAAAAGTTCTCCCAGCAGTTTTCTTGCCGAGAAAACCGGTCCTGTGTACGGGGCTTAAGCCCTGATCCGATTGATGCGATTTGACATGTCAAATCGCATGCCAAATCGGCTGCTATTGCCCACAATGGAACCGTCCGAATTCGTGGCGCCGCACCGATTCCCAAAAGTAGTTTCTGTACTACTTTTGGCGATTTCAATAGACATCTGTGCAGGAAACCGCACAGATGTCTCTGAAATCGTCGGACTGACATGCGGGAATGAAATCGTGCGAGTTCAGCTGAAATTGTGCAAGGGTTTATATTTTTTTATACTAGTAATGTCAGCGACTTTGGACAATCTGACACTAACTGACACCAATGACACTAATCCAGTGATTAGTGCTAAAAATATGCACTGTCACTGTACTAATGACACTGGCTGAGAAGGGGTTAACATCAGGGGCGATCAAAGGGTTTTAATGTGTGCCTAGCCTGTGTTTGTGTGTACACAGTGTGGTGCTTTTACTAGGGGAAGTGATGGATTTTATTCTCTGCTTTGCAGGGACATAGAATCCATGCCGTCCCCTGTCAGGACAGAGCTCTGCCTTGTTTATATGGGCAGATCTCTGTTCTGTGTCTCTGCCTGATGATCTGAGGGTGCCAGTAGACATCCAGTGCCTGGCACCTGCAGATAGGCCCGCCAGCGGAAGTGCAGAATCCCTTATATATATATAGTATATATGTGATTCTGCACAGAATGGCCGCCCTGTAGCAGAATATCTGCTATAGGACGGTCCTTAACCACTTAAGGACCGCTCACGGCATATATACGTCGGCAGAAGGGCACGTACAGGCACAATCACGCACCTGTACGTTCCCTTTAACTGCCTACCGTGTGGTCGCGCACGCGCAGTCATCCCTGTGAGTCGGACCGCGGGTCCCGTGGATTCGATCACCCTGGGGATCCCCGTGATCGTCTCACGGAGGCTTGGAGCGGGGAGAGATTAGTGTAAACACGACATCTCCCCGCTCCCCTACTGACACTGTCCCCGATCTCCGCTCTGTGTAATCAGAGCGGAGATCAGTGACGTGTCACTCGTAGCCACGCCCCCCTCAGTGAGAAACACGCCCCTAGGCACACTTAACCCCTTCAGCGCCCCTAGTGGTTAACCCCTTTACTGCCAGTGTCATTTTCACTGTAATCAGTGCATTTTTATAGCACTGTTCGTTGTGAAAATGACAATGGTCCCAAAAATGTGTCAAAAGTGTCCGATGTGTCCGCCATAATGTCGCAGTCACGATAAAAATCGCTGATCGCCGCCATAACTAGTAAAAAAAAAAATTAATACAAAAGCCATAAAACTATCCCCTATATTGTAAACGCTATAACTTTTGCGCAAACCAATCAATAAACGCCGATTGTGATTTTTTTTTTTTTAACAAAAATATGTAGAAGAACACGTATCGGCCTAAACTGAGGAAAAATAATGTTTTTTTTATATATTTTTGAGGATATTTATTATAGCAAAAAGTTAAAAATATTGCATTTTTTTCAAAATTGTCGCTCTATTTTTGTTTATAGCACAAAAAATAAAAATCGCAGAGGTGATCAAATACCACCAAAAGAAAGCTCTATTTGTGGGGAAAAAGGACGGCAATTTTGTTTGGGAGCCACGTCACACGACCGCGCAATTGTTAGTTAAAGCGACGCAGTGCTGAATCGCAAAAAGGGGCCTAGTCTTTATGCTGCATAATGGTCCGGGGCTTAAGTGGTTAAATGCATAGAGAAGCACAGAGGCCCAGTGATGATGTCACTGGATCTATAATGAGCATTATAATGAAAACGGAAAGGTTTTATTTCAAAATGTGATTGCATGCTGATGGGGGGGGGGGGGGATGGGGGAGGAGAGGGGGGGTGGGAGAACAGGAAAGGCAAAATATAAGCAAATTCAACTTCAGCTTTAAAAACCTGGAGTGAGGTGACGGGGTTCAGCTGTAAATAGAAGTCAGTTTTCTTCACATCCTGTCTGCAGGGGAAACATTCCCAGTGTACGGTGTGCTGGGGGGGCTAGGGGGGCTGGGGGGGGGGCTGGCACGGGTCCAAGGGCTGACTCAGCAAGGAAACCACCATAAAATGACTCCATCATTACAGATCTCTGCTCCCAGCTAATTAAAAGGCAGGAAATGACTTCAAGAGAAGGAGCTGCTAAAATCACCAAATATAACCGATAAACACTGCGCCCTTCTACACACACGTACCTGGCAAGGACACTAAACAATATCCTTCTTCTCAGAAATAACCCCCACACACCCACTACTGAATAGACATTTCTTAATAAATTGCTTCTTACTGTGTTTTTCTGCCTCAGTGTAACGTCCTCTGTGAGCTCCCGAACCTCTCCTTCCCCCCCTCCCTTCCCTTTGTTTGGAATGAGCAATGCATGTTCATAGCTCCCAACTGTCCCTGATTTGGAGCAATGTCTCTCTGTCCCTCATTCCTCCTCATTTTGGTCTGATCTATATAGATGTGTAGCGATACCCCCAAACTAAGAAAGCCGCTGGTTTTGTTTCGGGCCCTGTACACAACACAGCCAACCCCCGGCAATCTACTCGACCCTCCTCTGGCACAGCTAGTCTAGGGGTGGTATATTAATATGGCTCTATACCTGTCCATGAACAATCCCACAATAATTCAAACAGTTGTAAAGTGTAGTAATGGACGTCACTACTACCGGAATGATTACCTGTAGTAGATTTACTCGGAAATAAAAGTTAAAGTGGTTGTAAACCCACTTTTTCAACTTGCACCTACAGGTAAGCCTAGATTAAGGCTTACCTGTAGGTGCAAGAAATATCTTCTTAACCTACACGGTTTAGGAGATATTTAGTAAAATGACAGGCGCCACTGTCTACGGCGCATGCGCGCCGTAGACAACGGCGCATTCATGGGGTTAATCCCATTCACAAAATCGGCTACTTCCCAGCAATCGCTGGGCCTAGCCGAATTTGACGGCTCCCGCGTGCATGCGCAAAGTGACGTCTCTGCCGCTCCGGCCAATCACAGCGCCGGAGCGGCGCTGTGATTGGCTGGAGCGGCGATACCCAGAAGTAACCTTCCGGCTATCGCCGCAGCGATGGCTGCGGCTGAAGAGGGAGAAGAGGACGGCTTCGGGGGCCCCGATCTAAGATAAGTGATGTATAATGAGCTATTATGCTAGTCAGATTAGCTCATTATGCCTTTCTCTTACAGGTTGATATAACCACTTTAACGATCAATACAATACAACACATACATGCAGAGCCCTGCAGTATTAATGACACTAGTCAACTATAGTAAATAAAGATATTCACACCACATGTAGATATCCTCCCCGTGAGCAATATGGCGCTCAATAAAGTTCTGCACTCCCAGTCAGGCCTGACTCAGTTAAAGCTCAGTCTTACAGTGAAGAACCTTCGCATGCGAGATGATCGGTGGTGCACATACAGGAACAATGATTTGTAATCCAATAACGGTTTATGGTGATAGAAACAACTGTATGGAGACTGTATATCTCAGTTCTGCAACTAGTCTCCTGTCAGGACAGCAAGTATAACACAATGGGCCAAGGCAGTCAATAGGCCTAACAAATGTACTTAGTTATAGTTGTGAGCAGGTGCTCTCTCACCCCTCCGGACTCGATCCTAGTCCGGGACTCCCACCGCTGTGTCTCCGCACACAGGGTCTGCGACAGCCGGGTCTCTGGTCCAACTGATGTCCGCGAGGCAGGTAGATATCAGGTGCCACACAGGCTCCGCAGCGAGGTGGAAGGCTCTCTGGATGTGCGCAAGGCCCAGGCCCCGGGCCCTACACTTGCAGCAGGTCCGCACAGGGAGTCCTCTTGCCAGCCGCGCGGTGTCCAAAGAGACCGGGCTTAGCCTCGCCCTCCCCTTTTATATCCCACCCATGAGTCTCTGCGGCGGCACAATGCACCCTGGGTGCCAAACGGGGTTCTGGGTAACGTAGTCCATGGGGCCTCAACGGAGACCCCGCTACAGATATATAAAAATTCACTTTTTATCTATCAAAAAGTGTTTCCAAGTGCTAAACCTTTCATCTGATTTCTAAATTGCTGCATTTCTAAATTCTAAAAGTCAATATAAAGGAATAGTAGTGGTAAAAAAAGCACTTACCTTTTTTTTGTGCAATTCTCCTTTAAGGGGGAGTGGCAGGGGGTGTGTCCTATGCCTGCATACTTTTGGTGATAGGTGTCCCTCATTCCCATCCCAAAAAGTTGGGAGGTATGCTTATTAGTTGCAGTCATGTACACTGCTCTATGCACACTACAAATCCCATAGTTCATAGTCCATCTCAGGAGCCAGCAAGTGAGGGTGGCTACATTCCTACATACTTTGGAAAATTAAGGTAGCCACCCTCTAACAGGAAGTCACATCACAGCAGTTACACAAAGGAATTTGGAGGAGGCTGAGAGCAACAGAAGGGGATTTTCTTAGTTAAAGCATTATTAAACCCAAAACCAAACATGTATTATATTGCAGCTTATCGATCATAAGATGTGGTGGCCGCATTTGTTTTCCTTTCTTTCACTTTTTCACCTCTGTTTTCACCTGGTGATCTGGCCAGTAACACACCTTCTGTATTAGTGAGACACTACAGTGCCTTGAAAAAGTATTCATACCTCTTGAAATTTTCCACATTTTGTCATGTTACAACCAAAAATGTAAATGTGCTTTATTGGGATTTTATGTGATAGACCAACACAAAGTGGCACATAATTGTGAAGTGGAAGGAAAATAAATGGTTTTCAATTTTTTTTACAAATAAATATGTGAAAAGTGTGGCCTACATTTGTATTCAGCCCCCTTTACTCTGATACCCCTAAATAACTTCTAGTGGAACCAATTGCCTTCAGAAGTCACCTAATTAGTAAATAGAGTCCACCTGTGTGTAATTTAATTTCAGTATAAATACAGCTGTTCTGTGAAGCCCTCAGAGGTTTGTTAGAGAACCTTAGTGAACAAACAGCATCATGAAGGCCAAGGAACACACCAGACAGGTCAGGGATGAAGTTGTGGAGAAGTGTAAAGCAGGGTAAGGTTATAAAAAATCTCCCAAGCTTTGAACATCTCACGGAGCACTGATCAATCCATCATCCGAAAATGGAAAGAGTATGATACAACTGCAAACCTACATAGACATGGCCGTCCACCTAAACTGACAGGCCGGGCCAGGAGAGCAATAATCAGAGAAGCAGCCAAGAGGCCCATGGTAACTCTGGAGGAGCTGCAGAGATCCACAGCTCAGGGGGGAGAATCTGACCACAGGACAACTATTAGTTCTGCACTCCACAAATCTGCCCTTTATGGAAGAGTGGCAAGAAGAAAGTCATTGTTGAAAGAAAGACATAAGATAAGAAGTCCCATTTGCAGTTTGTGAGAAGCCATGTGGGGGACACAGCAAACATGTGAAAAAAGATGCTCTGGGCAGATGAGACCAAAATTGAAAAAGAACACTTCCATCACCATGAACACACCATCCCCACTGTGAAACATGGTGGTGGCAGCATCATGTTGTGGGGATGCTTTTCTTCACCAGGGACAGGGAAGATGGTCAGAGTTGATGGGAAGATGGATGGAGCCAAATACAGGGCAATCTTAGAAGAAAACCTGTAATGCCTCGTACACACGATTGCGATCTCCGTCACGAAACCCACGTTTTTTTTTCAGCAGGAAAACGGCTGAAACTTGTCTTGCATACACACGGTCACACAAATCTCGGACGAAATTCCGACCGTCAAGAACGCGGTGATGTACAACACGTACAACGAGCCAAGATCAATGAATTTCACTAGGCATTTCGGGTCTTCTGGTTGATTCTGAGCATGCGCGGGGTTTTTTTGTGTCGTAATTGCATACAGAGGATCGCGATTCGCAATAGGAATTTTTCCTGTCACGAAAATTGAGATCCTGCTCTCAATCTTTTCTTGGCCGGAATTCTCACAGAAAAAGTGCGATGGAGCATACACATATACGCGATCAGAAATCGCGACAAAAAGCTCACATCGCACTTTTCTCTTCGGCAATCACGAGCTTGTGTACGTGGCATTTGAGTCTGCAAAAGACTTGAGACTGGGGCGGAGGTTCACCTTCCAGCAGGACAACGACCCTAAACATACAGCCAGAGCTACAATGGAATAGTTTACATCAAAGCATATTCATGTGTTAGAATGGCCCAGTCACAGTCCAGACCTAAATCACATTGAGAATTTGTGGCAAGACTTGAAAATCTGACAGAGCTTGAGCTATTTTGCAAAGAAGAATGGGAAAAATGTTATGCCGCGTACACACGACCGTTTTTAATGTTATTGAAAAAAAATGAGTTTTTCTCGACGTGATTCTTCTGAAGCCTGCCTTGCCTACACACTATCATGGAAAAAAATGCTCAAGCAAAGCGCGAAATGTACGACGGCACTATAAAGGGGAGGTTCCATTCGGATGGCGCCACCCTTTGGCCTGCTTTTGCTGATCCTCGTGTTAGTAAAGTTTAGTGAGAGACGATTTGCGCTTTTCAGCCTCGTGCTTTTCAGTCCGTTACAGCGTGACGAATGTGCTATCTCCATTATGAACGCTAGTTTTACCAGAACGAGCGCTCCCGTCTCATAACTTGATTCTGAGCATGCGTGTTTTTCTCACGTCGTTAAAGCCCACACACGGCTGTTTTTCATGACGTGAAAAACGACGAGAAAAATTAGAGCATGTTCCAATTTTTTCATGGCCATTTTTCACGTCGTGAAAAATGCTCTGAAGCCCACACACACGATCATTTTTAATGACCATTTTAAAAAATGACATTTTTCTCGTCATTAACCACTTCCATACCGGGCACTTATACAGCTTCCTGCCCAGACCAATTTTCAGCTTTCGGCGCTGTTGCACTTTGAATGACAATTGCGCGGTTGTGCTACACTGTACCCAAACGAAATTTTTATCGTTTTGTTCCCACACATAGAGCTTTCTTTTGGTGGTATTTGATCACCTCCGGGATTTTTATTTTCTGCTAAAATAATTTAAAAAAGACCGAAAATTTTGAAAAAAAACCCATTTTTTTTGTTTGTTACAAAACTTTGTAAATAAGTAAGTTTTCTCCTTCACTGATGGGCACTGATGGGGCTGCACTGACGGGCACTGATAAGGCGGCACGGATGGGCACCGATAGGCAGCGCGGATGGGCACCGATAGGCAGCACGGATGGGCACAGATAGGCGGCACGGATGGGCACAGATAGGCGGCACAGATGGGCACAGATAAGCGGCACGGATGGGCACAGATAAGCGGCACGGATGGGCACCGATAGGCGGCACGGATGGGCACTGATAGATGGCATGGATGGGCACTGATAGGTGGCACAGATGGGCATGGATGGGCACTGATAGGTGGCATGGATGGGCACTGATAGGTGGCACTGTAATGTGTTAATGGATGCCAATCAGTGCCAAACAATAATGCCTGCCAATCAGTGATGCCCATTGTGGGCACTGATTGGCATCCATTAGGGGCACTGATTGGCATCCATTAGGGGGCACTGATTGGCATCCCTGGTGGTCTAGGGAGGCAAACCTGGTAATGTGCATCCCTGGTGGTCCAGTGGCATCCGTGGTGGTCCAGTGTGGGCATCCTCGGGGGGGCTGTGCTGATAATTGATCAGCACAAACCCCCCCTGTCAGAGGAGCAGCCGATCGGCTCTCCTCTGCTCGCGTCTGACAGACGCGAGTGAGGAAAAGCCGATTACCGGCTTTTCCTGTTTACATGTGATCAGCCGTGATTGGACACGGCTGATCACGTGGTAAAGAGTCTCCGTCGGACTGCAACAACGATCGCCGCGATGCGCGCCACCGGGGGCGCGCAGCGGCTTAAAATCCTGAGGACGTCATATGACGTCCAGTCAGGATTTTAAAACCACTTTGCCGCCGTCAATCCGCTATAGGGCGGGCGGCAAGTGGTTAAAAACGGTCGTGTGTACGTGGCATTACTCTCTAGATGTGTAAAGCTGGTAGAGACATCCCCAAAAAGACTTGTAGCTGTAATTGGAGTGAAAGGCGGTCCTACAAAGTATTGACTCAGGGGGGCTGAATACAAATGTACCCCACACTTTTCACATATTTATTTGTAAAAAAAAATTGAAAACCATTTATCATTTTCCTTCCACTTCACAATTATGTGCCACTTTGTGTTGGTCTATCACATAAAATACATTTACGTTTTTGGCACTGTATATTGTAGCTTACCAATCAGTAGATGTGGTGGCTGCATTTGTTTGTTTTTTTCTTTGTTTTTTCCCCTTTATTTTCACCTGGAGATCTGGACAGTAACATACTGTACCTCCTGTAGTAGTGACACACAACTCTGGAGGAATGAACACATGAGGAACAGCAAACAGCAGCATTGCCAGTCTGGGGGAGAAAAAAGAGTGATAGATTCAGGGGCATGACTACCGCGAGGCCTTGGGCAGCATTTACATTTATCGTAACAGTAAACCAGAAGCATTGGCGCCAGTTTTTAAAAATATATCAGTGCCACCTATCAGTGCCCATCAGTGCTGCATATTCGTGCCTCATCGGTGCCCATCAGTGAAGGGGAAAACTTACTTATTTAGAAATTTTTACAACAGAAACAAACAAACTTTTTTTTTAATTTGGTTAGCAAAAAAAAAAAAAAACACCCAAACAGTGATCAAATACCACCAAAAGAAAGCCCTATTTGTGGGAACAAAATGATAAAAATGTTGTTTGGGTGCAGCGTTGCATGACCGTGCAATTGTCATTTAAAATGCGACAGTGGTGAAAACTGAAAATTGGCCTGGGCAGGAAAGGGGGAAAGTGCCCGGTATTGAAGTGGTTAAATACACTAACAATTTGAAGCCAAACTCCAGCTCACACTTTATAATAGTTACAGCAGTTTTTCTTCTGGGATAAAAGTTTTACATGAATAATTGATCATTGTAAGCACCCTTGTCAGATCTAAGAATTGGTAAGCTGCAATATAATTGGGTTTAATACGGCTGTAAGACCCCTTTCACACTGGGGCGGTTTGCAGGCGCTATTGCGCTAAAAATAGTGCCTGCAAACCGACCTGAAACAGCGGCTGCTGTTTCTCCAGTGTAAAAGCCCCGAGGGCTTTCACACTGGAGCGGTGCGCTAACAGGATGTGAAAAAAAAGTTCTGCTAGCCGCATCTTTGGAGCCGTGAGAGGTGCGGTGTGTTTACCGCTCCTGCCCATTGAAATCAATGGGACACCGCGGCTATACCGCCGGCAATGCGCCTCTGCAGAGGCGCATTGCCGGCAGTATTAACCCTTTTTCGGCCGCTAGCGTGGGGTAAAACCGCCGCAATTCCGACTGTAAAGCGCCGCTAAAAATATTGGCGCTTTACCGCCACCGCACCTGCCGCCCCAGTGTGAAAGGGGCCTAAGAATACAAACTATAAAATGTATTTTTTTTTTTAATCAGAGTTTAGTGTGACTTTAAGTGGCAGTGGTATACATGGTGAATGGTTAAATGGTAATGGATTTGCTTTCTCAGAGAGGTGAGATGTTTCAAAAATAATAAATCTCATTTGGATTTAGGCTCCATTCACACATCAAAGTTGCATGAAAAGTCACAGCCCATTCTTTTCAATGGCACCCATTCAATTGGGTGCGACTTAAAGGGGAGTTCCACCCAGAAATGGAACTTCTGCTGATCCGGTCCCCCCCCCCCCTCTCTCCGGTGTCACAATCGGCACCTTACAGGGGGGAGCAGATACCTGTCTAATACAGGTACTTGCTCCTACTTCCGGCTAAAGATCGCCGCAAAATCCGCGGCGATCTTCACTATGTCTGGCCCCTCCTCCGCCCCCCCTCCCGACACACAGGTCCCAGAAGACAGCAGGGACTACTCAGAACGCGCAGCGCGACACATGCTTTAAGCTTTGAAAAGCTGCCTGCACTAATTTGAAGCAACTTTTCTCCAGAGAATGTAAAGTTGGATCAAAGTTGCACCAAAAGTTGCAACAAAGGCACACTAATTCATATGAATGGAGCCTAAAGCCTCGTACACACGGTCGGACTTCCATCTGACTTTTCCGTGTTTTTTTGTCCGAACGGAGTTGGTTGGGAACACCCATAGCATACACACGCTCTGACTTTTCTGCAAACTTTCTTAAAACTTCTTACAACATCACGTGGTTTTTCTGCTCTTTTCTGCTCTTTACCGCCACCCTTTGGTCATCTTCTGCTATTGTTGATTGATTTTAACATTAGTTGTTTTGTCCATCGGACTAAAGTCCGATGGTTTTCTGTACAAACGGTCGGACTTTGCTCCATCGGACTTTTGTTGGGCAAAAATTTGTCCGTTTGCAGACCCAACTTTTGTCCGATGAAATCGAAAACCAAACGAAAAAAAGTTTGTCCGATGGAGCGTACACACGGTCGGATTGTTGGTCCAACTCAAAACGAAGTTTGTTGGGCAAAAGTCCGACCGTGTGTACGGGGCTTTAGACATCATTCCTGCAGCTGTACAGTGTAAAGATCCTGCTGAAGGACATTCCCAGCACCCGTTGCTGCCCCCTACAGGAGCCCTTTGAGATGCATTACAGGAGGCGGCAATACATGGGATTGCTCCGGGGGTTGTGTAAAGCACCCGCATGCGCACTGACATTTGCTCTGAACGCCTTTGAAGCACAGGTGCTTTACACAATCCACAGCACTACCAGGTATAGCCGCCTCCTCTAACGCATCTCAAAGGATGCCTATAGGGGGCAGTAGCTGGTGCTGGGATCTGCACACTATACGGCCGGGAGCATCAAGCCTTCTACTTTATTCTTATACAAATATGTTGGTTAAAACACAAATTGAATTGTTAAATATAAAATGTAATTTCTCCTAGATGCATCTCACAGACTGTCCAATGAGGTCCATGACCTGCGCGGCCTCGTGACATCCCTGGAGCAGGTGAGTCCGGCATGTTCAGGTTTTAGAGGGGGTGAAGTATGGTCCAAAATACAACAAATGCAGATTTATCGCACAATTCTCAGGTCTCACATGGAGTCTTAAAGAGATGGTTCACACCACATGCAGTCCAGTGCATTTTTTCTGCATCAAAAGCATCCAGAGCGTTCCAGTTCCAGAAAAAAAGTAGAACATGCGGCATTATTTCTGCACTGAACTGTACTGGAACATTGTAAAAACGCACAGGAACGCACCTAAACGCACCAGAATGCACATGTCATTATTTACCCACCTCAATAGAGGGCACTTAAACCCCCTTCCTGCCCAGGCCATTTTTCAACTTTCAGCGCTGTCACACTTTGAATGACAATTGCGCGGTCATGCTACAGTGTAACCAAATTACATTTTTAGAATTTTTCCCCCCACAAATAGAGCTTTCTTTTGGTGGTATTTGATCACCTCTGCGGTTTTTATTTCTTGCGCTGTAAACAAAAGAAGAGCGACACGCTTGAAAAAAAAAAAACACAATTTTTTACTTTTTGCTATAATAAATATCAATTTTTTTTTTTTTAAATACAATTTTTTCCTCAGTTTAGGCCGATATGTATTCTTCTACACATTTTTGGTAAAAAAAACAATCGCAATAAGCGTTTATTGATTGGTTTGCGCAAAAGTTATAGCGTCTACAAAGTAGGGGATAGATTAATGGCATTTTTTTTTAAAGTAATGGCAGCGATCTGCGATTTTTATCGTGACTGCAATATTGCGGCGGACACATCGGACAATTTTGACACTATTTTGGGACCATTCACATTTATACAGCGATCAGTGCTATAAAAATATACTGATTACTGTGTAAATGTGACTGGCAGGGAAGGGGTTAACACTAGGGGGCGATCAAGGGGTTAAATATGTTCCCTAGAGAGTGCTTCTAACTGTAGGGGGAGGGGACTCACAAGGGGAGGAGACGGATCTGTGTTCCTCTGTACTGGGAACACACATCGGCTCCTCTCCTCTGACAGGACGTGGATCTGTGTGTTTACACACGGAGATCTACGGTCCTGCTCTGTTACTGGGCAATCGCGGGTGCCCGGCAGACACGTGCATCGGTTCCCGAGTGACGCGGCGGGCACGCGCCCCCTAGAGGGCCGGGAAGCCGAGGACATCACATGATGCCCGGACAGAAGGAGAGCCGCACCGTCCAGCCGTTATTTGACGGCCGACGGACAGCAAGCGGTTAAGGAATGCATCAAAAACACTCACGCAACAATGCGTCTGGACTTAATTTCTATGGTGTGAACCGGCCCAAAGCGTTTTTACTGCTAAATACACAGTTCAAATACAAATACGGTAGGGACTGTCTGACCTGCCAGGTGATTTGTAAAATTAAGGCATGCAATGCGCGCATTTCTATAATGCACAGCAATGCACTTTACATGCATTGCAGTGCCATTCATTTTAAAACGCCAATAGACATGCATGCCTTGCAGCACGCCAAAACACACCATAGCGTATTGAGGTACAAAATTTGTGACATGTCTGATTTTTGGGATGTTTTGTGCTCTGGCAGCCTATTTATTTTAATGGTCTTAATGTAACACATACATGTTAACGTGTGACATAAAAAAATATTATAAAAAAAATACCCCAAAAAGTTTAAATGATAAATAACTAAAAATTAACGAAATAACTAAAAAGGCTAGGTTCATATCCATGCATGTGTGGTTAATGCGTTTTTGTTTTGCATTTTTTGATGCACTTTTTTCATGCGTTTTGGATTTTTTGGAAAGTGTTGATGTTGCTAGGAAAGGGTGTCTGTTGTCATGCAGGAAAATACACCAAAAAAGCATGTAAATGCATTTTTCATGCAATTCCATTGAAGTCTATGGAGCCAAAAACACACCATGCTGAATGCAAAAAAAGTCCTTGCATATTTCCAAAAAACACATTGCAGGAAACTATTTGGATGTGCAAATGCACAAAAAAAAAAAAAAAAAACGCATGTATGTGTACCTAGCCTGAGCTAAAGGGAGAAGGGAGAGGGAAAAAGGTTAATAAGGGCTGATTAGGGCTAACTAAGGGTTAGGAAAAAGTAAAATAGGAACATATTTTATTAAAGCCCAACTGCAGGAAACTTTGAAATGGGACCTTGCTGTAGAGCCCGCCTTATGCTAAAGGACCATGGAGAAGAAGACACATTGGGGTTGATTTACTAAAGGAAAATCCACTTTGCACTTGAAAGTGCACATGGAAGTGCAGTCGCTGTAGATCGCTGTAAATCTGAGGGGAAGCTCTGAAATTATGGGAAGCTCTGCTGATTTTATCATCCAATCATGTGCAAGCTAAAATGCTGTTTTTTATTTTCCTTGCATGTCCCCCTCAGATGTACAGCATCTGCACTTCCATGTGCACTTTCAGTGCACTTTCAAGTGCAAAGTGGATTTTCCTTTAGTAAATCAACCCCATTGAGAAGAAGATAAGCATGGCAAATTCACAATTAAAATTAAATAAAAAATTAAAAAGTCATTTTTTTTGCAACAAATTCTGCATGCGTTCTTTCAATGCAGCATTAAAAAAAAAAAAAATGGTCAATTGGTCAAGAAAAAAAAAAAAAGAAAAGAGAAGAAAATAAAAGCTAAGAAGAGAAAGGGAGGAAAGAGTTATTTAGGGATAATTCCGGTTAACTATTGGGTTATGAGGGTTGAATAGGACCATTTTTTTTTTTAAAAGAAAAGTTTTGTTTCTTTTTTTCTTGTAAGAGGCTTTAACTGATGTCCTATGCAGATATGCGCATAAGTAAATTAAGTGTAAATATAAAGATACATCATACTTTACAATGAACATGGTTTGGAAGCTCCATCTTACCCAGGAGGAGCAGTCTCTTCTGCAGAGCAAGTCCCGGCTGTCAAGATGACAGCCAGGTTTCACTGATAATAGTGGCTGCACAACCACTGCAGGAAACACATATCAGGATGAACAAGGTGGAACACGATCATGAACAACCTGCATTGGAATCGGTCAGAGTTTTTCCAAAAACTCCAATGTTTCATACCAAAGCTTATATCCGGCTTATGGCTGCTCAGATAGGTGGATATATACAGTATATAACAAGGGATCATAGACGGTGGTTGTATTACATTCCTCTGTGTGACAACTCACTTCTTTCTACAGAAGTTGGACAGCACCCTCTCAGCTCTGCAGCGGCTCGTCCCCATCAAACTCTCGGAGATCCGCCAGGAACAGGTGCAGGAATTCTGGGAGCGGATCCGCAGTTTGGACCGAGTGGACTTCTTAAGTGATCAGCTGATGTACATGGAGGAAAAGATGGGGGAGTGTAAGTCATAGAACAGTTTATTCTCTGCAATGGGGGTCCCCTTTTTCAACCAGTCCTCTTTCTGGGCAGTATTTTGGTTCTGTTGGCTTTCATGCATCAGAAAATACAATTTAAAAAGTATTATCTTTTAAGTAGAATCAGAATCAGTAAAAGGTTAAGTTGGAAGTTCATGCTAACTAAAATCTCTGCATCTATAGCCACCAACATTCTAAAACTAATCTCTCTAGCCCTATAAAGAAAAAATAGTATACTTACTTTTTCTACAGGCGATCCGACCTGATCTCCAGGGGTGGAAGCTCTGCTGAGTACACGTCCGACAACAGCTGTGAAATGAATGGAGAGTGACGACATCCATAGAGTTACTATGGGCCTTCCGTTGTCGGACATGTCCTCTGCACCCGCCCACACAGTGAAGCCGCGGCTGACAGCTCAGCGTGGGATCAGAGCTGGAGATCGGGTCGGATTTTTTTCTTTATAGGGCTAGATAGGTTAGTGTTAGAATGTTGGTGGCTATAGATTCAGGGATTTTAGTTTTAGCATGGACTTCCACTTTAACGCTGTAAAAAAAATAATCTATATATATATAAAATGATAACTAAACCCAATAAGAAAAATTTAAATAAATTGCACCATTTGTGGTGGCTGCGTTAGTTTTCAGGCTAGGAACATGTTCAACAACTACAGAAAATACCTGTCGATTCTGCCATAAATGCTGTATCCTTGTCACTTCCTGTGATCTGAAATGGAAGCATAAGACAATGTTATCTTTCTTTTGTAAACTATTAATCCCATCATCCCCAATGTACTGGGGATCAGGAGATGAAGACTTGTTTGAAGTCTAGCCTGGATGATATATATAGCTCCCCCCATAAATACAGTGGAGATGTGAGCGTAGCCACCCATGGACAGGAATTGTGTTATTGGCAGGATCAACAGGTGAAAATAAAGGGAAAGAGACCCAAAAGAGAAAACTAATGCAGACACCACATCTAAGGACTAGTAAGCTGCAAAATATTTTTATTTTTCATTTTTTGGGAATAGATATGTCTTAATGCAGGTGTTGCAGAAACCACAGCGGCAAGCAGACCTTTAAAAGGACCAGTTATGACTGGGCTTATTCTGGAAGCCTAATGTAAAGTCTTAAAGGGGTTGTAAAGGTTTGTTTTTTATTTTCTAAATAGGTTCCTTTAAGCTCGTGCATTGTTGGTTCACTTACCTTTTTCTTCTATTTCCCTTCTAAATATTTTTTTTCTTTGTCTGAATTTCTCACTTCATGTTCCTCCTCAGTAAGCTTGCCCCATCATCCGAGCCGTTCTGGCTGGGGGTTAGTCAGCATTCTCGCCCCCTGCCTTGTGAACGTTCACAGTGTCTCCCCACAGGGATGTAGTCCCAAGGGAGGGGGCAAGCATGCTGACAGAGTCTCCCCACAGGGATATAGTTTCAAGGGAGGGGGCAAGCATGCTGACAGAGTCTCCCCGCAGGGATGTAGTGTAGTCCCAAGGGAGGGGACGAGCACGCTGACAGCGTCTCCCCACAGGGATATAGTTTCAAGGGAGGGGGTGAGCACGCTGACAGTGTCTCCCCGCAGGGATGTAGTCCCAAGGGAGGGGGCGAGCACTCTGACTAACCCCCAGCCAGAACGGCTCGGATGATGGGGGCAAGCTTACTGAGTAGAAACAGGAAGTGAGAAATTCAGACAAAGAACCTTTACAACCCCTATAAATTATTATACCAATGGAGGGTTGCTTGTGCATTACTTTGAGTTTGACTCTTCAGCTTGAAAGTCAAGAATCGGTTGTCTCTTGAAATCTGAACTGCATGACCTCAGGCTCTGTCTCCCAGCCTCTGAGTGTGCACAATAGTGTCAAATAAGTAGTCACTTACATTCCTCCTACCTGCAGACATTTTTTAACTAGATTCTGTAGTACACTGTGGGAAGTCTGGTATTAGTTGACCCTGTCTAGTCCCCTGACCTTAAAGAAACCTAGAAAGCCCCCACCAAGCTGCTCGCTTCCACCAGCATGATACTGGTGTCCCCTCAGCTGTTGAATTCATAACATCTTCTTTGATGCTGTTCATGCCATGAGCACCCATAGGCTTGTACATTACAACACTCTAGCTCCAGAGAATTTCAGAGAATGGCCCATTCAGATCTATGAATGTTCGATCCACGAGCATGGCCAAAGCTAAAGAATACTTTTCACATAGGAAGTAAATTGTAATCTACAATAATTCTTATTAGTTCTTGGGATCACAGCCTAGCAATATCCAGTCTTATAATATCACATTTTGTCCAAAGAATTCATTCACTGAAGGCTTCACATTGTGCAGAGATGGTCCTGAAGTAGAGGTGAAGGTGTTGGGTGGTTGGGATGTCATGTAGAGGCCAAGGTTTATTGTGAACAAACAGGGCTTATTCATTGCACCAGGGGCCCAGGCCAGGGGTGGACACATGCCTTCCGACTTACTGAGATGGGAAAGAGGGGCACCATGTAGTACAAAGTAGGTAAGCAAAGGTCACACCACTACCATGTCCCCAAATTACGTGGACCATGAAGAATTAATATGCAAAAGATGGTTGGTTGAAAAGGATTCACAACTACTTTTCATTTATACCAGCTCTTCATAATAATAACTGCAATAATTTAGAGCAGGGGTCTCCAAACTTTCTAAACAAAGGAAAGGGCCAGTTTACTGTCCTTCAGACTTTAGAGGGGCCGTACTGTGGTCAATGGAAGTAGAAAATGTCTCAACATCAGTGGGAGTAAACAATGCCCCATCTTTGGTGTCAGTGAGAGGATTTGTGTCCCATTGATGGTGTAATTTGGTGGGAAGAATCATGCCCCATCGTTGGTGTCAGTGGGAGGAACTGTATCCCATCATTGGTGTCATTGGGAGGAACTGTCCCCCATTGCTGTGGTCATGGAGAGGAATTATACCCCTTTGTTGGTGTCAGTGGGGGGGGGGGATTATGCCCCAATGTTGGTGTCAGAAGATGAAATATTGCCCCATGCGTCAGATAAAAGCAAGGAAAGGGCCCCATCTTGCCCCCGGGCCACAGTTTGGAGACCACTGGTTTAGAGGTTGAAGTTTATTTACTTACTTTTGATAAATAGTACATTGTTTAAAAAAAGGTCTATACATCTGGCCAAAAATGAGGGACAACTAAGAAGGAAAGAGAGACTATGTCTAAAAAGAGCGTCTGTTTGGAGCTATGCGGACATACTGCAGACTTTGAAGCTACATATGTGCCCTCTGGGATTTCATGGACCAGTTATAATAAATACTGTATTGGTTGAGGTTGTGGGTGCTGGGATCCTGCACCCCGATTACCTGGGAACTTCTTTTTAGGGCAGTTGAGAAGTAGGAGGAAATCTGAAAGATACCGTAACCATACTCCTGGTTTTTAGTAACCAAGTGATAGCAAGCAGCGAGCACTAGGGATTTGTGGTGTGAGTTTGGCAAACAAATTTTTGCTCAGTGAGCGATTGGCATGGTGTGCCCACAAATTGGCACAGGGACCACTTTTCCAGCACCAACCTAGGCCTCTCATGATACGCCTGACTAATCTCGGGTACCAAATGGAAGCCATTATTCTATAATATGCTATATATCAGGGTTTTTCAACTCCAGTCCTGAAGGCGCCCCAACAGGTCATGTTTTCAGGATTTCTCTCAGATAAAATGGCTGTGGTAATTACTAAGGCAGTGAAACTGATCAATTCACCTGTGCAAAATAATGGAAAGCCTGAAAACATGACCTGTTGGGGCGCCTTGAGGACTGGAGTTGAGAAACACTGCTATATATTATACCCAACTAATATGTTGTATTGATTGTTACTTCATCTGGTCTTTGACCTCTCCATTCTCTTACTCTCTCTCTCCTCCTCTATGCATACTTACTAAGACACCGTCATCCCCGCCCATGGCTCACACTTGACATGCCCACTTCCTGGATGGTCATTCCCATATTACACCTACTTTCAGATGTGGTCCTCCCCAAATATGCGTGATACACCAACTCATGGCCACATTTCCCTAGTTAATACCCTTTTTTGAGTCACTGCACATACTCAGTAACTCAAATAGTGTAATGCTGTGATCCCTGGACACAGCCCAGGACCCAGCTTCATCTGGACAAATGTCTACACGCGACCGTTTTTAATGACGAGAAAAATGAATTTTTTTAAAATGGTCATTAAAAATGATTGAGTGTGGGCTTTCCAGCATTTTTCCGACGAGAAAAATTGGAACATGCTCTAATTTTTCACGTCGTTTTTTACATTGTCGTTTTTCTCGTCATGAAAAACGGCCGTGTGTGGGCTTTAACGACGTGAAAAAAAAATGCGCATGCTCAGAATCAAGTATGAGACGGGAGCGCTCGTTCTGGTAAAACTAGCGTTCGTAATGGAGATAGCACATTCATCACGCTGTAACGGACTGAAAAGCAAGAGGCTGAAAAGCGCGAATCGTCTCTCAACAAACTTTACTAACATGAAGGGTGGTGCCATCCGAATGGAACTTCCCCTTTATAGTGCCTCCGTAAGTGTTGTACGTCACCGCGCTTTACTCTGACATTTTTTTCCACGATAGTGTGTAGGCAAGGCAGGCGTTTTTTTCAATGACATTAAAAACGGTCGTGTGTATGCGGCATTAGACAGACTTTCTGAACCTTTTCAACACAGAGGAAGCCTTTAAATAACTTTCTGGTCTCAGGGAAGCCCTGCTAACTATTACTATATCAACAACTCATGATACATTCGTGTGATGGTCAGTGGGAAGAATGCTCCTTACACTGGTATTTTTTGGGAAGAATTCCCCCCCTTACAGATAGTTAAAAAGATCAATGGTGTCAGTGGGAACTTATCTGAGAAGCATGAATTGCTCAAGGAACCCCTAGAAACCTCTGGAGGAACCTTGGTTGAGAAACCCTGGTCTAAGATGTGGGATTTTCCCAACAAATCTGGCACGGTTGGCATCTTTGCCTATATTGTCTGTTTGGTGTGTATCATATGACATTGCTACATAAGTAATCTGTTGTCCTTTTCTCATTTCAGGTTCCTGTCGTAGTAATGAGATAGAGATACCCGTAAATCTAAAACGCTAATATCACAGAGTTCCTCAATTTATTTATATTCCCCTCAGACCAATTTATTTATGTCCCCGTCTACTATTTATAACCCTGTTATTCCTTTTTTGTCACGTTACAATAATCAATAAAAAACTATTTCTGTATAAATCCCAGGAGTGTTTCTTAATTTTTTCTTACACAAGAGTCATTTCCCCAATGGAGGACTAAAATACAGGCACCACTGCACATACCTCTAGATATCTATCCTTCCCACATTTCCCTATTGGTCCGTCACTATGATTGCGTGGTTTAATGACCAATAGGAAAGTACTGGAAGCGAAAGGAGAAAGGACAGCTTTTCTTGCAGGTATAATGTGCCTTTATTTCCATATTTAAAGTAAATATTGCCTAAATACAAGAGGCATATGTATTTTTCTTGAATCTTGGGGGGGTCTAGTTATAAATAATTTGCTGTGCAAATGTCTGCACAAACAATTCCTGTAATTTTCCTAATATGGTAATTTCCTATGATCATATGCTCCATCCAGTGGCCATAATGCAGTATTTTCTTGAAATACATCAATGGGGAGAATACACATTATGGCCACTGGATGGAGCTCATGATCATAGGAAATACACATATT
Organism: Rana muscosa; assembly: GCA_029206835.1. Taxonomy (NCBI): domain Eukaryota; kingdom Metazoa; phylum Chordata; class Amphibia; order Anura; family Ranidae; genus Rana; species Rana muscosa. Next base: position 16,611,980 of record CM055125.1, on the reverse strand, counting down.
ACAAAACATATGGAGGTTATTCGTGACGGCTGTGCGAATGCCCAGACATTTGCACATATGTTTTACTTTATAAATAGACCCCTTGGTGTGCTTTGTGCATTTCCATAACCCAGTGTGAGACTTTGCCTCTGTTCAGGGGCTTCCTGTAATAAAGACCGATTACTGCTGCTTTCTCTACCTGTGCAGGGGCTCGTCTCCGCCTTTTCTTGTAGTTTTCTGCAGGACGGCCTGTAGTGGGTGTGGCCTCATGGGTTCCTCCCACAGCTCTGCACAGGCTATGTACAGCACAGTGATGATTTCACTGCTATTTTTAGGTGATATCTAGGGTTAAAAAAGCATTTGGTGCACACAAAGTAGATTTATATCCTTTGTTGCTATTCAGAAATATATTTTTCATGCTTGGAGCTTAGCTTTAAAGTTTTATACATAGGGTAATGCTCCAGGATAACAGTAAGCTAAAAGAAAAGATATACTTCCGTGTCCCTCAGCCCGTACCTCCAATCTTGGCTCTCTAGCAGAGCTACCCTATCCGAAAAACTGTCAGTAACTGGCGCATTTGTCTGTGGCCACACTGTACACTGTGGTGCTACCCACCGGTCTCTATGTCAATACTGTATGACTGCAGAGCTGTAGCGCCCCCAGAGGTCAAACGCGGTTACTGAAGCCTGCACTAAAATCGGAAGCTTCCCTTCCCATTACAAAAGCCTTCCAGTCAACAAGAAATGAAGATAACGGTCAACCACTATGACCTCATAATGACTGGGTTCTGTGCATCTGGTGGGCCAAAAATCATGCTTGGCTCCTCTCTGTATTCAGGTGTGATAGGCAGACTCTATTTACCCTTTTAGGTCATCATTGGTCCGTCAACAACCAAAACAAACCATGGTGTAATGTGGAAAAATAGAGGTTCCCTATGGCTTTGATAGAATTCGTCAACTTCAAATTTCATCTGGGAAATTGGTCTTCAACCCTTTCCGAGAAACCCAACACAGCGAGAGCCCTTCTCTTTACAGTAAAGGAGATCTAATTTCTGATACTGCTAATTTCCATAATCAGTAACTACCTTATCTGGGAGGGCCCATTTACATTTTAGCATTGCATGAACCCACATTTTATAATGCTTTTACATGTGTTGTGTTAAGGCAGTCCACTGAAAATAATGGCGGTGCCAACGCACCCAAGAAATGTAAAAAATCTGACCTTTTTTTTTTTTTTTTTTAATGCATCGCTGTGTGTTGCAAATCAAGTGTGATACCTTAGTATGTTAGGGTGCTGTTCAAAATTAAAGCTGATATTTAAAAATTCAGCTTTGAAAAAAATGAAGGCACACTATGATTTGAGGCTGGGTTCAAACCGCAGTACGCAGCGCCTAACACAGCAGGAGTCTGGTGTGTCTCCATTCACCGCTTCAGGTCTGATTTCAGCCCGAATTTTGGGCTGAATTTGCACCCGAAACGGACCAAAACATCCCATTAGCATAGGTGTGAACCCAGCCTAAGTCAAGTAGTAGTATTCCCGGAAGACGGCTATTGCTGTAGTTCTGGGAGCCCGACGCTGGTCCTTCTGAGCTCTGCATCTTGAATAGGAAAGGTGCTGCAGCTGCTATGCCTGCCCCTCCCCTTCTTCTGCCCAATCACAGAAGCCTTAGTATCATATGAATACATTCACAAAATACAAAGGCTTCTGTGAATGGGCAGCAGAGGGGAGGAACAGGCATAGCTGATATGTGTGCGTTTCCTCACAGATCCCTGGAGTGTCTCTCCAGCACAGCAATAAAATGTCAAATGTAAATAATAAGGAAAAGCCCAGTAGATGTTATGCAGCTCTTTAGACGTAATTCATAGAGTGCCTTCACTTTTTACAAAGATGCTAAAATTCCTGGAATTCAGCTTTAATGGCACCACAACACAATAATGCATGTTACGTGTGTTGATGCACATTGCTACAACATAAATGGGCCCTCAGGTTATGTCAGAGCAAAGTCCCTAGGGACATTCAATTCCCCTCTTTGTTCTGTTTACCGTTATCACAGAGTGACAGAAAATCCCAAACTTTGGGTTGTCACCAAAACAGGATTAGAGGAAAAAACATCCAATGGGGACACTAGTTCTGGTGACAACAGGGGGTTCCTTCACTTTGGAGGGATTTCCGCTAACTTCCTGTTTTGGCTATGGGACAGGAAGTGAAGGGAAATATCCCCCATGGGATATTATAACCCACCTTTACCAAAATGAAAAAAAAAAAAAACGTTTGCATTTGGTTCTACTTCAAAAGAATATATTTTTCTTTATTGTGGTCTTTTGAAGTGAACAACTTTCCACCAAATTTACACCATGAATCATACAGTGCCTTGAAAAAGTATTCATACCCCTTGAAATTTTCCACATTTTGTCATGTTACAACCAAAAACGTAAATGTATTTTATTGGGATTTTATGTGATAGACCAACACAAAGTGGCACATAATTGTGAAGTGGAAGGAAAATGATAAATGGTTTTCCAAAGTTTTTTTACAAATAAATACGTGAAAAGTGTGGGGTACATTTGTATTCAGCCCCCCTGAGTCAATACTTTGTAGAACCACCTTTCCCTGCAATTACAGCTGGATGTCTTTTTGGGGATGTCTCTACCAGCTTTGCACATCTAGAGAGTAAAATTTTTGCCCATTCTTCTTTGCAAAATATCTCAAGCTCTGTCAGAAAGGATGGAGAGCGTCTGTGAACAGCAATTTTCAAGTCTTGCCACAGATTGTCAATTGTATTTAGGTCTGGACTTTGACTGGGCCGTTCTAACACATGAATATGCTTTGATCTAAACCATTCCATTGTAGCTCTGGCTGTATGTTTAGGATCGTTGTCCTGCTGGAAGGTGAACCTCCGCCCAGTCTCAAGTCTTTTGCAGACTCTAACAGGTTTTCTTCTAAGATTGCCCTGTATTTGGCTCCATCCATCTTCCCATCAACTGACCATCTTCCCTGTCCCTGCTGAAGAAAAGCATCCCCTCTATATGATGCTGCCACCACCATGTTTCCCGGTGGGGATGGTGTGTTCAGGGTGATGTGCAGTGTTAGTTTTCCGCCACACATAGCATTTTGTTTTTAGGCCAAAAAGTTCATTTTTGGTGTCATCTGACCAGAGCACCTTCTTCCACATGTTTGCTGTGTCCCCCACATGGCTTCTCACAAACTGCAAACTGAACTTCTTATGGCTTTCTTTCAACAATGGCTTTCTTCTTGCCACTCTTCCATAAAGGGCAGATTTGTGGAGTGCACGACTAATAGTTGTCCTGTGGGCAGATTCTCCCACCTGAGCTGTGGATCTCTGCAGCTCCTCCAGAGTTACCATGGGCCTCTTGGCTGCTTCTCTGATTAATGCTCTCCTTGCCCGGCCTGTCAGTTCAGGTGGACGGCCATGTCTATGTAGGTTTGCAGTTGTGCCATACTCTTCCATTTTTGGACTTCACAACAACTTTATCCCTGACCTGTCTGGTGTGTTCCTTGGCCTTCATTATGCTGTTTGTTCAGTAAGGTTCTTATTAAACCTCTGAGGGCTTCACAGAACAGCTGTATTTATACTGAGATTAAATTACACACAGGTGGATTATTTACTAATTAGGTGACTTCTGAAGGCAATTGATTCCACTAGATTTTATTTAGGGGTATCAGAGTAAAGGGGGCTGAATACAAATGCATGCCACACTTTTCAGATATTTATGCGTAAAAAAAAACTGTGTAGATCTATCACGTAAAATCCCAATAAAATACATTAACATTTTTGGTTGTAACATGACAAGATGTGGAAAATTTCAATGGTTATGAATAGTTTTTCAAGGCACTGTATGTGTTATTAATTCAGCTCAGGTCGTCTTTCCTCCTCCATGTCCTCTATCATTTTAGTTTTGGCCGTCCTTCTCATCTGAGAAAGTCGGGAGATTTGTCTTCTCTATTCTTCCTTCTTTCATGGAATTCCTGGCTTGCTTCATATTTTTCGCGTTCCTTTCTCCCTCTATATTTGCCTTCATTGTATGGATATGTGACCTCACTTCTCTGCCTCCTACGGACGTCTCTGTACACATCTGGAAGACACAAGGCTGCTTTATTCCTCTCCCTCTCAGCCTCGGGTTGGTCACAAGCCTCCCCTCTCTGGCTCTTTCCTGCCTCTCTCCCTCTCACCATGTGCTGGGCTGTGATAAGAATGAAATCAAGGAGCAGACAGAGGCTCTCCTCCCTTCCTGAGCTGGGGAAAGGCTGGGTGGTGGCCATGTAAGGTGCTGCTGACCATTACACCACCCTTCCCTCCACTCTAAACACAATAATCTGCAGGGAACAGAGGCCAAGCTACGGATGTCTTCGTCATCCACTTCCCATGAGCAGGTGCAAACACTTCTGGCATCTCACATACGAAGGCGAGGAGGCCAAGACTCTATTATTAAGGCAAGAAAAGAGGACCATTCATCAGGACGGGGTCCCAAGATGCTCACAAGTCATGGAGCTTAAAGTGTTTGTTACCCCAGCATTTCATAGTCATGAAATGTGACTGCTGTACGATGTACTTGTATTAAAAAGTATTCTGTTCTCTTTGTATTGCTTCCTTTGTGTGAAATCCTTGGTGTACCTGCCAGTCCCTCTGCTTTCCTATTAAAAACCTGACCACACTAAGCAGAGCACACAGTGGTCAGTTCCCTAGCTATGCCGAGTACTCAGCCTGCTCTCCTCCAATGATCAGACTTGTCCTGATCCCCCCCCCCCAGCCTTTAAATGGGAAGATCATTGTTCTGCTGTTTCTCCTCACTCAGCTCTTATGCAGCTGAGAACAGAGGGAATGTGATCACTTATAAAAAGGGAAAACATATATTTATAGTGTATTTTTTTTATCTATACATAAATGTTTTGCCTTTCATTTATTTTTTAAACTGAATGAGTCGTTTTACAAGGTGTTTGTTTATTAAAACTTTAACCACTTAATGACCGCTCACTGTGTATATATACGTCAGCAGAATGGCACGGACAGGCACAATCACGTACCTGTACGTGCCTGCCTTCGTATGGGTGGGGGGTCCGATCGGACCCCCCTCCAGTACAGTGAGCGGCCGGGATCGCTTCGGGAGCGATCCGTGATGAGGGGGCCGCCATTCGATTCTGGCCACCCCCTCGCGATCGCTCCCGGCGAATGAAAAGCTTCCTCTGCCTGTGTAGTGTTCACACAGGCAGGAGGAGGTGATGTCATCTCTCATGCGGCGCTCACATATACCGAGCGCCGCATGAGAGAAGACATCAGGTTAGTGCACTAAACAGCACACTGACACCAGGACACATAGGCACACGATCGCCACCCCCCAGTCAGTGTCACTGATTGCAGTGACCATTTATTTACTGATCACTGCAATCAGTGACATTTGTGACTGTAAAAGTGTCAGGTTTAGGTTCAGTGTAGCCCCCTAACCCCCCCCCAATAAAGGTTTAACCCCTTGATCGCCCCCCCAGGTAACCCTTTCACCCCCTTTTGCCAGTGTCACCAAGCAATCGTTTTTCTGATCGCTGTCTTAGTGTCGGTAATGCCGATAGGTAGCCAGCCATTTTTTTTAGGTTCGCTGCAGGTTTTTATAGCGTCAGGTACCCCCATATATTACCTAATAATGGTTTAACCCCTTGAACGCCCCCCCAGCTAACCCTTTCACCCCCTTTTGCAAGTGTCACCAAGCGATCGTTTTTCTGAACGCTGTCTTAGTGTCGGTGATGCCGATAGGTAGCCAGTTATTTTTTTTTAGGTTCGCCGCAGGTTTTTATAGCATCAGGTACCCCCATATATTATCTAATAAAGGTTTTAACCCCCTAATTGCCCCTAGTTAACCCTTTCACCAGTGATCACCGTATAAGTGTTACTGGTGACACTGGTTAGCCAGTTAATTATTTTGTTATTTAGGTTCCCCGTCAGGTTTTTATAGCATCAGGTACCACCATATATTACCTAATAAAGGTTTAACCCCCTGATTGCCCCTAGTTAACCCTTTCACCAGTGATCACCATATAAGTGTTACGGGTGACGCTGGTTAGTTAGTTTGCTTTTTATAGTGTCAGGGCACCCGCCATATATAACCCAATAAAGGTTTAACCCCCTGATCGCCCGGCGGGTGATATCAATTAGGTTTTAGCGTCAGAGAGGGTCTGCGTCGCCCCAGGCAGCGTCAGGTTAGTGCCAGTAGCGCTAACACCCACACGTGTGTTAGCGGTGTGATGGAGTATATAAAATGAGTATTTTTTATATGAAGAACTTCTCTTTCTGATGACCATATGTGAACTTAGCCAATCATATGTATATGTTTGCGATGACGAGTGTATGTGTCATATTATCTATATAAGTCAAGTTTGAATAAAGGAGCCCCACAGGGAGCTATACATGCGAAGGATGCTATACTAATGAGTCTGATTTCAGTGTGCAAACCTTCACACAGGCCTACATGTATATTTTAACATAGATTTGAAGCAGCGGCAGAAGAGAATAGTTTCTGGGATTGGACCAGAATTAATCCATTACAGCGGGATCAGCCCAGATACCTGCTAGCACCTGTGTTTTGCCCCTCCGTCCAGCCTAGGCCACCCAAGCACAGTATCGATCGATCACTGTCACTTACAAAACACAACACACATAACTGCAGCGTTCGCAGAGACAGGCCTGATCCCTGCGACTCCAGTGCTGTAGGAGGTGATTTCACCACCACAGTTAAAAAAAAAAAAGAGCATATATGCTGAAGCATTGGGGCAGCAGGGGCGGAGGAGTGATTTTGCTCCTAATGCCGCGTACATACGGTCAAAATTCAGACGGAGGCATGCCCGTGGAAAAGTCAGACCGTGTGTGTGGCATAACTTTTGCGGGAGGATGCCCCATGCTTCGGCATATATAAATGGTGCATGTATGCCCATCATTAGAAGTGGCTAAATGAAGGGAGGTATTCTAATGGTGGGCATACCCACCGATCAATCTCTTTTTTTCGTTCAGCCAACAGGCAGCATGAAAAAAAATTACAATACATGTCCAACAAGGACCAGCAACGTACTGGTATGTTGCTGGACTTTGGTTATACCAGAATGATGCCAGTGGGTTTAGGTATCATTCTTTTCAGCCAGCGGCCGACTTTCATGTAAAAGCTTTAGAATTAGCCTCTGGACTGCTTTTACAAGCAGTGGGAGGGAATGTCCCCCCCCCCGGATATAAAAAGTGCCATTGGGAAATTGGGAAAGCATTTTATCACACCGATCTTGGTGTGGTCAGATGCTTTGAGGGCAGAGGAAAGATCTAGGGTCCAATAGACCCCAGTTTTTTTTTTAAAAAGAGTACCTGTCACTACCTATTGCTATCATAGGGGATATTTACATTCCCTGAGCTAACAATAAAAATGATAAAAAAAAAAAAATATGGAAAGAACAGTTTAAAAATAAAATAAAAAAGCAAAATTAATAATAATAAAAAAAAGCACCCCTGTTCCGCCTTGCTCTTGCGCAATGGCGAACGCAAGTGTCGGTCTGGCGTCATATGTAAACAGCAATTGCATCATGCATGTGAGGTATCACCGCGAAGGTCAGATCGAGGGCAGTCATTTTAGCAGTAGACCTCCTCTGTAAATCTAACGTGGTACCCTGTAAAGGCTTTTAAAAATGTATGTAGTTTGTCGCCACTGCGCGTTTGTGCGAAATTTTAAAGCATGTCGTGTTTGGCATCTATGTACTCGGCCTAAGATCATCTTTTTTATTTCATCAAACATTTGGGAAATATAGTGTGTTTTAGTGCAATAAAATTAAAAAAAAAGTGTATTTTTTCCCAAAAAAATGCGTTTGAAAAATCGCTGCGCAAATACTGTGTAGGAAAAAAAATGCAACACCCACCATTTTAATCTGTAGGGCCTTTGCTTTAAAAAAATATATATAATGTTTGGGGGTTCAACATAATTTTCTTGCAAAAAAAATAAAAAATTTTCATGTAAACAAAAAGTGTCAGAAAGGGCTTTGTCTTCAAGTGGTTAGAAGAGTGGATGTAAGCTTCCTAATGTTGTGTATAAAATGCCAGAACAGTTCAAACCCCCCCCCCCCCCCAAATGACCCCATTTTGGAAAGTAGACACCCCAAGCTATATACTGAGAGGCATGTCGAGTCCATGGAATATTTTATGTTGACACAAGTTGCGGAAAAAAGCCATTTTTTTTTTTTTTGCACAAAGTTGTCACTAAATGATATATTGCTCAAACATGCCATGGGCATATGTGGAATTACACCCCAAAATACATTCTGTTGCTTCTCCTGAGTACGGGGATACCACATGTGTGAGACTTTTTGGGAGCCTAGCTGCTTACAGGACCCCAAAAACCAAGCACCGCCTTCAGGCTTTCTAAGGGTGTAAATTTTTGATTTCACTTCTCACTGCCTATCACAGTTTCGGAGGCCATGGAATGCCCAGATGGCACAAAACCCCCCCAAATGACCCCATTTTGGAAAGTAGACACCCCAAGCTATTTGCTGAGAGGTATGGTGAGTATTTTGCAGATTTCACTTTTTGTCATAAAGTTTTGAAAATTGAAAAAAAAAAAAAGAATATTTTATTTCTTCATTTTTAAAAACAAATGAGAGCTGTAAAATACTCACCATGCCTCTCAGCAAATAGCTTGGGGTGTCTATATTCCAAAATGGGGTCATTTGGGGGGGTTTTGTGCTATTTTGGCATTTTATGGCCTTCGAAACTGTGATAGGTAGTGAGGAGTGAAGACAAAAATTTGTGCCCTTAGAAATCCTGAAGGCGGTGCTTGGTTTCCGGGGTCCCGTACGCGGCTAGGCTCCCAAAAAGTCCCACACATGTGGTATCCCCGTACTCAGGAGAAGCAGCAAAATGTATTTTGGGGTGCAATTCCACATATAACCATGGCATGTGTGAGCAATATATCATTTAGTGACAACTTTTTGTAATTTTTTTTTTTTTTTTGTCATTATTCAATCACTTGGGACAAAAAAAATAAAAAATTCAATGGGCTCAACATGCCTCTCAGCAATTTCCTTGGGGTGTCTACTTTCCAAAATGGGGTCATTTGGGGGGGGGGGGTTTTGTACTGCCCTGCCATTTTAGCACCTCAAGAAATGAGATAGGCAGTCATAAATTAAAAGCTGTGTAAATTCCAGAAAATGTACTCTAGTTTGTAGACGCTATAACTTTTGCGCAAACCAATAATTATACGCTTATTGACATTTTTTTTACTAAAGACATGTGGCTGAATACATTTTGGCCTAAATGTATGACTAAAATTGAGTTTATTCGATTTTTCTTATAACAAAAAGTAGAAAATATCGTTTTTTTTTCAAAATTTTCAGTCTTTTTCCGTTTATATCGCAAAATAAATAAAAAAACGCAGAGGCAAATCAAATACCATTAAAAGAAAGCTCTATTTGTGGGAAGAAAAGGACGCAAATTTCGTTTGGGTACAACATTGCATGTCCGCACAATTTTACAGTTAAAGCAGCGCAGTGCCAAATTGTGACATCACCTCTGGTCATTAAGCTGCGTAATGGTCCGGGGCTTAAGTGGTTAAAGCGTTAGTCCACCTTTATAATAAAACTGCCTATCCAGATGCGAATGTCCTGCCTCTCCAGGGGTGCCTGTGAAAAAAAAAAATCAAACTGTGCAGCTTTGACTCTTGCTATAAGCGTAGGCCATTTACATACCTCATAAAGCCTGACTGGAAAACTCCTAGGACGTTTCTAAGAGGTGTCCAGCTATTACTGCTCACCTCCACCATTGCAAGAGTAAGCTCTCAAATGCTGAGTTCAGAGCTACTGTATCAGGGGAGAGAAAGTGTATGTGAGGGGGTTGAATCAGAGAAAGAGCTCACTCCTGTGATGGTGGAGGTGAGCAGTGACAGCTTAGCAACATTCTGGGAGTTTTCCAATCAGGCTTCAGGAGGCACATAAATGGCCTACACCAATACCAAGGGCATTATGCAACTTTAGTCAGAGGCTGCTCAGTCTTTTTTTTAATCTACAACGGTCCCTAATCTACATCGGCAGTTTTTTTGCTAAAGGTGATCTATGCATTTAAAGGGGAACCATGATAGGGTGGCCATTGGTGTTCCTGCCATAATGCATACTATGACAGACTTACCCTTACTATGCCCTCCTGGAGCACTGACCCGTCTGCACTCCCCACCATCTTCTCCTGATCTTATTTCAGCCCGGCTTCTTCTTTCTTTGACCATTGGGTGGTCAGTAATGACGCAACACCAGCCACAATATTCTCCTGTGCATAGGTGGGATAGTCCAAGTTGGAAAACTCTGTAGTCAGGTGGATATTAGTTTAGAACCTTGCTGCCCTCTAGGACTGGGGTTGTCCTCAGAACACTGTGGGAAATAGATAAAAACAGAGGGTGCACTGGCCTAGTACATTATCCAACAACAATTTTATTGAAGATGAAATGTAACTATGGTACTCACAAACTTAGGCAGTGCATGCGCCCATCCGGCCACTACATGTGGCTACAATCTCTAGGCTTTGCCAAAGCTGTTCTGATGAAGGACGTACCTTTGAAACGCACCAGCCAGCAGGGACCCTGGTGAGCTTTGGCAAAGCTTCTAGCTCAAGGAGGACCTCACCAGGGTCCCTGCTGACTGACGCATTTCGAAGGTATGTCCTTCTTCATCAGAGCAATCAGAGAAGCTTTGGCAAAGCCTAGAGCTTGTAGCCACATGTAGTGGCCGGGTGAGCAGATGCACTACCTATGTTTGTCAGTAGTTAAATTTTACATTTCATCTTCAATAAAATTGTTGTTGGATAATGCACTAGGCCAGTGCGCCATTTTTTTTTTTTTATCTGTGATGCAACACCTGCATGTACACCCTGGAATTACATTGTACGGTCATCCTGTAATAGTGGTTCTCAACCTCAGTCAGTCCTCAAGTACCCCCAACGGGCCATGTTTTCAGGTTTTCCTTTACTTTGCACAGCTCCTTTAAATCAATATCAATGACATGGCATTGATAAGAGCCATTTTATCTAAGGAAAGTTCCCAAAACATGGCCGTTAGGGGTATTTGAGGACTGTGGTTGAGAACCACTGGCCTACACATTCTTGTCATCTGGACTGTACATGCACCACAAAGAGTGCAAAACATTCTCTTTTGACAAAAGCAACAAGCACTCAGGTCATCACTTTGCTGCACTTGTAAGGACAGCATTCACTTCAGATTAGCACTGCCCTCTTCTGGTAGTACAGAGGTAGAGCATGCTTTAGAAAAATGATCATAGCAGACATAGGGGTTTGCCATCAGTGTTGCTAACCTCCTGCAGCATTTTTTAACTGGCAACATTTTTTTTACTGACGGAGCACATTTTCTTTTTACTGACAACCTGAAAAAGGACAGAATTCCCTTTAAAAACGAGGACAACTGATATTTAAACAGTATAAAACACAATATGGAGACACTGACAATACAAGTAATTTGCCTAGTTTACACATAAAAAGTCACAGATTTTTACAAACTTTCTTTGAATTTACTGACAGTTGGCAACCCTGGTGATGCCGCCTTCTACAGCAAGAAACTTGGATTTTGTTGGGCAGCAGACAAGCTGGTAATTTAGTAATTGTAGACATCCTATGAGAAATGTAATGACATTTCATAAACTGTGATGCACCAAGGGAGCTGAAAGACCTATTTACAATATAATATTTGGGATAAAGGTACTAGAAATTACTATAGAAATGTTTGAATGAGCCCAAGGTTTTTGGTCAACTGTTCTGGATGGACACTGCAGGGCTGAAGCTTCTAAACCTTGATAAAGAGAACCCAAGGCCTGGTTCACGTCTACGCATTTTTTTTAGTGCGCTTTCAATTTTGCAGAAACACACTACAGTCCATGTAACATGGTTTCCTATGGGTCACGTTCACATCTGTGCATTTTATGGAAAGGGCCAGGGACCAGCATGTCATGTTTCGGGTTCCATAGACTTCAATGGATCAAAAACGTGTACTGAAAAAAATGCACCTGGAATATGCATCAACTGCAACCTGCATAGGTGTGAACCAGGCCTAAAGGGTAAGTTTACCATCATAATTTTTTTTTTTTTAGCATCAAGCAAAGACCAACTATTACGGTCCATTCACACGACAATGAAGTGCATTGAAATACATAATAGATGTTGTGAGGATTTGCATTGAGTTTGGTGCAACACATGAACTTTTTTTTTAACCCTGTGTGTACTGCTGTGCACATGCGTTTTGGAGGTGTGTAAAGGTCATTCACAATGAGTGACACAACAGTGCACCAACATACGTAGGTTACTACAATGCAATTGGTGTGATTCTGAATGAGCCCTTAGAACAGTTATTCTCAACCAGGGTTCCTCCAGAGGATGCAAGGGGTTCCTTCAGCATTGGGCAATTTCTGCCTCTCAGATAAGTTCCCACTGACACCATTGATATTTTTAGCTATCTGTAAGGACCAATGACCACAAGTGTAAGGACCATTCTTCCAACTGACCGTCACACAAATGTATCATGAGTTGTCAATTACTAATTTTTAGCAGTGGTTCCCGAGACCGGAGAACTATTTCAAGGGTTCCTCTCTGTTGAAAAGGTTGAGAAAGGCTGTCTTAGAATGTAGAACATGTTCGATTTGGGCAATTTTTGTTGGCCATAAGATGAGTTATGCATCTCAGAAACTGCTGACCTCATGGGATTTTTACCTTCTGTCCTAGTGGGTTCAGCAGGTTGGATAGTGAAGTCCATAAGCATGACTTCTGCTGCAATAAATAGAATCTGAAATGCTGTAAAGGTCCAGCTGGAAGATCTGTGATTAGCTGTGTCCACAGGGTGGTGGTGTGGTCAGTGCTTTCCTAATTGATTTTGGGCCTCCTAAAACCACCTCAACCTCATTTAAATGCCACAATGTTGACACCCATGGCACCCCTTTATAGCTACTAGAGGTTAGGCTCATTCTGGTCTGTGGAAGGACCAATAAGATCCTCTGATGGGCCCCAGCAACACAGTCCAGACACCAACCCCCACAGAGCAGAGCCCAAAATTCAGCACAGTGCAGCCAAGCCTGTGCTTGTTGCAGGGCCCTACACACTCTGCATTTGGTCTCTACACCCATGTGCTGAACATTGGCTCGGGTTGTAAAAATTAATATCAATTTTGCCATGTTTTCCATAGTTTAAAATCTTGCATGGTGTTATGAAGACAGTTACCAGATGCATTCACCATCTGTAAAAATAGATGTCCAATCCGGATAGGCTAGCTCCTGCAAGGAAAACCGACTTGAAATGAACCTGCGTTTTCCATGTAGGTCAAAGAAAAAGGGTTGACTTTAAAGTGGACCTTGAACAACAAGCAAGGTTTTCCTATTAACTCTGCTGATCAGCCCCAATGCAAAATGCTAAAAAAAAAAAAAAAGAAGGAAAAAAAATATATAAAGGATTCGATAAAATAACCTGTTCCCCGGCCTTCCTAGTGCAGGGTGCCATATTATCCTACTTGCAGCAACATCCCAGAGCAAGTCTCATGAGATGCTGAACGAGAATTACACTACTCAGTATTCCTTGTGATCTTGGTAAAAGGTGAACATAGGCACCACTGATAGGTAAAGGGAAGTTTATTTAATAAAAAATGTCCCCATATTTTTTTCCGTGTTGTGTATCGTTTTTTGGAACAGAAGAGAGGAGCACGGTCAATAAATAGACCTTACATTTTTGTTGCAAGGCCCACTGTAACCCTTCCCTACCAGGCAGCGCCTACTCAACTTTCTTTGACCACATACACAAAACTCCAGAGACACCAGCCCATGTAATCTATGAGTGCTTCAAGTTGTAGCTTACTCACGACTATGGACTGGTAATTGGTTCTAGGTATGTTATGCCATATCTGGAATTACTGGGTGGCTGCTTCAATCCCTATGGCAAAATGGAGCATCAAGGAGTGAAACAAAGTTGGATTTGTGCTGCTGGCCAGTGAGCATTAAAGTAAACCAGTTGCTTTATCCTGCCCTTAAGAGAAATATATATGGCTGCCTAAATTTCCCTGGGTTCTCTGCTTTCTGATTCACGGACCCTAAAACAGCATATGGACAGTAAAGGCTGAGATGTATCAGCACTCATGAGCTGCAAGGTTCTGGTCACTTTAATGAAAACTTGTAATGAGCTTGGGCATTGTCTTAACTTAGTCCGAACCCACGTGAGCAAGCCCATCAGGAAGTTGTTACCTGTATTGGGCCAATCCCTTCCCCAAAGCTGTCTATATACAATGGACATATATACGTTCGGCTGTGGGGTGGGGAATGCCTTGGAAGCTTATGATTGGCCTAGTACAGTGACAGCTTCCTGGTGGGCTTGCTCAGGTGCGTTCAGAACATTCCTGAGCTTATTCCTATTAGAAACAAAAAAACAAGAAGATCAGCATAGCAGCCAGGTGACCAGCATTTGCTGGAGGTCAACAATATGTCAGCCTCCATATTTCTTTTTCTCTGTCTGAAAATACTGGTTCCCTGGCCATCTTGTTGATTTAACAGATTCAAAATTCTTTGAGTGGTTGACCAGGAATAAAGTATGGCTTTAGGATATGCAAGTTGGTTCTAGCGACTCATTTATGAAGCCAGAGGCAAACAGACCAGTAGCATCTTCAGGGAAAGAGAATCAATGGCAGTGTCCATTTCTCGGAAGATGGGGAAAAGGCAACCCTCACAAATAGGTTATAGAAAGAAGTGGTCTCATTGGATAACAGCCGCCCCTTCGTCAGCTCTATGCCTTGTTAAAATATATTTTCCTGTTGCTAACATGGCAGCATACTAACCATGGGTTCCAGTAAAGGAAAATTACGATAAGTATTCAATACAATTTTTCTGGAGCCAACATGGCAGCATACATGTGGTATACATGCTGCCATGGATTGGCACCAGGAAAGGAAAATGATGGTAAGTATTTGATCCAATTTTCTATTGGTCTGGTATGATGGCTACCAGTAAACAGAGATTTATGCATTGATCATTTTTTTGGTGAATCTGTTGCAAAAGTTTCTTATGCGGATATCCTGACAGTAACAGCATTTTATGTTTCAGGCCAACAACGCTAAGCCGCTGTCTGGCAATTAGCAGCGATGCGGTCAGCTTGCTGTGCACACGCCTTCAGTTGGGCAGATGGTAGGTCTGCACATGACTCCTACTAGCATTCTAAGGAGGTTCAGCTTTGGCAGCCTCTATTTTGTTTGGACAAGTTTCCCTCAAAAACAGTCACACTCCCACCATTCAGCATACTCATTCTGTTCAGAAGACACTTTCGCATTTCACCAAACATTGGCAGAAATAAAAACACAGGACAAAGACGACCCAGAAAAGTTTGTGCAATGCTACTTCACATTTACAGGACAGGAGATTAATATGCCCCCTCCCGCCCACGCAACATTCCAACCCACGTCATACCCACATGATATCCTCTTCCCCTAATCCACAGTTACGAACACATTGGCACATGTAGTTCTTCCACGCCTCACACTGGTACACAAGAAAGGCGTAGAAAGGGGAGGCATATATGGACACAAAGGACTTGAGGTGGCTGGAGCGTAACAAAAAATAAAAAATAAAACGTGGAAAATCTCAGGCCACAAGACGAGAATCTGGGAAGAGGCGAAAAAGCTGCAGGTCGGTGGTTGTGGAGTGACGAGAGCTTGAGGAGATGGGAAGGCTTCCTGGGGAAGAGGCCACAAGTTGGGCAGAGCAGTTCCATGGTTCTTGCCCCCATGTCAGGTCCATGTCATTTTCTGGAAGGCCATACAGGGCAGGTAATTAGGGCAATGCCAGATTTTCGTACCCTAAGTAACTGACCTATCCAATTCCTGGCAACAGTTGCTTGTAATCGAAAAGAGAAGGGAAAGAGAGAGAGTATGAGAAGGCTGCCGGTGGAGGAGGAGACCGTGAAAAGCTGTCAAGGAAAGAGCTGGAGAGACCAGTACTAGCATCCAATAAATAAATAAATATACAGATTTAAGGCACCCCCTCATAAATGAATAAAGAGACCGACTCTGTTGTACTGAATAACGCCCATCTCCTTCCAAGAAATGGAATGTTATCTGAACAGCTTTCCTTCATGAACTCGAGTCCCAGCCAGGCACCCTAAAGAATTCCAGTACCGCCATTCGTTCATTGGTCAGATCAAATGTGCAAATCCGGGTTAACATATGTTTCTTTTCAATGATCCTAAATGATCTTCAGGGTGGAGATATTTAAAATGTATCTCCCCATTTTGTCTGCCACCTACCCAACTGCTAAATCTTTCCAACATTCTCCTTCAAAAAATGTTTTCGATCATCAACCCTGTAAAGCGAGCCTTGCATAACAAAAAACAAAATACATTCTACCGTTATAGAATACATTGCCCCAGGCTGTGTAAAGTAAGTGAAATGTGAAGTACCTAAAGTGCAAAAAATGGTCCCCCCACCCTCTGCAGGTTGCTGGCTGCACCAAAGTTCTATGCCGAGTTCCTGATCATGTGATAGCAGTAATGGCTTTCTCAGCCAAACTGCAGAAATAATCATTTGTGTCTGATGTCTTAAGGGACGGGGGGTGTTGAGAAACTAAGCTCTCTAGGTGTGGTTTGAGGCTATGCCAATATTGCTGCTCCAGAATGCTCTACTACACAGAAGAAGGCCAGGAATATAATGAACTTCTGTTATATAAAGCTGAAATTGAATATGTACAGACTTGTTTTAATGAAATGTAAGGTCTACTTTAAACTTTGCCCATTAACATTCCACTGTCAGTAATTGACCCAACGCCATCTTTTTTTTATTTTTTTTTAACTGTTGACCTATGCGCCTATTCACTGCCTTTTATGCACCCTGCACCATTTTAACCAAATAGAATTTCTTTTTACATTTTCAAGGCTACAGTTGCACAGCCTTTGCTATAGAATGGCATTGCCTATGTTTTCTTTCCTTGGTGGCAGTAGTAGGGAAGATCCAACTCCATGCTACTAGTAATGCTGCTTTTCCTGCAGTGTTAGCAGTGAAGTTCTTCTTGTGTTCTCCTTAGGTGACCAAATTTATCAGTTTGGGCAGCAATGCTCTTTTTACTGTAGAGATTGTTTTCAAATGGTTTTGCTCTCTCTTCTCTCCTCTCCCTCTAGACGGGTCCCTCCTCCTGGCTTCTCCTGAATGGGGGTGTTCCCTGGCCAACAATGACAAGAAAAGGATGGTAGACAAGGGGATCAGTGTACACCGCCAGGTTCTTTCCCTGGACGCTCATTTGAGATTTCAGTAAAAGTCTCAAGCATCAGCCCTCGGACTTTGTCAGCAAGTTCAGGGACGTCATCGGCACACAGGCCTTTGGTGGATACACCTGGGAGGATCTTCACTGTACATTTCCCTGAAAGACAAGATGACAGATACAAATTACAGAGGACGACACAACGTTGCGCAAGATGACATTATTTGACATTCAGCAAAAAAGTTTATGAAAGTAGATTTTTTTTTTTTTTTTAAACTTTACTTATTTTCATGCTTTTCCCATCTCTCTTCTGATCTTTCGCCTTTTGCAACCACTGCTTGTCAGCATGCATTTTAGTGATGGTTGCATGGAATTTCTCAAGACGGGTTTCCCAAAGGTGAAAACAGTGGATTATGTCCGTGGAACAGGCGTCAAATTGGTCACTTGTATTTCTTTGCCCTGGTTCACACTGGTGCGTTTTGACATGCGATTTGGCATGTCAAATCGGCGATATTTGCCGGTAATGGCATCGTCCTAATCGGCGGCGCTGCACCGATTTCAAAAAGTAGTTTCTGTACTACTTTTTGCAATTTCGGCCGCGATTTACATTGACATCTGTGTCAGATGTCTTTGTAATCGCGGCTGAAATCCGGACTGCCAGCGAGAGTGAAATCGTTCCCGCAGTCCAATGTGAACATGGGCTAAACAGAAGCCATGTGACAGCGTGACAGCACAGAAGCACAATTTGGAGCCAGGGACAGAGCATTGTAATCCTATGAAGCCGGGTACACACTATTCGTTTTTTTTTTACGTTTAAGCCCGCGGGTTGAACAAAAGAAAACTGTCAGCTCCGGTCGGAGCCGCTGTACTAACCATGCAAGGGTAGTTCAGCGATCTCCCCCACTGAGCTGTTGTGTTCTGACAGGGGTACCGAACATCAGCCAGAAATACGATACAAATGTTTTAAAGTGAGTTGCAGTTCAGTGAGTAAAATATTTATTTGATCCCCAAGCAAAACATGACTTAGTATTTGGTGGAGAAACCCCCCCTCTCAGGGGAGATTTTGATCCACTCTTCCTTATAGATCTTCTCTAAATACTTAAGGCTTCTTGGTTGTTGCTTGGCAACTCCAAATTTCAGCTCCCTCCATAAATTTTATAAAGGATTAAGGTCTGGATACTGGCTAGGCCACTCCATGACCTTAATGTGCTTTCAGTCATTTATTTGTTGCCTTGGCGGTATGTTTTGGGTCATTGTTATTTTGGAAGACCCATCCACGACCCATCTTCTGGGTTCTGGCTGAGGGAAGAAGGTTCTCATCCAAGATTTTACAATACATGGCCCCATCTATTGGCCCCTCAATGTGGCCAAGTCAGCTTGTGCCTTTAGCAGAAAAACAGCCCCAAAGCATAATGTTTCCACCTCTGTGCTTGACTGTAGGGATGCGTGTCATAGTCAGCATTTTTTATTCTCTAAACACGGCGAGACGAGTTAATGCCAAAGAGCTCAATTTTGGTCTAATCTAACCACAACACGTTCTCCCAATCCTTCTCTGAATCATTTAGATGTTCATTGGCAAACTTTAGACGGGCCTGTACATGTGTCTTTTTGAGGAGGGGGACCTTGCGGGCGCTGCATGTTTTTAATCTATGGCGGCGTATTGTGTTACCAATGGTTTGTTTGGTGACTGTGGTCCCAACTGCCTTGAGATCATTCACAAGCTCCTCCTGTGTAGTTCTGGGCTGATCCCTCACTTTTCTCATGACCATCCTTCCCCCATGAGACAAAATCTTGCATGGAGCTCCAGACCGAGGGCAACTGATGGCTATTTTGTATTTGTGAATAATCGTTTCAACAGTTGTCTCCTTCTCACCAAGCTTCCTGCTGATGCTCTTGTAGCCCATTCCAGCCTTGTGCAGGTCTACAATCCTGTCCCTGAAGTACTTTGACAGCTCTTTGGTCTTGCCCATGATGGAGGGTTTAAATGGAAGAAAAATTCTGTGGACAGGTGGTCTTTTATACACATAACAAGTTGTCGTTATGAGCACCTTCTTAAATTGACAGGATTAATCTGTGTACCACATGAGCACATAACCTAGCCAGTCTGTGTGCGCAATTTTAAAGCTTGACATGTTCGGAATCTATCTACTCAGTGTAACATCATCTTTTATACTTTACCAAAAAATTAAGTTATATATTGTGGGGTTTTTTTTTGCAATACATTTTATTAAAGAGTATTTAATTTGAAGTAAATACTGTGTAATAAAAAATTGCAAGGATCATCATTTTATTCTCTAGGGTCGCTGCTAAAATATTATATATATATATATATATATTTATTATGTTTGGGGGTTCTAAGTAATTTTCTATCAAAAAACACTGTTTATATTTGTAAACAAAAAGTGCCAAAAGAGGCCTGGTCCTTAAAGGAACACTAAAAAAGGCAAAATAGGATTTTTTTACTCACCGTAAAATCCTTTTCTCCGAGTCCATGGACCGTCAGCTTCTCTATTGACATAGTGGGTATTATCCGTTAATTAGGAGTGACTAGGCAGAAAACTTGTAAAAAGTGTTGCATCACACCTTCTACAGTATTGGCCAGGGGGCGGACCCTCTGGGTATATCCCCTCAGTCTGCATCTCGCAGATCAGTTCATCAAAAAGCAGTACAAACTTAAAAGGAGGGGTGGGTGCTGTGTCGGTCTATTGACTCAGAGAAAAGGATTTTACGGTGAGTAAAAAATCCTATTTACTCTTTCGTCCATGGACCGATACAGCTTCTCTATTGACATAGTGGGACGTCCCAAAGCAGAGTCAGAGAAAAAAATGAGGGGTGGTAACAGCATAAAAATAAACTTCACCCCAAACACAAAACAGCACTCTTCCAATGGGGGAGTTGCAACTCTAAACAGCCGCCTGCAAAACTTTGCGGCCGAAAGAGGCATCCGAAGATGCACCTACATCAACTTTGTAGAATTTTGTGAAAGTGTGAGCGGACGACCAAGTCGCCGCTTTACATAATTGGGAAACAGACGCTTGATGTCGGAAAGCCCAAGAGGCACCTATTTCCCTGGGCGAATGCGCCGTGACCAGAAAGGGGGGCGCTTGACCCTTTAAGGCGTAAGCCTGGATTACCATCTGTCGGATCCACCTAGAGATGGTGGCCGACGAGACTGCTTGGCCCTTCTTGGGATCAGCCACCGAAACAAACAGTGAGTCTGACTTCCGGAACAGGGAAGTAGCAGATAGGTATACTCTCAAAGCTCGGACAACGTCCAAGGAATGCAACGCCGACTCCTTAGGATTCGACGGCTGAGGACACAAGGATGGAAGTACAATGTCTTTGTTGAGATGAAAAGCCGAAACGACTTTCGGAAGAAAGGAAGGCTGCGGCCACAGCACCACCTTATCCTTGTGGAAAATCAAATAGGGAGCCTTGCAGGACAAGGCTGCCTGCTCAGAGACTCATCTAACTGATGTAACAGCCACCAAAAAGACCACTTTCTGAGAAAGTGTCAACAGGGGAATATCTCTAATATTCTCAAACGGTGCCTTCTGAAGCACCGAGAGGACCAGGTTCAAGTCCCACAGAGGTAGTGGGGGACGGACCGGAGGGGCCACATGTCGAACCCCCTGCACAAATGTACTCAGAGAGCGAGCCGCCAGGGGGTCGCTGAAAAAAGACAGCCAGGGCAGATATCTGTCCCTTAATCGTACTTAGGGCAAGCCTTTGGTCCACCCCATGCTGTAAAAACAGCAGGATTCTGGAAACCAAATAAGTACGCGGATGCCATTTCATTTCCTCACACATGGAGATGTAGGCCTTCCAAGTGCGGTGATAAACCTTCCTAGAGGACGGTTTCCGAGCACTTCTCGTAGTAGAGATTACTGAATCTGATAGGCCCCGGTCTCTCCATACCTGGTTCTCTACAGCCATGCCGTTAAAGCCAGTGACCGCAAAGCAGGATGGAGTATGGGACCTTGCGATAGCAGGTCCTTCCGTAGTGGTAGGCGCCAGGGGACGTCTGCTACCAGACGTACTAGATCGGCGTACCAAGGACGCTGAGGCCAATCTGGAGCGATTAGGATCATCGGAATTCCCTCTGCCTCCACTCTGCGGAGCAGAAGAGGAAGAAGCCTTAAGGGAGGGAAGGCCTAGATTAGCCGATACTGACCCCAAGATGCCAACGTGTCTGTTGCGTCTACCCATTGGTCTCTTGACCGGGCCACAAACCTCAATACCCTCCGATTGAGTCGGGAAGCCAGAAGATCTACGTCTGGTGTGCCCCATTCTTTGGCAGAGGAGTTGGAACACCTCCGGGTGTAAGGACCATTCTCCCTGGTCCAGCATCTGGCGGCTCAGGTAGTCCGCCTGCCAGTTTTCTACACCTGGAATGTACACGGCCGACAGTGCTGCAGCTGAGCTTCTTGTTCCTCCTTGATAACTGACATCTGCCACTGCTGTGGCGTTGTCTGACTGGATCCTGACTGGCCGCCCTTGCAGCCTCTGAGACCATTTGAAGAGGCACAGCCTGATCGCCCGGATCTCCAGGACATTGATCGGCAGGCGGGATTCCTCTGGGGTCCAGCGACCTTGTGCCGACTGAACACCCCAGACTCCCCCCCCCCCCCAACCTGTAGGGCTGGCGTCCATCGTGATCACTATCCAGTAAACCGGAAGAAATGACTTCCCGGCCAGAAGAGCCGGTGCTGTCAGCCACCATACCAGGGATCTCCTGACTAGGTGGCTCGCTCAGATTTGATAATCCAGAGCTGATGGACATCTGTTCTATCTGGACAGAACTTCCTTCTGTAACACTCCAGTGTGGTATTGAGCATATGGGACCGCCTTGAAGGAGGCTACCATGAGGCCTAACACTCGCATGCAAAAACGGAGTGATGACCAATTCCTGGAAGTCAGCTACCGTACTGCAGCCCAAAGGGTCTGCAACTTCTCCACAGGGAGGAATACCTTTGCCTCTGAGGAATCCAGAATCAACCCCAGGTACACTAGGCGTTGAGTGGGCACCAATACTGACTTTTGCGTGTTTAGTATCCAACCACAGTCTCGAAGAGCCTGACAGGTAATGGACACGCTTACCTCTAATTCTGAGCTTGAAGGGGCCTTCAGAAGAAGGTCGTCCAAGTAGCCCATGATAGTGATACCCCGCTGTCTTAGAAGTGCCAGAATCGGAGCGAGCACCTTGGTGAACGTCCTGGGTGTTGAAGCAAGGCCAAACGGGAGGGCCACAAACTGATAGTGGTTCTTCTCGATTGCAAATCGCAGAAACCTCTGGTGTCTGGAGTATATGGGAACATGCAGGTATGCGTCCCTGATGTCCAAGGAGGCCAGAAAGTTACCCGGACGGAGAGCCATGACTACAGATCGAACCGACTCCATCCGAAATCTTTGTACCTTCACAAAGCAATTGAGGGCCCTGAGATCCAAGATTGGACGAACTCCATCCTTCTTCGGCACAATGAACAGATTTGAGTAAAAACCCTGACCCCGTTCTGGAACAACTACCCCGCGTTCCAGCAGACCCTGGACCGCCCCATACAGGGCCTCCCGACAGGTCGGTAGTAGCTGGAGATTGGAGGTGACGAATCTGTTCGGTGGACAAGAGAGAAATTCTATCTTGTAGCCTGAGGAGATTACTTTGCAAACCCACCTGTCGGAGACTAGAGCTGTCCACTGAGTCGCGAATTTGCGAAGACGTCCCCCCACCCGAGAGCTGGGTGGGGATTGACCTTCATGCGGACGCAGATTTGTCCGCAGGCTTGTTGGGTTTGCGGGACCAAGGACGCTTTTGTCCTTGGGCAGGAGCCTTGTCGGCCTGGGGTCTTTTCCCTGTCGCCCTAGGGGGCCGAAAAAATGCTTGTGTTCAGTAAAGGAGGGCCCTTGCCCTTGGCGTGGCCCCTACCCTTGCTAGTTTGCAGCGAGCGAGTGCTTCAGCCTTCTTATCCACAGGGTCCTTGAAAACAGGAGCCCCTTCTACTGGAATTGTGGTAGCTCTATTAAGTCTGGACACTGGAGGGTCTACTATAGGGGGAGAGGTCCATTTCTCCTCAAAGGGGTACC
The DNA here is from genome assembly GCA_029206835.1 of Rana muscosa. NCBI lineage: Eukaryota > Metazoa > Chordata > Amphibia > Anura > Ranidae > Rana > Rana muscosa. Next base: position 16,588,679 of record CM055125.1, on the reverse strand, counting down.
GTAAACCTCTTTGGGGCTGTAAAGACCCTCAGTGGGTTCTCCCATTCCTTGTATAAAAGTTTATCAAAATAAGACACACAAGGGAACACCTTAGCAGTGCGGGCAGGTTTACGAAACGTAAAGAGGACCGGAGTCTCTGCTGCTTCTGCAGTATTTTCCAACTTTAGCGTATCCCGCACTGCAGTAATAAGGTCAGATACCACAGCCGTCTCGCGTACTGACCTGGACTTGGAGTCATCCTCACTGTCTGATCGGTCACGGTCTGCAGTCTCTGATGCGTCCGAATCTGGGCCATGAGCCGTAGCTGGACCTGGTTCTGCCTCAGAAATATCCCCAGAAGCTTGCAGGGGATGGGGGGCGTTTACTTCCTCCCGTGTGCTGCTTCCACCCTGGCAGCAAATGCCTCTAGGATTGCCGTCATAGCGTTCATAGACACCTCAGGGGCACCAGCTGCTAAATCTGGTGTTTCAGGGGAGAAGACATCTGGCTCAGATGCCATGCTGACCACGCGCTGACACCCACAGGGCTCCAGGCAAGATATCAGGCCACCCTCCTGCGCTGCAGAGATGCTGGGTCACCCAGAGGACTCACCACCATTGGATCGGTACCGCTATGCTGCCGTGTACTGCGCCTGTGATGCTGTCCCACCGCTGCTGTGTCAGTCTGCTTCTTTTATCAGCGCTTCCTGTGTGAATTTCTTGCGCCTGTGTAATGCACCCTAGAGGCCGGAGACTCTCGCAAAATGGCCGCCAATCGGCTGTATGGAAGATAATGTGGGCTCCAAGAAAATGGCTGCCGAGCCAAAGATGGAGGCCAAAGCAACCGTAGACCACAAAAAGATAGCCGCCGTACGGCGGTATATACATACAGCATGAATCATAACAAACAAGGCTGCCGATCAGTCGATAGAGGCCAGTGGGTGTGAACTACAAGAAAATGGCACTGAGCGGTGATATATAACTATAGACGCAAAACTACAGAAAAATGCCCGCCGGGTAGTCACCAGAGGCCGAAACAGGCACGGACCAATGCAAAATGGCCGCTGACAGCATGGAGTGGGAAGAAGCACACACACAGGTAAGCAGAAATTACATTTTTTGAATGTTAGTTACAGCCAGCCCCGCTCCAGTGGAACACCCTAGGTGACACCCAGCAAACTTAGCTAGAAGCCCAGGGAGGAGGGAAGGGCAAGGAGAGAGGGAAGAAAGGGGCCACAACCACTTACTTGGTCTCTCCAGGAATGTCCAGCCAAATCACCCAGCCGAGGCAGGGGAGTTAACTTGCCTATCCTGCATGTATCATGCTGGAAGACATTCCAAACAGATCATCGTCCGCGCACGGAAGGTGACTGTTGGCCAGGCATGCTGTGATTGGACCCAAGGGGACGATCATATGTATGCCCTGGAGCGCGACGCTCACCGGACAGGCTGCTGCGACTCGGCCGTAAGGTCAGCCGAAGCTGAGCGGTCCGATGCAAGCCTTGGAGCGTAAGCTCACTGGCCAGGCTGCTGCGACTCGGCCGTAAGGTCAGCCGAAGCTAAGCGGTCTGATGCAAGCCCTGGAGCGTAGGCTCACCGGCCACCCGTGGAGCGACGGGTATGTTGTGGAAAACCCAGCGCGTAGCTAGGGTCGGCACACGCTCGATGGCCAAACCTGGGGAGACTACAAGGATCGAGGATCCAGCCTGTCACCCAGTCGGCAGTTAATCGCAGGAAACAAAAAAACGTAGAAAAATATTATTTTCCCCCGGATCGATGGGCCCGAAGGGAGCCATGTCCTACTCCTTGCTAGACAGAAAAAAAACTGATCTGCGAGATGCAGACTGAGGGGATATACCCAGAGGGTCCGCCCCCTGGGCGGTACTGTAAAAGGTGTGATGCAACACTTTTTACAAGTTTTCTGCCTAGTCACTCCTAATTAACGGATAATACCCACTATGTCAATAGAGAAGCTGTGTCGGTCCATGGACGAAAGAGTAATTTTTTTTTTTTTAAATAACAAACATGTTATACTTACCTCCACTGTGCAGCTAGTTTTGCACAGAGTGGCCCCGAACCTTGTCTTCTGGGGTCCCTCAGCGGCTGTATCTGCTTCTCGCAAGAACTTTCCACCTTCATGCGAGCTCTCTCGCATGGTGAGGAGTTCTTGCGGGCGCGCTCCCGTGATACAGCCGGCGGCCATAGCCGCTCACTGTATCACTCGGCCCTGCCCTCCGGCGCGCTGCGTCATTGGATGTGATTGACAGCAGCGCGAGCCAATGGCTGCGCTGCTTTCAATCAACCAATGAATGAACCTAGAAGCCGACCGAGAAGCCAGCGCGTTCATATCCTTCTAATAAGCCTTTTATAAAAGATCTTCAAGCAAATCATTTCATTCCCCTCATCCAGGAGCTCACCTGTCGTAAACTTTTTTTCTTTCTTACTGTAGAAATCCTTATAGGAAGACATGATGATGGGAATAACCGGGACCTGCACAGACCAGAAGGATTAGTTGAAAACATGGGAGACTTGAAAGAATAAAGTATATAAAGTTTATCAGTAATACAAAGAATGAACAAAAAATACTGCAACATGTCATTTTAAAATATATTTATAGCCTTTTCCATTATATATATATATATATATATATATATATATATATATATTTATGTAGATATTTAGAGTGATGGATTTAATCTTTTTTTTTTATAGTGTTAAAGTTTTATTATCCTTGTTTCTATGTAGAATTCGTAATATAATGTATATGAAGGCAGCCATATTTTCTCATTACCTAAAAAGGCTCTACTTCCAGCTTTGCAGTCATAACATAACGGTTGCACATTCCTGTTCCTTCTCATAATGCAGTTCTATAGGTCTCCATGCATGGCTCGATTTTCTTTTGTTCAGCCCATGGGATGAAGCCCGCCAGCACAGGCCACCCCCATCATTCACATAGTACTGAGTGACCAGACTCTTACCTGAGCTTGCACAGCCAGGTGAAAGGCTCCTCGTTTAAATGGCAGGAGAGAGCCGCTGTGATTTCTGGTACCCTCCGGGAATACCCACACACGTACCTGGAAGGAGATGGAAAGGTAGAAGCCATTATATGGAATGCTGACAAATGCATAAACCTTTCTGTTCTCCGGGCTTTCCTCTCAATATCAAACTAAATATACACTTTAATTGCCAAAAGTATTGGGACACCTGCCTTTACACATGACGTTCAATGGCATCCCAGTCTTAGTCCGTAGTGTTCATTATTCAGTTGGCCCACCCTTTGCAGCTATAACAGCTTCAACTCCTCTGGGAAGCCTGTCCACAGGGTTTAGGCGTGTGTCTATAGGAATGTTTGACCATTCTTCCAGAAGCGCATTTGTGAGGTCATGCACCAATGTTGGAGGAGAAGGCCTGACGCGCAGTCTCCGCTCTAATTCATCCCAAAAGGTGTTCTATCGGGTTAAGGTCAGGACTCTGCGCAGGTCAGTCAAGTTCCTCCTCCCCAACCTCCCTCATCCATGGACCTTGCTTTATACACTGGTGCACAGTCGTGTTGGAACAGGAAGGGGCTATCCCCAAACTGTTCCCACAATTTTGGGAGCATAAAATTGTCCAAAATGTCTTGCTATGCTGACACCTTAAAGAGTTCCCTTCTCTGGAACTAAGGGGCCAAGCCCAACCCCAGAAAAACAACCCCACACCATAATCCCCCTCCACCAAATGATTTGGACCAGTGCACAAAACAAGGTCCATAAAGACATGGATGACAGAGTTTGGGGTGGAGGAACTTGACTGGCCTGCACAGAGTCCTGACCCCAATCTGATAGAACACCTTTGGGATGAATTAGAGCGGAGACTGCGAGCCAGGCCTTCTCGTTTGACCTCACAAATGCGCTTCTGGAAGAATTTTCAAACATACCCATAGACACACTCCTAAACCTTGTGGACGGCCTTCCCAGAAGAGTTGAAGCTGTTATAGCTGCAAAGGGTGGGCCAATTCCATATCGAACCCTACGGACCAAGACTGGGATGCCATTAAAGTTCATGTGCGTGTAAAGGCAGGCGTCCCAATACTTTTGGTAATATAGTGCATGTCCAAAGCCCCTCCCATCGATCCCAAACTATCTCTGCTGATTAATCACTCAAACTGAAATCCCAGAGGTCTATCGCTGTTAATTCTAAAGTGAACCTGTCACACGAAAAACATACCCTATTAACATCATTGACAGAAATAGAAAAGTGACAGCAGAAAAAAGACCGAGTTGTCCATTGAGTCTGTCCGTTTTTTGTTTTTTTTTGCTTTTTGTTTTTCGTTAACTTTTTCATTAACAGTATAGATTTGTCCCAAGCATGTTTGAAGCCATTTACTATTGACTGGCTCACTACTTCTGCTGGTAGTTTATTCCAAACAACTACCCTTTCAGGAAAATAATACTTTCGAAGATTAGTTTTCAACTTTCCTCCAGTTAGTTTGAGGTCATGTCCCCGTGTTCTTGATTTTGGTTATTGAAAATTCTGCCCTCTTAAACCCTAATCACCCCCTTGATGTATTTAAAGATTTCAATCATGTCTCCCGTTTCTCTTTTTTCCCCATCAGACTGTATTAATTAAGTTTCTGAAGTTGCTCTTGATAGGTTTTATCCCTCAAACCTTTCACCATACTCTGGACTTGTTCTTTTTTTGTAAGCTAGGTCTTCAGAACTGGACACAGTATTTTAAATAAGGTCTCACTAATGCCTAGAACACACGGTCACACTGTATTTGCGCAGCGGTCTTTCGAATGTAATTTATTTGGAAAAAATACACTTCAATGAATAAAAAAATAAAAAAAAAGGACAAAAAAGTTAGCCTATTTTTTTGTATAATGTGAAATGTTACGCCGCAGAAATAGAATACCCAACATGTCATGCTTTTAAAACTGCACACACTCGTGGAATGGGGACAAACTACGATACTTAAAAATCTCCATAGGCGACGCTTTAAAATGTTTTTAAAGATGAAGTTTAGAGTTACAGAGGGGGTCTAGTGCTAGAATTATTGCTCTCACGCTAACGATCGCAGCGATACTTCACATGTGTGTTTTGAACACTGTTTACATTTCTGGGCGCGACTTACGTATGCGTTCGCTTTGACGTTTTTTTTTTTTAGCTATTTTTTATTTTACACTGTCCCTTAATTTATTTATTTTTTATCACCTTTATAAGCTGTTTGTGACCGTAATAGGTACTCTTTATGGAGGGGTCTATAAAGACCCCAAACCCCTCCTCTGCACTTGAAAGTATTCATAATGCCAAGATCGGCCTTTTTAATACTTTTGATTTTTGAAAACTGGTGCCGTTGGCTCCAGCATAGGCTCAAGGTTACTACACTCAAGACCCTATCCTGGCTTTGTTCGGGTCACCGGTCAGCCGGCGGATGTGCCGGCTCGTTGCTCGGGTCTCCCGTTGGGACGGGAGAGACTGGGCAAGTGGCAGAAGACGCCGGGAGGGGGGGGGGGGGGCGATATCCTAAACCGCTTCTTGTAATAACAGCCAAGCGGCTGCTTAGCTGCATCGGTTATTACTAGAGAGCCGACCATCGGCTCAAAATAAACGGTACCAGGGTGATGCCGGCAGTCGCAGGCATCACTCCGGTACAACAACTTGAAGCCAATGACGTACAGGTACGTGATTTGGCGACAAGTTGTTAATCAGTACAGTATTCATCCGAAAAAAAATCGTAAGACCAAGACCACGCATGAAACGAAAGAATACATTACAATACAACACTTCCAAAGTTGTATTCTGTTGTACGAGAATTTTCGTAACTTTAGTAACCCCTTTATTTTCGATAGAAGACTAGCATGCAAAAAAAAAAAATGGATGATTATTCGTCCGATATTGTCCTTGTGTGTACAAGCCTTAAATATCTATATAGGGGAATCCGGACCAATTTTCTCTGGCTGGTGACCCCTCTAGTGATGTATTATTCTACAATTCTATTCACTTTCCCCACCGCCTGGTCACACTGTTTTCTCATTTTGCAATCATCTGAAATAAATACCTCCAAATCTTTTTCCTCTGTAGTGCTGGCTAACACTGTACCTCCAATGGTGTTGTTTTTCCCTAGGTGCATTATTTTACATTCAGAAACATTGAACTGCAGTCTCCACTGCTTTGACCAATCTTTTAGCAATGCCAAATCATGTTCCGTGTTACAGACACTTCCAGAGATATCAATCCTATTATACACCTTTGTGTCATCAGCAAAAAGACATACGGTACCTTGCCCAACAAACCTTTAGTTATATCACTTACATAGAGATTAAATAGAACAGGACCTAGTGCAGAGCCTTGTGGTACCCTGCTAGTGACTGGTCTCTCTTCTGAGTGAGCCCCATTTACAACCATACTCTGGTATCTATCCTTTAGCCAACTGCATATCCACTGAACCACCCAAAAGGTTAAGTCCTAGCTTGTAAAACTTTTGTATTCGATCAAAATGTGCATCCATACCAAATGCCTTTCTGAAATCAAGATAGGCTATGTCCACAGCACCACCCTGGTCCAAAACATTGGTAATAGTCAAAAGATTTAATCAGATTAGTCCGACATGATCTGCCCTCAGTAAAGCCATGCTGCTTTGGGTCCAGCAAGTTGTGTATTTTTAAGTGATCAATGATTCTTTTCAGGAGCGATTCCATTAAATTGACTACAACGGATTTTCAACTCACTGGCCTGTCATTGCCGGCTTTTACTTTGCTGCCCTTCTTGTGGATTAGACAATATTAGCTGTCCAGCGGTCATGGGGAACTTCTCCTGTTAGAAGAGATTGATTAAAAAGATCTGTTAATGGTCCAAAAACGACATCTCAAAGTTCTCTTAGAACTCTGGGATGAATACCATCTGGACCCATTGCTTTATTAAGCTTTAACCAAGCTAGTTCCACTGCTACCTCTGTCTCCACAAATCCTAAAAATGAACCGTCAAACCTTATATTGCCCTTTATTCCCCATTATCTCACCTTTTAAATAACCTTTCCTTTCTCCCGGGATTGGATTCGGAGGCCTTCTGATGGAGGCTAAATAAGGGTCTCTATAGGATTGGTCACTTTCTGACCCCTAGGGGCCCCTTTACTTTGCTACACTGCCGATCCAAACTGAAAATGCTTCCCTCAGAAACCTTCTGATTCTACCAAATTTCCCACTTCTTCCAATCTTTGGGACCAGGGGTTGTTGTGTATCCCAAGGTAACTCCTTATGAGAAATGGTGCACGCAGGTCGGGGGTCAGAAAGGGGGGGGGGGGAGATCTCTAATTTACAGGCTGCTGCTCGACACCACTGACAAATTACCTTATATGTGGATGAAGAAAAGATGATCTGCACTCCGGTCGTTGCTCTTAAAAAATTGACGTATTTATTGACAAGCCACAGTAGACAAACGCAAATAGGAAAGGTTGACGTGTTTCAGCCTATAAGGCCTTAGTCAAAACCACATTACAGACATGAAACTTGTGAAATAAATAGTAGCTCTGAGGATCACTGGCTCCACCCATTAATCGTCTAAATTGACTGCAGGCAATTATCCAAAAGGGGAATCGGCTGCAATGCATATTGGGTGATCCATGTGTATGCCACTATTTTTCACACACCCTATAGTGATAATATGTACATGTATGCACGCAGCCATGCATGCACACATACATATAATTAAAACACACCATGAAATTCAAAAAACATTAAGTACAAAGATAAAAATAATAAACCACGTGTGTAAAAAAAGGAGTAAACTATAACAAGTGAATTTGTCAATTACTGAAGCAGCGCTTAGTGGTCATAATAAATATGACAACTCTATCATATAGAAGTCCATAAGAGTGAATAAAGAAATCAATAAATAAACTCTATATAAATATAAAGCAGCTCTCTAGAGTTCTGGTGGCAAGTATAATGATGTCCTAACTGCTAAAGGGGTGGTCTGTGAAGCCTGATAAGCTTCTTATCTCGCTGCAGCTTCCACTGTATTCACAGCCCCACAATCCTCCTTCCTTATAAGCGTTGCCCCTTAGGGCTTCCTACTCACCAGATGGCTGAAAAAAACAGGCGCTGTGAATCAATCATCCGATCGACCTCCTCCTTTCTATCACTCTCGACCCTCCAACGCTTCTCCTTACAGCTGGCCAGGTAGATCTCCCGCTACTCACACTGGTTCAAAACGCTGGGTAGTCCCCCTGGTTTCCTCAGAGTAATAAGTAAAGGCAGGAGATAGTGTAGTCCCGTTTTTCACCATTTATTCATAACTTATTATATCATAAAAAAAATCCATTTGCATTATAACGTGACTGACACACATACACCCTCCTGTGCATGGATGCCTGGAACAGCACGCCAACACTTATACTGACCAGCTGTATAATGCAAATGGATTTTTTTATGATATAATAAGTTATGAATAAATGGTGAAAAACGGGACTACACTATCTCCTGCCTTTACTTATTACTCTGAGGAAACCAGGGGGACTACCCAGCGTTTTGAACCAGTGTGAGTAGCGGGAGATCTACCTGCCCAGCTGTAAGGAGAAGCGTTGGAGGGTCGAGAGTGATAGAAAGGAGGAGGTCGATCGGATGATTGATTTACAGCGCCTGTTTTTTTTCAGCCATCTGGTGAGTAGGAAGCCCTAAGGGGCAACGCTTATAAGGAAGGAGGATTGTGGGGCTGTGAATACAGTGGAAGCTGCAGCGAGATAAGAAGCTTATCAGGCTTCACAGACCACCCCTTTAGCAGTTAGGACATCATTATACTTGCCACCAGAACTCTAGAGAGCTGCTTTATATTTATATAGAGTTTATTTATTGATTTCTTTATTCACTCTTATGGACTTCTATATGATAGAGTTGTCATATTTATTATGACCACTAAGCGCTGCTTCAGTAATTGACAAGTTCACTTGTTATAGTTTACTATTTTTTGTTTGTGGATGTGTGTGCACTGCGCACTTTATAAAGCGGCTGCTGACCTTTCAATATAAATGTCATATGGTAACATTTGAACATTTGGTGATATCTGCTAAAGATAATTCATGAAGACCATAGCGCTGAGATAGTGGCAGAAGGCCTTGAACTTCACTATTGTTTGTATGTAAAAAAAAGACATCAGGAGGAGGATAATTGCCTGCAGTCAATTTAGACGACCGGAGTGCGGATCATCTTTTCTTCATTCCCTTCTACTCAGCCAGCGACTGTGGACCGAGCACCTGGGAGCTCTGCTTTCTATGTGATGTATGGATAGTAGCACTGACTTTGTTTATATTCTGGACCTTATATGTGGGCCTTGGACTTGGCCTCAGACTATTCGCACACCTGATTCCATTTAACTTACAAGGGTATTTTGAATATTCCTCTGGTGGAAGCGAATGTGAAAGTTATGACCAGATGGTATATGATCTCTTCTCATCTTTTGAGGCTCTTTCTGACTTCCTCGCCTTTATGTTTCCTTAGCTGTCATTCTTATGGTACCATGTATCAAATTTGGTGGGGATGCCCTACACCAGTGATGGCGAACCTTGGCACCCCAGATGTTTTGGAACTACATTTCCCATGTTGCTTATGCACTCTGCAGTGTAGTTGAGCATTATGGGAAATGTAGTTCCAAAACATCTGGGGTGACAAGGTTTGCCATCACTGCCCTACGCTATAGGGCTTTTGGAATAGGGTCTTTTCTTTAATTAGGAAGGTTTTGGGGGCTCTGGTACTTCAACTCCCCCGTGTCGCCTTACTAAATGAACCTGTGGAGAAGCTCCCATGCTCTACACAAAAATGTATCTCCTTTATGCTATCGGCAGCTAAGCTTACTGTAGTCTGCTCATGGAAACAACCCTGTTTCAGTTTCTATGTGTCGGCGCAAGGTGTCTTAGGTTATGCTCACCGAGCATCTCTCCAGCAAAATTAATGATACTTCCAAACGATATGAACAGGTTTGGAGTCCATGGGCCAGCTATATGCAACTTGATGTTTAGAGATCTAAAGTGTTCTCAGGGTGGGTTTACCCGCTCAGTGTGACTTACGATCTTCCCTCTAGGTTTCCCCATGTCCTTTCCTCTTTTTATTCCTTCTGCTTTTTCTTCTTCCTTCCTTTACCCACCTCTGTTTTCATATTTTTATTTTTTCTTATGGGTATTATCTCACAACTTGTATTACGTGGAGTGAATGGAGTATTACCGTGTATACTCGAGTATAAGCCGAGTTTTTCAGCACTGAAAATGCCCCCTCGGCTTATACTCGAGTCACCTTCTTGCGCCTGATCTTCCGGAATTTGCAGATCCGGTACCGGCCGGCCGTAGGTCTTCTGGGCCCCAAACTTGGCACACATGTAGCACCACTCTTCCTGTACAAGTGTGCAAAGTTTGTTGTCCCGGGGACCTACGTCCGGGGAGCACCGATTTTTCAAAGCCGGGCACCCCTTTCATAGACTCCCATGTTAAACGGTCATTTCTCCTGTGACTTTGGGGACCCGGTACTGGCCGGTCCTAGGTCCCCGGGACCCTAATCTTGGCACACATGTAGCCCCATTTCTCCTCTACCAGTGTGCAAAGTTTGTTGTCTGGGGGACCTACGGCCGGGGAGCACCGATTTTTCAAACCCGGGCTCCCCTTCCATAGACTCCCATGTTAAACGTCAGTCGAGGCTTGGGCACAGTGAGGCATGGGCACAGTGAGGCATGGGCACAGTGAGGCATGGGCACAGTGAGGCAAAGTGAGGCATGCAGATGGACACCCTAGGCTTATACTCGAGTCAATACGTTTTCCCATTTTTTTGTGGTAAAATTAGGTGCCTCGGCTTATATTCGGGTCGGTTTATACTCGAGTATATACGGTACTCTGCAGTTCTTTTGCAATTTTAATTGCTTTTACAAACCACCTGGTAGATATGTCCTTTATGCTAGATTGTTATGATGTTTTAGGCAAGGCTGGCCACTGTTAATTTGGTATTTGGCTATTCTTCGGTTCTCCATTGTTCTATTATGTCTACTATGCCTCTTTTTTTTTTCTTTTTTTTTTTTACCATGTCTGGCCTGTGCTCTGGCCTTGCTTTTACATGCATCTTTGTACTCTACATTTTCTAATAATAGAACAGATTGAAAGAAAAACGAGCTGTCATTACTAGAACCAATATGATTCTCCAACTTCTTATTGTTAGTACAATTTATTTCTGAGAAGACTGAACAGAAGTAATTGCTTACCTGGTTTGCTACACCCATATGCCCCTCAACATAAGTGTTTTGCCCAGTTTTAATTTTAGTGATCCCATTGTATTTTTTTCTCGGTCAAGATGATCCCCTCACTGCACAGATGTTCGTAAACTTTTTTGTGTAGCCAAGTTAGTGCAATACCCCCACTCTACTCCTATTATCCCACAATGCAGCTGGGACATCTAGGAGAGTCAAAAGTATACAAAACACAACAGGAGTGCCAAGCCAAAAGGTAAATAGTACTAAATGTTTTAATAGTTTTTTTAAGCCAAAAAAAAAAAAAACCCTTAAGCCAACATGATTTGGGGGTCACAAGCTCCCCCTTCATCAGGGTTTAAGGATAACAAATTTACATCGACTTAAAGGGGTTGTAAAGGTTCGTTTTTTATTTTCTAAATAGGTTCCTTTAAGCTAGTGCATTGTTGGTTCACTTACCTTTTCCTTTGATTTACCTTCTAAATGTTTTTTTTCTTTGTCTGAATTTCTCACTTCCTGTTTCTCCTCACTAAACTTCACACCATCATCCGAGTGGTGTGAAGTCAGCCAGAACAGCTTACTGAGGAGGAACAGGAAGTGAGAAATTCAGACAAAGAAAACAAAGAAAAAAAAAAAACATTTAGAAGGTAAATAGAAGGAAAAGGTAAGTGAACCAACAATGCACTAGCTTAAAGGAACCTATTTAGAAAATAAAAAACAAACCTTTACAACCCCTTTAAGGAACCCCTTTAGAAAACAAAACATATACCAAATGTTTAAAACAGCCAGTATTGAGGACAGTATACCAAGGCCTCTTAGTTTACGACCATGAACACTTGTTCAATCTTCAAGTCCTGATGAAGGAGGCGCTTGTGACCCCTCAAACGTGTTGGCTGTATGTTTGCTAGAGAATTATTAAAACATTTTGGACTTTTTGCTTTTAGCTTGGTGCTCCTGTTGTATTCTCCTGCTTTGGGATGCTTTCTTGTTACCCATTGGAGAGGATCCCTGTTTTATTGGGGCAGCCAAGCCAGTGAGCTCACTGAATTCCTTTTTTTCTTCACTTCTAACAAATGAGCACTTGAGGTCCCAGAGCCACTAGGATAATCTTTTCTCTAGGCACCAAGATAGGTCTAGGGAGGCTCCTGCTGTGCGCTGTGGGGTAGTGGCAAAGGCTTCCGTTGTTCAGTACGGTAATCTATGAGGGACACTGGAATATTCACATATACCCATAGATACCTACACCCAGCTTCTGACATTCCTTTATCAAATACAAACATGTCTACCAGCCAAATTAGGACATCTCTCTGCGTGCAGAATGGAGACTTCACAAACCTGGGCAGACCTGCCAAGTCAAGGCAGACCACAAATAATATAAACCAAAAAATAACACTTTGGTTAAATCAGCCAATCAGAATCTTACCATTTGACAAGTCTTAAATGCTGATAATATGAAAGGCCACTACCAGATGTAAAGTGAAACAAGTTATATTTAAGCATTATATATCTATAAATAACATAACCTATATATGTGGCAGTTTCTTGCTTTCTGTGACTTGGCCAGGGCCAAACGGTGCCTCCTGTGTTCTAGCACGTGCTGCTTGTGTCCAAAGACTATGATGGATAATCCTCATATGAATGGTTCTACAACCTGTAACTGCTTCAGCTTGATGGGCGCTGTTAGCCATTACAGGTCCTAGAGAGTGGGAAACACTGATCCTGGAGGGCAAAAGGGGACTTTAGGAGGGAGACTGGAGTATAATTTCAGTTCCACTTGAACTAACTTGATTTAGGATTGCTGGTATAAAGCCATGGGATTGGCCAATTAAAACCTTAGTTTTTCCTTCCCTACTCTTCCCATTATCACAATGACCCCCATTCCCTCCAATAAAATAAATTCTTACGTCCTCCTTGAGCATGGTCTCCGCTGCTTCCGTCATCACGCTGATGGCATCGTCTGTCTTTTTACGGTTGATGAAAATTACTCCAGCCAACCAGCATGCCAGACCAGCGGTGCCAGCATACATGAGCTCACGTTTGGCGATGGGCACACAGCGACCTGGCAAGATCTCCATCATACCTAGGGAAAAGCCGAACAAACGCTTATTAGATGTGTGTAGACTAATCAATATAGAATTAGCCAGTCAATGTAACTAGGAGCCAACAGAAGTTTCTAAAGGGAAATTTCCCCATCAAAATTTTGTATTTTCCTGTTTTTTCAAACCCGCCTCTTGTTTTTTACAGAAAAAAGCGTGGAATATGTTCTTTACAAGTAATATACACTATATTGTCAGAAGTATTGTGACGCATGCCTTTACACACACATGAACTTTGATGGCATCCCAGTTAGTCAGTAGGGTTCAATATTTAGGGAAGGCTGTCCACAAGGTTTAGGAGCACTGCAACGATCTGGAACAGTGCACAAAGCAAAGTCCATAAAGACATGGATGAGCGAGTTTGGGGTGGAGGAACTTGACTGGCCTGCATAGAGTTCTGACCTCAACCCGAAAGAACACCTTTGGGATGAATTAGAGCGGAGACTGCTAGCCGGGCCTTTTCATCCAACATCAGTGCCTGACCTCACAAATGCGCTTCTGTAAGAATGGTCAAACATTCCCATAGACACACTCCTAAACTTTGTGGACGGCCTTCCCAGAAGAGTTGAAGCTGTTATAGCTGCAAAGGATGGGCCAACTCAATATTGAACCCTACAGACTAACACTGGGATGCCTTTAAAGTTCATGTGCGTGTAAAGGCAGGTGTCCCAATACTTTTGACAATACAGTGCATCTATGACATAGTATTCAAACTTTATAACATGAAGCCCTTAATGAAAGATTTGAGACTTTATGCAAAGTCTTAAAATATTGCAAATTCTCTCAGCTGAAGACAAGCAAATCCTGGTAACACTGTGCATAGAGACATATGCATTTCTGACACTAGGGGGCACTGCAGGGGAAAGATATCAGTTTAGTTTGCTTGTGACTACATCTTGTACCTCCTACAGTTGGGTGATTGATGGGATACAGTAGATGATAATTAAGGCCTGAGAGGACAGAAACGGACAGGTAAGAGGGTAAATGTGTCTGACAAAATTTGTTTATCATGTTTAACCTTTAAAGGATTCCAATTAATGCTCTCTACCATCAGAGCATAATGTTTAACTATAGTCTGTTTAGTAAATAGTTTTTTTCTTTTCCTCCTCTCAGTAAAATGGTGAGACCAACATCTAGAGTTTGTTAACATTTCCACAGTGCAATTTCTGCTGAGAGCAAAGCTGCAATTTGCAAATGTTATGAGAAGAAATATTCTTTTCCAAATGCTACAAGGAAGGAAGTGTTTGTTACAAACCACGGCCTCCGAAAAATACACAATACCCTAATTTATAGATAAAATGACCTGAAAATCAGGAGAACATTGATCAAGCAATTTATGCTTTTGGATCAGCATTGTCTATAGCTAAAAATGTACGGTATATTGGCAGGAAGCTTTTACATTATTATGGGGAAAGGGGGGTTACCTGTTGTCATGTATAGGTGAAATGTTTTCAACATATACACTCCGTGTTATTCCATTTATAATAAACTGTACTTTTATTTCAAGTATAATACTTTTATATACACTGCATTTCACCGTCCCAGTGTAACAAAATAATTTTCAATTTGTAAAACTACTCCACACTTTTTTTTTTTATTTCGAATTTTTCCAAAAAAGTTCAATTTTTCTGGAAAAAAAAACACCTAATTTTTCCCATGGCTTCAAGGCGTAACAGAAGACTAGGAGACCTAAAACGTTAAACGTGGAATGTCATTTTTCACTAAATTGGATTTCAGTAAAAATGCTTGACTTTTGGCGTGGTGGTCCTCCTCTGCATTTCTACTTGACCATGGTACCACCATAAGCTGCGCACCCATTCTAAAGGTGGAAGAGATGGAAGAGGTAGAGGTGAGGGAGGGTTTGTTGTATGTATGGAAGACTAGAAGACCTGTCCCAATTGCTCTTTTCCCCTTCTTTCTGCATTAATATAAGCTTGCTTGGTTGGCAAAGCTGCACTTAAGAGTTTATGGATTGATCTGCTGCACTCTAAAGATTAGCTACCCTAGAAGGTGGTTGAATTGCTCCTTACGTAAAACCGCCTCCTAATGTCCATTATCAGCCTTAGTGTCTAGCATGTGTATAAGATGCAGAAAGGGATCAGACATTAGGGATGAAAAGAAACCAAGATTGGCTTTCAGCTTGTAAAGCAGATTTTACTGCTTGACTTATCTTATCGTATTTGCTTTATTGTTAAAGACATGGAAAAAATGGAAAGGTTTTAAAACCTCAGAGCTGCATTTCTCCAGTTATTGTTCTTAGAATTAAACTCCAGGACTTACTGCAGCAACAAACTCTCATCAGATGGTCTGGGAAGAATAGACTGTTCACTTTGCAAGGGCAGTTATTGCTCCAGAGCTTAGTAAATGAGGTGAAGCTAAAAAAGGAGCATGCATGCTCCGAACACGCGCCATGCCTCGACGTCACTCACACACGACCAAGATGTCACTGGAGTGTCAGCGTGCAGCTGCCCACTCAGTCGGAGAGTGCCGGGAACCACCGGAGTGGCCGCGGCTCCTTGCAGGCTTGCCAGGACTGACCCAAAGACCCAGCAGGACACCATTACTTATATGCAGGCACCTCTGCCCATAAGAGCCTGAGTCGACATGGCCACCTCACAGCCCGAGGAAGGAGTACACGTGCTCTGAACGCAGGCCATGACGTCACTTCCGGTTCCACGTCCAAGCTCTCACTGTAATGTCAGTGTGCAACTGCCTACCCAGCCGGGGAGCGTTGGGAACCATCAGTGCGACTGCGGCTCCTTGCTGGCTTGCCAGAGACTGACTTAAGGATACAGCAGGACTGACCAAAAGACCCAGCGGGACACCATTACCTGCAGTGCCTTGAAAAAGTATTCCTACCCCTTAAAATTTTCCACATTTTGTCATGTTACAACCAAAAACGTAAATGTATTTTATTGGGATTTTATGTGATAGACCAACACAAAGTGGCACATAAGTGTGAAGTGGAAGGAAAATGATAAATGGTTTTCAAACGTTTTTACAAATAAATATGTGAAAAGTGTGGGGTGCATTTATATTCAGCCCCCCTGAGTCAATACTTTGTAGAACCACCTTTCACTCCAATTACAGTTGCAAGACTTTTTGGGGATGTCTCTACCAGCTTTGCACTAGAGAGTGACATTTTTGCCCATTCTTCTTTACAAAATCACTCAAGCTCTGCCAGATTGGATGGAGAGTGTCTGTGAACAGCAAATTTTCAAGCCTTGCCACAGATTTCCAATTGGATTTAGGTCTGGACTTTGGCTGGGCCATTCTAAACACATAAATTTGCTTTGATCTAAACCAGGGGTGTCCAAACTTTTTTTAAAGAGGGCCAGATTTGATAAATTGAACATGCGTGAGGGCCGACCATTTTGCCTGACATTCTTTGAACCATTAAAATTCGGTCTAAGTGTGTTCGTTCGAGCACTAATACACGGCCCAATTCTCTTGCCTTTGTGGCTGTGTGTGAAAGAACTGAGAAGCAAAATAAGGGTCAGTGTCCATCTGCAGACCTCCAACTGCCAGGAATGCAGCACCCACCATTGCCAGGAATGCAGCACCCACCATTGCCAGGAATAAAGCACCCACCATTGCCAGGAATAAAGCACCCACCATTGCCAGGAATGCAGCACCCATTTTGCCTGACATACTTTGAACCATTAAAATTCGGTCTAAGTGTGTTCGTTCGAGCACTAATACACGGCCCAATTCTTCTGCCTTTGTGGCTGTGTGTGAGTAAAGAGATGAGCTCAGGCGTATTTGGATATACCGTATTTATTGGCGTATAACACGCACCTTCACTTTAAGAGGGAAGTTTCAGGAAAAAAAAAACGTAAACTTTTAAATAAAAGAACTGAGAAGCAAAATAAGGGTCAGTGTCCATCTGCAGACCCCCAACTGCCAGGAATGCAGCACCCACCATTGCCAGGAATGCAGCACCCACCATTGCCAGGAATGCAGCACCCACCATTGCCATCAGTGCAGCCTTAGAGGGGACAGGGAGGGAGCAGGACGAGCACCAAACATTACCTACAGGAGAATCTCCTGTTTACACGGCGGCCTCTTTAATAGAAAGTTACGTCTCCTTTGATGGACAGAACAGTCGTCAAATGGCAGCGCCGGAGAAGGGACTTGCTATTACAGAGGCTGCCGTGTAAACAGGAAATTCTCCTCCTGTGTGCACGGCATTCGTCCCGCCTCCTCCCTGTTCCCTCCGAGGCAGCCAGCCTACATATCTTTTGTGGCCCCGGCGCTGGGAGATCGTCAGGGGCCACAACAGATATACATGTTTAGATAACCAGGCGGGCCGTTCAAAACCGGGCCGCGATTGGCCTGCGGGCCGGACTTTGGACATGCCTGATCTAAGCCATTCCATTGTAGCTCTGGCTGTATGTTTAGGGTCGTTGTCCTGCTGGAAGGTGAACCTCCGCCCCAGTCTAAAGTCTTTTCCAGACTCTTAACAGGTTTTCTTCTAAGATTGCCCTGTATATGCATTGCTCAAGATCTTTTATATGAATTGTTTACCTTTAGAATAATTGTGATGTTCTTACATATTACACTTTGTGGGCGCTGCTTTTTTACCGTTACAATACAAAAGAATACCCAATCACATGCAAGGAAAAAAATGCATTTTTGCTTGGACATGATTGGATGATAGAAGTCAGCAGAGCTTCCCCTCATTTACCAAGTTGTAGAACAACTGCATTTGCAACTTGCACAGTCTATTTGTCTTTAGTAAATCAACCCGATTGTGTGGCTTGTAACACGTCCGTAACTTTAGCAGAGGTGTAACCTATTAGGGCTGTTGAATATAATCAGCGAATCGATGCATCACGATTCAGCATCGATGCGGTGAACAGCTGAAATCAATTATCTTCATCCCACCCCCGCCCCACCCTGCCACGCACAGCCGCACCTCTCTTGGGTAAAAGTAAAAGCGTGGTAATGAAAGGGGAAAGACGACGGGCCACATGATCGCTGGGAGCCGCCTTGAGATACGGTAAAGGAGGATTTGTTTTAATAAAACACAGACAGGGAGGCACAGTATTAGGAGACGAAACAGATTGTATTCCAATATATTGCTTATTTTTGCAGCAGGAGGGGGATGGGGCGGCACTGTGCAGAGAGGGGAGGGAGGGGGGAGGAGGACGGAGGACACACGCACAGAAGAGCAGGCTGCGGCTGACAGAGGCACGTAAATAGACCACGATGTCAGGGGCTTAGCAGCCATGATCATCATGGTCTGTTCACATAGGGGAGGGGAGAAACTGGCAGGATCAGCCAGATTGTTTAGGTGTTACGGGGGTACAAATTATACAGCACTAGCACTGTGCAAAATCCTTTAAAGGATCCATATTTTTCTTTTTTGGGTAACAAACGCTTTAAGGTTTAGACATTTAATGTTAATATTATATTTTTTTTACTGTTCTAAATAAATACTGTTGTCTGTTGTGTTCACTGTTCAGACTTTACTATATGCAGGGATGTGTACTTTTTTTTAAAGCAGATGAAAATCAAAAATAGTTCAATTTCTGACTGCTCAAATTTTTGGATGAAAAAAAAAAAAAAAAAAAAAAGCATGGGCACTTGGGCAGTAAGGCTGGATTCAGACCTATGCGATTCGGATTTCTCCGCATCCAATTCGCATGACAGGAAATTGTGACCAGCTCTCTCTATGGATATGGTTCACATCTCTCTGTTGCAGCTGCGGAGCGGATTGCGCAGGAGTGCTGTGCGTCTTTGGCTCAGTTTCAGGCGTGAATTCAAGCAAAAATTTGTCCCTGAAACGGAGAACAGGGACGCACCGGGACGCCCCTGCTGCATTTACGGAGGTGTGAACCCAGCCTAATCGTGATGCATTGCAGAATCGAATCGTTGACATGATAATCGTAATCGAATCGTGAGACCAGTGAAGATGCGCACCCCTATAACCTATACTTAATCTTGGCCAGCTTAAAGTAGCACAATGGCTTAGTGGTTTTATCTTCTGCCATGCAGCACTGGGGTCCTCCATTTGAATCTCAGCCAGGACACTATCTGCAAGAAGTTTGCATGTTCTCCCTGTGGTTGCATGGGTTTCTATTGGGTACTCAGGTTTCCTCCCACACTTCAAAAAATGCTGGTAGGTTTGAGTATGTGTATATACAGTGCATCCGGAAAGTATTCACAGCGCTTCACTTTTTCCACATTTTGTTTACAAAATGGATTAAATTCATTATTTCCCTAAAAAAATTTACAAACAATACCCCATAATAACTATGTGAAAGAAGTTTAACATTTTGGCACATTCTTTAAAAAAAAATATCCCATGTACACAAGTATTCACAGCCTTTGCCATGACACTCAAAATTGAGCTCAAGTGCCTCCTGTTTCCACTGATCATCCTTGAGCTGTTTCTACAACTTGGAGTCCACCTGTGGTAAATTCAGTTGATTGGACAATATTTTGGAAAGGTACACACCTGTCTATATAAGGTCCCACAGTTATCAGTGCATGTCAGAGCACAAACCAAGCCATGAAGTCCAAGGAATGGTTTGTAGACCTCCAAGACAGGATTAAATGGAGGCACAGATCTGGGGAAGGGTACAGAAACATTTCTGCAGCAATGAAGGTTCCAATGAGCACAGTGGCCTTCATCATCCCTAAATGAAAGTTTGGAACCACCAGGACTCTTCCTAGAGCGGGCCACCCGGCCAAACTGAGCGATCAGGGGAGAAGGGCCTTAATCAGGGAGGTGACCAAGAACCCGATGGTCACTCTGGACGGAGCTCCAGCGTTTCTCTGTGGAGAGAGGAGAACTTTCTAGAGGAACAACCATCTCTGCAGCACTCCACCAATCAGGCCTGTATGGTAGAGTGGCCAGACAGAAGCCCCTCCTCAGTAAAAGAAACATGACGGCCCGCCTGGAGTTTGCCAAAAGGCACCTGAAGGACTCTCAGACCATGAGAACGAAAATTCTCTGGTCTGATGAAACACAGATTGAACTCTTTGGCCTGAATGGCAAGCGTAATGTCTGGAGGAAACCAGGCACCACTCATCACCTGGCCAATACCATCCCTACAGTGAAGCATGGAAGTAGCAGCATCATGCATTGGGGATGTTTTTCAGCGGTAGGAACTGGGAGACTAGTCAGGATTGAAGGAAAGATTAATGCAGCCATTTACAGAGACATCCTTGATGAAAATCTGCTCCAGAGCGCTTTGGACCTCAGACTGGGGTGAAGTTCATCTTCCAACAGGACAACCACCCTAAGCACACAGCCAAGATAACAAATGAGTGGCTATGGGACAACTCTGTGAATGTCCTTGAGTGGCCCAACCAGAGCTCAGACTTGAACCCGATTGAACATCTCTGGAGAGATCTGAAGATGTCTGTGCACCGACACTCCCCATCCAACCTGATGGAGCTTGAGATGTCCTGCAAAGAAGAATGGGAGAAACTGCCCAAAAACAGGTGTGCCAAGCTTGTAGCATCATACTCAGAAAGACTGGAGGCTGTAATTGGTGCCAAAGGAGCTTCACCAAAGTATTGAGCAAAGGCTGTGAATACTTATGAACATGGGATTTTTTTTTGTTTCTTTATTTTAAATAAATTTGCAAAGATTTCAAACAAACTTGTTACACGTTGTCATGGTGTATTGTTTGTAGAATTTTGAGGAAAATAATTCAATCCATTTTGGAATAAGGCTGTAACATAAAATGTGGAAGAAGTGAAGATCTGTGAATACTTTCCAGATGCACTGTATGCATGTGAGATAGGAACCTTCGACTGTAAGCTCCATGAGGGCTGGGAATGACATGGATGTACAGCATGTAAATTGTTGGTGCTATTTGAATACCTGTAAGGCCACTTTCACACCGAGGCGCTTGAAAAACTGCCAGTAAAACACTGAGCGCTTTTGAAGCGATTTTCAGGCGCTTTTGAAGCGCTTTCAATTCATTTCAATGGAGAGGGGCGTTTTTTCAGCACACTGCCCCAGTGTGAAAGCATTCATTGATTTTAATGGAAATACGTTTTCGTAAACTTTTCAGGCGCTTTTTTTAGCGTGAAAGTGCCTGAAAAGCGCCTCAGTGTGAAAGTGGTCTACTAAATCCAGGATAAGCAAATGTCTATAAACAGGAGGCATGTGTATTTTTACTTGAATTGTGGTGGATTCTTACAGACCCGTGCAGGAGCTTCCTGTAATAAAGACCGCTCCACTGCTGCTCTCTCTCTCCTTGTGCAGGTTGACTGGTCTTGTCTCCGCCCCCTCTTGTAGTTTTCTGCAGGCAGCCTGTAGTGGGTGGAGCCTGCTGGGCCCCTCCCACAGCTCTGTTCTCTGCACAAGCTTTGGACAGCACAGTGATGTCACCACTACATCATCTCGTAATATCTGGGTTTGAAAAGGCATTTGGGGCATACAGTAGATGTTTACCCTCTGTGGCTATAAGATGAGCTATTGAAATTAAGTTTTTGTGGCCGGAGTTCAGCTTCAAGTGAAGAGGCTGTTCCAATATTCTGTTTAAAATTATTTATTTTTCTGAACAAGCGCTGACAAAATTCTCTGCTATTTCAGTGATCACTATGACCTAACAGATATTAAATACCATTTTGTCATAATTTTTTTTTAGATTATCAAAAGCTTGAAATTTGTCTCGGATTTTATATTTTCCTCACAGACAGAGCCTTGGATTGCTGCAAGCAGAGTGGTGATCTCATTACCTTTCTCCCCAACTCTGCCTTGCAGGTCATTACAGCTGCTGATTGGCTGAGCTAAGTTCATTACAGCGGCTAATTGGCTGAGCTAATCTTTGTGGAGATGTAAAGACCAGTTACAGCGGAAGAATTATAATTATGGCGGTTCAGAGAAACGTCTTCCATGTGCCCAAGACCTTTTGAAAGCTGGCCATAGACTTGTAGAATTTTGTTAAAAACATTTAATTTGAAGAACGATTGTTTGATTTTCTAACAGTTAATGAGGTCAAATCGACATTTATTTTCAGTGACGAGAAAATTTATAACCATGAATGTGGTTTTCCTTCTGGAAAGTCAATGACGCTAAACACACTCTGTTCACATGACATTGTCCAGTCTCTTTCTGTGGATGGATGATGGAACTGTAGACCAAAAAGTAAAATTTTGGCCTCATCTGACCAGAGCACCTTCTTCCACATGTTTGCTGTGTCCCCCACATGGCTTCTCACAAACTGCAAACTGGACTTCGTATGGCTTTCTTCTTGCCACTCTTCCATAAAGGCCAGATTTGTGGAGAGCACGACTAATGCCGCGTACACAAGATCGGAATATCCAATGAAAAAAGTCAGACGGAATTTTTTCATCGGATATTCCGACCGTGTGTGAGCCCCATTAGACTTTTTTCCATCGGAATTTAGAAAGTGAACATGTTCTCTTTTTTTCCCTCCAACGAAATTCCGATAGTCTGTATGGAACTCTGACGGAGAAAAAAACACGCATGCTCAGAATCAAGTCGACGCATGCTCGGAAGCATTGAACTTCATTTTTATCGGCTCGGCTCGTCGTAGTGTTGCACGTCACCGCATTCTTGACGGTCGGAATTTGGTGCGACAGTGTGTATGCAAGACAGCTTGAACAGAATTCTGAGTTTATCCCGACGGAAAATCCGATCGTGTGTACAAGGCAGAATAGTTGTCCTGTGGACAGATTCTCCCACCTGAGCCGTGGATCTCTGCAGCTCCTCCAGAGTTACCATGGGCCTCTTGGTTGCTTCTCTGATTAATGCTCTCCTTGCCCGGCCTGTCAGTTTAGGTGGACGGCCATGTCTTGGTATGTTTGCAGTTGTATCATACTCTTTCCATTTTCGGATGATGGATTAAACAGTGCTCCCTGAGATGTTCAAAGCTTGGGATTTTTTTCAATAAGCTAAATCTTCTTTAAAACTTCTCCACAACTTTATCCCTGACCTGTCTCTGTGTGTTCCTTGGCCTTAATGATGCCGTTTGTTCTAAGGTTCTCTAACAAACCCCTGAGGGCTTCACAGAACAGCTGTATTTATACTGAAATTAAATTACACACAGGTGGACTCTTTTTACTAATTAGGCGACTTCTGAAGGCAATTGGTTCCACCAGATTTTATTTAGGGGGTATCAGAATAAAGGGGGCTGAATACAAATGCAGCCACACATTTCAGATCTTTAAAAAAAAAAAATTGAAACCCGTTTATCATTTTCCTTACACCTCACAATTACGTGCAACTTTGTGTTGGTCGATCACATAAAATCCCAATAGATTAAATTTACGTTTTTGGTTGTGACATGACAAAATGTGGAAAATTTCAAGGGGAATGAATACTTTTTCAAGGCACTGTAGAATTTTTACTAATGGACCTTGATAATAATACACACATTCACTGACATTGTATCCTCCAGAAAGGCATTTATTGTAGGCAACATGGACGTCAGATTATTGTCCCAGTAACCTGTACATGACAGAGCGACCTTCCAAGGTGACAGTTTATATAGCATTAGGAATTCTATGAAGTACAAATATAATTTTAGTATCTCCTGGTTTCGGACAATACAAATACTAAGATTTTCTAGGTACAAATTGATGGTTAGGCCTCATGCCTACTGCTGCTGTTAAACTCAAAAAAAAATTCTGCCTATATATATATATATATATATATATATATATATATATATATATATATATATATATATATATATATATATATATAGGGCTGCAACGGATCGGCGGTGATCCGAACGGGTCACCCTGTTCGGATCGGATCACCACTCGATCCGCGGAGCGACCCCGCGGCCTCAGCCTTAGGAAAGGCCGCGGCTTCGGCCTAGCTCCGGAGCCGCGGCCATCTTGGTACACCCGGCGGCTGCCGCCTTGTGCGCGCTGACGTCATCACCCCTCGCTGCTCGTGGATCTGAACTGGCCGGCGGGAGAGACTAAAGTAAGTGGGGAGATGCCCATTACAGTGGGGAGATTGTGGATATTACAGTGGGGAGATTGTGGATATTACAGTGGGAAGATTGTGGATATTACAGTGGGAAGATTGTGGATATTACAGTGGGAAGATTGTGGATATTACAGTGGGAAGATTGTGGTGGGGAGATTGTGGATATTACAGTGGGGGGGATGACGTGGATATTAGTAATTTTTTTCTTTTTTTTGCCGATCCGTGGCTCTGATCCGATCCATGAGTTTTTTGATCCGTTGCACCCCTAATATATATATATATGAGAGAGAGAGAGAGAGAGAGAGGATGCTGTATATACTCGAGCATAAGCCGAGGCACCTAATTTTACCACAAAAAAAAAGGGAAAAAACTTATTGACTCGAGTATAAGCCTAGGGTGTCCATGCCTCTCTGTGCCCAATCTCCCTACCTGATCTCCGGCGCTGTGTGACTAGACAGACGTTTAACATGGGAGTCTATGGAAGGGGTGCCCGGCTTTGAAAATCGGTGCTCCCCGGCCGTAGGGTCCCTGGACAACAAACTTTGCACACTTGTAGAGAAAGGGTGGGGCTACATGTGTGCCAAGTTTGGGGTCCAGGGGACCTAGGACCGCCCAGTCCCGGGTCCCCAAAATCACCAGAGAAATGACCGTTTAACATGGGAGTCTATGAAAGGGGTGCCCGGCTTTGAAAAAAAAAAAATTAAAAAAATCGGTGCTTCCCGGCCATAGGTCCCTACGGCTGGCCAGGATCAGGCGCACAAAAGGTGAAGATGGACACAGACTCGTGTATAAGCCGAGGGGGGGCATTTTCAGCACAAAAAAAATGTGCTGAAAAACTTGGCTTATACGATAACTCCCCTCTATGGTGTCCATACACACACGGACGTTTTAGCAGTTTAGTAGCAGGGGAGTTTAGAGGAGGTTTTCTGAACGCCCTAAAATCGGATTCAGGAGAGAGAATTTTGACCACAAAAAAGCTGAACACTGTTAAAACGCGCTTTAAACGCACATAAAACGTGCCTAAACGCTAGGCGTGTTTAGCACTACAGCATTTCAATGGCCAATGAAATACATAAATGCCCAAACTCTGCTAAACCCACCTAAACTGTTTTTAATAAAAAAAGCAGCCTAGGTGGGCTTACAATACGGTGGGCTTATATGATTCTTCTCCTCCAGGATAAACAGCGTTTACAAGAAACCAGTGTGCATGAAGCCCTACTGGGAATAACCAGGTAGCTTTATGGACAAAAGGCTAAGAATACAAAATCACTTAAAGTGTAACTAAACCCACAACAGTAAAATCAGTGTATACAGGTATATGCAGTAAAGCATGCTTGGGATACTCACTGTTGGAACCTAAGGGGTTAAAGAGGAAGTAAACCCTGATGGGTTTTTCTTCCTTTCTTCTTCCCTGCAAAGTAAAGGCACAATGTGCTAGTATGCATCGCATACTAGCACATTATGTGACACTTGCCTGCAAACGAAACCCACGTCGTACCCGCTGCAGGCCGCATCCATCTTCGCCCTTCTTCCTTCCGTGGTCGGGGACTCCGGCTCTGTGACTGGCCGGAGACGCAAGACGTCACTTGACAGGAGCGGTCGGTCACGGCACATGCTCCTGTAGGATGGGCGGCCGTTCCATCAGAGCGCATGCGCTGATGACATTACACAGGGAGGTTTATAACCTGTGTAAAAAGGCTATTTGATTCTGTCTTCTCTGATCCTCCCCTTCTTTCTCTGCCCCCTGATAATTTCCTGATAACACAGAGCCTAGTGTCAGGCTGCACATGCTCAGTTTGGAGTGTACTGCTAGAGAGCCATTTTTTTTCTTTTCTTGGGAGGGTGCATGTGATCATCACAGGGCCAATCAGCACTGTCCAGACAGAGGGTCGGGGGTCTTGCAGTCTAATAGGACAGTCAGAAATCTCATCCTACAAGCTTTCACCAGTGCTTGGATTAACATCACAAGACTGCTCTGACTGCTGATGAGAAAACGTATTAAAGTGGATGTAAACCCGCCGATCACCTTGTATCAACTAAAAAGGCACAATACTAAAGTGCCTATCTATATAAACCTCATGCATGTGTTAATACCTTTAAAATCTTTCTCCTTTCGGCTGTAGGAGTAAAAGTCTTGAATCGGTGGTCTCTGTGCCGGAGATCGGGGGTGGTGGAGTCGTGACGTCACATGTCTCCCCACCCACCTCTGGACTCCCCCTAGCCAGGCAGTGTCGCAAGCAGAACCTCGGCAAAGAAAAGCGCGTGCAGATCAGTCCTCACTGCGCACACGTCCCAGGCAGAGCGCGCTCACGTCCCCCATCGATGTGCGCATGTCATTTACTCGGCACCAGTCTGTACTAGGATTCCTAGCCAGTAGCTTTGACAGCTGATCATCTCACCCAGAAACATGCTCGTGTATGAAAGAAAGAAATCGGAGGTCAATCACAGCAGTGGGGGATGTGGCAACACAAATTTCTTTGTGTGTCGGTTTTCATCCGAGTAAAAAAAAAAAAAAAAAAAAAAAAGGCAAAATGATAGCTCAGAGCTGGATTAACTCTTCGTGGGAAGACTGGGCACAGATGGCTTGACATCCTCTACTGTACCAGGTAGAAGTCTTCATAAAAAAAAAAAAAGTTATTTTCGGGTTTACATCCACTTTAAGCAGTTTATATTTACTAAAATAATTGCATTTCCATGTTCTGTGTACTGTGGGAGACCGGATATAGTGAATGCCGGGTCCTGGGTTTAGTAACACTAAGTATCTAAACAAAAATTTTATTTATTGCAGCTGACCGGTCTGCAGATGTGGTGGCGGCATTAACTAAAAGAGAACCTTCAGTTAAAAATACAGCTAATCCACCTCTCTCTCTCTCTCTGAATACCGGCCGGGGGAAGACAGCATTGGACTCCTGAGCTGGTAAATGTCAGTTTCTTAAAAGGGGCCCATTCAGCAGAAACTGCGTATTTACTGTGCGTTTTTTGCATGTGCAGTGACATGCATTTCATACACTTTTTTTATGGCCATTTGCATGCATTTTTCCTAAGCTTGCATCGCTTTTGAGGTCACTTTCGTCTTCATTCTTCTTTGGGCTTTTATGTGCACTGTGTTGCGGTGCATTTTCATACATTTAAATGCATTTGTGCGCGTTTCTGAGCAATTGCATTGTGGGAAAATGGAGCTTGCTATAGTTCTTTTCACTGCAATAGTGTGAACTATGCCCATAGGATAACCTGGATTTTGAACGGTCTATGTAGTTGGAGTGCAGTCAAAAATGCATCCCACTGCATCTGGTGTGAATGGGCCCTTAAGAGAGAAGTTTGGGCTTTTTCTAATACTCACCTAGGTGGATGCTGCATCTGTGACCCCATTACACACTATTAGATTTTGTGCAGATTTTTGTCTTCAGATTTACCAAAACCATGTAGTGCAAAGGCTTGCCTGATTGCATACAAATTGAAAATCTTAAGGTTTGACCTCATATTATATGGTTTTGGTCAATTTGAAGACAAAAATCTGCACAAAATCTAATAGTGTGTATGGGGCTTAAGGCTGAGAACAGAGCAATCAAACACTGTTGATCGCTCAGTTCTCAGAGCTCCATGAGCAGAGAGCTGGTGACAGATACATTACTGTTGATCCTGCCACATATCCAGTGTCACTGTAACTTCCTGTACACTGAACTCATACCTCAAAAATCTCATCAGCCTTCCCAGCTATCTTCTCTAAACCACAAAACCCCTCCTCTCTGCAATGGAGAGATGGGGCGGGGGATTTGTAGTCCACATCAGGAGAGCAGCTTAAAGTGACAAAACCCTAGGACAGGAAGCATGTTACTGGCAGGATCACCAAGTGAAGAAACCTGAAAACAAATGCAGCCAGCACATGAGGAATGCCAAGCTGCAATATATTAATGGTATGTGCAGCTTACCTCACACGTGTGATTTCAAGGTTTGACCCTACTTCTATTTTAAAGGAATGCAGACTACTGCTGATTTCCTATACAAGACCATATAATGGCTTCTTTTGGTTTGTGAATGTGACAAGCATATAAGATGTAGAATACACGTATGTTATATATGGATGTTGTTATGCAGACAATGTGGGCTGTTATAATTATCAATTTAAATGTGACTGCTCATCACTACACCCTCCCATGCAAACCGCCATATGCTCTGATAGCTAACTAGTATCTCAGTTAAAGTGAGACTCCGGGCACAGAAACACACATTTACATACTGTATATTCCTCCATAACCATAAAGATATACAGTAGATCCAGTTTTTCTGCACCAAATGCCTTTGCAAACCTGGATAACCTCACTGTGCTGTCCATGGCCTATGCAGAGAGCAGAGCTGTGGGAGGGGCCAAGCAGGTTCCACCCATTACAGGCCACCTGCAGAACACTACAGGAGGGGGCGGAGACAAGACCAGTCACCCTGTACAAGGAGGGAGAGCAGCAGTGACCGGTCTTTATTACAGGAAGCTCACACTGGATTACTGCACAGATCCGGAGGAAATACACAAAGCACACCAAGATTCATGGAAGGATACATATGCCTCTTATATTTAGACAATATTTACTTACCCTGGAGTTTAAAGCCCAATTCCAGGCCAAAAACAGAAAACGTTTTCCATGCAGTGGGTCTGTGTCCGCACTGCACGGGTCAACTGCTCATTTTTGTCTAGGCCAGTGGTCTCCAAACTGCCGCCCAGGGGACGGATTGCTTGCTTTTATCTGGCCCTTGGGGCACCAATATAAAGGCACCATTTCTCCCACTGACACCAACAATGGGGCACTATTCTTCCCACTGACACCAACAATGAGGTACTATTCTTTCCACCGGCACCAACAATGGGGCACTATTCTTTCCACCGGCACCAACAATGGGGCACTATTCTTTCCACCGACACCAACAATGGGGCACTATTCCTTCCACCGACACCAACAATGGGGCACTATTCTTTCCACTGACACCAACAATGGGGCAATATTCCTCCCACCGATACCAATTATAGGCACTATTCCTCCCATTGTCTAGGGAAATGGAGGAAGCTTATACTCACATGATCCTCTGCTCCACCTGCAAATGGAACCCCTCCACGATCCAGCGGTGGACTGTTCCCGACTTACTCACATCCAGAATAAATCTATGGGCATGATGACGCCAGAAACAGTCCACTGCACAAGAACAGGGGGGGGGGGGCAGGAGCCACCTTGACCAGTCTTGTGCAGGGAGGATCAGAGGACTAGTTAAGTATATCTCCCTTCTCCAATCCCCTAGACCATTGGTCTCCAAACTGTGGCCGTTTGTTTGCCTATATCTGGCCCTTGGGGTACTATTCTTTCCACTAATACAAGGCACCATTTCTCCCACTGACACCAACAATGGGGCACTATTCCTCCCACTGACATTAATTATAGGAACGGTTCCTCCCACTGAACCCAACGAACGGTCAATATTATTCCCACTAACACCAAAGATGGGGGAATATCCGGTCCCTCTAAAGCCTGAACAACAGTAACCTAGGGGTCTCCAAAAAACAAGAAAAGCTGCTCCGGGTGAGTGAGTCTCTGGTTAACACACACACACACACACACACACACACACACACACACACACACACACACACACACACACACACACACACACACACACACACACACGTCAGGTGCCAGCCCAGATCGCATGCTGTGTAACGTGAAGAAATAATTCCAGACGGCTGCACTTCCAAAAATCCTTTTATTGAAGCTTCATATGACAAGTGGTTGACCGATAAAGCAGGGGACAAAGAGGTAGACGTGTTTCGCGCAAATGTTAGCGCTAAAATTTGTGCGAAACGCGTCTACTTCTTTGTCCCCTGCTCCATCTGCCAACCACTTGCCATATGAAGCTTCAATAAAAGGATTTTTGGAAGTGCAGCCGTCTGGAATTATTTCTTCACGTACGGGTCTGCAAACTTTAGAAAGTTAGGAGACCCCTGCCCTAGGCAAAAATGAGCAGTTGACCCACGCAGTGTTTTTAGCCCGGAGGTGGGCTTTAATGTTACTAAGCCACCATAGAGAGTGTAAAACAGACACATGAACCTCCTTCCTCGTAGAAGTCCCCAAAATCCAGAAAACTCAACTGTGCAAGTAGTGACTTCAGCTCAGAAGCTAAGCTCTGCCCCACCAGCTTTTATGCCTTATTACTGGTCCATAGTTGTGACCAATTGGGAGGTGCAGGAGATAGTAGGGGTTGGGCCAGAGCTTGACATTTTGCACTGAAGTCATGGATCTAGTCTCTCTTACCCAGCAGATCCAGAGAACTCTGGTGATTTGACACGACCACATACGGCTCCTTAATGTTGAAGTTCTCCCAGCCTCGGACCTCGATCTTTATCCCATAGAGATATTTAATATGCAGGAGCATGAATCGCAGCACCCTGGAACACAGAGGACAGATCCCATTACTGTATCTCATTACTTCTTTGTGAGCTTTTGTTATAGAATTATATGCAACTGTCACTGGAAACATTTTATGTATGTCTGTTATCTTGTTTGAACTTTCACAGCACCAGAGAAGATGATGGCACGATATTACCGATAATGAGGAGCTTTCAGTAAGCTTTACAAGTCTGCGGGAATAATTTCCTGACATGTCACAATATACAGTAATAGTATTCTTTTTCAGAAAAGCTCCACCTTTTATCATTAACTAATTGTCCTTGATCTACAGTCCGGTGACTTTGCCTAGGCTGAGATGATGTCAGTCTGCTGCAGGCAGGAGAAAGCATTTGCCCCAAATCACAACTTTTTTTTAATCCCACAGACACTTCAATAAAATACTAGCGTGTGTTCGGGTGTCTGTGTGTGTGTGTGTGTGTGTGTGTGTGTTCGGGGAAGAGTTGGTGCATTACAGCAGGGACATGCGGTGAGGTCAGTGGCTAGTAACAGAGCCAGATACACACAGGTTACATACACCGCAAACGTTCGTGTGAGCAATAATTTGAGCACTAGACCTCCTCTGTAACGCTAAACTGGTCGCCTATGGGGATTTTTAAGTACTGAAGTTTGGCGCCATTCCACAAGTGTGCGCAATTTTAAAGCGTGACAGGTTAGGTGTCAATTTACTCAGCGTAACATCATCTTTCATAGTATACAAAAATAAATAAAATCAGGCTACCGTATATACTCGAGTATAAGCCGACCCGAATATAAGCAGAGGCACCTAATTTTACCACAAAAACTGGGAAAGCTTATTGACTCAAGTATAAGCCTAGGGTGTGCCTCACTTTGCCTCACTGTGTCCATGCCTCACTGTGTCCATGACTAGACTGACGTTTAACATGGGAGTCTATGGAAGGGGTGCACGGCTTTGAAAAATCGGTGCTCCCCGGCCGTAAGTCCCCCGGACAAGAAACTTTGCAAACTTGTAGAGGAAGAGTGGGGCTATATGTGTGCCAAGTTTGGGGTACTAAGCCGGTCGGTAACGGCTCTCCAAAGTCTGGGAGATCAGGCGCAAAAAGGTGACTCGAGTATAAGCCGAGGGGGGCATTTTCAGCACAAAAATTTGTGCTTAAAAACTCGGCTTATACTCGAGTATATACGGTAACTTTAATATTTTTTTTTTTTAATCATGAAACAGTTTCTTTCCAAAAAACAAAACATGTTTGAAAAATTGCTGCGCAAATAGCGTAACATAAAATTTGCAACGACCACCATTTTATTCCCTAGGGTGTCTGCTAAAACTATTTATACCGGTGTATATATAATGTTTGGGGGTACAGAGTAATTTTCTAGCAAAAAAAATTATGATTTTTATATGTAGGAGAGAAGTGTCAGAATTGGCCTGGGTGGCAAGGGGTTAATTACCATAAGTAAGTAAGTGACATTTCAGCCTACCTCCAGTTCCCTCAGTCTATGTCCAGACTCTGATTTGACTTGCAAGTATGAGTGACCAATTTTTACTATTCTTTATATTTTTATAGTCTTTATTATGTTTTTACATGATCACTCATCATATCTACTTTTAAAAACATATTTAGACAATATCTCTGCATCTGCTCCTGAAGAGTAGCGCTACAGCTACGAAACGCGTCAAGCTAATAGATGCCTTCCCTGCTGTTTTTTTTTATTCAAGATACAATGATCACGGTTCACTGGAATACATCTATATATTACTTACTGTGAGAATACGTTGCAACTAGTCTGGTGTGTCATCATTATGTCATTACTGTGGCTCTAGGCCAATATGCCATCTGTGTGTCATTATGCTATTCTGTTCATTTATTACTATGTATCATGTCATGGAATAAAAGTTTTTTACTTTACTATGATGGTTACTACATGTCTATGCATTTACTATATGGCACTATAGATGGCTCCTCCACCAGACAGCATTATAGTACCATGCAATGCTATTTTCCTGGCTGCACGCTTCAATTCAAAGTCCTAAATAATTTAGTTCTTTCTTATCAACCATAAGTAAGTAATATACAAATAATTATAATATATTGTTTTTAAGGTAATTTACTAGATTTTCAAAATCTGTACTCAAGCAGGTGGCTTAACAGACAAATTACTGAAGTTTTAAAGTTAGAACTTCCAACCAGTAATTTCACAGTAAATAGATAAATAATAAATTATGTTATAACATATAGCATAATAATATATGATTTATGCTCAGGGGTCTCAAACCGGAGGCCCTCCAGCTGTAGCAAAACTAGAAGTCCCGTGAGGCATTGCAAGGCTGACAGTTACAAGCATGACTCCCACAGGCAGAGGCATGATGGGACTTGTAGTTTCGCAATAGTTTGAGACCCTTGATTTAGCTTGATTAAAAAACAGTACCTTTCAGCAGCAGAAGATTCTCATTCTCCCTCTTAACTGTGTGAGAAAAACAAGGGATTGTGGGTAAATCTTACACATAAACCCATGTTTTTTCCTTCTAGTTAAGAGGGCTGGGCTGAAAGGGAGCATTTGTCTTTTAGACACATGCCTCCTTCTATGACACTGCAGTGAGAGGCGTGCCTCCATTGCAGCATTTTTATTGGACAGCTGGGGCCAATGGTACTTTACCATTGGTCCAAGGCTCCAAGCTATCCATTGAGCTCAGTGCCTCTGACAAGAAGTGAGGAGAGTCCCTGTGAACTCCTCCCCTCAGTCTGCTGCAAACAGAGTGTGCCAGCTTGTATTTAAACTCACTGCTCTGCATGTAGCTTCCGACAGGCTTCACCCCAGGTCACCGAGCTACGACCCTTGATTGTTTTTTGTTTGTTTTTTCATGTTCATGGCTAAAAAACGCTAATAAACGCCATTGCAAAAACGTTGAAAAATTCACTGCAAAGCTACTGGCGTTTTTATAACGTTATTTTAACGTCCAGTGTGCCTGAGGCCTAAAACGCACTTATTAGATGTAAAAATGTATATACTTACTGGTCTTGTAGTTAAAGGACTACTATATATTTGATCTATAAATCTAGTATATATTTTTAAATACAAGACCAATATATATTTTTAGGTACAAGGCTAGTATATATTAGTCTTGTACTTAAAAATATATACTAGATTTATAGGTAAAATATATACTAGTCATTTAAAGTGATAATAAAGTCTTGGTTTTTTTTCGTTAAAAATAACAAACATGTTATACTTACCTGCTCTGTTGCAGTGGATTTGCACAGAGCAGGTCAGATCCTCCTCTTCTCGGGTCCCTCTTCGGCGCTCCTGGCCCCTCCCTCCTGTTGAGTGCCCCCACAGCAAGCAGTTTGCTATGGGGGCACCCGAGCCGAGTCACAGCTCCCTGTGTCCATTCAGACATGGAGCAGATACTCGGCCCCACACCTCTCTCTCCTCATTGGCTAACTGACTTTGATTGACAGCAGCAGGAGTCAATGGCGCCGTGTCTCAGCCAATCAGGAGGGAGAGTTCCGGACGAATCTCTCGTACAACAATCACTGGATTGATATGGGACTGCTGCACACAGAAGTTTTTTTGTCTTATTGCATAAAATGCATTGAGATAGAAAACCTTCTGTCTTTACAACCTCTTTAACGCGGTATTAAACCAAAAAGCAAACATTTTTTATATAGCAGCTTACCATTTCTTAGACGTTGAGGCTGCATTAATTTTTTTTCACCTGGTGATCTGACCAGTAAGTCCCTTGTTTTTCAACAGAACAAGCTCTCCAGCAGACACAGCAGTTAGGAGTGTTGAGACAAAACATTTAACCCTTTCCATACAGGGCTTTTTATGCAACTTTTTATCTTGCACGGTATTTGCGCAATAATTTTTCAAACGCCTTTTTTTGGGGAAAAAAAAATGGTTTCATGAATTAAAAAACAACAAAACAGTAAAGTTAGCCCAATTTTTTTGTAAAATATGAAAGCTTATGTTACGCCGAGTAAATAGATACGTAACATGTCACGCTTTAAAATTGCGCACACTCATGGAATGGTGCCAAACTTCGGTACTTAAAAATCTCCATAGGCGACGCTTTGAAATTTTTTACAGGTTACCAGGTTAGAGTTACAGAGGAGGTCTGGTGCTAGAATTTTTGCTCTCGCTCTAACGCACACAGCGATACCTCACATATGTGGTTTGAAAGGCGTTTACATATGTGGGCGGGACTTGCATGTGCGTTCGCTTCTGAACGCGAGCTATTGGAGACAGGGGCGTTTTAATTTTATTTATTTTTTATCACTTTTATTCCTATTACAAGGAATATAAACATCCCTTGTAATAGGAATGTGTGTGACAGGTCCTCTTTATGGAGAGATGCGGGGTCAATAAGACCCCACTTCTCTCTTCCAGGCTGGAAAGCATGAGATTGTGAAAAAAAATTCACTGATCTCATGCTTACTAGCCGCAATGGCGGCTTTGTTTACATTTGAGAACCCGGGCGTGATGTCATCACATTGCGCCCGGGCCTCTGACGGTCATAGAGATGACTGGTGACCATCTGGTCACCAGTCATCTCTAAGCTTGTCATGTGACCACCGGCGCCAGACGATTCTTTCGCCGGGTCCCGGATGGCACGGGAGAGCCCGGAGAAGCACCAGATGGCGACGGAAGGGGGGGTGTCCCCTCCCGCCGCCTATTAGAATGATTAAGCGGCGGAACCGCCGCTATGATCATTCTTATGGTGCGCAGAATCGCCGGCTGAAGAGAAGGATATCTGAATGATGCCTCTAGCTGCAGGCATCATTCAGATATCCCCCCACAAACCCAGGACGTCATATGACGTCCACCCGGAGGGAGAGAGGGTTCCTGCCAGTGTAATTTTACAATGACCCGGTATGGAAGTGGTTAATATTTCTAGATTGTAAGCTCTAAACAAGCAGGACCCTCCGATTCCTCCTGTATTGAAACTGTAATATCTGTCCTTATGTTGTAACGCGCTGCGTAAACTGTTGGCGCTATATAAATTCTGTATAATAATTTAACACTGACCGTTTTTATTTACTGCATGTTGCATAGTTACATAGTAGGAGAGGTTGAAAAAAGAGCATAAAAATAGAAAATGAATGCAGTCACCACATCTAATGTCTGGTAAGCTGCAATATATGACATTTTTGTTTTGGGGTTTGATCACACACACACACACACACACTGATCATCATAAACCACATAAAAATCCACCCACCCCCAGCTGGTTCATCTGCTACAAAAATGAACCATATGTGGGACCATAATAGTTCCTGGATCCCAGATGTAAAGTCATCTACTTGAGAGTGTAAATCACCATCTATAGAGTATAAACCATCTGATGGGGGTATCTCAAGCCATTCTGTAATGATTTTCTACTGAAGGGAAGCTAGTGGAGTCTATACGAGTTCTACAGTAATGAAATCCACATCCAGACACAGAGTAGTAATTGGTGTCACCCTGGAACAGGGAGTAGGTTACTGCCAGGATCATCAGATGAAAATTAACTAGTTAAGGACTGAGACCATTTTTCAGACTTGGTGTTTACAAGTTAATCATATTTTTTTTGCTAGAAAACTGAAAATTGAATACTCACCTTTCTGTAATTTTCCTTTCCTGGTGCCTACCCATGGCAGCATACCAATGGTTGGTGGCTCCTCCCTCGACCAACCCACAGGACCACTTAAAGAAGAAGAGGTGTCTCTCTCTCCCCCCCCCTCAGGTATTTTTGTAACTAGTCTTCAGAACCTTTAAGGATTATAGAAGGGAGGGTGTATGCTGCCATGGGTAGGCAACAGGAAAGGAAAAATACGGAGAGGGGAGTATTCAATTTTACGTTTTCCCGGTGCCTCCATGGCAGCATACCAATGGTAAATAACTTGCTTACAGGGAGGGTACTGCAATAATACATTTAATGAGTTTACAGAACCGATAGCTCCAAAGTCCTTTTCCCAAAATCTTGGGAGGTAAGGACCGCTGGATCTAGGCTATAGTGCAACATGAAGGTGTTGAAGGATGACCAACTAGCCGCCCTACAAATTGTCTCAGGAGAGAGCCAAGCCAAAGCTGCCCAAGATGCTGCGATTCCCCGCATTGAGTGTGCATTCACCGCATTTGGGACTAGAAGACCACTAGCCCTATATGCTTTTTGGATTAGTTTTACGATCCAGCTGGCCACTGTCGTTTTGGAGGCTGCCATTCCCTTTTTTGCGCCCTTGGGAATAACGAATAAACGTTGATCCTTGCGGAACTGTTGTGTAAGTTCTAAGTAACGTCTCAGGGATCTGGCTAGATGCAATTTGTGTAGTTTTGAGGAGGTTGGATCTTCTCCGAAGGCCGGAAGAACCCATTCCTGGTTGAGATGGTAGACTGAAGGCACCTTGGGAACAAACAGGTGAATAGGTTGCAGGACTACCCTGTCCGGAAAAAGGGTGACGCAAGGTTCCTGTGCCCCTAGAGCTTGAATTTCTGACACTCTCTGCCCTGATGTGATGGCGATCAGGAAGGCCGTTTTCCAGGCACATTCATCTGTGGGCGAAAAGGGAGGACTTGCTAAGGCATTGAGAACCACTGTCAGGTCCCATTTGGGGTATAATGCTTTCCTGGGAGGACGTAGTCTTAGGACTGCTTTCAGAAAATGGTCTATGAGGGGGTTCAGAGCCCAGTGTGTGTCTGTTGGAGCCGACAAGGCTGAAACTTAAACTTTTAGTGTGCTATGACCTAAGCCTAAGTCCAGACCCGTCTGTAGTAAGAGTAGAAGGTCTTGGACTCAAGGATCTAGAGGTTTGAAATGGCTAGCCTCTGCCAGATCCGTAAACTTTCTCCATACTCTGTAGTAGCACCCCAAGTCACCCAGCCTTTTTCGCTCAACTTTCAGGCCTTCAAGTCTAGGATCTCTGGATGTGGATGGAGGAAGTCGCCTTGGGATAGTAGGTTGTTCGTGTGCGAAATAGGTAGTGGGCTGCACAGGGTCATCTTTACTAGGAGTGGAAACCATGGTTTCTTCGGCCAGTACGGGATAAAAATCGCCAGAACCGTGACTTTCTCTGATGTCAGACGCTGGAGGAATCTCAGTATCAAAAGGGATCGGAGGGAACGCATATCCCATTTGGAAGTTCCATGGTTGGACTAGGGCATCCACCCCTGCTGACATTGGAGATGGGAATCTCGTGAAAAAAGAGTGGCGTTTTAGCGTTGAGTGGGGAGGCGAAAAGATCCATCTGGGGTGTACCCCACTGTTGGCATATTCAGTTGAAAACCTGCGGGTCTAGTGACCAGTCGTTGCTTGTGAAAGACATTGAAAGGCGATCAGCTAGCTGATTCTCGGGGGCTGGGATGTAGGCAGCCCCGGAGGTCGACCAAATTCCTCCACTGCGCCAGAAAGCCCAATTGGAAATCTCGCAGATGCCACCTGGCCCACTTCACCAGTGAAATACAAGATGAAAGGGACCCTAGGAGGCTCAGACAGTCTGATGCTGGCATGGAACGACTTCCTAACGCTTGTTTCACCTTTTGTATTAATACAGGGTTCTTCTCCGGAGGAAGTGACACAGCCTTCTTCGGGGTGTCGAATAAAGCCCCTAGATATGTCATTTTTTGCGTAGGTGTCAATTGACTCTTTGAGTAGTTGACAAGCCAACCGAATTGGTTCAAGGTGTTCAGGACCAGCAGTACATGCGTTTCCAGAGTCTCTCTGTGCGGAGATAGAATCAGTATGTCGTCTAAGTAGTGCAGGATCCGTATCCCCTTCTCCCGGAGGGGGGCTAGGATGGCCACTAGAACTTTGGTAAAGGTTCTGGGAGCTGATGAAATTCCAAAAGGGAAGGACATTGGAACTGAAGGTGCAGATTGCCTATCTTGAACCGGAGAAAGTGTTGTAAATGATGATGGATGGGCATGTGAAGGTATGCATCTCGGAGATCTATAGAGACAATCCAATCCCCTGCCTGTACTGACAGAATTACTGTGTTTAAAGACTCCATTTTGAAGTGCTCTACTTGAATGTATCTGTTCAGCCTCTTCAGGTCCAATACGGGCCTCCAGCCTCCTGATTTTTTGGGGACTAAAAAGACCGGGGAATAGAAACCTGAGGTTTCTCCAAGTCTGGTACCGGTAGCACTGCCTGTTGGTGTAGAAGTATCTGAATATATTGAAAGAGAGCCTCTTTATTTTCTAACCCGGTATCTTGGTGGGTTGGAAGTAAAAGGGTGGACGGCGGCTTTTGAACCCTTCCAGCCTCTTCTGTATTCCTTACCCGGACGGCATTTCTTGGAATCCCTTGATCTTTGTTGGGTAGCTGGCCGAGGAGCAAATTTTCTTCTCATATTCCTATCCTGGGGGATAAGGCCACTCTTTCCGTGTGTGACTCTGGTGATCGCTGTATCCATTTTATTGCCGAACAGGGCCTTGCCCTCATACGGGATGTGACACAAGGACTGTTTTGAAGATGAGTCCGCCGACAATGGCTTTAGCCATAATGCCCTTCTGGCTGTGATAGAGTATAGCATGGCCCTGGAGGAACATCTTGGCTGGACGTCGATGGCTGCTTCTGCCATAAAAACTGAGGCTAGCTTCAGTTCATCCAGCGCTTTAATGATTTCATCTGCGCCTAGGCCTTTGTCTGAGGGCCGTCTCAATATTATCCAACCACACTCTGGCTGCCCTGGAAATGGAAGACAAAGCCACTGCTGGTTTGCATGCTCCCCCTGTTGCTTGATACACTTTAAGATCGGAATCAATCCAGGACGTCCCTGAATGAGACTGCGTCTTCTAAAGTCAGCGTTGTGTTTCTGGCCAATCTCATGACCGACGCGTCTACAGTCAGGATGGAATCAAAGAGCTGAGCATCAGCCTCCACCAGTGGGTATAGCTTGACAAATCGATTGTAAGCGATGGGCCTTTAATCCACCTTTCTCCACTCTTCCGTAACCACTCCTTTAATCTCGTCCATTAAAGGGAAGGTTGAAAGTTTGTTAGATGAGGGGAATATTTTTTTTGTTTTAGACAGAGGTTCAGGTTCTTCTTCCCACTGAATCGCATCCTTAACAGCGATAATAAAAGGTTCTACCAAACCCAAATCAAATGTTGACAAGCATTCTTCAGCTGCGTTCGATTCGTCTTCCGAATTGGCTTCTGAATCAGGTTGGAGGGTAGGCGTCTCTACTTCCCTTTGCTCCGCAGGCGGAACTGACTGATCCTGGGACAAGACCAATTCCCTGTTTGTCCGCCGTAGCTTCTAGGAGGCACTGGCCACATGCCAATTTTCCCGGTAAGGCCTGCTTACCACACACCCAACAGTCCTTTTTCCCTGGCTGTGAGGGCTTGCGCTGGGAATCATGTCTGCTTGAGGTATGCTGGGGCGACCTCTTACTGCTGCGGGAAGCATGGGCAGAAGATGAATGTGAATGACCAGAACTTCTGTGTCCTCCTGACCCCCTATCGTGAGAACTCCGGTGGGAGGATCTGCGGAATGAATCTCGGTGCGGGCTGTGGAAACAGACAAAAGGAATATTTCCATGTGCCCGAAGAAAAAAGGCTCTTTATATAAAAGGAACTGCCTGTTTCAGCCCTAGTGGTATGTTGAGGATCTTTTTGATGCGGCATAGCGAGATCAGAGACAGCTAGGCATAAATGAAAATTTAGAAGGATCCAATCAATATAAATATATACATATGAAAATATTAGTTAAAAATAATTATCCAGTAAAAAAAAATATTGGTTTTTTTTTCAAAATTGTCGATCTATTTTTTTGTAGCGCAAAAAATAAAAACCGCAGAGGTGATCAAATACCACCAAAGGAAAGCTCTATTTGTGGGAAAAAAAAAAAAGAACGTCAATTTTGTTTGGGAGCCACGTCGCACGACAGTCAGTTAAAGTGACGCAGTGCCGAATCGCAAAACGCGGCCTCATCTTTGGCCAGCGAAATGGTCCAGGGCTGAAATAATCAAATAATATTCATATACTTCTATTACCTTGGCCAGGCTCCATACTTTAAAGAGAGAGGGAGGTAGCGGTAGAGAAGACACCTGGAGATGTTTTCCCTCTGACAGCCTGACTCAAATGAGTTATCAGGCTGTTTAAATAAGGAAATCCCGGTCAGGGTGTAACAAGATGGCATCCGCAGGCTACTGCGCATGCGCTGTTAAGTCTCGCCATAACTCCGCCCCCCGAGATGACGAGGCTAAGCTCATCGTCGCGCGTGAATCGTACACACACACACACACACACACACACACACACACACACACACACACACACACACACATACACACAGGAGGGGGAAAATAGGATTTTTTACTCACCGTAAAATCCTTTTCTCTGAGTCCATGGACCGACAGCTTCTCTATTGACAAAGTGGGTATTATCTGTTAATTAGGAGTGACTAGGCAGAAAAACTTGTAAAAAGTGTTGCATCACGGACCCTCTGGGTATATCCCCTCAGTCTGCATCTCGCAGATCAGTTCGTCAAGAAGCAGTACAAACTTAAAAGGAGGTGTGGGTGCTGTGTCGGTCCATGGACTCACAGAAAAGGATTTTACGGTGAGTAAAAAATCCTATTTACTCTTTCGTCCATGGACCGACACAGCTTCTCTATTGACAAAGTGGGACGTCCCAAAGCAGTGGCAGAGAAAAAACGAGGGGTGGCAACAGCATAAAAATAAACTTCACCGCAAACACAAAACAGCACTCAACGGAGGAGCTGCAACTCTAAACAGCCACTTGCAAAACCTTGCGGCTGAAAGAGGCATCCGAAGACTTTGTAGAACTTTGTGAAAGTGTGAGCGGACGACCAAGTTGCCGCTTTACATAATTGGGAAACAGACGCTTGATGTTGGAAAGCCCAAGAGGCACCTATTGCCCTGGTCGAATGCGCCGTGACCGGAAAGGGGGGCGCTTGACCCTGTAACGCATAAGCCTGGATTACCATCTATCTGTCGGATCCACCTAGAGATGGTGGCCGACGAGACTGCTTGGCCCTTCTTGGGACCAGCCACCGAAACAAACAGTGAGTCTGACTTCCGGAACAGGGAAGTAGCAGATAGGTATACTCTCAAAGCTCGGACAACGTCCAAGGAATGCAACGCCGACTCCTTACGATTCGACGGATGAGGACACAGGGATGGAAGTACAATGTCTTCGTTGAGATGAAAAGCCGAAACGACCTTCGGAAGAAAGGAAGAAAAGAAGGCTGCGGCCGCAGCACCACCTTATCCTTGTGGAAAATCAAATAGGGAGCCTTGCAGGACAAGGCTGCCAGCTCAGAGACTTGTCTAACTGACGTAACAGCCACCAAAAAGACCACTTTCTGAGAAAGTGTCAACAGGGGAATATTTCTAATCTCAAAAACAGTGCCTTCTGAAGCACCGAGAGGACCAGGTTCAAGTCCCACGGAGGTAGTGGGGGATGGACCGGAGGGGCCACATGTCGAACCCCCTGCACAAATGTACTCCCGAGAGAGTGATCCGCCAGGGGGTCGCTGAAAAAAGACAGCCAGGGCAGATATCTGTCCCTTAATCGTACTTAGGGCAAGCCTTTGGGTCCACCCCATGCTGTAAAAACAGCAGGATTCTGGAAACCAAATGAGTACGCGGATGCCATTTCATTTCCTCACACATGGAGATGTAGGCCTTCCAAGTGCGGTGATAAACCTTCCTAGAGGACGGTTTTCGAGCACTTCTCATAGTAGAGATTACTGAATCTGACAGGCCCCGGTCTCTCAGTACCTGGTTCTCAACAGCCATGCCGTTAAAGCCAGTGACCGTAAAGCAGGATGGAGTATGGGACCTTGCGATAGCAGGTCCTTCCATAGTGGTAGGCGCCGTCTGCTACCAGACGTACTAGATCGGCGTACCAAGGACGCTGAGGCCAATCTGGAGAGATTAGGATCATTGGAATTCCCTCTGCCTCCACTCTGCGGAGCAGAAGAGGAAGAAGCCTTAAGGGAGGGAAGGCATAGATTAGCCGATACTGACCCCACGATGCCACCAACGCGTCCGTTGCGTCTGCCCATGGGTCTCTTGACCGGGCCACAAACCTCAATACCTTCCGATTGAGTCGGGAAGCCAGAAGATCTACGTCTGGTGTGCCCCATCTTTGGCAGAGGAGTTGGAACACCTCCGGGTGTAAGGACCATTCTCCCTGGTCCAGCATCTGGCGGCTCAGGTAGTCCGCCTGCCAGTTTTCCACACCCGGAATGTACACGGCCGACAGTGCCGGTATGCTCCTCTCTGCCCACTTCAGGATGCGAGCGACCTCCGATGCTGCAGCTGAGCTTCTTGTTCCCCCTTGATGATTGACATATGCCACTGCTGTGGCGTTGTCTGACTGGATCCTGACTGGACGCCCTTGCAGCCTCTGAGACCATTTGAAGAGGCACAGCCTGATCGCCCAGATTTCCAGGACATTGATCAGCAGGAGGGCTTCCTCTGGGGTCCAGCGACCTTGCGCAGACTGAACACCCCACCCCCCCCAACCTGTAAGGCTGGCGTCCGTCGTGATCACTATCCAGTAAACCGGAAGAAATGACTTCCAGGCCATTAGAGCCGGTGCTGTCAGCCACCATACCAGGGATCTCCTTACTAGGTGGCTCACTCGGATTTGATAATCCAGAGATGATGGACATCTGTTCCATCTGGACAGAACTTCCTTCTGTAACACACGAGTGTGGTATTGAGCATATGGGACTGCCTCGAATGAGGCTACCATGAGGCCTAGCACTCGCATGCAAAAACGGAGTGACGACCAATTCCTGGAAGTCAGCTGCCGTACTGCAGCCCGGAGGGTCTGCAATTTCTCCACAGGGAGGAATACCTTTGCCTCTGAGGAATCCAGAATCAACCCCAGGTACACTAGGCGTTGAGTGGGCACCAATACTGACTTTTGAGTGTTTCGTATCCAACCACAGTCTCGAACAGTCTGACAGGTAATGGACACGCTTACCTCTATCTCTGAGCTTGAAGGGGCCTTCAGTAGAAGGTCGTCCAAGTAGCCCATGATAGCGATACCCCACTGTCTTAGAAGTGCCAGAATCGGAGTGAGCACCTTGGTGAACGTCCTGGGTGCTGAGACAAGGCCAAACGGGAGGGCCACAAACTGGTAGTGGTTCTTCCCGATAGCAAATCGCAGAAACCTCTGGTGTCTGGAGTATATAGGGACATGCAGGTATGAGTCCTT
Organism: Rana muscosa; assembly: GCA_029206835.1. Taxonomy (NCBI): domain Eukaryota; kingdom Metazoa; phylum Chordata; class Amphibia; order Anura; family Ranidae; genus Rana; species Rana muscosa. Next base: position 16,544,897 of record CM055125.1, on the reverse strand, counting down.
GATGTCCAAGGAGGCCAGAAAGTCCCCCGGGATGGAGAGCTGTGGCTACAGATCGAACCGACTCCATCCGAAATCTTTGTACCTTCACAAAGCAATTGAGGGCTCTGAGATCCAAGATTGGACGAACCCTCTCCTTCTTCGGCACAATGAACAGATTTGGGTAAAAACCCTGACCCGTTCCTGTTCTGGAACTGGAATAACTACCTCGCGTTCCAGTAGACCCTGGACCGCCACATACAGGGCCTCCCGACGGGTCGGTAGTAGCTGGAGATTGGAGGTGACGAATCTGTCCGGTGGACAAGATAGAAATTCTATCTTGTAGCCTGAGGAGATTACTTTGCAAACCCACCTGTCGGAGACTAGAGCTGTCCACTGAGTCACGAATTTGCGAAGACGTCCCCCCACCCGAGAGCTGGGTGGGGGGCGGACCTTCATGCGGACGCAGATTTGTCCGCAGGCTTGTTGGGTCTGCGGGACCAAGGATGCTTTTGTCCTTGGGCAGGCGCCTTGTCGGCCTGGGGTCTTTTCCCTGTCGCCCTAGGGGGACGAAAAAACCACTTGCGTGCAGTAAAGGAGGGCCCTTGCCCTTGGTGTGGCCCCTTACCCTTGCTAGTTTGGGGAAGCAAAGTGCTTTTACCTCCTGTGGCATCCTTGATGATGTCATCCAGAGAAGCCCCAAAAAGCCTGTCGCCCATAAAAGGCAGATCCAACAGGGCTTTCTTGGAAGTCTGGTCCGCAGACCAGCCCTTTAGCCAGATCAGGCGGCGTATTGGTACTGCATAAACCAAAGCTTTTGACAGCAGGGGAATAGTATCCATGTCTGACTCGCAGACAAACTTAAGGCCCTGGACCAACTGGTCGGCCAAAGTTATCTCATTAGGAGGAGCATCTCCCTCCTTTAACCCCTGGAGTAGCAATTTTGCCCATTCAGTAAGTGTCTGAGACACTAGGGCCCCCGCCAATGCCGGGCGTACTGCCGAGCCTACCACTGAGTATAGGTAGCGAGCGAGTGCTTCAGCCTTCTTATCCACAGGGTCCTTGAAAACAGGAGCCCCTTCTACGGGAATAGTGGTAGCTCTATTAAGTCTGGACACCGGAGGGTCCACTATAGGGGGAGAGGTCCATTTCTTCAGAAAACTCTCCTCAAAAAGGGGTACCGTACCACAAACCTCTTTGGGGCTGTAAAGACCCTCAGTGGGCTCTCCCATTCCTTGTATAAGAGTTTATCAAAATAAGACACACAAGGGAACACCTTAGCAGTGCGGGCAGGTTTACGAAACCCAAAAAAGGGGACTGGAGTCTCTGCTGCTTCTGCAGTATTTTCCAACGTTAGCGTATCCCGCACTGCAGTAATAAGGTCAGATACCAAAGCCGTCTCGCGTACTGACCTGGACTTGGAGTCATCCTCACTGTCCGGTCACGGTCTGCAGTCTCTGATGCGTAAGAATCTGGGCCATGAGCCGTAGCTGGACCTGGTTCTGTCTCAGAAATATCCCCAGAAGATTGCAGGGGACGGGGGCGTTTACTACCCCCTGTATTCCCGTGTGCTGCTTCCACCCTGGCAGCAAACGCCTCTAGGATTGCCGACATAGCGTCCATAGAAACCTCAGGGTCACCAGCTGCTAAATCTGGTGTTTCAGGGGAGAAGACATCTGGCTCAGATGCCATGCTGACCACACGCTGACACCCACAGGGCTCCAGGCAAGATATCAGGCCACCCTACTGCGCTGCAGAGATGCTGGGTCACCCAGAGGACTCACCACCCTGGACTGGTACTTCTATGCTGCCGTGTGCTGCGCCTGTGATGCTGTCCCACTGCTGCTGTGTAAGTCTGCTTCTTTTATCAGCGCTTCTTGTGTGAATTTTTCACGCCAGTGTAAAGCACCCTAGAGGCCGGAGACTCTCGCAAAATGGCCGGCAAAACGTCTGTATGGAAGATAATGTGGGCTCTAAGAAAATGGCCGCCGAGCCGAAGATAGAGGCCAAAGCAGCCATAGACCACAAAAAGATGGCCGCCGAAAGGCAATATATACATACAGCGTGGATCATTACAAACATGGCCGCCGATCAGTCGATAGAGGCCAGTGGGTGTGGAACTACAAGAAAATGGTGCCGAAACCACAGGAAGATGGCCGCCGGGCAGTCACTAGAGGCCGAACCCGGCATGGACCACCGCAAAATGGCCGCCGACAGCATGGAAGAGGAAGCACATACAGGTAAGCAGAAATTACATCTCTGTTAGTTACAGCCAGCCCCGCTCCAGTGGAACCCCTTAGGTGACCCCCAGCACCCAGCAACCTTTAGCTAGAAGCCCAGGGAGGAGGGAAAGGCAGGGAGAGAGGGAGGAAAGGGGCCACAACCACTTACTTGGTCTCTCCAGGAATGTCCAGCCAAAATCACCCAGCCGAGGCAGGGGAGTTTACTTACCTATCCTGCATGTATTATGCTGGAAGACATTCCAAACAGATCGTCGTCCGCGCACGGAAGGTGACTGTTGGCCAGGCATGCTGTGATTGGACCCAAGGGGACGATCATATGTATGCCCTGGAGCGCGACGCTCACTGGCTAGGTTGCTGCGACTCGGCCGTAAGGTCAGCTGAAGCTGAGCGGTCCGATGCAGGCCCTGGAGCGTAGGCTCACCGGCCACCCATGGAGCGACGGGCATGTCGTGGAAAACCCAGCGCGTAGCTAGGGTCGGCACACGCTCGATGGCCGAAACTGGGGAGACTACAAGGATCGAGGATCCAGCCTGTCACCCAGTCGGCAATTGATCGAAGATCGCAGGAAACAAAAAAATATATATATATTTTTCACCCGGACCAATAGGCCCAAAGGGAGCCATGTCCTACTCCTTGCTAGACAGAAAAAAACTGATCTGCGAGATGCAGACTGAGGGGATATACCCAGAGGGTCTGCCCCCTGGGCGGTACTGTAGAAGGTGTGATGCAACACTTTTTACAAGTTTTCTGCCTAGTCACTCCTAATTAACGGATAATACCCACTTTGTCAATAGAGAAGCTGTGTCGGTCCATGGACGAAAGAGTCATGCCGCGTACACACGGCGGTGAAAACACCGCCGTGAATCACGACATGAAAAAAAATGAAAAACGAGGGAACGGCATGTTCCCCCACACACGACCGTTTTTCCCGTCATTTTTTTCTTTGTCGAGAAAAACGACTGTGTGTGGGCTCCGTGGCAGTGTTTCCCTATGGGAAAACTGCCGCGGAAAAAAATGCTGGAAAAAACGATGAGAAAAATTAGAACATGTTCTAATTTTTCTCATCGTGATTAATGCCGTTTTTCCCGTCGGAAAAAACGGCAAAAAGCCCACAGACGATCGTTTTTCTCGTCCAAAGGAAAAAATGTCATTTTTCCCGACGGGAAAAATGATCGTGTGTACGCGGCATCAGAACGCCATTTGTATGGAGGCAGTGTCAGGTTATTGGCGGCTACAGGAAGGGACCCACAGAATGAGAATGGCATGTCAACATGGTTGGGGACAGTGTCAGGTACCACAGGAGGGGTAAAGAAACCTGCCCTTAGTCCCGGTTGCTCCTGGAAATAGCCAGTCAATCAGCCACAGAGGAGAGGATATGCTCCTGTATAAAACTAGCCCAAAAAAGAGCCACAGAAAAACGGGCTCCCACACTTATATGGCGCTTTTAGCAGCCCAAGTCATGGGACTCCATACTGCAGGAGAGCATGAACCTGCAATGGTTATACCATATGACGGTGAGGCAGGGCTGATCTGTGATCCTGCAGGAATGCGGACAGAAAAAAGAATACCTGGGGGGGGGGGGGGGGGGTTGGGGACGACGACGACACCTCTTTTTAAGTTAAGTTGTCCTGTGGGTTGGTCGAAGGCGGAGCCACCAACCATTGGTATGCTGCCATGGAGGCACCAGGTTAAATTACTTAGAACCCCCAAACATATATATTATTTTTCTGACAGCCTAGAGCAGGGATCTCCAATCTACGGCCCTCCAGGTGTTGCGGAAACTCTGACATTCACAGACATGACTCGGCATGCTGGGAATTTGTAGTTCCTGAAAAACTGGAGGGCCGTAGTTTGGAGACCCTTGCCCTAGAGCATAAAATGGCGGTCGTTGCAATACTTTTTGTCACACCGTATTTGCGCAGCGGTCTTACAAGCGCACTTTTTTTTTTTTTTATTAAAAAAAATAAGACAACAGTAAGTTAGCCCAATTTTTTTATATTGTAAAAGATAATGTTACGCCGAGTAAATTGATATGCTTCAAAATTGCGCCCGCTCTTGGAATGGCGACAATCTCCATAGGCGACGTTTAAAAATGTCTACAGGTTGCTCGTTTTGAGTTACAGAGGAGGTCTAGTGCTAGAATTATGTCTCTTGCTCTAACGATTGCAGCGATACCTCACATGTGTGGTTTGAACAACATTTTCATATGCGGGTGCGACTTAAGTATGCGTTCGCTTCTGCGTGTAAGCTCTGCGGGACGGTTAGCTTGAAATTCTCTCTTTTCTCTTATTTAACTTTTTATTTTTAAGCATGACAGGACCTCTTTAAAAATATGAGATCTGCGGTCAAAAATACCTCAGATTTCACATTTATATCTAAATGCATAAAAAAAAAAAAAAAAAATACCCTGTAAGACCATTGGGCGAAAGTGAAGTTTGACATCTCTTCCGCAATCCAATGGTATGGAGCCGAGTGGGGGCCATCGTTCACTCACTGGGCTCCAGGCTGTTGAGGGGAGAGGACCCGATCATTTCCGCCGTTACCGTAATTGGCGGAGACGACAGGAGCACAGCTGGGGGGGGGGCCTCTCCCGCCCCAGATAAAAGTGATCTTGCGGCGAATCCGCCATAGAGACCACTTTTATCTGAAAGCCGGCCACCCGCTGTTGAAGAGGATAGTGACCAGTTACACTTACCGGTAACGGTGTTTCTGGGAAGTCTTCCAGGACGGCACAATGAGAGATGACTGGCTCCACCTGACAGGAAACACAATCAATTCAAAGAGGTTAAAGCACCCGCCCCTCCCCGTGCTCCTCAGTTATGATAAAGTACAGACCCACACCAGTGCACGAGAGAGAAAACACACACCCAAATAACTCTATACAAACCAATGTATCAACCAAAGCGGTGGGAAGTAGGCCTGCCGTCCTGGAAGACTTCCCAGAAACACCGTTACCGGTAAGTGTAACTGGTCACTTTCTCAAGTCGTCTTCCAGGACGGCACAATGAGAGAGAAGCAAGTAGCTTCAGGCCTACCTTAGGGTGGGACGACAGCTTGCAGGACCTCTCTACCAAAGGACAGGTCCTGAGGTGACAGCAACTCCACTCTGTAATGCCTTAGGAATGTATTCTGGCTTGACCAAGTCGCAGCTTTACAGATCTGTTCCACCGAAGCTCCGGCTCTTTCTGCCCAGGAGGTTGCCAAAGAGCGAGTAGAATGAGCTTTAACTTTCGGGGCTGTCTTACCAGCCTGGTCATAAGCTATGGAGATTGTCTGTCTGATCCATCTAGATATGGATGCTCTAGATGCCTGTTGGCCCTTTTTCTGTCCAAAAAAATTAATTCGTAAATGGCTGGATTTCCTAAATTCACCCACTCTATCCAGATAAGCTAGCAGACACTGTCTGACATCTAGACAATGAAAGGAGGCCTCTCTTTCATTTTGTGGATTTGAACAAAAGGAAGGAAGAATAATTTCTTGTGATCTATGAAACTTTGACACTACCTTAGGGAGGTACAGGGGGTCCTGCCTAAGAATAACTCTGTCCTCGAATAAACTAAAGAAAGGCTCTTTAATCGTCAGAGCCTGCATGTCGCCTATTCTTCTGGCTGTAGTAATTGCCAGAAGAAAAGCAAACTTAAATGTCAGTAATTTAACTGAAATATCTTCTAGTGGCTCAAACGGAGCCTTAGTTAATTGTTCCAAAACTAACGTAAGGTCCCAGGGCGGGACTCTAGAGATCTGCACCGGGGACAATCTATCCCTGGCCATTAGAAATCTTTTAACTAGAGGGTCCAGTGATAACTTTTTGTCCAAAAAATACGATAAGGCTGCTACCTGTACTCTTAGAGTCTTGGTAGCGAGACCTAAGTCGGCGCCATCCTGGAGAAAGTCCAGGATGACCGAGGTTTCTTGCTGGGATACCTTTCTCACTAGACACCAGTGAGAGAAGACTCCCCACACCTTCCTGTAGATACGTCTGGTGACCTCTTTTCTACTTGAGAGGAGAGTGTTAATCACTCTCTCGGAACATCCCCTCTCCCGCAGGTTCTGCCTCTCAAGCACCAGGCCGTCAGCTTGAAGAAGCTGGGATCTGGGTGAAAGACTGGTCCCTGCCGAAGAAGGTCCACCCGAACTGGTAGATGGAGGGGAGGTGCTACAGACCAGTTCTGTAGGAGCGGGAAACCAGGCTCTCTTGGGCCACCAAGGAGCAATTAGAATGAGTCTGGTCTCTGATAGACCTAGTTTTTGTAGGACTCTTGGAATGAGACTCAGAGGGGGAAAAGCATAAGCCAGGTGAAAACTCCATACCTGAGCCAGTGCATCCACCCCCCCCTGAGCCCCACTCCCGGGACAGGGAAAAGAATCTTCTTACTCTCCTGTTCTCCTTGCGGGCAAAGAGGTCTATTTCTGGCCTTCCAAAATGTTGGCACACCAGGTTGAACACCTCTGGGTTCAGCTCCCATTCCCCCTGGAGAATCCGATGACGGCTTAGATAGTCCGCCTCTATGTTGTACCTTCCCTTTATGTGTACTGCCGTAATAGAGGCAATCCGAAGCTCTGCCCAGCCCAGAATTCCTAGAGACAAGGTCAGCAGGGAGGGAGACCTGGTTCCCCCCTGATGATTTATGAAGGCCACCGTGGTCGCATTGTCGGAGAGGATCTGGACCTCCCGGTCTCGGATCCTTTCCTCGAACGCTTTTAGGGCCTCCCCGACCGCCAATAATTCCCGGAAGTTTGAGGAGGCGTGTCACTGATCCTGATTCCAGGAACCCTGGGCTCGGAGTTCGCCTAAGTGGGCCCCCCAACCCCAGGAGCTTGCGTCCGTCGTTATCCTGAGGGGGTCTGTCTGAGTCCATAGATGACCCACCTGCAACTTCTGAGGAAGAAGCCACCAGCTCAGAGAGTCCTTTACTACCTCTGGGATGGAGATTCTGTGGTCTAATGTCCCTCTTGTTCCGTCCCAGGAGGATAAGAGGAATTGTTGGAGAGGTCTGGAGTGGAGCCGAGTCCACGGGACCACAGGAATACAAGAGGTCATTAGACCCAGTACCCTCATGATGTCTCTGAAAGAGAACTCTCCTGGCTCCAACAGAGACCAGACCGCTGCCATGAGGCCCTAGGCCTTCTCCTGGGGCAAGAAGAGCCTCCTCTGTAGGGAGTCTATCAGGAAACCCAGGTAAACTTTTCTTTGGTCCGGGATCATCGAGGACTTCTCCCTGTTTATGATCCAACCTAGGGATTCCAGGGTACTCACAACCTTGGCCAGGTCTGTGAGGAGGAGATCTCAACTCTGGTTGTAGAGTAGAAAATCGTCGAGATAAGGGACTATTGATATACCCTGCAAGTGTAGGAAGGCGACCACCTCTGCTACGATTTTTGTAAACACCCTTGGGCTGGAAGCCAGTCCAAAGGGGAGGGCAGCAAACTGCCAGTGTTGAATCCCTTGAGGAGACTTGACTGAAAATCTGAGGAAGGCCTGATGTCCTGGAAAGATCGGGACATGTAGGTAGGCGTCCTTTAAGTCGATCGTTACCATGTATACCTCCTTCAGAAGTAGTCTTCTGAGGGTGTATATGCTCTCCATGCGAAATTTCTTATGACGCAGAGAGGTATTCAGGGGTCTCAGGTTTATTATCAAACGGTATTTGCCTGAGGATTTTGGGACAACGAAGATATGGGAGTAGACCCCCATTCCGCGTCGACCCGCAGGTACCGGAACTACCACTCCCTGTTCTGCTAGGTCTGAGATGTTTTGCAGAAGACCTGCCTTCTTGAGGGGGTCCCTGGGGAGAAATGTTAATAGGAACTTTGAGGGGGGGGGGTGAAGAAACTCCAGCCTGTAACCCTCTCTTATAATGTTGAGAATATGAGGGCTCTGAGTAATACTCTCCCACCTGGAAAGGAATTGGGAAAGTCTTCCCCCTACCCTCACGTCACTTAAAGTCCTTTTCATTTGATTTTTGGTTGGAAAAGAGGATACTTCCTTTCGGCTTATCCTTCCCAACGCCCCACTTCCTATTACCGGCAGGCTTCTTGCTTGAGAAGCGGTTTCTACCCTGGGGGCCTCGAAAAAAATCTTTTTTGGTCCCTTTTAGGTTTGGTGGGAAACTTCTTGCCCTTTTCAGTAGATCTTGACAGAGCTTGATCAAGCCCTGTACCAAAAAGGAGGGAGCCCTCAAATGGGAGTCCACATAAGCGGGTCCTGTAACTGCGCTACCTATCACCTGTAGAGAGTCTAGGACTCTCCTGGACTTGGACACACGGGAAACATGTCCTATTAGCTTGGCTATCCATGTATCCGCGTTCCTAGCTATACAAGCTGAAGCCAACGCGGGGCTCATTGCTGCCGCATTGGCTTCCCAGGCTCTACGCAAGGTCGTCTCAGTACGGCGATCCATAAGATCCTTGATATTACCCGCGTCCTCAAAGGAGAGGTCGGATTGCTTTGACACCTGTGCCAAAGAGGCATCCAATCTGGGAACTTTAAAGAATTTCTCCTCATCCTCCCCCTTAAAAGGACACCTATGCTTCCAAGTTTTTTATTTCAGAAGCTTCCTCTCAGGTTCCTTTCACTCTCTAAGGATCACATCTTTGAGAGTCTGATGAACCGGAATGGCTCTGGGTTGGGCCCTTACCAGGCCTCGGTACAATCTATCCTGTGCAGATACCTGCTCCGTCGGCTCCTGAATTTCTTCAGAGGCGTAGATTGCACCAAGGAGGCCTTACATGTTGTCAGCTGAGAAGATGTGTTTTCCTGACCTAGAGCCCTCTTCCTCCTCCTCAGCCTGACTATCTACCAGGCCCTCATCGGAAAGTCCCTGATCAGGGATCTCCGAGTCTTCTTCTGCCTCTGAGTCCTGAGACAGGAGGGATCTCAGGGATTCTGGGTGTCCTCTCCCTAATCTGGTTGAGGAGGAACTCTCCTGTGAGGAAGGGCCCTCCCTGCCTGTCTGGGGCTCTTCTTTAGCCTTAAGGGAGGCTTGAAAATCCTTAAGGGTGGTAAGCATCTGGGTTTGGACAGAGAGAAAGTCTCTCATAAGCTGAGATGTTTCCTTCCCCGCCAGCTTCTGGATACACTTGAAGCAGAAGGGCTTGGAATGGGTTGAAGGTAATTTCTCATTACAGTTGCCGCATCTTTTGGAGCGGGCAGGGGCTCTAGAGGAACGACTAGCAACCCCTTGGGCAGTGACGTCCTCACCTGCAATGTAAGAGTACACAGGAATGCATTTAGAAAGAACCCTGTGACAGGCAAGGGGAAAGAGTCGGGGTACCCTCCCCCATCATGACCCCTGCTGGCTGGGTTGACTCACCCCCTGTGGTCTCCTCTGTAGCCGCGGCCGGCCTCTCCTCATGTTCCATGCCGCTTAGGTGTGATGAGCAAGTCACTGCAGAGGCACTGGAGGAGTGAAAAAAGGGCGCCTCTCTTCCTGGCGTCCCTCCGCTGTTAATGCCGGTAAGCAGACGCCGGCCGTCGCCATTTTGCCGTGATGGCGTCATCCCTGAAGCTAGAGGACGAATGTCCCAGACTCCGGGAAGATGGCGCCGCAATCATACGCTCCTGCATAGAGCGGCGCCATAGAACGAACGGCCAGCGCGAGCAGGGAATTACCGGAGGGACCTGCCAGCCCCCCCTCCAGAAAGAACGCCCAGACAGGTAGGGGGGAGGAAGGAGGATAGATGGCCCCTGAAGTCCCAGGTACAGCCCAGCACCTAGGGTCCTTCAGTGCTCAGGGAGGCTCTTCTACTGCCCTCCCTGAGAAGAGAAATGGGATACCCCCCAGGACGGACAATAGAGTCCTGCTAGGCCCAGAGGCTTCCCAGGCATTCGGCTCAGCTCCCGGGGGGGGGGGGGGGACTTCCAGCCCCAGGCCTTCAGTCTGTGGGAAAAAAATAAACGGTTTCGCTGTGGGGAACACAATCAAGAACTGAGGAGCACGGGGAGGGGCGGGTGCTTTAACCTCTTTGAATTGATTGTGTTTCCTGTCAGGTGGAGCCAGTCATCTCTCATTGTGCCGTCCTGGAAGACGACTTGAGAAACCGGGGTTATGGAAGCTAGCTGCTGCCATAACAGTATTCCACCTAAAACAGCCGACGTAAAACGATGGCAGCCAGTCCGCAAGTGGTTAAAGGGTAACTCCACTTTTGTGGAAAAAAAAAAAAAATTGCAAATAAAAATATATTATAGCGCAGGGGTAGGCAACCTTTTGAGCACAGTGTGCCGAAAAATATTTTCAAAGAAATTGAGAGTGCCGATTTGATTAAAAAAAAAATGACAACTTCACACTCTCAATCACAAAAAGGATTTTTTATAAAGTAAATGCTGTAAACTACTTAAGTAGTGAGAAATTAACATCCTGTACTCTCACTCCTCAGATCAGCCCCAATTCCTGCACCTTCACACTTCAGATCACTGTCCCCCCTGCAAATCTGCCCCACCTCTAACCCCATTCTGCTCATTTTCCCCACCGCTGTACCCTCCTGCTCATCTGCTAGAACCTTTTTCCCCTTTTCTCATCTATATGTGTGATATGCAGAATGGTGAAAGGAAGCAGAGAGCAGACACATCTACCTGTCCTGGCACACTCATCCTGCTGATCCACCTCTCGCATCCAGCCCACGTGCTTGTATGTGATGTATGGGATGTATGGGATGTATGGGATGTATGGGACGTCACATACAAGCATCTGGAATGGATGTGCAATGATGAGCTCAGGTCGGGGCATTTTCTGAAAGCAGTAGGCCTGTGTGCAGGATCATAAGTTGGGCCCCCGCAGCTGTGAAAAAATGTGGCACCCTGCACCGCAGCAACAGTTGGGTGCGATTTTCATTGCGCTGAACACTGGCTGTGGCTTAAAGGGACACAGAGTGCAGAGGGGTTCCGTGGTAAGTGACGCAAAAGTTCAGGAATAATTTCAACAAAGTTTCCAGAAGCTTAACAGTAATTCCACAAACTGTCACCCGATTGGGGTTTTCTCAATCACAGCGAAATCCCTTCTTTCTGAGATTGGTAGTGGCAACCAAGCGAGTCATCTTCCTCCAGATGGTGGACGGGGCTAGCAGGACTGTGATTGGCTTTAGCAGTGGCCAATGACAGTCCTTTTCCTGGAAACAGGGATCGCCCTCCCTAGCAGAACTGCACCCAATCTCTTCCCCATCACAAAAGCTGACTATCGCAACTGTACAGAACACCCCTCAGATATGTAAATTTCCTGCTTGTGTGATTGGCTCACTTATTTTCCCAGAAGTCTGCACTAAGATACAAGTCAGACTTTATGCATCCCCTGCAACAAAAATTAAAATTTTGGGGAGATCCCCCCCAAAAAGAAAGTACATGTAAAGGGGATGCAGACCCTGCCACTTTCCTCATTAGAACCCTGCAGGTGCAGCAGCTGATTGATTATATAATCACTCCCATACCGATTCACTGTGCACGTGGACACAAACAGCCATTTCTTAAAAATAACAGAAGGTCTGAATCTGCAACAAAGTTTAATCACTTGCGGACCGCCCACTGTACATATACTGAGGCAGGGCATCCGCTCTGTACAAGATTACATACCTAGTACGTGATCTAACACTTCCGGGTCTGGGGCGTGCTCCGCCGGCGACCCACTTCTGCTGTGATCACACACAGTGGGAGCCCAGCGGTGGGTACTGCGGACCCAATGTTGGCACCCGCCGATCATATACTGTACAGAGGCAGGACGGCGATCTGCCTATGTAAACAAGGCAGATTGCTGTTCTGTCTGTAGGGAAGGCATGGATCCTGTGTTCCTGCAAACCACACAGTGAGAAAGTACACTTGGGCACACACTTAACCCTTTGATCACCCCTGATGTTAACCCCTTCCCAGCCAGTGTCATTAGTACAGTGTCAGTGCATACTTTTAGTACTGATCACTGTATTTGTGTCACTGGTCCCCAAAAAAGTATCAAAAAGTGTAAATTAGTGTCCGATTGTCAAACGCAATATCACAGTCCCACTATCAGTCACTGATCCTCGCCATTACTAGTAAAAAAATAAATAAAAATTCATAATATCTCAGTTTGTAGACGCTACAACTTTTGTGCAATATACGCTTGTTGGGATTTTTTTTACCAAAAATATGTAGCAAAATACATATTGGCCTAAACTGATGAAGAATTTTTTTTGCATATGTTTTAGAGCAGAAAGTAAAAAATTTAGGGCTGTTACTGATTACAATTTTTGTATTCGATCGATTTTTTTTTTTTAAATCAAATAAATCGACAAATTTTGATTAATTATAACGCACATACAGATCCAACTACTTTTAGCTGATCTCCTTGCAGGCTGATTCCCAGTGCAGCTACCAACCACTGGAAAAATGGATAGCAGGATACAAAAAACACACAAAAGGCAGCGCTCGATGGAAATGGCATTAAAACTTTTATAGTCTTCAAGTAGGTAACAAAATAAATATTGCACTGGAGATAAAATCAATGTAGCTACATAAACTGTAAAAATGGTGCGAGTAATACCAAACGGAAGCAAAAAGCAGTCATAAAAACATTTAACTAAGTATGATACTGGTATAAAAATGTGTACAACGATACCACTGCTGAATCCAGATGAGGAGGGGTTAACATCAGTCCGTCGGCATGTAGATGTCCCGTGAAGGGAAATATCACAACTCCCAGTGGATGGCTGTAGAATCCCAGGTTGATAGAGGGAAGTGATAGAGGGAAGTGTAACAGCCCTTGCGTGTGGCAGATAGTAAGGTCCCGCCGGCATGCAGATATGAAGGCACAGCAAAGGAGCCCCTCAGATGGACACGGCAAGCCCTGCCGGTGTCTGTGGCGTCACCAGATCTCCGACGGAACTCCCTGAAGCCGGCAGAGAGGCGAGTACCGATCAAAAGAATTTTGATCGATCAAAAAAATTAATAGATTAATCGAGAAATTAATAAATGGTTAATTTCCACAGCCCTAGAAATTTTTTTTTTTAATTTTTTCAAAATGGTCTATATTGTCAAAATGTTGTATATAAAAACGCAAAAAAAAAAACCAGTGGTGATGAAATACCACCAAACTACTTCTGGGGGGGAAAAAAAAGGATATAAAAATTGTGTTTGGGCACAGCGTCGTACGGCCGCGCAAATCTCAGTAATGCAGTGCTGTATCGCAAAAAATGGCCTGGTCATGATGGGGGGGGGGGGTAAATATTCAGGAGGACAAGTGGTTAAAATCCCTGCAATGTACATAGATCACCCAGAGGAGAATGTGATGGATGAGAACGGGTCTTCATCAAAAAAGTGGAGTTACCCTTTAAAGTCCATCACTAAAGAAAAGTAGAGATCTTCCCTTGCGGTAGGGCTGTCCCTGCACTACAAGGGTTAAATGCTGGTTTATGTCTAGGGGGGCTGAAAAAAATGAGTTTTACTCTATCCGGTGCTCCCCCCCCCCCCCCCCAATGCTCTGGCAGTGGACTGTCCCTCGGTGTTCTCATGTCCAGTGCAGGGATAAGAGATCTGCATTGGACTTAATGACAGGTTAATGAAGGTCGTTTTTTTTTTATTTATTTTTTTACGCATTTGTGCATCTTTCATTTTTGGTGAAGTATAGGCTGATTTTTATCCCAACCATATTGCTTTTTTTATTCTCTGGTTTAGATACACTTTAATTTATAACAAAACTAGAGAGTGTCCCATGAAATCAGTGACATTCCGGCATTAGAGGGGAGTAATGAAGCCGGGGGCTGATTCAAGTTAATGAGCACCTACAGAGAGGATATAAGAAAACAGCAAATCATTAGCAGACACATCAAGTCTCAGGAAAGGCTGGACGCTGCAGAAATAACAATCCATAATTTGGTGTAGGTGGGGGGGGGGGGGGGGGGAGATGAGGAAGGATACTCTGCGGGGAATTGGGGGAACGGAAACTACAAGGCAAAGGCAAGGTCAGAAGCAAGTCGTGGAAAAAACGGAAGGGCCAGAGGTTAAGCCAATTATAAAACAAGGCGTTAGATTTGCATGGACAACAAGCTACTCTACTAAAAGAAATGACATAAATAAAAAATTAAAAAAAAAAAAAGGGGGTGGAAAGGAAAAAAACAAACAAACACTGGCACATCACTAGCAGAAGCTTGTAGTAACTCGCCATTCGGAGGGCTGTAGTGGAACAAAATTATTTTTAAAACCTTTACTCAGCCTTTGCCCACTTCAAAATCCTAACCCTTTTCCCCACCCTTTTACATATTCATTACCACCACCACCGTTTATTGAATCCAAAAGACAAAATAAAATACTCACAAAACATAAAATGCAACAGGCATATCAAATCACAACTCCAGCCATAAGGTGATGTCATCGGACCATGTATACTAATTTGGTAGGCTGACAGATTTTGGGGGACATGCCCCCCTTCATCAGAGTTATGCTTTTGATACATTATAGCTCTGATAAAGGATGCATGTCCCCTGAAATGTGTTAGCCTACCAACTGGCATACATGATCAGATAACATGACCTTAATTGGTAGGCCAACACATTTCAGGGGACATGCACCCTTCATCAGAGCTATTGTCAGGAACCATGAATCAAGCGGAGACAGAAAATGCAGTAAAAATTGCACCTTTTACTATAGTGGTAAAAATGGTACAAATGGTAAACGTAGTCAAAACATAGCCAGGGTTCGGTAATCAAAGTGGATAGTCAATGCCAGTGACTCAGGAAGCCAGAGATCAGCGTACTCAGAGGCAGCAGACAGGCTCAGGAACCATAAGGGACGTCAGCCAGGCAAGTCTTTAACAGGAACACAGCAGAGAATCTATAAATATGTTGACCAAGGCAAAGGCATGGGAGCACTGAACCAGGCAGTTTAAATGGCCAGAAGGGCTTACAAGCAGGAAATGATCACTGTGGAACGAAGATTGCTGGCAATTAACTGACAGCTGAGCACCGAAAAGGGAGAGCTGAGCCCAGCCCTGACAGTACTCCCTCCTCAACGTCTGAGGATGATACCCAAGAGAGCTCCTCAGGACTCTACCCTTTCCAATGAACCAGGTACTGTATGCTTTTTACGGAACCTACGGGAGTCAATGATTGATTGCATCTCATACTTCTTATGGTTCTCAACCTGAACCGGATGAGGATGTGGTACCGGGGTGGTGAAGCGGTTGCACATCAAGGGTTTTTAATAAGGAGACATGAAATACATTTGAAATACGCATGTTAGAAGGAAGGTCTAAAGGTGTAAGCCACTGGGTTGATCTTACGGAGAATACGGAAAGGCCCAATAAACCATGGTGCCAGTTTTAGAGAGGGAACACCGAGTTTGAGGTTGCGAGATAACAGCCAGACCCTCTCCCCAACCTGGTAAGAAGGCATAGGTAGGCATCTGCGGTCAGCATGGAGTATGTACCTATCACTGGCACGTTGCAAGGACTCTTGGACCTGTACCCAAGTGGAACGAAGAGTCAGGCAACATGGATGGTTGGAAACCAAAATTCGCCAAAAACTGAGACAATCAGATGGCGGCAACTTCTTGGAAGTGGAATACAATGTGACATCTTCGAGAACCGTTCAACCACCATAAGAATAACTGTGTTGCCCTGGAAGTTGGGCAACTCCACAATAAAATCCATAGACAGGTGGGTCCAAGGCCTCTCTCCATGGGGTATGGGTTGTAGGAGACCCACTGGAAGGTGTCATGGTGTCTTACACCGAGCACACGTGGAACAAGCGGATATGAAGGCGGCTACATCCAAGCAGAGACTAGGCCACCAGAATTGTTGGGAAATGGCCCAAATGAGGTGATTCTTCCCTGGGTTGCCAGCTGCCTTGGGAGAATGGCAAGTTTGGAGCAAAGCAGTGCGGAGACTCAGGGACAAAGCAGCGGTCACAAGGTTTCTGGGAAGGAGAGTGGATCTGAACGGCAAGAATTCTGTCACCCAAGGGTGAAGTGAGACTGGTACGAACAGTGGCCAGAATACGATCGGGAGGTATCACAGGAACCGGAACCGACTCCATCTTGGAAGCGGAAGAAAAATGTTGTGACAATGCATCATCCCTTACATTTCTTGGTACCGGGTAGGAACGAGACTATGTAATTGAAGCTTGGACAGAAAAAGAGCCCATCGCGCCCTTCTGAGAGATGAACATTTTGCCTCAGACAAGAATGTGAGATTTTTGTGGTCAGTCAAAATGAGAACCGGCACAGTGGTACCTTAGAGGAGATGCCTCTATTCTTTAAGAGCTAAAATGATCGCTAACAGCTCTCTGTCCCCCATCTCGTAATTGCATCCTGCAGTAGACAATTTCTTAGAAAAAAGTAGCCACAAGGATGCATAGCGCTCTCAGAGGTAGGACGTTGAGACAGAAGGGCACCCACTCCAGTCTCAGATGCAACAACCTCAAGAATGAAGGGTAACGTGGGATCAAGATGTCCCAACACAGGAGCTGAAACACAGGCAGCCTTGAGAGACTTAAAGGCTTTAATGGAATCCGGAGACCAATTCTGTTAGTTAGCGTCCTTTCTGGTGATATCAGTCAGGGGTTTGACCAAAGAAGAGAAGTTACGAATAAACTTCCGATAATATTTGGCAAAGCCAAGAAAACGTAGCAGACGTAGACCGACGGGTCGAAGCCACTGTAGAACTGCAGATAGTTTCTCTGACATAACCCAGAAATGTAACCTGTTCACGATGGAACTCGCACTTTTCCAACTTGCAATATAGGTAATTATCTCTCAGCCTCTGTAGCACACGGGAGACATGCGTGGTGGCTCTCTAGGGAATTAGAATATATGAGAATGTCATCGAGATATGCTGCAGCAATGTGTGGTGTTTTATCTCAGAGGACATCGTTGATGAATTCATGAAAAACTGCGAAAGCGTTGCAAAGTCCAAACGGCATTACGAGATATTCGTAATGTCCTGTCCTAGAACTAAAAAACTGTTTTCCATTCGTCGCCCTCCTTGATCCTCATGAGATTGCATGCTCCTCTCAGATCAAGCTTTGTGAAAACCGTTGCTCCCTTGAGGCGGTGAAATAATCCCGTAATCTACGGAATCAGATACACGTTTTTAATCGTGATGCAATTGAGACCCCTATAAAATCGAAACAAGGTCTCAGTTTTCCACTCTTTTTCAAAAAGAAGAAGCTAGCACCAGCTGGAGACGAGGACTTGCAGATGAACCCTCGAGAAAGTGCATCGGCAACATAGTCCTCCATGGCTTTTTTCTCCAAGACAGACAAAGGGTAAACCCGGCCACGAGGAGGCATGGCACCAGATTGAAGGTCAATTGCGCTTCCATACAACCGGTGTGGAGGCGAACTACCGGCTTGACCTTCGTCAAAGACCTCACCAAATTTACGGTACTCCCCTGGCAGGGAAGCGAGTGAAGAGGTGCACAAGACCTTGGCCACTTTCCGAAAACATGTCTTACTGCATTGTGGCGACCAGGAAAAAAACCTTCTCCCCGAAGACAATCAAAAGAGGGGTTGTACCTCTGTAACCAAGAATAACCAATAACCACTGGGTCTCCCATCATTAGCCTCAATGGCAAGTGGAATCAAGTGCTATGACACAAAGGCACTATCTATGAACAGGCCTGCAGCCCTGGAGTCGATTAGAGTGTCTCGATGGACGACTCAGACCAAGAAAGGGCAACCGGAACAAAAGGCTTATTCCTTTAGGATAACTGGGGACATAACAATGCCACCTAAGGTCTGTCCCCCACAGGACCTCAGGTGCAAGCGTTTCTCGGACGGGTAGGACAGGACTTCAACAAGTGACCTGCCATGCCACAATAAAGGCACAATCTCTTCCTCCTCCTAACTGCCCCCTCCTCTGCAGAGAGAAGTGTGAAGCTCAACTGCATGGGTTCTACTTCAGATCCAAGAAATGGTAAGCTGCAAAATAGTAAAGGTTTACTTTTGGGTTTAAGAGCCAATTATCATGCAATAGGAGAGGAGATCATATAAACAGTCAGCTCTCGCCCGCCAACTACTGTATGCATCCCTTTTATTCTCATCTATCACATCCTACTGTCTGCCTGTGACTTGGCATAAAAAAAAAAAAAAAAACAACTTTGTCCTTGGTTTACCCCTCCTTACAAAAAGGACACAGTGTAGGAGTGACAACACAAAGAATCAAACATTCATATTTCTCTATGTTTCTAGCAGAGGTTGTCCAGCAATACACACATTCACAAAGCGCAGTGCAGCGCGTGCATGTGCAGTAGGAAACCAGTGGGGAAGCCGGATGACTTCACTGCCAGTTTCCCTTCCCTAAGATGCCGGTGCCTGCACCCAAAGCTAATTGAAGAACAGGCTTGGGTGAGGACATCACTGGATCCCTGGACAGGTAAGTGTCCTTATATTAAAAGTCAGAAGCTACAGTATTTGTAGCGGATGACTTAATTTTTTAGGGGGGAGACTGAGCTCCTCTTTAACCACTTCAGTCCCGGAAGATTTGGCTGCTCAATGACCGGGCCATTTTTTTGCGATACGGCACTGCGTCGCTTTAACTGACAATTTCGTGGTCGTTCAAAGCTGTACCCAAACAAAATTTACGTCCTTTTTTTCCCCACAAATAGAGCTTTCTTTTGGTGATATTTGGTTTTTATTTTTTACGCTATAAACAAAAAAAGAGCGACAATTTTGAAAACAAAAAAAGCAATATTTTGTACTTTTTGCTATAATAAATATCCCCATTTTTTTTTTAAAAAAAGGCAATTTTTTTCCTCAGTTTAGGCCCATTCGTATTCTTATACATTTTTTTTTTTTTTTTTTTAATACCAAAAATATCACAATAAGCGTATATTGATTGGTTTGCGCAAAAGTTATATTGTCTACAAAATAGGGGATAGATTTATAGCATTTTTATTATTATTTTACTAGTAATGGCAGCGATCTGAAATTTTTATCGGGACTGCGACATTATGGCGGACACATCGGACACTTCTGACACATTTTTTTGGACCATTGACAATTATACAGCGATCAGTGCCTTAGAAATGCACTGATAACTGTGTAAATATCACTGGCAGGGAATGGGTTAACACTAGGGGGAGATCAAGGGGTTAACTGTGTTCCCTGGTGTGTGTTCTAACTGTAGGGGGATGGGCGTGACTGGAGGAAATGACAGATTGTGGTTCCTAGCTAGTATGAAGTCACAATCTCTCTCTCTCTCCTTACAGAACTGGGATGTGTGTGTTTATACACACACACACACACACACACACACACACACGTTCTGCTTCTTGTGCCCGCGACTACCGACCATGCGCATCGGCGCCTCCGGCGGCGCAAGCACGCCTGCTATCCTACTTAAAGGGACCGATGTACAGCTACGTCGGCTCGCGGGATCGTGCCGACCTGCTGCAGTATAATGACGGCGGCTGGTCGGCAAGTGGTTAAGTTGCATTTCTATAGCACTTTTCTCCCTGGGAGCGCAAAGCTCTTAGGAGCCATCTTGGGCACACTCAATGGAGCCAATCAACATACCAGCATGTATTTGAAGATTGGAAGGAAACCAGAGTACCCAGAGAAAACCCATGCAGGCACAGGAAGGAGACGCAAACTCCAGTGTCCTAGTTCGGACCCCTGTGCCTGAAAGTAGATGGGCCACTGAACCCCCAATTCCATCAACATGTGCTCAGCACTAAAAAAACTGTGCTGGCAGTGGCAGGTCTCACTATCAGAAGTAAACTAGATGTGCACACAGTCTGTCCTAATAAAAGGTTAAAGATCTCAAGGCTTGGGCGGTGTATAGTATGATAATGTCCTCTAAAGCAGTGGTCCCCAACCTTGGGTTGGTATGTAGCTTTTCGCAGGCAATTTGTCGGGGAAATGGCTGGTGTTAGCGCTTCAATCATCACAGAACAGTGGCTGATATGGTGATGGGATGATTGAAGCGCATTATTTCTGTCATTGCATTGTAATATAAAATTAAATAGTTCAAACTCACCATAATGCAGAATCTGCCACCAGATGCGGTTTGTCACTTGCCACGTCGCCTTCCACCAGGTGTGGATTGTCGCTTGCCACGTCACCTACCACCAGGTGTGGACTGCCACGTCACCTGCCAACAGATGTGGATTTTCGCTTGCCACCTCGCCTGCCACTTGCTACATCACCTGCCACCAGGTGGGGTTTGCCACGTCACCTGCCTCCAGGTGTGGATTGCTACTTGCCATGTCACCTGCCACCAGGTGTGGATTGCCACATCACTTGCCACCAGATGTGGTTTGCCACCTGCCACTAGATTTTTTTTGTCACCTGCCGTGGTGGCAGCACAGGCCAGTGAGGGAGAACAGCGGGGTAATGCGGGGCGGGCGGCGAGAGATGATCTCATCTCTCTGCTCCCGCACCTCGCCGCAGTATAGCAGCCCCGCTGTGTGGGCGGTAGTGCCATGATCCGGGCGGGCGGTGAGAGATGTCATCTCTCTGCTTGCCCGCCGCAGCACCTCACACAGTGCAGCTGCAAATAGGCCACAGCCCGGCAGTGGGCCGCGGACCGGAGGTTGGGGAACCCTGCTCTAAAGTGTAATGTTCAACAAATTCTTCTGAACGCCACAAGCTGCCTATATAGTCCTAGATATAATCGTGCTCCAATGAAACAACTAGAAAGGTAAAGAGCTGCACGATTCTGGCTAAAATCAGAATCACTATTTTTTGCTTAGAATAAAGATCACGATTTTTACGGCATAAAATCATCTTTCACATTATACAAAAAAAATTGGGCTAACTTTACGGTTTAGTTTATTTTTAATTCAATAAAGTGCGTTTTTTTATTTTTTTATTATGTTTTAAGACCACTACGCAAATACAGTGGGACAATAAAATATTGCAATGACCACCATTTTATTCTCTAGGTTTCTCTTCTAAAAAAAAAAAAAAAAAAAAAAAAAAAAAAAAAAAAAGGACGTTTTTCTAGCAAAAAAAAAATAAATACAGATTTTACCTTGTAAGCAACAAGTTGCAAGAAAAGGTTTAGTTTTTAAAGCGGAGTTCCAATGACATTTGTTATTTTTAAATGTATTTCTTAGGATCATTACATTGACTAATGCCACTCACTTATTTTGTTAATTTTGCCGCTAGATTGAAGATTATAGATTAATAAAAAACCTTATATTCTAATGTCTCGCAGTTCCCATATTGCTTGTGGGTATGTAAAGCCCACAAGCAAAATCTTCAGGAATATGGTGCAGCTGAGCGACCAGCATGCACCACCCATTCTCGCACATGCGCAGTATGTTCGGCTCGCAGCGCCGTAAACTTCTGACGTTGCCATCACAACGGGCGGCGTCGTCGGAAGTGCCCGCCCTGTTGTGATGGCAACGAAGAAATCTCGCAATGAAATCTCGCGATGCTGAGCGGCGGCGATCCACACCGACTCCTGGGAATTATGACACCAAGCTCCCAGGAGACAGCGCGCAGCAGGAAATGACGTTATCAGCCGTGGGTGGGAGAAGGAGGAAGTAAAATTAAAAAGCTTATAAACATGGTGACAGAAAAAAAAAAAAAAAAGAAGATCAATGATGAAACTCTTGCCTTATTTATCTGTATCCTTGCATAGATAACCAAAGTATGTATTTATTATTATGCAACCAATAAATATTATTGACAAGGAAACTATTGCCATATATATGTTACATAAGAGACAGTTAAAAAAGCGGGTGGAACTTTGCTTTAAGTGGTTAAACTGACCTCCTTTACAGTTCATTCCTTTGTTCTAAAAGAACGAAATGCTACAATCATGTTGCGATAAACTTGGCAGGCTGCCTGTTTTTTTTTTTTTGTTTTTTTTTATGACAGCTGTCAGCAGTGAGCAGAGAAGGGCTCTGCACTGAAATCGAGGAAATGCTGTTTTAGGATCGCGGGGGGGGGGGGTTGAATTGCAATCTCGATTCTTTACCGATTTAATCGTGCAGCTCTAGAAAGGTAAGAAATAAACCACTAAGCTGCTTATATAGCATTTACAATTCATGCAGCATTTAGCATTTTATTGTACATATGAATCCCTGTCAGGAGCCAGGACAGGAACCAATAGACCTACAATTAGGTTTTTGGAGTGTTGGAGGAATCTGGAGCACACAAAAGGAAACCCAGGCAAGCACAGGGAGAACCTGCAAACTGCATACAGGTGGTGTCCTGGTTGGAATTTGAACCGAGGACCCCAGTGCTGCACAGCAGGCATGCCAACCACTAAGTCTCTGTGCTACCCTCTGATCACCAAATACCCATGGTCATTGTATACCCTTACACCAAGTTCCAGGCTCTCAGCAGTGTGCAGTCCCTGCAAATGAAAAGGATTAGTAAGGGTTACAGAAATGAAAGAAAGGCAGTGGGAAACATCAGTAGAACTTACTTCATATTCTCTACATTGCGCCCCCTAACGGCACATATAGGAATAGCCAGTATGGCCAACGTCAGGATCCAGCCATTATAGAAAGCCATTTTGCAGAAGTACTTGAAGGAGATGCTCCATTCGTAGAGGAGAGGGAAAGCCACCAGACAGACGACGAGAAGCCACTGAGCCACAGACAGCTCCATCGCACCTTGATAAAGAGAGAGGAGAGAGTGAGCTGGGAGGAAGACAGGTGATGGGGAGAAGGCATGCATGGGGCCAATTTATTTATATATATTATATATATATATATATTACACACACACACACACACACACACACACACACACTTTCATACATCATCCGATGGGCAGAGTTCACTGGGATGCCTTAGAAACACACTGTTCTTTGTGCACATCACACTACCAGTCCCGTCTATCACTTTTGTACACAGTTGTATCTTCGCTCCATTTCCCATTTCTACACAGTCTACTTGTAATTTTTAAAGGCACTCTTCCACTTCCTCTAATGGAATGGCCATCTAATGCCTCGTTTCCACTGAGCGGAATGGTCCGGTCTATTCTGGTGAGCGTTTCCACTGCAAGTCGGACCGTCAGGGGCCATACAGGGTTTCGAAAAAATGGCTAGCGTGTCCACCAATCAGTGGAATGTAATGTAGCTCCGCCCTAACCGAACCGTTCCATTTTCTATGGCCCCACATCTGAATCAGGACCCAGAATGGTGCGGTATGGTTCGGTTGTATGGGCCGCTTTCATAATGGAAACGCCCAAAATAGCGTACCGTACCGATCCGCTCAGTGGAAACGAGGCATTAAAGTATCCATTCTGGCACTCCCTTTTATATGTCCTCAGTTCTAAGACGTTCTGAAATCATTCCAACCACTGAAACCCAATCCTGCCAACATGTACTAACTTCTAGGAATCATTCACATCAGAGAGTCGAGCTGCATAGATCAATGCCAATCAAAGCAAGTGCACATATTTTATATATACAGTGGGTATAGAAAAGAATCACCCCCACCCCTTTATAATAATCACATTTTGTTGCTCTGCAGCCTGAAATGAAGACAGACACAGTTTTTGGTTTATCCAGCTGTATTTCTAAAATTCAAGTGAAAGATATAAAACCAACATGTAAGAAATAAAAAAAAAAAAAAAAAAAAAAAAACACAGAATCACAGAGTTGGAAAAAAGATCACCCCCTTAGGTCAGTATTTTGTTGAACCACCTTTCTGGGTCTGGGGGGCATAGAATGCATCAAGGTGAAAAACCGTGAGGGTTTACAACCCCTTTAAAGCGGGATTCCGGGTATAGTATTGTTTTTTTTTTGGCAATCCTTTTACACTTATCAAAAAAACACGATCGGTACATAAAACAGTGTAAACACTTACCTGATATCCTCTCAACGATCTTGTGGCCGTTTCCAAGTTAGCTGTGGGCATGAGAAGCCCAGTTCCTGTGTCTTCCTGGATTTCCCTAGAGAGGTGCATGCTGGGTAACCTGCATGCACCTCTCGATCTCGCGTATGCGCAGTATAACTGCGCGCATAGCGCCGTTAGTTTGGATTTTTGCCATGACAATGAGCGGCGATGGAGGAACGTCCCGCCCCGTTGTCATGACAATGTTATGCCAGTGTCTCGTCACATTCGGCTCCCCATCACATAAATACAGTATTTGTAAACCTGACGGACTGTTTACATGTTCAATGTGAAATTTAGAGATGTTCTGTCACATTAGCAACCATGTAAGGTCAGCAGGTTTGCTGCTGCTTTTAAAATTTAACATCCTAACAGTCCGTCGGATTTCCAAATACTGTATTTAAGCTCATAAGTTCCGTTTTGCGTTGAAAATAACTGTGAAATCTTAAACTCTGGTGGGTGTAACAAGATGTCCGCTTGCCCCCTTCTTACTCTATAATTACTGTGCAGGAGTGTGGGGTGTAGCAAGGTGGCGGTGACGGGACATCACTTCCAGAGCAATCTGATGGGGAGCCGAATGTGACGAGACACCAGAACACAGGGCTTTCTTCCCTATTTGTAAAATGGCGCTGTGATCCGCCTTAATCGCGTCATTTCCTGTATAGAAATAACGCAATTTTTAGGCACAGTAATGCCCAGAGACTCCTGGGAAATGTCATCATTTTCCAGGAGGCAATCGGGTCTTAGGACAGGAAGTTGAACCACCGCGGACTAGGAACTAGGCAGATTACGAAATCTGCCTAGTAACAGCCATATTCAAGCGAGTAGAATTTTTTTTTTTCACATTATAGGCAAGCTGGTAATAAAAAAGTTTGTTTTTAGGGTGGAACTCTGCTTTAAGTCTGGGCTCTGACTAGGCCATTCACCTTTTTCTCCTTCAACCACTGCGTGGTCATTTTTGCTGTGTGCTTTGGGTTATTGTCATGTTGGAAGGTAAACCTTCTCATCGACAACTTTCTGGCAGAGGACAGCAGATTTTCCTCAAGAATTTGATGGTATTTTTCCCCATCCATTTTTCATTCTATCCTGACAAGTGCTGCAGAAACATCCCCATAACAGGATATTACCCCCCCCCCCCCCCCATAACAGGATATTACCACCTCCATGCTTTACTGTAGGAATGATGATATTTGGATGGACTTCCGCCAGACATATCATTTGGTGTTGAGACCAAATAATTTTATTTCAGTCTCATCTAATCATAACACCTTTTTCCATGTGGCCTCAGAATCTTTAAGTTGTGTTTTGGCAAAGCTCAGTGGTGACTGCATGTGGCCTTTCTTGGAGTGCCTTTTTTCTTGCACCCCCCCATACAAGTCACATTTGTGGAGAATTTGTGATAATGTTGTCACATGCACACAATGACCACTTTGTCATAAAAATTCCGGCAACTGCTTCAGAGTCGCTGTAGGCTTCTTGGTAGCCTCTCTGACAGTTTCCTCCTGGCTCTTTCATCCAGGTTGGAGCGACGTCCCGATCCAGGGAGAGTCTGTGTTGTAACAAATACCTTCCACTTCTTAAGAATTGACTTCACTGCGTTTCTAGGCATGGATAAAGCCTATGCCATTTTTTTGTATCCATCCCCCCCCCCCGACTTGTGCCGGCCCACAACTTTATCCTGGAGATCCAGATGACAGCGCCTTGTCACCCATAGTTGATTGTTTGCTTCAGTTGCACTATCAGGGCTTGAAATGCTCCAGAAAAGCTCTTTTCATGCTGAATTAATCAAAATGACCAAAGCTGACCACAGTTGAAAGTCAAATGGCTTTATGTGCCATTGAGAAGGTGATTAGCTACACGTGACAGTCATTTTTAGGAGGGGGGGGGTGATTATTTTTCCAACTCCGTGATTCTGTTGTGGAATTAAAAAAAAAATTCTGACATGTTGGTGTTATATCTTTCACTTGAATGCTATAAGTTGCACTGAGTAAATACAGCTGGATTAAACAAAAATGGTCTGCAAAGCAACAAAATGTGATTTCAAAAAAAGGGGGGGGGGGAGATTATTTTCTATATCCACTGTATATAATCACCATTAATTTTTGCAGTTTCTTATATACTATTCATTTACATCAGTCCCTGCCCTCGAGGGGCTTACAATCTAAGGTCCCTATCTCACATGCACAGATACACCTTTGAGGGTCCATTGAGACAGCCCAGGCCAAAGTATCGTAATTACTTCTCTGTTTAAATTCAGCCTGTCTGCAGTCTGCACTATAGCTGCAGACAAGGAATAGGAAAGGCATCTGAACCACAATAGTGTTACAATAGACGGGGCTAAGCAAAACCCATGAAAGGTGCCGTTAGCTTGTAATCTTTAATGCTTACATAAGTGTATTGCAGTAATAAAGTTGTTTATGGCTCCTTGGAGAGAGGAAACTAGGGGGGATGTAGGGCACCTTCATTGTTATTATTCCCTGTCTGCAGCTAAAATGCAGACAGACAACCTGTGTGTAAATAATGCCAAGGTAATGATCCGGGTCTGCGGAGGAAGGTCTCAAGGCACAGGGAAATTAAAAGCTAGGTAAGGTTGCATTTGCAACCTTTCTTGGTATTCATGGTATACTTTAGAGGAGGGATCTCCAAACTTTCTAAAGGGCCGGGTTACTGTCCTTCAGATTTTAAGGGGTGCAAACTGTGGCCAGTAGGAATAGAAATGCCTCAGGCTAGGACAGGATCTTCAAACTACGGCCCTCCAGCTGTTTAGAAAATACATGTCCCATGAGGTTTTGCAAATCTCTGACATTCACAGACAGGACTAGGCATTATGGGAATTGTAGTTCCTGAACAACTGGAGGGCCATAGTTTGGAGACCCCTGGGCTAGGTGGTTAGTGGAAGTTGAAAAAACAAAAATACATGGCACCCATGATCAGTACAAGGAGGAAAAGTGCCCCATCATTGGTATCAGTGAAAGGAATAGTGCCCCATCATTGGGAGGAATAGTGCCCCCATCATAGGCATCAGTGAGAGGAAAAGTGCCCCCATCATAGGTATCAGTGAGAGGAAAAGTGCCCCCATCATAGGTATCAGTGAGAGGAAAAGTGCCCCCATCATAGGTATCAGTGAGAGGAAAAGTGCCCCATCATAGGTATCATTGGGAGGAATAGTGCCCCATCATTGGCATCAGCGGAAAGAATAATATCCCACCATTGGTGAGTAACTTGTATAGCGCTACAAATGCGAACTAAATCTCCTCAAGGCCTCATCATTGGAATCAGTGGGAGGAATTGTACCCCGTAATTGGTATCAGTGGGAGGAATAGCGCCCCCATCATTGGTATCAGTGGGAGGAATAGTGCCCCCATCATTGGTATCAGTGGGAGGAATAGTGCCCCCATCATTGGTATCAGTGGGAGGAATATTGCCCCCATCATTGGTATCAGTGGGAGGAATAGTGCCCCCATCATTGGTATCAGTGGGAGGAATAGTGCTCCATCATTGGGAGAGATGGTGGCCCATCATTGATGTAAGGGGAATAAAGCCTTGTGCCAGTGGGAGGAATCGTGAGCCAAGGGTGGGATAAAAGCAAGCAAAAGGCCACATCCGGCCCACAGGCCCCAGTTTGGAGATCACTGCCTTAAAGTAAACTTGTAGAGAATACATTTTAATACATTTTTATTTTACCAGAACAGACAGCATATGCTATTAGCAAACATCACCAAGGACTCTTGCGGGATTCTGAAGTAAATTGCGGACATAGTAATAAATGGCTGTATGAGGCTACAGGACACACTTTTGTGAACCCATAAATCCCGGAACGTGCAACAGCCACGTCCTAGAATCTCTAGGTGCGAGTTTACACAAGCACAGCGTACGCACGCATAAAGTAATTTATTATTATTATTATGGGTAAGCTGTACACTGCTGCCGTCTCTCCTGATTGAAAAAATACACCCGGAATTTACATCAGATGCCCAAAGGTCCACATGATCATAAGCTTCCAGCTTTTAGCCCTGGTTCACATTGGTACGTTTTGACATGCGATTTGACATTTCAGGAGGCTTTCAGGAAAAAACTTAAGACCCACCTCTTCTGACGGATCAGGACGTCACTGGATGCAAAGCGCCTTGAGGCGATTCAGTTCGCATTTGTAGCGCTATATAAGTTATTCACTCACTTCGGCGGCAATTGCGGTGCGACGCTGCATTTGCGGAGCTGCACCGATTTCAAAAAGTAGTTTCTGTGCCACTTTTGCAATTTCGAGGTGCGATTTACATTGACATCTGTGCAGAAACCTGCACAGATGTCTCTGAAATCGCGGCCGAAATCGGGACCGACAGGCGGATGTGAAATCGAACTCGCACAGCTTCATTCCCACAGCTCAGTGTGAACCTGGGCTTAGGCTGGGTTCATATTGGTGCGATGTCAGACATCGCATGTGATGTCTGTGCGATGCAAACAGCTATACAGGTTGTATGTCTGAATTCGAATCGCATTCGGACCAAACTCGTGCAGGACCCAGGACCAGAATCAGATCGCATGGGTGTTCACACTCATGCAATCCGATGCCTATTCAAATTGACAGTACCCACTGCGATCTGTGAACCAATCTGACGGCGTCATTAACTTTGTATTGATTCCTGCGAGTCAGGTGTGATGCGGGAACACGCAGTGGATTCGCAGAGTTTCCCGCATCGCACCAATGTGAACCGAACCTTATGCCTTGTACACACGACCGGTTTTCCCGGCAGGAAAAAAAAAAACAACGCTTTTCCCGACGGGATTCCTCTCAAGCCCGCCTTGCATACACACGGGCACACAAAAGACCGCTGAACTTTTGAATGCCAAGAACGCGGTGAGGTCAAAGACAACGACGAGCCGACAAAATTAAGTTTCTATGCTTCCGCGCATGTGTCGTATTGTTTACGAGCATGTGCGTTTTTTTTTCCCCCTCGGAAAAGCATACACACCAGCGGTTTTCGCAACGGGAATGACAACGGGGAAAAAAAGAGAGCTGGTTCTAATTTTTTTGCAGCCAGTTTTCCCGTCGGGAAAAATTCTATGGAGAATACACACAGCCGGTTTTGCCGACAAAAAGCAAACATGGCAGTTTTCCCGTCGGAAAAAATCGGTCGTGTGTACGAGGCATCAGTGTTGGCCGATAGTATTTACTATATATCTTTCACAAAGGGTAACTCTAGTAAAGCCAATATTTGCATAAGGCCCCATGCACACAGGGCGTTTTTACAGCCGCGTTTTTTACAGCTTAAAAACGCCTGTCCATGTTTTATAAACATTTTTTGACCTTTTTAAAAAAAAAAAAAATCCTGGAGCTCAAAAACGCAAATCACAGCGTTTTTGCGCATTTTCGCTGCGTTTATGCGCGTTGGGCGTTTTTGCAGCTCAAACCTGGAGCTCCAGAACGCACTGGAATTGGGTTTTTTTTGCAGCTGGAAAACGCCTATGCCACTTGGAGCTCATAAAAGCTCTATGTGTGCATGACACAATAGAATAACATGGATGGGCGCTTTGCAGCTGTAAAAAAAAAAAAAGCGTCTAACCCTGCTGTTAGCAGCTGCAAAAACGCCCTGTGTGCATGGGGCCTAAGCATACTTAACTCCAGCCCACGTAAAATGCCTTCTGATAGGTTGCTGGGACTCGGGAGGTGTGGATATTCCTCACAATCAGTAGGAGAAAAGCGTTTTTACATTATAGGGAGTTTTTACAGAAAAAATGCCAAAAAGACTATTCAAAAATGCGCCTTTTTCCTGGCATCAGTGCTTGCATTTTTTTTAAACGTCCTGTGTGCATGAGGCCTGATATGTGTGAAACCATGGGGGAGATTTACTAAAACTGGAGCACATGGAATCTGGAGCAGCTAAGCATAGTAACCAATCAGCTTCAGACTTCAGCTTTGACAATTAGCCCACGTTCTTCACACTGAGGGCGGGTTTGAAGTCACAATTTCAAACCGGCATTTCAGTCCGACTTTGGGGGCGATTTGACAGACATCTGAGCGGGTTCCTGCACAGATGTCTATTCAAATCGCCCCCAAAGTCGCCAAAAGTAGAGCAGGAAATTCTTTTGGGAATCGGTGCGGCGCTGCAAAGTCGGCGTCACACCAGTTGGGACGGTGCCATTGCCGGCGATTTGACATGTCAAAGCGGCCCGATGTGAACGTGGGCTCAAACCTGGAAGCCGATTGGTTACTATGCTCAGCTGTACCAAATTCTGTGTGCTCCAGTTTTAGTAAATCTCCCCCAAAGGCTGCCACTGCTGCCTAAGGATGAGCTCAGGCGTGTTTACAACTCCCCGCGCCTGCCAGGAAGCTGACACTACGCAGTGCTAATCACAGGTAGTGAGACATTTCCTGGTCTGTGGCTGCACAGATCGGGAAATGTCTCACTACCTGTGATTAGCGCTGCGCAGTGTCAGCATCCTGGCAGGTGCGGGCACGTGGAGGTGCGAACACGCCTGAGCTCTTCCTTACTGCCGACTTCTGCTAGCTCCCCGACTGTCATGCCGGGTACACACGACCGTTTTTATTGTCATGTAAAAAAAACTGTTTTTCTCGACGTGATTCTTCTCAAGCCTGCCTTGCCTACACACTATTGTGGAAAAAAAAATGTTCGAGCAAAGCGCGGTGACGTACAACACGTACGACGGCGCTATAAAGGGGAAGTTCCATTCGTATGGCGCCACCCTTTGGGCTGCTTTTGCTGATTTCGTGTTACCGCGTGTTAGTAAAAGTTTGGTGAGAGACGATTCGCGCTTTTCAGTCTCCGTGCTTTTCAGTCCGTTACAGCGTGACGAATGTGCTATCTCCATTACGAACGCTAGTTTTACCAGAACGAGCGCTCCCATCTCATCACTTGCTTCTGAGCATGCGCGTTTTTTTCACGTTGTTAAAGCCTACACACGGCCGTTTTTTCATGACGAGAAAAACGACGACGTGAAAAACAACGAGAAAAAATAGAGCATGTTCCAAATTTTTAATGCCCATTTTTCACGTCGTGAAAAATGCTCTGGAGCCCACACACGATCGTTTTTAATGACCAAATTTCTCATCATGAAAAACGGTCGTGTGTACGCGGCATCACACTTCAATATTTTGGACTCAGTGACCTGGGACAACTATCCAAACCAGGAGTTCTGACTTTCGTGGTCCATTCATGGGCAATGGGGGGGGGGGGGGGATCAGCCTCACAACTGTGCAAGCTAGCATTTGGGAGCAGATTTAACTGCCAAGGAATTCGTTCTTTTGTCCATCCAGTCCTGAGATTTACACAGAGGCATTATGTCTGGAAGCACAGGAGACCTGATTTTCCTATGCTGCAGTTCAATACCTTGTACAGGTCTTGTCCCTCCCCCAGCCTGTGATTGGACAATGAAAGAAGAAGCAGCAGACTGATGAGCACCTCTCTCTGTCACTCTGCTCTCTCCTCCTATCAGCATGTTCCTTATTTGCCCACAAGCACTGTGGTACAATTCACTAGCTCCTTGTGCTTCTTAAGACTTCTTCCACACTGAGCTCTGCTGTACAGGGACTGCAGGAGGCTGATACCAAGTCAGAATCAGATATGTACACTGCTTGTATTTGAAGAATGCAAATATGGATGTTTTATTCATGAATACAGAGCTGCATCAATGTGTGTCTTTTATATCTGCTTTGAGTCCAGCTTTCAGAAGTCAGCAATTGCAGCACCCATAGTAATAGGGTCACCATCAATAGGTCCTCATCCTTCAAGAGAAGTTTTGGTCAAGTTTAACCACTTGCCGACCACCCTATAGCCGAATGACAGCTACAGCACGACCGGCTACTTCTCAGAGGCCATCATATGACGGCCTCCCACGATCGTGCGGGCGGCACACACTGTGATTAGAAGTCTCTGGAGGATACTGCTGATCACAGATTGAGGTAAAAAGAGCCAATCAGCGGCTCTTTACAACGTGATCAGCTTTGTCCAATCACAGCTGATCACAGAGGTAAATAGAACCTGGTTATCAGCGCTCCCTTTCCTCATGCTGACAACATGAAGAGAGGCGAAGAGAGCAGACAACCGGTTTCTCTAAAAGGGACATGATTATCAGTGCCAACAATGCCCACCAGTGCCGCCTCATCAGTGCCACGCCATCAGTGAAGGAGGAAAAAAAAATATATATATATATTACCAGTTTGCAAAATTTTATAACAAACAACGTTTTTTTTTCTTCCGCTAAATAAACAAAGAAGAAGAACCCAGAGGTGATTATATACCGCCAATAAAAAGCTCTATTCGTGTGAATTTTTTTTATAAAATTTGTTTTAGGTACAGTGTTGCATGACTGAGTATTTGTCATTCAAAATGCAACAGCACTGAAAATTGGCCTGGGCAGGAGGGGGTAAAATTACCCAGTAGGCAAGTGGTTCTGAGCAGGTTTGCCCACCGATCTCCAGCTAAGCTTCCCATCTCAAATACATATACTGGGGCCATTTTAGACCAGAATTTCCTTGGAGTGTGGAAGGAAACCAGCGTACACGCAATCACCAGAAGAACATGTAAATGCCATGTGGGTAGGTCTTGGGTCAGTATTCAAACCAAGGACCCCAGTGCTGCGAGCCAGATTTGCTAAACGCTGAGTCACTGTGTTCAAAACAGTTCTAGCCACTGAACCCCAAATCCTGCCAACGTGTGCAAACTAAGCCACTGTGCTGGCAAATCTTATCATCAATTGTAACGCTTGTCTGCGGCAAAAAAAGGGTTAAAGATCTCTCTAAAACAAAAAAAATTGTAATTATCCTAAAAATAAGCTGCCTATTATGTTTTTATTACAGGTACTTATCAATTTTTGCAAAACTTTATAGAGATATAGATAGATAGGACATACACACACACACTATCTCACAAAAGTGAGTACACCCCTCACATTTTTGTAAATATTTTAATATATCTTCTCATGTGACAACACTGAAGAAATGACACTTTGCTACAATGTAAAGTAGTGAGTGTACAGCTTGTATAACAGTGTAAATTTGCTCTCCCCTCAAAATAACTCAACACACAGCCATTAATGTCTAAACAGCTGGCAACAAAAGTAAGTACACCCCTAAGTGAAAATGTCCAAATTGGGCCCAAAGTGTCAATATTTTGTGTGACCACCATTATTTTCCAGCACTACCTTAACCCTCTTGGGCATGAAGATCACCAGAGCTTCACAGGTTGCCACTGGAGTCCTCTTCCCCTCCTCCATGATGACATCACAGATCTGGTGGATGTTAAAGACCTTGAGCTCCTCCACCTTCCGTTTGAGGAGCCCCACAGATGCTTAATAGGGTTTAGGTCTGGAGACATGCTTGGCCAGTCCATCACCTTTCCCCTCAGCTTTTTAGCAAGGCAGTGGACATCTTGGGGGTGTGTTTGGGGTCGTTATGTTGGAATACTGCCCTGCGGCCCAGTCTCTGAAGGGAGGGGGATCATACTCTGCTTCAGTATGTCACAGTACATGTTGGCATTCATGGTGCCCTCAATGAACTGTAGCTCCCCAGTGCTGGCAGCACTCATGCAGCTCCAGACCATGACACTCCCACCACCATGCCTGACTGTAGGCAAGACACACTTGTCTTTGTACTCCTTACCTGGTTGCCGCCACACGCTTGACACCATCTGAACCAAATAAGTTTATCGTGGTCTCATCAGACCACAGGACATGGTTCCAGTAATCCATGTCCTTAGTCTGCTTGTCTTCAGCAAACTGTTTGCAGGCTTTCTTGTGCCTCATCTTTAGAAGAGGCTTCCTTCCGGGACGACAGCCATGCAGACCAATTTGATGCAGTGTGCGGCGTATGGTCTGAGCACCCCCCCCCCCCTTCAACCTTTGCAGCAATGCTGGCAGAACTCATACGTCTATTTCCCAAAGACAATCTCTGGATAGGACGCTGAGCACGTGCATTTAACTTCTTTGGTCGACCATGGCGAGGCCTGTTCTGAGTGGAACCTGTCCTGTTAAACCGCTGTATGGTCTTGGCCACCGTGCTGCAGCTCAGTTTCAGGGTCTTGGCAATCTTCTTATAGCCTAGGCCATCTTTATGTAGAGCAACAATTCTTTTTTTTAGATCCTCCAAGAGTTCTTTGCCATGAGGTGCCATGTTGAACTTCCAGTGACCAGTATGAGAGAGTGAGAGCGATAACACCAAAATTTAACACACCTGCTCCCCCATTCACACCTGAGACCGTATAGCACTAACGAGTCACATGACACCGGGGAGGGAAAAGGGATAATTGGGCCCAATTTGGAAATTTTCACTTAGGGGTGTACTGACTTTTGTTGCCAGCAGTTTAGACATTAATGACTGTGTGTTGAGTTATTTTGAGGGGACAGTAAATTTACACTGTTATACAAGCTGTACATTCCCTACTTTACATTGTAGCAAAGTGTCATTTCTTCAGTGTTGTCACATGAAAAGATATAATAAAATATTTACAAAAATGTGAGGGGTGTACTTACTTTTGTGATATACTGAATATTGTACATTCACATTGGTCCCTGCCATCAAGGAGCTTACAATCCAAGGTCCCCAACTCTTTCATTCGCACTTCTACAACTCCAAAGTTGTGCAGACTTTGGATGGCTTTGACCAGTGATAATGGACAACTGTTGCATGTATAACATTCAGATACGACTTTCATGCAACTTTTGAGGGTTAACATTGAAGTCTGTGGCCCTCAAGTTGCATGAAAATCGGACCAAAAAGTAGCGCATGAACTATTTTGAAGTCGCTGCAACTTTAAGTCCCACATACACTATAATGTCAGAAGTATTGTGACGCCTGCCTTTACACGCAATTAACTTTTTGTTTAGTTGCCTTAACACATACTGGAAGAAGAGAAGAGGATAGAGATACCTCGCCGCTGTCATGTGATAGGACCAGAGTAAGTGCGTGCGATTGTGCAATCTGGAGAAGTGTCAGTTTAAGGCAGACGCAGATAAACAAAATATAGATTGTCCTCATCACCACCCCAGACAAGGCATGAGGATGTCATCATCAGGGATGTACAGTATGTATCTACGTTACTTATTGGAAGCAAATAGATCTCAGCTGTCATTTTCTCCATGTACACTATATTACCAAAAGTATTGGGACACCTGCCTTTACATGCACATAAACTTTAAAAAGAGGCGTTCCGCCCAATTTTTTTTTTAAAGTCAGCAGCTAAAAATACTGCAGCTGCTGACTTTTAAAATAAGGACACTTACCTGTCCAGGGCGCCCACGATGTCGGCACCCGAAGCCGATCTGTCCCTCGGCTCTCAATGCTGCCGCCTCCATCTTCGGTAAGGGAATCAGGAAGTTAAGCCTTGCGGCTTCCTAGTTCCCTACTGCGCATGCGCGACTCGCGCTGCACAATCCCACTGGTCCCTGCTGTCTTCTGGGACCTGTGTGTCATCCAGAAGACAGGGGGGTGGAGAAGGCAGAGGAAGTGGCGTAGATACCCGCGGGTGGCTCGGGAATCTATGGGTTCCGAAATGCGGAAGTTCCATTTTTGGGTGGGACTCCGCTTTAATGGCATCCCGGTCTTAGTCCATAGGGTTCAATATTGAGTTGGCCCACCCATTGCAGCTATAACAGCTTCAACTCTTCTGGGAAGGCTGTCCACAAG
This sequence comes from Rana muscosa, assembly GCA_029206835.1. Lineage (NCBI taxonomy): Eukaryota > Metazoa > Chordata > Amphibia > Anura > Ranidae > Rana > Rana muscosa. The sequence goes on along the minus strand of CM055125.1, from coordinate 16,509,288 downwards.
GTTTAGGAGTGTGTCTATGGGAATGTTTGACCTTTCTTCCAGAAGTGCATTTGTGAGGTCAGGCACTGATGTTGGACAAGAAGGCCTGGCTTGCGGTCTCCGCTCTAATTTATCCCTAAGGTGTTCTATTGGGTTGAGGTCAGGACTCTGTGCAGACCACTCAAGTTCCTCCACCCCAAACTCGCTCATCCATGTCTTTATGGACCTTGCTCTGTGCACTGGTGTGCAGTCATGTTGGAACAGGAAGGGGCCATCCCCCAAACTGTTCCCACAAAGTTGGGAGCATGAAATTGTCCAAAATGTCTTACTTACTGTAGCTACTGTGCTGCCTACAAGAGTCTTATGTATAATCCAGCTCCAAGGATACATCTAGAAAGGTAAGTAATATTTTCATGCATGCTGTGTGAATGGGAACACATGAGAAACAGAGGGGGTTTCTCCAATATGGTTGCCAAGGTGGAAATGCACTTTAACCCGGTTCCTTGGAATGTATAAATATATAGAAAAAGAATGGATCTACTTACCATATATACTCGAGTATAAGCCGACCCAAATATAAGCAGAGGCACCTTATTTTATCACAAAAAAACTGGGAAAACGTATTGACTCGAGTATAAGCCTAGGGTGTCCATCTGCATGCCTCACTGTGTCCATGCCTAGACTGATGTTTAACATGGGAGTCTATGGAAAGGGTGCCCGGTTTTAAAAAATGGTGCTACCCGGCCGTAGGTCCTCCAGACAACAAACTTTGCACACATGTAGAGGAAGAGTAGGGCTACATGTGTGCAAAGTTTCGGGTCCAGGGGACCTACGACCGGCCGGTACCAGGTCCCCAAAGTCACCAAAGAAATTACTGTTCAACATGGGAGTCTGAGGAAGGGGTGCCCAGCTTTGAAAAATCTTTGCTCTCCGGCCGTAGGTCCTCCAGACAACAATCTTTGCACACTTGTAGGAGGAGAAATGGGGCTACATGTGTGCCAAGTTTGGGGTCCAGGAGACCTACGGCCGGCCGGTACCGGGTCCCCAAAGTCTGGGAGATCAGGCGCAAAAAGGTGACTCGAGTATAAGCCGAGGTGGGCATTTTCAGCACAAAAATATGTGCTGAAAAACTCGGCTTATACTCGAGTATATACAGTACATCATAGAAGGAAGGCAATCAATGCACATACTCAGCAGCATGGCCACACCTGGCGTGTATGGTGATAAGGCCATCTTATTTGGTAGTTCAGTAACACATTGAGATCTCAGAATCTTACCAGAGTTCCAGGACAGCGTGACTCGGAATGGTCCCCCTCCCTGACCTGCACTCATCCTGACATCGGGAGAATTCTATTGGTGGATTAATAACTGGGCTAATGACTTGCCATATTACTGCAGGCGCCCCCCCCCCCCCAATCACACCCCTTCCCCTGCCCTCTGCCATCGCTGGACCCGGCTCAATCCCTCTATTGTTGTGCTGTGTTAGGTCTTTGTCTGGTGCGGCGACGCTGGCCTCTGCTTGTGTCGGGGGCCGGGATCACATGCTGGACGCTCTTTAGTTATAGGGAAGAATTAAAGGGCCACCAAGCCAAATGTCTTCACTGACAAAACTCAACCCCCCCACCACTTGTGTCCATGTTTGAGAAGGTCACAGAATTAGATGGATTTGTCCCTATGAACTAAACTTTTTGAATTTACACTTTTGTTAGCAAATGAGAGCGTACAAAGCACAGCATAAAGTGGTTGTAAATCCTTCCATTTACTGCAATATGACTGGCCTGAGCCAATACACAAAGATTAACCCCTTCCCACCGACCGCCTCCCAGCCCTTTAAGGGTTCTAAAAGCCAGGAGGCGGGCATTCTGGTGATGTGACCGCTGCGATTGGCTGTCACAGCCGCCACATGATCGGGAAGCTTGTGATCGCTAGCATGCATCAGGAGCTTTCCGGTACCCACCGGCTACCATGCTGGGAGCTCTCAGCACGGTAAGTGGTTTACACACGGCCGCATATAGGCGTTAAAGTGGAAGTCCATGTAAAATCTATAATCCCTGCATCTATAGACACCGGGGATCTAACACTAACCTCTCTATTCCTGCAAAGAAAAAAAATGAGTATACATACCTTTTTGGAAGCCGATCTGACCCGATCTCCAGCACCGGGAGCTCTGCAGAAGACACGAAGGCTGTGAAATGAATGGGAAGTGACACCACCCATAGACTTACTATGGGGCTTCCGTTGTCCTCCCTCTCCTCTGCACCCATCTCTACAGTTAAAGGGGTTGTAAAGGAAAAAGTTTTTTCACCTTAATGCATTCCTATGCATTAAGGTGAAAAAAGATCCAACAATACAGCCCCCCCTCCGAGCTCCCGTTTTACTTACCTGAGCCCTCGAAAGTCCCGCACTAGCCCCCGTCATCCTCCTCGCCGTTCAGCCTGGCCGTTGATTGGCTACAGTGGATGGATTGAAAGCAACGCAGCCATTGACTGGTGCTGCTGTCAATCACATCCAATGATACGGCGCGCCGGGTGGCGGGGCCGAGTGATACAGTGAGCGGCAATAGCTGCTGGCTGCATCACTGGAGCGCGGCCGCAATCACTCACCACCATGCGAGCTCGCATATAGGTGGTGAGTGATTGCAGGGAGGAGCCGAGACAGCCGCCGCCGATGGACCCCAGAAGACGAGGATCGGGGCACTCTGTGCAAAACGAGCTGCACCAGTGGAGGTAAGTATAACAGGTTTGTTATTTATCTATTTTATGGTTTACAAACCCTTTAAAGCCGCGGCTGAAAGCTCAACGTGAAATCTAGTCGGAGCGGGTTTAAGATCGGCTTCCAAAAAGGTATGTATACTCGTTTTTTCTTTACAGGGCTAGAGAGGTTAGTGTTAGATCCCCAGTGCCTATAGATGCAGGGATTTTAGATCTTGCATGGACTTCCACTTTAAGGCCCACCCACCGAGAGGCTGTATATATTTATATATATATATATATATATATATATATATATATATATATGTGGCTGGCATCAAGGGGTTAAACAAATCCTCCTACATAAGCTGTACCTGTTTATCTGTATTTTTCTCTTCTCTACAACCAAAGTTCACAATTTATAAAGCTTGTCGGAGCCGTCAGAAAAAAAAAAGGGGGTAGAGAGCTGAAATGACACACTGCTGAGCTCAGAAAGGAGAGCTCTGAGAGCCGATTGGAGGGAAGAGATGCACCCCCCTTCACACAGCACCCAGGAACAGAGCTGAGGCTGTCAATCCCTCCCATGTCACATTGTTTTCTCTTGGTGTCAGGAAAACTTGTCAGAAGTGACTCATGCTGATAGAGGAGCAATGCAGTAGACAAAAATGACAATTAGTGCCCTTAGTTGAGGAAAGTACACACTATAGCGGGGTATGCATTTTTTTTTTTCAGATTTCATGTCTGAAGTTTAAAACCACTTTAAAGCTAACTCCAACAATTTTTTTAAAAAAACACACACACACACACACACACACACACACACACACACACTATAAAAAAAAAAAAAAAAAAGGGGATCTCTCTACTTGCCTTTTTTTATATAGTCTGGACACGTGGTTTAGCAGCTCCTGTTCCCCTGCTGCAGGGGAGAAGAGGGAGCACCGACAATGGATGGGCAATGGGAGCCTATGGGTAACGTCATGGCTCCAGGAACTCACAGCCATTGTTGAGCGCTCCATGACATAGGGGAGCCAGAGTTGTGGAATCATGTTCACGGACCAGATTAAAAAAAGGCAAGTACACAGAGATTATAATATATATAAAATGTTATTTTTTTATACAGGGAATGCAAGATAAGTGGGGGGGTTTAGAATAGTTAGCGTTAGCCTTCGCTACTACTTTAAAGCCTAAACTTTTCTTTTTAGTTTCTGAACCCTTGTCGAGTTTTTATTGCTGTACCGTTTGGGAGACTTTTTTTCTTCCCCCTGCATTAGAAGGGTCTCAGCGTATGGCCATTTTTATTACGAAAACTATCCTCTACCATCTTTGCGTTGGGGGTGACCTTAGACCCTGCACAGCGTGACTCATCTCCTCTATACAGGGGCTCATTCCCACTAGCAGTTGGGGGCAGTAAAACCTCATGAATGGACCGCACATTTACCCCCCCCCCCCCCACACACACACACACACACACACACTTCTGGCCAGGGGTTTATACACGCTATGACCATTAGGCTTTGCTTCACCACTGCAGCAGGAATTATAACCTCTTACATCGGGCTCTACTGCCAGCTGTACATCTCCCATTTATATTAATGGGGCCACTCTGCAACCACCCCGCCCCCCAGTTGCGGCACACTAGTTCAGGTTTAAGGGGTTAAAGCAGGTGGTGAGGAGGCGATACAAGCCCTAAGTGTTGCAATTATAAATTATTCAGAGCGAGCATAAGAGTTATGTATTATACTGGGATGTTCTGCATAGACAGACTCCTCTAAACAAGGCCTCCCCACTACACTTAGAGAATTTGAGAAGTGGATTTGCATCTATAGGATTTATTTAGAATGTTTTAATATTAAAGGCCTAATTTCTGGGCCATAGACGTATAGATATTCCTTTTTAAAGAAGTTTATTATTTTTGTTTTAACAACGTTCGTTTGATTTTCTAATCGTTAGCGGGGTCAAGTCAACGTTTGTTTTCTACCACTGTGATGGGAAAATTGGAAAGAGCAGAACAAAAAAACTTTTGTTGATCATATGCAAAAGTAAATTCCAGCTGGTCCCTGATGAACCTGACAAAATTCAAGCCCTTGGTTTGTCCTGTTGATCACGTACTTGTGGGTTGAAGGCGCGCAGGTGAGCCGCCAGCAGCCCGATCTCGCTGTGAATATTCACAGTGGGAGTTGATTTGCAGGTACCACAGACTGTGTCCGCCGTCACCTGCCGATCATCCAGCACAGAGGCAGAACGGTGGTCTGCCTATGTAAACAAGGCAGATCGTTGTTCTGTCAATAGGGAAGGCTTGGATCCTGTATTCCTGCAAAAGCAGGGACATGCCTTTCCCCAGTAGAAGCACCTTCCCACACTGTAAAAAAAACACTGTCTAGGCACACAGTTAACCCCTTTGCCAGCCAGTGTCATTAGTACACCGCCATATTTTTCTGATCACTGTATTAGTGTCACTGGTCCCCAAAAAGTCTCAAAAGTGTCAGTTAGTGTCAAAATGTCCGCGGCAATATCGCAGTCCAGATACAAGTCTCTGATTGCCGCCATTACTAGCAAAAAAAAAAAAAAAACGTAAATGAAAATATATCCCAGACTTTGTAGAGGCTATAACTTGCGTGAACCAATCAATATACGCTTATTGGGATTTTTTTTTTTACCAAAAACGTGTAGCAGAATACATATTGGCCTAAATTGATGAAGAAATTTGATTTTTTTCCATTTTTTTTTATTGGATGTGTTTTATAGCAGAAAGTAAAAAAAATTTTTTATTTTTTTCCAAAAATTGTTGGTCTTTCTTTGTTTATAGCGCAAAAAGTAAAAAAAAAAAAAAAAAAAAAAAACAGGGAGGTGATCAAATGCTACGAAAAGAAAGCTTTATTTGTGGGGAAAAAAAGGACATCAATTGTATTTGGGTACAGCGTCGCATAATTGCGCAATGGTCAGTTAAAATATCGCAGTGACGTATCGCAAAAAATGGCCTGGTTATGAAGGGGGGTAAATCTGTCAGCGGTCAAGTGGTTAATGTCTCTGGAATGTATGTTGTCACATAAAACTGACATTTCAATGGGGCTTTAAGATTATCAGGACAGGAGATGCAAAGCTGAACACAGGAAAGAGGGGAGGCACATTTTCCAACACACAGCTGACTTTCCGACCAGCAATTTCACAGCAAAACGATCGCAGCTGTTATTTAACCGCCTCCCACAGAAGAAACCAGAAGAAAGTTGCAAAACCAATTTCCATAAACATCAAATGACTCATTTCCAGTGCAGGCACCATGCAGCCATATTCATAAACGGACAGCAACAGCAACAGTTTTGAGAGACTAATATGATAATGGAGAATTACCAAGTGACACTGTGGGGTGGATTTACCAAAAGCAAATAGGCTGTGCACTTTGCAAGTGCAGTTGCCCCAGAGCTTAGTACATGAGGGGAAGCTCTGCTGACTTCCATCATCCAATTATGTTCAAGTAAATACGCTTTTATTTTTCCTTGCATGCGATTGGGTATTCTTTGCAAAGTAAAGCTTCATCTCATTTACTAAGCTCTGGAGCAACTGCACTTGCAAAGTGCACAGTCGATTTGCCCTTAACCACTTAAGGACCGGCCAATGTAGATTTACGTCGGCAGAATGGCACGGACAGGCATAATCACGTACCTGTACGTCCCCTTTAAATGAATGCCGTGCGGTCGCGCGCTCGCGACCCTGCCGCCTTCCCCGCGGGTTCCGCGGACTCGATCGCCGCAGGGATCCCCGCGATCGTCTCACAGGAGGTATAGAGCAGGGAGATGTTTGTGTAAACAAGCATCTCCCCGCTCTGCCTAGTGACAATGACACGGATCTCGGCTTCGTGTACTCAGAGCGAAGATCAGTGTCATGTGACACAGAGCCCACCCCCCCCTACAGTAAGAAACACTCAATAGGGAACACTTAACCCCCTACAGCGCCACCTAGTGGGTAACCCCTTCACTGCCAGTGTCATTTTCACAGTAATCCGTGCATTTTTATAGCACTGATCGCTGTAAAAATGCCAATGGTCCCAAAAATGTGCCAAAAGTGTCCGAAGTGTCCGCCATAATGTCGCAGTCACGATAAAAAAATCGCTGCTCGCCACCATCACTAGTAAAAAAAAAAAAAAAAAGATTAGTAAAAATTACATAAAACTATCCCCTATTTTGTAGACGCTATAACTTTTGCGCAAACCAATCAATGAACGCTTATTGCGATTTTTTTTACCAAAAATATGTAGAAGAATACGTATCGGCCTAAACTATATATTTGTTGTGGATATTTATTATAGCAAAAAAGTAAAAAATATTGATTTTTTTTTTTTCAAAATTGTCGCTCTATTGTTTAAAGCGCAAAAAAAAACATTAAAAAAATAAAAAATAAAAAACGCAGAGGTGATCAAATACCACCAAAAGAAAGCTCTATTTGTGGGGGAAAAAAAAAAAAAAAAAGGACGCAATTGTCAGTTAAAGCGACGCAGTGCCGAATCGCAAAAAGTGGCCCGGTCATTGACCAGCAAAATGGTCCGGGGCTGAAGTGGTTAAAGCAATATTAAAGCCTTGTTTTTCAGTTTATATACATACAAACAAGTTATACTTGCCTGCTCTGTGTAATGGTTTTCCACAGAGCAGCCCAGATCCTCCTCCTCTCTAGTCCCATGCCGGTGCTCCTGGCTCCTCCCTCCTGCCGGGTGCCCCCACAGCAAGCAGCTTGCTGTGGGGGCACCCAAGCAGATGTGCTCCCGAGCCGTGGGTTTGGGTGTCCATTCACACATGGGGCCATAGCTCAGCCCCACCCCATGTATCTCCTGATTGGCTCACTGGTTGGGATTGACAGCAGAGGGAGCCAATGGCTTCCTTTGCTGCCAAAAGCCAATAAGAGGTGCAAGTCCCCAGAGAGGCAAGGCTCTTGTAGACATTGCTGGATCGAGAGGGGGCTCAGGTAAGTATTGGGGGCGCTGCTGGACATAGGAAGTTTTATACCTTCAGCATAGAATGTATGAAGGTAAAAAAAAAAAAAAAAAACTTGTCCCCTTAGAACCACTTTAATAATTCCACCCCTGTGGCTAAGCAGAGGGTGCAGAGACACAAACTAGTTCAGGGAAACTTCACCATCACAGTCTAACGCATATGAAGCCAGGTGATGATTCAACTCACCAGGGAAAAAGTTAAATATCCTCTTTAGGTGGAGCAAACTTGTAATCTTGTTCTCAAACACACCCTATAAATGCCTAATGGATACGGGAAATAAAGGTTTCAGGTCTAATCTCTGCAGATTTGATGTAAACTTGGCAGTGGAACATTTTGGAAAGCGCGCCGAGTAAATATTTGGGAATGTTCAGGACAGCTCACCCTCTTCTTTGGTGAGATACGACGGTAATGTCTTACCTGTCACAGCGCTAGCCAATGGAGAAGCTGCTTTGACGACATTTGAGGTCATTACACGATGCTCAGCAGGAAACCTGTAGAGAAGAGGACAGGACATTTTTAGAGGAGGACAACCATAAAATAAAACATTCCCTATCTATAGGAACATATGGACACCCCAAACCCCTTTGATTTGCATATTGCCAGATACAACTACCGTGTTTCCCCGAAAATAAGACCTAGCGTTATTTTCCAGGAGGGCTGGAATATAAGCCCTAGTTTAAAATGCAATATATATTTTATATATATATATATATATATATATATATATATATATATATATATATATATATATATATATATATATATATATATATAATGTACAATGTGTGAGTTTCTGTAATATAATTGTGGGGAAGAGCGCTCCGGCAGGTCACAGAAGCGCAGATCGGCACTATAACGAAGGTATTTGGCACAAATATATTACAGAAACGCACACATTGCACATTATATAATACCGCAATAGAGTATTATAGGATTTTACAAGCATTTTAACTCAGTTCACACTGGGGATTCCTATCAGGCAGGGAGAGAGAGGGGGAGAGAAGACAGCACATTACATGGTAAGACCTACCCCGAAAATAAGCCCTACTGTGTCGTTTGTTGCCAAAATTAATATAAGACCCGGGCTTATTTTCAAGGAAACACGGTAGTATTAAACCCTTTCCAGTTCATGACTGGCAGATAAGAAGGTTCCAGATCTCTTGGCACCCTAAGGGCCCATTCACATCAGGTGCATTGGGACCGCTATAGAGAGTCTTGCCCAGCACAGTTTCCAACACATGACAAGGCAACAGGCCTCGTTCTCCAGTAAAGCACTTTTTAGCACACACTAGGGGTTGCCACCTCATCCTTTTAATGGGAACAGAGGGGCGCCAGACTGAGTGCAGTATAAATCATGTATTTATTAATAAGGGGGTAGTAACTCACAGGTTAAATTAGAGGAGTTCAGAATGTGGTGAAAATTGCCAGTCCTGGAGTCTCATCAACATCCTATTACCCTTGCAGCCTGGGGCACTGGTGTGAACAGGGATCCAGAGGAGGCTGGGAACCAGGAAATAGAAAACAGCTGGTAATGGCCGTGACCAGCGTGAACCGCAAGATGGCGCCAGGCCGGATGTGACGTTACAGGAACAGGAAATATGATTATTCACAGTGGCAAAAAATGGTAATGCATTTCGAAGCTACAACTTTTTCATCAGGTTCTGTTTCCTGCTTCCTGGTTCCCAGCCTCCTCTGGATCCCTGTAAGGCCCGATTCACACCTATGCATTTTTAGTGCTTTTGCAGATTTGCACTACATTCCATCGAACATTGTTTCCTATGGAACCCGTTCTGTGGTGCAAATCTGCAAAATGCATAGGTGTGAACCAGGCCTTAGATCACACCAGTGCTCCAGGCTGCAAGGGACAATAGGACGCCGAATAGGACGTTGATGAGACTCCAGTCCAGACTCGATTTTCACCACATACTGAACTCTGGCGCCCCTCTGTTCCCATTTCTATACAGAGTTCATCGCTTCACTCTAAGGGAGCTGCCTCCAGGTGCTAATCATACAAGATCTTGGATAATTCATAGACATTATGTTTTAACAAATGTTTTATTATTATGTGTGCGCACACACACACACACACACACACACACACACTTCATGTATACTTATGTAGCACTCTGCTCCTGTTGACCAGGAGCTATTAACTAAATTTATTGGGATGTCTGAACTGTAGTTGGTTCAGATTCCATGTTTTGGCTAAATTGGCCTATGTTCCAGCTTTGGCTGAGTTGGGTGTATTTCCCGCGGTTACCAGCAGGTGTCGCTGCCACCTCTGGTTCATGTTGGAAGGTACAACAAGCCGAGGCGTATTGGGTGATTTTTCCCAGAGGCAACCTAGTGGGAGGTTGATATCGCTGGGCATGCTGGGAGAGGATACAAGAGACGGACGCCACTTCTGGCAAGGCTCTCACCTCATGGCCACCCTGGCTGGAGGTATGAGACAACTCCTCTTCTGCCTTGGGGGCCTGCTGGCCCGAGGTTTAGTTACTGGGGGTAGGCCCAGAATCTATCTGGGGCCTACTGGTTCAAGGGTGATCCTGTGCCATCTGTCCTGTGGGAAGAAGCTGAGCAGTTGAAGGAACCAGGGGAGGACTCGTCTTGGAGAATATGCAGCGGAAGGCTGGTATCCCGAGAGGAGCCTGGGGCCTCAATTGGAGGATGCATCCCGACCAATCTGCCTCACAGTATTTCCGGGTCGGCTTAAAAAGGACTTTCTTATACTGTGCAGTTGTGCTTGAACTTTGAAATTCTGATTACCAAGTCTGTGGCAGAGACTTTACATTTGTCCGTGCATCATCCCGCTGCTAGGCCGGTGAGAGGGGCCTATCCGGGTGAGCAAGATCCAATGACAGCAAGTATACCTGTCTCCAGGATCGTAAGTGCCTCAGTGATCTGCACCAGGTACCTGAACTCCCCCTAATCCTCCATCCCTCTTTCTGCCAACCTTGTGGTAAATAAAAAGCATTGGAAAAAAGACTCAGTGACTGGCGACCGTGTTTTATGCAACTTTAATCCTAGACTTTGAGCCAACACGGAGAACAGTGGGGTAATGGCAGACCAAAACTAACCAGCAGCTCCTACGGGGGTAGTGCTACATTTGTATTCCAGTAGCTATATAATTCAGCTCCAGGTGTTTTGCTTCAGGCAACAAACCGCTCAGATGTGAACAGGGGCCATTTAAATGAATGAGATTTGTTGGGCGTTTTTTGGGCATTTTTTCGGGCGTTGTATGAGCTGAACATCCTCAGGTGTAAATGCAGCCTAAAAAGGTGACTACAGGGGGCAGCTACTCTAGGACCTGTGATGAGGGGAGGCTCCGCCATGACTGCATTATTTAAGTGTTTGGGTGGAGTAGAGAAGGGTAAAAACTCCTCAGTTAATGTTTTCCGGTCTGTGTCCTGTTGGGGAGATTTCCATACCTAGGAAAGTGTATAAATCATCAGGCCTGGGGATGGGGCAGGGGATGGAGCACGTGGGACACCTAAACTTATGGTGTGCGCCAAAATACCATCAGCATATCACAGCGAATTGAAGATGCAAAATATGAAGTGAAGTGCCAAAGGAAGAAATGCTCTGGAATCAGTGTGCAGATAAGAAGTCCCTGCATCTGTGTTAGTGGGAAGAAAACGCATGCCGCCCCGCCGGTGTCAGCGTGAGGAACGCATGCCACACTGCCCGCGTCCACAGAAGGAACAAATACTGCTCTGCTGGGGTCAGTGGGAGAGAAAAATAGTGCTGCATTGGTGTCAGTAAATTGCACTCAATAATGGTTTCAAATATACCCTACTGAACTGTAGTGATCAATGTCTCACACAGGCAGCCAGTATTACTGATCAAAGCCCTCCTAGTTCTGGGATATGATCGTTGACATCAGAGGCCTAAGGCCACTTTCACACCGAGGCGCTTCGAAACTGCCACTAAAAACACTGAGCGCTTTTGAAGCGCTTTTGGAGGAGCTTTCCATTCATTTCAATGGAGAGGGGAGTTTTTCACAGCCATGCCAGCACACTGCCCCAGTGTGAAAGCATTCATTGATTTTAATGGAAATACGTTTTCGTGAGCTTTTTAGGCGCTGTTTTTAGCGTGAAAGCGCCTCAGTGTGAAAGTGGTCTAAGCCTCTTCTTACCACTGCTATATAGGCTCTTCTGCTATTCAGCCAGTCCTCGCACTGCCTAGCGGGACTATCCTGCTAAAAGTAAACCCTCATGAGATATTATACATTCCTACAAGTTTTATAATAATAATAATAATTTATATTATTTTTACGGAGCTCCATGGTACGGTGCTTTTAAGTCCCACGACTCCCCTGTGAACAAAAAAAGTGACCCGTGAAATCCCAGCACACAAAAAATGTGCGTGACGGGTTCAGGATTGGCCAAAAACGTCAAAGAGGAAGGATCTCTATCCCTGAACCCCACAAGTGGTGCGCTCAATTATGACAGTGATAGTTGGGGTATCCCAAGGTGGCTCCAGTGGTTTACATCCCCCATCTGGGGAGCATTCCAGCAGAATCGTCCCTTCAGCAGCTGTTGGTGCCCCTGCTCTGCCTGATGGTAGAATTCCCACCAATCAGTATCTCCAGAGAAGCGAGTCTGGTCGGTAATCATCCAGTAACGTGAAAAGCCAGCTGAGATCTTACAAGTTCCCAGGTATGGAGATTTCTCTTCAACTTCCTGTCGCAGGGACACAACAGGAAATGAGGGGCAATCTCTACAATACAAGACAACTCTCCTAATGCCGCGTACACACGACCGTTATTCATGTCATGGAAAAAGAACTATGTTTTTCTTGTCGTGATTCCTCTCAAGCCTGCCTTGCATACACCTGTTCATGAAAAAAAAAAACGCTTGAGCAAAGCGCGGTGGCGTACAACACAGACGACGGCACTATAAAAGAGGAAGTTCCATTCGGATGGCGCCATCCTTTGGGCTGCTTTTGCTGATCCTCATGTTAATAAAGTTTGGTGAGAGACGATTCGCGCTTTTCAGCCTCGTGCTCTTCAGTCCGTTACAGCGTGACGAATGTGCTATCTCCATTACAAACGCTAGTTTTACCAGAACGAGCGCTCCCGTCTCATCACTTGATTCTGAGCATGCGCGTTTTTTTCCCCCTCGTAAAAGCGCACGCACGAATGTTTTTCACAACGTGAAATAGAACGACGTGAAAAACTACGAGAAAAAATAGAGCATGTTCTAAAAATAAAAAAAAATAAAAAAAATCGGGCAGTTTTCTCATCGTTGAAGGGGTTGTAAAGGTTTGTTTTTTATTTTCTAAATAGGTTCCTTTAAGCTAGTGCATTGTTGGTTCACTTACCTTTTCCTTCTATTCCCCTTCTAAATGTTTTTTTTTCTTTGTCTGAATTTCTCACTTCCTGTTTCTCCTCAGTAAACTTCACACCATCATCTGAGTGGTGTGGAGTCAGCCAGAACAGCTTACTGAGGAGGAACAGGAAGTGAGAAATTCAGACAAAGTAAAACAAAGAAAAAAAACATTTAGAAGGGAAATCTAAGGAAAAGGTAAGTGAAGCAACAATGCACTAGCTCAGGGATATGCAATTAGCGGACCTCCAGCTGTTGCCAAACTACAAGTCCCATGAGGCATAGCGAGACTCTGACAGCAGCAAGCATGACACCCAGAGGCAGAGGCATGATGGGACTTGTCGTTTTGCAACAGCTGGAGGTCCGCTAATTGCATATCCCTGCACTAGCTTAAAGGAACCTATTTAGAAAATAAAAAACGAACCTTTACAACCCCTTTAAGAATCCTACGGCGCATACACACACACAACCAATCGAAAAAAAGGCATTTTTCTTGTCATAAAAAACGGTCGTGTGTACGTGGCATTAGATCGTTGTCATCAGGACAGGCGGGCTCATGGGAAGATTTATCCTCACTTTCTATTCTGGGGACAACTCTAAAATGAAGGATTTCCTCTCACTTTCCATCTTGGTGACATATGGAGAGGGCGATTCCACACAGAGGCCATTCAAAACGTACAAAGCTTCTAAAGCTGGCCATACACCAGTAGCATTTTGTTAAATGTTTCTTTTGGGGACGTTCATTTCATTTTCTAATCATTAGTGGGGTCAAATTGATGTTCGTTTTCGACTGTAGTGATGCAAAAGTTCGAAAAAGCAGGATGGAAACATTTTTTCAAACAAAAGATTTTCTAACAGTGTGTGTAGTTTTCATTTAGGAAATGACATTCATTCCAAGATCGAATGTTAAGAGCAAATGGAATATTCGAATGACATTCATCATCAAGTATGAATGAGGAATCGTTCTTCAAAATGTATGATGAGATTTTTCATACGAACAATCGGAGGAAAATCTACAAATGTTTGACAGCTAAACACTTCCATACTCTATCCAAAACAAAACATAAAAACGGAGATCGGATATTTCTGGCCAGTTTAATGGTGGCTTTTTGTCAAGTTGTCTTCACACATGCTGGAAGAAGAGGATAGAAATACCTCGCCGCTGTCATGTGATAGGACCAGAGAGAGTAAGTGGGTGCGATTGTGCAATCTGGAGATGTGTCAGTTTCTTAATGCAGATAAATAAAATCTAGATTTCTGAGTCCTCATCACCACCCCAGACAAGGCATGAGGATGTCATCATCAGGAACGTACAGTATGTATCTACGTTACTCATTGGACGCAAACCAGATCTCAGCTGTTATTTTCTCAATGTACACATTACCAAAAGTATTACGCCATACTGACTGAACTAGGGCTGCAACTAACGATTATTTTCATAATCGATTAGTTGGCCGATTATTGTTTCGATTAATCAATTATTCGGTTAATAACCTTAAAAAAAAAAAAGTAATTTTGCTGCGATTTGCAATTTTTTGGGCAGATTAAAAAACACAAATTGCCGCAAAAACGCATTACATGCTTTTCTGCAGCTTCTCCATTGAAGTATATTGAACCGAAAAAACAAAATGGCATTATTTTCTGTTAAAAAAAAAAAAAAGTCCTTGCCCTTTCCAAATACGCAGCAGCTGAAAAAAATCATGGATGTGAACGTGTCCCATAGGAAACCATGTAAATTAAATGTAGCGTGTTTCTGCAAAAAGCACCAAAAAACAGAGGAGTGACCCGGGCCTGAGATGTTTAGTAACATAATGGGGTTAAAAAAACAAAAATGAGTAAAAAAGAGCAAATAATCTACTGTAAGGAGTTAATTTTTTACTCTGGGACAGTGAAAAATGCAACTTAGACTTACCGGTAACTTGTTTTCCAATAGGCTTTCAGGACAGCACCCGAGAGATCATGGCTCCTCCTCCTACAGGAAACACCTCATCAATTAATTCTTTAATTGGAGGCCTCCACGTTGCTTCCCTCAGTTGTTTGTAGAGAACCTCCAGCCCCAGCTGCAACACATAAGCGACAGTTATTACATAGTATTACAGCCACAGCATAAAAAAAGGGCGGGATCCTGCTGTCCTGAAAGCCTATTGGAAAACAAGTTACCGGTAAGTCTAACTTGCATTTTTCCAAAACGTCTTTCAGGACAGCACCCGAGAGGATAATCGAGACTTACCCCATTTAGGGTGGGACAACAGCCTGTAAGACTTTCCTTCCGAAAGCCTGGTCCCCAGCCGTCATGAGATCTAATCTATAATGACGGGCAAAGGTCGTCAGACTTGTCCATGTAGCTGCCTTACAGATTTGTTCGGGGGTGGCACCAGCTTTTTCTGCCCAACTCACCGCCGAAGCTCTAGTAGAATGAGCCCTGATACTTACTGGACTCTCCTGGCCTGTAAGGGAATAGGCGTCTGAGATAGCCATTCTCAACCATCTGGCAATGGTTCCTCTAGAAGCTTGTCTTCCTTTTTTATTTCCGGAAAATAAAATGAATAGTGCGTCTGAACGCCTAAAGTCTTTAGTAGCTTCCAGGTAACTTAAGACTGCTCTTTTAACATCCAGGGTATGGCATTCTTCTTCCTTCTTACCCAACGGATTAGAACAAAACGTAGGAAGTATTATCTCCTGGGTTCTATTTTGAACTGAGGCAACCTTTGGTAAAAAGTTAGGATCCGTCTTCAGCACAATTCTGTCTGAAAAAATAGAAAAAAATGGTTCCCTGATAGATAAAGCTTGCAGCTCACTGATCCTTCGAGCTGTTGTAATAGCTACTAGAAAAATTGTTTTTAAAGTAATTAGCTTTAGGGAGGTTAAATTGAGAGGTTCGAAAGGTTCCCTGGTCAGGGCCTGTAGAACGACTGATAAGTCCCATGACGGACAGTTTTTGATCACTATCGGTCTAGCCCGAGTGAGGGCTTTAAAGAATCTGTTTACTAGGGGTTCTGATGAAATAGATTTCTCAAAATATACCCCCAGTGCGGCAACCTGAACTTTTAGGGTACTGATCGCTAGGCCCTTGTCTGCTCCTTCTTGCAGAAATTCCAAGATAGAAGAAATCTGCTTTAATGGTCTGCCGGATGTAGTGCACCAAGAGTTAAAGACTTTCCAGACTTTGTGATATATTGCTCTGGTAACATTCTTTCTGCTAGATAGGAGGGTAGCCACCAACCTATCCGAGAATCCTTTTCTCCTTAAGAGCTGCTCCTCAGAAGCCAGGCTGAGTTTTAGCTTTTCTACTTCTTGGTGAAACAGCGGACCTTGTAACAGAAGGTCTTGCCTCAAGGGAAGATGCCAGTATGGTTTGATCTGCATCTGTAGAAGAGCCGAAAACCAGGGCCTCTTGGGCCAGAAGGGAGTGATGAGGATTACTGTCGTATCCTCTTTCCGGATTTTGTTATGACCTGCGGAATCAGCTGAAAAGGAGGGAAGGCGTAGCTGAGGTGAAAATTCCAACTGTGCGCCAGAGCATCTACCCCCAGAGATGACTCGTTCCTGTTCAGGGAAAAAAAGAGAGATATTTGTGTATTTTCCTGAGTCGCAAAGAGATCCACTCTTGGCTGTCCCCATTTCTTCACTATTAGATTGAAGACATCTGGATTCAATTGCCACTCCGCTTCGTACACCTGGTTCCTGCTGAGGAAATCCGCTATCCTGTTTAGGGTCCCTTTTAGATGGACCGCGGACAAGGATTGAGTATGGAGCTCTGCCCAATTTAGAATGCTCTCTGCTAGGCCTTGAAGTATTCTGCTTCTGGTGCCCCCTTGTCGGTTTATGTAAGCCACCGCCGTGGCGTTGTCCGACAGAATTTGTGTATGTCGCCCTTGGACTTCTTCTGCAAAGAACAATAAGGCCATTTCTATCGCCTTTAGTTCCCTCCAGTTTGAAGATCTCATTGCTTCCCTTGTGGACCAAGATCCCTGAGCCCAACGACCGCTCATGTGAGCCCCCCAACCCCAGGAGCTGGCATCGGTTGTTAGCCTTACCTGGGTTGGAAAGGACCATAACAGGCCTGCTGAGAGTCTTGCCTGGTTCTTCCACCACCAGAGACTCCTCTTTACTTTGGTGGGGATCTTCACCAGTGAATCTAGTGAATTCTGCTGGCGATCCCAGATTTTTAACAGAAACTTTTGCAGTGGCCTGAAATGGAGCTTTGCCCATTGTACTGCCGGTATGGAAGAGGTCAGGGTTCCTAATGCTGACATGACCCTCCTGATGGACAGAAGCTGACTGGTTTGTAAGAGTGACACAACCTTTAACAGCTTTTCCCGTTTTTCTTCTGGGAGAAAAATCTTTTGCTCCACAGAGTTGATACGGAAACCCAGGAATAACACCTCCTGAGAGGGAATCAGATTGGACTTTTGGAGGTTTAGTATCCATCCGATGGATTCTAGGTGAGCACGTGCTCTGTCCAAGTTTCTCTGAAGTCCATCTCTTGTTTGGGCAAACAGTAGCAGGTCGTCTAGATAAGGAATCACTGAAATTCCCTCTAGACGCAAGGGTGCTAGAGCTTCGGCCATTACCTTCGTGAACACCCTTGGAGAAGATGACAGGCCGAATGGAAGAGCTCTGAATTGCAGGTGTACCACCTTCTTCCCTTCTCTCAGTGCTAACCTCAGATATCTCTGAGATCTGGCGGCAATAGGAATGTGGAGGTATGCGTCCTGCAAATCTATTGACGCCATGAAGCATCCTTGACTCAGGAGGCTTCTTACTGAGAAAATGGAATCCATCCGAAATCTTTTGTATTCTACTGACAAATTCAGCATTTTTAGATTTAGGATGAGGCGGTACTTTCCTGAAGGTTTCTGTACAAGGAAAACGTGAGAATAGAACCCCTGGAAGAACTCCCTTGTTGGAACCGGAACAATGACTCTCTGGGATATCAGTTCCTGAATTAGGGACTTCATGGCGAGTGCCTTGACCGGATCCCTCGGGACGTTTGTCACTAGGAATCTCTTTGGGGGTTCTTCCGTGAATTCCACCACATATCCTTGGGAGAGCATGTTTACAATATACTGATTTGTAGTGATGTCTCTCCACTGGGGAATGAACTCCTGGAGTCTTCCCCCTACTTGGGGTGGATTGTCACTGCGGCTTTCCGGGGGTCGCAGGAGGATGGAAGAGCACTCCACTCCTACCTTTTGGTTTCTGGGAAGACCACTGCTTCCTTTTGGTTTGCGTTTTTCCTTCCTGTTGTCCTTTTTGGGGACGAAAAAAACGCTTACGGGTCTGTACCTGTTGTTTTTTGACCGGAAACGCCTTCTTTTTGTCAGCCGTACGGTCAAGAATGGACTCCAGCTCCGAACCAAATAGCAAATCCCCTGCAAAGGGAATGCTACACAGTCTATTTTTAGATGCATCTCCTGGCCAAGTTTTAAGCCACAATGCTCTCCTAGCAGAATTGGTCAAAGCCGCTGACCTGGCTGACATACGAATGGATTCTGCTGAAGCATCCGCAATATATGATACTGCTGCAGAAAGCGTTGTAAATGAGTCCAGAATCTCCTGTTTTGGAGAATCCGCCGTAACATGGGCCTTCATCTGGTTAATCCAGTGTTCTAAATTCCTAGCGACACAGGTTGTTGCCATTGCTGGTTTTAGATTGTTCATCACAGACTGCCAAGCCCTTTTAAGAAGCAAATCCATTATTTTGTCCATGGGCTCCTTTAACATGCCCATGTCCTCAAAGGCAAGGTCAGTTGATTTTGAGACCTGTGAAAAAGCAGAGTCCAGTTTTGGAACCTTGTTCCAGATGGAATCCGGGTTGTCCTCAAATGGAACTCTTCTCTTATGAGACCGGGAAAAAAATGGCTTTTTCTCAGGTTCCAACCACTCTTTTTTAATCATGTCCGAGATTATTGAATGGACTGGAAAAACACGGCTTTTTGGATCACCCAAACCTGCATACATGCGGTCATGTAGGGAGAGCTCCTTTTCCTCTTCAATCCCCAAAGTCGCATGGATTACTTTTAAAAGTCCTGCGACTTCTTCAAGCGACATTTTGTACTTAGAAGCGCTCTCTGCTTCATTTTCTTCCTCCTCAGAGTCTGTTCCATCTGGAGCAAGGGAAGCAGATTCTTGGGAAGCGTCTATCGGACCTCCCAATAATATTTGAGAGCCGTCTTGGGGTTCTGAAGAAGGCTGCGGAGCCCTAGGTTCCCTTGAAGGGCCTGGTTCTTCTCTTAGGTTTGACCTAAAAGCTTGAAAGGTGGCACGGAGTTCATCTTTAATTGTAGATACTAGATCGCCACAAAAGGATGGAGACTCTTCCCTGACTACATTTGCAGTGCAATCTGCACAAAGCGACTTGGTCCAAGCCTCGCTTAACTTTTCCTTGCAGACAGGGCACCTTCTCTTCACTGGTTGAGCAGAACTTTTGGCCTGCACAAACAGAAAAGAAAAAAACCAGGGACCACGCTAAGAAAAAACTGTTACACAGTACAAATCAATACACCCAGGTGCACATAGGAAAAAACACTTTCACTTCCTTGTGCCCCGCAAGCCATGCACCACCACCATCAACTTTTACAAAAAGACCCCTAGATATTATGCAGACATGCTAAATCACCAGCCACTGCACCACCAGGGAGATGGGGGGTGGGGGAGATGGAGGGGGGAGAAGGGTGAATACCCCCCCCCCTCTACAGGAGAAAGCGGCCCAGTGTAAAATAGGACACAGTCCCTTACCTTAGCCTTGCTGGTGCCTTGGCTTGCCCCCTTATCCGCTGCATCGCTATCCATAGCTGTCTGCGGATGCGTGGTGAAGAGAAAACGCCGGTTCCAGATTCAAAAACGCCGCCGCGCTGACCTGGAACCGGAACTTTAAGGCACCAGGTGACCCTGCCCTCTCCCTCTGCGCTTTGCGGCCGGAAATGACGCGCGCGCCGACCCGGAAGTGCTGCCTCTTCCCATACAGGACGTGGCCGAGGCTCTCCTCGGCCACCAGAACAATGGCGGCCGCCGCAGAGCTCCACGCCGCTTTCGCCAGCGGTCGGTGAGAGTACAGCAACCACCGCTCTGAAGAAAAAGGAGGCAGCCCTCCCGGGCTGTACAGGCTCTCCCCGAGCACGGAAGAGGGAGAGGGAGCCCACGGGACCGTCCATGCTAGGAGGTAAGTGGGAGGATCAATCTCCTAAAAAAAAAAAAAAAAAAAAAAACTGATTTGAGAACCTTGTCTCCCAGGAAAGCCCTGAGAGATCGTGGCTCTCCCAGAGGTGTTCCTCCAGCTGGAGGAAACACAAAAAACTGAGGGAAGCAACGTGGAGGCCTCCAATTAAAGAATTAATTGATGAGGTGTTTCCTGTAGGAGGAGGAGCCATGATCTCTCGGGTGCTGTCCTGAAAGACGTTTTGGAAATTAATATTTACAGTAGCAATTTGCTCTTTTTGTACTATAAAGAGCTAATTTTAGTTCTTTTTTTAACCCCATTATGTTACTGGCTGATTAATCGATTATGAAAATGGTAATCGATTAGTTGTTTCGGCCCTAGACTGAACCACCGGGAGACTAATGTCCCCCATGCTTGACCAAATGGGAAAGTGACTTGAACTGCCACTTCACTGACATTAAGAAACTACAAATCATCAAATTCACTCATAAGTCCTCACTATGCGCCAGGATACAGGAAACTAACTTCAAGATCCTTACGCGCTGGTACAGAACCCCCGCCCTCCTGCATAAGCTTTTCCCGACTTCTTCGGACCTCTGTTGGCACTGCCAATCGAAGGTGGGCACCCGCCTACACGTATTTTGGTCATGCCCCCGGCTACAGAATTTCTGGGGAGAAGTTTGTCGTGTTACCCAGAAATTCTCTGATCGAACGGTGCCGGACGAACCGGCCTACTTTCTCCTGCACGCGACGGACACCGCAACGCGAATATACAAGAAGTCGGTGGTCAGACACCTTCCTAGACACAGCCAAGGCCTGCATTCCACTCAACTGGAAATCCCCACACCCATCGAGCCTTGCTCAATGGTTACACAAAGTGGATGATATCTGTCGGATGGAAGACCTAATCCTCACCGACCAAAACCGACAGGAAACATATTCCAAGGCGTGGCAGTTGTGGAATGTGTTTAAATACTCTGACGAGGGACAGAGCCTCAGAGGGTCGCCCTTGCCTACATGATGACTGCTCTTACCCTATTCCACTATTGCTCTTCCGCCCTTCCGCATGCCTACTGGAGAGGGGTGCCGCTGCCTGTGCAGATCACCCCCTGGAATCCATGTTCAAGGACCCCTACCCCTGCCAATCCCCCCCTATACTGAGTACCTTACTGTTACCCCCCCCCTCCCACTCTCTTATCCCTGGGACCCTAACCCTGACTTTTCATATCTTCTGTCTTTATATGTTCTCTGATATTTCTTTCTCTTCATACAAAAAAAAAAAAAAAAAAACTGGAAGTGAGGCTGCATCCACAGGACCCAGGGAGGCCATTGCCTCCGTCTGCTAGACACTACCCCACAGGATGGGACCGGCCGGGGTCTCGGGCGGGACAAACACCTGCTTGAAGACCCATACCGGACCTACACGTCTGAACTTTGTGTTTATGGGAACTCTGTACGAGCGGATGTTTTCTGACTGTAAATTATGCAAACGTGTTATCTCTGTACCTGTGGTCCATGTGGACCTGTCTCTCTGATTTAAATAAAAAAAAAGTATTTTAACACCTGCCTTTAAAACTCACATGAACTGTAATGGCATCCCAGTCTTAGTCCATAGGGTTCAATATTGAGTTGGCCCACCCTTTGCAGCTATAACAGCTTCAACTCCTCTGGGAAGGCTGTCCACAAGGTTTAGGAGTGTCTATGGGAATGTTTGACCATTCTTCCAGAAGGGCATTTGTAAAGTCAGGCACTGATGTTGGACGAGAAGGCCTGGCTCGCAATCTCAGTTCTAATTCATCCCAAAGGCGTCCTATTGGGTTGAGGTCAGGACTCTGTGCAGGCCAGTCAAGGTCCTCCACCCCAAACTCGCTCATCCATGTCTTTATGGATCGTGCACTGGTGGGCAGTCATGTTGGAACAGGAAGGGGCCATCCCCAAACTGTTCCCACAAAGCTGGGAGCATGAAATTATCCAAAATGTCTTGGTATGCCGACGCCTTAACAGTTCCCGTTATTGGAACCAAGGGGCCAAGCCCAACCCTTGACCCCCCCCCCCTCCACACACCATAATCCCCCCTCTACTAAATGATTTGGACCAGTGCACAAAGCAAGGTCCATAAAGACATGGATGAGTGAGTTTGGGGTGGAGGTAATTGATTGGCCTGCACAGAGTCCTGACCTCAACCCGATGGAACACCTTTGGGATGAATTAGAGCGGAGACTACGAGCCAGGCCTTCTCATTCACATTAGTGTCTGACTTCACAAATGGAAGAATGGTCAAACATTCCCAAAGACACACTCCTAAACCTTGTGGACAGCCTTCCCAGAAGAGTTGAAGCTGAGATTATATAATATATATTTTATTATATATTTGCCGGGAACAAAACTGTTTTTTGAAACTGGTAAATGGATGGGTTTACTTCCACTTTAAAGTTCATGTGCGTGTAAAGGCACGCGTCCCAATACTAGCTGGCATCAGCGCAATGAATGGCGCCCCATGGCTGGCGTCAGCGCAAGGAATGGTTCTTTGTGTCAGTGTGAGGAATAAAGTCAAGGGCCAGATAAAGATAAGCAAAAAGGCCACATCTGGCCCACCAGCCACAGTTTGGAAAACAATGGCTTTGACCCTTTTAAGTGTCATCCTTTAGGTTCCCTGGAGCACAATCTCACTTCAGAGCTACAATAGGAACAAAGAGGAATTGACCCTTAAAGTGGAGTTCCACCCCCCCCCCCCCCCCAAAAAAAAAAAAAAAAAAAAAAACACACAACATTTGGAGATTGTATTTGTTACTCACCTTAAATGGCTGTTGCTATGCGGTCCCTCGAAATCTTCCTGCATCACCTAGGCTTCTTTCGTTACTTCCCTCCAGGGTTGCCAACTTTCAGTAAATTTACGAACAGTTTGTAAAATCCATAATTGTTGCATCCGTCCATGAATGTCAGTTACGGACATGCAGCCTACATATCCGTAATGGACATTCAAGGACAGATGCAAAAAGTACAGTTTTACAAACTGTTTGTATATTTACTGAAAGTTGGCAACCCTGCTCCGCTCGCTACTGCTCCTGGGAGATGTGTGTCATTTCCCAGGAGTCAGTGGGCAGCGCCGAGGGCTAGGTTGCCATAAAACCGGGGGCGGGCACTTCCGCCGCCCGTTATGGCAACCTGAATACTTTACAGCGTCGCTACGGCACATTACTGCGCATGCGCGAGAACGGGGCGGTGCATGCTGGTCGCTCAGCTGCACCGTTTTCCGGAAATAAATGCTTGTGGGCTTCACATGCCCACAAGCAAAATGAAAAACGGCCAGAACACATTTAACAAAGTTATTTTAACAGATGAAACCGGACATCGGACACAGAAGACGTGAGTGTTGACATTTTAAACGCTTGTGAAAGGTTATAAATTTTTATTTATTTTTTTAAATTGTGATTGTAGTTGGAACTCCGCTTTAAAAGCAGTAGCCAAAAAAAAGGCAGGCAAAAGGCAAAGGACCGGTCTCCAGTATTGTTTGTGGTCTCCCTGATGAGGATCTTTCGCCATTACAGACTTACCATGTCTTGTTTGGCACTGTGACTGGCTTTGGAGACAGACAGTCCATAAAACAGACAGGAAGAGTTCGTTCCAACATAGCATCACATAGTGACAGCTGAGTCACCAATAACGTCCCTATTCCCCGACAGCACAACAACAGGTGTGACCCCACGGCCCTTTATTCTACAAGCTCGGCGGACTGGATATCCATCTTCTAACCATTACAATGTGTTCTGCCTGCGGCCTGCCTGGCTTAATTTGCTCTCATTACTCCAAGCATTCCCGTCTCTTCTTACCCTCATTTTTTTCCCCCACGACTGATCTTTGTCTATGCTCAGTTTTCACTAACTGCCCCCACCTCACTGCCATCATTGACAGAGACCTCACACCCCCTCGCCATGTCGCAGCTGCTGACGTCTTTTTCCAGTCCTGTTTACTTGATGGTTCCGTGCAGACGCATACACCATCCCAAGGAACCAGCAAGCCATTTATTGTTACTGTACAACTGCTCTCTTGTGATGAGGCCTGGCTGATGTCCAGGTCACACCATACTCCGATACCTGGACAGCCATCATCCAGGTCACACCATACGCCGATACCTGGACAGCCATCATCCAGGTCACACCATACGCCGATACCTGGACAGCCATCATCCAGGTCACACCATACTCCGATACCTGGACAGCCATCATCCAGGTCACACCATACTCCGATACCTGGACAGCCATCATCCAGGTCACATCATACTCCGATACCTGGACAGCCATCATCCAGGTCACACCATACTCCGATACCTGGACAGCCATCATCCAGGTCACACCATACGCCGATACCTGGACAGCTATCATCCAGGTCACATCATACTCCGATACCTGGACAGCCATCATCCAGGTCACACCATACGCCGATACCTGGACAGCCATCATCCAGGTCACACCATACGCCGATACCTGGACAGCCATCATCCAGGTCACACCATACTCCGATACCTGGACAGCCATCATCCAGGTCACACCATACGCCGATACCTGGACAGCCATCATCCAGGTCACACCATACTCCGATACCTGGACAGCCATCATCCAGGTCACACCATACTCCGATACCTGGACAGCCATCATCCAGGTCACACCATACGCCGATACCTGGACAGCTATCATCCAGGTCACACCATACGCCGATACCTGGACAGCCATCATCCAGGTCACACCATACGCCGATACCTGGACAGCCATCATCCAGGTCACACCATACGCCGATACCTGGACAGCCATCATCCAGGTCACACCATACTCCGATACCTGGACAGCCATCATCCAGGTCACACCATACTCCGATACCTGGACAGCCATCATCCAGGTCACACCATACTCCGATACCTGGACAGCCATCATCCAGGTCACACCATACTCCGATACCTGGACAGCCATCATCCAGGTCACACCATACTCCGATACCTGGACAGCTATCATCCAGGTCACATCATACTCCGATACCTGGACAGCCATCATCCAGGTCACACCATACTCCGATACCTGGACAGCCATCATCCAGGTCACACCATACGCCGATACCTGGACAGCTATCATCCAGGTCACATCATACTCCGATACCTGGACAGCCATCATCCAGGTCACACCATACTCCGATACCTGGACAGCCATCATCCAGGTCACACCATACGCCGATACCTGGACAGCCATCATCCAGGTCACACCATACGCCGATACCTGGACAGCTATCATCCAGGTCACACCATACGCCGATACCTGGACAGCCATCATCCAGGTCACACCATACGCCGATACCTGGACAGCCATCATCCAGGTCACACCATACGCCGATACCTGGACAGCTATCATCCAGGTCACATCATACTCCGATACCTGGACAGCCATCATCCAGGTCACACCATACTCCGATACCTGGACAGCCATCATCCAGGTCACACCATACGCCGATACCTGGACAGCCATCATCCAGGTCACACCATACGCGGATACCTGGACAGCCATCATCCTGGTCACGTCATACTCCCATACCTGGACAGCTATCATCCAGGTCACACCATACTCCGATACCTGGACAGCCATCATCCAGGTCACATCATACTCATACTTTGACAGCCATAATCCACGCCATACTCATACC
Organism: Rana muscosa; assembly: GCA_029206835.1. Taxonomy (NCBI): domain Eukaryota; kingdom Metazoa; phylum Chordata; class Amphibia; order Anura; family Ranidae; genus Rana; species Rana muscosa. The sequence goes on along the minus strand of CM055125.1, from coordinate 16,483,460 downwards.
TGGACAGCCATTATCCATGCCACACGATAATCATACCTGGACAGCCATAATCCAAGCCACACCATACTCATACCTGGACAGCCATAATCCAAGCCACACCATACCTGGACAGCCATAATCCACACCATACTCATACCTGGACAGCCATAATTCAGGTCACACCATACCAAACTCCGTTATAGGGCAGCCATAATCCAGGTCACACTATACGCAGATACGTGGACAGCCATAATTCACACCATACCCCAAAACCTGGACAGCCATAATCTCCAAACCTCCTATTAGGACAGATCTGAAAGCTCAGATGGAGGAAAAGGAGGAGGACATGGTACATAAACATCACTCAAGGTGGAGTCATGTTTTACAAGAAAGCTGTGCTTAGTTTGGCCAACGAAGGCCAATTTACACCAGTAAGGGTCCCCTCCAGTGGTGTGATCAGTTCCACATATCTCCTTTCTAAGGCACTTGTGGCCACAGTCGCACTCCTGCCTCCTCCACGTACAATGTAGGGCTAAAATAATAAAAATAAAAACTGGCACCCTCCTCTGCCCTACTGGCCGGCACCCTCCTCTGCCCTACTGGCTGGCACCCTCCTCTGCCCTGTTGTTCAGATAGAACTACACCTCTCAATAGGTTGCCCACCCCTGCGTTAGACATAACAAGCATTTAACCCTTGTACAGGAGGCCCTACTGCAGGAGCAGATTTTGTCTTATTCCTTTAAAGTACATACCCGATTTTCTGTTTTGCATGCAGGGAGAACATACAAACTTCACACAGATGGAGCTTCTGGTGGGAATCCAAACCCCAATTGTGCACAGTAACATTAACAACCACCATGCTGCCTTGTCTATAACAGGGACAGATGGTTCAGTCTCTCCTAGATCCATGAGGCTTGATGGGCCCCCAGCTGTAGCCTACCTGTAACAAAGTAAGGAATCTGGGGTCTCTACTGGTACAAAGCATCTAATTCTTGTGTCTTCAAGGGGTCAATGAAAAAATTTGAAAGGTCCATATTTAGTCCACCACTTGTTGAGCCCTATGCTAGATAAGCACCCATCAGCATGGACTTAAAATGCTACTAAACCCAAGAGCCTGCATTCACTATATCTGGTCTCCCACGGTACTCAGAACATATTTTAGTAAATATAAACTGCTAAACACCTTTACTCATCAGCAATATATGGCAGTCTTGTGACTTCTATCAGTGTCCGGCCGAGCACTGATTAAAGCTCGTAGGAGGAGATTTCATTCTCCCCTGATTGTCCTATGAGGCTGCAGGGCCCCTGACCTTCTGTCTGAACAGTGTGTGAGATATAGAGATAGAGAGATTATATATATATATATATATATATAGCGGGTTTTAACATTTAGGGGGAGTGTCTGGGCGGTAGCATGGCCCAGATGCACTGAAATATATATATATATATATATATATATATATATATATACATATACATACATACACACACACATACATACACACACACACACACACACACACACACACACACACACACACACACACATATACACACATATACACACACACACACATATATACACCTCTATAAATAAATAGAACAAGAAAAGGGGATTTGGGACTTTAGATGAGGTAGTTGACTTGTAGAGGTAAATTGGATGAATTCATGTTTTAAATAGTAAAATGCATAGCAATAATAAGGATTCATATTTAGATACACAATTCACCATTTTTAAAACCCATTGAACTCTAATTTGTGCTGCCAAGTTGATACACGAGTCTATAGCATTATTCATCACTGGTATGTGCTAATTATGATAGATATATAGAGAGAGAGATATAGATATCTATCTATATGAATTTATGATGCTATTATCAATGTGCAAATATGACATTACTTTTTTTACATGAGCTATATTATTGCTATGCATTTTACTATATTACTAAAACATGAATTCAGCCAATTTACGAGTCAACTACCCCATCTAAAGTCCCAAATCCCCTTTTCTTGTTTATCTGAACCAGGGATGGAGGCACATAAACCATATGCTTCATCTAAAGTCCCAAACTCCCCACATCTTGGAAATTAGATCTCGGGATAGAGATTACCGGTGTATGTATGTGTGTATATATATATATATATATATATATATATATATATATATATATATATATATATATATATATATATATATATACACACACACACACACACACACACACACACACACATACATACACACACATACACACACACTTTTTGTTTTTACACACACACACACACACACACACACACACCCCTTTTTGAAGCAATGAAAGCAATAAGATGCAATTGGGACAATTTCCCCCTGATATAACGGTTTCTCAGAATCTGGGTTATTCATGAGAAGCCGCAGAGAGTCCTGGGTGAACCTGTAGCTGTGATTTGTCATTATCCTCCTGCGGGGATCAGAAAAGCTTTGAAGATTGAGAGAAATGTAAACCAGGATTCACACATTAAATAATCTGCACACATCAAAATAGGGAGAGACATCGGAGCCCTGCCATACTGAGCTTCACCATGGAAAGAGTCTGCAAGAAGAACTGTCTGTGTCACCCACAAGGAGACTAAGCTGCGGGAATGCAGCCGTGCGAGTTCAGTTCCCACCTGTCAGTCCTGATTTCGGCCACGATTACAGAGACATCTGTGCAGAAACTACTTTTTTTTTAAATCGGTGCAGCACTGCAGATGCGGCGTCGCACCGATTAGGTGTCAGTAGGGCAGAGATTGAGGTTAGTCTTTTTTTTTTTTAAAGTTAAAGCGGTTGTATACCCTCAAATACTACATGTACCTACAGGTAAGCCTACATTAAGGCTTACCTGTAGGTGCTTACCGGTCTCGGAGATATTTGCAAAAAGGACTGTACCGATATCTACGGCGTAGGCGCACCGGCTCTTGAATGGGAGCCCGCCGGACACTGCCGGAACTCGCGCAGGAGTGACGTCACAGCGCCGGAATGGCGATACCCGGAAGTCACTCCGGGTATCATGGCGGCGATGGAGGACGTGTCCGAGAACCGCTACGGGGGCTTTGATCTAAGGTAAGTAATTGATAATGAACTAGTATGCTAGTCATACTAGCTCATTATGCCTTTGCCTTGCAGGTTTAAAAAAAAAAAAAGTTTTGCGGTATACAACCGCTTTAAATATATACCGTATTTATCGGCGTATAACACGCACTCAAACTTTAAGAGGGAAGTTTCAGGGGAAAAAAAAAAAAAAACTTTCCACTGCTCCCTGCGTATAACACGCAGGCACAGATTACCCTCTAATTTCAGAGTAAAAAAGGGAGTGTTATACGCCAATAATTTTTTTTTTTTACAATATATTTTTCTTTTTTTTACAATTTGTTAGGAGCCCCATTGAGGGGCTTTGGTAAAATAGCATAGAAAGAGACTGAGGTTCCCCAATCCCTTTCACTGTAGCCTCTGCTGCCACGAGTAGGTGGGGGGGGTGCATTCAGCTGGGGGAATCTGTGTCACACAGGGTGATTAGGGTGTGCCCAGGCACATCCGGCACACCGTGTGCGCAAGCCTATGGTGTTAGTGGATTGCATGCAGATTAAGCATCACATCGTTAGCAGATCTTCTTAGCCAGAGTTGTGTGTGTGTGAGTGTGTGAGTGTGTGAGTGTGTGAGTGTGTGAGTGTGTGAGTGTGTGAGTGTGTGAGTGTGTGAGTGTGTGAGTGTGTGAGTGTGTGAGTGTGTGAGTGTGTGAGTGTGTGAGTGTGTGAGAGTGTGAGAGTGTGAGAGTGTGAGAGTGTGAGAGAGTGAGAGAGTGAGAGAGTGAGAGTGTGAGAGAGTGAGAGAGTGAGAGTGTGAGAGAGTGAGAGAGTGAGAGAGTGAGAGAGTGAGAGAGTGAGAGAGTGAGAGAGTGAGAGAGTGTGCGCGAGTGCGAGTGTGCGCGAGTGCGAGAGTGTGCGCGAGTGCGAGTGTGCGCGAGTGCGAGTGTGCGCGAGTGCGAGTGTGCGCGAGTGCGAGTGTGCGCGAGTGCGCGTGTGCGCGAGTGCGAGTGTGCGAGTGTGTGCGAGTGTGTGCGAGTGTGTGCGAGTGTGAGTGTGTGCGAGCGTGTGCGAGTGTGAGCGTGTGCGAGTGTGTGCGAGTGAGTGTGTGCGAGTGAGTGTGTGCGAGTGTGTGTGCGAGTGTGTGTGCGAGTGTGTGCGAGTGTGTGTGTGTGCGAGTGTGTGTGTGTGCGAGTGTGTGTGTGTGCGAGTGTGTGTGTGTGCGAGTGTGTGTGTGTGCGAGTGTGTGTGTGTGCGAGTGTGAGTGTGTGCGAGTGTGTGTGTGTGCGAGTGTGTGCGTGTGTGCGAGTGTGTGCGAGTGTGTGTGTGTGTGTGTGAGTGTGTGTGTGTGTGCGAGTGTGTGTGTGTGCGAGTGTGTGTGTGTGCGAGTGTGTGTGTGTGCGCGAGTGTGTGTGTGCGCGAGTGTGTGAGTGTGCGCGAGTGTGAGTGTGCGCGAGTGTGAGTGTGCGCGAGTGTGAGTGTGCGCGAGTGTGAGTGTGCGCGAGTGTGAGTGTGCGCGAGTGTGAGTGTGCGAGTGTGCGCGAGTGCGAGTGTGCGCGAGTGCGAGTGTGCGCGAGTGCGAGTGTGCGCGAGTGTGAGTGTGTGCGAGTGTGAGTGTGTGCGAGTGTGTGCGAGTGTGAGTGTGTGCGAGTGTGAGTGTGTGCGAGTGTGTGCGAGTGAGTGTGTGCGAGTGTGTGCGAGTGAGTGTGTGCGAGTGAGTGTGTGCGAGTGAGTGTGTGCGAGTGAGTGTGTGCGAGTGAGTGTGTGCGAGTGTGTGTGCGAGTGTGTGTGCGAGTGTGTGTGCGAGTGTGTGCGAGTGTGTGCGAGTGTGTGTGTGTGCGAGTGTGTGTGTGTGCGAGTGTGTGTGTGTGCGAGTGTGTGTGTGTGCGAGTGTGTGTGTGTGCGAGTGTGTGTGTGTGCGAGTGTGAGTGTGTGCGAGTGTGTGTGTGTGCGAGTGTGAGTGTGTGCGAGTGTGTGTGTGTGCGAGTGTGTGTGTGTGCGAGTGTGTGAGTGTGCGCGAGTGTGAGTGTGCGCGAGTGTGAGTGTGCGCGAGTGTGAGTGTGCGCGTGTGCGCGAGTGTGAGTGTGCGCGTGTGCGCGAGTGTGAGTGTGCGCGTGTGCGCGAGTGTGAGTGTGTGCGAGTGTGAGTGTGTGCGAGTGTGTGTGTGTGCGAGTGTGTGTGTGTGCGCGAGTGTGTGTGTGTGCGCGAGTGTGTGTGTGTGCGCGAGTGTGTGTGTGTGCGCGAGTGTGTGTGTGTGCGCGAGTGTGTGTGTGTGCGCGAGTGTGTGTGTGTGCGCGAGTGTGTGTGTGTGCGCGAGTGTGTGTGTGTGCGCGAGTGTGTGTGTGTGCGCGAGTGTGTGTGTGCGCGAGTGTGTGTGTGTGCGAGTGTGTGTGTGCGCGAGTGTGTGTGTGTGCGAGTGTGTGTGTGTGCGAGTGTGTGTGTGTGCGAGTGTGTGTGTGTGCGAGTGTGTGTGTGTGCGAGTGTGTGTGTGTGCGAGTGTGTGTGTGTGCGAGTGTGTGTGTGTGCGAGTGTGTGTGTGCGCGAGTGTGTGTGTGCGCGAGTGTGTGTGTGCGCGAGTGTGTGAGTGTGCGCGAGTGTGAGCGAGTGTGAGTGTGCGCGAGTGTGAGTGTGCGCGAGTGTGAGCGAGTGTGAGTGTGCGCGAGTGTGAGTGTGCGCGAGTGTGAGTGTGCGCGAGTGTGTGTGCGAGTGTGTGTGCGAGTGTGTGTGCGAGTGTGTGTGCGAGTGTGTGTGTGTGTGCGAGTGTGTGCGAGTGTGCGAGTGTGTGTGTGTGCGAGTGTGTGTGTGTGCGAGTGTGTGTGTGTGCGAGTGTGTGTGTGTGCGAGTGTGTGTGTGTGTGCGAGTGTGTGTGTGTGTGCGAGTGTGTGTGTGTGTGCGAGTGTGTGTGTGTGTGTGCGTGTGTGTGTGTGTGTGTGTGCGAGTGTGTGTGAGCGAGTGTGCGCGAGTGTGCGAGTGTGTGCGAGTGTGAGTGTGCGAGTGTGTGTGTGCGAGTGTGTGTGTGCGAGTGTGTGCGAGTGTGTGCGAGTGTGTGCGAGTGTGTGCGAGTGTGTGTGTGTGCGAGTGTGTGTGTGTGCGAGTGTGTGTGTGTGCGAGTGTGTGTGTGTGCGAGTGTGTGAGTGTGTGTGAGTGTGTGCGAGTGTGTGTGTGCGAGTGTGTGTGTGCGAGTGTGAGCGAGTGTGAGCGAGTGTGTGCGAGTGTGAGTGTGCGAGTGTGTGCGAGTGTGAGTGTGCGAGTGTGTGTGTGCGAGTGTGTGTGTGCGAGTGTGAGCGAGTGTGAGTGTGTGCGAGTGTGTGCGAGTGTGAGTGTGCGAGTGTGTGCGAGTGTGAGTGTGCGAGTGTGTGTGTGCGAGTGTGTGTGTGTGTGTGCGAGTGTGTGCGAGTGTGTGCGAGTGTGTGCGAGTGTGTGCGAGTGCGAGTGTGTGCGAGTGTGAGTGTGCGAGTGTGTGTGTGCGAGTGTGAGTGTGCGAGTGTGTGCGAGTGTGAGTGTGCGAGTGTGTGTGTGCGAGTGTGTGTGTGTGTGTGCGAGTGTGTGCGAGTGTGTGCGAGTGTGTGCGAGTGTGTGCGAGTGCGAGTGTGTGCGAGTGTGAGTGTGCGAGTGTGTGTGTGCGAGTGTGAGTGTGTGTGCGCGAGTGTGTGCGAGTGTGTGTGCGAGTGTGTGCGAGTGTGTGTGCGAGTGTGTGCGAGTGTGAGTGTGCGAGTGTGAGAGTGTGTGTGCGAGTGTGTGTGTGCGAGTGTGTGTGTGTGCGAGTGTGTGTGTGTGCGAGTGTGTGTGTGCGCGAGTGTGTGTGTGCGCGAGTGTGTGTGTGCGCGAGTGTGTGTGTGCGCGAGTGTGTGTGTGCGCGAGTTCGTGTGCGCGAGTGTGTGTGTAGCAGGCCAGTCAGAGGACAAATTGCTTGGTGGTGGCAAGCTATCAGAAGTCATGTGTCTGGTGTGCATGGGCAGCGGAAAGTGTGGTTACCACAATGGTTCTAGTTTGCACAGTAGCTTTAAGAATCCCAGAAGTGTCTACCAATTCCTAGACCGCTCCCCTATCCTTAGAGTACACCAGATTGCATGTAAGGCCTCTTTCACACCAGCAGTTGGGGGTAGGTGGCAAATTTCCATGGTTGAGATGCGTTTTTACCTCCCACCAACTGCTTGCTTGTAATGGGTTGTGGGATTAAAGCAGATGGTCTGGAGCAGATACTCCACCTGCTCACCGCCTGTCAAATGCTCTCTGAAGACCAATCTGAATGCGCACAACTCTTCAGAGATCAAAGCATGTGTGTAGGAGCCCTAAAATATATATCTGCCTGTATATGCCCATTGCCCAACCAGCTAGATTTGGGTCAAGTCTCCGTCTAGTGGTGGCCAGAAATATTGCAGGCTGTGAAGTCTATCATAGCTGGCTTTACTTGCTCAAAATACGCTCTTCTCTCATTCCTCCTCCACCAAACAAGGCCCGTCGCATCCTGTATCTGACATTTCTTATAGTAAATATCCAAAAATAATCTTTTCCGGGACTTCAGCTTTAACCTCTTGGCGCCGATGGCAGGCAAATATGTGGCTTCTAGGCGGGTGGGCCTTGGCGCTAAATGGCCGCATATTTGCGTGCCACACTGCAAACACAGCTGTGCCGAGAGCGTGTGCGTTGCGTGCCCCCGGCGCCTTTACCAGCGCCTAATGTAAAGCTCCCGATCGCTCCTCTTAAAATTTGCAGAGATTTTCTCTCACTTCCTGTTTGGCTATGGCACAGGAAGTGAAGGTAAATCTCCCCAATGGGCAAAAATAAACCTTACATGGGTTATAATCCTCCCTTACCAAAAGAACCAACAAGTTTTTCCTATAGTTCTACCTTAAATTTGACTTAATTATTACGCTGTGAATAATGGTAATGTGCTAGGCTGGTGGGCCCTCTTTGTTCTCTCAGTGTATCCCTTTTCAGTCTAAACCAGTGGTCTCCAAACTGCAGCTCAGGGGCAGAATGTGACCCTTTGCTTGCTTTTTCTTGGCCCTTGGGGCACCATTTCTCCCACTGATACCATTGATGAGGCACCATTCCTTCCACTGACCCAAATCACGGGGCACCATTCCTTCCACTGACCCAAATCACGGGGCACCATTCCTTCCACTGACCCAAATCACGGGGCACCATTTCTTTCCACTGACCCAAATCACGGGGCACCATTTCTTTCCACTGACCCAAATCACGGGGCACCATACCTCCCACTGACCAAAATCACGGGGCACCATACCTCCCACTGACACCAACGATGGGGCACCTTACCTCCCACTGACACCAACGATGGGACACTAATAAATTCCCCTAAATGCCAAAGATGGGACATTGTTTTTACTCCCACGGATACCAGGACATTTTCTACTCATGAAATCAATGACCATGGTCTGGCCCCCCAAAAATCCATAGCACAATAAACTGGCCCTATGCTTAGAAAGTTTGGCGACCCCTGGTCTAAACAGCAGAAGATCTTCAAAGTGAGGGATATACCCCAAAAAAATTGTCCTAAAAACGCACCGGTTAGTGCAAATAAACTACCCAATGATGTGGTGCACCAATGCTGCTACAATGATCTCCTGAAGAAGCAGATTTTAACTATCTGGGAAACGCGTTGCCAAGTGGTCTCATCTCTCTGTAAGTAACAGCTGGAAACCCCAATGAGAACTGTATGGGGTACAATCCATAATCATAGCTTGGATGTCATTGTATTTAGGGACACATGGGTATGAATGCAAAAAAAAAAAAAAAAAAAGAAGAATTTAATGGCACGCACCTTTGCAATTTATGTTTTAACAATATTTTAGCGTACACAGAAATAAAGTCTGTATTTTATTCATAATTTAGTTTTGGTAAAGCAATTTTGATAATAATTGGTACCTGTAAAGTCTCATGCTCTGTATGATAGGTTTATGATGGGCTGTAACCGGGGATATGGTACTTTGTCTATAAATCTGTCTGATTGTATTACATGCAGTTTATTGGGTACATATTAAATAAAATTCTGCAGAAGGAAGACGCAGCGATGATCGTGTTTAGCAACTGTTATGAGGCCAGATGGCTCCCCAGCCTTCAAGGAGCGCTCCATGACCAGCCCTATACCCCTTCGAATGTGGCCCAAAGTGACACTCGCAGCAGCTACACCCCAGCTTCTATTACATCTGATACTTTCCTATGAGGCAGGCAACAGCAGGTGATCTTTCCACCGCAGTCCATCAGCAAAGCAACCCGGCAGGAAAAAACAGATGCCTCCAATTCCCCTGAACATAGCTGATGGCGGTACATGTCACTCAGGTGCTCGGCACCCATCTACACCCTCCCCAGGGCTTGTAAACTGACACTTGCTGCCTTTAACACACCACAAGCAATGTAGGTACACAAGGAATAAAGGGAATCCTCAATCAAAGCTTCTTGGGCTCCATGCCTGCAAACATCCAGAGGCTTTCACGATCTTTGTTCTCTTGCATGCTTAAAACTGAACTCCAAGAAAAGCAAATGTTGTCTAAATACAAAGAGTCATGTGTATTCTTCCATGAATCTCAGTGTGCTTCCTGATCTGTGCAGAAATCCAGTGTGAGCTTCTTGTAATAAAGACCGCTCAATGCTGCTCTCTTTCCTTGTGCAGGGTGACTGGTCTGGTCTCCACCCCCTTCTGTTCTTTTCTGCAGGCAGCCTGTAGTGGATGGAGGTTGCTGGGCCCCTCCCACAGCTCTGTTAAGGCTATACTCAGCACAGTGATGATGTCACTGCTACTTTTACACGAGAATCTCTTCGTTTAACCACTTAAAAATTGTAAAGTCTCATTCTTTTTTCCTATAAAAAGAATAAACATGTTATACTTACCTGCTCTGTTGCAGTGAATTTGCACAGAGCAGCCCAGATCCTCCTCTTCTCGGGTCCCTCATCTATGATCCTGGCCCCTGCCTCCTGTTCAGTGCCCCCCACAGAAAGCAGCTTGCTATGGGGGCATCCGAGCCGAGTCACAGCTCCGTGTGTCCATTCAGACACAGAGCCCTGACCCGGCCCCACCCCCTCTCTCTCCCGATTGGCTAGTTGACTTTGATTGACCAATGACGCCGTTGCTGTGTTTCAGCCAATCAGGAAGGAGAATCTCGGATGGCTTAGACACTCGTGGACATCGCTGGACAGAGAGGCACCTCGGGTAAGTATTAGGGGGGCTGCTGCACACAGAAGGCTTTTAATCTTAATGCATAGAATGCACCTTCTGACTTTACAAGCCCTTTAAGGACTAGGGTTGTCCCGATACCGAGCATTTGTGCGAGTACTTGTACTCACACAAATGCTCCCGATGCCTAATCCGACACCTGCAACCCGAAGTTGGCGGGCAGAGAGGGCGGAGCGGAGATTAGTCTGGCAGCAGAACTACGGGTAAGCTGACTGGGCAGGGATGCAGTGCTGCATTTCAGTGCTCATGAGTGCCGCCTATCAGTGCCCAGCAGTCAAACTGTCACGACATATAAAAAAATAAATTATAAGTATCAAAATCGGTATCGGCGAGTACTTGGGGGGGGGGGGGGGGGGAAGCATCGGTACTTTTATTCGGTCTTAAAAAAGTGGTATCGTGACAACCCTGTTAAGGACCAAGCCTATTTCTGACATCTGTTGCTTACAAGTTAAAATCAGTATTTAGAACACCCAAACATTATATATATATTTTTAGCAAAAAAAATGGAGAACAAAATGGTGGTCGTTGCAATATTTTATGTCACACGGTATTTGAGCAGCGGTCTTTTAAACACAATTTTTTGTGGAAAGAAAAATACACTTCACGTAATTAAAAAAAATCTCAACAGTAAAAAGTTAGCCCAATTTTTTTGTATATTGTGAACGGTGATGTTATGCCGAGCAAAATAGATACCCAACACGTTACGGTTCTAAAATTGCGCACACTCATGGATAGGCGCCAAACTTCGGTACTTATAAATCTCCATAGGCGAAAAAATGTTACCGGTTACCAGGTTTGAGTTGCAGAGATATTGCAACTCTAGAAATATTGCTCTCGATCCAACAATACCTCACATGTGTGATTTGAACACCGTTTACATTTACTTACGTATGCGTTTTCTTTGGTACGCGAGCAGTTTACTTTTTTTCCCCTCTCATTTAAATTTTTTTTTTTTTTTTTTTTTTACACTTTTTACTTTTATTGCCGTCACAAAGAATGTAAAAACATCCCTTGTGACAGGTACTCTTTATGGAGGTGTCTGGGGTCTAAAAGACCCCAAATCCCTCTTTTGCACTTAAAAGTATTCAAAATCTGCATTTTTAAATACTAGGGATTTTTTCACGTCGGCGCCCATTGGCAGCCAAGTAAGCCAGAAGTGACATTGTGACATGGCTTCCGGGTTACTACATCAGAGACTCCGGCCAGCAGGCGGACATGCTGGCTGGTTGCTCAGGTCTCCCGGTGGGACAGGAGACCCGGGCGGAGTGGCGGGGGGGGGGGGGTGTGAGGTACCCTCCCACTCCATGTGATAACGGCCGAGTGGCTGTTTAGCTGCATCGGTTGTTATGGCCAGAAAGCCGACCGCCAGCTCTAAAAAACGGTACCGCGTGAAGCATAACCCCAGTACAACCGCTTCCTCAAAACGATGTACAGGTATGTCGTTTTGTGGGAAGTGGTTAAAGGAAAAGTACAGCCAAAGCTCGTTTGGCTGTGCTTCTCCTGTGAATCACAGAAGTGCATTTCGTTCTGCACTCCTGGGACCCGTTTTCAGCAGAGAGCGGACTGAAACCTGCTGTCTGCCAACGTCACAGAGTCAGTCCAGACTCGGGCATCATCATGACCATAGAGTCGGAAACCGCCCAGATCCCTGGACCGACACCCGGCTGGCTCAGCCTCTCAGCGAGCTGCTGAGAGGTCGAGCCGACCTGATACTGCACCCACCGAGGCAAGTATAATTTCAAAAGAAAAAAACCCACATCTCTTTCAAGGCAGTTGGTGTGCACAAAGTGGACTTACATCTTTTGTAGCTATTGGAAAATATTTAAATGTTTTTATGCCTGGATGGCAGCTTTAAAGCCGCATAGATCTCTCTCTCTCTCTCTCTCTCTCTCTCTCTCACAGATGTAACTACTTTTAGATTTTTTGTAAATCATGTATATATTCTGTTTCTAGAAATCATTCTTCTGGCTATTTGCACTTAAGAGATGGGAGGTCCTGAAGAAGCGGAGGTCTCTGCGAAACACGTTGACCCAATTTCCTTATCTCAACAAAAACCATGTGTCCTTTTTGTGTGGACAATGATTGTTGGTGTTATGTGCAAACATATGTAAAATGCGTGGTTTTTAGACTTTTTATTGGATAAAATAAAATGTTTTGTATATCCAGGTATTCCTGTGCGCACCACATGGTTTCCGGCGCAACGTCATTTCAGAGCGACCCCTCAGTGAGCGCGGCACAATTCAAAGGCACTTTCGTCCCGGGACTCAGCGCCGTACGCACGCCTGGCTCGGCCGCTACAGGTAGGCTCCGTTTCCCTGTGCAATTGTGCAGATGCCATGTTGGAGATTTTGCACAGTCACTCATTTCCCATGCCACTGTCACCAGGCGCCGCTATCCCACTCATGGCCGCACCTCACAGCACCGTCAGGCATCCGGTAACTGGTTACCGTTGCACCCGCACTGCCCCCCCCCCCCCTCCCACCTCACTGTTATCTTCGTTCTGGTCAGATACCACATCAGATCCGAGTCCAGGCTGCATCTGTGCACCGGCTGACACCAGCGCCCCACTCCTCTTAGCTCCGTCCAAATTCGAAACTGGCCAGTTGCTGACAAGCCACACTTGCAGAGCGCCAGCAGTCCCACTTTCACAAACAACCCAGTTGTGTTTGGACTGCCAGTTTTGGGTCAAAAGTGAAGACCAGCTGCTCAGTGTTACGTTACTAATACACCGAATTCTGCCCCCTCTGCTCCACATTTCACTGCCTACATCTGTCACCAGGGCTTAGCGTCAGTTCCAGAAACAGCAGTTCAGTATACTCAGAGTACATCCATAGTAGGATCCATGTCAATGCCAGTCCATTGGGACGAATTCCCTTAAAGCACCTAGTGCTCTGAGGTACAGCAGTGAAGCCACCATTAGATTCGTTGTTACATTTAATCGTTATAGCAGTTTGTTTTTGTTTGTTGTTTTTGTATAGAGATTATTCAATAACATGTTGGGTGGAGAAATAGTCAAAACACTTCACTGTTAGTAAATGCATAAACACCTTGTTATAAAAAGAAAAAAAAAAAAGGGGTAAAACGTACACAAACACAGGGGGGAGGGGGCGAAACAAGTTCTCACACCCACCCACCTCAGAGCAAGACACCAGTTGTTTTTCAGCCCCCATTTCTGCACATGCTCCAGAGCCCGGTGGTTTCAGTCGCTGCTGCAAACCGCACCGATTCATGTCTCTGTCATGGGTCATTTCTGCCACTCATTTAGCGGGGACACAGCCGTTTGAGATTTACGCAGTCCCGGCACCAGCTTCGCCCTAACACGCACCAGTCCTACACGGCCCCATTTCAGTACATGCTTCAGAGCTCTGTAGTTTTAGCCGCATAGCAAACGCACCGACTCGTGTCTCTGTCATGGGACATTTCTGTCACTCACTTTCACCATCATTACCGCATCCGGTTCACACAATTAGGTACAGTCAAATCAGTTAGTACCCCCTCGTCACATATTATCTGTTGTTTCTCCTCCAGGTCAGTCAAATCCAGGTCCATCCTGCACTAGGTTGGACGTCATTTCTACAGGTAAAAAAAAAAAAAAAAAAAAAGAAGAGGGGGGGGGGGGGGGGTATAGAGAAAGGGGGAAAAAATCCCACATAGAAACAGAAACAACCTCGATTGTCATGTCATCCCTTACAGGTTGAAGATCTCACCGCCCCTCCTTCACCTTCTCCCGCCTCAGAGAGCGGCAGCACACGTTCTCTCAGGGGATGGACCATCCCCAAGTTGACCGCAGAACTGAGACGCCGGCAGGTCCCCTTCCTGGCCACAGCCAGGAAGGCAGAGCTCTTTAGGCTCCTATTTCCACCACCAGCCTCAACCGACCTCCCCATGCCAGCTTCACCTGGACCAAGCACACAGCGGGCATCCCTGCACTCTATTGCCGCTGCCGTCGCTCAACTCCACACCCTGGTAACGTCCTTGTTTACCTCAGTCACAGCCATGCAGGCCAGAGTGACGCTCCTGGAGGTCCTCCCACCGACCGTCACTCCTGACCTACCCGTAGTCCAGGTCCCGACACCCCCTCCAGCTATCCCTACAGGCAAGTGCCCCGTTGTCCTCCCAGCACATTTGGTCCCAGCCAGCATTAGGAAGGACATCCTGGATGGCAAGGACATTAACCTCGCCTCCCTACTCATCGCAGTCCACGATGTAGTGGATAACAAGGCCTACACATGGGGAGATGTTTCAGTGGTCCTCAAGGCCAAAGACCCGAGGCTGAATCGCAAATTGTCAGTACCAGAATTTGCGCTGGCCTTTAGGACTCTCAGGGATGTCCTATGCTCGGCCTCCCCCAACAGACGGGAGGAGTTGGACCTAGATCTCGACACTTTGGTGGATCTAGGTTACAAATACGGAGGATTTTCGTTCTACGACTATCACCGCTCCTTCTCAGCCAAAGCAGCTGCCAGGCTGTTGCAGTTCCAAACAGCCACAGACTGGAGTCTCATGGATACCGAGCTGTTCTGTCGCCACTTCGCTGGCCTACGCTCACCTCTATGCACGAACTGCCAGTCCTCTACCCATACTGCCACTTGGTGTTCCAACACCACCAATGTTCGCCCCCATGAAGTCCCCTCCACCTCAAGGGCAGCTCTAGGCTTACCAGCCTCCCAGCAGACGACCCAGGTGGACAAGTTCGGACGCCCAGTACTGACAGCAGGGGGAGCAGCCATCTGCAATAACTTAAACTTCGGATCCTGCAACTTTAGCCAGTGTCGCCTGCTTCATGTTTGCCTCGTATGCCACAGGGAACACCCCAAGACCCTGTGTCAGGTAACAGAAAAAAAATCTTGACTAGGCCAAGTAAACGTTCTGTGGCTTGAGCACTACCTCACTTCACACCCCACCCCCTCTCTCACCACCTTCCTCGTCCAAGGGTTCACAACCGGCTTCCACACAGGCCTCATCTCCCTACCCCACACCTCTCACGAATGCAAGAATCTACGTTCAGCCGCCACAGACGAACAGGCCATAGATCAGCTGTTGCACACCGAGCTGCAGCGAGGCCTTGTCATAGGCCCCCTTACTCAGCCCCCTTTCAACACCTGGAGAGTCAGCCCTATTGGGCTTGTCAAGGGCAAGTTCTCGAATAAAGTTTGCTTGGTGTACAACCTGTCTGCGCCTCATTCTTCCCCCATCCCCAGCCTGAATTCCTTAATCCCCTCGGAAGAGTTCTCCCTTAAATACGCCTCCATAGACATGGCAATCCAAGCCATAATCAAAACTGGCACAGGCGCCTGGCTCTCCAAAGCCGATATCTCGGATGCCTTTAAGCTCCTACCTATTCATCCGTCCCTCTGGTGCTGGCACGGCCTAAATTGGAAAGACTCTTACTACTTTGCTACCAAGCTGACTTTCGGCTCCAATAGTAGCCCCTGGCTCTTCAACACTTTCGCATGGTCTCTCACCTGGATACTGTTGCACCAAGCCCAGTGTCAAGAAGTCATCCACTACTTGGACGACTTTTTGCTGATTGAACAGCCTGATACGCCTCCGAAAGACCGACAAGTTAAGAGTCGTCTTCGGAAATCTCAATGTTCCCATCGCGGAGCATAAAGTAGACGGTCCAGCACACTCTGTCACCTTCCTCGGTATCAATCTGAATACCACCACCATGCAAGCCAGCCTCCCCCCAGACAAACTGGCCCGCATTAGATCAGTACTCCAAACTTTCACCCGCATTCGGGGGTGTACTAAGAAACAGTTGCAATCCCTTCTGGGAATGCTCAATTTCGCGATAAGGATCATCCCCCAGGGACGGTCCTTCGTCTCACGTCTCCTAGTTTTCCTTTCCCAGTCACAGGATCCCGATCAGATCCTTAATCTGGACACCGCAGCAGTAGCGGACTTGTTGATGTGGGAAGAGTTCCTCACCAGTTGGAATGGGATATCCATGTTCATACCCACGATGTCTCCCCTTTCCCCGCAGGTTATCACAGGCGCCACAGCCTCCAAAGGCTTTGCAGCAATTTTTGGCCACCACTGGTTCACAGGATCATGGCCGCCAGAGATACTAGCAATCCCAGGCTTTACTCAGACTTCTTCCCTGTTTGAGTTCTACCCGGTGGTAGCAGCCGCCCGGTTATGGGGCCACGATTGGACAGGACAAACCGTAGGCTTCACCACTGACAACCAGGCCACTGCCGACATTGTCAACAAAGGCAGGTCCAAGTCGCTCACCACGATGTCCTTCCTACGTAGGCTGGTGCAACTCTCGTTACAACATCAAATCAATGTTCACTGCACCTTCCTCCCAGGCAAGTATAATCTTGCCGCTTTAATTATACGTCCTTTTTTCAGCAGAGACCCGGAGCCGACCAGACCTCAGCCCCTATCCCTCCTTGGTCTCAGCTGACCCTGGACTAGGACACCACCTACAGCAAGCGTCACAGCTCAATCAATCAGTCCCTGTCTTACAACACCTTAAAAGCCTACCGTGCAACCTGGGACGTTTTCAGCAAGTTTCTGGCACCCCGCTCCGATAATACGGCCATAGACGTCAAGCACATACTGGCCTTTATCTCGTACTGCCATAATAGCTTGGCCTTATCCCACAACACCATCCGTCTGTACTTAGCAGGCATTCAGCACTTTCTGGCCTTACAAGATCCCGCAAAACCCTTGTTATTCACGTCCCACGCAGTCAGAGCCGTCCTACGCGGAGTCCAGAAACTACAACCCGTTGTCAACCCCAAACGTCTACCTATAACCGGTGCAATCTTTTAGGGACATGTCCGACATCCTCGCCACATCTCCATTTGGCCTCCTCCCTAGCTTGGTCATACAGGCGGCCATCTATTTAGCTTATTATGGGTTTCTTCGACCAAGCGAGTTCACCTGCAATAATCCCACCGGCCAAGTCTTGCGCAGACGTCACTTAGTTCGCCATCCGACTCACTTCACACTCCACCTTGCAGTGTCCAAAACTCAACAGTTGGGCGCCGGCGTGGATATCTGCATACATAGAACAAACAATGCCTGGTGCCCAGTGGCCATATTGGATCGCCTACTGTCATACCTACCAGCACAAACAGACTCTACTCCCCTACTCCCTTTCCCGACCAAACCTTTAAGCACCTGCCAGTTCGTCAAGCACGTGAGGATCCTTCTACGGAGTCTACATCTCAACCCAGCTCACTATACGGCTCACTCGTTTCGTATCGGGGCAGCCTCGGCCGCCTCCCGCCATGGGGTGCCAGATCATGTCATTGAGAAGCTAGGCAGGTGGAAGTCCGCCTGCTTCGCCCGGTACATTCCTAACCCTCAGCTGGAGATGGCACAAGCTTTTTCCAAACTTGCTCAGTAAACAATCCAAATAAAATGATATCCCTACCTGAATGTTTTTGCCCCCTTATTTTGGCATACCGTTCGTTAGGCCAGGGCACACTTCAGGTCCATCTATGTTGTAAGTCCGCGTCTATGTATCTTACCCATGTCCTATCGGCCATAGGGCTCCAACCATAATTTGGAAGGCCAGCAACAGTCCCCTATTTTGCTATAACTTTTGTGCAAACCAAACGCTTATTGCGATTTTTTTTACCAAAAATATGTAGAATACGTATCAGCCTAAACTGAGGACATTTTTTTTTTGTTTTTAATATATTTTTTGGGGATATCATAGCAAATAGTAAAAAATATTGCATTTTTTTCAAAATTGTCGCTCTATTTTTGTTTATAGCGCAAAAAATAAAAACCGCAGAGGTGATCAAATACCACCAAAAGAAAGCTCTATTTGTGGGGGAAAAAAAATTATAAAAATTTAATTTGGGTACAGTGTTGCATGACTGCGCAATTGTCAAAGCGTGACAGTGCTGAAAGCTGAAAAATGGCTTGGGCAGGAAGGGGGTGAAAGTGCCCTGTAGGCAAGTGGCTAAAGGCACCAAGCACCATTCATACCTAATTACATATAACCAATACCATTTTGGAAAATTACTGCATCCTACAGTGAGGGAAAATTATTTGATCCCCTGCAGATTGAAAATTTACCCACTTACAAAGAAATGAAGGGTCTATAATTTTTATCATTGGTGTATTTTAAATGATAGAGACAGAATACCAACCAAAAATCCAGGAAATACACACTACAAATGTTATAAATGGAGCTGCAGTTTATACCTTGGCGGTATGTTTTGGGTCATTGTCATGCAGGAAGACCGATTTACGACCCATCTTCAGTGTTCTGGCTGAGGGAAGAAGGTTCTCATCTAAGATTTTACAATACATGACCCGTCCATTGGCCCCTCAATGCGGCAAAGTTGGCCTGTACCTTTAGCAGAGAAACAGCCCCAAAGCAAAAATGTTTCCACCTCTGTGATTGACTGTAGGGATGGTGTTCTTAGGGTCATAGTCCAGTATTTTTCTTCCTCCAAACACGGCAAGTTGAGGTAATGCCAAAGAGCTCAATTTTTGTCTCATCTGACCACAGAACTTTCTCCCGATCCTTCTCTGAATCATTTAGATGTTCATTGGCAAACTTCAGATGGGCCTGTACATGTGTCTTCTTGAGGAAGGGGACCTTGTGGGCACTGCAGGATTTCAATCCATGGCGGCGTATTGTGGTACCAATGGTTTGTTTGATGACTGTGGTCCCAACTGCCTTCAGATCATTCACAAGCTCCTCCGTGTAGTTCTGGGTGGTCCCTCGCTTTTCTCATGATCAGCCTTACCCCAGGAGGCAATATCTTGCATGTAGCTCCAGACCGAGGGAGATGATTGGTTATTTTGTATTTCTTTCATTTGCAAATAATCGCTCTCCAACAGTTGTCTTCTTCTCACCAAACTTCTTGCCGATGGTCTTGTAGCCCATTCCAGCCTTGTCCAGGTCTACAATCCTGTCCCTGACGTCCTTTGACAGCTTCTTGGTCTTGCCCATGATGGAGGGTTTGAATGGAAGAAAGATTCTGTGGACAGGTGTCTTTTATACACATAACGAGTTGTCGTTAGGAGCACCTTCCTAAAATTGACAGGACTAATCTGTGTACCACATGAGCACATAACGTAGCCAGTCTGTGGGAGCCAGAATTATTGTTGGTTTGGTAGGAGATCAAATACTTATTTTACTCACTGAACTCCAACTCAATTTATAACATTTGTATTGCGTTTTTTTTTTCCTGGAATTTTGGTTGATATTCTGTCTATCATTTAAAATACACCTATGATAAAAAATATAGACCCTTCATTTCTTTCTAAGTAGGTGTTCCTTTCCCCCTTTATATGGTAGATTTAATGCAAACCAAAACCAGCTCCTGGCCTCATGTCAACCTGTTCTGTTAAACTGCATCTGTGGCCAGGCTAAGGACATCCAAGTATCTACATTTACTTAACAAGCAGTAATTGAGCTCTAAAACAAGTTTTCAATTACCTCTGTTGCTGCAGGCACTATTGTGTATTCCAGCGTCAGGCTCTATTCACACCTACGCATCTTCTTAAACATGTGACAAAACACACAGTAAATGTGCGCTGCAATTGCAGGTCATGCTTGTGGTGCCATTATTTGTTCTGTTCAGCAGCTCAGCTTTTCTTGCACCCCCTTCCCAGCAGTGACCAAGTAGCTCAGCTCATTTTAAACTCCCCTGTCAATGGGGACTTAGCAGCTCAGCTTACATTTCTCAGCAACACAACTCTCTCCTTCCAGGGCAGCTGCCCCCCCCCCCCAGCAGCTCTAGTCACCCTAATACCCAGCAGTGACTCAGCAGCTCAGCTCACCCTAATACCCTCTCCCAGCAGTGACTCAGCAGCTCAGCTCACCCCAATACCCTCTCCCAGCAGTGACTCAGCAGCTCAGCTCACCCTAATACCCTCTCCCAGCAGTGACTCAGCAGCTCAGCTCGCCCTAATACCCTCTTCCAGCAGTGACTCAGCAGCTCAGCTCACCCTCATACCCTCTTCCAGCAGTGACTGAGCAGCTCAGCAACCCTTGCTTCCTCTCTGAACATTCACTCAAAGGCTCAGCTCCTACTACTGCCTCCGCTACCCCCTTCTTGTGGTGACTTAGCCATTCAGCTTCCCCTTTTCCACCCTCCCAGCAGTGACTCTAGTATGGCTGCCCCTCCCACCGGTGTTTTGGTAGCTCAGTCCCCTCCCTCCTTACTTGTTTGCCCTGCCCTTGTTTCAGAAACACATATGCCATGGTCAGGTAGGAACTATAGACAAACATAGGATAGGGGGGGCATCTGCCATGGTTATGCAAGACCTATAGACCAGGCATATCCAAAGTCCGACCCGCGTTTCGGTTTTGAACGGCCCGCCTGGTTATCTTGACATATATCTTTTGTGGCCCCCAACGATCTCCCAGCACCGGGGCCACAAAAGATATATCAGGCATCACTAAATGGTGGATCGCGGGCCGAATCCAAACCCAGTAGCGGCCCGCAGCCTCGCTAAATAGTTGCAGGTCTCTCCTTTACATCATCGCATCCCTCCCCCTCCCCACACACCTTATTCACACAAGCCTGGAAGCGCTGCAGGTCCGGACAAAGGGCGGGACCTTTCAAGGTACAAAGCAGGTGATTGGTTGCTAGACAGTGGGGCGGTCCCAGCAACCAATCACCCGCCTTTAACTTGAAAAGTCCCGCCCTTTATCTAGACCTGCCATGTGCGCTTCCCGGCTTGTGTAATTAAAGGTAGGGAAGGGTGGGAAGGGGGAGGAAGGGGGAATTCTGCATTGATGAAAGGGACAGTCTGACTCTAATATCGAGGAAGGACTGTGATGGAAGGAGTCTGTAATAAAGTGAGGTCTGTGATGAAGTGGGGTCTGTGATGGAGTGGGGGGGTCTGTGATAGAGTGGGGATCTGCTTCACAGACCATTGTTTCAAATTTAATTTTTTTTCCTGAAACTTCCCTCTTAAAGTGAAGGTGCGTGTTATAAGCCAATAAATACGGTATATCCAAATAATACGCCCGAGCTCACCTCTTTACTCACACACAGCCACAAAGCCAAGAGAAATCTTGTTGGGCCGTGTATTAGTGCTCGAATGAACACACTTACAACGAATTTTAATGGTTCACAGGATGTCAGGCAAAATGGTCGGCCCTCACACATGTTCACTTCATCAAATCTGGCCCTGTTTGAAAAACGTTTGAACACCCCTGCTATAGACAAACACCAGACAGGAGGACATCTGCCAGGTAAGGTAGGACCTATACAAATATTATATTATATATATATATATATATATATATATATATATATATATATATATATATATATATATATATATACATATATATATATATATATATACACACACACACACACACACACACACACACACACACACACACACATATATACACACACACACACACACACACACAATTATAAATTATTTTAAATAATTATATTAATTCAATATATCTTATTTGTAGAGTGGCAAGTTAGTGTGCTAATTATCGGTACTTTCATTGGCCAGTTGCTGTTTTTTCTAAATGCAGAGGATTTAAAATTTCATTCCTTCCCTTTCGCTATACACTTGACAAAGGAGCGCGCATGCTCACTGTGAGTCTCGCGCATGCTCTGAAACGCGTTGTTTCCCCTACACTCCGGTGAGGTCACACGCTCGCGGGCGTCCTCAGAGCGGAACATCTCCATCTACTCCAGTCACTGAGATGACCAGCTGGCTTACTCTTTGGATATCGCGGTCACCCCAGCTGGATATTCCGACCACACAGGACACTCAGAGACGCTGTGGACTGACCCAGTAGCTTTCATCTCCCCGGAGCTTGTTATCCCTTACTTCCATGCAAGTGTTGGATTACATGTTTTTGTACCTATTAAAACTTGCACTCAGGAGGCGCTTTTCTTTTCAGGTGGGACCTATAGACCGACAGGAGAATGTCTGCCATGGTCAAGTAGAACCTATGGACCAGTGGTCTCCAAACTGTGGCCCTTTGCCAACCTTTATCCGAACCTTGGGGCTGTATTCTTCTCACTAATATGAGACACTATTCTGCCAACTGACACCAACAAAAAGGGACACCATTTTGCCTGCTGAATTCAGTAATGGGGCACTATTCCTCCCAATGATAAAAACTATAGATGACTATTCCTCCCCAACACCAAATGTGCTTATATGTTTATGCCAACTCATTCCAGGGAAAAATCACACTGCTGCTGGCTACAGTCTGGCCCTCCTAAAATCTGAGGGACAATAAAACTGGCCCTTTGTTTAGAAAGTTTGGAGACCCCTGCTATAGATGTAGCGCCCTGCTCCCAATGACTGGGCGCTATGTTAAATTTTGTGGGTGTTTGAGCCAATAGTTGGGCTCAGACTTAAGTGATTATGATAAATTAGCCTCTGTTCCGGCTATGGCTGTGTTGGAAGACTTCCCACTGTCTGCCTGTAGGTAGCGTTACCACCCCAGGCCAATGTGGAAGACTGACAGGTCAAAGTGCATTGGGTGCCTTTCCCCGGGAACAGTTCAGTGGGAGTGGTCTACCCGCTGAGCATGCTGGGGAAGTGTACTTAAAGGGGCAGAAGCCATTTTTCTGGGTCCTTCTTCCCCTCGCAGCCCTCCGGGCGCGAGGGGTGTGTTGTGTGATTTCGGCCTTCGGGACCATGTTGGTCCGAGGCTGCAACTCTACCAGGTAGGCCCCATTATGCTGACTGGGGCCTACACTTTGAAGGTGATCCTGTGTTGTCTGTCCTGCGAGAGGAAGCCACTCAATGGAGGAAACCAGGGGAGGACCTGTCCTGGAGAAGACTGAGCAGAAGGCTGGTGTCTTGGAGGAAGGCCTGGTGATTCTGTTGGAGGATGCACCGTAGCTAAAGTTTCTTACAGTCTGCCGGGTCGGCTCAAAGGCTCTTTGACTGTTTGGCTGGAAGTCCGGGCGTTAAAGTCCTGTGGCAGAGGATCCTGGACTATTCAATTTTGTTCACAACCTGTCTGTGGCAGAGACTGGTCCTGATCATTGTCCGTGATTCATTCCGGCTGCTAGGCCAGGTGAGAGAGGCCTATCCGGGTGAGCAATACCCACTCGATGAGGAGTGGTGAATGACTCTGTAGTTGAGAAGTTTCTTCCCAGGGATCTGTACTGTGTACCTACCCCTTTCCCCTTCATCCTACTATTCTTCACAAGTTTCATGCAAAAAATAAATAAAACCTAACAACAGAAGGTTTAAACATCTTGTGTGGACATTGGAGTCCCAAATCTAAACCAGCAGCTCCTACGGGGGTGTGCTACATAGACAAACAAACAGGGGGACATCTGCCATGGTCATGCAAGTCCCTTTAGACAGACATGAGAATGTCTTTTGCACCTACCCGACTATGGTAGACAAACATTAGACAGGAGGATGTCCGTCATGGTCCGGTAGGACCTGTAGACAAACATTAAAAAGAGGAGGACATCTACCATAATCAAGTACTGTAGAACCTTAAGAGAAAAAAAAAAAAAAAAACCTCTGCAAACGGAACACAAATAGTGAGAACAAGAGGAAGCCCTCTGAGGCCTCGTACACACGGCCGAGATTCTCGTCGAAAAAAACATGTCGTTCTTTTCGACGAGATTCTTGGACAAGAAACTTGTCCCGGCCGAGTGTACACACGCTCCTTTCAAAGAACCCACGGTTCTTTGAATGGAGCGAACGCGGTGACGTCATTGAATACGACGAGCATGCGCTCGTCATATTCGATGCCGTCGCCGCCATCTTTGTTCACCCTACCTATGCCTAGGAAGCTACCGCGCATGCGTCGAAGTCATTTCGAGCATGCGCGGGCTTCCCGGCGAAAAGGCAAGTGTACACACACACACACACACACACACACACACACACACACACACACACACACACACACACACACACACACACAATTTTCTCGTCGAGAAACAGGCTGACGAGAATCTCGACGAGAAAATAGAGAGCAGGTTCTCTATTTTCTCGTCGAGATTCTTGTCGCATTTCTTGACGAGAAACCATACACACGAACGAATTTCTCGGCAAGAAATCTCTGCCAGCAAGTTTCTTGCTGGTTTTTGCCGAGAAACTCGTTCGTGTGTACGAGGCTTGTGATCTGTAGGCCCATTTGGTTCAGTTCTACAATACATAAAAGGTTTAGTGAAGCTCTTCCTAAAAACCATTCTATTGAGTTAAGGAACAGCTATAGGACATCAAACCCTTACCGCGAGGCCCCTGGAAGTCAGGTGATGGTTCCACCTTCCCGAGGTCTCTCTTTGCCGCTCTGTACACGTGGTTACAAGCACAGACAGGCCTGCCTCACGCTGTGCAAAAAGTCAACACTTCCTAAACCAGCATTCTTCCCCCTAGAGGTTTTTTTATTCTAGGAATACCAGCACCCTGCCAACATCGCATTAACTTCAATTACATTCGTAATACTGCTTAAGGCTTCTATTATAACATATTGAATAAGAATTACAATACCTGGAAGCAAACTAGGCTAATTGTTAATAGGAGTTACTACTCGTGTATCACAAGAGAGTCAAAAACTGCACTGACAGGTGCAATTTAATTGGTTTCTAGGGAAAAAAAACATTTCCTTTCAGGAAGTATTGATACATACAAGTCATCTGGTAGTGTTCTGCTTTGCCATATGGCAAAAGGAATCATGTGACAAGAGGGTGTATTAAAATTAAAAGCGGAGGTCCACACAAAAAGTGAACCGCCGCCTTTTGGAACCCTCCCCCCCCCCTCCGGTGTCACATTTGGCACCTTTCAGGGGGAGGGGGAGGTGCAGATGCCGGTATAATACAGGTATTTGCACCCACTTCTGGGAATAGACTCCCGCGGGAGTCACGCCCCTTCGCGTCACCCCCCCGTTGCCTTCTGAGAAACACACAGGTCCCAGGTGACAACGGGGACCTGTGAGGATGCGCCACTCGTGCATGCGCAGTAGGGAACCGGGCAGTGAAGCCGCAACGCTTCACTTCCTGATTCCCTCACCGAGGATGGCGGCGGGTGCAGCCGAGGGATGACCGATTGCTCGGCTTCGGCTGCCATCATCGCGGGCGCCCTGGACAGGTAAGTGTCCATTTATTAAAAGTCAGCAGCTGCAGTATTTGTAGCTGCTGGCTTTTAATTTTTTTTCGTGGGACCTCCGCTTTAACCGGTCAAGTCTTGGCAAGTCAAACTGCGCATATGGTAAATAAAAATCATATTTAAAAGTCACATTTTCTTTGTCTATTGAAGAACACAGGAATATCGTAATTCATAGATGTGTGAGGACCTGTATGCAGCTATATACAGTTTAGCCCACACACCTGAAAATTCTATTATATTTCCATGTCCCTCAATGGACAAGAAAAAAATAAAATAAATGACTTTACTTTTAAATATCTTGCTATTCTTATGTCCCTCAATGGACTTGAAATTTTCATTTTAATGAAAACCACGTATCAAAACTATCAGTAGATCCAGAGATTCGGCAATTCCTATGTGCACCATGTTATTAAGTAGGGTGGATGTTCCTGTGCCTAAATACACTGCCGTCTATAGAACCCAGAAATTTACATCTCCAAGATATTTTTAGAAGTCATAAGCTATCTTCGCAATCTGTTTAACGCAGTCTTGTATTGTGGCAATGCATCTTTTTGAACCGGTTTTATACACAAGAAGCCACGTTGTATCTCTGTAAGGAGGCGTTGTGTTCATGGCAGATCTTATTTTGTGAAAACCGCGTAAACCCGTAATGTGAGGTTCCCAACCGTTTATAGGCATGGTAATGAAAAATAAAACAGATGTTAGTTTATGAATAACGGTAAATTACTTGGTGTGGAAATCAGATTGAAAGGTTCATTAGGATTCTGATTTCAGTTGCAGCGTTTATTGCAGCAGTTTAGGCCTAAAGATATATCTTCTTCATGTAAAGCAGCCCCTCTCAACCAGGGTTCCTCCAGAGGTTTCTAGGGGTTCCTTGAGCAATTTCCGTCTCCAAGATAAGTAACCACTGATACAGATGCCTAAAACGATCATTGGTAAGTGAGCATTCTCCTTATTGACCACCAATGTAAGGTACATTGCATTCTTCCCATTAACCACCTGTATATCTCCATTCATCACCAATGTAAGGTGCATTCCTTCCACTGGTCATAAATATAAAAAGGGAAACTTCTCCACTGACCTCCAAAGTAATTTGCTTTCGTTCCACTGATCACTAGTATAACTTCTCCATTGACGACCAATATAAGATGCTTTCCTCACACTGACCGCCAGTATAAAAGGGAAATTCTCCACTGACCACCAAAATAAGATGTATTCGCCCCAATGACCACCAGTATAAAGGAGGAACTTCTCCACTGACCACTAATATAAAAAAGGTGCTTTTTTTCCCCACTGACCACCAAATTCCTCCACTTGTATACCAAAAAAGGTGCATTTTTCCCACTGACCGCAAGTATAAAAGGAATTTCTCCACTGACCACCAACGTAAGGTGCCATCTTCCCAATGACCACCAGTATAAAGGGGAACTTCTCCACTGATTACCAGTGTAAGTTGCATTCCTTTCACGG
The DNA here is from genome assembly GCA_029206835.1 of Rana muscosa. Lineage (NCBI taxonomy): Eukaryota > Metazoa > Chordata > Amphibia > Anura > Ranidae > Rana > Rana muscosa. Next base: position 16,456,717 of record CM055125.1, on the reverse strand, counting down.
ACACCCGGTATACAGAGCAAACTTCTTCACTGGCCACCAATGTAAGTTGCATTCTTCCCACAGATCACCAGTATAAAGGGGAACTTCTCCGTTGATTACAAGTGTAATTTCTTCCGCTGTCCATCTGTATAAGGCTGGGTTCACACTGATACTACACGACAGCCATACGACTTTCATCCTACTTTGCTCTGCGACATCAGTCCTACATCGGTCCTACATCGGTCTGACATCCATCCGACTTGAATGAACAGGATACTACTTTGTGATAGTCTGACTTGTCCTTTGACCAATCAAAACAATCCTAGTGTGATAAATTCCTTTTACTGCTGTTGTAATCACCATGTCGGATGTCAAAAGTCGGATGGTTAGGACAAGGATCCGACTTTGATCCGACTTCAATGATATTCAATGGGCTGAAGTCGGATCAAAGTCGGACCAAAGTAGTACAGGGAGCATTTTCAAAGTCGCTCCGACTTGTGTCGGACCAGTTAAGACGGCTCCCATAGGGAAACATTGATTTTCACACGTCATGCGACATGAGCTCCCAATGTCGGAGCGTTTGTCGGACCAGTGTGAACCCAGCCTCAGGGTGAAATTCTCAACTGACCATCAATTCATGAGGTCACTTTTCCACTGAACTCAAAGAAGCATGACAATTTTCACTGTCTGTTTCTTTTCTGGCTACCATTCTCATTTGTTGCATTTTATATACATTTTTTACTAATAATGTTATTGTTGTATAGAGATGATTTTGGTGTAAAACATGCTATGTTCCATATTCCTTATAACTTCAGCTGCTCATATCTCTGGAACTACTGATAGTTTTGATACGTGGTTTTCATTAAAATTTAAAGCCCAACATTCCGATGATGGCTTTTATCACCCTGGAACGCTCGAAACAATGAAAGATAAAGCGATCATTGGTCGCTCTGTACGAGGGTGCTTTGCTCTTTGCCCTACTAACTTACTTCTGTTCGATTAAGTGAAGAAAGACTTCGCAAGCGGCATTGCTCAGATTCCACAACAGCCGACCATTCCAGACACGTCACAAAAAACTATTTTTCCCATAAACAGAAGCTAGAAACTTAACCATTGCATGACACACACACACACACACACACACACACACACACACACACACGTAAACACATAAGGATACACTGCATACATAGGCAGAGTACATGGACAGCTGGTGGCCGGAGCCTACGCCCAGAGAGATGGGCAGACGGGCAGCGAGGCGTCCGCCCAGAGAGATGGGCAGCGAGGCGTCCGCCCAGAGAGATGGGCAGCGAGGCGTCCGCCCAGAGAGATGGGCAGCGAGGCGTCCGCCCAGAGAGATGGGCAGCGAGGCGTCCGCCCAGAGAGATGGGCAGCGAGGCGTCCGCCCAGAGAGATGGGCAGCGAGGCGTCCGCCCAGAGAGATGGGCAGCGAATTTGTGCAAACCATGCAGCTGTACAATGGCCTTGCAAGACTTTGGGGCCCATTTCTAGTAGCTGTGAGTCACATGCATACTGGGAACCTGCCTTGTTGACTTCTTGGGCAGATAATAAACAGACGTCATTTTTCTTGGTGTCCTAACCATGCTTCAGATTTATAATCTGGTGATAAGCATCAATTCCTACCTGACTGAAAGAGACGTGCAGGATGCTTCTACCATATCCTGCTGACATCCTTTGGACGGACCTAAAAAAGGAGGCTTAAACTTCTGACCCGAATTACATATTACGACCAGTGAAAGAGCTCAAGATATTGCAATGGCTACTCTTTACATAGCTTGTAAATTAGTATTTTGCTTGAGCAGTATTTGATTCGGGGGGGGTCCAAAAATTGTTCTCGCAGAGAGGCCCTTTGGACACTTTGCCCGCCACTGTATCTGGAGTTATCGGGAGTCTTGGTAACCAACATGCTGCCAGCACCAAAAATACGGCAAAGTGCTTCCCTGCCAACGAGAGATTTAGCAAACTTCTGGGAAATATCTGAGATATTGAGCTATCAAAGATGAGAAACGGTCATCATCACCTCCTGGGGTAGCCTTATCCATCCTGACCCTCGCCAAGAGTTGTGTCAGGTTATCAGATCAGGGACAAGACTGAGCAGTGTATGGCCACTCTTGATAAGATAGTCCACTGGCGTGTCCCAACATATGCAGTGCGTATGCGCATCGCATACAGGGGTCCACTGTGCACTCACTGCACACATTTAGGATTAGATGCAGAAAGTGCTCCTCACCATGACGCCACCCTTTGAGCTACAGACGTGCTCGTCACTTATGGCTGCAGTTTAAAGGAGATCTGCGTATGCCGGCACTGCACCCTTCAGGGGGTGACAACATGTTGTCACGTACACATTTCCTCACAAGCCCCCTCAAACAATTCTAAACAGTAAAAAGGTATTTACAAAAGCCAAGTAATAGTATGCAGTCTAAAGCTTACCATACACAGCTCAAATTTTGTCTGATTCTTCTGAATTGGCCAAAAGTCAAACCACGGGTGACCATGCTGACACCCCCTGATTCAACAAATTAAATTAAGAAATCGAAGGAGCCGGGCAGAAAAAAAAAAAAAAGTCGGCTGAACAACGATTGCAGCCAGCCAATCAGCTGCAGCCATTGTTTGGGCTTTGACAGTCGGAATACAATAGCCGGCACCGGAGATTCCTCTATCCACAGCATTCAGCATGGATGGAGGAATCAATGGAAAGCTGACCAAGAGAAATCTTTAAGTGTATGGCCAGCTTAAAGGTCTGAGGGGCACAGGTATTTATTGGGTGCAAATTAATGGCCAGCGCCAATCGCATGCAATGAATCACATGAGTAGTTACATGTGATCAGTGTCTCCGAATGAGCCTGGACACCAACGGCTTCCATACAGGCATAGGTGTGCGCACAGGGTGTGCCAGGTGTGCCCAGGCACACCCTAATCACCCTGTGCAGAACAGTTTCCCCTACTGACCTTGCTCCCCCTCCTTCCCCCCACAGCACTGCCGGCTTCCCTCCTCTCCCACGGGTTGTTGCTGTGGATGTTTTAGGATGAGTGGGGGAAGGGGCCAGTAAATATTCCATTTACCGGCCCCTTCCCTTTCTGAATGAACATCGTGAGTGATCAGTAGTGTGTGTTTGAGCTTTGGGGTGCACACCCTAATGCCAAAGGCTGCGCACACCTATGCATACAGGGTTGCTGAGCCTGGACACCTCTAAGGATCCGTTCACATATATGCAAATCAGATACGCTTTGAACTGCATCAGATTCGCATAACATGTGAACCGGCAGCCTTCTCAATGCAGACAGTTCACACCAGGGTTGCCAACCGTCAGTAGATTTACTGGCAGTTTGTAAAAATCTGTGATTTTTTTACAACTGCCAGTAAATATCAGGGGCTGATAATTTCATGCTGTGTTGACTTTTTAGGTGTAAATCAAGCAAATTACTTTGTTCTAGGTATTGTCAGTGTTTCCATATCATGTTTATACTGTTTAAATATTCACTGTGTTAGGCCCCTTTCTCACTGGGGCGGGCAGGTGCGGTATAGCGGCGCGATTTTCAGCACCGCCATACCATCGTATTTACCGCGATATTCAGCCGCTAGCAATGCAGTTTTAACCCCCGCTAGCGGCCGAAAAAGGATTAATACAGTTCGCAAACCGCGGCGGCGGGCGGTATTACCGCGGTGTCCCATTGATTTCAATGGGAAGGAGCGGTATACACACCGCTCCTCTCACCGCTCCAAAGATGCGGCTTGCAGGAGATTTTTTTCCTTCTGCCGGCACATCGCCTCAGTGTGAAAGCCCTGAGGCTTTCACATTGAGAATACTGGGGCAGGAGTATTTCATGCGTTATTTTTAGCGCTAAAACGCCTGAAATACACCTCAGTTTTCAATAGGAGTTCTGTAATTTCTTATTTGTCAGTAAAAAATGTGCTCCGCCAGTAAAAAAAAAATGCTCCGGGAGGTTGGCAACCCTGGTTCACACATGTGCAGGGCGGCCATGGTGCAGTTTTAAAAAGAGTCCTGTGCATTTTTCAGTCCAGTTCCAATGCGATTTCAGGTAAAAATTTGCACCTGAACCAGTGAACAGAACCGCACCGGACTCCCGTGCTGAAACCGCAGCTGCATACATGTGAACCCAGCCTAAAGCCTCGTACACCCGGTACGATTGTTGGCAGGGGATTGTCTGTAGGCAGACTGTTGTCCTAAAATCTGACCATTAGTACGCTCCTTCTGACAATTGTTATCCAACTTTCGGCCAACAAATGTTGGATGACAGGTTAGTAAATTTTCGGTGGGCATGGGTCTGTTATCTGATTTTCTGATGGTCAGTACACAAATCCGTCACACAAAAGTCTAAAGTACAAACACGCATGCTCGGAATCAATGTCCACCAAACATGAAATTAGCAGAAGGGGCCCAAAGGGTGGCGCTCAAGAGCTGAAATCCCTCGTAGTACGTCACTACATTCTTGTTTGTGACACGACAATTGTGTACCGTTAGTATGTAAGACAAGATCCTGGCACACGCCCTGAAGACAAAAATCAGACGCTCGGTTGGCCAACAATCGTACCGTGTGTACCAGGCATAAGTGTTCAATGTCTATGCAACCCTGCCATAGAGCAGTGGAGAGCCGAGTCATAAAGGAGGTATTAAAACCAAAAATGTAATATATTGCAGCTTACCAAACATCAAATGTGGTGGCTGCATTTGTTTTGTTTCAGGTTTTTTTTCTTCTCTTTTTTTACCTGATGATCTGGCCAGTAGCACACCTTCTGCATTAGTGAGATGCAACTCTGTATGAATGAGCACAGGAGGCACAGCAGCATTATCAGTCTGGGGGGGGGGGGGGGTGTTAGTGTAGTGTATTTAAATCTGTTAATACATTTAACAAACTGAAGCCAAACTCCAGCTCCCACTTTATAATCAGTTGCAGCAATCACTATTTTTCCTTTTGGGATAAAGGTTTTGCATGAACAAAGAAAAAGCCCATCATTTTAACCACTTGCTTACTGGGCACATAAACCCCCTTCCTGCCCAGGCGAAATTTCAGCTTTCGGCACTGCGTCGTTTGAATGACAATTGCGCGGTCGTGCGACGTGTCCCAAACAAAATTGATGTCCTTTTTTTCCCACAAATAGAGCTTTCTTTTGGTGGTATTTGATCACCTCTGCGGTTTTTATTTTTTGCGCTATAAACAAAAAAAGAGCGACGATTTTGAAAAAAAAAAAAAAAAAAAAAAAACACAATATTTATTACTTTTTGCTATAAATATCCCAATTTTTTTTTAAAAAAGTTTTTTTTTCTCAGTTTAGGCCGATACGTATTCTTCTACATATTTTTAGTCAAAAAAAAAAAAAAAAAAAAAAAAAAAAAAAAATCGCAATAAGCGTTTATTGATTGGTTTGCGCAAAAGTTATAGCGTCTACAAAATAGGGGATAGTTTAATAGCATTTTTATTAATATTTTTTTTTTACTAGTAATGGCGGCGATCAGCGATTTTTATCGTGACTGCGACATTATGGCGGACACATCGGACACTTTTGACACCATTTTGGGACCATTCACATTTTTACAGCGAACAGTGCTATACAAATGCACTGATTACTGTATAAATGTGACTGGCAGGGAAGGGGTTAACACTAGGGGGCGAGGAAGGGGTTAACTATGTTCCCTATTTGTGATTCTTACTGTGGGGGGAGGGGACTGACTGGGGGAGGAGACCGATCTGTGTCCCTATGTACAAGGGACACAGCATCGGTCTCCTCTCTCCCTGACAGGACATGGATCTCTGCGTTTACACACACAGATCCATGTCCTGCCTCTGTCACAGCCGATCGAATGTACCTGGCGGACATCGCGGCCGCCAGGCACGCTCCTCGGCATCACGTAATGCGCGCCGCACAGCTGTTCCCCGCCGCGCGCCCTCGGCGGCGCGCGGCGGGATGTAAACAGAGAAGGACGTCCTCTCGGCACTTGAGAGCCGCGCTGCAGCCGTCTTTCGGCTATAGCGCGGGTCTCAAGTGGTTAATCACCCCTGACAGTGTTGATTGGTTTGTCACATCTATGTAAACTGATACATTCAGCTGGAGAGCTTGTGAAAAAACTGATTTGCTGGCCAGATCACCAGACGAAAATAGAATAAATAAAGCCTAAGAAAGGAAACAAATGTAGCCACCACATCTAAGAATTGGTAAGCTGCAATATAATCAATATTTGCTGTTTATTCAGGCTTGACCGAAGGGGCGCCCAACTCATGATCTTGCAAACAGGTCCACTGCATTTACACACTGAATGGTGTATATCAATCAATGCAACAAATAGGATACAAAAATATCTATATCATATCTATGTACAGTCACACACACTTATTAGGGATGCGCTGATACCAAGTATTTTCAGAAGTACTCGTGAAAATGCTCCCGATACTTTGTGCTGCGGTTTGCATCCATACAAAATGAATGGCTGCAAACCGCATTGCAGAGAATCGAATGCGATTTGAACACTATGACAAGCCTGAGTTCACACAGGAGCGGTGTGGGAAACCGCATGCGATTCAGACAGGAATCGCACAGCATTTCCGTTCAAATAGCATGTGATTCTTTGCAGTGCGATTTGCACCCATTCATTTTGTATGGACGCAAATTGCTCTCCAAAGTATCGGTACTCATACTCGCCGATTAAAACAAAAAACAGCATCGGAGTGTGTGTGTGTATATATATTAGGGCTGCGGAAATTAACGATTAATTGTTCGATTAATCGTTAATTTCTTTGATCGATCAAAATAATTTTGATCGAGGACGATCCGGAGTGAGCTCCGCGGTCTTGTCCATAGGAAAGGCCGCGGCTTCGGCCTAGCTCCAGAGCCGCGGCCATCTTGGTCCACCCGGCGGCGGCCTAGTAGCGGCACGCTGACATCATCATCAGCCGCCTGCTTGTGCCGTCTACTCTGTGAGTCTGCGGACGGTTCTGCCTGGATTTTACGGTATGGGGGGGGAGAGGTGGGGACATGTGGACATCACAGTATGGGGGGTCAGATGTGGACATCACAGTATGGGGGGGGAGATGTGGAAAAATTGTGTGTCATAATCGAAATTAGTCGAGATATGTGTGTGTGTGTGTGTGTGTAATTATATTATTATAGATAGATACATATCTATCTATCTATCTATACACACACACACACACACACACACACACGCACACAATAGATACAGAATATCAATACACAGATACTTGTATCTATTTGTTGTAATATATACAAATACACACACAGTAACATAACAGAGACCGATGTATCTACAGCAGGGGTCTCCAACGTTTCTAAGTTTACTGTCCTTCTGAATTTAGAGGGGGGGCCGGCAGAATGTGACCAGTGGGAATAGAAAATGGCCAAACACCAGTGCCACATCGTTGGTTTTAATGGAAGAATAGTGCCCCATCACTGTCAGTGAAGGAATGATGCCCCGTTATTGGCATCAGTAGGGGGCATGGTGTCCCATCATCGGTGTCATTTGGTGAAATAGTGCCCCATCATTGGTGTCAGTACATAGGGGGATTGGTACCCATTATTGGTGTCAGTTGGTGAAATGGTGCCCCCAAGGGCCTGATAAAGGCAAGCAAAGGGCCACATCCGGCCCCCGGGCTGCAGTCTGGAGATTACTGATCTACAGGTTTGCTCATACAATTGGATGGAATAGACGACACACACATCTGCATCGATCAATCTGTATACAGCAGGATGTACTGATCTATATATAGATGGCATTATTCTATTATTAGGAAAACAAACGATGTAAACAAACAAGGAAAACGCTCACATAAACAGAACTGTCAGGAAAATGTCATTTCTGGTTTTCAGATCCTACACATAGCACCATGGCGGGGTTCTGTTGCATGCCATCTGGTGTGCCCCTCCCCCTCTATTATATACCCCCCCCCCCCTCCATCATATAAGATGATAGAATTTACAGATACGCAGCAGTCATACCCGGTCCTGCGGCCCCCATGACTAACCTGAAGACAGAGGGTCCCGGCCAGGCGTCTGCTCTTCCTGCTGCGGTTCAGCGATGCCTGGGATGAGAGAAGAGAGAGGATTGGAGGCAATGATGATCCAGCCCCTGATACATTGTAGACTCCTACAGTGATGTGTGATGTATGGCTGGAGAGGGTGACACTGTGCTCTACACTGATCCCCTTCCCTCTCCTCCCTGTGTAGATCCCCCCCCCCCCCACCATAATGTGACAGCTGGCTCTGTCTGTGCCCAGGGGCTTCACTTTACCCAGAAACCTGGACCCAGATGAGTCACTGTCCCTTCCCTGCCAGAGATGACCAACCCAGGGCCTCCGACTGCCAAGAGTGCCATAGCAGATAAAGAGGAACTACAAGTACCAGCATGACCCGTCTGATCCAGGAGGAGCTACACTGTGCCAGCAGCTCAGCTATAAAGAATCTACAAATGTCAGTGTGGCCAGATGTTCTGCCACTGCTGCCAGGGCACACTGGGTCATGAAGTTCCTCAATCCTCAGTCCTTGTAGTTCCTCATCAGGGCATGCTGTAGATACATTGCATGGTATGCTGGCTCTTGTAGTTCCTCACCAGGGCATGCTGTAGATACATTGCATGGTATGCTGGCTCTTGTGGTTCCTCACCAGGGCATGCTGTAGATACATTGCATGGTATGCTGGCTCTTGTGGTTCCTCACCAGGGCATGCTGTAGATACATTGCATGGTATGCTGGCTCTTGTAGTTCCTCATCAGGGCATGCTGTAGATACAAGATCCACCATACCATGCAATGTAGTTCCTCATCAGGGCATTCTGTAGATACATTGCATGGTATGCTGGATCTTGTAGTTCCTCATCAGTCAGGGGTCTCAAACTGGCGGCCCTCCAGCTGTTGCGAAACTACAAGTCCCATGAGGCATTGCAAGGCTGACAGTTACAAGCATGACACCTTCAGGCAGAGGCACGATGGGACTTGTAGTTCCGCAACAGCTGGGGGGGCCGCTGGTTTGAGACCCCTGATGTAGATACATTCCATGGTATGCTGGATCTGGCAGTTCCTCATCAGGGCACGCTGTGTTTACATTCCATGGTATGCGGACTCAAATGCTTTTGTATCAGGACATGCTGGCCCTTGTAATTCCTCAGCAGGGCACACTGTGGTTATATTCCATAGTATTCTGGCTCTTGAAGTTTCCAAGCAAGGTGCACTGGATTTTGCAGTTCCTCAAATGCTTTTGCATCAGGACATGCTGGCCCTTGTAGTTCCTCAGCGGGGCACACCAGCCTATGTAGTTGCTGAACATGACATGCAGGTCCAGGTTGCTGCTTAGCAGGGCACACTGGCACTCGCTCAATAGCACATGCCGCTTCTTGTAGTCCCAAAGCGAGGTGCGCTCACATATGTAGTTCCTCAGCAGGGCGCTCTGCCCCAAATACATGATAGAAACATGCTGGCTTTTGTAGTTCCTCTTGGAGGACCCACTATAGTTATATTGCATGGTCTGCTGGCTCTCGACATGCTCAACCAAGGTACTCTGGGTGTTGTAGTTCTTCAACAAGGACACACTATTGCTTGTGGATCCTCAACAAGGCATGAGGCATGTCGTTATCGCCTGGCAGGGAAAAACGACTCTTGCACTTGCTTAACATTTAATGCTGAGTCTTGTAGTTCCTCAAAAGGATACACAGCGTGTGCTGGCTCTTGTAGTTCCTCAAAAAGGATACACAGCGTGTGCTGGCTCTTGTAGTTCCTCAAAAAGGATACACAGCGTGTGCTGGCTCTTGTAGTTCCTCAAAAAGGATACACAGCATGTGCTGGCTCTTGTAGTTCCCTAGCAAGGTACTTTGAGGTTTCTGGGTTCTTACCCTCAGCAAGGCACACTGACCCAAATACTTCATCAGAACATGCTGGCTCTTGCAGTTCCTGAGCAGGGCACATGAGACCATGTATTTTCTCAACAGCGCATGCTGGCTCTCATAGTTCCTCAGAAGGAAACACTGGCTCTTGCAGGTCTTCTAAACAGCACTGCTGCCATTTGTAGTTCCTCAACACTGCACAAATGGCTTATGTAGTTCCTCCTTAACAGGGGAGTACTGGCTCTTGTAGAACGCTGCATGCTGGCTCTTGTAGTTCCCCAACCCTGCAAGCTAGCTCATACCGTTCCTTAAAACTGCACACGGACCTTTGTAGTTCCTCAACAAGGCACACTGGTTCTTGTAGTTTCTCAACAGCTTAGGCTGGTTCTTGTAGTTCCTCAACAGGGCACACTGACTCCTGTAGTTCCTCAGTAGGGTACACTGGTTCTTGTAGATCCACAATACTGGATGCTGGTTCTGGTAGTTCCTCAACAGAGCACGCTGGTTCTTGTAGTTCCTCAACAGGGCACGCTGGTTCTTGTAGTTCCTCAACAGGGCACGCTGGTTCTTGTAGTAAAGAGGGCACGCTTGCTCCTATGCTGGCTCTTATAGTCCCTCAACACTGTATGCTGGCTCTTGTAGTCCCTCAACAGGGCACCTGCCTAGTCTCAGCTGGGTGTCCTGATCAGATGTAGACCTGCCCATCACACATAACCAATCTGCAACCCACCCCACCCCCAGACTCACTACCACCCGCTCCCCTCCAACTACAAGAACCAGCGTGCCCTGTTGAGGAACTACAAGAGCCAGCGTGCCCTGTTGAGGAACTACAAGAACCAGCGTGCCCGCTGGTTCTTGTAGTAAAGAGGGCATGCTGGCTCCTATAGTTCCTCAGCACTGTATGCTGGTTCTTGTAGTAAAGAGGGCATGCTGGCTCCTATAGTTCCTCAGCACTGTATGCTGGTTCTTGTAGTAAAGAGGGCATGCTGGCTCCTATAGTTCCTCAGCACTGTATGCTGGTTCTTGTAGTAAAGAGGGCATGCTGGCTCCTATAGTTCCTCAGCACTGTATGCTGGTTCTTGTAGTTCCTCAACAGGGCACGCTGGTTCTTGTAGTTCCTGAACAGAGCACCTGTGTATTCTCAGCTGGGTGTCCTGATCAGACGTGGACCTGCACATCACACATAACCAATCTGCCCCCTCCCCCCCCAATCCTGGAAGTTCCCAGTAGTTCTCTTGAACTTTCACCCCCCATGACTGTCCTGGTCTTCTATCCCTCGCCCTCCTCTCCTCCCCATAGTGCTGACATAACAGTGAGAACCCCTCAGCAAGGATTAACCCATTACTAACTGGATAAATGGGGTGAGTGCAGACCATCCAGCGCAGGAGGCGGGGTCCAGATCCAGGAGCAGCTTGTCTTCAGGGGCCCAGGCAGGTAGAGGATGGATGGAGAGAGAGGAGGGGGGGGGGAGGGGATATAGAATGGCAGGAAGAGGAGAAGAGATCAGACTACATACAATGACAGCCCAGGCAGGGAAAAGGAGGGAAAGGGGCAGAGGAGGGAGAGCAGGGGGGGGGGGGGAGGGGGACTGGAGACACAAAACCCACAACACCAATACAAGGAAAGAAATCAGGAGGATGAAAGACGTGGCTTAAAGGGGGAATCCCCCCAACAGAGCAGAGGAGGAGGAGGGGGGGGGGATCATAGAGAGCCCTGCCATACCCAATGCTGTGTGCTGATGATGGATGAAGAGGCACAGTCAGCCAGAGGGAGGAGCCAGAGCAAAGCATTCTGGGAAGAGTAGTTTTGTGGCTCTGGTCCTTCCTGCAATGCATTGTGGTCCCTGATCTTTGCTGTTCTTAGTGTGATCCCTCTGTGCTCTGATCCTGGCTGCTGCCTCTGCTCCACTCCTTAACCCTTTATTACGTCTCATTCACACCTATGGCATTTTTAGTGCTTTTTGCAGATTTGCACTACAGAACGTGTTCCATAGGAAACCATGTTAAATGGACTGCAGTGCAAATCTACAAAAAGCTGGAGGGTCTGCGCTCACCCCATTTATCCAGGTAGTAATGCGTGCGTTTATCGCACATTGCTGTGCGTTTTCACATGCGCTGCAATACCTTTTTTTTTTTTCAACTGCAGTAAACTTTATTTGTAAAAGGAAACTTCAGCAGACTGTTTTCACTCTTGTGTTTAACCACTGGAGCTCCGGAAGGTTTTACCCCCCCCCCTTCATGACTAGTAGCACTGCGCTACTTTAACCACTTAAGCCCCGGACCAATACGCAGCATAAAGACCAGGCCCCTTTTTGCGATTCGGCACTGCGTCGCTTTAACTGAAAATTGCGCGGTCGTGGCTCCCAAACAAAATTGACGTCCTTTTTTTCCCACAAATAGAGCTTTCTTTTGGTGGTATTTGATCACCTCTGCGGTTTAAATTTTTTGCGCTATAAACAAAAATAGAGCGACAATTTTGAAAAAAATGCAATATTTTTAACTTTTTGCTATAATAAATATCCCCAAAAATATATAAAAAAACATTTTTTTTTCCTCAGTTTAGGCCGATACGTATTCTTATACATATTTTTGGTAAAAAAAAATCACAATCTGTGTTTATTGATTGGTTCGTGCAAAAGTTATAGCGTTTACAAAATAGGGTATAGTTTTATGGCATTTTTAAATTTTTTTTTTTTACTAGTAATGGGCGGCGATCAGTGATTTTTTTTCGTGACTGCGACATTATGGCGGACACATCGGACACTTTTGACACATTTTTGGGACCATTGTCATTTTTACAGTGATCAGTGTAATAAAAATGCACTGGTTACTGTAAAAATGACACTGGCAATGAAGGGGTTAACCACTAGGGGCGCTGAAGGGGTTAAGTGTGCCTAAGGGAGTGATTCTAACTGTTAGGGGGCGTGGCTACGAGTGATACCTCACCGATCTCCGCTCTGATTACACAGCGAAGATCAGTGACAGTGTCAGTAGGCGAGCGGGGAGATGTTGTGATACGAGTCCGCGGGACCCGCAGTCTAGGGTGATAACGTGTCCCGGATTGCCCGGGACAGTCCCACATTTTGTAGGTCTGTCCTGGGCACCTTCATTCCAGGACAATACAGTGTCCTGGAATGAAACTGACACAGCTACCCCCCGGGCCAATCTGATGCCCCCAAAAAAGGGCGCCACATCACTGCTTTACTCACTGACAGTACTTGTCCTGGCCGGGAATGCCTGGAGGAGCACAATCCCCGCCCCCTGCTTGTGATTGGAGAAATCATAAATCTTGTGTCCAATCACTGTGCTATGATTCATTACAGCACAAGCTGATTTTTGGGAAGGGAGGGTGTCCCTGAATGGTAGTTTAGAAATGTGGTCACCCTACCGCAGTCCGACTCACGGGGATGACTGCAGGGTCGCGAGCACGCGCCACCACACGGTAGGCAGTTAAAGGGCCACGTACAGGTACGTGATTGTGCCTGTACGAGCCATTCTGCCGATGTATATATGTATAGATGCCGTGAGCGGTCATTAAGGGGTTAAGCATCCCTTCACAAATAAAACACCATTTTCAGCAGAGGAGGGTTACCAACAAGGGGTTAAATCTTCTGCTGATCAATGACTTGAATTCTGTACCTGACTATCACCTTGCTCCAGCAGGCGTCAGCTTGTTCATTCTGATCTGTCTGTACAGCAAGCTCTTAGATGTCTCCCCGCACCTTTCTCCGAGTCTTTTACGTAAATCTGTCAGAAAGAAAAAAAAAACACAACCGACCCATCAATGACTGAAGAGGAGGCTAAAGTAAGGTGACCAGATTTTTAAAATGAAATCCGGGGACATATTTTATTTTTTTTACCAGTGATGGCGGCAATCAGCGACTCTCTTCCCACTGCCGCCGCCGCTTGCCTCACAGCCTGTCAAGTCTCACTCTCCGGGCCCCGGCTACTACTGGGTGGGGAGCGGAGGAAGATCACTCCACCAGGGAAGACAAGGAGATAGGCAGGCAGGCGGCTGGCTGGGACTTAAGAACATGCGAACGGAGCTGAATGGACATGCACCCGAAACTGAAGAAATGTTCCCTCGGCTCCGACCAGCACATGATCATCAGAACGGGGCACAGATAATGGAAAAAAATACACCCCTCTAAACTAGTAGGAGCGGTAGAGCGGGGGTGTGCAATTCAGATTTTTTTATTTTTTTCTGCACTGACTGTCTTTGAAATTGCCCAGCCCCTGTTTAAATCCAATCCGGGGACAAAAACGGGGACAGACTCGGTTCGGGGACAGTGTCCTCAATCCGGGGACTGTCCCCGGAAACCGGGGATATCTGGTGGTCACCCTAGGCTAAAGGTTAATCTGCTTCTATTTTGCTTTCCCTGGTTCCTCCTTACCTCCTCATCAACATGCTTATTATTATGTTTTTTAGGCCCCTTTCACACTTCTGTGACTTGGGACTGCAAAGTCACATGGCAAGTCGTTCCCCATGATCTCCAATGATAACCATATCTGTGCGACTTCAAAGTACAGTCCCTGCACTACTTTGTCCGACTTTCATGCGAGTTCAGGTCCATAGACCTCAAGTTTACACAGGCATTCCCTGAAATCGCAGCCGCAAAATCGCATTAAAATCATGCGACAGTTGTGACAGTGTGAAAGGAGCCTAATAAAACCTTTTACGGCACCTCCTGAAGGCCTGCTTTAAAGCGGAAGTAAACCCATCAATATAACAGTTTAAAAAAACTGTTACATTCCCGGCATGCTGGAAATGCCAACTGTCACATTGGTTGTGCTCTCAAGCAAACTGTCAAAACATCCAATGGCTGGTGTCATAACTGGTCACATGTGCAGCATCATGGCAGTTGAAGTTTAAACAGAGGCCAAGATGGCAGCTTCCTTAGCTAAAAACGATAGGAGGGTTTACTTCCACTCAGTGGCGTCACTAGGGTTGGTGTCACCTGGTGCGGTAAAATTTGGTGTCACCCCCCCAGTTCATTGAGCCACCCGGGGCACTGAGCAGGCTAGCACATCAGCACAGCTCTCCCCCCGTGTAATCCCCCTAATGGAACCCCCCCGTGTAATCCCCCTAATGTCACGTCCCCCCCGTGTAATCCCCCTAATGTAAGCCCCCTGCAATCCCCCTAATGTAATAACCCTAATTTAACCCCCCCAATACAATCCCCTTAATTTAACCCCCCTGTTCATTCCCCCTCATGTAACCCCCTTGTATTCCCCCTAATGTAAACCCCATGTATTCCCCCTAATGTAACCCCCCTGTGCAATCCCCTTAATGTAACCCCCCCCGTGCAATCCCCTTAATGTAACCCCCCCATGCATTCCCCCTAATGTAACCCCCCCGTGCAATCCCCCTAATGTAACCCCCCGTGCAATCCCCTTAATGTAACCCCCCGTGCAATCCCCTTAATGTAACCCCCTGTGCAATCCCCCTAATGTAACCCCCCTAATGTAACCCCCCCTGCAATCTCCCTAATGTAATCCACCCTATATCTCCTCTCTCCCTACAGTCACAGACCTCAGATCAGCGTGCTCTGTCCACATGGACGTTCCTCCTCCTAGGGCTTTAACCCCTTGCTCCCCTAGTGCACTGCAACCCCTATGCATTGCATGTGCTTGTGGTGGGGCGCTTGCAAAGTGGCCCTATTCCCTTGAATGGGTCACACTCTGCGCCCGCCAAAAGCGACAAGGGGTAAAATTCCTGCCGTGACCACAAAGCAAAGCATCACGGCCATCACAGCCATGGCATATGTACTCCCACGGGCCGCTGCCTCTGCAGCTAAAGGGGGAGCGGTTGGGGCAGTAAAAATTAGGTTCCACCGCAGGGTTTACCACCATCACCCCCCAACCACTAGTGTGAATGAACCCTAATAGTAGGCCTGAGTGCCATTTAAAGTGTGTTAATGTACATCACCGCTATGCATCATTGTGCATGGGCCTTAAGTATACAGTGAAACCTCGGATTGCGGGTAACGAGCGCTTCGCAATACGAACAATCATTTTAAAAAAATCCTGACTTGGTTTGGAGTGTTGTCTCAGAAGACTAGCAGGATTCAAGTCTCTGCCGTGCGCTGTACCGCATTTGGCCAGAGGTGCGGGGGCGCTGGAGCCGATCGAAACCATTTGGAAATACTCAGAAATACTCCGTTCCCGAGCTTTTCTGAGTTCAGCCGAGCTGCCCCCAAGTCTTTCCGAGGCTCTCCGGTGCCCCCCCCCCCCACATCTGGCCACATGCGGTATTGCATGCCATAGAAGTCAATGTGGAACTAATTATTTTCGTTTCCATTGACTTATATGGGGAAACTCGTTTTGATATGCAAGTGCTTTGGATTACAAGCATTCTCCTGGAACGGATTATACTCGTAATCTGAGGTTCCACTGTACGTTTTTAGAACATCTATAATAGACACATACAGTATATACAGAACAATCCTCTGCTGGTCAACCGTATACATTGCCAAGCTTTTTAGCTTTATGGAGAGTCCTTACCTGCTTTGGTTCTGTAGATACCGTAGTAGGCTAATTCAGTACACTTGCTTAAAGTAGTTGTGAACTAAGGCCCCTTTCACACTGAAAAGCTTTGCAGGCGCTATTGCGCTAAAAATAGCGCCTGCAATGCGCCCCAAAAAAGCCGCTCCATTGTATCCAGTGTGAAAGCCCAAAGGCTTTCACACTGAAGCGTTGCGCTTGCAGGAGGGTCAAAAAACTCCTGCAAGCCGCATCTTTGAGGCTCGATAGGAGCGGTAAAAATAGCGCTCCTATAGCGCCCCTGCCCATTGAAATCAATGGGGTAGCACCTCCAAAACGCCTGCAAAACACCACAAAGAAGCGTTATTGCGGGCGTTTTTAACCCTTTTTCAGCCGCTAGCGGGGGTTAAAATCCCCCCGCTAGCGCCCACAAATCGCGGCAAAAAATACGGTATAGCGGCGCTAAAAATAGCGCCGCTATACCGCCAGAGCATCCAGCGCTTCAGTGTGAAAGTAGCCTTACGATGTTATAGACACTTTCTAATACAGTTATAACTATGCAGGCACCATAACTATTTTTCCTTAGCTTCAGAAATGATCTTTCTTATCTTTTTATTAAGGTTAAAAAGTTCTGTCATGTGACCACTCATCTCTTCTTTCTGGGATGGGGGGGGACGGGGTTACAGGACACTGTGCAGGCACACAGCATGCCTGTATTCCATAGATCCAGAAAAGGTTTTGTGTAAGGGTGCTCTGAGTAACAAGACTAAGCAGAATATTGTCTTTATTGGAGGTGAAGGGATTCGGATAATGAGGAGTCTTCGGTGCACTTAGGGCAGCACTCAAAAGAGACAGCAAACTCTAGAAAAAAAATAAACAGAAAAAAGAGGCGCCTCTAAGAGCAATATTAAAAAACTTTTAATTTCTCAAAAGGGATTAAAGTGTTTGTAAACCCACTTACATAACTTGTACCTACAGGTAAGCCTAGATTAAGGCTTACCTGTAGGTGCAAGAAATATCTCCTAAACCTACACGGTTAAGGAGATATTTGCTTTTAAAAACCGGCGCCGCTGACGTCACGCGCATGCGCACTAGCAGGCCGGCATAGTAGCTGGATTTCGGAATGGATTTAGCCGGCCCGAGCGCGCATGCGTGTGATGTCATCGCCGCTCCGGGGCCAATCACAGCGCCGGAGCGGCGATACACGGAAGGGACATCGAGGCAAGATGGCGGCGGTGGTGTCCGAGCACCGCTGCGGGGGCTTCGATCTACGGTAAGTAATTCATAATGAGCTAGTATGCTAGTCATACTAGCTCATTACGCCTTTGTCTTGCAGGTATTTATTTAAAAAATATATATATTTTGGGGTTTACAACCACTTTAAGAACACTTATGCCCTGTACACACGATCGGAGTATCTGATGGTCTAAAATCCGATGGAATTTTTCATCGGAATTCCGTTCAAGCTGTCTTGCCTACACACTGTCAGACTAAATTCCAACCGTCCAAAACGCTGTCACGTAAAACACTCAGACGAGCCGAGAAAAATTAAGTTCAATGCTCCTGAGCATGTGTCGACTTGATTCTGAGCATGCGTGGGTTTTTTCTCCGTCGGAGTTCCACACAGACGATCGGAATTTCCTATCGTTTTTTTTTTCCATCGGAAAAATGTAAAACATGTTCTATTTCTAAACACTGATGGAAAAAAGTCCGATGGGGCCCATACACGATCGGAATTTCTGATGAAACAAGTCTATCTGAGTTTTTCATCGGAAATCTGATCGTGTGTACGAGGCATTACAGGATGGATGATGAGAGGAATGCATCATATGTATAATGAGGGTGATCCGGCATCATGTGGTCCCAGTGTTGTATATCAAGAATTCCCAGAGAAGTCACAATGCAGCAGAAGAACATTCCAGCAGGGCCAGCAGGAAGACGCCACAGCTCTGGAGGCACCAATGGAGCGGCCGCCCTGTCAGAATCAGCGTTGGACGTGAGTACCGGAAGTGACGTCAGCGGAGGGGGACCTACAACCAGCGTGGACCGCAAACAGGAAGTGAGGTCATCAAAAAGGGACGCGTTTCGAAACTTCTGCGACCCGAGCCCACCCTATTTTGAAGCCTATTAGAGCCTCTGGCTCTGATCAGGTGCTTTGGCTGGGGTGTGGTTAAACGCGAGGCTTGACCTCTGGGTTTTACCACCCCTCAACTGCTAGTGTGAACGAGCCTTTTGAGTGGTATTTCATTGCAGTGTGCTGTCAATCTAAGGCACAGGTGTCAAACACAAGGCCCACGGGCCGAATCCGGCCCTCCAGACCATTTTATGTGGCCCTCGCACCTCTCCTGCAGCTGCAGGAGAGCTCCAGCCCTCCTCTGGTCCTCCTCCAGACCCTTACTTTCTGCTTTCAAGCATTGCATCCAGCTTCTTCCCAGCAGCAGCATAAGGTAAGGGGGGTGCACTGTGATGTAAGGGAGAGCGGGGGACTCACTGATGGTGGGGTGGCTCTTAACATCTAATGTAAGGGGATGTGCTGGTAGGGTGACCACATTTCCAAACTACCATTCAGGGACACCCCCCTTCTCAAAAATCAGCTTGTGCTGTAACGAATCACAGGACAGTGATTGGACACAAGAGGCGGGATTTATGATTTCTCCAATCACAAGCAGGGGGCGGGGATTGTGCTCCTCCAGGCATTCCCGGCCAGGACAAGTACTGTCAGTGAGTAAAGTGGTGATGTCGCGCCCTTTTTTGGGGGCATCAGATTGGCCCGGGGGGAGTGGCTGTGTCAGTTTCATTCCGGGACACTGTATTGTCCCGGAATGAATGTGCCCGGGACAGACCTGCAAAATGCAGGCAATCCGGGACACGTGGTCACTAGGGTGACCACATTTCCAAACTACCATTCAGGGACACCTTCCCTTCCCAAAAATCAGCTTGTGCTTTACCGAATCACAGCACAGTGATTGGACACAAGAGGCGGGATTTATGATTTCTCCAATCACAAGCAGGGGGCGGGGATTGTGCTCCTCCAGGCATTCCCGGCCAGGACAAGTACTGTTAGTGAGTAAAGCGGTGATGTGGCGGCCTTTTTTGGGGGCATCAGATTGGCCCGGGGGGGGTGGCTGTGTCAGTTTCATGTAACACTGTATTGTCCTGGAATGAAGGTGCCCGGGACAGACCTGCAAAATGCGGGACTGTCCCGGGCAATCTGGGACATGTGGTCACCCTATTAACAGTGCTAGACATCTAATCTTACAGATACAACCGGCCCTTTTGAAGGCCATCATAATGCTGATGCGGCCTGCAATGAAATGAGTTTGACACCCCTGATTCTAAGGGCTTGTTCACACCAGCTGATGTGTCGCAAATGATGCATCACACTTTTTACGTTTCTCTTGAGTGGGAGAATGCTGGGTTGATTGCTGTGCTGCTGATCCTGTCCAATCAGCTCGGGACAAAGTGGCGACCGAGCGGGAGTGTTTGTATCTTTAATAAGGAGAAGTGAGGTCACCCACCTGACTATGCAGCGCGGCAGGTGTAGCTGAATCTCATTACTTGCTGGAAAGGACTGTAGATCTTTTGTCCTGTATACATATTTCAGCTGTGGGTTGGAGTTCAGCTTTAAATACAATCGGCCACCATGCGGCTAGAAACGCTCTGCCCTTTTTCCAGTCTCCATTTAACCCTTTCCACAGATCTGTCTCCCAATGACCCCCCCTCCATCCTCCTCCTGTACAGAGGCTGCAGCTTCTGATCTCCCATCCAGTTCATCCCTCTGATCCTAAACCATGGAGGGCGTTCAGGATGGGATCTCCGGGGCCCGGCTATGGACAGCATGGCGACCCCTCCGAGGTTCACCTCTGCAGGAGAATGTCCCACTGACTGCATTTCATAACAATATCACCAATCCAAAGGTTGGATGATGTCACTTATCAAAGGTCACGTCTACCAATCACATGTCCATCTGTTAGCCAATCGTCAGAACATATTAAAGTCCAATGTGTCAATCAGGCTCAGCAGATATTTATCTGACTCCATTCATAGTACAGTATGTCACATCTCCCTTATTGGGGGGGAATAGCACCTTATTTTTTGTATATTTAAAAAAATGCATCCTCTTAAATCCTATAAATATAATATAACAACATATAATCCTATATAAAACTCCTCACACCATTCAGTTGCGTGTTTAAAAGCCCTGCCCACAGCTTATTTGGTGCATGTTAAAAAAAACGCACCGAAAACGCAGCTCTCCATTTAAAATGAATGGAAAACGCACGAAAGACACATCAGCAGTTGCCTTTTTGTGTGCGTTTTTTATAGTCACTTTTCCACGTTTCACAGGTGGATGGTGGGTAATAGGCACTGAAAATGCATCAAAAACGTGGCAAAAATGTATATGCATTTTTACCGTGTTTTTGTAACGGAGCAGTATGAAAGCAGCCTTTAAAAAAACGCACCAGCCCATTCAAATGAACAGAAAACGCATCAAAAATGCATATGCATTTTCACCGTGTTTTTTGAAACGCAGCAGTGTGAAAGCAGCCTTTAAAAAAAACGCACCACCCCATTGAAATGAATGGAAAACGCACCCACAGTTGCATTTTTGGTGCATTTTTTGAGTCACATGTCCGAGCTTCACAGGTGCATGCCAGGTAATAGGCACCCAGAAAACGCACTGGAAATGCATCAAAAACGCATATGCTTTTTTACTGCATTTTTGCATTGGAGCAGTGTGAAAGCAGCTTTACAAAATCGCACCAAAAACGCACCACCCCATTGAAATAAGTGAAAAATGTATCAAAAACACCCCTGCGGTTGAGTTTTTGGTGCATTTTTGAGACACGTGTCCAAGCTTCACAGGTGCATGCTGGGTAATAGGCACTGGAAAAGCATCAAAAATGCATATGCTTTTTTACGGCATTTTTACAGTGGAGCAGTGTGAAAGCAGCCTTAAAAAAATGCACCAAAACCGCACCACCCCATTGAAATTAATAGAAAACGCACCCACCGTTGCATTTTTGGAGTCACATGTCCAAATTTCATAGGTGCATGCTGGGTAATAGGAGCAGTGTGAAAGCAGCCTTACAAAACCGTAACAAAAACGCACCACCCCATTGAAATGAGTGCAAAATGTATCAAAAACACCCCTGCGGTTGAGTTTTTGGTGCATTTTTGAGTCACGTGCTCGAGCTTCACAGGTGCATGCTGGGTAATAGGCACCCAGAAAACGCACTGGAAAAGCATCAAAAGCACATATATTTTTTTAACCACATTTTTGCATTAGAGCAGTGTGAAAGCAGCCTTAAAAAACGCACCAAAAACGCACCGCCCCATTGAAATGAATAGAAAACGCACCCGCAATTGCATTTTTGGTGCATTTTTTGAGTCACATGTCCAAATTTCATAGGTGCCTGCTGGGTAATAGGAGCAGTGTAAATGCAGCCTTACAAAACTGCAACAAAAACGCACCACCCCATTGAAATAAGTCAAAAACACCCCTGCGGTTGCATTTTTGAGTCACATGTCCGAGCTTCACAGGTGCATGCTGGGTAATAGGCACCCAGAAAATGCACAGGAAAAGCATCAAAAGTGTATATTTTTTTGAACCGCATTTTTGCATTGGAGCTCTGTGAAAGCAGCCTTAAAAAATGCACCAAAAACGCACCGCCCCATTGAAATTTATGGAAAATGCATAAAAAATTGAACCATGGTAGGTGTTTTTGGTGCATTTTTAGAGTCACATGTCCAAGTTTCACAGGTTCATGTTGGGTAATAGGCACCCAGAAAACGCACTGTAAAACGCACTTTTTCTTTACTGCATTTTTACAGTGGAGCAGTGTGAAAGCAGCCTTAAAAAAATGCACCAAAAACGCACCACCCCATTGAAATTAATAGAAAATGCACCCACAGTTGCATTTTTGCTGAAATTTTTGAGTCACATGTCCAAATTTCATAGGTGCATGCTGGGTAATAGGAGCAGTGTGAATGCAGCCTTACAAAACCGTAACAAAAACGCACCACCCCATTGAAATAAGTAAAAAATGTATCAAAAACACCCCTGCGGTTGAGTTTTTGGTGCATTTGAGTCACAAGTCCAAGCTTTACAGGTGCATGCTGGGTAATAGGTACCCAGAAAATGCACAAAAAAAAGCATCAAAAGCGCATAAATTTTTTTACCGCATTTTTGTATTGGAGCTCTGTGAAAGCAGCCCTGAAAAATGCACCAAAAACGCACCACCACATTGAAATTAATGGAAAATGCATTAAAAATGGAACCATGGTAGGTGTTTTTGGTGCATTTTTAGAGTCACATGTCCAAGTTTCACAGGTTCATGCTGGGTAATAGGCACCCAGAAAACACATAGGCTTTTTTACCGCATTTTTGCAATGGAGCAGTATGAAAGCAGCCTTAAAAAAATGCACCAAAAACACACCACCCCATTGAAATGAATAGAAAATGCACCCGCAATTGCATTTTTGGTGCATTTTTTGAGCCACTTATTCAAGTTTCATAGGTGCATGTTGGGTAAAAGGCACCCAGAAAACGCACTGGAAAAGCATCAAAAATGCATATGCTTTTTTACCACATTTTTACAATGGAGCAGTGTGAAAGCAGCCTTAAAAAACGCAACACTCCATTGAAATGGATGGAAAAACGCACCAAAAAACCTACCAGCGGTTGCGTTTTTGGTGCGTTTTCAAGTTACATGTCCAAATTTCACAGGTGCATATGTGTTTTTACTGCATTTTTGCAGTGGAGCAGTGTGAAAACAGCCTTAAAAAAATTCACCAAAAACGCACCACCCCATTGAAATTAATAGAAAACACTCCAGCAATTGCATTTTTTGAGTCACATGTCCAAATTTCCAAATGCTGGGTAATAGGAGCAGTGTGAAAGCAGCCTTATAAAACCGCAACAAAAACGCATCACCCCATTGAAATAAGTGAAAATTGTATCAAAAACACTCGGTTGCGTTTTTGGTGAATTTTTTTGAGTCATATGTCCAGGTTTCACAGATGGATGCTGGGTAATAGGCACCCGGGAAAATGCACTGAAAAAGCATAAGAAACGCATATTCTTTTTTACCGCATTTATACAATGGAGCATCGTGAAAGCAGCCTTAAAAAACGCAACACCCCATTGAAATGAATGGAAAAATGCACCAAAAAACACACCAGCGGTGCCGTTTTTGGTGAGTTTTTGAGTTACATGTCCAAACTTCACAGATGCATGCTGGGTAATAGGCACCCAGAGAACGCACTGGAAACGCGTACAAAAATGCATATGCGTTTTTACTGCATTTTTGCAACAGAGCAGTGTGAAAGCAGCCTAATTTACAGTATGTGTTTTTCTTATTTATAATTTTTTTATTTATTAGATTTATTTTAATTTATTTATAGGCTCTGTTATGATAAAAACTTTGAATGGTCACAATGCTCCAACCATTCATAGGAATTCTGTAGAAACTCGAATATTTTGAGAGTCAAGCATTGCAATACAAAAACCACTTAGCCCAGAGCAACTATGTACAGTATAGGGCAAGAAACATCCAAAGAGAGGAGGACCCGACGTGCATGTTGAGTACGGCGCTTGCTGGGGTGGAGCATACTATACTCAATGGGGGTTGATTCGCTAAATGCAAAAAAGGCTGTATACAGTTGCAATAAAAAGTATGTGAACCCTTTTGGAATGATATGTATTTCTGCACAAATTGGTCATAAAATGTGATCTGATCTTCATCTAAGTCACAACAATAGACAATCACAGTCTTCTGCTTAAAGTGGAGCTCCACCCTAAATAGCAACTTTTGCTACTCGGATTCCTCCCCCCCTCCGGTGTCACAATTGACACCTTTCAGGGGGGAGGGGGGTGAAGATACCTGTCTAAGACAGGTATTTTCACCCACATCCAGGAGTCCTCTCTCCGGGAATCTGCGGGAGTTACGTCACTTCCCGCAGATTTCCCATAGTGTTCTGGGAGACACTCGGCTCCCAGAACACAGGAGGACGAATCAGAACGGCGCAGCGCGACTCGCGCATGCGCCGTAGGGAACCGGGCATAAAGCCGCAGGGCTTCACTTCCTGGTTCCCTCAGCGAGGATGGCGGAGGGAGCAGCACAGAGACGAGCGGTCGCTCGTCCTCTGCTGCGGACGTCGCTGGACTCCAGGACAGGTAAGTGTCCAAATATTAAAAGCCAGCAGCTGCTGTAGCTGTAGCTGCTGGCTTTTAATATTTTTTTTTCCGGCGGAGCTCCGCTTTAAACTAATAACACACACAGAATTAAATGTTACCATGTTTTTATTGAACACACCATGTAAACATTCACAGTGCAGGTGGAAAAAGTATGTGAACCCTTGGATTTAATAACTGGTTGAACCTCCTTTGACAGCAATAACTTCAACCAAACGTTTCCTGTAGTTGCAGATCAGACGTGCACAGCGGTCAGGAGTAATTCTTGACCATTCCTCCTTACAGAACTGTTTCAGTTCAGCAATATTCTTGGGATGTCTGGTGTGAATCGCTTTCTTGAGGTCATGCCACAGCATCTCAATCGGGTTGAGGTCAGGACTCTGACTGGGCCACTCCAGAAGGCGTATTTTCTTCTGTTTAAGCCATTCTGTTGTTGATTTACTTCTATGCTTTGGGTCGTTGTCCTGTTGCAACACCCATCTTCTGTTGAGCTTCAGCTGGTGGACAGATGCAAAATCTCTTGATAAACTTGGGAATTCATTTTTCCTTTGATGATAGCAATCCGTCCAGGCCCTGACGCAGCAAAGCAGCCCCAAACCATGATGCCCCCACCACCATACTTCACAGTTGGGATGAGGTTTTGATGTTGGTGTGCTATGCGCCTCTTTTTCGCCACACATAGTGTTGTGTGTTTCTTCCAAACAACTCAACTTTGGTTTCACCTGTCCACAGAATATTTTGCCAGTACTGCTGTGGAACATCCAGGTGCTCTTGTGCAAACTGTAAACGTGCAGCAATGTTTTTTTTGGACTGCAGTGGCTTCCTCTGTGTTATCCTCCCATGAAATCCATTCTTGTTTAGTGTTTTATGTAACGTAGATTCGCTAACAGGGATGTTAGCATATGCCAGAGACTTTTGTAAGTCTTTAGCTGACACTCTAGGATTCTTCTTCACCTCATTGAGCAGTCTGCGCTGTGCTCTTGCAGTCATCTTTACAGGACGCCCACTCCTAGGGAGAGTAGCAGCAGTGCTGAACATTCTCCATTTATAGACAATTTGTCTTACTGTGGACTGATGAACAGCAAGGCTTTTGGAGATACTTTTATAACCCTTTCCAGCTTTATGCAAGTCAACAATTCTTAATCGTAGGTCTTCTGAGAGCTCTTTTGTGCGAGGCATCATTCACATCAGGCAATGCTTCTTGTGAAAAGCAAACCCAGAACTGGTGTGTGTTTTTTTATAGGGCAGGGCAGCTGTAACCAACACCTCCAATCTCATCTCATTGATTGGACTCCAGTTGGCTGACACCTCACTCCAATTAGCTCTTGGGGATCTCATTAGTCTAGGGGTTCACATACTTTTGCCACCTGCACTGTGAATGTTTACATGGTGTGTTCATTAAAAACATGGTAACATTTAATTTTTTGTGTGTTATTAGTTTAAGCAGACTGTGATTGTCTATTGTTGTGACTTAGATGAAGATCAGATCACATTTTATGACCAATTTGTGCAGAAATACATATCATTTCAAAAGGGTTCACATATTTTTTTTGCAACTGTACTTTGCAAGTGAAGTTGCACTTTGCAAAGGAATTTTCCCCAGAGCTTAGTGAATGTGGTGAAGTTTCACTTTGCAAAAAATAACCAATCAGGTGCAAGGAAAATGTAATAACAAAACAGCATTTTTGCTTGCACTTGATTGAAAGATGGAAGCCACCTCATCCACGAAGCAAGGAAAATTCCCTTGCAAAGTGCAACTTCCCTTGTAAAGTATTTGCCTTTTGTATATCAGTCCCGTGCATTTTTCCCTTGAACCTTAAAGGGGTTGTGAACCTTCGTGTTTTTTCACCTTAATGCATCCTATGCATTAAGATGAAAAAACACCTTGCAGTGTCCGGCCCCCCAGCCCCCCCGTTTTACTTACCTGAGCCCCGAATTTCCGTGGACGCGATCCCGCGTCGCTCTCTTCACTGCTTCTCGGCTCTTCATTGGATAGATTGATAGCAGCACAGCCATTGGCTCCCGCTGCTGTCAATCAAATTCAATAATGCGGGGGGGTAGGGCCAAGTCATACACTCGGCGGCTATGGACGCCGAATGTATGACACGGGAGCGCGCCCGCAAGGTATCCCCCTCGGTAGAGCGCTTCCCAGAGGGGGCTAGCTATTGCTGGGAGGAGCCGAGAGATCCGCCGTGGGACCCCAGAAGAGGAGGATCGGGGTCACTCTGTGCAAAACAAACTGCACAGTGGAGGTAAGTATGACATGTTTGTTATTTTTAAAAAAAAATAGTGAACCTTTAGTGTCACTTTAAGGAAGGATCTTCTTTAGTTCTGGATTTTCAGAAATCCGGAACAAGGAGAATGGTGGCATTTTTGTGTTGCAGTGTTGGCTGTTTCCTGCCCTAAACCACAACCACGTCCTGATCTTGCAAGTCTTGCAGGGAAGGGTCTCAGCAGAGCCCCAGGAACATTCTTGCCAGTAGGGACTCTATGAGGCTGATTTACTAAAGGCAAATAGACTGTTTTCTTTGCAAGGGAAATTGTACTTTGCAAGGGAATATTCCCCCTGGGCTTATTGAAAGAAGTGAAGCTCTGCTGACTTCCATCATCCAATCGTGTGCAAGCAAAAATGTGGCTTTTTTTTATTTTCCTTGCATCCGATTGGGTTATCTGTCGAAAGTGAAATGTCACTGCATTCACTAATCTCTGGGGGAAAGTTCCCTTGCAAAATGAACATCGTATTTGCCTTACTACTAAACCAACCCCATGTGCCCATTTGATGATGAAGTTAGGTAAGTGTAGAATATATATGAACATCGTCTTCAGCAGACTGTTGAGGTTACAAGCCCTCGGCTCCCTCATGTAGGCTAATGACCTTCATGTTATGTGGAAGTAGGGTGGCCACCTGTCTGGGATTCACCCAGACAATCCGGGTTGGAATCATGTGTCCGGGTTTTAGACCTAACCCGAACACTTTATTCACATGCTTGCCCAGATCAACTAGTTACCCTAAATAAAGTCACAACCGCTAAATAAATACACCACCGCTCAGTAATCAAACTGCCAGCCCAGATTCTACCCCCTACGTCTTTCCCCAACACTCTCCAGCGCTCCTAATCAGTGTGTTCCAACGCTGGCTGGAGCAAGATTACAGGGGTGGAGGCGGAGCCATCTTTACCGCGGGCTGCCGCTGATAGGTGCTGGCGGGATGGGAGATTATTGGCCAAATTCAGAGATCCCGCTGGGAGGGATTCAAGCATCAGGGGTTCATTCTGAGGCCCCATTCACACCTCAGCGATTTGTAGCTCTAAGCTCCAAAACGCTGGAGGAGAAAAAATCAATTATTCTCTATGGAGATGGTTCACATCTCCACTCCAAGTCGCCTGAAGCCAAACGCCTGAAGCACATTT
This sequence comes from Rana muscosa, assembly GCA_029206835.1. NCBI lineage: Eukaryota > Metazoa > Chordata > Amphibia > Anura > Ranidae > Rana > Rana muscosa. The sequence goes on along the minus strand of CM055125.1, from coordinate 16,428,778 downwards.
TTACTCTAAGGAAAAATGAATGGAAACGCGCTATTTGCTCAATTTTGTGCGCATTTGAACGTTTTGTTGTCCTTTTTTTTTTTGCACGATTTTCTGCTCAAATTAAAACATTTTAAAAATAAAATTGTAATAATATATGAGTAAATAGATGTACGGTAAAATAAATACACAAATAACTAAAAATCATCATAAATAAATAAATGAATAATATGTAATAATACATAAATAAATAATAATTAACCCCTAACCAAAAAAAAATATTATTATTATTAATAATAATGTAGCGGGTATACACTTTTCTCTCTATTTAAAACTGGCAGAGACACCAGCGATGTGCAGTTCCTTGCAGCCCAGCAGGTGGCGTTGTCGCCCTGGGTTGGGGTTGAACCATTTCTGTGTGCAGTGCCTCCTTTTTGTCCTCCCTCGGCAGCGGTATGGTGGGGCGGGGAACCCGCCGTGCTTGCTGGGAGAGGGTATAAGGGGGCCGGCCATCTTTGTCACGGGGTCGAGTCCCAGGCACCTTCAGCCTGAGGGCGGTGGTTCGTGTCGGTCCTCTAGGCGGCCTAGGCCTAGAGGACGTCCGGAGGTCGTGTTCCATCCCAGGCACCTTTAGCCTGGGGTGAGGTACTCGGATGGAGGTCTGGAGCTCAGTGCCCAACACTGAGTTCCGCGAGGGAAGGAGGTCCTAGGGAACCCAGGGATTGGGAACCCGAATCCGGAAGGCGTAATGGACCGGGGGAGATACTTACTTGAAGACCGGGTGCAGCAGATTGCCAGTGACAGGTGAGCCTCCCATCGGAGACCGCCTGGAAGGAAACCCCCCCCCCCCCTCCGCTCGGAGACCTCAGCCCACTTTCAGGGAGGAAAGTGGAGAGTTCATTGTTTCTGGGCCTACTTGCATCCACACCTCCTTGTTTGTTCTGTTCTTTAAGGGAGTCCAACTGATTGTGCTGTTCACTCGAGAAGAATAAAGGAGTGTTGGACTTTAATGGTGTGGGGCTCTTTTCTGGTGGACATTGTTCAAGGAAACTTCAAGTGCACAACACTGACCCGAAGGTAGAGAAAGAAATTTGCTTACACCGCACAGACATCTGTGGTGAAGGCTTGGCGTGGTGACCCCGCTCTCTCCCCTCTAAGGTACCCCTAGACAAGAGAAAGACGAGCTGATGCAAAGAGGGGAGTGAGGAGGGCGCTACACGTGGGGGCTCGGGTCCGGTATAGTGTTCGTGTACTACGGAATTGAACGTGTCTGCCCGGAGGAGTTACGAGTAGGCAGGCCTTCATTGGCCGAAGTGCATCCCTGTGCTCGAAGTCGTGGACATGACCCAGTGAAGGGAAATGCCCGCGCAGAAGAGCGAGGAAAGGGGGGAGCTCAGCCGTGTGAAGGACTACACGTGGGGGTTTCTATTTGCACTGCACCACCAGGCACACCCCCACTGCTTAGTTCGTGGGCGTGACTCCGAAGAAAAAATAAGAAAAGCCCGCGAACTGGAGCAAAGGGGAGGAGTCCAATACGTGTGAAGGACTACACGTGGGACGTTGGCGCAAAAAACCTTGCAGTGTGCGATGGATCAGCAACAGGTCACCATGTTCGGACATACATCGTGGATTCCGGTTCACCCTTCTACCACGACACTGACTGCTGCTGCTCCGGTAACAGATACGGGGATCCGGCTAAAGCCAAGGGGACGATTTGCCCTGTATTCATGCATGGACGTTGAGGCCCTGGGTGTGATTTGTCCCGGCTGTTTGGAACTGGTGTGCCAACTGAAGCCATTCGGGCGATGTGAGGCCTGTGGGGAGTTCCTTTTTGAAGTGGATCCAGCGGTTGAGAAGCCGAGAACCATTTACCCCGGCCGGGCTGCAGGCAACACCACTCAGAGAGGAGGAATCACTGCTTTGACAGCCATCCCTGCACACACTGCAGCGACCGCGGAGGAGGTCGTGAAAACTCAACGGGAGAAATCCGAGGATGCTGACTCGGTCACCACTGTCTCGCAGCGTCCACCACCGAAGAGAAAGACCGGTATGGTAGCCCCGACCAGCGGTTGTGGTGGAGCATCTCGCCCACTTACGCCCGGCCCGGATGGATCCATCGGCAGGAGTCCCGGACGTCCCACTTCAAGTAAAGTCCGAGGTAAGCCAGGCGGAGAGATTTGGTGTGTGGGAAGAGGTGAAAACTCAGTCTCCACTACAGGGTACCTGCCCGCGGAGGAGTGTGACACCTCTGACCTGGAGTCGCTCTCGGATATGGGAGACGACGTTGCTATTGACGAACTGTTTGCAGAAAAGGGCTGGGACAAAGTACCTCTTGCCTCATCCCGCAGAACCAGGGATCCACCCATGTCTACAGGGGATAGTACACCCCGGGTGGAGGCACCAGCGCCTGAAGAGGGGTCACGTCCCCAGCCTGCCTCTACATCCCCGGTATCACCTACACCTAAGACCGGAGAAAAGAGACTGCTGTTGCGGGCACCTATGCCCAGATCAGATGTGATCAAGGTCCCTCGCCACCCGGACTCAATAATTTTGCCTGGCGAAGGGGACAGAGATACTATGCCTCCTTTGGCGAGACTACAACGCCTATTTGGCCAGAAGGTTGCTGCAGAGTACGGATGGGAGTATCCATACTTGTCGAAGGAGTTCCTCTATGAGGTGGAAGTGTGCCGGGAGCGCTGGTACAATGACTTTGTGTGGACTCACCTTCAGATTCCACACGCCCGCAGGTACCTGGCATGCTCTCCCAAGGCCTCTCAACGTTTTAAGGACTGCAAGGCAGAGTGGATGTTGGGACGGCACATCCATGCAGACAAGGTGCTGATCCGGCGCAAGGAAAGGGAAGATGTAGAATATCATCTGGAAACCATGGACCAGCACTTGAAGCCACTTATTCTGCCGCATCCCCGCTTCTACCTGTAGGAGAGAAAAGACTCCGTTCTTGTTGTATGCTGCTGAACTTTCTGGGGCCCGTTGTCCTTGTTACCCAGAGGAATGAAGGACTGTTCCTGTTTGTTCTTCACTTTCCAGCAAGAGATCATGGACTCTGGGGTAGATAGGGCTCAAGAGAAGAAGAAGAGTTCCACGAGTGCAGTTACCGCAATGCTGTCACCAGGTGGCAGTGTTGCGCACTGTTAACACTTTTCACACACTCACTCTTTGGAGAAAAGGGATTTCTTCCCGGGGAAGTTTCTTTTCTCTCACACGAATACATGTGTCAGGGTTATGTGTGTTAATTTTCTTTCTTTTCCCTCTGCAGGAGAGCATCCCATCAAGACCACTGAGTATGGGGTGGGTCTTAGTCAGGATGGGTGGGAAAAGTATAATGTGAATATGTGATTCAAAAGTTATGGTTAAATGTTGTTGTTTCCCTTCCCTTTTATATAGGGCTCAGACACAATTGCTCCAGTTGATCAAGTTTTTCAAAAAGTTTTATTTTTGTACAATTTATAGTTGGTTTCTGGACTGGAATATGTCAGCCGTTGAGGGCATAGTTTGCTCCAGACACTGGGGACCAGTGTCATACCACCAGGGGGAGAGTGTAGCAGGTATACACTTTTATCTCTATTTAAAACTGGCAAAGACACCAGCGATGTACAGTTCCTTGCAGCCCAGCAGGTGGTGCTGTCGCCCTGGGCTGGGGTTAAACCATTGCTGTGTGCCGTGCCTCCTTTTTGTCCTCCCTCGGCAGCGGTATGGTGGGGCGGGGAACCCGCCGTGCTTGCTGGGAGAGGGTATAAGGGGGCCGGCCATCTTTGTCACGGGGTTGAGTCCCAGGCACCTTCAGCCTGAGGGTGGTGGTTCGTGTCGGTCCTCTAGGCGGCCTAGGCCTAGAGGACATCCGGAGGTCGTGTTCCATCCCAGGCACCTTTAGCCTGGGGTGAGGTACTCGGATGGAGGTCTGGAGCTCAGTGCCCAACACTGAGTTCCGTGAGGGAAGGAGGTCCTAGGGAACCCAGGGATTGGGTACCCGAATCCGGAAGGCGTAATGGACCGGGGGGAGATACTCACTTGAAGACCGGGTGGAGCAGATTGCCAGTGACAGGTGAGCCTCCCATCGGAGACCGCCTGGAAGGAAACGCCCCCACTCCGCTCTGAGACCTCAGCCCACTTTCAGGGAGGAAGGTGGAGAGTTCATTGTGTCTGGGCCTACTCGCATCCACACCTCCTTGTTTGTTCTGTTCTTTAAGGGAGTCCAACTGATTGTGCTGTTCACTCGAGAAGAATAAAGGAGTGTTGGACTTTAATGGTGTGGGGCTCTTTTCTGGTGGACATTGTTTAAGGTAACTCCAGGTGCACAACACTGACCCGAAGGTAGAGAAGGAACTTTGCTTACACCGCACGGACACATGTGGTGAAGGCTTGGCGTGGTGACCCCCGCTCTCTACCCTCTAAGGTACCCCTAGACAAGAGAAAGACGAGCTGATGCAAAGAGGGGAGTGAGGAGGCCGCTACAGAAATAAAAATAATAATAAATAAACACCCAAACCCAAACAAAACAAATTACTAACAATATCAATAATAATAATAATAATAATTTATGTACTTATTTATTTTGTGTTAGGATTAGGGTGTTTAGTTATTTATTCTTAGATTGTAAGCTCTAAGGAGCAGGGACCTCTGATTCCTACTGTATTAAAGTGTATTGTATTTGTACTGTCTACCCTGCGTAAACTGTTGGCGCTATATAAAAAAATCCTGTATAATAATAATAATGATAATTATTATTTATTTTTTATTTATTTTTTTAAGGGTTAGATGTTATTTAGTATTCATTTATTAAATTTGTTTATTATTTATAAATATTTTTATTTATTTGTGTATTTATTTTACATTAATTTATTATTATTATTATTATTAACACCCTAACCCTAACAAAATAATAAATAATCCTAACCCCTAATCCTAACCCTAACTTAACCTTAATTCTAACCCCTTACCCTAACTAAAAAACAATAATATTAAATTAATAATAATAATAAAAGCTAAAAAAGCTGAAAAAACTAGCAACAAATGATGCAACAGATGATATTTTTCTCTATTGGCTAATAAAATAACGCCAAAGCTCAAAAACACTGTATAAAAACACGCGTAAATTAAAGCTGTTTTATTTCTGCAAACGAAAAAAAAAAAAAAAACCTGTAAGGCAAATTAATAATGAGCTAGTATTTACCTTAGAACGAAGCGTTGGCATCGCATCCCAGTCACCGCCGAGGGAGCTGACATTTTCCCCTCTGTGTTTTTTCCGGGTTCGCGGCTCCGGCGCTGTGAGTGGCCCAAAGCAGCGATGACATCACTCCCGCGCATGCGTGCGGGAGTCCTCCGTTCCGCCATGTTCCGGCATGATACGCCTAGGGTGACCACATGTCCCGGATTGCCCGCGTTTTGCAGGTCTGTCCCGGGCACATTCATTCCAGGACAATACAGTGTCCCGGAATGAAACTGACACAGCCACCCCCCAGGCCAATCTGATGCCCCCAAAAAAGGCCGCCACATCACCGCTTTGCTCACTGACAGTACTTGTCCTGGCCGGGAATGCCTGGAGGAGCACAATCCCGCCCCCTGCTTGTGATTGGAGAAATCATAAATCCCGCCTCTTGTGTCCAATCACTGTGCTGTGATTCGTTACAGCACAAGCTGATTTTTGGGAAGGGAGGGTGTCCCTGAATGGTAATTGGAATGGAAATGTGGTCACCCTAGATACGTCGGACCTTTACTGCGCATGCGCCGCTGACATGCAGGTTGAATATCTCCTAAACCGTACAGGTTTAGGAGATATTAATTTTACCTACAGGTAAGCCTCATTATAGGTGTAAACAAGCTGCATTCAGTGGCTCAGCGATGAATCTTGGCTGTGAAGGTGATCTTGCAGACCTCAATGACTACTACTAACCTCGGTGTGTGTACACAGTGTGCCAAATCTGTCGCATCAGTCTGCCATGCTACCCACCCCCCACCCCCAAATTGTAGGGTGACAACACTCTTTCCCTGTCTACCAATTGTGCTCCTGTGTTGTCACCTTACACGTGGGCTTCTGTTTTAACACGACTTATGAAGGTGTTGTCCACTGTTGTCACCGTCAGAAAATCCTGCTTCAAGAAATGCCTTGCAGACATTGGTAGGGGGCCTGTAGTTGGGAAGTGGCTGCAAAGAGGCTGCTAAGATCAGCAGTATTGGAATACAAAAAAGCATTAAAAAATGGTGAAGACAAGTATTTTATAAAAATAATTAAAGTAAGAAAAGCCTTGGCAGTTGTTCATGACACAGAAGGGGTTATTTACGAAAGGCAAATCCACTTTGCACTACAAGTGCAAACTACAAGTGCAAAATGCACTTGAAATTGCACTGAAAGTACACTTGGAAGTGCAGTTGCTGTAGATCTGAGGGGTAGATCTGAAATGAGGGGAAGCTCTGCTGATTTTATTATCCAATCATGTGCAAGCTTAAATGCTGTTTTTTATTTTCCTTGCATGTCCCCCTCGGATCTACAGCAACTGCACTTCAAAGTGCAATTTCAAGCGCACTTTACACTTGTAGTGCACAGTGGATTTGCCTTTTAGTAAATAACCCCAAGAGTGCTTAAAGTGGAGCTCCACCGGAAAAAAAAAATTAAAAGCCAGCAGCTACAGCTACAGCAGCTGCTGGCTTTTAATATTTGGACACTTACCTGTCCTGGAGTCCAGCGACGTCCGCAGCAGAGGACGAGCAACCGCTCGTCGCTCTGCTGCTCCCTCCGCCATCCTCGCTGAGGGAACCAGGAAGTGAAGCCCTGCGGCTTCATGCCCGGTTCCCTACGGCGCATGCGCGAGTCGCGCTGCGCCGTTCTGATTGGTGCTCCTGTGTTCTGGGAGCCGAGTGTCTCCCAGAACACCAAGGGAAGTCTGCGGGAAGTGACGTAACTCCCGCAGATTCCCGGAGACAGGACTCCCGGATGTGGGTGAAAATACCCGTCTTAGACAGGTATCTTCACCCCCCTCCCCCCTGAAAGGTGTCAATTGTGACACCGGAGGGGGGGAGGGTTCCAAATAGCAAAAGTTGCTATTTAAGGTGGAGCTTTACTTTAAGCAAACTAAATGTCGTTCAGCCAGGGTTTATCTCCACATATACTGTATGGTGACAACGCTCTGTCCCTGTCTCTATATTCTACCCAGCATTGTCAACATGTCACTAGGGTGACCACATTTCCAAACTACCATTCAGGGACACTCTCCCTTCCCAAAAATCAGCTTGTGCTGTAACGAATCACAGCACAGTGATTGGACACAAGAGGCAGGATTTATGATTTCTCCAATCACAAGCAGGGGGCGGGATTGTGCTACTCCAGGCATTCCCGGCCAGGACAAGTACTGTCAGTGAGAAAAGCGGTGATGTGGCGGCCTTTTTTGGGGGCATCAGATTGGCCCGGGGGGTGGCTGTGTCAGTTTCATTCCGGGACACTGTATTGTCCTGGAATGAATGTGCCCGGGACAGACCTGCAAAATGCGGGACTGTCCCGGGCAATCCGGGACACGTGGTCACCCTACATGTCACATGCACTCCCAATGCCAGATACAAATAGCTGTACCTACTCACTTTGCACAGGCATGTTTAACTGTTGTTACCATCAGGAAACTCCCCATGAGAAGTGACTTGTGTTCTTTGCTGGTGGGTATGAATGTGGGCAGGAAATGTCTGGCTGCTGATCCTCTTATCTGACTGCAAATCTACTGGACTGAATCTTTTTGACCACAAACAATAAACTGTTTGCAATCTCAAAAATTCACGAGTGAAAAAACAAAGTCAGTGGTAAAAAGAGTCCCCCTTGCATCCAGGAGTGCTCATCAGATCCCCCCTCCCCTTCTACACCCAGGAGTGCTCATCAGACCCCCCTCCACTCCCTCCCCTTCTACATCCAGGAGTGCCAAGCAGAGTCCCCCTTACATCTGTGTTTGCCCAGCAGACAGAGTCCCCCTTACATTCATGTGTACCCAGGAGAGTCCCCCCTTACATTCATGTGTGCACAGCAGAGTCCCCCCTTTACATTGATGTGTGCACAGCAGAGTCCCCCTTTACATTGATGTGTGCACAGCAGAGTCCCCCTTTACATCGATGTGTGCACAGCAGAGTCCCTCTTTACATCTATGTGTGCCCAGCAGAGTCCCTCCTTACATCCATGTGTGCCCAGCAGAGTCCCCCTTTACATCCATGTGTGCTCGGCAGAGTCCCTCCTTACATCCATGTGTGCCCAGCAGAGACCCTCCTTACATCCATGTGTGCCCGGCAGAGACCCTCCTTACATCCATGTGTGCCCGGCAGAGTACCCCCGTACATTCATGTGTGCCCAGCAGAGTCCACCCTTACATCCATGTGTGCCCAGCAGAGTACCCCCTTACATCTACGTATTGCCCAGCAGAGTCCCCCCTTACATCCATGTGTGCCCACTGCCCAGCAGAGTCCCCCCTTACATCCATGTGTGCCCAGCAGAGTCCCTCCTTACATCCATGTGTGCCCAGCAAAGTCCCTCCTTACATCCATGTGTGCCCAGTAGAGATGAGCCGAACACCCCCCCGGTTTGGTTCGCAATCAGAACATGCGAACGGCCTGAAAGTTTGCGTGAACTTTAGAACACCGTTAAAGTCTATGGGACTCGAACGTGAGAAATCAAAAGTGAGAATTTTAAAGGCTAATATGTAAGTTGTTGTCCTAAAAAGGTTTGGGGCAGTGGCGGTGTGTCCATAGTGGGCGCAGGAGCTCCGCCCCCTCTCGCTCCTGCGCCCGTCACTCACAACAATACATAGGTTCATGCATTGCATGAACCTATGTATTGTCGCCGCCACTGCCGCCCACTATTTAGATGGCCAGCCCCCTGTTGAGCGCTGGCCATCTGAATAACAGTGGCTGGTTGGTGTTTGGAAGTGCCTATCAGAGCCAGCGGCTCTGATAGGCTTCCCGATTACAGCCTGAGGGCTGTAATCGGCTTCCGAATAGTTAACCAGAGGACGCACCGGGGTGCGTTCCTTGGTTAACACTGACATGCGTCTCAGTCAATCAGGTTCACCGGGTCTGGTTACCGGTAACCTGATTGGCTGAAGCGACATCGAGGGCGGGAGAAGACATTGAGGACGGAAGAAGGACGGCGCTGACCCGAGGAAGTTAAGTGCAGGGCTAGGGGGAAACTGGCTGCATTTGGGGACAAACTGGCTGCATTTGGGGAAAAACTGGATGCATTTGGGGCTGCTTTAGCCTTCCAATGCTGCTTACTGTTATGGCCAGCTATAGATGAGGGCGGTGGACATGGTTTTGTTTTCACCTGTGGTGCTTGTATTGGTCCAGCAGCGCACCAACACCTTTGCTGCCATTGTGCTATGCTGGGTGTTTGGTGTGCTCCTGTACCTTTAAGGAGGGGTGGCTCCCCTTCAGTCCACCTGTCCTCATCTAACCATCAGAATGCATGTGCTTCCATTGTGGGGACACTCAGTTAGTGTAGGACCACAGATTCCAGGGGGCCTTGGCGTGGCTCTGTGGCTCACACATGCGTTTGCAAATGCGTGCGGACAAACCCCTGTTTTTAACGCATACTGTTAGACAGGTTAATTGGTTGTCAGCTAGCTGGTCGGTAAGTATGCTTGGTTTTTTCCTGGGCATTCCCCAGGCCTTTGTTGTTATTTGCATTTGGGGGAAACTGGCTGCATTTGGGGGGAACCTACCTGGCTGTATTTGGGGGGAACCCGGCTGTATTTGGGGACAAACTGGCAGTATTTGGGGACAAACTGGCTGCATTTGGGGGACAAACTGGCTGCATTTGGGGGACAAACTGGCTGCATTTCGGGACAAACTGGCTGTATTTGGAGGGGGGGGCTGGCTGCATTTGGGGACAAACTGGCTGTATTTGGGGGAAGCCTGGCTGTATTTGGGGACAAACTGGCAGTATTTGGGGGGAACCTGGCTGTATTTGGGAGGAAACTGGCTGCATTTGAGGGGGCAAACTGGTGGCGTTTGGGCACAGTGGCTGCGTTTAATGGGCACATTTGCGGCAATTGATGATTTTAAAAAAAAAATTTCAGTTTGTGTGCGCCCCCCCAAAAATTTGAGCACCAGCCGCCACTGGTTTGGGGACCCGGGTCCTGCCCCAGGGGACATGTATCAATGCAAAAAAAAGTTTTAAAAACTTACGTTTTTCCGGGAGCAGTGATTTTAATGATGTTGAAAGTGAAAAAATAAAAGTAAAATATTCCTTTAAATATCGTGCCTGAGGGGTGTCTATAGTATGCCTGTAAAGTGGCGCTTGTTTCTCATGTTTAGAACTGTACCTGCACAAAATTAAATTTCTAAAGGAATAAAAGTCATTTAAAACTGCTTGCGGCTTTAATGTAATGTCTGGTCCCGGCAATATGGATGAAAATCATTGAGAAAAAACGGCATGGGTACACCCCCCCCCCCCCAGCCCATTACCAGCCCCTTGGGGTCTTGTATGGATATTAAAGGAAACCCTGCACCCAAATTAAAAAAAGGAAAGGCATGGGGCCCCCCAGGCCCTTTATACTCTGAACAGCAGTAAACAGGCGGTGCAAATAAGACAGGGACTGTAGGTTTGTTCTTAAAGCGGAGGTTCATCAGAAATTTATTTTTTTCAAAGCCAGCAGCTACAAATACTGCAGCTTCTGACTTTTAAAAAATGGACACTTACCTGTCCAGGTCGGCAGCCAAAGCCGAGCTACCGCTCGGCTCTCTGTTTCCCCGCCGCCATCCTCGGTGAGGGAATCGGGAAGTGAAGCGCTGCGCCGTCCTCACTGGTCCCGGCTGTGTTCTGGGAGCCGTGTGTTTCCCAGAACACAACAGGGGGGAGGGGGGGTGTGTGACGAGAAGGGGAGTCCTGGAAGTGGTGCAAATACCTGTTTTTTTTACAGGTATCTGCACTCCCTCCCCCCTGAAATGTGCCAAATGTGACACTGGAGGGGCGGAGGGTTCTGAAAAGCGGAGGTTCACTTTTGGGTGAACCTCCGCTTTAAGTAGAATCTGTTTGTAATTTGGAATAGGTACATTTTTTAAGTGTAGCTCCAGCCAAAAAATCTATTTTTAAGCTTTTTGGAAAACATAGGGAAGGATTATCACCCCTGTAACATTTGTTTTGCTGTCTGTGCCCCTGTTCAGAAGATTTCACCTCACTTTCTGTCCCAATGACAATTGGATTTTGAAAATTTGGGGTTATTAGGGAAACAAGGATTGGTGATAAAGCATCAGTGGAGACACATTTTTCCCATATTAACTCTTACAGTAGAGAATTTCCCTTCCTAGGGGTAGATTTCCTCTCACTTCCTGCTGTCTCCCTCCGTTTGTAAGTAGGAGTCATTTGTAAGTCGGATGTTTGAAAGTAGGGGCCTGCCCTATATACTCTGCAGAAATTTGGGCCTTAGGTGTTGGTGTTGCCACAACACTGTAAGCCCTCACAGTTTAGCCCTGTACACACGGCCGAGAATCTCGTCAGGAAAAAACCCGTTGTTTTTTCTGATGAGATTCTTGACAAGAATCTTGTCCCGGCCAAGTGTACACACATCCTTTCAAAAGAACGGCGGTTCTTTTGAATGGCACAAACGTGGTGACGTCATCAACTACGACGAGCGTGCGCTTGTCACATTCGATGCCGTCGCCGCCATCTTGCTACACCCTACCTATGCCTAGGAAGCTACCGCACATGCGTCAAAGTCATTTCGAGCATGCACGGGTTTCCACGGCGACAGGTAAGTGTACACACACTCGGGTTTCTCGTCGGGAAACAGGCCGACAAGATTCCCGACGAGAAAAAAGAAAGTAGGTCTTCTTTTTTTCTCATCGAGATTCTGGTCAGTTTTCCTGACGAGAAACCTGAAAGCCTCGTACACACGGCCGGTTTTCTTGGCAAGAAAGCTCTGCAAGCAGTTTTCTTGTCGGTTCTTGCCGAGAAAACCGGCCGTGTGTACGAGGCTTTACTCTTGATGGGCGCAGGAACGGGCCCTGCTGTGAAATTTTAGATCAAGAATTGTAATTACATGCCCCTGTTGAACAGGGGCATAAAAATTGGGCCTTAGGCACTGGTGCTGGTGCCACAACACTGCAACCCCTCACAGATACTCTAGTTGGAGCGCAGAAATGAGCCCTGCTGCAAAGTATTAACACAAAAATTATAATTACACGCCCCTGTTAAACAGGGGCAGAAAAATTGTCCCTTAGCCACTGGTGGCGGTGCCCAGAACCAAAAATGTTCTTACAAGCTATCAACATGAACATTGAGGAGGAAGAGGATAGTCACTCAGCATAACAGGGTAGTCACTCAGCATCAGCATAGGTAGTCTTGAAGGCATCTCACATTCAAAAAAAAATTATTCGGTTACATCAGCATCAGGTGCTTGGTAGCTGGTGATCCAAGACTGATTCATTTTTATGAAGGTCAGCTGATCGACCGAGTCAGTGGACAGGCGCACCTTGTGAACGGTTACAAAGCCTCCAGCAGCACTGAATGTGCGTTCCGAAAGAACGCTGGAGGCAGGACAGGCCAGTAGCTCAATTACATACTGTGCAAGCTCTGGCCAGTGATCCATCCTCAAGACCCAGTTAACCAGAGGATTTTCGGTGGGAAAGGTGTCCAAGTCTGATCTTGCCCCTAGGTATTTATGCACCATGTTAATCAGATGCTGGCGATGGTTGCTGGAACCGATCATACCTTGGGGCTGCGGACTTAAAAATTGTCTGAACGCATCGGTCAGACGGCCACCTTCTCCACCGCTCCTTCTGTGACTGACCGAAGCCTCAGCAACACGTTGTCCAGGACCAGGAATTTGTAACCTCCCAGGTTCTGGAAACGCGTTGCACAAACCTTTCTGCAAGGCCTCCCGAAGATGTTTCATCCTCTACTCCCTCTGCAACGACTGGATAAGATCCGCAACCTTACCCTTGTAATATGGATCAAGGAGGGTTGCCAGCCAGTAATGATCCCTCTCCTTGATACCACGAATCCGAGGATCCTTTCGCAGGCTTTGCAGGATCAGGGAGGCCATGCAGCGTAGGTTTGCTGAGGCATTCGGTTTCGAAGTCCTCTGGGTCACTAAGGACGACATGATCCGCAGCCACCTCCTCCCAGCCATGTACAAGTCCATGGGTTTCTGGGGACTGTAAGTGATCCCTTGAAGACTGCTGCTGATGCTGAGTGCTAGGCTCGACCTCCATGCTGACACAATCCTCCTCCTCCTCTTCCTGTGTGATCGGCGGGCCTGCAGGAACACTGTCTGGATAAAGAGGGCCTTGAAAGGTAAGGAAGTCCTCCTCTTCCTCCCTCTGTTCTGCCTCAAGTGCCCTGTCCATTATTCCACGCAGCGTATGCTCCAACAGGTGGACAAGAGGGACAGTATCACTGATGCATGCACTGTCACTGCTCACCATCCTCGTGGCCTTCTCAAATGGTGACAGGACAGTGCATGCATCCCTGATCATGACCCACTGGCGTGGCGAAAAAAAAACAAGTTCCTCTGACCCTGTCCTGGTGCCATAGTCGCACCGGTACTCATTGATGGCCCTCTGCTGTATGTGCATCCGCTGCAGCATGGCCAACCTTGAGTTCCACCTGGTGGGCATGTCACAGATTAGGCGGTTCTCGGGCAGGTTAAATTCCTTTTGGAGGTCAGCCAGCTGAGCACTGGCATTATATGACCGGCGGAAATGCACACAGACTTTCCTGGCCTGCCTCAGGAGATCCTGTAAGCCCGGGTACCTGCCCAAGAACCGCTGCACCACCAAGTTAAGGACGTGAGCCAAACAGGGCACATGGGTCAGGTGTCCCTGTCGGAGGGCAGAGAGGAGGTTGGTGCCATTGTCGCAAACCACCATTCCTGGCTGAAGCTGGCGTGGCGTCAACCACCTCTGAGCCTGCCTCTGCAGAGCTGACAGAATCTCTGCCCCAGTGTGGCTCCTGTCCCCCAAGCACACCAGCTCAAGCACCGCATGGCATCTCTTTGCCTGAGTGCTTGCGTAGCCCCTTGAACGCCTACGGAGCACCGCTGGTTCTGAGGACAAATCAGCAGAAGAAAAGGCCATGGAGGAAAAAGAAGAGGAGGGGGTGGAGGAGAGAGGTGTGGCAGAATCACCACTAGTAGCATTTTGAAAGCGTGGTGGCGGAACAACCTCCAACACTACTGCACCCTATCCTGCCTCCTTCCCAGCTGCCAGCAGAGTCACCCAGTGTGCTGTGAAAGATAGGTAACGTCCCTGCCCATGCCTGCTGGACCATGAGTCAGCGGTAATATGCACCTTACCGCTGACCGCCCTGTCCAGCGAGGCCAAGACATTGCCCTCCACATGCCGGTAGAGAGCCGGAATCGCCTTCCGTGAAAAAAAGTGGCGTTTGGGAACCTGCCACTGAGGAACCGCACATTCCACAAATTCACAGAAGGGGGCAGAGTCTACCAACTGAAAAGGCAGCAGTTGAAGTGCTAGAAATTTACCCAAGCTAGCATTCAACCGCTGGCATATGGATGGCTGGGAGCGAATTTCTTTCGGCGGTGCAGGAGCTGGGGCAGGGAAATTTGCCTGGTACAATCAGACGTTGGTGTAGCGATAGCAGATTGCCCGCAAATACTTGGCAGTGGCACACCTAATTCTACACCTTCATTCCTCTCAGTGCAGGTTTCTGAGAGGACTGAAGGTATAGTGGGGTTGGAGATCCCAGCTGATGAGGAGCAAGGAGAGGTCCGCTTTGTTCTTTGGTGTGGGTCTTTTATGTACGCTTGCCAACGGACTGCATGGCAGGTCGACATATGTCTGGTCAAGCATGTGGTGCCCAAGCGGCTGCTGTTTTGGCCACGCTTGATACGCTTCAGACATATGTTGCAAATAGCAATGGTGCGATCTGCTGCACACGTTTGAAAAAAGGCCCACACCAAAGAACTTTTGGAAAAACGCGCAGAGTCAGCAGCGCCCTGCACATGCGGAGCTCTGCGGTGTGATGCAGTCGGTGTGCTGCCCTTAAGCTGGCCCCTGGAGGGCATCCTGCCTCGTTGGAGATGTGCCTCCTCCTCCTCTTCTCTCCTATCAGGCACCCACGTAGAGTCAGTGACCTCATCATCCTCTCCCTCCTCGTCACTGGAGCAAACCTGGCAGTATGCTGCAGCCGGGGGAACATGACTGCCAGTTTGCTGTCCTTCTTGGGCACCCCCTCTCTCTGGGCTCATGTTACTGCCCTCCTCAAGCTGGGTACCATCATCGGAGCCTTCAAAACGCTGCGCATCCTCCTGCAGCATGTACCCAACACTGTGGTCGAACAGTTCAGGGGACTCCTCCATGCATGATGGTGGGGCTAGGGAAGGAGTAACTGATGATGACCTCAAGCCGATGGAATAGGCCGCTTTGGCACTTGCATTGGCAGCCAAGGTACTCTGAGCCTGGGTGACAGAGGATGAGGAGGATGAGGACGGCTTGGTCATCCACTCTACCAACTCTTCTGCATGTTGTGGCTCAACACGGCCAGCTGCTGGAAAAAAGGACAATCATGCCCCACGGCCACGTGCTGAGGATGCACCGTGTCCACAACCAGCACTGTTGCTTCTAGACACAGAGCCTGCTTGCCCTCTTTTTCTGGCCTGTGAGTGTCTGCCCCTGCTTGTTGGCCTTCCAGACATACTGTATTTGATGTATTTCAATAGGTGCACAAGGAATGGCCTGCAGTGAGATGTAGCTGCACAAAGCTGGGATGTGTGTGTATATATATATATATATATATATATATTGTGAGGGGGTTAGCTCGGCAGCGGGTGTGTGTGACCCCCGGGATGGGCTCCCCACCCAAAAACAGGCCCAGCAGACGGAGGTTGTGGTTTTCAAAATCAAAAAGGTGCGGTTTATTTTCTATTTACAGTGACAAAAACACAGCAAGGCAAAAAAAAACATAAACAAAATAAATCCTGGTCAACTTGACCTCTGACTAAACATACAGGTTTCCTAACTAACAACTGGGATCAGCCTAGTGCTGTCCTAGTCCCTAAGTCCCTGGTTTTAAATGTCCAAGCAAATATATAGCCACACAGGCTTTCTCTCACCGCACAGGGGTTCACTCTCCCTAGACAGTCCACACAGGTCTGCTTCCAGGCATGAGCTAACATCTAATGAATCTGGGAGTTTCTTATAGAGGCCTAAATGAGCTGACAAGGTTCAGCTGGTCTCATCAACTCCCTGTCTGCACGACGCCCAGCCCTCTCCCTAGAGGTATGAGTCATCCATGAGCCCACTAGTCTCAGCTGGGCTTATACAACTCTCCACCTAGCTGTATAAGTCGGCGTAAAGCCTGAATCTGGGCGAAATATATCTACCCCCCTGGATGCAACCAGGTGACTTTACCTTCCTGCTGTCACATACCCCCCCCTCTTGTTTTAACCTCGGGGTTGGAACACCAGCAATCAGGCATTCATGTACTCGAGACAAAGCATCCACATTCCCCATTTGAACGCCAGGGCGATGCTTTACTGTGAAGTTGAATTCCTGGAGGGCCAGGAACCACCTATTCACTCTTCTATTTGTTTCCTTGTTTTGAGCCATCCACTTTAACGGAGCGTGATCCGTAACCATGTCAAAGTGCCTACCTAGCAGGTAGTACCGAAGGGAATCTAGAGCCCACTTCACCGCTAAACACTCCTTTTCAACGGTGGCGTAATTTACCTCATGGGACTTCAACTTCCTGCTGAGGTAAATGACTGGGTGCTCTTCCCCGTTCCAGACCTGGGACAATACTGCTCCTAACCCCACATCTGACGCATCACTTTGTACGACAAAGTCTCTAGAGAAGTCGGGTGAGTACAACACTGGCTGGCTACATAAGGCTTGTTTCAAGAATTGGAATGCTGCCTCAGCCTCGGGGGTCCATTTAATCATGACCGACCCTTTCCCCTTCGTCAGGTTGGTTAGGGGCACAGCCTTAGAAGCAAAGTGGGGAATGAATCGCCGATAATACCCAGCGATTCCCAGAAAGGCTCGTACCTGCTTCTTGCTGTTGGGACGTGGCCAACTCTGGATGGCCTCGACTTTGTTGAGTTGGGGTTTTATTACTCCCCTCCCAATGGTGTACCCAAGATATTTGGCCTCCTCCTGCCCAATGGTACACTTCTTGGGGTTAGCCGTAAACCCTGCTTCCCGAACAGAGTCCAGGACTGCTTGCACTTTTGGCAGATGTGAGGCCCAATCTGTGCTATGGACAATTATGTCATCCAGGTAAGCCGCAGCATACTTCCGATGGGGCCTCAGCATCTGGTCCATTTTCCGCTGGAATGTGGCCGGCGCATTCTGTAACCCGAACGGCATTCTTTTATATTGGAACGCCCCGTCTGGGGTTACAAATGCGGTTTTCTCTTTGGCCGACTTGGCCAGGGGGATTTGCCAATACCCTTTTGTGAGGTCAAGAGTCGTCATGTATCGGGCTGTTCCCAGCCGGTCGATCAACTCATCTATACGTGGCATGGGGTAGGTGTCAAATTTTGTAACTTTGTTCAACTGACGAAAATCGTTACAAAATCGCCAGCTCCCATCCGGTTTAGGCACCAACACAATGGGACTAGACCAATCACTTTGGGACTCCTCTATCACCCCTAAGTTCAGCATTTTCTGTACTTCCTCCCGTATTGCCTCCCGTCGGGCCTCTGGGATCCGATAGGGTTTTAACTTCACCCTTTCACCGGGCGGGGTAATAATGTCATGCTCTACCCCAGATGTTTGTCCCGGCAGCTCAGAGAATACCTCCTTGTTGCGAAGCACAAACTCCTTAACCTCCTGTTGTTGGGGTTGTGACAAGGTGGCTGCGATTCCAACCTCAGGAATCACGCAACCAGTTTGAGCTGGTGACCAAGTGTCTGCGACTAGGGACTCTCTATCCCTCCAGGCTTTCAACAGATTAACGTGATAGATCTGTTCGGGCTTTCGCCTTCCTGGTTGTCTGACCTTGTAATTCACTTCGCTCACTTTTTCCATTATCTCGTAGGGGCCTTGCCATTTGGCAAGGAATTTACTTTCAACCGTAGGGACAAGTACCAATATCCTATCCCCCGGGGAAAAGGTACGGGTCTTGGCTCCACGGTTGTACACTCTCTGCTGTGCCAACTGCGCTTGGGCCAAATGTTCCTTCACGATGGGCATTACCTGTGCAATTCGATCTTGCATCAGGGCGACATGCTCAATCACACTCCTGTGGGGAGAACTCTCACTTTCCCAAGTTTCCTTGGCAATATCCAACAGCCCTCTTGGGTGTCTCCCATACAGTAACTCAAAGGGGGAGAATCCCGTAGAGGATTGGGGCACCTCCCTAATAGCAAACATCAAATAAGGAAGTAGACAGTCCCAATCCCTTCCATCTCTATCCACCACTTTCTTCAACATTTGTTTTAGGGTTTTGTTGAATCTTTCAACCAGCCCATCGGTTTGGGGGTGATACACAGATGTACGCAATTGCGTCACTTTGAACAATTTACACAGCTTTTTCATAACCCGGGACATAAAGGGTGTACCTTGGTCCGTAAGCAGTTCTTTACAAATACCCACCCGGCTAAAAACAAGAGATAGCTCTTTGGCTATGGTTTTGGCCGAGGTATTTCTGAGAGGGATCGCTTCTGGATAACGGGTGGCATAGTCCATTATAACCAATATGTACTGGTGCCCCCTAGCGGACTTGATTATAGGACCTACCAAATCCATTGCGATTCTCTCAAACGGGACCTCAATGATGGGTAGAGGGACCAGCGGGCTACGGAAATGTGGCATCGGGGCCGACCTCTGACACACAGGGCAGGAGGAACAATAATTTTCTATGTCCTTCATCACCCCAGGCCAATAGAATCTCTGTAATACCCTCTCTCGGGTTTTCTCTGTCCCCAGATGACCTCCAAGAATGTGCCCATGGGCCAACTCCAACACCAACTTCCTGTAAGGTTTGGGCACCACAAGCTGCTCAACGGTTTCTTCTGCCCTTTTTGCCACCCGATACAGTAGGTCCTTCTCTACGCTGAAGTATGGGTAAGTGCCGGTATTATCTGGGTTCACTAACTCGCCATCTATTTTCACTACGTTTTCCCGTGCCTTTATTAGGGCGGGGTCTTTCAACTGTTCTGTGGCAAAGTTTTCCCTGTGAACCTCAAGATCAGAAAACTCCACAGACGGTAGGTTTTCGTCTGAGGAGGTGGGCTCCTCTCCAGTTTCTTGAGTCTCCCCTGCCAATACTGACAAGGGAAATTCCGGAGAGTCCTCACCACTCTCAGGGGAGTTCTGGCTATCACATTCCTGGTACATAGGGGCACCAGTGGGGGGCTCAGGATCATCCCACAGTTCCCAGAACTTCGGAAAATCCCTTCCCACAATGGCGTCATGCGGTAACTGAGATACTAAGCCCACTGGATGAGAGAGGGTACCTCTGGGGGTCTCGAAACACACTGTAGTCACTGGATACTCTCGGGTGTCCCCATGCACACAAATAACGGCTACCTTGCTATTCCCAGAGACCTCTGTTTTAACTAACTCAGCCTTTATCAGGGTCACAAGGCTACCTGAATCCAGCAATACCACAACATTTCTACCATTAATACACATTTTGCATAAATGTTTCTCAGTTCCCCGAATGGCAGTGCATGCGACTGTCGCACACAGCGACTGACGTCTGCCCGTCAGAAAGTCACACTGCATGGGTTCCTCCACAACCGGGCAATTTGCTGCAATATGTCCCGCTTGCCGGCAGCGGTAGCAAACGATCCTTCTTGCGGCCTCTTGAGCCGCTGATTTCCCAGGCTGTTCTCGCCAAACTTGGGGTAGAGCTCCCACCCTCTCACTCTCTCCACCCTCACCCCTTGGAATCCTCTTATCCGCCCCTGGGGATGGTCTGGTCTTAGGGTGGAAAGTCCGAGTGTCTCTGGAAGAGGCCGTCAGGTTCTCTGTAGCCAAGTATTTCTCCACACGATCCACAAGACCATCGGCCGTCTCTGGGTCTCCATGGCTTACCCACTTTTGGATGGCAGTAGGAAGAGCTCTCAAAAACCGATCCATTACAACACGTTCCACAATCTTTGGTGCGGACAAAGTCTCTGGCTGTAGCCACTTTCTGCTCAGGTGAATGAGATCATACATTTGAGACCTGGGGGGTTTTCCAAGCTGGAAAGTCCAGTTATGCACACGCTGAGCCCGGACAGCCAGGGTGACACCCAGCCTTGCCAATATTTCAGCTTTTAGCATCACATAGTCTTTTGCTTGGTTAGGCTCTAGGTCATAGTAAGCTTTCTGCGATTCACCAGTTAACAGAGGAGCCACTAGTCCAGCCCACTGCTCCTCAGGCCACTTTTCTCTTTCAGCGGTCCTTTCAAATGTGGTCAAAAATACCTCTGGATCATCCTCTCCAGTCATTTTTGTCAATAAACGACTCACCCCAAAGGACGCGGTATTAGTGGGACGGCTTTCCTCACTGGTCTGCGGACGTTGCTGCATTACTGCTTCCATCTGTTGTTGTAGTCTCTGCTCTTGCTTCTGCAACAGGTCTATGAAGCGGGCCTCAGATTGCTGTTGGGCTTGTTGCTGAGCCTCCAGACTCTGTTGTAAAGTTGCAAGGCTCTGTTGATGAGCTTGCTGCTGGGCTGCAAGGCTCCTTTGCAAACCTGCATTTGTCTGCTGTTGATTGGCATTTGCTAGAGCCAGCTGTTTCAGTATCTCCTCCATGCTGGCTTAAAAAAAAACTGCCCGCGTTCTCCACCAACTGTGAGGGGGTTAGCTCGGCAGCGGGTGTGTGTGACCCCCGGGATGGGCTCCCCACCCAAAAACAGGCCCAGCAGACGGAGGTTGTGGTTTTCAAAATCAAAAAGGTGCGGTTTATTTTCTATTTACAGTGACAAAAACACAGCAAGGCAAAAAAAAACATAAACAAAATAAATCCTGGTCAACTTGACCTCTGACTAAACATACAGGTTTCCTAACTAACAACTGGGATCAGCCTAGTGCTGTCCTAGTCCCTAAGTCCCTGGTTTTAAATGTCCAAGCAAATATATAGCCACACAGGCTTTCTCTCACCGCACAGGGGTTCACTCTCCCTAGACAGTCCACACAGGTCTGCTTCCAGGCATGAGCTAACATCTAATGAATCTGGGAGTTTCTTATAGAGGCCTAAATGAGCTGACAAGGTTCAGCTGGTCTCATCAACTCCCTGTCTGCACGACGCCCAGCCCTCTCCCTAGAGGTATGAGTCATCCATGAGCCCACTAGTCTCAGCTGGGCTTATACAACTCTCCACCTAGCTGTATAAGTCGGCGTAAAGCCTGAATCTGGGCGAAATATATCTACCCCCCTGGATGCAACCAGGTGACTTTACCTTCCTGCTGTCACAATATATATATATATATATATATATATATATATATATATATATATGTAGCGCTACCCCCAGTTAAGAGAGCCGCTGATATTGATTTGGGCCCTGTAGTGCACTGCTGTCAACCCCTGGCAATCGGCTCTAACCTCCCGTGGCACAGCTGGTGATAGAGGGATAGGACCGCGTGACCGCAACTGTTGGTGACGCAGTCCTATAACAAACATACACAGAATATACTTTAAAACTCCTATTAAAGTAAGCGGAACTGACACCAAATGTACTTTACCCAGATATTTTACTGAGGCTAATGGGCAAGTAATAAACAACAGTATAACAAGTTGCAGATCCCTGCAATAAACAGTAATAAAGATAAACAGAGTAATCAGAATAATAAAGTATTGCTATGCAACTCTAGCGCTGCCCTTTTACAGCTACTTCCCCTCATGGGTAGACTAACACCCAGCAATGTCTACCTATGCAGTCAGGCCTGACTGATCTAAATGGAAGTTCAGTGAAACAATATTCGCTAGCAATCTTTTCGGTGGTGCACTTGAAGAACAACTTTGTAATCCCAACGAATAGTAAAGATAAAGGATCTGTCTTTAAACAGCTCTCACCACCCGGACAAGTCCAAATCCGTTTCCTCCATCGATTCGTCTGGGAACAGGAATCCACCGACATCCAAGTCTTCAATCCTTCTGGTGTACTGCAGCAAGGAGGATTAGATGTCTCTAAGGCTCTGCTAGGCTGTCTTTAAACAGCTCTCACCACCTGGACAAGTCCAAGTCCGTTTCCTCCATCGATTCGTCTAGGAACAGGAATCCACCGACATCCAAGTCTTCAATCCTTCTGGTGTACTGCAGCAAGGAGGATTAGATGTCTCTAAGGCTCTGCTAGGCTGGCAGAGGGCTATTTGGAAAGGAGCACACGGCCCGGGCTTCAGGCCTTGTGCACACAGCAGTTCAGCACAGACATCCTCTTGCTAGGAGAGGGGGGTCCAAAGAGGCCGACCAAAACTCCGCCTCCCCTTTATAAAGTCTGCCCAGCAGTCTCTGTTCTGGAGCAATTCACCCTGGGTGCTGCAAGATGTACTGGGAGATGTAGTCTCTCTCTCCTCTGCTTTCACTTCCATAATGTCTCTTTACTTCCTCCCGACTCACCTCTCACCTGGAACTTCTTGTCTCTCTGCATTAAAGGGGAACACCCCGCTACACACTCCCCCCACTTGAACTCTTTGGTCCCCAAAGATAAACTTCAACAAATACTGTTTACCATTTTGGACAATGTCGAGCATGATGTTGGCATAGGGAATTCCCACCAAAACTTTGGGATGGAACTCTCTTGCCCACAGGTCACACTACCATGAGTGGCCTGCCTAACTGTGCCAGAGAGTGAGCTGGGGTTGCCCTCCACCAAATGGACGGTGCAAGGATCAGGTTGTTCAACACTTCTCCTAGCCGTTACAACAGAGTCCTCTGAGCTCGTCCCCATTTGGGGGTAAGTTAGTTTCTTGGGAGGCCTGATGACTCTGCGAGCCCTCTGCTCTCTTGGTGCTTCTGACTCTGGCACCACAGGCTCTTCTTCAGGAGTAAGTTCAGGTAACATTGCTGGTTCTGGAACCTCTGATTCAGAAGTCGACTGACGTATGGAATCTCTAGAGTCCTCCTCTGCGCAAGTGTCAGGAACATCTTCCCAGTAATCAGCTGAGGGACTGAAGGGTATGAATTCAGTAGCCTCCGGATTCAGCGTTGCATCTGGGGTATCCCCTCCATTTGGGAGATCTATGGCGGACGTTCCCAGAGTCGAGGGAGGCCACAGCCAGTCCAGTTCTCCACCTTCTTCTGTACTCAATTGGGAGGCCTCCCCATCTTTGGCTCGAGAGGTCTGGGACCGAGTGTTCGGCCTAGGAATATCCAGGATAGAGGCCGGTTCAGGGGAGTCTCTCACGGGAGGTATTCTGACTGCCTCAGCAAGTGGGAGCAGGTGGTTCCGATGCCACGTCTTCGGTGGACCCACCTTTCCTTCTGGCTTTAGTTTGTAGACAGGCAAACCGGGCAACTTCCTACAGACAACATAGGGCTCAGATCTCCACCTGTCGGCAAGCTTGTGTTTTCCAGGGACCCCCAGATTGCGTAGCAGTACTCGGTCCCCGGGCTGCAGATCTTGCACTCGAACCTTCAGATCAAAATTTCTCTTGTTGCGGGCCCCCCTTTGATCCGAAGCCGCCTGGGCTTGTTCATAGGCCACCTGCAAGCTACGTCTAAGTCTGTCCACGTATCCCTTGTGGGATGTAGCTGAGGTATTGTCTATAGAAGTGCCAAAGGCCAGGTCCACAGGTAGCCTTGCTTCTCTCCCAAACATAAGTCGATAAGGGGAGTAGCCAGTGGCGTCACTTGTGGTACAGTTATAGGCATGTACTAGGGCTGATATGTGCTGACTCCAGTGTTGCTTCTTCTCTGTTTCTAAGGTTCCCAACATGTTGAGCAGGGTCCGGTTAAATCTCTCCGGCTGAGCATCTCCTTGTGGGTGGTAAGGCGTGGTTCTGGTCTTCTTTATTCCTAATGAATCCAAAAGTCTTCGGATCAACCGACTCTCAAAGTCCCTTCCTTGATCTGAGTGGAGTCTCTGTGGTAGTCCGTAATGGACAAAATACTTCTCCATAAGTATCTTGGCCACGGTGGATGCCTTCTGGGCTTCGAGGACCAATCTCCCCATGGGGTCTTCCAATTGGTCACACCTCAACTCCTTCTTGGACAGTCTCGGTAGGTTGTCTTCCTCCAGTTGAGTTACCCCACAATAGTGTTTGGGGACTCCTACCATGGTAACCCCTATTTCTTCTGCTCTGGAGCCTCCTCTGGCTTGGAATTCAGCCCCTTGACAAAGGGCCCGCACCCCGTCCGGTGCCACTTGGGTCCAATCTTCCCAGTCATTTGTCGTGGCATGAGACCTCCGGGACAGGGCATCTGCATCCCTATTTCCGGCTCCTGGTCTGTACTTCAGACTGAAGTTGAATCCAGACAATGCGGCCAACCACCTGTGTCCGGTGGCATCTAGTTTTGCGGTGGTGAAGAGGTAGGTCAGGGGGTTGTTGTCTGTCTTCACAGTAAACTCTGCCCCATACAAGTAGTCTTTTAGCTTGTCTGCTACCGCCCATTTGAGGGCCAGGAATTCCAGCTTATGAGTGGGGTAATTATTTTCTGAGGGGGTCAGGCTCCTGCTCACATAGGCCACTGTTCGCAGTTGTCCTTCATGTTCTTGGTAGAGTACACCACCTAGACCCTCATGGCTGGCATCCACATGTAATTCATAAGGTCTGGTAGGGTCGGCGTAGGCCAGGACTGGGGCAGTGGTTAAGCTCCTCTTCAGAGCATGAAAGGCCTCTTCACACCTTGGGTTCCACTGATCTTGAACTGACTCACCAGGCCTCCTGGGCCCTGAGTCATCCTCTTCCCCTTCTGCCTTTAGCAATTCATTCAACGGGCGGGCAATCCGAGCAAACCCCTCCACAAACCTCCTATAATAGGAGCAGAACCCCAGGAAGGATCTGAGCTCTGTTACTGTGGTGGGTCGTGGCCAGGAAGTGACTGCTTCCAACTTCTCAGGATCTGTGGCCACCCCTTCTTCAGACACTATGTGCCCCAGATAGTTCACAGAAGACTGGTAGAACCGACACTTCTCGGGGGAAAGCTTAAGTCCCTCTTCGCTGAGTCTTCTCAATACTTTCTCCAACCTGGCTTCATGTTCTTCCAAGGTTCTTCCAAAGACAATGACATTGTCCAAGTACACAAGGACTTCTATAAGATTCATGTCTCCAACAGTCTTCTCCATAAGGCGTTGAAAGGTAGCAGGAGCTCCAGACAGACCCTGAGGCATCCTATTGAATTCGAAGAATCCCACCGGGGTTATGAAGGCTGTCTTCTCCCTGTCTTCTGGGTGCATAGGGATTTGATAGTACCCACTCTTGAGGTCCATCACACTGAACCATTTGGCTCCAGACAAACTTTGTAGGGCATCTTCTATCCTTGGCGTGGTGTATTGGTCAGGGATGGTTCTCCTGTTGAGAGTCCTGTAATCGATACAAAGCCTCAACGACCCATTCTTCTTTCTGACCACCACGATTGGGGAGGCATAGGGACTTCTAGACTCCCGGATCACACCAGTCTTCTTTAGTTCTACAAGTTGTTCCCTCAGATCCTCCAGATCTGCCAGGGGGACCCGCCTGACCCTCTCTCGGAAGGGCTTATCTTCTTGGAGGCGGATCCGATGGGTGGCACTTCTTGCACACCCCACATCGAATTCATCTTCGGAAAAGATCTTCTCCCACCTGGACAGCTGGGCCTTGGCTCTTTCTTTCCAAGCCCTGGGTAGGTTCGGGTTTTCCACGGACAGTTTCTCCCAAACATCTCCTCCGTCACCCGTCCCCTTGACTTCGGACCAAGTGACCGGGGCAGCAGGGCTCACCTGACCAAGCAACACTCTGGCAGGGATCTCCATGGGTCCTCCCGTAGTGTTCCTAACACTCACCGGAACTCTGCCATGGGCCTTCTTCAGGGCCTTGAACGGAATCACTTCTGGTATCACTTCCAGGCCTGAGGACTCTTCCCTTGGGTCTGATTCCAGCATGACAAAGGGGCCAGGTTGTTCCCACGAAAGCTTCACAGTGGCCCTAAGACAGGTTACTTCTCCGGGCTGTAGCACTACTCCTTCTCTGCCAAGTCTCCACACCTTCCCTATCCCCTCTCCCGGGGTCTTCTGCTCTAAGACCAGTCGTTGGTAGGCCGTCTTTAGCATGGGATGGATTTTGGTGGCTGAATGGTTTCTCTCTTTCACTAGAGGGGTCAGGAGTCTCCTGACTAGATCCGTGTTTGTCCCAATGATCAGGGAAATCTTGCTGGCTCCAGGCGGCCTGGGACACACAACTGCCAGGGTGTCAAACACTTCAGCCTTCCCAGCCACGGATGGGTCGAAAGTCATCTTTATGGGCAGGTACCCATCATAAGGGAAACTCTGGGTTCCAAGTCCCCATATCTCCAGCTCTTCTATCTTCTGGATAGGCAGATGACTCAAGTGCCTATCATAGAAGTCCCGGTATAGTAAAGTCACCTGTGCTCCGGTGTCCAAAAGAGCTTTAGTATAGACTCCTTCCACTTGAATGGGCACAGTAGGAGACGGGCCCACCAGTTCCTTTGGGTATGGCCGGACTGGGGTCACCTCTTTTTTTTGGCTTTCGACCCTTGCCCTGCTCCTTTTGGACTTTAATTTTTCCTGAGCCTGGCATGCATTGACTTTCTCCCTCTCAATGGGGGCACAAACCCGCTGAGGGATGTTATTGTTCCTTTTAGGTGGATGTTCCTTCTTTGGGGTGCTGTACTTCCACTGAGGGGTCTTGCCCCCTCCCTCTGGGGTACATCTTGGTGGGGGTGTACTATACCTCCTCCTAGGAGTTTTGTCTCCTCCATTCTTGGCCTTTTTTTTTAGTTTGGAGCGCACTGAAGATGATGGGCACCCGGTTGACTCCTTCACCAGGGCCCTTTGGAGTTTCCCGCCGGCTTGCAATTATCTGTTCTCTTCTTCTTTGGGCTGGAGCATACGTTAGCAAATTGGCCACTCCCTCCGCAGTTATAGCAAATCACCTCTTCTCGGTCCTGTAGGGAGGCCGGTGCTGAGGTGTTCGGGAACAACTCCTTTCTTGGGCTTGGTTTCTCTCGTCTTCTCTGATCTTTCTCCATCAAAGAGGTCAGCATCTCCAACACTTGGGCCATTTGCGATTTCAGAGTGTCAACCTCCGCATCTCTTTCTGGGCTCTTGACCGAATGGACCAACACTGGTACAGGTGTGACATTCGCCTTGGCCACCTGCTGATCTTCCTCCAGCGCCTCTTCGTCCCTAATAATTTTTATTAGATCAGAGTAGGTTAGTGACATTCCTCCTCCTGAGGTTTTCAGGTGCAGCCAGACCGGGTCTGAGCGCCGCGCTCCCCTCATGATCTGCTTCATGCGTGCTTCATCTGCATCTTTGGGCAGCATTCCCTTCTTCAGTACAATCTTGCATAACTGCCTGTTCAGCCTTCTAACATATTCTGACAGTTTCTCATTCGGCTGCTGGAGAGTGTGTTCAATTTGATAAATCATCTCTGACACCTTCTCCAGCTGACCAAACTCTTCCTGCAGCATGGCCAGGCAATCTTGAGCTGTACAGTTTTCATTTCCAAACCGGAAGCTCTTCACCACTTCTGCCGCGGCACCTTTCAGACTTTCTAAGACTCGCTGTCTCTTCTGTGCCTCAGGCACCTCCCATGCTTCTACTGCCTGCAATGCCTGTTCCACCCAAGTGTCAAAATCTTCCTCCCCCGCAGGGACGGGGAGCTTCCCTGAGAAGGTGCTAAGCTTCCGGTAACCGGCCTCCACATGCACCGTACTGCTTTTCTGGCACTTAATTACAAGGTCTCCTAGAGCATTCAACAATTCAGGCCCTATAGCGGCCAGCGGTGATCCCGGGCTTAATAGTTCCTTAAGCTTTTCTGCTTTAGGGGATAGTGGTGGAGATAATTGTGGGAGTGATGGCTTTGGTGTCTGAAACCATTCTTCCTTCACTGGCAGTGTATGTATCAAGTGATAGATCTGATTATCTATGGCTTGTATACTCTGACTTTTAAAATGCTCTGGGATTTCGTTTTTCCATTCTACCAGTGCGTATGTAAACGAGATCACTGGATCTGGCCTAAAATCCATCACCCATGCTTTGTGGCTCGGAGACAGTAACAATACGAGCTGTTTTATCTCCTCTTCCTTCCATCTTTCCCCCGGGAGTACAATGACTACCGCCGCGGTTGGATCGGCGCCAATCGCTGCGCACCACTGTGACATTGCCAGCGGGTCCATGCTGGTACTTCTGACCGGCTTGATTGCAGTGTGCAACGTACAAGGATCCCGGACTCGAGCCCCCACGTGTAGCGCTACCCCCAGTTAAGAGAGCCGCTGATATTGATTTGGGCCCTGCAGTGCACCGCTGTCAACCCCTGGCAATCGGCTCTAACCTCCCGTGGCACAGCTGGTGATAGAGGGATAGGACCGCGTGACCGCAACTGTTGGTGACGCAGTCCTATAAAAAACATACACAGAATATACTTTAAAACTCCTATTAAAGTAAGCGGAACTGACACCAAATGTACTTTACCCAGATATTTTACTGAGGCTAATGGGCAAGTAATAAACAACCGTATAACAAGTTGCAGATCCCTGCAATAAACAGTAATAAAGATAAACAGAGTAATCAGAATAATTAAGTATTGCTATGCAACTCTAGCGCTGCCCTTTTACAGCTACTTCCCCTCATGGGTAGACTAACACCCAGCAATGTCTACCTATGCAGTCAGGCCTGACTGATCTAAATGGAAGTTCAGTGAAACAATATTCGCTAGCAATCTCTCGGTGGTGCACTTGAAGAACAACTTTGTAATCCCAACGAATAGTAAAGATAAAGTATCTGTCTTTAAACAGCTCTCCCAACCTGGACAAGTCCAAGTCCGTTTCCTCCATCGATTCGTCTAGGAACAGGAATCCACCGACATCCAAGTCTTCAATCCTTCTGGTGTACTGCAGCAAGGAGGATTAGATGTCTCTAAGGCTCTGCTAGGCTGGCAGAGGGCTCTTTGGAAAGGAGCACACGGCCCGGGCTTCAGGCCTTGTGCACACAGCAGTTCAGCACAGACATCCTCTTGCTAGGAGAGGGGGGTCCAAAGAGGCCGACCAAAACTCCGCCTCCCCTTTATAAAGTCTGCCCCAGCAGTCTCTGTTCTGGAGCAATGCACCCTGGGTGCTGCAAGATGTACTGGGAGATGTAGTCTCTCTCTCCTCTGCTTTCACTTCCATAATGTCTCTTTACTTCCTCCCGACTCACCTCTCACCTGGAAATTCTTGTCTCTCTGCATTAAAGGGGAACACCCCGCTACATATATATACTAAATATACTGGAATACTGGATCTAACTGAATCAACTGCCTGCTCAATCTAGCCAACTGAAATGAAATGACACTCTCTCTCTCTCTCTATCTCTCCGCCGCTGCAACACACCACACACGCACGTGTGGGGCGTGTACTTAGTCCCCCTGAGCCATGATTGGCCAAAGGCACCCTGCCTTTGGGCAATTATGGCTCTCTGTGCTTGGCCAAAGCATGCGGGTCATAGTGCATGCTTGGCCAATCATCAGCCAGCAATGCACTGCGATGACGCAGTGCATTATGGGCTGTGACGTGCCACTCGAATTTGGCGCGAACGCCCCATAATGTTCTTAATTCGCCGAACAAGCAAACAGACGATGTTCGAGTCGAACTCATGCTCGACTTGAACTCGAAGTTTATCCCTAGTGCCCAGCAGAGTCCCTCCTTACATCTATGCGTGCCCAGCAGAGTCCACCTTACATCTATGTGTGCCCAGCAGACAGGGCCGCCATCAGGGGGGTACAGGCAGTACACCTGTAAGGGGCCCGGATGGCCCCCCCCTTTTTTTTGTAAGGGGCCCAGAGTTCCCCAGGGCCCCGAATGTCAACCCCCCCCTTTTTTTTAATATTTTTTTTTATTATTAATTTTTTTATAAATTTTATTTTTTTTGTAAGGGGCCCAGAGGTCCCGAGAGGCCCGGAGGTCCCCAGGGCCCCGGATGGAAACCTCCCTTTTTTTATTTATTTTTTATAAAAAAAATGATTATACATTTTTTTTATTTAATTTTTTATTTATTTATTTATTTTATTTAAATTTTTTTTTTTTTGTAAGGGACCCAGAGGTCCCCAGAGGCCCGGAGGTCCCCAGGGCACCAGATGGAAACCTCCCTCTTTTTTTTTTTTTATAAAAATTATTATTATTTTTTTTTTGAAAGGGGCCCGGGAGGTCCCCAGAGGCCCGGAGGTCCTCAGGGCCCTGGATGGCAACCCCCCTTTTTTTTGTGTCCGTCAGCACCCAAACCCCCTGCTTCTCAATTCGTGGCACCCCCCCCCCCCCCCGCTTCTCAATTTGCGGCAGCCCCCCCGCTTCTCAAATGGGGGGGCCCCATGTCTGAAGCTGTGTAAGGGGCCCCAAAATTCCTGATGGCGGCCCTGCCAGCAGAGACCCCCTTGCATCCATGTGTCACCAGCAGAGTCCCCCCTTACATTCATGTGTGCCCAGCAGTCCCCCCTTACATTTATGTGTGCCCAGCAGAGTCCCCCCTTACATTTACGTGTGCCCAGCAGAGTCCATCTTACATCTATGTGCGCCCAGCGGAGTCCACCTTACATCCAAGTGTGCCCAGCAGAGTCCATCTTACATCTATGTGCGCCCAGCGGAGTCCACCTTACATCCAAGTGTGCCCAGCAGAGTCCACCTTACATCTATGTGTGCCCAGCAGAGACCCCCTTACATCTATGTGTGCCCAGCAGAGTCCCCCTTACATCTATGTGGGCCCAGCAGAGTCCTCCCTTATATCCATGTGTGCCCAGCAGAGTCCCTCCTTACATCCATGTGTGCCCAGCAGAGTCCCCCCTTACATCCATGTGTGCCCAGCAGAGTCCCCCCTTACATTTGTGTGCCCAGCAGACTCCCCCCTTACATTCATGTGTGCCCAGCAGAGTCCCCCCTTACATTCATGTGTGCCCAGCAGAGTCCCCCCTTACATTCATGTGTGCCCAGCAGAGTCCCCCCTTACATTCATGTGTCCCCAGCAGAGTCCCCCCTTACATTCATGTGTCCCCAGCAGAGTCCCCCCTTACATTCATGTGTCCCCAGCAGAGTCCCCCCTTACATTCATGTGTCCCCAGCAGAGTCCCCCCTTACATTCATGTGTCCCCAGCAGAGTCCCCCCTTACATTCATGTGTCCCCAGCAGAGTCCCCCCTTACATTCATGTGTCCCCAGCAGAGTCCCCCCTTACATTCATGTGTCCCCAGCAGAGTCCCCCCTTACATTCATGTGTCCCCAGCAGAGTCCCCCCTTACATTCATGTGTCCCCAGCAGAGTCCCCCCTTACATTCATGTGTCCCCAGCAGAGTCCCCCCTTACATTCATGTGTCCCCAGCAGAGTCCCCCCTTACATTCATGTGTCCCCAGCAGAGTCCCCCCTTACATTCATGTGTCCCCAGCAGAGTCCCCCCTTACATTCATGTGTCCCCAGCAGAGTCCCCCCTTACATTCATGTGTCCCCAGCAGAGTCCCCCCTTACATTCATGTGTCCCCAGCAGAGTCCCCCCTTACATTCATGTGTCCCCAGCAGAGTCCCCCCTTACATTCATGTGTCCCCAGCAGAGTCCCCCCTTACATTCATGTGTCCCCAGCAGAGTCCCCCCTTACATTCATGTGTCCCCAGCAGAGTCCCCCCTTACATTCATGTGTCCCCAGCAGAGTCCCCCCTTACATTCATGTGTCCCCAGCAGAGTCCCCCCTTACATTCATGTGTCCCCAGCAGAGTCCCCCCTTACATTCATGTGTCCCCAGCAGAGTCCCCCCTTACATTCATGTGTCCCCAGCAGAGTCCCCCCTTACATTCATGTGTGCCCAGCAGGGACCTCTCTTACATCTACAGTGCCTTGAAAAAGTATTCATACCCCTTGAAATTTTACACATTTTGTCACGTTACAACCAAAAACTTAAATGTATTTTATTGGGATTTTATGAGATAGACCAACACAACGTGCCACATAATTGTGAAGTGGAAGGAAAATGATAAATGGGTTTTAAAACTTTTTACAAATAAATATCTGAAGAGTGTGGCGTGCATTTGTATTCAGCCCCCTTTACTCCGATACCCTTAACTAAAATCTGGTGGAACCAATTGCCTTCAGAAGTCACCTAATTAGTAAATAGAGTCCACCTGTGTGTCATTTAATCTCAGTATTTATACAGCTGTTCTGCGAAGCCCCCATAGGTTTGTTAGAGAACATTAGGCTACTTTCACACTGAGGCGCTTTACAGGCCGCTTAGCGATAAAAATAGCACCTGCAAAGCGCCTGTAAAGCGCCTCTCCTGTCACTCCAGTGTGAAAGCCTGAGTGCTTTCACACTGGAGAGGTGCACTTGCAGGACGCTAGAAAAAGTCCTGCGGTAAACAGGCGGTATTAACCCCTTCTTCGACCACTAGCAGAGGTTAAAAGCACCCGCTAGCGGCCGAAAAGCACCGTTAAAACTGTGGTAAAGCGCCGATAAAACTAGCGGTACTTTACCGCCGATGCTCTCACCGCCCCAGTGTGAAAGTAGCCTTAGTGAAAAAACAGCATCATGAAGGCTAAAAAACACACCAGACAGACCAGGGATAAAGTTGTGGAGAAGTGTAAAGCAGGGTTAGGTTATAAAAAAATATCCCAAGCTTTGAATATCTCATTGAGCACTGTTCATCCATCATCCGAAAATGGAAAGAGTATGGCACAATTGCAAACCTACCAAGACATGACCGGCCACCTAAACTGACAGGCCGGGCAAGGAGAGCATTAATCAGAGAAGCAGCCAAGAGGCCCATGGTAACTCTGGAGGAGCTGCAGAGATCCACAGCTCAGGTGGGAGAATCTGTCCACAGGACAACTATTATGCCGCATACACACGACCGTTTTTCACGACGTTAAAAATGCCATTTTTTAAATTGGGCATTAAAAACGATCGTGTGTGGGCTCCAGAGCATTTTTAACAACGTGAAAAATGGGCTAAAAAAAAATGAGAACCTGCTCCATTTTTTCACGTCGTTTTTTCACATCGTTTTTTTTTAACGACGTGAAAAACGGTAGTGTGTATGCTTTTATGAGGGGGAAAAAAACCGCGCCTGCTCAGAATCAAGTATGAAACGGGAGCGCTCGTTCTGGTAAAACTAGCATTCGTAATGGAGATAGCACATTCGTCACGCTGTAATGGACTGAAAAGCACGAGGCTGAAAAGCGCGAATCGTTGCTCAACAAACTTTACTAACATGAAGGGTGGCGCCATTCGAACGGAACTTCCCATTTACAGTGCCGTCGTACGTGTTGTACGTCACTGCGCTTTGCTCGAGCGTTTTTTTTAATGAACGTGTGTATGCAAGACAGGCTTGTGAGGAAACAAGAAAAGTCACGTCGAGAAAAACGTCGTTTTTGAAAATGACATTAAAAACGATCGTGTGTACGCGGCATTAGTTGTGCACTCCACAAATCTGCCCTTTATGGAAGAGTGGCAAGAAGAAAGCCATTGGTGAAAGAAAGCCATAAGAAGTCCAGTTTGCAGTTTGTGATGTGAGAAGCCATGGGGGGGGGGGGGGGGGACACAGCAAACATGTGGAAGAAGGTGCTCTGGTCTGATGAGACCAAAACTGAACTTTTTGGCCTAAAAGCAAAACGCTATGTGTGGTGCAAAACAAACACTGCACATCACCTTGAACACACCATCCCCACTGTGAAACATGGTGGTGGCAGCATCATGTTGTGGGGATGTTTGTCTTCAGCAGGGACAGGGAAGCTGGTCAGAGTTGATGGGAAGATGGATGGAGCCAAATACAGGGCAATCTTAGTAGAAAATCTGTTAGAGTCTACAAAAGACTTGAGACTGGGGCGGAGGTTCACCTTCCAGCAAGACAACGACCCTAAACCTACAGCCAGAGCTGAAGAAATTTGGAATGGGATTTTGAAGGTGCAATAAGAACACAGTAAATATCAAAAATACATTTTTATTAATATAAAGATAGAAAAGTTTAAATAATGCAGTGTAAAATCCATCTATAACAAAATATAGTTTCAAATATGCATACAGACAAATTTCTCAACGTTTCGCCAATTGAACTGGCTTCTTCAGGAGTTTTGTCAAGCACTACTGAAACAGAAAATATAATATCAACACACAATGAAAACAACAGTAATACAAAAAAACATCATTACATAAAATCATATGAAAACAAATATTCATCATGTAGGTGACAAGAAAGTGGCTAACCAACCGCATAAAGGCTCATAAATTACCTGTATAGTATAGACGGAAAAGGGCTAAAAAATATAATTATATAGGCCGCAGTCAAATCGGGGGGCACCTCATAGATGGAGTAGATTGGTGTACCATAGAGGGGGCAATATTGTCATAAGGCACAATGATATAAAGGCGTGCACAAACGAGTGCTGAGAAGTGGCTGCGGACCACCTAAGGGAAAGGATAACACAGAAGTTATAAAAATTTATGGAAAAATTATGTGTATATATATATATATATATATATATATATATATATATATATATATATATATATTGTGAGGGGGTTAACTCGGTAGCGGGTGTGTGTGACCCCCTGGTTGGGCTCCCCACACAAAAACAGGGCCAGCAGACGGAGGTTGCGGTTTTCAAAATCAAAAGGTGCGGTTTATTTCTCTATGTACAGTGACAAAAACACAGCAAAGCCAAAAAGAATCATAAACAAAATAAATCCTGGTCAGTTTGACCTCTGACTAAACTTGCAGGTTTCCTAAACTAACAACTGGGATCAGCCTGGTGCTGTCCTAGTCCCTAAGTCCCTGGTTTAGTAAAAGTCCAAACAAATAGCCACACAGGCTTTGCCTCACCGCACAGGGGTTCACTCTCCCTAGACAGTCCACACAGGTCTGGTTCCAGGCATGAGCTAACACCTAATGAATCTGGGAGTTCTTATAGAGGCCTAAATGAGCTGACAAGCTTCAGCTGGTCTCATCAACTCCCTGCCTCACGACGCCCAGCACTCTCCCTAGAGGTATGAGTCATTCATGAGCCCACTAGCCTCAGCTGGGCTTCATCAACTCCCTAGTTGTATAAGTCGGCATAAAGCCTGAATCTGGGAGAAATATATCTACCCCCCTGGATGCAACCAGGTGACTTTACCTTCCTGCTGTCACATACCCCCCCCCCTCTTGTTTTAACCTTGGGGTTGGAACACCAGCAATCAGGCATTCATGTACTCGAGACAAAGCATCCACATTCCCCATTTGAACGCCAGGGCGATGCTTTACTGTGAAGTTGAATTCCTGTAGGGCCAGGAACCACCTATTCACTCTTCTATTTGTCTCCTTGTTTTGAGCCATCCACTTTAACGGAGCGTGATCCGTAACCATGTCAAAGTGCCTACCTAGCAGATAGTACCGAAGGGAATCTAGAGCCCACTTCACCGCTAAACACTCCTTTTCAACCGTGGCGTAATTTACCTCATGGGACTTCAACTTCCTGCTGAGGTAAATGACTGGGTGCTCTTCCCCGTTCCAGACCTGGGACAATACTGCTCCTAACCCCACATCTGACGCATCACTTTGTACGACAAAGTCTTTAGAGAAGTCGGGTGAGTACAACACTGGCTGGCTACATAAGGCTTGTTTCAAGAATTGGAATGCTGCCTCCGCCTCGGGGGTCCATTTAATCATGACCGACCCTTTCCCTTTCGTCAGGTTGGTTAGGGGCACAGCCTTAGAAGCAAAGTGGGGAATGAAGCGCCGATAATAACCCGCGATTCCCAGAAAGGCTCGTACCTGCTTCTTGCTGTTGGGACGTGGCCAACTCTGGATGGCCTCGACTTTGTTGAGTTGGGGTTTTATTACTCCCCTGCCAATGGTGTACCCAAGATATTTGGCCTCCTCCTGCCCAATGGTACACTTCTTGGGGTTAGCCGTAAACCCCGCTTCCCGGATAGAGTCTAGGACTGCTTGCACTTTTGGCAGATGTGAGGCCCAATCTGTGCTATGGACAATTACGTCATCCAGGTAAGCCGCAGCATACTTCCGATGGGGCCTCAGTATCTGGTCCATTTTCCGCTGGAATGTGGCCGGCGCATTCTGTAACCCGAACGGCATTCTCTTATATTGGAACGCCCCGTCTGGGGTTACAAATGCGGTTTTCTCTTTGGCCGACTTGGCCAGGGGAATTTGCCAATACCCTTTTGTGAGGTCAAGAGTCGTCATGTATCGGGCTGTTCCCAGCCGGTCGATCAACTCATCTATACGTGGCATGGGGTAGGTGTCAAATTTTGTAACTTTGTTCAACTGACGAAAATCGTTACAAAATCGCCAGCTCCCATCCGGTTTAGGCACCAACACAATGGGACTAGACCAATCACTTTGGGACTCCTCTATCACCCCTAAGTTCAGCATTTTCTGTACTTCCTCCCGTATTGCCTCCCGTCGGGCCTCTGGGATCCGATAGGGTTTTAACTTCACCCTTTCACCGGGCGGGGTAATAATATCATGCTCTACCCCAGATGTTTGTCCCGGCAGCTCAGAGAACACCTCCTTGTTGCGAAGCACAAACTCCTTAACCTCCTGTTGTTGGGGTTGTGACAAGGTGGCTGCTATTCCAACCTCCGGAATCACGCAACCAGTTTGAGCTGGTGACCAAGTTTCTGCGACTAGGGACTCTCTATCCCTCCAGGCTTTCAACAGATTAACGTGATATATCTGTTCGGGCTTTCGCCTTCCTGGTTGTCTGACCTTGTAATTCACTTCGCTCACTTTTTCCATTATCTCGTAGGGGCCTTGCCATTTGGCAAGGAATTTACTTTCAACCGTAGGGACAAGTACCAATATCCTATCCCCCGGGGAAAAGGTACGGGTCTTTGCTCCACGGTTGTACACTCTCTGCTGTGCCAACTGCGCTTGGGCCAAATGTTCCTTCACGATGGGCATTACCTGTGCAATTCGATCTTGCATCAGGGCGACATGCTCAATCACACTCCTGTGGGGAGAACTCTCACTTTCCCAAGTTTCCTTGGCAATATCCAACAGCCCTCTTGGGTGTCTCCCATACAGTAACTCAAAGGGGGAGAATCCCGTAGAGGATTGGGGCACCTCCCTAATAGCAAACATCAAATAAGGAAGTAGACAGTCCCAATCCTTTCCATCTCTATCCACCACTTTCTTCAACATTTGTTTTAGGGTTTTGTTGAATCTTTCAACCAGCCCATCGGTTTGGGGGTGATACACAGATGTACGCAATTGCGTCACTTTGAGCAATTTACACAGCTCTTTCATAACCCGGGACATAAAGGGTGTACCTTGGTCCGTAAGCAGTTCTTTACAAATACCCACCCGGCTAAAAACAAGAGATAGCTCTTTGGCTATGGTTTTGGCCGAGGTATTTCTGAGAGGGATCGCTTCTGGATAACGGGTGGCATAGTCCATTATAACCAATATGTACTGGTGCCCCCTAGCGGACTTGATTATAGGACCTACCAAATCCATTGCGATTCTCTCAAACGGGACCTCAATGATGGGTAGAGGGACCAGCGGGCTACGGAAATGTGGCATCGGGGCCGACCTCTGACACACAGGGCAGGAGGAACAATAATTTTCTATGTCCTTCATCACCCCAGGCCAATAGAATCTCTGTAATACCCTCTCTCGGGTTTTCTCTGTCCCCAGATGACCTCCAAGAATGTGCCCATGGGCCAACTCCAACACCAACTTCCTGTAAGGTTTGGGCACCACAAGCTGCTCAACGGTTTCTTCTGCCCTTTTTGCCACCCGATACAGTAGGTCCTTCTCTACGCTGAAGTATGGGTAAGTGCAGGTATTATCTGGGTTCACTAACTCGCCATCTATTTCCACTACGTTTTCCCGTGCCTTTATTAGGGCGGGGTCTTTTAACTGTTCTGTGGCAAAATTTTCCCTGTGAACCTCCAGATCAGAAAACTCCACAGACGGTAGGTTTTCGTCTGAGGAGGTGGGCTCCTCTCCAGTTTCTTGAGTCTCCCCTGCCAATACTGACAAGGGAAATTCTGGAGAGTCCTCACCACTCTCAGAGGAGTTCTGGCTATCACATTCCTGGTACATAGGGGCACCAGTGGGGGGCTCAGGATCATCCCACAGTTCCCAGAACTTCGGAAAATCCCTTCCCACAATGGCATCATGCGGTAATTGAGATACTAACCCCACTGGATGAGAGAGGGTACCTTTGGGGGTCTCGAAACACACTGTAGTCACTGGATACTCTTGGGTGTCCCCATGCACACAAATAACAGCTACCTTGCTATTCCCAGAGACCTCTGTTTTAACTAATTCAGCCTTTATCAGGGTCACAAGGCTACCTGAATCCAGTAATACCACAACATTTCTACCATTAATACACATTTTGCATAAATGTTTCTCAGTTCCCCGAATGGCAGTGCATGCGACTGTCGCACACAGCGACTGACGTCTGTCCATCAGAAAGTCACATTGCATGGGTTCCTCCACAAACGGGCAATTTGCTGCAATATGTCCCGCTTGCCGGCAGCGGTAGCAAACAATCCATTTGGCTGCCTCTTGAGCCCCTGACTTCCCAGGCTGTTCTCGCCAAACTTTGGGTAGAGCTCCCACCCTCTCACTCTCTCCACCCTCACCCCTTGGAATCCTCTTATCCGCCCCTGGGGATGGTCTGGTCTTAGGGTGGAAAGTCCGAGAGTCTCTGGAAGAGGCCGTCAGGTTCTCTGTAGCCAAGTATTTCTCTACACGATCCACAAGACCACCGGCCGTCTCTGGGTCTCCATGGCTTACCCACTTTTGGATGGCAGTAGGAAGAGCTCTCAAAAACCGATCCATTACAACACGTTCCACAATCTCTGGTGCGGACAAAGTCTCTGGCTGTAGCCACTTCCTGCTCAGGTGAATGAGATCATACATTTGAGACCTGGGGGGTTTTCCAAGCTGGAAAGTCCAGTTATGCACACGCTGAGCCCGGACAGCCAGGGTGACACCCAGCCTTGCCAATATTTCAGCTTTTAGCATCACATAGTCTTTTGCTTGGTCAGGCTCTAGGTCATAGTAAGCCTTCTGCGATTCACCAGTTAACAGAGGAGCCACCAGTCCAGCCCACTGCTCCTCAGGCCACTTTTCTCTTTCAGCAGTCCTTTCAAATGTGGTCAAAAATACCTCTGGATCATCCTCTCCAGTCATTTTTGTCAATAAACGACTCACCCCAAAGGACGCGGTATTAGTGGGACGGCTTTCCTCACTGGTCTGCGGACGTTGCTGCATTACTGCTTCCATTTGTTGTAGTCTCTGCTCTTGCTTCTGTAACAGGTCTATGAAGCGGGCCTCAGATTGCTGCTGGGCTTGTTGATGAGCTTGCTGCTGGGCTGCAAGGCTCCTTTGCAAACCTGCATTTGTCTGCTGTTGATTGGCATTTGCTAGAGCCAGCTGTTTCAGTATCTCCTCCATGCTGGCTTAAAAAAAACTGCCACTGGTTCTCCACCAACTGTGAGGGGGTTAACTCGGTAGCGGGTGTGTGTGACCCCCTGGTTGGGCTCCCCACACAAAAACAGGGCCAGCAGACGGAGGTTGTGGTTTTCAAAATCAAAAGGTGCGGTTTATTTCTCTATGTACAGTGACAAAAACACAGCAAAGCCAAAAAGAATCATAAACAAAATAAATCCTGGTCAGTTTGACCTCTGACTAAACTTGCAGGTTTCCTAAACTAACAACTGGGATCAGCCTGGTGCTGTCCTAGTCCCTAAGTCCCTGGTTTAGTAAAAGTCCAAACAAATAGCCACACAGGCTTTGCCTCACCGCACAGGGGTTCACTCTCCCTAGACAGTCCACACAGGTCTGGTTCCAGGCATGAGCTAACACCTAATGAATCTGGGAGTTCTTATAGAGGCCTAAATGAGCTGACAAGCTTCAGCTGGTCTCATCAACTCCCTGCCTCACGACGCCCAGCACTCTCCCTAGAGGTATGAGTCATTCATGAGCCCACTAGCCTCAGCTGGGCTTCATCAACTCCCTAGTTGTATAAGTCGGCATAAAGCCTGAATCTGGGAGAAATATATCTACCCCCCTGGATGCAACCAGGTGACTTTACCTTCCTGCTGTCACAATATATATATATATATATATATATATATATATATATATACTGATAATAGAGAGGCAATTGGTATATACCTGACCCCTGGTTGCTTCCAAGTCAAAATAGAGAAGAAAGTCTCACAATGCCCCAAGGTATCCAATCTAGATTGGAAAAAACATATGGACAATGTATGGAAAATCAATAAAATTAATCAATGAAATAACCGCAAGGTATCCACAATATAATGAAGCGGATCACTACCTGGTTATTCCTGCTTCAGAAATCGGATACAAAAAGGAAGAGGCAAAGAGCCAAGGCCGGTCAGATGACGTGAGTCCAGCGTCAATCTAAGAAATAAAATGACCACCAACAAGAAAGTGACCACCAAATGAAAAACCATACCAGGGCCAAATATGGAGAAGTCTAAAGCCTTGTACACACGGTCGGACTTCCATCGGACTTTTCCGTGGATTTTTGTTCGAACGGAGTTGGCACACCCATAGCATACACACCACAGGACTTTTCTGAAAACTTTCCCAAAACTTTTTCCAACATCACGTGGTTTTTCTGCTTTTTTCTGCTCTTTACCGCCACCCTTTGGTCAACTTCTGCTATTGTTGGTTGATTTTAACATTATTTGTTTTGTCCTCCGGACAAAAGTCCGATGGTTTTCTGTACACACGGTCGGACTTTGCTCCATTGGATTTTTGTTGGCCAAAAGTTTGTCCGTTTGCAGACCGAACTTTTGTCCGATGAAGACCAAAAAAGTTTGTCCGATGGAGCGTACACACGGTCGGATTTTTTGGCAAACTTGCTCAAAATGAAGTTTGTTGGCAAAAAGTCTGACCGTGTGTAGGGGGCTTAAGACTAATTCAAAAATTCAATTACCTCAGTTTTACAGATCAAGCAACGATCCTCTCCCGACAGCGCCAGCCATACCACTAGACCAACAAACAGCCACTCCTATATTGACCCTCTCCCCCGCCAATAGGGCGCCGCTTTGGCGCCAAACATAGAGGTGGAGCGGACGCGTCAGTTCCGTCACTAGATCACGCCGACGTCCTTAGCGAAAGTGACGCAGATGTTAGCTGGGTGCCCGGAAATGACGTAAAGGAACGCCAAACCACGCACCGGATGTGACAATGTCAATCTCGGTGAGCCAGACGTGGCAAAAACAGAGCCACGGCAACACCAGTGATACTGACAAACAACCACTAGGTGGGAGTAAGTAAGCAATCACCAAACGAAAACCCAGGAAAAACAAAAAACAACTCACGGACCTAGATGGTAAAAAAGGGGGAGAGCTAGTGCCATATAAAGGCCTTGGCCACAAAGGTCGACAAATGAATCCAACAACGGGCGGCGCCAATCATAGAGCTGAAAAAAGGATCAATGATTTGACACCCTGGGCGTCCGTATGGTCACCTAACTCCAAGAGACCACCCCCTGAAAAATAAAATAAAATTCAATGAAAACGATTGAGGACCTTAAAAAGAAAGGAAATAACAATTAGAAAAATATATTGAATTAGGCTAAAAGCAGTTGAAAAGATGATAGAAAAGAGCCATTTGTGGCCGGAATAGGCAGCATCAGTCATCTCAATGGGGAATAATACAAACAAATATATAAACAAAGAAGAATACAAATAAACAAAAACATTGTTTAATTACAAAATCATTAGCAAAAACATAGCTAGAGATTTCCTCAGAGGAATGGCTTGTAGCTAATGGACTCATTTAGCCCTGGATATATGGTGGCCGCTAGTGAATGAATCCACTTGGCCTCCCTTTGTAGGAAACTCTTAAGCCCCGTACACACGATCGGTTTGACTGATGAAAACCGTCCGATGGATGGTTTTCATCAGACCAACCGATCGTGTATGGTACCCATCGGTCTTTTTTCCATCGGTTGGAAAAAATAGAACTTGTTTTAAAATTTTCCGATGGATAAAAAACCGATGGGAATTTCCGATCGTCTATGGGCAAGTCCATCGGTTAAAAAACCCACGCATGCTCAGACTGAATTAGGAGACGGGAGCGCTCGTTCTGGTAAAACTAGCGTTCCTAATGGAGAGAGCACATTCGTCATTCTGCAAGTTATTGCTTCGTTTAATGCAGCGCATGTTTTGTTGCTTTAGAACGGTCTTTAAAATGTCATTTTGGCAGCAGATCTTTCTCCTGAGTTCTGACAAACGTATGTCTTTCTTCTTTCTTGTGATCTTAGGAATAATTAGTTTAATTCTTCAAGGCCGACCTCCCAAATTACACCTTTTTTTTTGTTTTTGTCTTTAAATTTGTTGTGCATTTTTTGGTGTGTCAATTTCTCAGAACAACATATTATTTTTATTTTTTACTCATGGAGGTTGGTGTCCCTTGTTATTAATTACACATTGTATTTATGAAATCTTATTGCTACTTCCAAAAAAAAAACACATCAGGCATGTATGTTGGCTGAAATCAAATTTCCCTTTATTTCAGAAAAAAAAAAAAAAAAACCGAAGGGCAACTATTCAGAAATTAGCAGAGAATATCAAGTCCTTAGATCCCAAATGCAGACCCGACTATGATCAATAATAAAATCAACAACAGCATGAAATCAGGAGCAGCAGCCAAAGACATACATTATCCCAAGCTGTGGTACTCCATCAACCTTCAATTTCTGGATGAGCAGCTCGAGGCCAGGGAATCACCTCCTGCTCTTCCCTGTAGCCTTCCTTACATGCCTCTCTGCATCATTCTCTCCACGGGCCCGTCCAAGCACCCTTGCAGGCTGGGCCACTGTGGGTGGTGATGTGGCAGGAGGAGGAGGAGAAGGAGGAGAGGGATTGGCCTGCTGCGAGATATGGGTGGCCTCAGTCAGCAGCCCCCTCGCCCCCATGTGTACGGCCATATATATAAGGTGCTCACAAAGGGCCCGTTGTCCCGCCTCCATTCTGAGCAACTTATCCGCCAGATAGGTGCTAAACCCCTCCGTAGGGTTGAGGGGGGCCCTCATTATAGCAGCAGCCTCCTGAATCATCTTTAGTGACTCCTCCTCCACTTGTGTCATCCGCCGTTGTTTTGGCGGTCTGACGTGGAGGGGAGCCACTTGGGAGACGGTGCTGCCACTAGGCCTGGGGACCTGCTGAGTCCCACTTGGCCCTGCCTCCTCCTGCCTGCCACACTCCTGACCCTCTTCCTCCTGGCTTGCCTCATCCTGTTTTTAAATTAAAATGAAAAATTTGATTATTTGGGGAATCTATCACACACAATTTTGATCTCATTACTGTTTTTTTTTTTTTTGGGGGGGGGGGATGATATCATTTATGGCTAATCCAAACAGTACAACACAATATTACTTAGTGGACAATAATTATGATCAAAAATACTATACCTGTCTGAAGATGTGAAGATCTGGCTCTTCTAGCTCGGGAGGCTCCTCCTCCGCCTCTGCAGGGGTAGAGGGAAGGGTGGAAGGAACGCTGGAGGGAAGGGTGGAAGGAACGCTGGAGGGAAGGGTGGAAGGAAGGGTTGAGGGAAGGCTGGAAATAGATTCCCTGGCCTCGATCTGGTCATCCAGAAATTGAAGATGTCTGTAGTACCACAGCTTGGGCTTTACTACATCGTCGGCTGCTGCTCCTGATCTCTTTGACTGGCGCACTTCCTTGTATTTTTTTTTATAGGAATTACGCAGGTTGTTGATTTTATTATTGATCATAGTGTAGTCTGCATCTGGGATCCATGGCTTCATATCCTCTGCTAACTTGGTAATAGTTGCCCGACGTACAGCACTCTTGTGGTACGCTGGGTGTTTCAGTTCCCACAGGTTGCGCTGTTCCTTATATTTTTCTATAAAAATCAGCATCACCTCCGACTCTCGTAGTTTATGCATCTTTTTGGAACAACAAGTAAAAAACAAAAGATAAAAAAGAAAAGGATCAGAATTGATTCTCCTCAACTTATCACAATATTGCCCTTTACAATCATGAAACATTAGAGGCCACTGCAGGCCCGAGTTCCCTTCTTACCTTAGTTCACTTCGTTGGTTCACTTCCGGTCGTCCTTACTCCGCACATCCCTATTAACTTCTTTCCCCTTTTTATACCCTGCGCATGCGTGTAACTCCGCCCTCGTCGCCCGCCCATGACGGACTTTTTCAGCATTTCCCCGCCCCTTAACGAACGGCGCACAGTGTGAGACGGCGACATGTCGCAGACACAGGTGGCTTCTTTACTCGAAATTACCGACGAGGAAAGCCCGGAGGCGGAAACGTCACGATCCAGTAAAAAAAGATACAAGGCGACTAATATGTCTTTTTCTGAGATGGCGGAGATGGTGGACATTCTGCGGAGGAAGGATTACGACGGCAAGCATGGCCCATACGACACCCCTAATCTCCGGAAGTCACAAATTATGGACAAAGTTGCGAAGACTCTCTATAAAAAATATGGGGTCAGGAGATCCAAGTGTAGCGGGGTCCTCAATTTAGTGGGTTACACTTGGGGGTAGTGTGACCCAAGTGTGTAAATTGTGTTAGGGTTCAGACCCCTTTTTGTTATTCGTGGAGGATTGGGTGGTGTAATATTCTCCTTGACCAGTGGGTGTCAGTGTACCTACTGGCTCGGGGTAGAATCACTACCGCAGTGCTACCCTTCTTTGTCCCTTCCTGGAGATGGTACGGCCGGGGCGGGGAACCCGCCGTGGTATCGACGGGAGGAGATAAAAGGGGGAGACGCCCTCGCCACGAGGTCTTCTTCTTTTCGGGGGATCATCTCTT
This sequence comes from Rana muscosa, assembly GCA_029206835.1. Lineage (NCBI taxonomy): Eukaryota > Metazoa > Chordata > Amphibia > Anura > Ranidae > Rana > Rana muscosa. The sequence continues at coordinate 16,383,955 of CM055125.1, read as the reverse complement.
CACGCACCCAGGCACCTTAGGCCTGGGTGCGGGCGGTTCAAGGTTCCGGCCTAGGCGCCCTAGGCCTGGCCGGAATGAAGATGGAGTCCATCCCAGGCACCTTCAGCCTGGGGTGAGGTACTATTGAGGAGGCCTGGGACCCAGTGACTCCGACTGGGTCCCGTGAGGGTGAAGTTGCTCCAGGGCGCCCCTTGCGAGGGGGCCCGCATCTGAGGTGAGGAGGCTGGGGAGGTCACCCGTTCGAAGACCCGGTGTAGTGTCAACCCGGTGACGGATGGGCCTTCGGTAACTCCCTTGGAGGACATCTTCCCCTGATAGGGGCCGCAACGCAACGGAGGTATTCATGTCAAGACTCCTACAACCCTTGGTCATAGTACAGGGGGTGTAGGGACCCAGATCAGTATAGTGCCTCGACCTGCTCATCTCACCGTATCATGCCATCATTGCCTGTATGTGGAGATACGAAATAAACCAACAGTTGGACTGTGATCGGTGTATGGACTCTGTTAATGGGAGCAAAGGGTGGTTCGGTGGTTTCTGCACAACAGACTCGGTACATGCTCCGGACACACCGGCCCGAGGAAACATCAGGTTTTGGCCTTCACCTCGCCCGCCGTTGTGGGGAGGACATGGGCTGTAGCGCACCTCACCCTGTCGCGTGACATACCCCTAGCTAAAGAGGACGGGGTGAGGGGGTGGCTACACGTGGGGGCTCGTCCGGGATAGTGTGTGTCTTGGCGATGGAACTGAGAACGTCTGTGTTTGAACTTTGCTGCCCGGAGGAGTTCCGAACAGGTCAGCCATGTGATTGGCCAAAGTGCATCCCTGCTCGGAGTTGTGGACATGACCCTAAGTCGGGAAAGGCCCACGCAGAGGAGCGTAGAAAGGGAAAGGTCCAGCCGTGTGAAGTACTACATGTGGGGACTGTTAATGCACTGCGCCACGAGGCACCCCATGACTGTACAATTCGTGGGCGGAGGCTGGCGGAAGCCCGCGAAAACGTACAAGTTGTGGGAGGAGTCTGGCCACGTGTGGAGATACACGTGAAGACTCCGGCGCGTGGTCAGCGCGTGATGGAACAGCAAGTGGTCGGGATGGCCTCAAGCTCCCCGTGGATACCGGTATCTTACCCCACGAAAATGACTGCATTTGCTGCTCCCCTGACAGACACGGGGATAAGACTTAGGCCCCGAGGACAGTTGGCTCTGTATTCATGCAGAGACACGGAGGCTCTCGGTGTGATCTGTCCCGGATGCTCGGGACTGGTGGTCCAACTAAAGCCATTCGGGCGATGTGAGGCATGCAAGGAGTTCCTTTTTGAGGTTGAACCATACACGGAAAGGCCCCGGGCCCTACGCCTCAACTGCATCACAGGAACCGCCACTCCGGAGGGAGAGATCCAGGCCTCTGCGGAGGTCCCCGTACGCGCTGACCAGGGCGAAGTGACTGCCCAACCAGAGATTGAGAGAGAAAAATCCGAAGACACTGCTTCGGTCACCATAGACTCCCTGCTGCCACCCCCGAAGAGGAAGATAGGCCTGGTGCAGGCATCCTGTGGTCGTGGTCGAGCTTCACCCCGCCGCTTGCCTGGCCTGGATGGCGCCGGTAGAGAAGAGAGTCCCGGACATCCCAGTTCTTCAGTAGGTCCAGGTGAGCTAGGGGCTGGGACTGTGGTGTTGGTTGGAGGTGTCGGGAGTTCACAGCCGGTGGAGCCCGAAAGGGAAGGTAGCCTTCCGTCTACTAGAGACTACCTTCCCGCCGAGATGTATGACACCTCCGACCTAGAGTCGTTGTCAGACTGTGGGGATGACGGGGAAATAGACAAGCTGTTTCACCGGAAGGGCTGGGACAGACGCCCGCTACCTGTGCTGAGTAAACCACAGGATTCCCCCATGTCCATAGAAGACAGTACGCTCCGGGCGCAGGCCCCGGAGTTCCCGAGGAAATCTAACCCTCTGACCAACTTTCCTCATTCAACTACATCATCCGCTCTGATGGTGGGGACGCAGCGTGCTTCGTTGCGGGCACCAAAGACAAAGCAACCCGAGATGGTGAAGGTACCTCGGCACCCGGAGGCCATCGTACAGCCAGGAGAAGGTGAGCGAGATGTGATGCCGCCCCTAGCCAGATTGCAGAGACTTTTCTCCCAGAGAGTCGCCCGTGAATATGGGTGGGAGTACCCCTACTTACCTCGGGACTTATTGTATGAAGTTGAGGTCCTGCGACCAAGGTGGTATGACGAGTTTGTATGGGAAAAGCTTAAAGTACCCCATGCCAGGCGATACCTGTCATGTTCGCCGCCTGTGTCTAAAAAGTTCAAGGACTGCAGAGCTGATTGGAGACTTGGGCGCCATATTCATGCTGATAAGGTGCTCATCTGTAGGAAAGAAGGAGAGGATGTCGAGTATTCAGTGGAAGTGTTTGACGGGCACCTGAGGCCTCTGTTTCTGCCGGATCCAAGGTTCTACTTATAGGAGGAGTGAGCTCCTATCTTGTTGCTGTTGAAACTTTCTGGATGAGACATTCCCAGACGCCTAGAACTGTGCCCTACTTTTGTTTTGATTTGGGCTTTTCTTTTACTCACTGGAGACTTGGGAGCTGTTGTGTTTTTTTTCTCCCTTTTCTTCATGTGCCAAAGGCAGAGACTTTTGGGGTAGAGTCAGAGTAGGAAAGCAGGAAGAATGAAGATCTCACCAAGTGTCATTACCGCAGCCCTGTCACCAGGTGGCAGTGTTGTGCAACGGTTGTTCGAAATGGTACACATGCATTACTTACTTATTGGAGTGAGCGGGTCTCTCGGCTGACGGACCCACTCATGCCAAGTTAACACAGAGTGTTAGGATGTGTTTTCTTTTTGTTGTTTCCCTTCTGCAGGAGATTCATCGGTCAAGACTACTGAGAGTGGGGTGGTTCTTAGACAGCGATGGGAGGGATTGTACATGTGTACAGAATAGATGTCTTATATAAATGTTTATCGTTTTATATTTCCCTTTTCCCTTTTGAGCAGGTCTTGGCACATTTAGTATCTAAAAAATTGAGGGATAGCCTCTGGGGCCCACTTCATGTCACCACTCTTTGGGAGACATGGGTGTGCACCTGACGCTGGGGACCAGCGTCAAATCACAGGGGGGAGTGTGTAGCGGGGTCCTCAATTTAGTGGGATACACTTGGGGGTAGTGTGACCCAAGTGTGTAAATTGTGTTAGGGTTCAGACCCCTTTTTGTTATTCGTGGAGGATTGGGTGGTGTAATATTCTCCTTGACCAGTGGGTGTCAGTGTACCTACTGGCTCGGGGTAGAATCACTACCGCAGTGCTACCCTTCTTTGTCCCTTCCTGGAGATGGTACAGCCGGGGCGGGGAACCCGCCGTGGTATCGACGGGAGGAGATAAAAGGGGGAGACGCCCTCGCCACGAGGTCTTCTTCTTTTCGGGGGATCATCTCTTCACGCACCCAGGCACCTTAGGCCTGGGTGCGGGCGGTTCAAGGTTCCGGCCTAGGCGCCCTAGGCCTGGCCGGAATGAAGATGGAGTCCATCCCAGGCACCTTCAGCCTGGGGTGAGGTACTATTGAGGAGGCCTGGGACCCGGTGACTCCGACTGGGTCCCGCGAGGGTGAAGTTGCTCCAGGGCGCCCCTTGCGAGGGGGCCCGCATCTGAGGTGAGGAGGCTGGGGAGGTCACCCGTTCGAAGACCCGGTGTAGTGTCAACCCGGTGACGGATGGGCCTTCGGTAACTCCCTTGGAGGACATCTTCCCCTGATAGGGGCCGCAACGCAACGGAGGTATTCATGTCAAGACTCCTACAACCCTTGGTCATAGTACAGGGGGTGTAGGGACCCAGATCAGTATAGTGCCTCGACCTGCTCATCTCACCGTATCATGCCATCATTGCCTGTATGTGGAGATACGAAATAAACCAACAGTTGGACTGTGATCTGTGTATGGACTCTGTTAATGGGAGCAAAGGGTGGTTCGGTGGTTTCTGCACAACAGACTCGGTACATGCTCCGGACACACCGGCCCGAGGAAACATCAGGTATTGGCCTTCACCTCACCCGCCGTTGTGGGGAGGACATGGGCCGTAGCGCACCTCACCCTGTCGCGTGACATACCCCTAGCTAAAGAGGACGGGGTGAGGGGGTGGCTACACAAGGAACAACTCCGTAAAAGGTGGTCAGACCTGAAGCTCAGGGAGCCGGAGCAGTATAGGAAGCTTATAAAAAGCATTGAAAAAAGTAAGTTTATTTTACTGTGTTCTTTCACATTGTAATATGTATTCTTCCATGTTTTGCACCATGTGCTTGGCTTGACTGGTTTCACATTTTAAAATCACAACTTTTATGTTAAGTGGAGAGTCCACTTATTTGCTAAATGTGTGGTTAAAAATATTGCTGCTCTTCCCCCAAACATGTTTGGCACATATCCATGTAAACTACATGTGGGCATGCCTCATTTTACTTCAACAATGTTTATCTACACATTGTTGGCAAGATGATGTGTTGTAAGGAAAATTCAAATGTGAATGAAAGGATAAACTGTATTCTGGGTAAAGGAGATGACACTCCAGCAGTTGTGTACTCTTTTTTGTTCTTGATCAAGATACTATACTCTGGGCCACATGACCAAATTTCTTAACAGTGTCACACACAGGTGCTCCAGTGGATACCTTGGTGGTTATCCAAGTGTATTTGTGAGTGTCCTCAAAAATAACATGTTGCTTTTTTGAGTTTGCAAGATCTCATATGTTCATCTTGAAACTCAGGGCCAAATATCAATTGGACCCCACTTTAAAACATTGAGAAACCATTTTCAGGCCTAAAAAGTCTGTGTGCTAAAGGATACATTATTTTTTCAATTCCCATAGGGGAGAGGAGACTGGGAGGACACCATGCTCAGGAGACGAGGAACCAAACACCACAGAAACTCCCCGAAGATCCCAAAGCAGACCAAGTTCAGCAGGTTCAGGAAGCAGAGGGGGAGAAGGCGGAGGTGGAGGAAGGGGAGGTGGACGAAGGAGAGGTGGAGCTTATCAGCACAACAGGTCAGTGTCTGTCACCACAACTTCAAGGTAAATACAGATGTAGGCCTGCATAGTTTTAAAATATTTGTTTCTTTTTAGGGACTGAACGTGGGGGTGTGTCAGGAAGTCCAAATCCTCCATTCTCGAGTGCCAGCGCCAAAATAATCATTCAGGAAATCATGGAATGCAGTAGCGAAATGGACATTATGAGAAAGAGAATGATTGTGATTGAGCAAAAATATAAAAACATGATAGATATTTTGGGGAGAATAGTGTGAACCCCCCCCCCTTTTTGTGTTTTTTGTTATGCGTCCGAAATTTTCTATGGGATTTCCACAAGCCCAAATGTGAAAATGCACACACTGAAGACTCAACATGTGCTATCTGCCGTCACAGGATATCTATGTCCCTGTTTTGGGGGTGCAACCTCTTCCTCCCTCCTCAAGTAGGGGAGAGGAAGGGTTTTCACCCCCAAAGCACGTCCATTGATCCCCCATGATGGCAGATAGCACATGTTTACCTTAGCCATGGGATCATGTTGAAGATACCCATTTGAGCCCCAAAAATAAAGTGTGGTTCTTCACATTTGGGATGGATCAGGGGTAACATCACCCCATCTCCTGTTTGTCTTTTTCACTGTGTTATTTTATTACTTTTTTAGTAAAAAAAATTTGGCTTTTGACCCATGCATGTTTCTGCCAAAAAAGCCGCACAAAAAAAAAAAAAAAAATTCAAAAAACAACCAAAACTGTGGTGCAATCAATAAAAACATTCGGGAAGTCTAAAAAAGGTGTGCCTTTTTCTTTCTATGCTCAATAGCAGTTCTGAAGATGCAAAAAGAGTGTTTTTACCTCTGAGATTTGAGGCTATTTACCAAGGACAAATACACTTGGCACTACTAGAACCTGGGAGACACGTAAACCACAAATACAAGAATGACAACACAAGTTAGTAGTAAATCAAATATTTTATTTTATTTTAAAAAGGTAAAATCAAAGGTCAGATGTGGTCTGGCATTGCGATGGCCCCCCTACCCGTGAAGTACTCAACGTATTTCTGACGTACTTCACGGGCACTTTGGGGGGCCAAGCCAGTACGGGCAGTGCTGAGGCCGGTCAGATTTATTAGTTCAGAGGGACCGGCCTCAGGCCCAACTGATGACACATAATTTGGGGAGAATTTCCGTAAAAAATTGTGCAACAAGCAGCAGCAGTACACAATGTTGTTGAGTTTATAATCCACCAAATTTATAGCTGTCTGGAACAGGCGGAACCGGCTGGCCATTATCCCGAAGGCATTCTCCACAACTCTCCAGGCTCTGGCCAGCCGGTAATTAAAAACCCTCCTCTCCGAGGTGAGGGTGCATTGGGGAAACGGCCACATGAGGTGTGGTCGTAGTCCAAAAGCTTCATCCGCAATGAAAACGAACGGTAGCCCTTCCACGTTCTCTGCATCTGGAGGCAGTGCAAGACCCCCAGCCTGCAGACGGTGAGCGAACTCCGTCTCTGCGAATGCTCCGCCATCGGACATCCGGCCGTTCTTCCCCATGTCCACATATAGGAACTCGTACCGTGCCGACACCACCGCCATTAACACTATGCTATTAAAACCTTTATAGTTGAAATAGTATGACCCCGAACGGGGGTGGCGGCACTATGTGGACGTGCTTCCCATCAATTGCCCCTCCGCAGTTGGGGAAATCCCACCGCTGGGCAAATTGGGAGGCCACAGTCAGCCATTCCTGTGGTGTGCTAGGAAACTGTGGAGTCAAACAAAAAGAAGACATTAGTACGGTTTATGTTTACAGTGCAAGCAGATTACACACAAAAACATTGTTTACCAACATCATTCTAACATTATTATTTAGGGGAGTATTTCCTACCAATAAACAAAGGCCCACTTAGCAGATGCCTCACCCCCGCTGAGTGGACATTCTAAAATAAACTAAGGGGGGGGGCCTAAGGTGATTGTGGGGGATCCAAAAAAAGGCAAAAGCACTCTGCTGAGCTTGATTAACCACCTCCCTACTGGGCACTAAAACCCCCTTCCTGCCCAGGCCATTTTTCAGCTTTCAGCGCAGTCACACTTTGAATGACAATTGCGCGGTCGTACGACGTGGCTCCCAAACAAAATTTGCGTCCTTTTTTCCCACAAATAGAGCTTTCTTTTGGTGGTATTTAATCACCTCTGCGGTTTTTATTTTTTTGCGCTATAAACAAAAGAAGAGCGTCCAGTTTGGAAAAAAAACACTATTTTTTACTTTTTGCTATAATAAATACCCATTTTTTTTTTCAATTAAAATTTTCCTCAGTTTAGGCCAATACGTATTCTTCTACATATTTTTGGTATAAAAAAAAAATCGCAATAAGCGCGTATTGATTGGTTTGCGCAAAAGTTATAGCGTCTACAAAATAGGGGATAGTTTTATAGCATTTTTTTTTTTATTAGTAATGGCGGCGATCTGCGATTTTTATTGTGACTGCGATATTGTGGCGGACACATCGGACACTTTTGACACATTTTTGGTACCATTCACATTTATACAGCGATCCCTGCTATAAAAATGCATTGATTACTGTATAAATGTGACTGGCAGGGAAGGGGTTAACCACTAGGGGGCGGGAAGGGGTTAAATATGTTCCCTCAATGTGTTCTAACTGTGGGGGGAGGGGACTGACTGGGGGAGGTGACCGATGGTTGTCCCTATGTACAAGGGACACACCATCGGTCCCCTCTCCCTCACAGGATGTGGATCTGTGTGTTTACACACACAGATCCACTTTCCTGCTCGTTTCCCGGGCAATCGCGGGTGCCCGGCGGCAATCGCGGCCGCCGGGCACGCGCACCGGGTCCTTGGTAACGCAGCGGGCGCGCGCACGTGCCGCCGGCGGCGCGCACGCGCGCGCGATCCCCCTCCTTCTGAGGGACGTTCAGGAACGTCCACTCAGAAGGAGAGAGCACCCACCCGGCCGTATATGTACAGTGGCCGGGTGGGAAGTAGTTAAGAACTTTAAAATTTTTAACATCTTTAGGGGGGGGAGGGAGGGTTGTCAAACTACGCGGGCAATGACCGTAAAAAAATGAAAAGGAAAATAGAAGGCTAGCTGGGTTTGCGCCCACGATAGCATGCTGGAGAGGTTAGTGAAGGGAAATAGGCATGTAGGGCCCAAAAAGGCCTTTACAGGTAAAAACATGCATGGGGAAAATGGGGACATTACCAGGATATTACAAAAAGGCAAATTTGAGTTAGGAGGGGAAAAATAAGAAGATTCTAAAACAATAAAAACATATAATGTGAGGTTAAAGGAGCAAAACTACCTTCATATAGTCCTTCTGCAAGACCTGAATAATGGCCGAACACGTCTCAGGGATAATGATCCCGAGAGCCTGGGGGGAGATGCCTGTTGAGAACTTGAGGTCCTGCAAGCTTCTCCCAGTCGCCAGGTATCTCAACGTGGCAATAAGCCTCTGCTCGGCAGTGATGGCCTGGCGCATCACAGTGTCCTGCCTCGTGATATAGGGGGACAGCAAATCCAACAGACGGTGAAATACGGGGTCCGTCATCCTGAGATAATTCCTGAAATCATCAGGATTATTCTCATGGATTTCCCGCAGCAGAGGCATATGAGAGATTTGGTCCCGCTGGAGCAACCAATTCTTAGTCCATGAACTCCTCCTCACCCTGTTCACAGACTGAACTCGGGTTACAGTGTTAACTGCAACACCAAGCCCAAAGCCAGCACGAGCTTGAGAACGAGAACACACTTCAAACATGGTTTTAAACCGGTCGGCTGGTCAGAACGCACTCAAACAGAACGCACCGTGGAACAGCAAGGCCTGAGAAGAACGACCTGAAAAACAGGAAACGAACGGCCAAGAAGGCACTGCAAGGCAGTAACGACCTGACTGCACGCACTGAATCACAAATACAAACCCACAAGCACAAACTGAACACCAGGAAACGATCTGCAAAGCACGGAGACTGAAAAGCGCGAATCGGCTCTCACCAAACTTTTACTAACACGCGGTAACACGAAATCAGCAAAAGCAGCCCAAGGGGTGGCGCCATTAGATTTGTTCGGCCCTTTTATAGCGCGTCGTACGTTTTGTACGTGCCACCGTTTTCTTTCCGTCTGATTTTTAACTGATGGTGTGTGGCCAAGACTGATGAAAAACAGTTTCATCGGATTTCCGATGGTCAAATCCATCGGACGAAAATCCATAGGTTATCCAATCGTGTGTACAGGGCTTTATCTAATATTCCAATGTGAAAAATTTTGCCAGAGCTTCAATGGAATGGTTTAGATCAAAGCATATTCATGTGTTAGAATGGCCCAGTCACAGTCCAAAACTAAATCCAATTGAGAATCTGTGGCAAGACTTGGAAATTGCTGTTCACAGACGCTCTCCATCCAATCTGACAGAACTTGAGATATTTTGCAAAGAAGAATGAGCAAAAATGTCACTCTCTAGATGTGAAAAGCTGGTAGAGACATCCCCAAAAAGACTTGCAGCTGTAATTACAGTGAAAGGAGGTTATACAAAGTATTGACTCAGGGGGGCTGAATACAAATGCATGCCACACTTTTCACATATTTCTTTGTAAAAATGTTTTAAAACCATTTATCATTTTCCTTCCACTTCACAATTTCGTGTCAATTTGTGTTGGTCTATCACATAAAATCCCAATAAAATACATTTACGTCTTTGATTGTAACATGACAAAAGTTGAAAAATTTCAAGTGGTATGAATACTTTTTCAAGGCACTGTATGTGTGCCTTCCATCCATGTGTGCCCAGCAGAGTCCCCCCTTACATTCATGTGTGCCCAGCAGAGTCCCCCCTTACATTCATGTGTGCCAGGCAGAGTTCTCCCTTACATCTATGTGTGCCCAGCAGAGTCCCCCCTTACATTCATGTGTGCCCAGCAGAGTCCCCCCTTACATTCATGTGTGCCAGGCAGAGTTCTCCCTTACATCTATGTGTGCCCAGCAGAGTCCCCCCTTACATTCATGTATTCTCAGCAGAGTCCCTCCTTACATTCATGTGTGCCCAGCAGAGTCACCCTTTACCTTTCAGGAGGCAGAGGAGCAGGGCAGAAGCTGGGAAGTGGACCAAGTTTGGATTGAGGAAGTTCAGGCCTACAGCCAGGGCTGCTGATAGGGGGGGGGCACCAGTCCTGTTGTAGGGGTCCGGTCTCACAGGGGGGCCCAAACAGCAGAGGAAATCAGTGCGGTCGGATGGAGGGGCAATTACAGGATGCCCTATGTGACTCTCTGCAGCGGCTGGAAACCGGTTTTTCTCCCTCCCGGGCAACTTTCAGCTGCTGCAGGGAGAGACACAGCTGACAGCTTCCCTGTCCCATGAAATAAATAACAAATTGTAACCCTGTATTGTTTTAATCCCTTGTAAAATGTAATAAAATTCTTGGAAAAAAAATTGTAAAAAAAATAATTTGTAAAAACTGTAACATTTTTGTTTTCAAAACATTATTTATTTATTTTTTAATTATGAAATGTTTTTGTTCAAAAATGTAAAAAAAAAACTAATTTAAAAAAGGGCTAGTTCACACAGCTTCTCTGTTATCTTTCTGTCCGCTAAGAATAATTTTAGTATATTTTTAGTGAAAATATTGTTTTGATATATTTGAGGGGGGCCCTGCCAGGTAGGCTGTATGGGGCCCCGTGATTTCTAACAGCAGCCCTGCCTACAGCAAATGCTGGGGGCGGGGAAACACACCATTGGTTACTAGGATGCTGGCGGTGGAGACGGGGGAGGGACATGACTGGTTGGTTAGAAGTGGATGTGCTGGTCTCCGTATTATGATCGGTGCAATCACTGCCAGCCAACTGGGGTATTTTCATAGACAGTTGCTGTGGGCCAGATATAGCGGGTCGGAAGTGGCTTTCGGGCCAAATTCTGGAGACCCCTGGTCTAGGACAAAGCTCCCAAATCTCCCTCACCTGGAATGATTACCTCGGTTTTGGATCCAAATTTCTCTGCTCCTCTTTTCTTATCAGTTTTCCCTCTTTTTGGTCCGAGTTGGAATGTGTATAAATCTAAAAACAAAAGGAAATGTAAAGTATTATACAGCACTAAATCCTTCATCCGTGCTCTAAATTATTACTTGCAATATTTTGAAAAGCCAATATAAAAGATCCCTCTACAATTAAGCCCTGTGAGCGAGGTGAAACGCGTGAGTGGGGTGTGCCCTGCGAGGAGACAGGCTGAAGTAATTTCTCATTCACAGATTTGGCCATCTTTGGTGTGCTGTGTACCATCTTATGCTAAGAGTTTCACCGCAAGATTAGGAGTGACACCAATGAGGGCTGCCAAGCCTCAGGTTTGAGTAAAACAAGTTTTTTTTGACTTCATGGGATTCCATCACTAGGGAGGTTATTTGATTTATTGGAGTATTTTTAAAGTCTTATCTTTTACTTGGTATATGTGAATAAAAGAAATGTAGGTTGTTTTAGTTGTAATCCTCGGACACCTAAAAAGTCCACTGACTATAAACTTTAGGGATCTATACCTAGAGAGTTGGTCCCTCTTTGTCAGCTGAGAACGCTGGAAGCCACGCTTGGACTTTTTACAAACGTAGGCATGTCAGACTCTGTCTCTGTCAGTCTGGGGAAGTGCAGAATTACGAAACTGTATTTTTGCAGAAATTTGAGATGATATAAGATAAGACTTTCTTCCTTCCCCAAAGACTGACTTTTCATCTGTCTTCCGGATTATAAGGAACCACTAAGGTTACAATGAGGCCTCGTTAGCATGTGAGGGTTGTGTTTTTGTGTATCTGCAGCCCCAGTCATGACAATTGGGACTCAGACGTTGCTCCCAATTTGATACCCATGTGGTACCCCTCCCAACATTTAAAAATTCCACTGCGGGACAACATTCCACTGCCTGTCACTGCCGCGGGACAGTTAGTTATTTTTTGCAGGACCTATAACTTAATTTTCGAAGTTGTTGAGCGGGGGAGGGGGGGGGTGGGTTGTGCCACGGGACCGCAATTTCGTTTTTGCAGGACTTGCAAACAATGTTGGACGGGGGGTGCTGCTGGGGATATTCTACATCTACACACTTTTGTGCGGCGGGGTCCGTGGGATATTGCCGCCGATCGGTCTTACCTCCTCCTCCTCCCTCCTCTGGCCTCTGGCTCCCTCCTCTGGCTCTTGCTGTGCGGGAATACAGTGTCCTTCGCGGGACCGCGGGAAAATGGTGTCCCTGCGGGAAAAAAGCGCAGGATCCGTGCGGGTTGGGAGGTATGGTACAGGTGTGTGTGTGTGTGGGGTGCGTCCCCTCCAGCTGAACAGATCTCTCGGTCATAGACCCGGCATAGAACATGGAGCATAGCTCCCAACTGTCCCTGATTTGGGGGGACTGTCCCTGATTTGGAGCAATGTCTCTCTGTCCCTCTTTCCTCCTCATTTGTCCCTCACTTTGGTCTTATCTATATAATTATATATAAAATGCACTTTTTATATATCAAAAAGTGTTTTCCAGTGCTAAACCTTTCATCTGATTTCTAAATTGCTGCATTTGTAAATTCTAACAGCCAATATAAAGGAATAGTAGTGGTAAAAAAAGCACTTGTGGGTTTAACCAATCTTTGTTTTTTTTTTGTACAATTCTCCTTTAAGGGGGCGTGGCAAGGGGTGTGTGTCCTATGCTTGCATACTTTTGCTGCTAGGTGTCCCTCATTCCCAGGGTTAGTTCACCAGACATCTCAAGTCTCCCGCGAGGTGCAGGAGTCTCCCGCATTCCTGCGGCGACTCCCACACACCCGCAAGCGCCTCCCGATCTCCCGGGAATGATCAGTGCGGGGAACAGCTGTGAAGACCGACTCTGTCCCCGCAGACGTCTCTGCAAACAGCTTCCGTTTCTAGCATCCCCAACAACACTAAACAATCTATCCTTGCAATTAGGGCTCCAGCAGGCGGCCATTTTGTGGTGGACCAAATTGCATTGATTTTAATGGGAGAATTCTCAAACGCTAGAGAACAAACGTTCTTCTTGTGTTGAGTCTCCGGCCAGGCGCCACCATTTTCCTAAGAAAAACACCTCTTTACCACATAGGACTATATATATGTAGCGGGGTGTTCCCCTTTAATGCAGAGAGACAAGAAGTTCCAGGTGAGAGGTGAGTCGGGAGGAAGTAAAGAGACATTATGGAAGTGAAAGCAGAGGAGAGAGAGACTACATCTCCCAGTACATCTTGCAGCACCCAGGGTGCATTGCTCCAGAACAGAGACTGCTGGGGCAGACTTTATAAAGGGGAGGCGGAGTTTTGGTCGGCCTCTTTGGACCCCCTCTCCTAGCAAGAGGATGTCTGTGCTGAACTGCTGTGTGCACAAGGCCTGAAGCCCGGGCCGTGTGCTCCTTTCCAAAGAGCCCTCTGCCAGCCTAGCAGAGCCTTAGAGACATCTAATCCTCCTTGCTGCAGTACACCAGAAGGATTGAAGACTTGGATGTCGGTGGATTCCTGTTCCTAGACGAATCGATGGAGGAAAGGGACTTGGACTTGTCCAGGTGGTGAGAGCTGTTTAAAGACAGATACTTTATCTTTACTATTCGTTGGGATTACAAAGTTGTTCTTCAAGTGCACCACCGAGAGATTGCTAGCAAATATTGTTTCACTGAACTTCCATTTAGATCAGTCAGGCCTGACTGCATAGGTAGACATTGCTGGGTGTTAGTCTACCCATGAGGGGAAGTAGCTGTAAAAGGGCAGCGCTAGAGTTGCATAGCAATACTTTATTATTCTGATTACTCTGTTTATCTTTATTACTGTTTATTGCAGGGATCTGCAACTTGTTATACTGTTGTTTATTACTTGCCCATTAGCCTCAGTAAAATATCTGGGTAAAGTACATTTGGTGTCAGTTCCGCTTACTTTAATAGGAGTTTTAAAGTATATTCTGTGTATGTTTGTTATAGGACTGCGTCACCAACAGTTGCGGTCACGCGGTCCTATCCCTCTATCACCAGCTGTGCCACGGGAGGTTAGAGCCGATTGCCATGGGTTGACAGCAGTGCACTACAGGGCCCAAATCAATATCAGCGGCTCTCTTAACTGGGGGTAGCGCTACACGTGGGGGCTCGAGTCCGGGATCCTTGTATGTTGCACGCTGCAATCAAGCCGGTCAGAAGTACCAGCATGGACCCGCTGGCAATGTCACAGTGGTGCGCAGCGATTGGCGCCGATCCAACCGCGGCGGTAGTCATTGTACTCCCGGGGGAAAGATGGAAGGAAGAGGAGATAAAACAGCTCGTATTGTTACTGTCTCCGAGCCACAAAGCATGGGTGATGGATTTTAGGCCAGATCCAGTGATCTCGTTTACATACGCACTGGTAGAATGGAAAAACGAAATCCCAGAGCATTTTAAAAGTCAGAGTATACAAGCCATAGATAATCAGATCTATCACTTGATACATACACTGCCAGTGAAGGAAGAATGGTTTCAGACACCAAAGCCATCACTCCCACAATTATCTCCACCACTATCCCCTAAAGCAGAAAAGCTTAAGGAACTATTAAGCCCGGGATCACCGCTGGCCGCTATAGGGCCTGAATTGTTGAATGCTCTAGGAGACCTTGTAATTAAGTGCCTGAAAAGCAGTACGGTGCATGTGGAGGCCGGTTACCAGAAGCTTAGCACCTTCTCAGGGAAGCTCCCCGTCCCTGCGGGGGAGGAAGATTTTGACACTTGGGTGGAACAGGCATTGCAGGCAGTAGAAGCATGGGAGGTGCCTGAGGCACAGAAGAGACAGCGAGTCTTAGAAAGTCTGAAAGGTGCCGCGGCAGAATCGGTGAAGAGCTTCCGGTTTGGAAATGAAAACTGTACAGCTCAAGATTGCCTGGCCATGCTGCAGGAAGAGTTTGGTCAGCTGGAGAAGGTGTCAGAGATGATTTATCAAATTGAACACACTCTCCAGCAGCCGAATGAGAAACTGTCAGAATATGTTAGAAGGCTGAACAGGCAGTTATGCAAGATTGTACTGAAGAAGGGAATGCTGCCCAAAGATGCAGATGAAGCACGCATGAAGCAGATCATGAGGGGAGCGCGGCGCTCAGACCCGGTCTGGCTGCACCTGAAAACCTCAGGAGGAGGAATGTCACTAACCTACTCTGATCTAATAAAAATTATTAGGGACGAAGAGGCGCTGGAGGAAGATCAGCAGGTGGCCAAGGCGAATGTCACACCTGTACCAGTGTTGGTACATTCGGTCAAGAGCCCAGAAAGAGAAGCGGAGGTTGACACTCTGAAATCGCAAATGGCCCAAGTGTTGGAGATGCTGACCTCTTTGATGGAGAAAGATCAGAGAAGACGAGAGAAACCAAGCCCAAGAAAGGAGTTGTTCCCGAACACCTCAGCACCGGCCTCCCTACAGGACCGAGAAGAGGTGATTTGCTATAACTGCGGAGGGAGTGGACACTTTGCAAACGTATGCTCCAGCCCAAAGAAGAAGAGAACAGATAATTGCAAGCCGGCGGGAAACTCCAAAGGGCCCCGGTGAAGGAGTCAACCGGGTGCCCATCATCTTCAGTGCGCTCCAAACTAAAAAAAAAGGCCAAGAATGGAGGAGACAAAACTCCTAGGAGGAGGTATAGTACACCCCCACCAAGATGTACCCCAGAGGGAGGGGGCAAGACCCCTCAGTGGAAGTACAGCACCCCAAAGAAGGAACATCCACCTAAAAGAAACAATAACATCCCTCAGCGGGTTTGTGCCCCCATTGAGAGGGAGAAAGTCAATGCATGCCAGGCTCAGGAAAAATTAAAGTCCAAAAGGAGCAGGGCAAGGGTCGAAAGCCAAAAAAAAGAGGTGACCCCAGTCCGGCCATACCCAAAGGAACTGGTGGGCCCGTCTCCTACTGTGCCCATTCAAGTGGAAGGAGTCTATACTAAAGCTCTTTTGGACACCGGAGCACAGGTGACTTTACTATACCGGGACTTCTATGATAGGCACTTGAGTCATCTGCCTATCCAGAAGATAGAAGAGCTGGAGATATGGGGACTTGGAACCCAGAGTTTCCCTTATGATGGGTACCTGCCCATAAAGATGACTTTCGACCCATCCGTGGCTGGGAAGGCTGAAGTGTTTGACACCCTGGCAGTTGTGTGTCCCCGGCCGCCTGGAGCCAGCAAGATTTCCCTGATCATTGGGACAAACACGGATCTAGTCAGGAGACTCCTGACCCCTCTAGTGAAAGAGAGAAACCATTCAGCCACCAAAATCCATCCCATGCTAAAGACGGCCTACCAACGACTGGTCTTAGAGCAGAAGACCCCGGGAGAGGGGATAGGGAAGGTGTGGAGACTTGGCAGAGAAGGAGTAGTGCTACAGCCCGGAGAAGTAACCTGTCTTAGGGCCACTGTGAAGCTTTCGTGGGAACAACCTGGCCCCTTTGTCATGCTGGAATCAGACCCAAGGGAAGAGTCCTCAGGCCTGGAAGTGATACCAGAAGTGATTCCGTTCAAGGCCCTGAAGAAGGCCCATGGCAGAGTTCCGGTGAGTGTTAGGAACACTACGGGAGGACCCATGGAGATCCCTGCCAGAGTGTTGCTTGGTCAGGTGAGCCCTGCTGCCCCGGTCACTTGGTCCGAAGTCAAGGGGACGGGTGACGGAGGAGATGTTTGGGAGAAACTGTCCGTGGAAAACCCGAACCTACCCAGGGCTTGGAAAGAAAGAGCCAAGGCCCAGCTGTCCAGGTGGGAGAAGATCTTTTCCGAAGATGAATTCGATGTGGGGTGTGCAAGAAGTGCCACCCATCGGATCCGCCTCCAAGAAGATAAGCCCTTCCGAGAGAGGGTCAGGCGGGTCCCCCTGGCAGATCTGGAGGATCTGAGGGAACAACTTGTAGAACTAAAGAAGACTGGTGTGATCCGGGAGTCTAGAAGTCCCTATGCCTCCCCAATCGTGGTGGTCAGAAAGAAGAATGGGTCGTTGAGGCTTTGTATCGATTACAGGACTCTCAACAGGAGAACCATCCCTGACCAATACACCACGCCAAGGATAGAAGATGCCCTACAAAGTTTGTCTGGAGCCAAATGGTTCAGTGTGATGGACCTCAAGAGTGTGTACTATCAAATCCCTATGCACCCAGAAGACAGGGAGAAGACAGCCTTCATAACCCCGGTGGGATTCTTCGAATTCAATAGGATGCCTCAGGGTCTGTCTGGAGCTCCTGCTACCTTTCAACGCCTTATGGAGAAGACTGTTGGAGACATGAATCTTATAGAAGTCCTTGTGTACTTGGACGATGTCATTGTCTTTGGAAGAACCTTGGAAGAACATGAAGCCAGGTTGGAGAAAGTATTGAGAAGACTCAGCGAAGAGGGACTTAAGCTTTCCCCCGAGAAGTGTCGGTTCTACCAGTCTTCTGTGAACTATCTGGGGCACATAGTGTCTGAAGAAGGGGTGGCCACAGATCCTGAGAAGTTGGAAGCAGTCACTTCCTGGCCACGACCCACCACAGTAACAGAGCTCAGATCCTTCCTGGGGTTCTGCTCCTATTATAGGAGGTTTGTGGAGGGGTTTGCTCGGATTGCCCACCCGTTGAATGAATTGCTAAAGGCAGAAGGGGAAGAGGATGACTCAGGGCCCAGGAGGCCTGGTGAGTCAGTTCAAGATCAGTGGAACCCAAGGTGTGAAGAGGCCTTTCATGCTCTGAAGAGGAGCTTAACCACTGCCCCAGTCCTGGCCTACGCCGACCCTACCAGACCTTATGAATTACATGTGGATGCCAGCCATGAGGGTCTAGGTGGTGTACTCTACCAAGAACATGAAGGACAACTGCGACCAGTGGCCTATGTGAGCAGGAGCCTGACCCCCTCAGAAAAGAATTACCCCACTCATAAGCTGGAATTCCTGGCCCTCAAATGGGCGGTAGTAGACAAGCTAAAAGACTACTTGTATGGGGCAGAGTTTACTGTGAAGACAGACAACAACCCCCTGACCTACCTCTTCACCACCGCAAAACTAGATGCCACCGGACACAGGTGGTTGGCCGCATTGTCTGGATTCAACTTCAGTCTGAAGTACAGACCAGGAGCCGGAAATAGGGATGCAGATGCCCTGTCCCGGAGGTCTCATGCCACGACAAATGACTGGGAAGATTGGACCCAAGTGGCACCGGACGGGGTGCGGGCCCTTTGTCAAGGGGCTGAATTCCAAGCCAGAGGAGGCTCCAGAGCAGAAGAAATAGGGGTTACCATGGTAGGAGTCCCCAAACACTATTGTGGGGTAACTCAACTGGAGGAAGACAACCTACCGAGACTGTCCAAGAAGGAGTTGAGGTGTGACCAATTGGAAGACCCCATGGGGAGATTGGTCCTCGAAGCCCTGGAGAATCAGGATCCCAACAAATTCCTACATCACCCCTCAAAGGAGGCTCGCCTGTTGAGGAAGGAATTGGACAGGCTACAGGTACATCAGGGAGTGGTCTACCGAAGGGGCCCCTCTGATGACTCAGAAGATAAGTGGCAGTTATTTCTTCCAGAGAAGCACCGAGAGACTGTACTAATTGCCCTGCATGACCATCATGGTCACCTAGGGGCAGAAAGGACCTTCCAGCTTGTCAGAAATCGGTTCTATTGGCCCTGCATGAGGGCAGAAGTAGAGGAGTATTGCCATTCCTGTGCACGATGCATTCAGAGAAAGACCCTACCCCATCAAGCTGCCCCAATGGGCCATTTACAGAGTCAAGGCCCAATGGATCTGGTATGCATTGACTTTCTCTGCCTCGAACCCGACCTGAGTGGATTGGGGAATGTTCTGGTAATAACCGACCATTTCACCCGCTATGCTCAAGCTTTCCCAACCAAAGACCAGAAGGCATCCACCGTGGCCAAGATACTTATGGAGAAGTATTTTGTCCATTACGGACTACCACAGAGACTCCACTCAGATCAAGGAAGGGACTTTGAGAGTCGGTTGATCCGAAGACTTTTGGATTCATTAGGAATAAAGAAGACCAGAACCACGCCTTACCACCCACAAGGAGATGCTCAGCCGGAGAGATTTAACCGGACCCTGCTCAACATGTTGGGAACCTTAGAAACAGAGAAAAAGCAACACTGGAGTCAGCACATATCAGCCCTAGTACATGCCTATAACTGTACCACAAGTGACGCCACTGGCTACTCCCCTTATCGACTTATGTTTGGGAGAGAAGCAAGGCTACCTGTGGACCTGGCCTTTGGCACTTCTATAGACAATACCTCAGCTACATCCCACAAGGGATACGTGGACAGACTTAGACGTAGCTTGCAGGTGGCCTATGAACAAGCCCAGGCGGCTTCGGATCAAAGGGGGGCCCGCAACAAGAGAAATTTTGATCTGAAGGTTCGAGTGCAAGATCTGCAGCCCGGGGACCGAGTACTGCTACGCAATCTGGGGGTCCCTGGAAAACACAAGCTTGCCGACAGGTGGAGATCTGAGCCCTATGTTGTCTGTAGGAAGTTGCCCGGTTTGCCTGTCTACAAACTAAAGCCAGAAGGAAAGGTGGGTCCACCGAAGACGTGGCATCGGAACCACCTGCTCCCACTTGCTGAGGCAGTCAGAATACCTCCCGTGAGAGACTCCCCTGAACCGGCCTCTATCCTGGATATTCCTAGGCCGAACACTCGGTCCCAGACCTCTCGAGCCAAAGATGGGGAGGCCTCCCAATTGAGTACAGAAGAAGGTGGAGAACTGGACTGGCTGTGGCCTCCCTCGACTCTGGGAACGTCCGCCATAGATCTCCCAAATGGTGGGGATACCCCAGATGCAACGCTGAATCCGGAGGCTACTGAATTCATACCCTTCAGTCCCTCAGCTGATTACTGGGAAGATGTTCCTGACACTTGCGCAGAGGAGGACTCTAGAGATTCCATACGTCAGTTGACTTCTGAATCAGAGGTTCCAGAACCAGCAATGTTACCTGAACTTACTCCTGAAGAAGAGCCTGTGGTGCCAGAGTCAGAAGCACCAAGAGAGCAGAGGGCTCGCAGAGCCATCAGGCCTCCCAAGAAACTAACTTACCCCCAAATGGGGACGAGCTCAGAGGACTCTGTTGTAACGGCTAGGAGAAGTGTTGAACAACCTGATCCTTCCACCGTCCATTTGGTGGAGGGCAACCCCAGCTCACTCTCTGGCACAGTTAGGCAGGCCACTCATGGTAGTGTGACCTGTGGGCAAGAGAGTTCCATCCCAAAGTTTTGGTGGGAATTCCCTATGCCAACATCATGCTCGACATTGTCCAAAATGGTAAACAGTATTTGTTGAAGTTTATCTTTGGGGACCAAAGAGTTCAAGTGGGGGGAGTGTGTAGCGGGGTGTTCCCCTTTAATGCAGAGAGACAAGAAGTTCCAGGTGAGAGGTGAGTCGGGAGGAAGTAAAGAGACATTATGGAAGTGAAAGCAGAGGAGAGAGAGACTACATCTCCCAGTACATCTTGCAGCACCCAGGGTGCATTGCTCCAGAACAGAGACTGCTGGGGCAGACTTTATAAAGGGGAGGCGGAGTTTTGGTCGGCCTCTTTGGACCCCCCTCTCCTAGCAAGAGGATGTCTGTGCTGAACTGCTGTGTGCACAAGGCCTGAAGCCCGGGCCGTGTGCTCCTTTCCAAAGAGCCCTCTGCCAGCCTAGCAGAGCCTTAGAGACATCTAATCCTCCTTGCTGCAGTACACCAGAAGGATTGAAGACTTGGATGTCGGTGGATTCCTGTTCCTAGACGAATCGATGGAGGAAAGGGACTTGGACTTGTCCAGGTGGTGAGAGCTGTTTAAAGACAGATACTTTATCTTTACTATTCGTTGGGATTACAAAGTTGTTCTTCAAGTGCACCACCGAGAGATTGCTAGCAAATATTGTTTCACTGAACTTCCATTTAGATCAGTCAGGCCTGACTGCATAGGTAGACATTGCTGGGTGTTAGTCTACCCATGAGGGGAAGTAGCTGTAAAAGGGCAGCGCTAGAGTTGCATAGCAATACTTAATTATTCTGATTACTCTGTTTATCTTTATTACTGTTTATTGCAGGGATCTGCAACTTGTTATACTGTTGTTTATTACTTGCCCATTAGCCTCAGTAAAATATCTGGGTAAAGTACATTTGGTGTCAGTTCCGCTTACTTTAATAGGAGTTTTAAAGTATATTCTGTGTATGTTTGTTATAGGACTGCGTCACCAACAGTTGCGGTCACGCGGTCCTATCCCTCTATCACCAGCTGTGCCACGGGAGGTTAGAGCCGATTGCCAGGGGTTGACAGCAGTGCACTACAGGGCCCAAATCAATATCAGCGGCTCTCTTAACTGGGGGTAGCGCTACATATATATATATATATATATATATATATATATATATATATATATATATATATA
Organism: Rana muscosa; assembly: GCA_029206835.1. NCBI lineage: Eukaryota > Metazoa > Chordata > Amphibia > Anura > Ranidae > Rana > Rana muscosa. Next base: position 16,362,562 of record CM055125.1, on the reverse strand, counting down.
TATATATGTAGCGGCCTCACTCTCTCTCCATCTTCTTCATCGGTTACACGCCAACTCATGTCTAGGGGTTCCTGGGTTGTGAGAGTGAGATGCGCTACGGCCCATGTCCTCCTCATTGTAGTAGGGAGGTGAAGGCCACTTCCTGATGTTTCCTCGGGCCGGTGTGTTCTGTGAATGCACTGAGTCTGTAATTGCAAGCTCACCAGCCTCCCCTTTGCTTCCAGTAACTGGAGTTCACACACCGAAGAAAGGTCCAACACTTGTTTATTTGACACTCCAATACGCAAAGCACAATAAACAATTCTTTTGCAGCAAACTGGTTGGGACCTATAACCTTGCCAACGGTGGGGCGAGCAGATCAAGGCACTTCCTAAAGTTTCAGTTCTATGCCACTGTACTATGACCAGCGGCGCCTAAGCCAATCCGGCTGTTACAGAACAGGAAGGATGGGGTCTCTTCCAGCAACCCCTATGAACAGCAATGGAGCCCTCTTCGATGCGCTGTGGCCCCTATCAGGGGGATGTGTCCTCCCAAGAGAGTTCCCAGAGGCCCACTGTCACCGGGTCGGTGCTGCTCCGGGTCTTCAGTGGGTAACCTCCCCGGCCTCCTCACCTCAGGTACGAGTCCCTCCGCTCAGGGACCCTCGGACAGTCCACCCTAGCGGGACCCAGTCGAAGGTACTGGGCCCCAGGCCTCCTCAATAGTACCTCACCCCAGGCTGAAGGTGCCTGGGATGGACGCCAACATGACTCCGGACCAGGCCATGGGCGCCTGGACCAGACTCCTGGATCTTCAGCACCCAGGCCTAAGGTGCCTGGGTGCGGGCCGCAGCCCTCCTCCTCCGAGGACCTCCTTCTCCGCAAAACGACGACGACGACCTCGTGGTCCGGGCGTCTCCCCTTTTTATCTCCTCCCTTCAACGGCCCGGCGGGTTCCCCGCCCCAGCCATACCATCTCCGGGAAGAGACCAAACAGGGAGCACTGCAGGGGATGATTCTACCTGAAGCCTGTGGGTACCTCGCCACCCACAGGCAAAGGAGAATATTACATCCTCCAATCCTCCACGAAACAAAAAGGGGTCTGAATCCTAACACAATTATACACCTGGGTCACACTATTGCCCAGGTGTATCCCATCAATTTGAGGACCCCGCTACACACTCCCCCCTGTAATTTGACGCTGGTCCCCAGCGTCAGGTGCACACCCATACCTCCCATAAAGTGGTGGCATGGAGTGAAACCCCTGAAGCAATTCCTCTAAAAAAAAATTCCCAAGTGCCAAGACCTGCTCAGGGAATGGGGAACATATAAAACAACTTATGTCATAAAACATTTTTAACATCTGCATAATCACAACCCCTCTCCCACACTGTCTAAGAGCCACCCACTCTCAATGATCTTGACTGACGATTCTCCTGCAGGGGAAAGAAAAACAACATCCTAACATAATTTCGTGTCATTTGGGATGAGTGGGCCCGTCAGCCGAGAGACCCACTCACTCCAACAAGCAAGGTGATGTGTGTGTGAAACATTTTCAGACATTTGTTGCGCAACACTGCCACCTGGTGACAGCGCCGCAGTCATGACACTCAACGAATCTTCGTTCTTCCAGCTTTTCCTACTCTGCCACTATTCCCAAATGTCCTTGCCTTTGGCACATGAAGAAAAGGGGAAACACGAAAACACAACAGTCCCCAAGTCTCCAACGAGAAAAAGAAAAGCCCAAACAAAAACAAAAACAGGGCACAGTCCTGCGTGTCTGGGAATGGCTCTTCCAGAAAGTTCCAGGCAGCACAATAGCTTCCGGATGCCGAGGTACCTTTACCAGCTCCCTGGAAATGACTTTCGGCGCTCTCAGAGAAGCGCGGGGTGTCCCCACAACCAAAGTAGGTGAGGTAACAGTAGCTGAGGACACAGGTGGAGGGGTAGGCTCCCTCGCAAGCTGCGGGTCTTCCACCCGAGGCGTGCTGTCTCCTGTGTACATAGGTGAATCCCGTACCGCACGGGAAACAAGAAGTGGCACTCTATCCCAGCCCTTGCGGCTGAACAGTTCGTCTATCTCGCCATCATCTCCGCAATCAGACAGCGACTCTAGGTCGGAGGTGTCATACATCTCCGCAGGCAGATATCTTCCGGTGGACACAGAATCAACCTCCCCGGGGGGCTCCACCTCCAATGGGCCCCCGACACCTCCAACCACCACCACAGTCCCAGCCCCTGGCTCACCTGACCCTTGTAGACTGGGATGTCCGGGACTTCCTTCTCGACCGGCGCCATCCAGGCCAGGCAAGCAGCGGGGTGAAGCTCGACCACGTCCATAGGATGCCTGTACTAGGCCAACTTTCCTCTTCGGGGGTGGGAGCAGAGAACTTGTGGCGACCGAGGCAGCATCCTCGGATTTTTCTCTGTTGGGCAGTCCATCGCCCTGGTCAGCGCGCACGGGAACCTCGACAGAGGCCTTGACCTCCCCTTCCGGAGTAGCAGTACCCGTGAGGTGGTTGAGGCGAAGGGCCCGGGGCCTTGCTGTGGACGACTCGACCTCAAAAAGGAATTCTCTGCACTCCTCACATCGCCCGAATGGCTTCAGGGTGACCACCAGTCCCGAGCAGCCGGGACAGATCACACCGAGGGCCTCCGTGTCTCTGCAAGTGTACAGAGCCAACCGCCCTCGGGGCCTAAGTCTTATCCCCGTGTCTGTGATGGGGGCAGCAAAGGAAGTCATTCTCGTGGGGTGAGGAACCATAATCCACGGGGCACTTGAGGTCATCCCGACTATCTGCTGCTCCATCATGCACTGACCCCGCGCCGGAGTCTCCACGTGTATCCCCACACTTGGCCAGACTCCTCCCATGAGCTGTACATTTTCGCGGGCTTCTTCTTGACTCCGCCCACGAACGATGTCGCCATGGGGTGCCTCGTGGCGCAGTGCGTTAACAGTCCCCACGTGCAGTACGTCACACGGCTGGACCTCTCCCTTTTTCCGCTCCTCCGCATGGGCCTTTCCCTTGTTAGGGTCATTTCCACAACTCCGAGCAGGGACGCACTTTGGCCAGTAATATGGCCGATCTGCTCGGAACTCCTCTGGGCAGCAAAGTTCAAATGTAGACATGCTCAAGTCCATCTTTAGAACACACTCTATCCCGGACTCACGAGCCCCCACGTGTAGCGGCCTCACTCTCTCTCCATCTTCTTCATCGGTTACACGCCAACTCATGTCTAGGGGTTCCTGGGTTGTGAGAGTGAGATGCGCTACGGCCCATGTCCTCCCCATTGTAGTAGGGAGGTGAAGGCCACTTCCTGATGTTTCCTCGGGCCGGTGTGTTCTGTGAATGCACTGAGTCTGTAATTGCAAGCTCACCAGCCTCCCCTTTGCTTCCAGTAACTGGAGTTCACACACCGAAGAAAGGTCCAACACTTGTTTATTTGACACTCCAATACGCAAAGCACAATAAACAATTCTTTTGCAGCAAACTGGTTGGGACCTATAACCTTGCCAACGGTGGGGCGAGCAGATCAAGGCACTTCCTAAAGTTTCAGTTCTATGCCACTGTACTATGACCAGCGGCGCCTAAGCCAATCCGGCTGTTACAGAACAGGAAGGATGGGGTCTCTTCCAGCAACCCCTATGAACAGCAATGGAGCCCTCTTCGATGCGCTGTGGCCCCTATCAGGGGGATGTGTCCTCCCAAGAGAGTTCCCAGAGGCCCACTGTCACCGGGTCGGTGCTGCTCCGGGTCTTCAGTGGGTAACCTCCCCGGCCTCCTCACCTCAGGTACGAGTCCCTCCGCTCAGGGACCCTCGGACAGTCCACCCTAGCGGGACCCAGTCGAAAGTACTGGGCCCCAGGCCTCCTCAATAGTACCTCACCCCAGGCTGAAGGTGCCTGGGATGGACGCCAACATGACTCCGGACCAGGCCATGGGCGCCTGGACCAGACTCCTGGATCTTCAGCACCCAGGCCTAAGGTGCCTGGGTGCGGGCCGCAGCCCTCCTCCTCCGAGGACCTCCTTCTCCGCAAAACGACGACGACGACCTCGTGGTCCGGGCGTCTCCCCTTTTTATCTCCTCCCTTCAACGGCCCGGCGGGTTCCCCGCCCCAGCCATACCATCTCCGGGAAGAGACCAAACAGGGAGCACTGCAGGGGATGATTCTACCTGAAGCCTGTGGGTACCTCGCCACCCACAGGCAAAGGAGAATATTACATCCTCCAATCCTCCACGAAACAAAAAGGGGTCTGAATCCTAACACAATTATACACCTGGGTCACACTATTGCCCAGGTGTATCCCATCAATTTGAGGACCCCGCTACATATATATATATGTAGCGGCCTCATCCCTCACTCCCTTTCTCTTGCTCAGCTTGTCTTTCTTCGTCTAGGGGTCTCAGTGCTGGGGGAGGGATGAGATACACCACGGCCCATGTCCTCCATAGCTGAGAGGTGAAGGCCAGAAGATTGGGTTTTGTGTAGATGTCCTAGAGTCAAGTCCAGTACTTCGTCCCCGACTCCTTTGCTCCTAGTAACCAGAGTTCCACACAGTGAATAGGTCCAACTCAGTTTTATTCTTCTTGGTGCACAAACATACAGTTTCTTCTACTGAGTAGTGATGGGGAATAGATCGAGGCACAATCCCTTCCCTTCTCCTGCTAACCACTGTGGTATCACCAGTGGCGGGTAGTCACTGCCACTGACTATATTGAGTAGAATGTGAATTACCTTCGCTAGCACGGCCCCTGTCAGGGGAAGGAAATCCGTCCAAGGGAGAAACAGGAGGCCTCTCTGTCACCAGCAATGCTGCACCGGACTCTTCAGAGAAGTTCCGCACAACAGCTCTCACAAACTCAGACACGGGCACCCAAGGATTTAGGGCCCCCTCGGATTCCTCCACCCTCGCGGAACTCAGTCGAAGGTACTGAGCCCCAGGCCTCCACCATAGTACCTAACCCCAGGCTAAAGGTGCCTGAGATGGACTCCATCTCTCGCTCCGGCTAGGTCAAGGGCACCTAGGCCTGGAACACTGGAACGCCAGCACCCAAGCTGAAGGTGCCTGGGTGCGGCCGAGTCCTCCCACTCCCATTTTGGACTCTGAACTCTGAACCCTTTGGTAAGGGCGTCTGCCCCTTTTATCCCCTCTCCCTTCGCGCCACAGCGGGTTCCCCGCCCCGCTGTACCAGCTCCAGGGGAGGATAAAAAGGTACAGTCTTGCGGTGTGAGCTCAGCTCCGGCCCAGGCAACAGCGCCACCTGTGGACCACAAGGAACCTCACACCACCAGAGTCCTCCAAGAACCAGAAAAAGGTCCCGGATTCCCTAGCAATTAGTGCATCTGGGCTACACTACCACCCAGATGCTTCCCCTAAATTCAAATACCCGCTACATATATATGTAGCGGGTGTTTGAATTTATGTGAGGACTCTGGTGGTGTGGGGTTCCTTGGGGCCTGCAGGTGGCATTGTTGCCTTGGGCCGGAGTTGAACTCACATCGCAAACTGTGCCTTTTTGTCCTCCCCTGGAGCTGGTACAGCGGGGCGGGGAACCCGCTGTGATGCAAAGGGAGAGGTCATAAAAGGGGCGGACGCCCTGTTTTGAGGGAGAGAATCGGAGGACGCGGCCGCACCCAGGCACCTTCAGCTTGGGTGCTGGCGTTCCGGAGTTTCAGGCCTAGGCGCCCTTGGCCTGGCGGGAGCAGGGATGGAGTCCATCTCAGGCACCTTTAGCCTGGGGTGAGGTACTATGGCGGATGCCTGGGGCTCAGTACCTTCGACTGAGTTCCGCGAGGGTGGAGGAATCTGAGGGGGCCCTAACTCCTTGGGTGCCCGTGTCTGAGTTCGTGAGGACTGGTGTGCAGTAACTTCTCTGAAGAGCCCGGCGCAGCATCGCTGGTGACGGAGAGGCCTCCACTTCTCCCTTGGACGGATTTCTTCCTCTGACAGGGGCAAAGTGAGCGAAGGTAATTCACGTTCTATATTACCTAGTCAGTGGCAGTGACTATTCACCACTGGTGATAGCACAGTGGGCAGCAGCAAGAAGGGAAAGGATTGTGCCTCGATCTGTCCCCCATTTTCCAAAGGAGAAAGATTGTTTTATTGCTTGGCAAGAAGAATAAAACTGAGTTGTACCTATTCACTGTGTGGAACTTGGGTTACTAAAGCAAAGGTGTCATGGACGAAGGACTGGACTTGACTCTAGGACACCTACACAAAAGCCCAATCTTCTGGCCTTCACCTCCCAGTTACGGAGGACATGGGCCGTGGTGTGTATCATCTCTCTCTCCCAGGTGCCCCTAGACAACAGCCATATAACCGATAAAGCAAGAGAGAGAGGTAAGGCCGCTACATATATATATATATATATATATATATATATATATATAGTCCTATGTGGTAAAGAGGTGTTTTTCTTAGGAAAATGTATACATATGTAGCGGGTATGTACTTTCCCGGGTGTAATTCAAACTGGCAGAGACACCAGTGATGTGCAGTTCCTTGCGGTCCAGTGGGTGGCGCTGTCGCATTGGGCTGGGGTTGAACCATTGCTGTGTGCTGTGCCTCCTTTTTGTCCTCCCTCGGCAGCGGTATGGTGGGGCGGGGAACCCGCCGTGCTTGCTGGGAGAGGGTATAAAGGGGCCGGCCATCTTTGTCACGGGGTCGAGTCCCAGGCACCTTCAGCCTGAGGGCGTGTGGTTCGTGTCGGTCCTCTAGGCGCTCTGGGCCTGGAGGACGTCCGGAGGTCGTGTTCCATCCCAGGCACCTTTAGCCTGGGGTGAGGTACTCGGATGGAGGTCTGGAGCTCAGTGCCCAACACTGAGTTCCGCGAGGGAAGGAGGTCCTAGGGAACCCAGGGATTGGGTGCCCGAATCCAGAAGGCGTAATGGACCGGGGGGAGCTCTTCACTTGAAGACCGGGTGCAGCAGATTGCCAGTGACAGGTGAGCCTCCCATCGGAGACCGCCTGGAAGGAAAATCCCCCCTCGCTAGGAGATCTCAGCCCACTTTCAGGAAGGAAAGTGGAGAGTTCATTGTGTCTGGGCCTACTCGCATCCACACCTCCTTGTTTGTTCTGTTCTTCAGGGGAGTCTAACTGATTATGCTGTTCACTCGAGAAGAATAAAGGAGTGTTGGACTTTAATGATGTGGGGCTCTTTTCTGGTGGACATTGTTCAAGGTAACTCCATGACTATCGTATAACAGATGTCCTTATTATACTACCCCTTATTTACTATCTTACTTATGACTAAGTAAACAGGACCACACCAGGAGTTGGAGAAATATATATAGGCCGTAGCAGCCTTATTTATTAAAACGCTGTATAACTTTTTTTAACAGTAACCATAAACTCTGTCCTAAAGGACCCTCAGTAAATTACTGGTGTCGATCTCTGCAGGAACCTCTATTAACATCTGTGTCTATTATTGCACTGCGGTACTTCTCAAAATCCGCTAATAGGCCTCAAGCCGACATGCTGGCTCAGAGACAACCTTGACCGCAGTGCACCATCCCAATGCTTCAAGCTAAACCTCCGTTAACTGTAAGCCCACCGTCAGGACCCATACCAACGACAGGTCCTGAACCCTTCTTTCCGAGGTATCATCCTTCCCCTGCAAAGACCATACACCCGCCACAGCACCCGAATGTAAAAGCCTTTACAATTGGGTGCCCCTCCACACCCTGAGAGCCCTCTGTATACCATCCTGTAACCCTAACGCCCATAGGTCTATACCCACATCACTGAGGTGTACCCCATCACCCCGAAGGTACCGCCATGTCTCCAACTCCAGCTCAAAATGACGTATCACCAACCCACCATTCCTAACCATGAACCTGGCCACATCCCGATTAACTTTCCTCCGCGCCCTATTGATGCCCTCTATGGATCTAGCCGTCCGCCATGAAGTACGCGCCACCATGTCGGACCACACTATCACCATTTCCGGGAATGCCATACGAAGACGAAGAATATCAAATTTGATATCTTTCGTCACATCCAGCATAGATCTAACACCTAAGTCATTCCCACCTATGTGCAGAATTAAAACGTCAGGTGGGCGGTCCAGTCGCGCATAACGATGCACTTCTGGAACTGTCCTACTCCACAACATTCCCGGAATTCCCAGCCAGCGAATCTGGGCCTCCTGCCTTGGAAACCCCAATTGCCGACCTTCCGGTCTTGCCTCAGCCCTCTTACCCCCCCTGTACACGTAAGAGTGCCCCAGTATCCAGACCAACGCCGGCGCCACACCTGAAAGAGAGAAAAACATGTATCCACCGTAACCACAGCCAAGCCTGACAAAGTAACCTCATTATTTTATTTTATTTATATATTTTTTATTATTTTTATACTCCAATCAGCCCTACTCCTACTCTCCTCATACCCCTACTCCTACTCTCCTCACACCCCTACCACTAAGTGAGGGCGAATGTAAGATCGAAATCTCCTCGATTCCCATCTCCCAATGCGCTTGACCGACTCCATATCCAACCCACTTCGAGCCGCTTCCGTAGCCGCCCCAATTCTGAACGAATGTGACGAAAATTCTTTCGCCTCTAAACCTAGGCACCCCAAACATTTTCGGAAACCCGATATGAACTGAAACCTGGACAACGGACACCCATCCGCATGTATCAGAAAGGAACCCACGTTCTCTGGGCGTACCGCCAGAAAACCCCGAACGGCCCCGACTGGACAAAGCGGTGAGCCCGGCAATGAAAAGATCTGAACTCTCTTGCCCTTCCCTTTTTGATCCGTTTTTGATCTACGTAACCACAAGGACACCCTGTCCTCCTGGCAACGCACTTCATTAGCCCCAATCCCCCCGTGCACTTTCTTAGACGGGCTAACCAGCTCACCAATCCTGAACGCCCCAAAAAATGCCAAAGAAAATGCCACTCGGAACAAGGCGGCCTCGTATTCCGAGGTGCAAACCTCCGGTAGCTTAGCCAACACCCCCCTCAGGACCCCAAAGGACACAGAGCGTCTGGTGTCTTTTAACGGCCTAGCCCGAGCGCTTGTCGAACCCAGAAGTCTTTCGTGAAATCAGGCAAACCTTGCCATTTAAACAAAAATGCCAACCCAGCAACCTTTTTATCCAGCGTGGATACCGACACCCCTGCTTCCATGCACCTGGAGATAAAGTACAAGACTAGCAACCTCACCTCCGGCCCATCAATATCCACTCCCGCCATTCTACCCAAATCCGCCCATTCCAGCCAAACTTTCTGATATGCAGCCCACGTCGTCTCACTCACCGACTTCCCGATCCATCCGGCGACTAATCTAACGCAATCTTCCACAGCCAGTCTGGACAAGGTACCCCTCGTTGCTCCGCGTCCGGTGCCAACTCTCGGAACCTGTCCCACTGAAAGCGAGATAAAGCGTCAGCCACCACATTGTCCACTCCAGGAAGGTGAACAGCATATATGAAGATGTTTAACTGTAGGCATCTCAACACCAGCTGTTGTAGCAGGCGAACCACCGGCGGCGATGCCGCCGATGCTCTGTTAATCACCTGCACCACGCCCATGTTGTCGATATGGAAATGCACCTTCCAATCCCGGAAAGCCTCGCCCCATAGTTCCACTGCCAGTACTACTGGAAACAGCTCCAGCAGCAACATATTCTTTATGAAGCCCGCCTCCACCCAACTCTGTGGCCACGAACCCGCACTCCATCGGCCTTGGAAAAAAGCCCCAAAACCTGCTGAGCCCGCAGCGTCCGTGAACGGATCCATATCAAAGTTGCTGACCGGGCCCGACATCCATAGTGCCCTACCATTGAAGGACTCCAAGAATGTATGCCAGACCTGCAGATCAGACCTGTGGGAACGTACCAGCCAAACAAAATGTTGCGGCGACTGCACCCCAGCCGTACTTGCTGACAGCCGTCAGCAAAACGCTCTCCCCATCGGCAAAATGCGACAGGCGAAATTCAGCTTCCCCAATAAAGATTGCAGCGTCCGCAGCTGTACCTTGCGCAAACCCAACATCAGTTTAATTTCTTCTTTCAGAGCCGCAAGCTTATCTTCCGGTAAACGGCATTCCATGGCTTCTGAATCCAGCGTTATCCCCAAAAACGTAATGACCGTTCTTGGCCCCTCCGTCTTGTCAGGCGCCAACGGGACACCAAAACGATCCGCCATATGCTCCAGCGTTGCTAACAGAATCGCACAATTACTGGATGAAGCCGGGCCCACGCAGAGGAAGTCATCCAGATAGTGTATGACCGAATTTACCCCTGCCACGTCCCTGACCACCCATTCCAGAAAGGAGCTAAACTCCTCAAACAATGCACACGATATGGAACAGCCCATAGGCAGGCACCGGTCCACATAAAACTCCCCGTTCCAGTGACACCCCAATAATCGAAAACTATCAGGGTGAACCGGAAGAAGCCGAAAGGCCGCCTCCACATCTGATTTTGCCATGAGAGCCCCCTTTCCATAATGCCGGACCCAAACAACCGCTGCATCGAATGATGTGTAACTCACCGTGCAAGCATCCGGCTCAATGGCGTCATTCACCGACCCCCCTTTTGGAAAAGAAAGGTGGTGAATGAGCCGAAATTTATTCGGCTCCTTTTTTGGCACCACACCCAGCGGAGAGACCACCAAATCCTTTAACGGGGGAACTGGAAAAGGGCCGCTCATGCGGCCCAACGCAACTTCCTTTCGTAGTTTCTCAGAAACTACGTCGCAATGTAGCAACGCCGATCGCAAATTGCGCGGCACGGGGGGGACCTCCCTCAACAAGCACGGAATATGAAAACCCTCCGCAAACCCCCTTTCCAACAACCGCGCAGCCACCCTGTCAGGATACCTACCTAGAAACGGCCGCATCCTTTCAACCATCACCGGCGTCTTCCCTCTTATTCGTAAGCTCTCCGGAACGGTTCTTCCCTTGCTTAAAGCATCTAGACGAGGGGTGGGAACCCCCGCATCCGGAACACTCATGTTTGAAACGGCACGTTCCTCCAAACTTGCATGTACCCGAATTAAACTGCCAACAAACCCCTTTTGCCTTACCGGCCGGTTGTCCAGGGGAAGACGATCCACCGCCCCCCCCCCCCCCTGAAAAAACTGGTTCGGGGCCCTCGCCGAAGCCATCAATCGCATCCACAAACTAATGTCTTTGTGGTCCCATCTCAACTCCGGCCGCATCGCCATCCTCTGGCGAAACTGCTCGTCGTACCTCAACCAAGCCGTGCCCCCGAAGGTTCTGTATGCTTCCCCTACGGCATCCTGGTAGCAAAACAAAGCAGAGCAGAACTCCGGCTTCTTTACCCCTATCACACTCGCCAAAATGCCAAATGCCTGCAGCCAATTTGTAAACGTCCGTGGGATAAGTCGATACCTACGCTTCTCCTCATCTTCCTTCTTGGAGTCATCCGGCTTGACCCTGTCCAAGTTGAACTTCCCCAACGGCAGCAGTGAGAATATCTCCACATACTCACCTTTCCAAATCTTTTCCCGTACCTCCACCTTCAAATGCGCTCCCAACGGTCCCTCAAAACAGATATAGACCTCGCACATCGCCGCGTCAGCCAACCTCACCAGGTCCTGCCTGCCAGCCTCCCCCACTGCCGCAGGCGTATCAACCCCCTCCTTCCTTAGCGGAGGACTGTCCGTCCCCCCCTGCTGTGGCACCACCACCGCTGCCCCTGCCACCCCGCTCCTGCCATCCCCCCCACCGGGGGAACCCATGCCGCTGCCGGGCATGGCGTCCCACCTGCTGCATTTTCAAACCTGTCCACCAATTCCTTGATCCCTGCTAAAAACCCCCTCATACTTGTATCCATCCCCACTACCGACCTCTGACCCTGGCCTGCCAAGTCACCACCCCCAGCCGAGCACCCCCACACTGACGTCCCAGCATCACCCCCACCACTGCAGCCCCCAGCACCCAACACCTGTGACTGACCCAGGGAAGATAAAGGAAAAACAAACTTACCGGGCTGCCTAGGAAGAGACCCACCAGCCGACCGTCCCGCCTCCATCGATGCTGACCGTCCGAGAGGCTCACGTTCCTCCTCCGATTCCGACACTGCACCGTCCGACCGTTGCTCCTCCCCTTCAGCTCCAGATGAAAGCCCTCCAGGGGAAGGATCCCTGGATGCCGAGGGTCCCGCTGCCCACCGACTCCCTCTTCGTGCTCTGGACCCGCCCACTGATTTTTTCGTTGCCTTGCCCGAGCCGGGGGGGCTCCGTCCAGCCCTGTCGTCTACATCAGCTGCCTCTGCCCTCCGCTCCTCTGCCGCAAGGTCCCCGGCCGCCGCAGTAGAAGGCCCGGCCACCGCCACACTGGATCTCCCCCGCCGAGGCGCCGTCCCCGGTGACATCACTCTGGGGGCGGGGCCCGCTGCCTCCGACTCCAATTGCCGTGCGGGCCTAGTGGCTGCTCCGGAACTCCCCGAACGGCCGCCCGCGGAGCTCCGACTTTGCTGGGGATTCCTTCCGGCGTCCAACCCGGCGACAGCAGCTCGCTTCGCGGGAGGACCCGAAGGGGCCCGCGAATGGGGATTCCCTATTTGTCTGCGAGCTCCGGAGGAGAGGTCAGGAGAGAAGCGCTCCGGCGGTTTTGACTGCCGAGCTCACGCTGACACTCTCCCCCCATTAACCTCTTCTTCCACCGGACGCCCGAGCAAAGGCCCTAAATGTTCCTGGGCCCACTGTGGGCCTCGCGCTGCTGTCTCTGCCCACAATTGGGCCAGGAGCTGCTCTAAGTCTGCCATCTCAAACTTTCTTTGCGCCGCATGTTATCCGGGGAGGGGGCGGAGTCCTCCTTTATACCCTCCATGCCCCCTCCCACACAAATTAACCCACCAATCTTATCCCCTCTTCCTCAGCCTTAACCCACCAATCCCCTAATCTTTCACATAAGTCCCTGTTTCCCTAGTCATGTCCGCCCTCCACCCATCCATTGCATTCCTTTGCTCCGGGCTTTTCTGGTGCACAACACTGACCCGAAGGTAGAGAAGGAACTTTGCTTACACCGCACGGACACATGTGGTGAAGGCTTGGCGTGGTGACCCCGCTCTCTCCCCATTAAGGTACCCCTAGACAAGAGAAAGACGAGCTGATGCAAAGAGGGGAGTGAGGAGGCCGCTACACGTGGGGGCTCGGGTTCGGTATAGTGTTTGTGTACTACGGAATTGAACGTGTCTGCCCGGAGGAGTTACGAGTAGGCAGGCCTTCATTGGCCGAAGTGCATCTCTGCTTGAAGTTGTGGACATGACCTAATGAAGGGAAAGGCCCGCGCAGAAGAGAGCGAGGAAAGGGGGAAGCTCAGCCTTGTGAAGGACTACACGTGGGGGCTTCTATTTGCACTGCGCCACCAGGCACACCCCCACCGCTTAGTTCGTGGGCGTGACTCAGAAACAGAAAAGAAGAAAAGCCCACGAACTGGAGCAAAGGGGAGGAGTCCAATATGTGTGAAGGACTACACGTGGGACGTTGGCGCAAAAACTTGGCAGTGTGCGATGGATCAGCAACAGGTCACCATGTTCAGACATACATTGTGGATTCCGGTTCACCCTTCTACCACGACACTGACTGCTGCTGCTCCGGTAACAGATACGGGGATCCAGCTAAAGCCAAGGGGCCGATTCGCCCTGTACTCATGCATGGACGTTGAGGCCCTGGGTGTGATTTGTCCCGGCTGTTTGGGACTGGTGTGCCAACTGAAGCCATTTGGGCGATGTGAGGCCTGTGGGGAGTTCCTTTTTGAAGTGGATCCAGCGGTTGAGAAGCCGAGAACCATTTACCCCGGCCGTGCTGCAGGCAACACCACTCAAGGAGGAGGAATCACTGCTTTGACAGCCATCCCTGCACACACTGCAGCGACCGCGGAGGAGGTCGTGAAAACTCAACGGGAGAAATCCGAGGATGCTGACTCGGTCACCACGATCTCGCAGCGTCCACCACCGAAGAGAAAGACCGGCATGGTAGCCCCGACCAGCGGTTGTGGTGGACCGTCTCGCCCGCTTACACCCGGCCCGGATGGATCTGTCGATAAGTGTTCCGGACGTCTCGCTTCAAGTAAAGGCCGAGGTAAGCCAGGCGGAGAGATTTGGTCTGTGGGAAGAGGTGAAAACTCAGTCTCCACTACAGGGTACTTACCCGCGGAGGAGTGTGACACCTCTGACCTGGAGTCGCTCTCGGACATGGGAGACGACGTTGCTATAGACGAACTGTTTGCAGAAAAGGGCTGGGACAAAGTACCTCTTGCTTCATCCTGCAGACCCAGGGATCCACCCATGTCTACAGGGGAAAGTACACCCCGGGTGGAGGCACCAGCACCTGAAGAGGGGTCCCGTCCCCGGCCTGCCTCTACATCCCCGGTACCATCTGTACCGAAGACCGGGGAAAAGAGACTGCTGTTGCGAGCACCAATGCCCAGATCAGATGTAATCAAGGTCCCTCGCCACCCGGACTCGATAGTTTTGCCTGGCGAAGGGGACAGAGCTACTATGCCTCCTTTGGCCAGACTATAACGCCTATTTGGCCAGAAGGTTGCTGCAGAGTACGGATGGGAGTATCCATACTTGTCCAAGGAGCTGCTCTATGAGGTGGAAGTGTGCCGGGAGCGCTGGTACAATGACTTTCTGTGGACTCACCTTCAGATTCCACACGCTCGCAGGTACCTGGCATGCTCTCCCAAGGCCTCTCAACGTTTTAAGGACTGCAAGGCAGAGTGGATGTTGGGACGGCACATCCATGCAGACAAAGTGCTGATCCGGTGCAAGGAAGGAGAAGATGTAGAATATCATCTGGAGACCATGGACCAGCACTTGAATCCACTTGTTCTGCCGCATCCCTGCTTCTACCTGTAGGAGAAAAAAAGACTCTGTTTATGTTTTATGCTGCTGAACTTTCTGGGGCCCGTTGTCCTTGTACCCAGAAGAAGAAGGACTGTTCCTGTTTTGTTCTTCACTTTCCAGCAAGAGATCACAGACACTGGGGTAGATAGGGCTAAAGAGAAGAGGAAGGGAAGCTCCACGAGTGCAGTTACCGCAATGCTGTCACCAGGTGGCAGTGTTGCACAACGTTAAACACTTTTCACACACTCACTCTTTGGAGAAAGGGGATTTCTTCCAGGAGAAGTTTCTTTTCTCTCACACGAATACATGTGTCAGGGTTTATGTGTGGTAATTTTCTTTCTTTTCCCTCTGCAGGAGAGCAACTCATCAAGACCACCGAGTATGGGGTGGGTCTTAGTCAGGATGGGTGGGAAAAGTATAATGTGAATATGTGATTCTACAGTTATGGTTAAATGTTGTTGTTCCCCTTCCCTTTTATATAGGGCTCAGACACAATTGCTTTAGTTGATCAAGTTTTTCAAAAGTTTTATATTTTTGTACAATTGTTAGTTGGTCTCTGGATTGGATTATGCCAGCCTTTGGGGGTATGATTTGTTCCAGACACTGGGGACCAGTGTCAAATTACCAGGGGGAGAGTGTAGTGGGTATGTACTTTCCCGGGTGTAATTCAAACTGGCAGAGACACCAGTGATGTGCAGTTCCTTGCGGTCCAGTGGGTGGCACTGTCGCCTCGGGCTGGGGTTGAACCATTGCTGTGTGCTGTGCCTCCTTTTTGTCCTCCCTCGGCAGCGGTATGGTGGGGCAGGGAACCCGCCGTGCTTGCTGGGAGAGGGTATAAAGGGGCCGGCCATCTTTGTCACGGGGTCGAGTCCCAGGCACCTTCAGCCTGAGGGCGTGTGGTTCGTGTCGGTCCTCTAGGCGCTCTGGGCCTGGAGGACGTCCGGAGGTCGTGTTCCATCCCAGGCACCTTTAGCCTGGGGTGAGGTACTCGGATAGAGATCTGGAGCTCAGTGCCCAACACTGAGTTCCGCGAGGGAAGGAGGTCCTAGGGAACCCAGGGATTGGGAACCCGAATCCGGAAGGTGTAATGGACCGGGGGGAGCTCTTCACTTGAAGTCTGGGTGCAGCAGATTGCCAGTGACAGGTGAGCCTCCCATCGGAGACCGCCTGGAAGGAAAATCCCCCCTCGCTAGGAGACCTCAGCCCATTTTCAGGAAGGAAAGTGGAGAGTTCATTGTGTCTGGGCCTACTCGCATCCACACCTCCTTGTTTGTTCTGTTAGGGAGTCTAACTGATTGTGCTGTTCACTTGAGAAGAATAAAGGAGTGTTGGACTTTAATGGTGTGGGGCTCTTTTCTGGTGGACATTGTTCAAGGTAACTCTCATTGAAGGTTCCAGGTGCACAACACTGACCCGAAGGTAGAGAAAGAACGTTGCTTACACCGCACGGACATCTGTGGGGAAGGCTTGGCGTGGTGACCCCGCTCTCTCCCCTCTAAGGTACCACTAGACAAGAGAAAGACGAGCTGATGCAAAGAGGGGAGTGAGGAGGCCGCTACACATACACACTGTTAGTTTATTTTTTATGTTTTTACTTTATTTTAGAGCAGATATATATATATATTCTGCCTTGAAGTTAAAAAAAGCGCCACCTCCCTGAAATTTGTTTTTGCAGGTTGGGATGTCTAGTTCACCTTTACAAAAAACTCCCTATGCAGGTAAGGGGTGTCTGTAGATAAGAACATTTGCAGCTCTGAAGTTGAATAATGCCCCTAGTGGGCCTATCTATCTCAACAAGTCCTCACTATGAGATTCAGTATTGTTTACATATATTGTCTACCCACCCTGCGTGTCAATAAAGTTCAGTTTAGAAAAAATAAGTGTGACATTTGATTACAACCGTATGGAACATAAATATGACACAGCCATTCCGGCCAATCAGGACCTTCTTCTCCTCCCTGTCTAGCCATTCAGCGCTGTCCTATCGGAATTACACGGTTGTTGCATCACGCGGCGAAGGCGGGACCAAGTCGTCCAATGAGCTTCGAAAGCTGTGATGTAACGGTCAATTGGCCAATGGGCCCCGCTGTTTGGGCGCTCCTTTCCCCCAATCAGCTGCTTGACGTCTCCCGTGACGCTCCGCCCGGTGCCCGGCTAGGTTCCGGTCTCTCGGTTGCCATGGCGGCGGCTGCTGGCAGCCCCGGGGCGGCTTATGAATGTAATATCTGCCTGGACACGGCCCGGGAGCCGGTGGTCAGTGTGTGCGGCCATCTGTACTGGTAAGAGGACCTGTCTGCGCCTCCATTGTGGTGTCCTTGTGATGAGGGGGGTCAATGATGGCTGCTCTGGGTGTAGGATGGGGCCCTGAGAACCCTATTGTGTATAATGGGGCCCTTAGAGCCCTATAGTGTATAATGGGGGCCCTGAGAACCCTATAGTGTTTAATGGGGGCCCTGAGAACCCTATAGTGTTTAATGGGGGCCCTGAGAACCCTATAGTGTATAATGGGGGCCCTGAGAACCCTATTGTGTATAATGGGGCCCTGAGAACCCTATTGTGTATAATGGGGCCCTGAGAACCCTATTGTGTATAATGGGGCCCTTAGAGCCCTATAGTGTATAATGGGGGCCCTGAGAACCCTATAGTGTTTAATGGGGGCCCTGAGAACCCTATAGTGTATAATGGGGGCCCTGAGAACCCTATAGTGTATAATGGGGCCCTGAGAAGCCTATAGTGTATAATGGGGGCCCTGAGAAGCCTATAGTGTTTAATGGGGGCCCTGAGAACCCTATAGTGTATAATGGGGGCCCTGAGAACCCTATAGTGTATAATGGGGCCCTGAGAAGCCTATAGTGTATAATGGGGGCCCTGAGAGCCCTATAGTGTATAATGGGGGCCCTGAGAGCCCTATAGTGTAGGATGGGGGGCCCCCTGTGAGCTCTATAGGGCCACACATGTATACATATGAGATCATTCAGTGTCACTAAACCAATCAAATAAACTCTAGGAACCTTCCACCTAATCTGATCAGCGAGTCTTCCATTGATTATTGAACTTGCCGCACCGATAGACCACGGAGCCCCGTTGTCTGATTGGTGTTCTATTTATTTTTATGCGTTTTAAATTGAAATTGATTGGAATGCATCACAGCATGTAAATACCACAACGTGCCATGAAATCTGATATGCGTTAAAAATGTGCAACAACAACACAGATTTACATGCAGCGCAGTGGGGCGATATGTGTTTTGATGCGCTTTTATTGATTCAGTAGAAAATGCATGGGTTGGGGGAGGGGGATTACATCATGGCTTGAATCTTTGACCTTCACCTGTCATTCCACTCCTACCCCTCCCCCTTTCCAACAATTGGAAATCTTTGTATTTTTAACCCCTTGCTGTCACAGCCCAGTGGCTCTTGGGTTTTTTTTTTGGGGGGGGGGCTTTAGTTTTGGGGCTTTTTCATGCGGGCAATCCACCCAACAGACTCCGTTTTGCTTAGCCGGGGATCGCTCCGTTGATCTCCGCTGAGCAGGTGAATGACAGGTCTGTCCCCGCTCACTGTGCTGGGATGGACCTGTCAGAGTCCCGCTGTTCTCTTATGGGGTCCGACTGTACATTTTCATCTGATCCGCCAGACAGATGGGGGGGGGAAAGTGATCGGAAAGCCCGCTTTAGGCCCCTTTTCACTCTCCGTGCTGCAGGTGTAGCAGTCCAAATATTGCAGTACACCCCCCCCCCCCCCCCCCAGAGTGAGCATCCATCATAATGTTCCCAATGGCAAGAGTTCACTGGTCACAGAAACCACCACACTAAGAGCTGGTTCACACGTGGGCAGGGTTTGTGGGTTTTTTTTTTTTGTTTTTTGTTTTCTTTGCGTGTCGCATTTTTAGCTGCTCTTATCTTTTGATTTCTTTTATTAGGACACGTGTTTTAATGAAAGTGTATCAAAGTCCTGCATGCTTCATCTTTAATGCACTTTCATCAAGACGCGCAATAGTAGTTCAGCTTTAACCCCTAGGTCCTGACGGTATGCAAATATGTGGGCCTTGGTGCCAAGAGGGCGCATATTTGCGTACCGATTTGCAGACACATCTGTGCCGACAGCGAGTTACCGGCGGCTAACGGAAAGCTTTCTGATCATGTGACCACCGTGACAGCCAATCGTAAACCCCCACCTCCCGACATCTGAAACCCCTTAAAGGGCCGGGAGGTGCCGGCGCAAAGTGGTTAAACACCGTGCACAAAAAACACACCACACATAGGAGCTGGTTCTTACTGGGTGGAGCCTCCTCAGGATACGCTTCTCATTGGTCAGATGGGACCATATTTATGGGAATGTGTCCATATAAGGGCACTGATGTCATCAGCATCCCGCCCCTTTGTTTGTGTGTACCGTAGGTCAGGAAGTGAAGTGACCCGGTCTGCTGATTGGATTAAAAAAAAGTGAGATTTAATAGTTCAGTAAAGCTGGCCATAGACGATTCATATCTCATCTAGTTCAGCAGGAACTGGCCAAGATTCGAAGCATGTGTGGGCAGGCTGAATATATACCCAAGTTGATTAATCTATCAACTTGGGTACAACCAGCCTGCCGGATTTTACATACGATTATCGCTAGTGGCTGGTATAGCCGATGGCAATAATCACTGTCTTCTCCCAGCAGGGATAGCAACCAGATCAGAATGCAGCGGCCTGTCATTGAACAGGCTGCATGGAACACCTGAGCATTTTGCATGGCTCCAAAAAGAGGAGCTGCTGACTTTTAATAAACAGCCGCTCACCTGTCCCAGGATCCAGCGATGTGCTCACCCCAGCTGTTTTCATCTCCCGTTTTCTGTCCCTGCATCGCCATCTTAACTGTGGGCACCCAGCTGTGACAGTATGCGGCTTCACAGCCAGGTGCTCACTGTGCATGCATAAGCTACGCTGCACTTTGTGAATGGTCCCGCAGTCTTCTGAGAGCTGTGACCTGTCCCAGACGATTGCAAGGAGGGAGGGCGAGAACTTTCACTCTGATCACCTAGGCAGTTTTGAGCGGAAGTGGTAGCAGGTACCTGTCAAAATCGGGTACCCATTAACCCCCCCCCCACAAAGTGCCATTTCATAAACAGGAGCAGGGGAGAAGGTCCTAAAAGCGGAACGTCCCCTTTTGGGTGAAGCCCCGCTTTAATCGCTGTATGTGACTCTTGAAATTTCTGCATTGAGGAAATGTGTCGCATGCATGGGTAAACGCTGGTGCATCACTTGTGGCCCCCTGAGTCTGAAATGTAATGCCGGGTGTTTTTTCAGCCTCTTGCCATCTGTGTGCATGAGGTCTTAAACAGGAAGTGCCTGAACAAGGACCTTCATGGCAGGATCACCAGGTGCAGTCATGTGATAAAGTAAATATACCCCATGGAAATATTTGACTTTTCAGATTATTTGAACAAGCATACGTTAGATCTTTGTTCAGACCGTGTCTACAGATAAAGGTGATTTTTATACAAATGACACATAAAACTGACGATGTATTGAAGCTGAATTCCAGGAATTCAGCCTCTTTTGTAAAAAGTTGAAATATATGCTATTAATTAAAGTGGTTGTAAACTCTTACATACTGAGTGAAGTGAGTGGCCTCAGGTGATACAGAGATGAAAATAAAATTCCTCTCAAGTTGTACCCGTTCATCTGCTGCCATTCAAAGTCCCGCATTTATACAGCTTGTCTGAGAGTTAGAAAAAAGGGGGTGGAGAGCTGAAGTCACACTTTGCTAATTGGAGGGAAGGGACACAACCCTCTTCACACAGGGACAGAGCAGAGGCTGTCAACCACGGGCTGTGTGCTGGAGGTCCCTCCCCTTTTACCTTTTTTCTTTTGGTGTCAGGAAATCTTGTCAGAAGTGATTTGTGCAGATAGCAGAGGAATGAAGCCCTTACTTGAGACAAGTACAACACTATAGAGGGAAATGCTTTGTTCATATTTCATTTCTGAGATTTGCATTCACTTTAAGTCCAAAGAGCTGCATGACATCTCCAGGACTTATCTCTATATTTATATCTGATCGTTTCATTGCACTCTCGGAAGTCGTCTATCGCTGTTTTGACTGGAGCCCAACGCGGATGCTTCAGGTCTAAACTTTCTCAGAATTAGATTCGGTGCAGCTCCTCTGCCTGCCTCTCCCCTCCTCCTGCCTAATACAGAAGCCTTTGTATTAGGTGAACTCAAGCACACAAAAAAAGGGCTTCTGTGAATGGACAGCAGAGGGGAGGGGCAGCCATAGCGCCCTTGTGTGCCTTTCTCTCTGTGTCATTGTATTGTCTGGCAGACATAAACCTGTCAGATATAGATAATAGAAATAAGTTCAGAAGAGGTCATGCACCTCCTTGGACCTAACCCAGTGTGCCTTCATTTTTTTACAAAGTGCCTGAATTCCTGCAAGTCAGCTTTAATTCTAATTAATGGGGATGCAGATTTGTCATGTGGAAAACATAAATGCACCCCTACATTTGCCTCCAC
Source organism: Rana muscosa (assembly GCA_029206835.1). Classification (NCBI taxonomy): domain Eukaryota; kingdom Metazoa; phylum Chordata; class Amphibia; order Anura; family Ranidae; genus Rana; species Rana muscosa. Next base: position 16,341,257 of record CM055125.1, on the reverse strand, counting down.
TTCAAATCCATGAAATCAGAATCTGGCATTCCCGATTAGGTTAGCAATGATTCGCGTCTTCCTAAGCCCCTTTCACACTGAGGCGTTGCAATAACACGCTAAAAATGATTAGCGTTTTTACTGCGTTAGTGCAAATAATAGTGCTGACGCCTATGCATTTTTGCGGTAAAAGGGATTATTTGGTATCCCACAATCCTCCACTCTACTGCGGTCATGTGACCTTCCCACAGCTTCTGGGCGTTTTTACAGCGGTACTGATTCATTTCAATGGGGATAAGCATTTTTACAGCGCTATTTTATGCACCCCAAACATGCTCCAAAAAAGCTGTTTGCAGGATTTTTTCCAACGCACAGCCAGCATGACGGGCTTTCACATTGAGACTGCTGGGGCAGGATTATTTCAGATGCTTTTACAGCGCTATTTTTATCACTAAAACGCATGAAAAATGCCTTAGTGAGTATGTAGATTAGTGGTTTTCAACTCCTGTCCTCAGGACCCACTAACAGGCCAGATTTGAGGTATTACCTTGGGGAGATGCAGACTAGAATACTGCAACTACTGAGCAGAAAATATCACCTGTGATGTGATTCAGTTATCTTGTAAACCTGACCTGTTAGGCCCCTTTCACACCAGCGGACCGTTTGTCTGCTTTTTCATCCATCCGTTTACGGATGAAAAAGGGACATACATTGGTCCCTATGAGATCGCAGGTGTCAGCGGATGAACATCCGCTGACACCCGATCTCCTCCGTTGTCTGCAATCCCCTCGATTCTGCAGACGGAGGAAAATCCTATTTTTCTATCTGTCCGCAGAGCGGATCAGGTGAACACGGACAGACGGTCCGTGTTCATCTGATCCCTCCATAGGGGAGAGCGGACATCTGACAGGGCGGTCCCTGCACAGTGAGCGAGGACCGCCCTGTCATCCGCCGACTCGGAGGGGATCAACGGAGCTATCCCCGCTGAGCAAGCGGAGGTTCACGGGGCGGATCCTCACAGATCCGTCCTGTGTGAAAGGGACCTTAGTGGGTCCTGAGGACAGGAGTTGAGAACCACTGATGAAGATGGAACCTGTTTTATTTACACATTCGATGTGTGGTGTTGTCATGCCAAGATCAAGGCTCTCCCTAAGGCCCCATTCACACCTGAGAGTAGCGTTTTTAGGCAGAAAGTCGTACAATTTTGCCACGTTTTTTGTACAGGTCAAAAGGTCACCAATGTAAAAAACAGAAAAACGCCTGTAATCTGCCTAAAAAAAACAGTTCCAGAGCTTCTGGCTTTGGGCGTCTTGGAGTGGAGATGTGAACCATCTCCATAGAGAATAATAGATTTATTTATTTTTTTCCCTCCAGCGTTTTGTAGCTTCAGGCTTCAAGCTACAAAACGCTCAGGTGTGACTGGGGCCTAAGATCCTCTGACAGAAGGTTGTGAAAGAAGTCCTTTGAGTCTGGCAAAGAAATTTAAAAAGATTACCAAAATGGTTTGAAATCGATCATGCCATTGTAAAGAAAAAAAGAATCTACAAGTGGCAATGAAGTCTAGAACAGTGTTTCTCAACTCCAATCCTCGAGGCGCCCCAACAGGTCATGTTTTCAGGATTTCCATTATTTTGCACAGGTGATTTGATTAGTTTCACTGCCTTAGTAATTACCACAGTCGTTTCATCTGAGGGAAATCCTGAAAACATGACCTGTTGGGGCGCCTTGAGGACTGGAGTTGAGAAACACTGGTCTAGAAGATTCAAACCAAGAATTGGCTGTTTTGATGCCATAAGACGTCTCCTAGAACCCCAAATGTAATTGCAGGCTGTTCAGGTAACTCTGAACAGTTGGGATCAAAGTACTACAGTGCATCTACAATTAGAAAGAGATTAGCCCGTATGGTAGGTGTGCCAGGAAAAAAGCTTTTGCTTTCCAAATAAGAATACTCTAGCAAGATTACGGTTTATCTTTGAATGTGTATGCAAAGTCCAGGCCTTCTGGAATAATGTGCTGAAGACTGATCAGTCAAAGATTTGGTAGACATATTTTCTGCACACCAAAGACAGCATTTCAGGAGAACATCATACCAACTTTGAAGCATGGTGGTGGAAATGTTATGGTTTTTGGGTTGCTTTGCTGGTTGAGTACCTGGGCAGCTCAGTCATCCAGTCAACTATACATTCTGCATCAGATCAAAATGTGCTTAATGAGAATGTGGTGCCATTTGTCCGAACGTTGAGGTTGAACCAGAAACGCGTTTCAACACCATAATGATCTGAAGCAGAGTAGCAAATCTACCAAGGAATGGCTCGAGAAGAAGAAATTAGAGGTTATAGACTGGCCTAGTCAAAACCCTGTTTTGATTCCCATTGAAATTTTGTAAACCAGCAGTTTCTTCATGGAAACCCAGAAGTATCTTACAGCTGAAGAAATTGTGTGTGGAGAGATGGAGTTGATGTAAGAGACTGCTGGGCAGTTATACAAAACGCATACAGGGCCTTGAAAAAGTTTTCATACACCTTAAAATTTTCCGCATTTTGTCAGGTTATAACCAAAAATGTATTTTACATGATAGACCAACATAAGGCGGCACGAAATTGTGAAGTGGAAGGAAAATAATAAATGGTTTTAAAATTTTTATACAAATATATGTGAAAAGTGTGGCGTGCATTTGTCTTCAGCCCCCTTTACTTTGATACCCCTTAGGCTACTTTCACACTGAAGCGCTGGATGCGCTAACGGTATAGCGGCGCTATTTTTAGCACCGCTATACTGTCGTTTTTGCTGCGATTTGCGAGCGCTAACGGGGTGATTTTAACCCCCGCTAGCTGAGGAAAAAGGGTTAAAACCGCCCGCTAAAACGCCTCTTTGCAGCGTTTTGGAGGCGCTACCCCATTGATTTCAATGGGCAGGGGCCGCTATAGGAGCGGTATTTTTACTACTCCTACTGCGCCTCAGATGCGGCTTGTAGGATTTTTTTGACCCTCCTGCAAGCACACCGCTCCAGTGTGAAAGCCCTCTGGCTTTCACACTAGATACAATGGAGCGGATTTTTCGGGGCGCATTGCAGGTGCTATTTTTAGCGCAATAGCGCCTGCAAAGCACCTCAGTGTGAAAGGGGCCTAACTAAAATCTACTGAGACCCATTGCCTTCAGAAGTCATCTAATTTAGTAAATAGAGTCCACCTGTGTGTAATTTAATCTCAGTATAAATACAGCTGTTCTGTGAAGCCCTCAGAGGTTTGTTAGAGAACCTTGGTGAACAAACTGCATCATGAAGGCCAAGGAACACTCCAAACAGGTCAGGGATAAAGTTGTGGAGAAGTTTAAAGCAGGGTTAGGTTATAAAAATAAATCAACAAAACAAAGCTTTGAACATCTCATGGAGCACTGTTCAATCCATCATATGGAAAGAGTATGGCACAACTGTAAACCTACCAAGACATGGCCGTCCACCTAAACTGACAGGCCGGGCAAGGAGAGCATTAATCAGAGAAGCAGCCAAGAGGCCCATGGTAACTCTGGAGGAGCTGCAGAGATCCACAGCTCAGGTGGGAGAATCTGTCCACAGGACAACTATTAGTCGTGCACTCCACAAATCTGACCTTTATGGAAGAGTGGCAAGAAGAAAGACATTGTTGAAAGCCATAATAAGTCCTGTTTGTAGTTTGAGAAGCCATGTGGGGGACACAGCAAACATGTGGAAGAAGGTGCTCTGGTCGTATGAGGCCAAATTTTAACTGTTTGGCCTACAAGCAAAACACTATGCGTGGCGGAAAACTAACACTGCACATCACCCTGAACACACCATCCCCACTGTGAAACATGTTGGTGGCAGCATCATGTGGTGGGGATGTTTTTCTTCAGCAGGGACAGGGAAGCTGGTCAGAGTTGATGGGAAGATGGAGCCAAATACAGGGAAATCTTAGAAGAAAACCTGTTGGAGTCTGCAAAAGACTTGAGACCGGGGCGGAGGGTCACCTTCCAGCAGGACAAGGACCCTAAACATACAGCCAGAGCTACAATGGAATGGTTTAGATCAAAGCATATTCATGTGTTAGAATGACCCAGTCACAGTCCAGACCTAAATCCAATTGAGAATCTGTGGCAAGACTTGAAATTTGCTGTTCACAGACGCTCTCCATCCAATCTGACAAAGCTTGAGCTATTTTGCAAAGAAGAATGGGCACAAATTTCCCTTTCTAGATGTGCAAAGCTGGTAGAGGCATCCCCAAAAAGACTTGCAGCTGTAATTGCAGTGAAAGGAGGTTCTACAAAGTAGAGATGCAACCGAAATAGATTTTTTGGTAAGGAAACCGAAAACCAATCTTGATTGATCCCAAAAGCCGATACTGAAACAGCACCGAAACCGAATGTGACTGTTTTTAAATAATATTTTTATACAGGAGATGGCCAGAGAGTGGGGCCCCGGTACAGGAGATCAATGCAGCCTCACCTGTGTCCCCAGTTCAGCCTACCTGTGCAGGGGAAGAGAGGAGAGCCGCTGCCGCCTGGTGATTAGAGCGCCGGGAACAGAACAGCTTTCATTTCAATAGCTGTGTGTTCCCTGCGGCGCGCAATCACATACAACCCCTCCCCCTTGTCCGGGGCACTTTGATAGACAGATCACCCTTCCCAGGATTGGACGGATGATCTGTCTATCAAAGTGCCCGGACAAAGAGGGCCTGTATGTGATGGCGCGCCGCAGGGAACACACAGCTATTGAAATGAAAGCTGTTCTGTTCCTGGCGCTCTAATCACCAGGCGGCAGCGGCTCTTCTTTCCCACATCGACACCCCCGTAATGGGCGGCACCAGGGGCGTGGGGGCGGAACCCCGTCCAGGCCCCGCCCCATTTTCGGCTCCAGTATCGGTCTAATTTCTCTTTTGGCTTTTTGCCGAAAGAGCCATTATCAGCCGATATGTTTTGGTGCATCCCTACTACAAAGTATTGACTCAGGGGGGCTGAATACAAATGTACCCCACACTTTTCACATATTTATTTGTAAAGAAATTTGAAAAACATTTTTATAATTTTCCTTCCACTTCACAATTATGTGTCACTTTGTGTTGGTCTATCACATAAAATCCCAATAAAATACATTTACGTTTTTGGTTGTAACATGACAAAATGTGGAGCATTTCAAGGGGTATGAATACTTTTTCAAGGCACTGTACAAGGAAGCCGTTCTGCTACGAGGAACAATGCCCGCTTCTGCGGCCGAGGATTTACATCTACCACAGTACACTATTTCATGTAATGATATTTTTGTGGAATAAATGATTGAAAAGGCACATTTTTCTTGCGTTCTTACTCACCTTTATCTGTAGGCACTGTTTGGTTAAGGATCTAATGTTTGCTCAAATTAGTAGAAAAAGTCAACATTCTCCATTTTGAGTTGTATTTACTTTTTCGCATGATTTTAACAAAAGCTGCAGAATTGAATACATTGAAAAGCGTCCTATTTCATTGCGTCATCATAATACATGATCCTGGAGAGGTAGGTGTGGGCAGAGCGGTGTGAAGTCGTACAGAGTCCTGCCTGGCCTGAGGTGTGTCTGGCTCTGCCACATGACTCATTGTGCACCAGAATGTTTGTGCTCTAAATAATATATGAAGGTCGTCTTCCAGTCATTTTGGGGTTGATTTACTAAAGCTATAGAGTGGAAAATTTGTTGCAGCTCTGCATAGAGACCAATCAGCTTCCAGGCTTTATTATTAAAGCTTACATGAACAAGCTGAAGTGTGAAGTTGATTGGCTACCATGCAGAGCTGCACCAGATTTTGCACTCTTCAGTTTTAGTAAATCAACCCCAATGTGTTTTTGGGCTCAAGGTGTTTTTTTGTTTTTTTGTACACGCCTCATCCTGTATAGGAACAGTGTGAACAGCAAGATCTTTCAAAGCTTTTGGCAGCTTTTGAGAAACTGTCTAGTAACGTCTAAGGCCCCTTTCACACGAGACGGATCCATGATGATCCGCCCCGTGAACCTCCGCTTGCTCAGCGCGGCGGATGACAGGGCGGTCCCCGCACACTGTGCAGGGACCGCCCTGTCAGATCTCCGCTCTCCCCTATGGGGGGGATCGAATGAACATGGACCGTCTGTCCGTGTTCATCCAATCCGCTCTGCAGACGGATTGAAAAATAGGATTTTCCTCCATCTGCAGAATCGGAGGATTGCGGACACGGAGATCGGGTGTCAGCGGATCTTCATCCGCTGACACCCACGATCTCATAGGGACCAATGTATGTCCCTTTTTCATCCGTAAACGGATGGATGAAAAAGCGCATGTGTGAAAGGGGCCTAAAGCATAATTTTAGGCATGGCTTTTGTTACATGGATACACAGTGGTCCAGCTTAGATCAATGTAACTATGTATACCATACCTGTGGTATCACTGTAGCGATGACCTCTACTCTAATGCCCCGTATACACGATCGGTTTTCCTGTTGGGAAAAAGTCTGATGAGAGCTTTTGGTCGGGAATCCCGACCGTGTGTATGCTCCATCAGACTTTTTCCAACGGAAAAACTGCTGAAAAAAGATAGATAGAGCAGGTTCTCCTATTTTCCCATCAGGAAAAAAAGTGATCGGAATTTCCGATCGTGTGTACAAATCCCGACACGCTAAATTCCGACGCATGCTCGGAAGCATAGAACTTGATTTTCTTGGCTTGTCGTAGTCTTGTAGGTCACCGCATGGCAGTCAAAAGTATACCGAACTTTTGTGTGACCGTGTGTATGCAAGCCAGGCTTGAGAGAAATTCCGTCGGGAAAAACCATCCAACTTTTTTCCGACGGGAAAACCGATCGTGTGTACGGGGCATAAGGTGTTCACTCGTTTCTGGGTCCCATGTCAAATTGCTGCAAATCTGAACACAGAGGGTCAGCCAATTGATGCGGACACCATTCAGATAAAACTTTGCATTTACTCGATGAATGCAACACATGCTCTGATTGGATGAGGTGAAGAGCACAATGCCACCGCCCCGTTCCACATCGTCCAGCCAGTCTGTTCACCATGCAGCAGGGCAGGCGTTTTAGCACTGGACCCCAAAGCTAGTGGAGATCACTGGAGTAGCAGTGTCTAGTACAGCGATTTCCCTCCATCGAGAGGGATCCCACAGGGGGATGGTATATGCATACTTTGTGTGTGTGTTATTCCCTATGGTTTCTGCTAAGAATAAATATATATGTATAGATTATCGATATTGACCTTATCTTATCTGATCTATCTAATCTTGATTCAAATAAAGCGACAGAAAATGCTTGCTCTTCAAGTGGATAGCTGTTAGAAATGAATCATGGAGCCCCTGGCAGCCTCTGGAGGAACCCTGGGTGACATGTTGGAAACCCCAGAAGATGGTGTGATCCTTTCCTCTATTGCATGGTCATAATTGTGGTCCAGCAGACAACACAGGCAGTTGGTAGTGGCACTTAACTTTGGTCGCCCATATCTCACTACCAATTGATAAACCTCTTGCAGATAGACTCCCTGATGCTAAAAAGTTGCAGGCAGCCTAATCTGCTTGTGTATGGACAGCTAGAGCCCAGTCTAGTATCCATTAGGAGGACATAACCTGCCACTGGCTAGAACAGATCTCCAAAGATCTAATGTATGTTTTCAAGTCAAATGGAATAGCTGGTTCCTGGAACTTGTCTAGCCCTAAGTTCTACTGTGTTGGCTGTAAGCTACAGTATATTTTATTGCGTTATTGCAGTGTTTCCATACTGATTGTGTTTTGTTTTGTTTTGCAGCTGGCCGTGTCTTCATCAGGTAAGTGTTTTATGCTTGTTCTTGCCAATGTGTAAAGGGATTACTTTGAAGATGATACACCATAAAAACGCAGTCCGGATGTGTCTCTGCATGCATGTTTTTGATGCATTCCGGTGCATTTCCCCTTCCCCCCTCTTCATTCACATTGAAATAGGGATGTGTGCGTTTTTTTAACTGCGTTCCAGTACAGTTCGGTGCAGAAAAAACTGGAACACACTAGTGTGAACTATGCCATTGGAAACCATATAACCTACTATTAGGGATTCACTGATCTCTGCCGCTGAAAATAGGGTTATCAGCGTTTTAACGATAGGGAAAAAAAACGTCAATGATGGCCACAGAAAAACGCGTGTGATTTTTGCCACGATTTTTCATAGGTCAGTGACTCCAAAACTGCATCAACACGGCTACATTTTTGCGAAGGTTTCAATGGAGAGGTGCGTTACACCGCAACGGACCAGTGTGAAGACATATATAGAATTAAAATGGATGGATTTTTCTTGAGCTTATATATTATTTTATTTTTTTTTAAACTGTCCATTTCGGTCAAGTGCATCCGGAATTTTTGGTTTCGGTGCACTACTACCTACTTTCCATGCGTTTTTGATGCAGAAAAAAACGCACTGGACTGGATGTGGTGTGAACCGGCCCTGTGTGTGTGTGTGTGTAAGGTAGACATTTTGTGGTATATTTCAGTTATCAGTCATTGTGTTACATTAATATGTGGCACAATCCATTGAAGAGCTGCTATACTTCTTGAATCGTCAGTTTCCTGCTGAACTGGTTGGAATTCAGGCTGTGGGTGGCCCTGTCGGCACCACCCAACTTAGCAAATTTCGCTGAACTATTGTTGGCCAAACATTGAGTTCATCCAATCCAGATGCAGTCACAGTTCAGGTATTCCGACAGCTGCGGGTGCTGTATACAACACCTGGCATTGCAGATTCCCTAATCAATGCTATTTAGTGTGGATGGGCCAATCAAGTGATTTCTCTTGTTCAGCACACAGGACAGAATGAGAGAATCTACATGTGAATGGCCAGTTTTGGGCACAAATGTGCTTTATGGCACAGTAATATCTCTAGTTCTTGGTGAATTGATAGACTGCGTTCCCTGAAAAAGAAATTGGGCCTTATAGTGTTAGCCACTAACTAAGTGTAAAAGCGACCTAACCACGTGTGTGTGTGTGTGTGTGTGTATGTAATTCTCTTTTCTGGTACAATAATTTTTACTGTAATAAGTATAACATTTTGACAAACCTTGATCCATGCAGGGTTACAGCACAGAAAGGTGTGGGCAGAAGTCCAATCAAAGAACTTTTAGAAATAACTTTCCACTGGATGACCTAGTGGGATAAATCAAAGGTCACTAAGGGGCATCTAAAAAAAAAAAAGAGGAAACTTAGGCGTTCAGGAACAGTGGCTGCTTGCCAACCAAAAGATTGACCACAAGTCGAAGGACTCAGGATCACCCTAGGACAGAAGAGACCGAGGGCAGCCATGAGCACGGTCTCGGCAGTGAAGAAGAGAAGGAAAAGGGGAAAAAGACAGAAGAAGGGGCATAGAGGGGAGGGGTGGAGAGGGAGAAGTCCTGCAGGAGTGGAAGGTAGCAAGTTAATTCTTAAGGCCCATACACAGGATCCAATTTTATGGCCATAATTGTCTGATGGACGTGTTGTGTCGGATAATCCGATCGTGTGTATGCTCCATTAGACAATTGTTGGCTGAATTAACGACAACAAATGTTGGCTGTTCATGCTCACCAACTGTCTGGCAATAAATCTGTTACGTCAGATTATCCGATCGTGTGTACGCAAGTCCGTCCAACTAAAATCCAAAGTACAAACACGTATGCTCAGAACCAATGCTAAGGATAAGACAATAGCAGAAGTTGCCCAAAGGGTGGCGGTAAAGAGCTGAAAAACCACGTGATTTGGTGAATGTTGGCTGAAAATGTTGTGCCGTCTGGATGCAGAACAAGTTTACGGCCAACGCCCTTTGGACCAAAATCCACAGAAAAGTCTGATGGAAGTCCGATCGTGTGTACGAGGCTTTAGAGACCCAGGCTGCACGGATGCAAGGTGGAAAGAGCATAGGACCACCAAGGTGACCATACTTTGAGAAATTTGGAGTGGGAATCATTAAGAATACTTGACTGGCGATTTTCTCTTTTATGTAAAAGTGATCAGAGAAGCTTTGCAGAAGCTGGATCACTTTTACAGACACTTTTTTTTACTGACGTTCCTCCCGGTGTGTGACCTTAGAAACCTGGAAGTGACAAGTATTTTGTCACTTCGGGTTTTAGTTTGTTTTGTACAAACCGTTACCGGCTTGTGAAAGCATCTGATGAAACCGATCTCTGGTTGTTTCTTCAGATGCTTTGGAAGCCAGAGGAGAGATATAAACCCCCAGATCTCTGCATAAAGAGGACCTGTCACGGCCCTTGCTATCGCAAGGGATTTTGTTCACCCTTTGTGATGGCAATAAAGTTGATCAAAAAAATTTGAAATAAAATAAATGTAAAAAAATTAAGTGACTCTTAACCCCCCACTGTGATCATGCGTAAAGGTGAACGTGCAGGTACGCAGATGTAAACGGTGATCGCACCACACATGAGATGTCGCTTTGAACGTCAGAATGAGAACAATATTTCTAGGACCAGATCTCCTGTGTAACTCGAAGGTGAGCAACTCTTATTTGGGGACGTTCTTGTTGAGTCAGCATTAACCACTTCATGCAAAATGACGTACCCGTACGTTGGTACTTTGACACCAAATATCGTTGTTATGGCAGCAGCTAGCTGAAATAATCCCGGCATTTTCGGGAACGGCGTACATTTCTCTGTGGGATAAAAGTAGTCTCTGCTGTGGATTCGATTGCGTCTTTTCTTCTCATTGCCTGGATGCCGAGTGAGGGAAAGATGGCCCCCACTTGGCTCCAGAGCATTGGAGGGCAGAACCGACGTCAAACGTAACTTCTACCCAATGCTCTTAAAAAATGTTTTTTTTTTTTTTTTATTGCATTTTAGTGTAAATATGAGATATCAGGTCAAAAAGACCCCAGATCTCATATTTAAGAGGTCCGGTCATGCTTGTTTTCTATTACAAGGGATGTTTACATTCCTTGTAAAAGGAATAAAAAAAAGTGACCTAAATTATTATAATTTTTTTTAAATAAAAAGTAAAAAAAAAAATTTACAATAAATTTAAAGCGCCCCATGCCAACGAGCTTGCATGCAGAAGTGAACGCATGCGTGAGCAGCGCCTGCATATGAAAACGGTGTTCGAACCACACATGTTGGGTATTAGAGTGAGAGCAATAATTCTAGCCCTAGACCTCCTCTGTAACTCAAAACTGGTAACCTGTAGAAATTTTTAAACTTTTAAATTTTTAAACGTTATCAAGATTTTTAAGGGTAAAAGTTGGTTGCCATTCCACGAGCGGGACCAATTTTGAAGCGTGACATGTTGGGTATCAAATTACTCGGCGTAACATTATCTTTCACAATATAAAATAAAATTGGGCTCACTTTACTGATGTCTTATTTTTTTAATTCAAAGAAGTGTATTTTGTCCAAAAGTGCGCTTGTAAGACTGCTGCGCAAATACGGTGTGACAGGAAGTATTGCAACGACCGCTATTTTATTCTCTAGGGTGTTAGAAAATATAATTTTCTAGCAAAAAAACGATTTTAACTTGTAAACACTATGTCTGAAAAATGGGCTGTATAGCGGTCCTTAAAGTGGTTGTAAACCCACTTATTTTTTTATTTTTTTTTACAACCTGTAAAAGAAAGGCATAATGAGCTATTATGACTAGCATAATAGCTCATTATGTTCCACTTACCTTAGATCGGGACCCCCAAAGCCGTCCTCGTCCCTCTGTACAGCCGCAGACATCACTGCGGCGATAGCCGGAATGTTACTTCCGGGTATCGCCGCACCAGCAAATCACAGCGCCGCTCCGGCGCTGTGATTGGCCGGAGCGGCGGAGACGTCACTCTGCGCATGCGCGCCGGAGGCATCCCACTCGGCTACGCCCAGCGATTGCTGGGAAGTAGCTGAGTTTGTGAATGGGATTAACCCCATGAATGCGCCGTTGTCTACGGCGCTTGTCATTTTAGTAAATATCTCCTAAACCGTGTAGGTTTAGGAGATATTTCTTGCACCTACAGGTAAGCCTTAATCTAGGCTTACCTGTAGGTGCACGTTGAAAAAGTGGGTTTACAACCACTTTAAGTGGTTAAAATGTCCAACATAACATCTGTTTAGAAATCATGTTTTATGGTTGTACTTGCAGAAGAAACTTGTGTGTCCTGTAACACTGATGAGCCCGGGGGTGGCTCAGGTCACATAGTTGCCGCCTTCAGTATCGGGCTATTTATTTTCTGGGTTCTCGAAGAACAAGCCCAGCCCATAGTTATCTGTTGGGAGGCTCCTATAGAAGGATTATGAAACCTCTGTGTTGACACTTGTGAATGGAGACACCTTGCACTCTGAGACCGGCCACGTCAAGTATTGCTTAGTGTCTGCTCTTAGGATACGGTCATGTTACACCATAACAACTGTGCCGGCACCAAAAACAAACTTCTTGCATTGGTTTGAAATGTGAATTTATGGATTAGCGTAGACAGGAATTTTGCTGCTGCAATGCGTTTTGAATTTTTTTGCAGGATCTGGAATGTAAAGTTTATATTTTGGAATAGGCTTGTATGGAGCTGTGCTGACTTGTATTTTAGGGTTTTTGTCATTGTGTTTGTTGTTTCTAAATGCAGCATGTCCTGTTCTGCTGTGTTAGACACCAAATTCATGAATAAATACCGTCCCACTGAAATGTTTTGGCAGCGACACGCAGTGGGTCTCATAGTTGCGTACACTAGCTGAACAGAGACACATATAGTGGGGAAAATAATTTTCTTTCTCGTACATCACGGGACACAGAGCGACATAATCATTACTAATGGGTTATATAGTTACCGTCAGGTGCTGGCACTGGCAACTTCCAAAACCGGAAGTACCCTCCCCTATATAAGCCCCTCCCATCCGGGAGCACCTCAGTTTTTTGCCAGTGTCTAAGGTGTTGGCCAAGAAGAAACATGTGTTTTTCACTGAGCTTGCGTACAGGTTCTTTTGGGCCTCAGTAAGCTATTCCGGATCCGACCAAAAAAGCTTCATAGCTAAACGGTCGGTACCCGGGCCTTGCAGAGAAGAGCAAGGTTCTGCCTGTAATGCTTCTCTTAGGAGAGCTGGACCCTGGGATCCAGAGCTCTGGTCATACCCACGACCAAGATGTTTTCTGTGCAGGGTGCTATACAGGTCCAGGGGAGTGGAATCCTTGGGAACCCGGTCCCTGAAGGTTTGATTACAATGCCTGCCGTGATAGGTGAAGTTTGGGCTTTTGTGGACCAAACAAAGTCCTGCGGCGGGGAACAGGTAAGTGGGGGCCCCCAGGAACTTGGTTCTATTGGGGGACCCCCAAGCCTAATTTGTCTTTCTGTCTGTTACCTAACGGTATTCCCGCTAATATCTGTGCATGCCTGTAACTACTAAAAAAATGTAATAATTTTTAATGGTGGTCAAGAAAAAAAAAAAAAAAAAGAATGTTTTTTTATATATGTTTAGTATATTAAACTGCGGTACCTGTGTTTGTCCACTAGAGGCCGCTGTGCAATGTTTTTCTTGTCATATGGACTAGTTTCTTCTCAGAGAGCAAAGTCCAGGCAGCTGGTGAGTTCTCCTACAGGAAACTGTTTCCTCTGCCATGTTGCAGTGTTCGTCTATCCCCCGGCCTGCGGCAAAGGGGGCCCTGGCTCCTGTCCCTGGTTTCCATGTTTGAAAATTAGCGCCGAGGCGCACGTGGCCGCGCGCGTGCGCGTGCACGCGCCTCTATATATATAGAGGTGGCCGGAAAAAGGGGCGGGGCCTGGGGGATGACGCTCTGTGCGCGCCGCAGCGCTTCTGCGCATGTGCGGGCGTCCCAGCAGGTTTTTAAAAAGCCACATTATTGCAGATAAGCTGGTTATGAAGTACAGAGACAGAGCTGGCAACATTTAAAGGCATACAGCATAGCGGTTGATACAGGCATCCCCTAGAAAGGCACATTAGTAGACACCAACTGTGATATAGCAGCAATTGTGCTAGACTATTCTCAGTAAAAGTGGTGTATTACGGCTGGAATACCTCAGCTTTAGGCTTAGGAATATGCCGTCCAGTAGCTCCGGAACTGAATCTTCCAGGAAGCGAAGGGGGTCTCATCGGGCTCTGAGGATCTTGGGCATACTCCTGCTGCACCAGTCTCCCCTGAAGTTCAGAGGTAAGTGACCGTAGAGACCCCGCAGGGGTACTTGGTACTGTGGCTGTCCTCAGTCACCTGCTCCTGTGTATGTAACAGAGGAGGTTTTTTCCTCAGCTCTGGGAGGATTAGAGAGAGATTGTCAAAATTTATCGCTGCCTCCCTGTCAGGGAAAGCACGCCCGATCTCCGTCTCCTCCTTCAGAGTGCCTGTTAGCAGAGCAACAGTCCCATACAGGGATCGACCTGCCTGAAGGGGATCAGGATAAGGTTGATTCTGTTATAGAGGAATCAACAGTGGGGGAACCTTTTCTCAGCATCTCAAGCTGAAAGATTATGGGTTCAGTCTCTGACTAACATGGTCCGATCAGCATTTAAAAATGCACCTTGCGGAACCATCAACCACTACTGTATCCTCGTTGGGGTCGCTAGAAGCCCCCAGACTGTTTGTTCTTTTCCACTTCACCCTTTACTGAAAGGGCTCATTTACCAGGATTGGGAACGTCCTGAGAAAATATTTATTCCCCCAAGAGATTTCCGGTGGTCTATCCCATGGAGGATAAGTTCATCAAAAAAAAAAAAAAAAAAAAAAATGGAAGGTCCCTACAGTGGACGCAGCCATCTCTTGTATGTATAAATCACTGACATGTCCAGTGGATAATGTCCAAATGTTCAAGAACCCAATAGATAAAAGATTGGAGTCCTTATGAAAATCTGCTTGGTGATACAACCAGCAGTAGCAGCTATTGGGGTCTGCTAAGCAGTGAAGGATCAGTTGAAACAGGTCTTGAGGGACTTGACAGATCAGCAGGCTTTGCCCTAGCTGATCTACCTAGAGCCTTAGGCTTTGCGGTTGATGCCATAGAGGATTCAGTCCATCAGGCCTCCCGCCTTACGCTGTCTATAGTACATATGCGTAGGCTCCTATGGCTCAGAAACTGGTCTGCTGAAGCTCCCTG
The DNA here is from genome assembly GCA_029206835.1 of Rana muscosa. Classification (NCBI taxonomy): domain Eukaryota; kingdom Metazoa; phylum Chordata; class Amphibia; order Anura; family Ranidae; genus Rana; species Rana muscosa. The sequence goes on along the minus strand of CM055125.1, from coordinate 16,326,252 downwards.
TAAAGAATGGCTGGTTAGCGTCCCATTTCATGGTGAACGCTTATTCAGGGAAAACCTGGACAAATATATCCAGAAAATTTCCAGCGGTAAAAATACGCTCTTGCCGGTTAAAAGCAGAGTTAGAGGTCCCTCTTTAAGAGGCCTGCTTCTCCAGTCCCTGGGGCATCGGCTGTGTAACAGTTCCGACGGCCTCCTCGGTCAAATCCCGGGGGTAAAAAACAGGGACAGTAGCAGGGTAATAAGAAACCCTGGGTCAGGGGAGGTACAAAACCTCCCCCAAAGTGAAATTCATTGAAGCCCCCACTCAGTCGGGTGGGGGGAGGACTCCAGTTGTTCGCAAGAGACCTGGCGGGACACGATCAAGACAGATAGGTGCTCTCCGCAGTAGGTTTGGGATACAGTTTGGAGTTAAAAGACTCTCCTCCTTCCCATTTTTTTGAGGTCAAACGTGCCAAGGGATCCCCGGAAGAGAGAGTCCCTCCTGTTGGCACTAGAACAACTATTGCTCCAAGGAGTAATTATGGAGGTTCCCCTGGAAGAATGAGGGTTCGAGTTTTACTCAAACCTCTTTACAGTCCCGAAGCAAACGCGGTCGGGAGGCCCATATTAATTCTAAAAGGGCTATACAAATTCCTGTATATCAGGACTTTCCGATGGAGTCGATCCGATCGGTGGCCACTGCCCTACAAGGGGAGGATTGGTTAGCCACGATCGACATCAAAGATGCTTATTTGCACATTCCCATCTTTCCAGTCCACCAAAAATTTCTACGCTTTGCAGTAGAAGGGCGCCATTTTCAGTTCAGAGCCTTACCCTTCGGTTTGGCCACAGCACCACGAGTGTTTACAAAAATTCTGGCCCTTTATTGGCCAATCTAAGAACACAAGGTGTAATGATAATGGCATATCTGGATGACTTGTTGCTGATAGACCACTCAGTGAAAAAACTAGACGTGGTCGTTCACAAGACGTTCAAGTATCTGGAATCTCACGGTTGGATTATCAACCGAGACAAGTCAGCCCTAGAAACCAGTCAAAAGTCTGGAATACTTGGGGCTAAGGTTGGATTCAGGCCAGAGAAAAATATTCTTGCCTCGAGGAAAGGTGTTGTCTTTGAAAGACTTGATCCACTTAGTGGGTACAAAAAAGACAGCCGTCCATACGCCTGTATATGAGGCTGCTGGGAAAAATGGTGGCATCATTCGAAGCAGTACCCTACGGTCAATTCCATTCAAGGAATTTGCAAGGGGCCATACTGTCAGCCTGGAACAAAAAAGTTCAGGGGTCGGATGCAGAAAAGGCCCTGCCCATCAATCTCTTAGAGATACGAGCGGTATGCCCTAGTAGCATGGACATCCAAACTCCAAGGGTCCCCTGTCAGAATTCAATCAGACAATGCCACAGCAGTGGCATATATCAATCATCAGGGGGGCACCAGGAGTCGTGCAGCCCAGAGGGAAGTAAATTACATCCTGAAATGGGCAGAAAAATATGTCCCAGCCATATCTGCGGTATTCATTCCAGGAGTGGAGAATTGGAAGGCGGACTTTCTAAGTCGCCAGCAATTAGGCCCAGAGGAAGGGTCCCTTCACCCCGAGGTTTTCTGGACAATATGTCAGCGGTGGGGAACATCGGATGTAGATCTTCTAGCATCCAGATTCAACGCAAAGGGGGACAGGTTTGTCTCTCGGACAAGGGATCCCCTAGCTTGCGGCTCGGATGCCCTAGTGTTCCCTTGGGATCAGTTCAAGCTGATATATGCATTCACACCGCCAATGGTTACCTCGATTACTCCGCAGAATCAGGGTAGAAAAGAAACCAGTGATTCCGGTGGCTCCAGCGTGGCCCCGAAGAGCGTGGTACGCGGAGATTGTAAAATTTCAGTGGGGAGTCCTTGGACTCTCCCACGTCGTCCGGCTTTCGCAAGGACTGATATACCACCCTTCCTTACCAGCCCTAGGTTTGACGGCCTGGCTATTGAAGCCCACATTCTAAAAAAGAGAGGGCTCTCTAATGCTGTGGTATCTACCATGATCAATGCCAGGAAGCCGGTATCCAGGCAGATCTACTATAGAATCTGGAAGGCGTACATCGCGTGGTGTGAGGCCAAGAAATGGCATCCACATAAGTACGTAATAGGTAGGATTCTGGACTTCCTACAATGGGCTGTAGATAGGAAGCTTGCCTTGAGTACTATCAAGGGTCAGATTTCGGCCTTGTCAATATTTTTTCAAAGGCCCTTGGCTTCGCATTCACTAGTCAAAGCCTTTATACAAGGAGTGATGCGTATTAGTCCTCCGGTTAATATTCCCATATGTCCATGGGATCTAAACTTGGTTCTGTCGGTTCTACAGAAACAACCATTTGAACCATTATAGCATATTTCCTTAGTGCTTCTCACCAGGAAATTGATTTTTTTTTAGTAGCCATTTGTTCGGCTAAAAGAGTATCGGAATTAGCAGCTATGTCCTGTAAGGAGCCATATCTGGTTATCCATAAGGACAGAGTAGTGTTACGTCCTCATCCAGCCTTTCTTCCTAGGGTGGTATCGAGGTTTCATTTGAACCAAGATGTGGTTCTTCCTTCTTTTTTCCCCAAGCCTACTTCGGTAGAGGAAAAGTTATTGCATTCTTTGGATGTAGTAAGAGCAGTTAAAGCTTATCTAAAAGCCACTGCTCAGATTCGCAGAACGGATACTTTGTTTATTCTGCCGGAAGGCCCCAGAAGGGGTCAGGCAGCGTCAAAATCTACTTTAGCCAAGTGGATTCGACAGGTCATAATACAAGCCTATAGCTTGAGAAGTAGACCGCCTCCGTTCAAAGTTAGGGCGCACTCCACGAGAGCAGTTGGAACTTCATGGGCAGTGCATCACCAGGCCTCCCTGGCTCAAGTCTGTAAGGCCGCAACATGGTCTTCAGTACACACGTTTACTAGGTTCTACCAGGTGGACGTTAGAAGTCAGGAGGATGTCGCCTTTGGGCGCAGTGTGTTGCAGGCCGCAAAAGATCCTCATGTCTGATAGCGCTCAGCTTATATATGGTGTATCCCCCCCCTCATTTGGCATTGCTTTAGGACATCCCATTAGTAATGATTATGTCGCTCTGTGTCCCGTGATGTACGAGAAAGAAAATAGGATTTTTATAACAGCTTACCTGTAAAATCCTTTTCTTGGAGTACATCACGGGACACAGAGCTCCCGCCCCTCTTTGGGGACACTTATTGCTTTGCTACAAAACTGAGGTGCTCCCGGATGGGAGGGGCTTATATAGGGGAGGGTACTTCCGGTTTTGGAAGTTGCCAGTGCCAGCACCTGACGGTAACTATATAACCCATTAGTAATGATTATGTCGCTCTGTGTCCCGTGATGTACTCCAAGAAAAGGATTTTACAGGTAAGCTGTTATAAAAATCCTATTATTTGATCCCCTGCAGATTTTGTAGGTTTGCCCACTTATACAAAGAAATGAAGGGTCTATAATTATCATAGGTGTATTTTAAATGACAGAGATAGAATATCAACCAAATATCCAGAAAAAAAAACACATTATACAAATGTTATAAATTGAGTTGCAGTTCAGTGAGTAAAATAAGTATTTGATCCCCAAACAAAACACAAATTAGTCATGTGTAGTACTTGGGGGAGAAACCCTTGTTGGCACAGAGGTCAGACGTTTCTTGTAGTTGTTGACCAGGTTTGCACACATCTCAGGAGGGGAAAAAAACTATTTTTAAATTTTTTTAATTTTTTTTTGCTTTCTGCTATAAAACATATGCAATAAGAAAATTGAAAAAAATCTAATTTCTTAATAAATTTAGGCCAATATGAGAGGCTGCGGTGTCCATCGTTTAAATCCCGCGGTCTCTTCCTGGTCCCTTCCGTGATAGGCGGAGAGTGTCTGCTGAGAATCACCTATCACGGAAGGGACCAGGAAGAGACCGCAGGATTTAAACGATGGACGCCGCAGCCTCAACTTTTTTTCAGGTACTATTTACAATGTTACATTTTGAACAGTGAGGATGGGGAACAGTGAGGATGGGGAACAGTGAGGATGGGGAACAGTGAGGATGGGGAACAGTGAGGCATTGTTGACCCTCGGCTTATACTCGAGTCAGTAAGTTTTCCCAGTTTTTTGTGTGGTAACATTGGGTACCTCGGCTTATACTCGAGTATATACGGTGTGTATGTGTGTGTGTGTGTATGTATATTTATTTAGTCAGCCACCAATTGTGCAAGTTCTCCCACTTAAAAAGATGAGAGAGGCCTGTAATTGTCATCATAGGTATACCTCAACTATGAGAGACGAAATGTGGAAACAAATACAGACAATCACATTGTCTGATTTGGAAAAAATGTATTTGCAAATTATGGTGGAAAATAAGTATTTGGTCACCTACAAACAAGAAAGATTTCTGGCTCTCACAGACCTGTATTTTCTTCTTTAAGAGGCTCCTCTGTCCTCCACTAATTACCTGTATTAATGGCACCTGTTTGAACTTGTTATCAGTATAAAAGACACCTGTCCACAACCTCAAACAGTCACACTCCAAACTCCACTATGGTTGAAGACCAAAGAGCTGTCGAAGGACACCAGAAACAAAATTGTAGACCTGCACCAGGCTGGGAAGACTGAATCTGCAATAGGCAAGCAGTTTGGTGTGAAGAAATCAACTGTGGAAACAATAATTAGAAAATGGAAGACATACAAGATCACTGATAATCTCCCTCAATCTGGGGCTCCACACAAGATCTCACCCGAGGGGTCAAAATGATCACAAGAATGGTGAGAAAAAAATCCCAGAATCACACGGGGGGACCTAGCGAATGACCTGCAGAGAGCTGGGACCAACGTAACAAAGGCTACCATCAGTAACACACTACGCCGCCAGGGACTCAGATCCTGCAGTGACAGACGTGTTCCCCTGCTTAAGCCAGTACATGTCCGGGCCCGTCTGAGGCTTGTTAGAGAGCATTTGGATGATCCAGAAGAGGATTGGGAGAATGTCATATGAAACCAAAGTAGAACTGTTTGGTAGAAAAAAAACTCGTCGTGTTTGGAGGAGAGAGAATGCTGAGTTGCAACCAAAGAACACCATACCTACTGTGAAGCATGGGGGTGGCAACATCATGCTTTGGGGCTGTTTCTCTGCAAAGGGAACAGGACGACTGATCCGTGTACATGAAAGAATGAATGGGGCCATGTATCGTGAGATTTTGAGTGCAAACCTCCTCCCATCAGCAAGGGCATTGAAGATGAAACGTGGCTGGGTCTTTCAGCATGACAATGATCCCAAATACACCGCCCGGGTAATGGAGTGGCTTCGTAAGAAGCATTTCAAGGTCCTGGAGTGGCCTAGCCAGTCTCCAGATCTCAACCTTATAGAAAATATTTGGAGGGAGTTGAAAGTCCGTGTTGCCCAGCGACAGCCCCAAAACATCACTGCTCTATAGGAGATCTGCATGGAGGAATGGGCCAACATACCAGCAACAGTGTGTGACAACCTTGTGAAGACTTACAGAAAATGTTTGACCTCTGTCATTGCCAACAAAGGATATATAACAAAGTATTGATGAACTTTTGATATTGACCAAATACTTATTTTCCACCATAATTTGCAAATAAATTCTTTCCAAATCAGACAATGTGATTGTCTGGATTTGTTTCCACATTTTGTCTCTCATAGTTGAGGTATACCTATGATGACAATTACAGGCCTCTCACATCTTTTTAAGTGGGAGAACTTACACAATTTGTGGCTGACTAAATACTTTTTTGCCCCACTGTATTAGTAATGGCGTCGATCAGCGACTTATGGCGGTACTGCAATATTGCAACGGACAAATTTGACACTTTGGGAACCAGTGACAGTGATCAGTGCTAAAGATATGAACCGACAATGGCTGGGAAGGAGTGGATCAAAGGGTTAACTGTGTGCCTGTACAGTGTGGTCGCTTTTACTACTGGAAGATATTCTAGTCGCATATATTCAGGGACACAGAATCCAACACCGCCAGAGCACAGCTGCTGCCCTGTAGCAGTAAAACTGCTATAGGGTGGTCAGCAAGTAAAATAGGGTGTCCCAGGAAGGATGGCCCCTCTTTGGGTTTGGCAGAGATGGAGGGTCCCTCATGGTGTCTAAGCTGTGGTGCCCCAGAATATGGGTTCCCCCCCCCATCAGACCGTATCCCAGTGGGGTAGCCCCCCTTCAGATTGCATGCATCACATGGTGGCTCAGAGAGGGAGGCATGCCGCTGACATAATTTATGCTTTTGTGATGTCCCCTCTTCTTCTAGTGAAAGCTCACCACAACTGCATGTATTACAAATGGTTGTGGCACGGTCACATTCGCTTAAAGCGGTGTTCCGCCTGGGGACATTTTTTAAGTTGGCAGCTACAAATACTGTACAAAATATAGATGCCTACCTGTCCAGGGAGCCCCTGATGTCGGCACCCTAACCGATTTTCGGATCGGCTGTTCGGTGCAGCCGCCGCCATTTGCCCTAAGGGAAACCAGCAGAGAAGCCTTTTGATTTCACAGCTGGCTCCCTACTGAGAATGCGCGAAACGCGCTGCACTTTCTTATTGGCCCGGCGGATTGGCCTGGCGGCAGGGGAAGGAGAATTGGGGCCAGAACTTCTGAGTGACGGCACCGTCTCCCGGAAGTGGGGAAGGGTACCTGTCAATAACCGGTCCCCGTTCCTCTACCTCCCCCATGAAAAATGCCAAATGTGGCACCGGAGGGGGGGAGGAAGCAGATCAGCAGAAGTTCCAGTTTTGGGTGTAGCTTTTTCTTTTAAATGGATCGCTGTTAGCAGCGGTTCCATCTCCCAAATGCAATATGTACTGAACACAGATCTACCTGTTTTTATCTTCTTTTCCCAACTGCCTGTGTAAAAAAGCCACGGTACTGTACATGCTCTGCAGGCAATGTATAAAAAAAAAACTGCTAGAAGCAAAAAAGACGCTATTTGGCAGAACAGACTTTGCTTGTCTTTTTATGTTCTAGCAAAATGTTATTGTTTTCCATGAGTTCTGCTTTAAAGTGCAACTTAACTTTGCCCATAACAACTTGATAAAAAAGTATCTTTTTTTTTATTTTTATTGATTTTTGACAACACATACAGCAAACAGTAGCAACCGACCCAGCACAACACTGAGTCAGTGACAGGCCAACAAGTACAGGTACAATAAATGTGCTGACAGTAGTGCTAACTAACTATCAGGCAAATAACCAATAACAAAAACCCCATACTAATTTTCCTCACCCCCCCCCATTACCCATGAAACTTCCGGATACTGTAATCTTGCCCCACCGCATATTTGACCAATATTTAAAGGTGGAGCCCCAAATCATCCAACATACCCACTTGATCCAAAGATACACCACTTAGCCTTCCCCCAGTTGCAGGCATTGACCTACAGTCAGATCAGATTTCTTTCCACGGCCTCTAGATAAGTAGGTCGCCCTATAATATGGCATCATAGAATTGACCAGCCCCTGCCAGAAGCACAAATCCAGAGCCCCGGGCTTGCGCCACCACAACAAAATGGCCTTCCTCCCATAGAACAAGAGGATGTTGAGAAGAGTTCTATGGGCCCGAGATGGGACCACCTCTTCCACCAAACCCAAGAGACACACCCTAACCGTCACAGGAGTCATCAGAACCGCTGATATACCGGAGGTGACCTCAGACCAAAACTGTTTAATCTGAGGGCAGCTCCAAAATATATGCTCTGAAGCAAAAGAACATCTCCAGCATTCTGCCTGCACCGTTGGATAAATAGACACCAGCCTAGCTGGCGTATAGTAAATCCTATGCAAGAACTTAAAATGAATCCACCTGTCCCTCGCTGCTACCAGATGTTGGAACGGGACTGAGGTGACATGTGGACACACCCGTTCCAACAAAAATAATCATCTTTAGCGAAGAACATACATTCCACATTAATAATTATGTTACCGACATTAGTGTGTGCTGTAAATTGTCTCCAGCTTTGATCATGTTTCTTCTTGCTGGAGGCTGCCATTTTTCTGAAGCCCAGAGCCCCCTTGGCAGCAGTAAATCTTTAGGCTGTCAGCAGATTGACCTCTACGTTTTTGGCACAGTGCCGAAAAATGAACAGCAACTGAGCATGTGCAGAGCAGGGTGAGACAGTGTATTACTGGATTTTAAACGGTATAGACGCTTATTTTTAATGTTTTTCATATCTATACCTGAAAAAGATGCCAGCCCTAAGTGATCTATCAGGACTTAATTTTCCTACTAAAGTTCCACTTAAAGGAGGCAAGAGCTGATTATTTGTTATAGCAACCCAGTTTTTCTTTGTTTGTAATTGGCATGGAAAAAAGACCAAAGCGTGCTCTGCGTAGTCTGTTCTGATAACACGCATTATAATGTGTGTGTTTTATTCTTACGAGACCGGTGTGTGTGGAAAGGTTACTATGTTAGAGAATATTATACAAGTCCTGGGAAACGGAGTCGCGACATGATGATTTCACACACTGACACCAACACTGGGAAGCCAAACTATTACCCCTTGTCAAAGCTGTGGAATCTTTAGAAACTTTTTGTAAATGCTCCAACTTATTGGAGATAATGTTTCTGTATTTGTCTTATTTTTTGCTTTTAGTGGTTCGAAACGCGACCAGAGCGCCAGGAGTGTCCTGTGTGTAAAGCTGGCATCAGTCGAGAGAATGTCATACCAATATATGGCAGAGGAGACAACAACCAGCAAGACCCCAGGTAACACATACAAGAGGGCTATGAGCCTGTCCTCCTACCTGCAGGGTGACATAGAAGGGAGCTATGAGTCTGTCCTCCTGCAGGGTGACATAGAAGGGGGCTATGAGTCTGTCCTCATTTTGCAGGGTGACACACAGAAGGGAGCTATGAGTCGGTCCTCCTCCTGCAGGGTGACACATACAGAAGGGAGCTATGAGTCTGTCCTCCTGCAGGGTGACCCACAAAAGGAGCTATGAGTCTGTCCTCCTCCTGCTGGGTGACACCTATGGGAACTATGCGTCTGTCCTTTCTGTAGGGTGACACACAGACAGAAGGAAGACCCTACTGCCTCATCCCCTGTAAGCCCCATCTTTTTACTAATATAAGACTTTTTTGTATTGTGACAAATTGTCACTTTTTTTTTTCCCTCCTGATTCTCAGGTTGAGGACTCCCCCAAGACCTCAAGGACAGAGACCAGAACCAGAGAACCGAGGGGTAGGTTGTTTGTGGTAGATCAAATGACCTTATTTAATTTGTGTGTGTGTGTGTGTGTGTGTGTGTGTGTGTGTGTGTGTGTGTGTGTGTTTTTTTTATTTTTATTTTTATACATATATATTTCTTAATTTGTAATGGGTCCTCGCTGAGTGTAGACAAGCATCTCCTTTATTTACTCCACGGTCTAAAATCATCCTGAATCGAAATGGGTTAAAAAAAATTCAAGTGGTAGTAAATCTCCAATGGCTTACCTGTATGTATAATAAATATCTTCTAAACCTGCACCATTTAGGAGATACTTACTAAAGTAGCAGCCGGTGACATCACTGGCGCATGCGCACTGCACGCTCTATTGATGGCGTGCCCTCTAAACGTCCTAATGTGCATAGACACAGAGGATAACATGGAGCGTTTTTAAGCCCAGTGTGCATGGATCTTAATGCTTGGTACACACAATGAGAAAATTTAACAAAAATATACAGTTTTTTTCGAAGCAATCGTACGATAATCTGATCAATGTACACAGCTTTCAAGAGCCGATCCTGCAAAATTATCCGAAGGTATGAGCTCACACGATACCAGAACAAACGATTTTTGTTTAGTCAGTACAGCATTCGTCCGAAAAAATTGAGTGACCAAGGCTGTGCATGCTCGGAAACATAAGAATACAATACATTACATCATTTCTGAGGTTGTTTTCTGTCGTAGGAGAATTTTCATAACTTTAGTAACCTCTTTATTTTCAGTAGGAGACTAGTATGGCCAAAAAAAAGATGATCATTCGTCAGATATTCTCATTGTGTGTACTAGGCTTTAGGCTGGGTTCACACTAGTGCCAATTGGATGAGGGTTTCCCAGCATCCAATTCGCATGACAGGAGATTGTGACTGACTCTCTATGGAGTCGCTTCACACATTCGAATGGCTTGCACAGGAGTCCTGTGCGTCTTTGGCTCAGTTTCAGGGTCGAATTCAGGCAAAAACTTGTCCCTAAAAAGAACAGGGACACCCCAGTCCCTTCTGCGAGCCGCATCTGGCAGCAGTGTGAACCCAGCCTCAGTCTTGTAGATCTAGAATCAATACCTGTTTGTAGACATAAGGTGGCGCTGTTACTGTAAAATGCATTTTGGAATAAAAGAAAAACATAACTGCATTGGTCTCCTTTGCATTGAACGGATTTTGGTGACCTGTGTTGGAATTATAAGTCCCAATTTGCTTCAGAGTCCTACTGCAATCAGATTAGGCAGATAAATGCGCTCATGCCCTCTTTCTTTTTTTTTAATGTTTTTCCATTCTGCGGCAGGAAATCCAAGTCTGAGTAATATCTACTATATCTTTTTATGTACCCAATGTCAGTCCATTTTACATGTTTCTATAAGTATTTGTCTTGATTTGACTCCCATCTATGTAAGACATGAAGGACTTGACCCTGCTTGATGCCACACACATTTTATGCCCTCCCCTGCATAAACTAATTGCATCTCGCACATACGGTATATTCTAGCTCTCATGATTATCTGTAAATGAGGTTGATTCAAGGAACAGGAATAGATTTGGGTTTCAGCACAGCTGACCTTGGCAAATCTCGGGAACAAAGTCTTTCCGAGGTTTGCAGAGGTCAGCTGACGTGTCCTCGGGCCGTTTAAGGCTCTCTGGCGCCCCCCGCCTCTGGCCACATGCGGTATTGCATACCATTGAAGTCAATGCGGAACAAATTATTTTAGTTTCCATTGACTTTAATGAGGAAATTCGCTTTGATATACGAGTACTTTGGATTACGAGCATTCTCCTGGATCGGATTATGCTCGTAATCCAAGGTTTCACTGTACTTGCTGCCTGAAGACTCTTCAGAAACATACACTTCAGAGTGTCTACTGTCTCCCCCGCTGCACTCAGTAGTTTCTCCTACCAACCCCTTGTCTCTACTGTGTCCTATACTGATTTGGGGGTCAGCGGGAGCAACCACTGAGTGCAGCAGGGGAGACAAGGGGTCAACCCGTTTGGAAGTGTTGGTTCCTGAAGAGCCTTAAAGTAGAACTATAGGCAAAACCATTTATTTATTTTTTTCTTTTAACGTTTTGTATAGAGTAATGGAGGGTTATAACCCCTGTCAGTTTATTTTTTGTCATCTTTGTCCCATTAAGGAGCCTTACCTTCATTTACTGTCCCATAGCCAAAACGGGAAGTGAGATAAAATACCTACAAACTAAGGGAATTCCTTGGGGTCCACAGGGTCACCGGAACTAGTGTCCCATTGAAAGATTTCCCCTCTGTTACTTTTCTGGGGACAACCCAAAATTAGGGTTTTCTTTCACTTCCTATGATAATGGTAAATTGGGCAAATAGAGAGTATGAATCTCCCTAATTGGGTCACAGACAGCAATAAAAACCTAATAGGTGTTCTAATCCATCCCCACGCCTTTTTTTTAGTTTTACTTTTTAAGCGTCAATTTTTGTTTTACAGTTGGGTGAGTAGCAGAAAAGGTAAGTACTGTATTTATCGGCGTATAACATGCACAGGCGTATAACACACACCTTCAATTAAAGAAGAAAGTTTCAGGAATTTTTTATTTTATTTTTTTAAATCACTTTGAAGCAAAATAATGGTCAGTGTCCATCTGCAGCCTCAATGCAGCCTATGTGCCCATTTGCAGCCTATGTGCCCATTTGCAGCCTGCCTCTCATCAATGCAGCCGGATGCCCATTTGCAGCCTCACCATCTCTTGTGCAGTGAGGGAATCACCGAGCCGTCATCTCCTGTTTACTCGACTCTGTTGCGTCGGCAGTCACATACAGTCCCGCCTCCGCCATCGGACCAGCGCCTGTGATTGACAGAACACTGGTCCAATGCCGGTGGCGGAGGCAGGACTGTGTGTGACACGTCAGAGCCAAATAAACAGGAGATGACGGCTCTGTGAATTCTGGCGGCGCTCGTTACCCTCCGAGTCCGAGGTACACTATCGGCGTATAACACGCACCCGTGATTTCCCCCTATTTTCAGGGGGAAAAAGTGCGCCGATAAATACGGTATTTACTAGGGACAACACAGTGGATTGGTGTTAAGCGGCACTGGGGTCCTTGGTTCAAATCTCGGCCAGGACACTTCCTTTGGATGCTCTGGCTTCCTCCCCCCATGCCAAAAAATTGCTGGTGGGTTAATTGTGTCATGTCTAAAATGGGCTTTTGTATGAGATTCTACTGAGCACGTCCAGTTTGAGTGATTTGAGTCCCCAGGGAGAAAAGCGCTATGGAAATACTAATTATTGATACCGGTAACTTCAAATTAATTTGTTTAGATAATACTGTCTTTTTTTTAGCAATCTGTTTACATTTTTTGTTCTTTTTAGACATTGTACACTACACAATGTACAAGCTTTGGGGTACAAAAAGGAACAGATTTTTAGAAATATATTGAATTTAAAAAGTGCACTGCGCAGTTCTGATCCTGGGTATAATGCTGGGCTCTGTTGACAAAGCAGCACTGCATTGCAGCCAGTAAACTTTGCTTTGTGACTTTGCTGTGTATAAAAAGCCCTGATGTGCCTCAAAGAGGGTATCTTGTCTCTTTCCTGGATAGCAGAGACTGCAGCATTTTGATTTAAATACATTGTGATGACTCCAGAATGACAACCATGTAATATGCTTTGTACACAGGGTGTTCCAGGGTTCACAGACACTGGCTTCCACATGTCCTTTGGCATCGGAGCATTCCCTTTTGGCTTTTTTACTACAGTCTTTAACACTAATGACTTCCAGTCAGCACCACGTGTAGGTAAGTACAGCTAAGCCACTGCCGACAGACGGTGTGTCAGACTTCTGTACAAACACTGCTGCTCTCTATCTGCTCTCTATGTGCAGACTGCTGACAATCTCTTGGCTTGTGCAGGGAGAATTTAAGAGTTCTGTGAACAGTAAAGCGAGTCATACAAGCGCTGATTGTTCTCATATAGGTGCATCAAAACAAAAGAGCATCTTTTTTTGTGAGGAAACAGTGGTCTCTCTGCAGAGGTCTGAGCTCTCCAATCGGCAGAGATCTAGGACAATTTTATTTTTTTAATCTTTTATAGATTATTAAAGCGGAGTTCCATCCAAAAGTGGAACTTCCGCTCATCTGATTCCCCCCCCCCCCTCCGGTGCCACATTTGGCACCTTTCGGGGGAGGAGGGGGAGAGGCTACCTGTCTTGATGTCACCGCTTGGCTCCCCCCTTCTACCCCTGCCGCCGGGCCAATAGGAGAGAGGAGCGGAGCGCATGCGCAGTAGGGTTCCCGGCGTGAAGCCGTAAGACTACACTGCCAGGTTCCCTTACCCGCAATGGCGGCGGCTGCACCGACAGCTGATGGAAACAAATCGCTAGACTCAAGGACAGGTAAGTGTCCGATTTATTAAAAGTATGTGCAGCTGCTGGCTTTTAATTTTTGAAGAGGTGGGCGAACCTCTGCTTTAACTTAACTTGCACTTTTAACCAGTTACTGACCACCCCATAGCAGGTTTACTGCTACAGTGCAGCTCTCCTGTGCAGAATCGCATATCTATACACATGATTCTGCACTTCCGCCTGCAGGGGGCGCACCACTTCTGCTTTGATTATTCCCAGCAGAAGCCGATCTGCGGGTACCGGGAATTGGATGTCCGCTGACTGTCGGGCAGAGATTTAGAACGGGGTTCTGCCTATGTAAACAAGGCAGAGTTCCCTTTTGACAAGAGAAGGAATGGATTTTGTGTCCCTGCAAATCCATCACTTCCCAGAGTAAAAGCAGCACACAGCTAACCCTTTGATCGCCCTAGATGTTTAACACCTTCCAGTATATTGCCCATACTTTGTAGATGCTATAACTTTTGTGCAAACCAATAAATAAATGCTTATTGGGATTAAGTAGCAGAATACATATTGGCCTAAATTCGTTTTCTTTTATTTTTTTATTGCATATGTTTTGAGCCGGAAAGTAAAAACTATAAAATTTATATATATTTGGGCGGCACAGTGGTGTAGTGGGTAAAAAGGGTGGTTGGTTCGACTCCCAACCACGACACTACCTGCCTGGAGTTTGCATGTTCTCCCTGTGCGGGTTTTCTCCAGGTACTCCGGTTTCCTCCCACACTCCAAAGACATGCTGCTAGGTTAATTGGCTTCTGTCTAAATTGGCCCTAGTATGTGAATGTGTGTTCGAGACCTTAGATTGTAAGCTCCTTGAGGGTAGGGACCGATGTGAATGTGCAATGTATATGTAAAAGCGCTGCGTAAATTGAGGACGCAATATAAGTACCTTAATAATAATAATATAATAATAATAAAAAAAAAAATTAGAATATATATAAATTCTATCAAAATTGTCGGTCTTTTTTTATTTATAACGGGAAAAAAAACGCAGAGGTGATCAAATACCACCAAAAGAAAGCTCTATTTGTGGAAAAAAATAAAAAAATGTATTTGAGTAAAGCATTGCATGACTGCGCAATTGTCAGTTAAAGTAGCGCAGTGTTGTATTGCAAAAGTGGCCTGGTCATTAAGGGGGGTAAACCTTACGGAGGTCAAGTGGTTAAAATTAATTCCTGGGTCGCGAGTGTGTGCGGTATGCAAGTTTCCCACTCGTAGGGTCTGTTGGTAGCTGACAAGCTTCCAACTTCTGTCTATGGCATAAACCTCTGTTTCCAGAGAACGATTTGCCAACTACAATATGATAAAGGGCTTCAACAATGTTGTTTAACTGTAAAGCCTCATTCAAATGGGAAGTACTACATCATACCCCCATGTGAGGATGTGCACAGGTGTTCCATGTATCCCCGTCCAGGCAGTCCCCTTAAGGACCAGTTCACACCACATGCAGTTCCGTGTGCTTTTTTCTGCACAAAATGCATGCACAGTGTTTTCCATGTATTTCGTTGGCTCTAGTTCACACCATGTAGTCAGTTTCTGCACCGGAAACCGACTGCATGGTGTGAACTAGAGCCATTGGAATACATGGAAAACACTCGCTGTGCATGCATTTTGTGCAGAAAAAAAAAAGCACACGGAACTGAATGAAACTGCGTCTGGTGTGTACTGGCCCTAAATGTTTAACACAGCTGCTGCTCTGAATCTGAAGTTGGTGTGTATCCCCAAACTCGCTGTCTGCATTCAGAGCCGTACACCTCCACGGATATCAAATTTAGGAGCAGCTGCTGTATCCCAGTTGACTTGAATAGGCCTGCCTGCATGGGGATGCAGAGAACACCTGTAACCTGCCTGTGCGGGTAAATATGACCCTCACATGGTGTGCGCCTTTTGTGAATGGGGCCTTACAGTAGTTAAACATGTTTCATGCTGTGTTCCTCTACTTCATTAAGAAAAGAAGCAACCAATTTAGGTCTACCTTGTTGTCACCCACCATAAGCAACATTAACCATTTGACCTACAGAACGTTTTACCCCCTTCAGGGCATTTTTTGCTATTCAGCACTGCACTACTTTAACTGCCAGTTGCGTGCCATACAACACTGTTCGCTGATAAAATTTAAATATACATTTTCTACTTTCTGTTATAAAAAAAATTGATCAAATAAAATAAAAAATCTGTATAAATTTAGGCCAAAACTTTGTCTTTGATAAATAAAAAATTCCAGTAGATGTATATTGTTTTGTGTGACACTTACTAGCGTCTACAACCTATGGGATATACACTGGAATTTACACAGCTGTAAACGCTATACTGCAATGGCGGTGAACAGCGACGTCTAGTGGGGCTGTGGTAGGGCGGTGGGCGGTCTGGTGCTAATATACACTATTTGGGAGGGTCACTGACATTACCATTGGCAATAATACAGTGATCAGGGATAATACTGTACACTGGCTGAAAAAGGGTTAACATTTAGTGGCAATTAAGGGGTTAAATGTGTGCCTAACAATGTGTAATGTACATGATATGTGCTGATTTTACTAAATCTAGCTGTTTTTTCTCCCTGCTGTTCAGGGATAAGAAACAGGCAGATTGCTGTTTACTGTACAGAGTTCTGTGTGTTTGTAAACACAAAACTGTGTGTGATTGGACACAGCTGATTAGGTTTCGGCCAAAATCATTGGTTGAAATCTGCTGCCATATGTGTGCCGTGTCCAATTACAGCACGGGTTGGCAGGGAGCTTGCGCCCCAAACCCAGAAGCAAGTTGACAATATACAGTGCCTTGCGAAAGTATTCGGCACCCTTGAACTTTTCATCCTTTTGCCACATTTCAGGCTTCAAACATAAAGATATAAAATTTTAATTTTTTGTGAAGAATCACCAACAAGTGGGACACAATTGTGAAGTGGAACGAAATCTATTGGATATTGTAAACTTTTTTAGCAAATAAAAAACTGAAAAGTGGTGCGTGCAAAATTATTCGGCCCCTTTACTTTCAGTGCAGCAAACTCACTCCAGAAGTTCAGCGAGGATCTCTTAATGATCCAATGTTGTCCTAAATGACTGATGGTGATAAATAGAATCCACCTGTGTGTAATCAAGTCTCTGTATAAATGCACCTGCTCTGTGATAGTCTCAGGGTTCTGTTGAAAGCGCAGAAAGCATCATGAAGACCAAGGAACACACCAGGCAGGTCCGTAATACTGTTGTGGAGAAGTTTAAAGCCGGATTTGGATACAAAAAGATTTCCCAAGCTTTAAACATCCCAAGGAGCACTGTGCAAGTGATCATTTTGAAATGGAAGGAGTATCAGACCACTGCAAATCTACCAAGACCTGGCTGTCCCTCTAAACTTTCAGCTCAGACAAGGAGAAGACTGATCAGAGATGCAGCCAAGAGGCCCATGATCACTCTGGATGAACTGCAGAGAACTACAGCTGAGGTGGGAGAGTCTGTCCACAGGACAACAATCAGTCGTACACTGCACAAATCTGGCCTTTATGGAAGAGTGGCAAGAAGAAAGCCATTTCTCAAAGATATCCATAAAAAGTCTCGTCTAAAGTTTGCCACAAGCCACCTGGGAGACACACCAAACATGTGGAAGAAGGTGCTCTGGTCCGATGACACCAAAATTGAACTTTTTGGCCACAATGCAAAACAATATGTTTGGCGTAAAAGCAACACAGCTCATCACCCTCAACACACCATCCCCACTGTCAAACATGGTGGTGGCAGCATCATGGTTTGGGCCTGCTTTTCTTCAGCAGGGACAGGGAAGATGGTTAAAATTGAGGGGAAGATGGATGCAGCCAAATACAGGACCATTCTGGATGAAAACCTGTTGGAGTCTGCAAAAGACCTGAGACTGGGACGGAGATTTATCTTCCAACAAGACAATGATCCCAAACATACAGCAAAATCTACAAAGGAATGGTTCACAAATAAACGTATCCAGGTGTTAGAATGGCCAAGTCAAAGTCCAGACCTGAATCCAATCGAGAATCTGTGGAAAGAGCTGAAAACTGCTGTTCACAAACGCTCTCCATCCAACCTCACTGAGCTCGAGCTGTTTTGCAAGGAAGAATGGGCAAGAATTTCAGTCTCTCGATGTGCAAAACTGATAGAGACATACCCCAAGCGACTTGCAGCTGTAATCGCAGCAAAAGGTGGCTCTACAAAGTATTAACACAAGGGGGCCGAATAATTTTGCACGCCCCACTTTTCATTTTTTTCTTAGTTAAAAAAGTTTCAAAAATCCAATAGATTTCGTTCCACTTCACAATTGTGTCCCACTTGTTGGTGATTCTTCATAAAAAAATTTAAATTTTATATCTTTATGTTTGAAGCCTGAAATGTGGCAAAAGGATGAAAAGCTCAAGGGGGCCGAATACTTTCGCAAGGCACTGTACATGTACGTTACTATGCCTGCACCTGCCGCCTGTTCTCTGTATATTTACTGTGAGCGGTTGGCAAGTGGTTAAGAAGTTAAAGGAGTTGTAAATCCTTGTGGTTTTTCACATTATTGCATTAATGTGAAAAACCTTCTCTCATGCTGCAGCCCCCAAGACCCCCTGTTTTACTTACCTGAGCCCAGTCTTTCTCACCCCACGGGATGAGCACACCAGCTATGGCTGGTGTCTCGTGTCCTGATTGGATAGATTGATAGCAGCGCAGAAATTGGCTCCCGCTGCTGTCAATCAAATCCAATGATGCGTGGGGCTGACTCCCGCTGTCTGTGTCAATAGACACAGCAGCGGGACACAGGGGTGTGCCTGGACAGGTGTCTCAAAAGCGCTTCTCTGACGGGGCACTCGAAGAGGAGGGACTACTCTGTGCAAAACCAACTGCACAGTGGATCTAAGTATGATGTGGGTTTTTTTTTTAAACCAAAAAAACGAGGGTTTACAACCCTTTTAACTCCGATCAAGGCCTACCTTAGGCAGGCCATAGACGTGTCAAATATTGAACGTTCTATTGATTAACAAAAATGCCATATATGATTGTGCCAACATTTTTTTTTAAACAAAATCCAGCATGTGGTTTCAGGCACTTTCGTTTGTGGCACGGAAATGATGTAAAAAACGAATGACCATGAATTTGTGTTTTGTTTTCGACTCGTCTTTGGCCTGCCTTACATGTTGTCACCTACCCTAAGCAACAATAAAGGGAGAAGCTAATTTGTTGCTAAGAGGGACAGGCCATTCCTCAGTTGTAGAGGCATTCCATTCTCAGATTGTTGATTAATCATCTTCCTTGGTCTCTCCTCATTTGTAGATACCGGCCTCCCCCAGGGCAGGATGTTTGGGTTACCCGACTCGCTCTTCCTCATCATTGCTGCCTTCTTCTTTCTCTGGTTAATCAGCGTTTGAAGCCTGGGAGTGACTTTCCGACTCGCCAGCTGTAAGGCCTTATAGCCATCTACAGTACATCATCCATCAGAGACGTCGCTGAGCCACTCGTCATCCATCCCCCGTAAACACTCCCGTCGGTCCAGGCGGTTTTTACTCCCTATGTCCCCCACTCCAAATCCATCTTCTCTTTTTCTATGGCACTTTATTACAATCCACTCCAGTGACGAGTCACATTTGTAACCGTTACATTTTTATTTGAAGATTTGTAAGTAGCCCTCTTCCTGTTTTTTTGCACATTGTAAATGTTTGAGATGAAAATTCATGGAGATCCAGGATAACGGTCTGTGGACAAGTAATATGATTAATTTCTCTAATGGTGGACATGTTCTGGCTTCTTCTACTTCCAGGAGTATCACCTTCTTTAATTAAAGGATCATTCTAGGACTGTCCAGCTTGTTTAGGTCCAGCAGGTTTTTAGGGCTGCTAATAAGCGCATTGGGTAGCAGAAAAATAAAATGGTGATTAAATGGGAGGTGTGATGGGCAATGTTGCGTGTATTTCCTACTTGCAAAATAATGATTTACATCCCCTATTCACATGCCTTTTCTTGTTATAAAAAACACACACATCAGAATCGTATTTCTCAAATGATCTTACATAAGAAATGCTTGAATTGTCTCACAGCAGCCAAACAGGTTTGCACCTATACCACAAAATGATGGTGCGCTCCTGCACTATGATTGGCAGCTTTGATAGCCAATCAGTGGGCAAGAGCATACAGTAGAACACATAAGCCTTTGCCTAAAGACAACATTCTTATCGACACCTTTTTAGCGCAAGAAAAATTGCACCCCTTTAAATTATGTGTGTCTTTACACTGGTCTGTTGTGCTGTATCCATATTGGATAGAGTAAGAGAGAGTTATAACCCCTGTAAGGTTTATTTTTGGTATCTTTGTCCCATTGTGGATATTTGCCTTAACTTCTTGTCCCATAGCCAAACAGGAAGTGAGAAAATATCAGCAAATTAAGGGAATCTCTTGATCACTAGAACTAGGTTCCCCTTTGGAAGATTTCCCCTTTTTAGTTTCACTTTAAATGGTAAACAGAACAAATGACTTTGAGATAAGCTCTCCCGTTACGATTTGTGTTCAACATTTACAAACTGGAGTTGAATTGTGCTTTAAAACCTTCAACAAAGTTAATGCTTTGTTGTAGTTTGCTGTTTGCACTGCGCTTATACAAGCTGAAGCCTATGTGGCACAGGCCTGAGTGCCATGAAAAAAAAAGAGATCATATCGTCCCTGTGTTCATTGAGAAAGTGCTGAGATACATTGGAGGGGTGAGAAGCAAAAGGGTTTTAAACACTACAATGCTTACGCTGCTGTATCTGGTGGTACATCCTACATATTGAATATTACATTATAAACACAGCATGTCATATACAATATTCCTAGTACCGCCATTATTGGATTGAACGAGCGGAAAAGCATTTCTAGACACCAGGGAGTGTAATACTTTATTATACACATCACAATAGCTGCATGTTCACACACTGCTTATTAAAGAAGCCCTGTATTGAAATCCCAGTAATCTTATTCCTAAAGGGATTCTCAAAGGAAGAAGACAACAACTTAGACCCCAGAGTTGGTGACCTTCTGTTGGCAAATCAGAAAACATCCTTCAGTACCCCATACAGCTGCAAACCCAGCATATAAGATTGGAAGATTCCTCCTAACAATCTCTACAATTTTACTATATTCCCTTGAACAATTGGTGACCAAACTCAGTATATTGTAAAATTTATTGGACAATCTCCGACTGGCTATGAGTTATTTTCTATTTCTTAAATGCTTGTTGTCTCATAGTTATGGAGAACTGCAGGTAACCTCTCTAATTAGAGCCCATGTTAGTGGCCTTTACTTCAAATAATTCCTCAGTAGAATAGTTGCATCTGACCTTATTAACTTTACCTATTGAAATACATTCATTCACACTTGTGCGATTTGTCACGCAACTTTGAACATCAAAGTCCCATGACAAGTCGTTCCCCATGTTTTACAATTATAACCATTCATATACAGTATCTCACAAAAGTGAGTACACCCCTCACTTTTTTTTGTAAATATTTTATTATATCTTTTTATGTGCCAACTCTGTAAATTTGCAGTCCCCTCAAATTAACTCAACACACAACCATTAATGTCACTGGAAGTTCAACATGGCACCTCATGGCAAAGAACTCTGAGGATCTGAAAAAAGAATGGTTGCTCTTCTTATAGCCTTAGCCCTAGGCCATCTTTATGTAGTTTGCCAAGACCCTGAAACTGAGTTGCAGCACGGTGGCCAAGACCATACAGCGGTTTAACAGGACAGGTTCCACTCCATGGTCGGCCAAAGAAGTTGAGTGCACGTGCTCAGTGTCATATCCAGAGGTTGTCTTTGAGAAATAGACGTATGATTGCTGCAGAGGTTGGAGGGGTGGGGGGGGGGGGGGGAATCAGCCTGTCAGTGCTCAGATAATACGCTGCATCAAATTGGTCTGCATTACTGTCGTCCCAGAAGGAAGCCTCTTCTAAAGATGATGCAAAAGAAAGCCTGCAAACAGTTTGCTGAAGACAAGCAGACTAAGGACATGGAATACTGGAACCATGTCCTGTGGTCTGATGCGACCAAGATAAACTTATTTGGTTCATATGGTGTCAAGCGGGTGTGGCGGCAACCAGGTGAGGAGTACGAAGACAAGTGTGTCTTGCCTACAGTCAAACATGGTGGTGGGAGTGTCATGGTCTGGGGCTGCATGAGTGCTGCCGGCACTGGGGAGCTACAGTTCATTGAGGGAATCGTGAATGTCAACGTACTGTGCAATACTGAAGCAGAGCATGATCCCCTCCCTTCGGAGACTGGGCCGCAGGGCAGTATTCTAACATAACAACCCCAAACACGCCTCCACTACCTTTCTAAAGAAGCTGAGGGTAAAGGTGATGGACTGGCCAAGCATGTCTCCAGACCTAATCCCTATTGAGCATCTGTGGGGCATCCTCAAACGGAAGGTGGAGGAGCGCAAGGTCTCTAACATCCACCAGCTCCATGATGTCATCATGGAGGAGTGGAAGAGGACTCCAGTGGCAACCTGTGAAGTTCTGGTGAACTCCATGCCCAAGAGGGTTAAGGCAGTGCTGGAAAATAATGGTGGCCACACAAAATATTGACACTTTTTAGGCCCAATTTGGACATTTGAATGGGAATGTTCCCCCAAGTGTTTTTTTTTTTTTAGCATTAAAATAGATAATAAAAAACTTTTATACATACTAGATGATTACTAAGTAATTCAATTATTAAAAAATGAGCTATGGTCCTGGTTACATATACAGCACTGCAAACATATAAATACATAGCATTACATTACAGTGATTGCCATGTCAAAATAATCCCTGATGCGTTTTGACCTATTCAGTCACGGTCTTCTTCTGGGGGGTAGTTTGCTGTAAAACAAATGCATTTGATATTTAAACTTTCAACAGAATACACTTTTTCATTATGCATTAAAATGTATATTTACCACTGAATGCTGGGATACACAGCCTCCCGAACCAATGATTTAAAATCCGCTGAGTGATCCGCCCAATTTGGACATTTTCACTTAGGGGTGTACTCACTTTTGTTGCCAGCGGTTTAGACATTAATGGCTGTGTGTTGAGTTATTTTGAGGGGACAGCAAATTTACACTGTTATACAAGCTGTACACTCACTACTTTACATTGTAGCAAAGTGTCATTTCTTCAGTGTTGTCACATGAAAAGATAGAATAAAATATTTACAAAACTGTGAGGGGTGTACTCACTTTTGTGAGATACTGTATGTGCTACTTAAAGTTGCAGTGACTTTAAAGTATATAAGGGAGCCATTTTTAGGCGATGTATGTGGGACTTTAAAGGTGCTCATTGAGAGTATTCCCAAATCAAAAGAATAGATACCAAAAAAATACTTAAAAATATCTATATTTAATACATGAATTTAATGGTATAAAAACAATGAGGAAAGAAACTACGCAGTGTATTCGTTCCTTATACCTCACATATTTATCGTCCTACATGTATCGCATAAATAATGCTTCTTCAGGGACGCACATGGACCTTAGTTTATCTAGAATAGACATAATAACAGGAAATGATACAACAAAATTTGTTACAAAATTGAGTTGTCACAAAGACAAAAGTCTATAACCATCATATATACAAAATTGATTAATTATAGTTAGAGACAAGTGTTTAATACCTCCAAACTCCAATGGATCCTCGTGTGTACAGGGGGGATGGTTTTGTCACCTGTCAGTGATCAGGGTACACCCAAATATGAAGCTGGCAAATCGCTCTCCACCTATGCGTCAGCACCCATACGCATGCATAGGCATATCACAGAGGGTCCTGAGTAGGGGATATGGTAAATGTTGGTAGGGGATGACCTAAATATAGAAAACTGTGTTTTTTTTTTTAAAGTTTGTGTAAACATTGCTTATTACTGAATATCAGAACATGGTCAGTGTTGGACCATGTGTAAAACGTACAAAATGAATAAATGTATATATATACACTTACTGTTTTAAAATGGAATGGATCATATAGCCTGGGAGCTTATTGAAAGGCACGACAGCAGGTGTTTGTATTGCTTGTGATTGTATAAAATGCATGAATAGATCTATGGGAACAAGAATATATGTATAGCTTTAAGTTTCCTGTAGGCCTATGCTAGGACATATATGGGATATATATTATATAGAATAAGTGTATATAATGGGCAAAGAAATACCTGTAATTGGCTGCACCTGGATTCAGTGTGCAGCAATCATGGTGTGTTAAGGAAGAAAGCCTCTAACACCATTAGGTAATGCCTCGCCTGTAATCTGAACAAAAGAAGTATAGCTGGTATTATAATCGAATCAGGACGGACTAGCCTTTCATATGCATAAAGTATAAAATCATCGAATGCATCAAAAAGATGCCAAGCTTACCTAATAGATGTCAAAGCGGCAGTTATGCTCCCAGGACAGGCCCCATGATGGCCGCGTCTGGCCTTTTATATCCCACAAGGAGATGGTGTAACAGCGCCGCGTAAAGACGTCAGCGGCGTGAATGCGGGCGCGTGGCGATGACGTTCCGGTGGAAGAACCACCGAACGTACGACCATCCTCACGCATGCGTAGGGACCGGCCGGGTTGGCGTCAACCAAAAGGGGTCGGACAGTCATAGCATCCATGCCTTTGTGTGGATTCAGCACAGAGTGTTGATGACTGCCCCCGGGCGCCCACATAAGATCTTGTGATTGCTCGCATGCTGAATGAGTGTGTGGCGCACAAGGGGAAGAGCATGCCATTGACAATAATGTGTGTGTCCGTCACACCACACGGCCGCAGATCCCCATTACCTGTCTGCACAAGTCTGTGGACGGGCACACACACACACATATGGATATTATTTAATTATGTTCAGTATACGTCATACATACCATACCATGATTGGAGGGCATGTCAAATATGGAGGGGTCCATGGAATCGGAGGCTAGACCCACAAGTCTCAAATATAAAAAGAGAAGAAAAGAAAAACAACAACTTATTAGCCAACAATATTAATATACTGCATAAGGGTTAACACAGAAGTAGCAACCCTACAGCATAACAGCAAATGCATAAGCAATGATTATGAATCATATAATAGATTCCAACATGTATTTCTCTACATATTTTTTGATGGTCTAAACGCACACATGTGTGGTGATTACATACAAACTCCCACCAGCCTGGTACCGAACCAGGCCGGTGGATGTCCGATCATGTCATTCAAAGGACCCCGTACTAATTAGTACAGGTTGGCTGATGTAACGGTCCTAGTATGTAAAAAGGATAAAGAGGGCCAGAGGGCAAAGGAGGAGGAAAAGATCAAAAAGGTGGTAAATGGCACAGTGTTTTAAGATTTAATAAATCCAGATCTCATGCAATAGAGTTATGAATACTTTATAAAAAGGTTTCTAGCTAATATTTTCATTCAGGCCAGGATGTTTAGTGGCCTGAAGACAGTAAATCCATTTAGCTTCGACCTGGAGCAGGCGCCGATCAGCGTCACCGCCCCTCTCATTGAGAGAGATGTGCTCCAGGGCGAAGAAGCCCAACATTTTTAAATTATGATTATGGAACAGGCCCGTGTGTCGGCTAATGGGCGTCTCCATCAATTTCTTGGAGATAGCCGACACATGGTCTTGTATCCTGCGAAAGAAATGCCTTTTTTGTTTTACCTACATAGAAGGCCCCGCAGGGACACTTCAGGAGGTATATGACCCCTATTGTTTGGCATGTGATTCGATTTTTAGGTGCCAATATGTCACCATTGGGTAGATTAATATCACATCCTGTCAGGATATAGCGACAGTAGTTGCACTTCCCACATGGATGGGTGCCCAATTTGGTGGGTTTGGGGTTAATGTTAGACGCATAATGGCTAGACACAGTTTTGTCTTTGATCGATCGAGAACATTTAAAAGTTATCTCAGGGAAGGTTTTGATATACTTGCTAATCTTTTCATCTGATGTCAAAAGGTACCAGAACTTGTTATACATTTTTCTAATCGAGGCGTGTTGTCTGTTATATCTTGTGATTATCCTGGTTGACTCTGTTTTTTTATTGTCTTTGATGTTGTAGATTAGGGCGTTTCTGTCTAGGGCTCTAACCTTATTAAAAGCTTTCCGTGAACATATTTTAGTGTAGCCCCTAGCTCTGAGGCGCTGGTATAGTTGACTGGATTCACGTTTAAAGTCTACGTTGATAGAGCAATTCCTTCTCAGTCTGAGATACTGGCTGAAAGGGATGCTCTTAATGAGTGGTTTGGGGTGTGAACTTGTAGCATGTAATATGGCGTTACCTGCAGTGGGCTTTCTATATAATGTGGAACATAGGTTGCCCTTATCATCCACAAAAAGTTCTACATCTAAGAATGTGATTCTTTCTTGACTAAAGTTGTACGTGAATTTCAGATTATACACATTGTTCTGTAGAGCATGCAAAAACTGTATGAGATCTTCCTTTGGTCTCACCCATATCATAAGAACATCATTGATATAGCGATGCCAACTGAGTATGTTGGTGAGGTAGGTATCAACATTGTCCGAAAACAAGTCCCGTTCCCATCCCCCCAGGTAAAGGTTGGCATAGGAGGGGGCGCAGCCCGCCCCCATAGCCACCCCCTGAACCTGGAGGTAATGGGAGCGTTTGAACAGAAAAATGTTGTGGGTAAGGATGAAATCAAGCATTTCTACTATAAAGTTGTTATATTTGCGGCAATCTTTGTCGCGTTCACTGAGAAAACTGCGCACTACTTGTACTCCTAAGGAGTGGGGAATGGAGTAATAGAGTGCTTCTATATCAATGGATACGAGCCAAGCATCTTTTGGTATTGATAACCCATCAGTTGTTTTTAATAATTCTATAGTATCTTTCACGTGCGAGAATAAACTCTGTACGTGTGGGTAGAGATACTCGTCTATAATCCTACTGGCATTCTCTGTCAGAGAGCCACAGCTGGAAATAATAGGGCGTCCTGGAGGTGGCATGATTCCTTTATGCACCTTGGGTAGTGCATAAAAGGTGGATGTGAGTGGATTCTCTGTTCAAAAATTTAAGGGTGTTGTCATCAATGACTCCTGTAATGTGTGCCCGACACAGTATTTCTTTATATTTTTTAATGCTTTGAGATACGAAAGAGGCAGGTACAGGCCTGTACCATTCTCTATTTTGTATTATGTCATAGCACATCTTTTCATATCCTTGCCGTTTCATTACTACTATGTTGCCTCCTTTGTCTGATGGCTTAATTACCACATTGTCCATTGTCATTATTGTGGGTGGTATTTAAGGCAGTTTTCAAATTGGGACTTAGATTGGAAGGAGAACCCGACTTCCAATTAGTTGCTTCAATTTCATTAGTGACCTGCAGGACAAACGCCCAAATGTTGGGATTGCCCTGCAGGACTGGGAATGAGCGTGACTTGGGTTTATACGTTTTGGGAATGACATAAACTAGTTTA
Organism: Rana muscosa; assembly: GCA_029206835.1. Classification (NCBI taxonomy): domain Eukaryota; kingdom Metazoa; phylum Chordata; class Amphibia; order Anura; family Ranidae; genus Rana; species Rana muscosa. The sequence goes on along the minus strand of CM055125.1, from coordinate 16,299,237 downwards.
TTGGATCTAGATTGTATCGAGGCTCCTGGGACCACTCCTGGTACCTGATAAGTCCATCCTTCCTCTTCTGGATTACTCTCATCCCACAAGTCCATAAGGTCTTGTAGTGCTTGGAGTTCCTGGAGAGTTACATCTTTGAGAGCTGAATTGTCATTTGCAGTAAATGAAGTGGTGTCTTGTTTCTTGTCATAGAGCACCTTGTACATAAGGCGTCTGGCGAAAAGGTGTAGATCTTTCACTAATTCGAACTTATCTGCTTCTCCATCGGGGCAAAATGTTAGCCCCAGACGTAAAGCCGTTTCTTGACCTTTTGATAAGAAAAATGTTGATAGATTGACAATGTCAAGTTCGTCCCGGCCTTCATTGTCATAGAGGTCGGGGCTAGTTATTTTGATGCTTGTTGTGATGTCCGTGGTGTTACTAAAGGGGTCTTTAGTAAACCCACCAAATTGGGCACCCATCCATGTGGGAAGTGCAACTACTGTCGCTATATCCTGACAGGATGTGATATTAATCTACCCAATGGTGACATATGGGCACCTAAAAAATCGAATCACATGCCAAACAATAGGGGTCCTATACCTCATGAAGTGTCCCTGCGGGGCCTTCTATGTAGGTAAAACAAAAAGGCATTTCTTTTGCAGGATACGAGACCATGTGTCGGCTATCTCCAAGAAATTGATGGAGACGCCCATTAGCCGACACATGGGCCTGTTCCATAATCATAATTTAAAAATGTTGGGCTTCTTCGCCCTGGAGCACATCTCTCTCAATGAGAGGGGCGGTGACACTGATCGGCGCCTGCTCCAGGTCGAAGCTAAATGGATTTACCGTCTTCAGGCCACTTAACATCCTGGCCTGAATGAAAATATTAGCTATAAACCCTTTTTATAAAGTATTCATAACTCTATTGCATGAGATCTGGATTTATTAAATCTTAAAACACTGCCATTTACCACCTTTTTGATCTTTTCCTCCTCCTTTGCCCTCTGGCCCTCTTTATCCTTTTTACATACTAGGGGTCCTTTGAATGACATGATCGGACATCCACCAGCCTGGTTCAGTACCAGGCTGGTGGGAGTTTGTATGTAATCACCACACATGTGTGCGTTTAGACCGTCAAAAAAATATGTAGAGAAATACATGTTGGAATCTTATATGATTCATAATCATTGCTTATGCATTTGCTGTTATGCTGTAGGGTTGCTACTTCTGTGTTACCCCTTATGCAGTATATTAATATTGTTGGCTAATAAGTCGTTGTTGTTTTTCTTTTCTTCTCTTTTTATATTTGAGACTTGTGGGTCTAGCCTCCGATTCCATGGACCCCTCCATATTTGACATGCCCTCCAATCATGGTATGGTATGTATGACGTATACTGAACATAATTAATTAATATCCATGTGTGTGTGTGTGCCCACAGACTTGTGCAGACAGGTAATGGGGATCTGCGGCCGTGTGGTGTAAAGGACACACACATTATTGTCAATGGCATGCTCTTCCCCTTGTGCGCCACCCACTCATTCAGCATGCGAGCAATCACAAGATCCTATGCGGGCGCCCGGGGGCAGTCATCAACACTCTGTGCTGAATCCACGCAAAGGCATGGATGCTATGACTGTCCGACCCCTTTTGGTTGACGCCAACCCGGCCTCCTATCGACGCATGCGTTGTCCGGCACTCCACGGCGGCTTCGCTGTTGGCCCGGTCTAGGGCGCATGCGCCATCCGCCGCCTGGCTGGTCCCTACACATGCGCGAGGATGGTCGTACATTCGGTGGTTCTTCCACCGGAACGTCATCGCCGCGCGCCCACATTCACTCCGCTGATGTCTTTACGTCATTACGCGGCGCCGTTACACCATCTCCTTGTGGGATATAAAAGGCCAGATGCGGCCGTCATGGGGCCTGTCCTGGGAGCATAACTGCCGCTCTGACATCTATAGGTAAGCTTGGCATCTTTTTGATGCATTCGATGATTTTATACTTTATGCAAATGAAAGGCTAGTCCGTCCTGATTTGATTATAATACCAGCTATACTACTTTTGTTCAGATTACAGGCGAGGCATTACCTAATGGTGTTAGAGGCTTTCTTCCTTAACACACCATGATTGCTGCACACTGAATCCAGGTGCAACCAATTACAGGTATTTCTTTGCCCATTATATACACTTATTCTTTATAATATATATCCCATATATGTCCTAGCATAGGCCTACAGGAAACTTAAAGCTATACATATATTCTTGTTCCCATAGATCTATTCATGCATTTTATACAAACACCTGCTGTCGTGTGTTTCAATAAGCTCCCAGGCTATATGATCCATTCCATTTTAAAACAGTATGTGTATATATGTGTATGTATGTGTATGTATGTATGTGTATGTATGTATGTATGTGTATGTATGTATGTATGTATGTGTATGTATGTATGTATGTGTGTGTATGTATGTATGTATGTATATGTATGTATGTATATATATATTTATTCATTTTGTACGTTTTACACATGGTCCAACACTGACCATGTTCTGATACTCAGTAATAAGCAATGTTTACACACTTTTAAAAAAAACACAGTTTTCTATATTTAGGTCATCCCCTACCAACATTTACCATATCCCCTACTCAGGATCCTCTGTGATATGCCGATGCATGCGTATGGGTGCTGACGCATAGGTGGAGAGCGATTTGCCAGCTTCATATTTGGGTGTACCCTGATCACTGACAGGTGACACTGACAGGTGACAAAACCATCCCCCCTGTAAACACTTGTCTCTAACTATAATGAATCAATTTTGTATATATGATGGTTATAGTCTTTTTGACAACTCAATTTTGTAACAAATTTTGTTGTACCATTTCCTGTTCTAAATGTTTGTCTATTCTAGATAAACTAAGGTCCATGTGCGTCCCTGAAGAAGCATTATTTATGCAAAACATGTAGGACGATAAATATGTGACGTATAAGGAACGATTACACTGCGTTGTAGTTTCTTTCCTCATTTGTTTTTATACCATGAAATTCATGTACTAAATATAGATATTTTTAAGTATCTATTCTTTATTCTTTTGATTTGGTAATACTCTCAATGAGCACCTTTAAAGTCCCACATACATCGCCTCAAAATGGCCCCCTTATAAAATTCAATATCGGGACCTAGGTGCCATTGAGCAAACAATTTCTACAACAGTGATTGCTCTGTATATTTCCTATGACTTTAAAGTAGTTCATGCACTACTTTGGTCTGGCTTTCATGCAACTTGACAGCCTCAGGGCCAGTTCACACCAGATGCAGTTCCGTGTGCTTTTTTTCTGCACTAAAAATGCATGCACAGTGTTTTCCATGTATGCCAATGGCTCTAGTTCACACCATGCAGTCAGTTTCCGGTCAGTTTCTGCACCGGAAACTGACTGCATGGTGTGAACTAGAGCCAACAAGAGCCATTGGAATACATGAAAACACTGTGCATGCATTTTTAGTGCAGAAAAAATGCGCACAAAACTGTACGGAACTGCATTTGGTGTGAACTGGCCCTTAGACTTCAATGTTAACCTTCAGAAATTGCATGAAAATCATACCTGAATGTTAAACAATGCAACAGTTGTTCATTATCACTGGTCAAAGCCAAAGTAGTATCCAAATTGCACCCATCCAAAGTTGCATTCTAAAGGCAGCGCAACTTTGGAGTCGTACAAGTGTGAATGGAGCCTAAACCTGTGTGCTGGGTGACAGCTGCTTACTATGGGTGGAATTACCGTCTTAAGGTTTGTAGTACCGGTAAGTGGTGCTTAATACCAAGGGAGTTTCTACTACTCCCCTTTTTTTTTTTTTTTCCTTGTTTGATCATTCTTTTTGAGATTAGGCAAAGTTTTATAAACCTACAAGAGTAAGGCCTCTTTCACACTGAGGCGCTTGAAAAACTGCCAGTAAAACACTGAGCACGTTTGAAGTGCTTTTCAGGCGCTTTTGAAGCACTTTCAATTCATTTCAATGGAGAGGTGTGTTTTTTCAGCGCACTGCCCCAGTGTGAAAGCATTCATTGATTTTAATGCAAATAAGTTTTCGTAAGCTTTTCAGGTGCTTTTTTTTAGCGTGAAAGCGGTCTTAGTGAACTCAAAATGTACATGCGTGTGACATGATGTTGCAAACAGCTTAAACTGTAGCCATACATAGCATAGAGTAGCAAATTGTTTGGGCCAGATCGATATTGAAGATTGAGGAATGAGAATGGTGTATGGTTCAGCGGGGGTCACGCAAACCGCATCGTACTTGGATATACCCAATGAGTAGAGTAGGAGAGAAACAAGGAAAAAGCAGGGCTGCAGGAGAAGGGTAACGAAGAAGGTGGGGGGTCTAGGTTATGTGTCACCAAGCGGGGTTGTATGTGTGTTGTAAAGAATATCCCCATAATTCCAATAGCCAGAGGTCAAAATAATGCGGAAGAGAATTTGAGACCCATAGTTCCTGGACTTTACAGAATTTGGGCATGTTGCCCTGAAGTCTAGCAGTAAGCTTCCCACTGAAAAGAACCCAGTGTATTTCAGTTTTGACCTCGGAGGTGGATAGGTGTGTCAAGAGCCATGCCTTCATGATTCTGTTTCAATTATTTTTATTGAAAGTTTTCTGAAGAATAAAAAAAAATCCCAGCCACTCTCTGATCATTCAACAAAATATATACTTAGGAAATACAAAGGAAGGGATGTGGGAATGGAAACATAATAGGAGCACTTAAAATAGAAGAAGAGGATTTTTGGGACTTTAAATGAGGTAATGACGCAGTCATTTACCTCTATCCCGGTATTTGTAATAAAAAGGGAGCGAAAAAGAGCGGGACTTTATATAAAGTATGTGCGGGAAAGGGCTTAATTGGTTTGGAGTAGTTTGATATATATATAATGCATTGTATAATTTTACATTTTCACATATTAGTTTTATATTTAACTATTTTATAACATAAAAATACATAATAATAGATACCTCAAGGAGAATAGCAAAAATTATAAGACTTTATTATAAAGAATGTTAAATGGTTAAAAACAGTCCATACAATAGGTACACAATGAAGGATGGATAAAACAGGCCATGATACATAGACAAGAGGTAGATGGTGCATTATGAAAATACTTAATTGACACATGTTTGGAGCACGAGATAGTTGGCTCTTAATAGGAGCAACTATTAAGATAAACAAGTGTTGGTGTCCTCTATAGTAACATGCCAAGAAAAAAAAACAAATGTTTAAAATGTAGTTGCATAATAGAAACCTGTAGAACCGAGAGCCCTCTCAGGGTCAGATCTACAGAGCCGTCTATGGCACATATCTAGGAATTATAAATCCTTGGACTTGCTTTGTAAACTTCAATTACTTTCTTTAATATCCCAACACCATGAGGACCTTAATGGGACATGCCACTTCCCACTACTGAACTATCGTTTATGGATCAAAGGTGGGGAGAGGGGTAGGGGGGAAAAGGTATCGGTCGCAGGACCAACATAGCAAGAAAGAAAAGAAGAAAGGGAGGAAGAAATAGAGTGATAAGGAAGAGGAGAAGATGATGAATCCATCTGGGAATCTACCGCCAACCACTCCTGGAATCGGCACCTTGTGTCGAGAACCTTCAAATAGGTAAGCCAGGGAGACCATATCTTGTTGAAGCAGGGTTATTTGTCTCGCAAGACCCCAACCATGAAGAGGAGGATCTGGGCTGTTCTGTGCAAAACTACTGCACAGAGAAGGGTAAGTAAAATGTTTGTTATTTAAAAATAAAAAACAAGACATTACATTCACGTTAAGGTCTATGTGAGGCCTTTGAAATTCTGCTACTCTTTTAAGTGTAAGATCCAGGAACTAAGTGAAGTTCTAGCTTACAAGTGTGCATCATTGTCATTTATGTCACTCCAAAACTCCTCTAACCTCCCCTCTAAACCAAAAACAGGTTGTCATTGTCAATATAACAACCATACCAAAAACAGAATCTGCAAAGTTGCTCCCACCAACCTATATATAGGGAACATCTAGAAATGGTAAAGCTGGACCCCAGGATTTATTTAAATTGCCTGACTGGAGTCCAGCGTTAACCACTTGACCTCTGGAAGATTTGCCCCCCTTCATGACCAGGAAATACATGTAATGTAAAGGGGTCCAGAGGTGCAGGGGGCTGTGTAATGTAAAGTGGTCCAGAGGTGCAGGGTACTGTGTATTGTAAAGGGGTGCAGGGGGCTGTGTAATGTAAAGGGGTCCAGAGATGCAGGGTGCTGTGTAATGTAAAGGGGTCCAGAGGTGCAGTTGTGGAGAGGGGGTACACAGTAGTGACAAAGATATTGAAGTAGGCATGGGGCGCAGTGGGTTGTTTTTACATTGTAACGTGTGTGGGGGGTGCCTGATATAGGATCCGCCCGGGGTGCCAAATGCTCTAGGTACGCCCCTGCCATTGACTGCTTTGATATGATCTGTTTTTCTTCTCAGCTCCCCCACCCTCTACTCCACATCTGGATCAATTTTTTTCTTTATTTTTTCATGTTTTCAAATTAGAGACTTCCTCTGGAGCCCTAAGTCATAATATGCAGGTGTCCCCCTCCTTGGGTTTTGTGTTACTGGAGAGAGGTAGTCATTGCTGGCCGCTGGGGGACTCCAAAGTTTATACTATGGACAAAACAAACATCTCTCCTTCTGCGCTCCTGCTAGAAGGTGGTCATGGTCTAGTGATGAATATGTGAGACAGACCAGCTAATCAGAACTGGATAGAGTTAGATCTAATTTTCCTGCACAATATTCCCATCTCTCAGCCATCCCGAACCCTCTGAAATTAGCTTTGTGGTGACACTGTGGCTTAGAAATGGGCATAAGACAAATGATGCACTTGATAGCCCAAAGAGCTAGCAATTGGTGGGATGGCTTTTGGTGTGAACGAGCCTGTGAATGCCAAGACCACCTCATAAGGAGTGCAGGAAATATGATAACCAATTAGAAGCTATGTTTCTTTGTTATGACTGCACTGAAAACTCATTGGCTGGTAAACCGCACTTCACATGGCCCTTTTGCTTTTTTGTGATGTCTGGTGGTGGTAATTTTTGGCTTCAAAAATCAAAGAGTCATAGAAGATTTCCTATATGTCTATAATATAAGCTGCTTGTGTGTCTAAACTCAACCTTCTCCGAAAAAGAATGGGATTCTTCTTGTTGAACATAGTCAGGCCTACTCAGGTACAGTGCTGTGAAAAGTAATTGCCCTCCCTTACTAAATCATGAATGAACTGTGATTAATCAAATTTTTTGGAAAGCTGAGTTTAATTTCACTTGCCACATTACTGCCAGACCTGTTGAATCAAGAAATCGCTTAAACAGATGCTGTCTGACAAAGTGAAGCAAGCTAAAAGATCTCAAAAAGCCACACATCATTTAAGAACAGATGAGAAAAAAGTAATTGACATGTAGCAGTCTGGAAAGGGGTACAAAGCCATTTCTAAGGCTGTGGGACTTCAGCAGACCATGTTGAGAGCCATTATCCACAAATGGAGAAAACTTGGAAGTGGTGAACCTTCCTAGGAGTGGCCAGCCTACCAAAATTACTCCAACAGCACAACGATGACTAATCCAGGAGGTCATAAAAGAACCCAGAACAACATCTAAAGAACTGCCAGCCTCACTTACCTCAGTTAAGGTGTTCATGATTTAACAATAAGAAAGAGACTGGGCAAAAACGGCGTCCATGGGAGGAGAGTTTCAAGGTCAAAGACACTACTGACCAAAAAGAACACAAAGGCTTGTCTCACATTTGCCCAAAAAATCTTGATTATCCCCAAGACTTTTGGGAAAATATTCTGTGGACCGATGAAACAAAAGTTGAACTTTTTGGAAGGTGTGCGTCCAGTTAGATCTGGTGTAAAACTAACACAGCATTTCATAAAAAGAACATCATACCAAGTCAGACATGGTGGTGGTAGTGTGGTGGTCTGGGGCTGCTTTGCAGTTTCAAGACTGGGATGACTTGCCTTAACTGATGGAACCATGAATTCTGAGCTCTACCAGAAAATCCTGAAGGAGAATGTCTGGCCATCAGTTCCTGGCCTCAAGCTCCAGCACACTTGGGTTATGCAGCAGGACAATGATCCCAAACACACCAACAAGTAAACCTCTTGAGTAGGGATGAGCCGAACACCCCCGGGTTCGGTTCGCACCAGAACCTTCGAACGGACCGAAAGTTCGCGCGAATTTTCGAACCCTATTCGTTATAATGGACGCGAACGTTCGAAATCAAAATTGCTAATTACAACGGCCAATATGCATGTTAATGTCATAAAACAGGTTTGGGGACCCGGGTCCTGCCCCAGGGGACATATATCAATGCAAAAAGAAATTTTAAAAACTAAAGTTTTTTCGGGAGCAGTCATTTTAATGATGCATAAAGTGAAAAAAAAAAAAGTGAAATTTTCCTTTAAATATGGTACCTGGGGGGTGTCTAAAGTATGCCTGTGAAGTGGCATGTGTTTCCCGTGTTTAGAACTGTCCTTGCACAAAATGACATTTGTAAAGGAAAAAAAGAAGCCATTTAAAACCACTTGCGGCTTTAATGTCATGTCTTGTCCTGGCCGCCATATGGCTGAAAATCCTTGAGAAAAATGGCATGGCTACCCCATCACCCCCCCCCCCCACCCCAGCCCCTTTGGGTCTTGTATGGATACTAAGGGGGACCCCGCACCCAAAATAAAACCCTATACCTACAACCCTATATACTCTGAACAGCAGTATATAGGTGGTGCAAACAAGACATGGACTGTAGGTTTGTTCTTAAGTAGAATCTGAACAGGTACATTATGAAGTGTAGCTACATCCCAAAAAAATCAATTTTTAAGCTTTTTGGAGAACATAGGGAGGGGTTATCACCCCTGTAACATTTGCTGTCTTTGCACATCTGTTCAGAACATGTCACCTCACTTTCCGTCCCAATGACAAATGTTTTTGGAAAAGTGGGGTTTTAATTGAAACAAGGATTGGTGATAAAGCATCAGTAGAGAGGAGATACCTTTTTCCCAAATTAAATCTAACAGGATAGAATTTTCCTTCCTAGGGGTAGATTTCCTCTCACTTCCTGTTTTCTCCTGCCGTTTGCAAGTAGGAGTCGTTTGTAAGTTGGATGTTTGAAAGTAGGGGCCTGCCGTATATACTCTATTGCCCTATTAGATGTTGGTGTAGCCACAAGACTGGTGGGCACAGGAATGGGCCCTGCTGTGAGTTAATAGATCAAGATTTGTACTTGCATGCACCTGTTGAACCGGGCAGAAAAATTGGGCCTTTGGTGGTGGTGGTGGTGGTGGTGGACGGTGTTGCCACAAGACTGTAAGCCCTCACAGTTACTCTTGGTGGGTGCAGGAATGGGCCCTGCTGTGAGTTATTAGATCAAGATTTGTAATTGCATGCACCTGTTGAACAGGGCAGAAAAATTGGGCCTTTGGTGGTGGTGGTGGTGGTGGACGGTGTTGCCACAAGACTGTAGGCCCTCATAGTTACTCTTGGTGGGCGCAGGAATGGGCCCTGCTGTGAACTATTAGATCAAGATTTGTAATTACACGCCCCTGTTAAACAGGGGCTGAAAAATTGTGCCTTAGGCATTGGTGCTGGTGCCACAACACTGCAACCCCTCACAGATACTGTACTTGGAGCACAGCAGTCACACCTGTTGCGAAGCATCTTTTTAAAAAATTGTAATTACACGCCCCTGTTATACAGGGGCTGAAAAATTGTGCCTTAGGCACTGGTGCTGGTGCCACAACACTGCAACCCCTCACAGATACTGTACTCTGAGCACAGCAATGAGACCTGTTGCAAAGCATTGCCTAAAAATTGTAATTACACGCCCCAACAGGGGCTGAAAAATTGTGCCTTAGGCACTGGTGCTGGTGCCACAACACTGCAACCCCTCACAGATACTGTACTCTGAGCACAGCAGTCACACCTGTTGCGAAGCATCTTTTTAAAAAATTGTAATTACACGCCCCTGTTATACAGGGGCTGAAAAATTGTGCCTTAGGCACTGGTGTGGTGGCATGGATCATTGAGGAGGAGGAAGAGGATAGTCAGTGAACATAACAGGACAGTCACTCAGCATAGGCAGTCTTGAAGGGATGTGACATTATAAATTATTCCGTTATATCCGCTTCAGGTGTCTGGTAGCTGGTGGTGATCCAAGACTGATTCATTTTTATGAAGGTCAGTCGATCAACTGAGTCGGTGGACAGGCGCACCCTATGATCGGTGACAAATCCTCCAGCAGCACTGAATGTGCGTTCGGAAAGAACGCTGGATGCAGGACAGGCCAGTAGCTCAATTGCATACTGTGCAAGCTCTGGCCAGTGATCCATCCTCAGGACCCAGTAAGCCAGAGGATTTTCGGTGGGAAAGGTGTCCAAGTCTGACCTTGCCCCTAGGTATTCCTGCACCATGTATATCAGACGCTGGCGATGGTTGCTGGAACCGATCATACCTTGGGGCTGCGGACTAAAAAATTGTCTGAACGCATCGGTCAGACGTCCACCTTCCCCACCGCTCCTTCTGCTACTGACCGAAGCCTCAGCAACTCGTCGTCCAGGACCAGGAGTTTGTAACCTCCCAGTTTCTGGGAACGCGTTGCACAGACCTTTCTGCAAGGCCTCCCTGAGATGTCTCATCCTCTGCTCCCTCTGCGACGGCAAGATAAGGTCCGCAACCTTACCCTTGTACCGTGGATCAAGGAGAGTGGCCAGCCAGTAATGGTCACTCTCCTTGATCCGAAGAACACGAGGATCCTTCCGCAGGCTTTGCAGGATCAGGGAGGCCATGCAGCGTAGGTTAGCTGAGGCATTCGGTCCGGAGTCTTCTGGGTCACTGAGGATGACATGATCGCCAGCCACCTCCTCCCAGCCACGTACAAGTCCACTGGTTTGTTGGGACTGTACATCATCCCTAAAAGACTGCTGCTGCTGATGCTGAGTGCCAGGCTCCACCTCCATGCTCACACAATCCTCCTCCTCCTCCTCCTCTTCCTGTGTGATGGGTGGGACAGAAGGAACATTGTCTGGATAAAGGGGGCCTTGAGAGACAAGGAAGTCCTCCTCTTCCTGCCTCTGTTCTGCCTCAAGTGCCCTGTCCATTATCCCACGCAGCGTATGCTCCAACAGGTGGACAAGAGGTACAGTGTCACTGATGCATGCACTGTCACTGCTCACCATCCTCGTGGCCTCCTCAAATGGTGAGAGGACAGTGCATGCATCCCTGATCATGCTCCACTGGCGTGGGGAAAAAAAGCCAAGCTCCCTTGACCCTGTCCTGGTGCCGTAGTCGCAAAGGTACTCATTGATGGCCCTCTGCTGCGTGTGCAGTCGCTGCAGCATGGCCAACGTTGAGTTCCACCTGGTGGGCATGTCACATATTAGGCGGTTCTTGGGCAGGTTCAGCTCCTTTTGCAGCTCAGTCAGCCGAGCACTGGCATTATAAGATCGGCGGAAATGCACACAGACTTTCCTGGCCTGCCTCAGGACATCCTGTAAGCCTGGGAACCTGCCCAAGAACCGCTGCACCACCAGGTTGAGGACGTGAGCCATACAGGGCACATGGGTGAGCTGCCCCTGTCGCAGGGCGGAGAGGAGGTTGGTGCCATTATCAGAAACGACCATTCCTGGCTTAAGCTGGCGTGGCGTCAACCACCTCTCGGCCTGCCCCTGCAGAGCTGCCAGAACCTCTGGCCCAGTGTGGCTCCTGTCCCCCAAACACACCAGCGCAAGCACGGCATGGCATCTTTTTGCCTGCGTACTCGCGTAGCCCCTTGTACGCCTACGGAGCACCGCTGGTTCCGAGGACAGAGCACTCGAAGAGGACATGGAGGAAGAAGAAGAGGAGGGGGTGGAGGAGAGAGGTGTGTCACAACCAGTAGTAGCATTTTGGAGGCGTGGTGGCGGAACAACCTCCAACACTACTGCACCTTGTCCTGCATCCCTCCCAGCTGCCAATAGAGTGACCCAATGGGCCGTGAAAGAAAGATAACGTCCCTGTCCATGCCTGCTGGACCATGAGTCAGCGGTAATATGCACCTTACCGCTGACCGCCCTGTCCAGCGAGGCATGGACATTGCCTTCCACATGCCAGTAGAGAGACGGAATCGCCTTCCGTGAGAAAAAGTGGCGTTTGGGAACCTGCCACTGAGGAACCGCACATTGAACAAACTCACGGAAGGGGGCCGAGTCTATCAACTGAAAAGGCAGCAGTTGAAGTGCTAGCAATTTAGCCAAGCTAGCATTCAACCGCTGGGCATGTGGATGGCTGGGAGTATACTTCTTTCGACGGTCCAGCAGCTGGGGCAGGGAAATTTGCCTGCTACAATCGGACGTCGGTGTACTGCAAGTACTTGGTTGTGACACACCTAATTCTACACCTTCAGTCCTCTCAGAGCAGCTTTCAGAGAGGACTGAAGATATAGTGGGGATGGAGATCCCAGCTGATGAGGAGCAAGGAGAGGTCCGCTTTGTTCTTTGGTGTGGGTCTTTTATGTGTGCTTGCCAACGAGCTGCATGGCAGGTCGACATATGTCTGCTCATGCTTGTGGTGCCCAAGCGGCTGATGTTTTGGCCACGCGAGATACGCTTGAGACAAATATTGCAAATAGCAGTGGTGCGATCTGATGCACTCGTCTCAAAAAAGGCCCACACCAAAGAACTTTTGTGATAACGTGCAGAGGCAGCGCCCTGCACAGGCGGAGCTCTGCGGTGTGGTACAGTTGCTGTGCTGGCCTCTAGCTGGCCTCCAGGGGGCATCCTGCCTCGTTGGACATGTGACGCTGCATCCTCCTCCTCCTCCTCCTCCTCTCCTCTCCCTTCAGGCACCCACGTGGAGTCAGTGACCTCATCATCCCCTCCCTCTTCACCACTAGAGCAAACCTGGCAGTAAGCTGCAGCTGGTGGAACACTACTGCCAGATTGCTGTCCTTCAGCATCCCCTCTCTCTGCGCGCACACTACTGACTTCCTCAAGCTGGGTATCATCATCCGAGCCTTCGAATCGTTGGGCATCCTCCTGGAGCATGTACCCAACACTGTGCTCAAACAGTTCGGGGGACTCCTCAGGAGGACATGGTGGGTCTAGGGAAGGGGTGGCTGATGATGCCATTGAGTACGCGTTGGCAGCTGCTCTGCCAGTACCCTGAGCCTGGGTGAGAGAGGATGAGGAGGATGAGGAGGGCTTGGTCATCCATTCTACCAAGCCTTCGGCATGATGCGGCTCCACATGTCCAGCTGCCGAAAACAAAGACAAGCGTGTCCCATGGCCACGTGCTGATGACGATGCACGACCACGTCCACGGCCAGCACTGTTGTCTCTAGAAACAGAGCCTGCCTGCCCTGTGTTCTTGCCTCGGCACGCTCTGCCTCTCCTTGGCGGTCTTCCAGCCATTGTAGTCGGTAGTGTATATAGTATAAAAAATAGAACTCCTATGTGTGCTCACAACACACTGTAGGTCCTATGGGTGCTGACACTAACACACTATAGGTACTATGTGTGCTGCTGACAAGAAAATATAGGAGCTCTGTTTGCTGCCACTAACACACTAGAAGTCCTATTGGTGCTTCTGAGATGAAAATATAGGAGCTCTGTGTGATGCCACTAACACACTAGAAGTCCTATGGGTGCTGCTGAGAAGAAAATATAGGAGCTCTGTGTGATGCCACTAACACACTAGAAGTCCTATGGGTGCTGCTGAGAAGAAAATATAGGAGCTCTGTTTGCTGCCACTAACACACTAGAAGTCCTATGGGTGCTTCTGAGATGAAAATATAGGAACTCTGTGTGATGCCACTAACACACTAGAAGTCCTATGGGTGCTTCTGAGATGAAAATATAGGAGCTCTGTGTGATGCCACTAACACACTAGAAGTCCTATGGGTGCTGCTGAGAAGAAAATATAGGAGCTCTGTGTGATGCCACTAACACACTAGAAGTCCTATGGGTGCTTCTGAGATGAAAATATAGGAACTCTGTGTGATGCCACTAACACATTAGAAGTCCTATGGGTGCTGCTAAGAAGAAAATATAGGAGCTCTGTTTGCTGCCACTAACACACTAGAAGTCCTATGGGTGCTTCTGAGAAGAAAATATAGGAGCTCTGTGTGATGCCACTAACACACTAGAAGTCCTATGGGTGCTTCTGAGATGAAAATATAGGAACTCTGTGTGATGCCACTAACACATTAGAAGTCCTATGGGTGCTGCTGAGAAGAAAATATAGGAGCTCTGTTTGCTGCCACTAACACACTAGAAGTCCTATGGGTGCTGCTGAGAAGAAAATATAGGAGCTCTGTGTGATGCCACTAACACACTAGAAGTCCTATGGGTGCTTCTGAGATGAAAATATAGGAACTCTGTGTGATGCCACTAACACACTAGAAGTCCTATGGGTGCTTCTGAGATGAAAATATAGGAGCTCTGTGTGATGCCACTAACACACTAGAAGTCCTATGGGTGCTTCTGAGATGAAAATATAGGAACTCTGTGTGATGCCACTAACACATTAGAAGTCCTATGGGTGCTGCTAAGAAGAAAATATAGGAGCTCTGTTTGCTGCCACTAACACACTAGAAGTCCTATGGGTGCTTCTGAGATGAAAATATAGGAACTCTGTGTGATGCCACTAACACATTAGAAGTCCTATGGGTGCTGCTGAGAAGAAAATATAGGAGCTCTGTTTGCTGCCACTAACACACTAGAAGTCCTATGGGTGCTGCTGAGAAGAAAATATAGGAGCTCTGTGTGATGCCACTAACACACTAGAAGTCCTATGGGTGCTTCTGAGATGAAAATATAGGAACTCTGTGTGATGCCACTAACACACTAGAAGTCCTATGGGTGCTTCTGAGATGAAAATATAGGAGCTCTGTGTGATGCCACTAACACACTAGAAGTCCTATGGGTGCTTCTGAGATGAAAATATAGGAACTCTGTGTGATGCCACTAACACATTAGAAGTCCTATGGGTGCTGCTAAGAAGAAAATATAGGAGCTCTGTTTGCTGCCACTAACACACTAGAAGTCCTATGGGTGCTTCTGAGATGAAAATATAGGAGCTCTGTTTGCTGCCACTAACACACTAGAAGTCCTATGGGTGCTGCTGAGAAGAAAATATAGGAGCTCTGTGTGATGCCACTAACACACTAGAAGTCCTATGGGTGCTTCTGAGATGAAAATATAGGAGCTCTGTGTGATGCCACTAACACACTAGAAGTCCTATGGGTGCTTCTGAGATGAAAATATAGGAACTCTGTGTGATGCCACTAACACACTAGAAGTCCTATGGGTGCTGCTGAGAAGAAAATATAGGAGCTCTGTGTGATGCCACTAACACACTAGAAGTCCTATGGGTGCTGCTGAGAAGAAAATATAGGAGCTCTGTTTGCTGCCACTAACACACTAGAAGTCCTATGGGTGCTGCTGAGAAGAAAATATAGGAGCTCTGTGTGATGCCACTAACACACTAGAAGTCCTATGGGTGCTTCTGAGATGAAAATATAGGAGCTCTGTTTGCTGCCACTAACACACTAGAAGTCCTATGGGTGCTGCTGAGAAGAAAATATAGGAGCTCTGTGTGATGCCACTAACACACTAGAAGTCCTATGGGTGCTTCTGAGATGAAAATATAGGAGCTCTGTGTGATGCCACTAACACACTAGAAGTCCTATGGGTGCTGCTGAGAAGAAAATATAGGAGCTCTGTTTGCTGCCACTAACACACTAGAAGTCCTATGGGTGCTGCTGAGAAGAAAATATAGGAGCTCTGTTTGCTGCCACTAACACACTAGAAGTCCTATGGGTGCTGCTGAGAAGAAAATATAGGAGCTCTGTGTGATGCCACTAACACACTAGAAGTCCTATGGGTGCTGCTGAGAAGAAAATATAGGAGCTCTGTTTGCTGCCACTAACACACTAGAAGTCCTATGGGTGCTGCTGAGAAGAAAATATAGGAGCTCTGTGTGATGCCACTAACACACTAGAAGTCCTATGGGTGCTGCTGAGAAGAAAATATAGGAGCTCTGTTTGCTGCCACTAACACACTAGAAGTCCTATGGGTGCTGCTGAGAAGAAAATATAGGAGCTCTGTGTGATGCCACTAACACACTAGAAGTCCTATGGGTGCTGCTGAGAAGAAAATATAGGAGCTCTGTGTGATGCCACTAACACACTAGAAGTCCTATGGGTGCTTCTGAGATGAAAATATAGGAGCTCTGTGTGATGCCACTAACACACTAGAAGTCCTATGGGTGCTGCTGAGAAGAAAATATAGGAGCTCTGTGTGATGCCACTAACACACTAGAAGTCCTATGGGTGCTTCTGAGATGAAAATATAGGAACTCTGTGTGATGCCACTAACACACTAGAAGTCCTATGGGTGCTGCTGAGAAGAAAATATAGGAGCTCTGTTTGCTGCCACTAACACACTAGAAGTCCTATGGGTGCTTCTGAGAAGAAAATATAGGAGCTCTGTGTGATGCCACTAACACACTAGAAGTCCTATGGGTGCTTCTGAGATGAAAATATAGGAACTCTGTGTGATGCCACTAACACATTAGAAGTCCTATGGGTGCTGCTAAGAAGAAAATATAGGAGCTCTGTTTGCTGGCACTAACACACTAGAAGTCCTATGGGTGCTGCTGAGAAGAAAATATAGGAGCTCTGTGTGATGCCACTAACACACTAGAAGTCCTATGGGTGCTTCTGAGAAGAAAATATAGGAGCTCTGTTTGCTGCCACTAACACACTAGAAGTCCTATGGGTGCTTCTGAGAAGAAAATATAGGAGCTCTGTGTGATGCCACTAACACACTAGAAGTCCTATGGGTGCTTCTGAGATGAAAATATAGGAGCTCTGTGTGATGCCACTAACACACTAGAAGTCCTATGGGTGCTTCTGAGATGAAAATATAGGAACTCTGTGTGATGCCACTAACACACTAGAAGTCCTATGGGTGCTGCTAATAAGAAAATATAGGAGCTCTGTTTGCTGCCACTAACACACTAGAAGTCCTATGGGTGCTTCTGAGAAGAAAATATAGGAGCTCTGTTTGCTGCCACTAACACACTAGAAGTCCTATGGGTGCTTCTGAGAAGAAAATATAGGAGCTCTGTGTGATGCCACTAACACACTAGAAGTCCTATGGGTGCTTCTGAGATGAAAATATAGGAACTCTGTGTGATGCCACTAACACATTAGAAGTCCTATGGGTGCTGCTAAGAAGAAAATATAGGAGCTCTGTTTGCTGCCACTAACACACTAGAAGTCCTATGGGTGCTTCTGAGAAGAAAATATAGGAGCTCTGTGTGATGCCACTAACACACTAGAAGTCCTATGGGTGCTTCTGAGATGAAAATATAGGAGCTCTGTGTGATGCCACTAACACACTAGAAGTCCTATGGGTGCTTCTGAGATGAAAATATAGGAACTCTGTGTGATGCCACTAACACACTAGAAGTCCTATGGGTGCTGCTAAGAAGAAAATATAGGAGCTCTGTTTGCTGCCACTAACACACTAGAAGTCCTATGGGTGCTTCTGAGAAGAAAATATAGGAGCTCTGTTTGCTGCCACTAACACACTAGAAGTCCTATGGGTGCTTCTGAGAAGAAAATATAGGAGCTCTGTGTGATGCCACTAACACACTAGAAGTCCTATGGGTGCTTCTGAGATGAAAATATAGGAACTCTGTGTGATGCCACTAACACATTAGAAGTCCTATGGGTGCTGCTAAGAAGAAAATATAGGAGCTCTGTTTGCTGCCACTAACACACTAGAAGTCCTATGGGTGCTGCTGAGAAGAAAATATAGGAGCTCTGTGTGATGCCACTAACACACTAGAAGTCCTATGGGTGCTTCTGAGATGAAAATATAGGAACTCTGTGTGATGCCACTAACACATTAGAAGTCCTATGGGTGCTGCTAAGAAGAAAATATAGGAGCTCTGTTTGCTGCCACTAACACACTAGAAGTCCTATGGGTGCTGCTGAGAAGAAAATATAGGAGCTCTGTTTGCTGCCACTAACACACTAGAAGTCCTATGGGTGCTTCTGAGAAGAAAATATAGGAGCTCTGTGTGATGCCACTAACACACTAGAAGTCCTATGGGTGCTGCTGAGAAGAAAATATAGGAGCTCTGTTTGCTGCCACTAACACACTAGAAGTCCTATGGGTGCTGCTGAGAAGAAAATATAGGAGCTCTGTTTGCTGCCACTAACACACTAGAAGTCCTATGGGTGCTTCTGAGAAGAAAATATAGGAGCTCTGTGTGATGCCACTAACACATTAGAAGTCCTATGGGTGCTGCTGAGAAGAAAATATAGGAGCTCTGTTTGCTGCCACTAACACACTAGAAGTCCTATGGGTGCTGTTGGGGTGCAATGCTGTGCTAACAGCACTGCGGTTGGTACTACTGCAATACTGTACTAACAGTAAGCACGCACCAGACTAATCCCCAGCAGCAGCTAATAACACGCTAACTGTGCAATCAGCAGCAATGAACGATCAATGACTTAGGTAGCAATGGTTTAGCAAAGAAATAGCCAATGGTTTAGCAAAGAAGAGCAAATCTTTCAGTATCAAGCAAAGACAGAATCAGCAGACTGATCTCTCCTAAAGCCGGAACTCATGTGACCGGGGCCGATGGCGTGGCGGCCTTTTAAATGGTGGGGCATGTACTAAAGCCCCTGAGCTGTAATTGGCTACAGGCGTCCTGCCTGTAGCCAATTATTGCTCTCCGAGTTTCGGGCGCTGTGATTGGCCAAGCATGCGGGGTCACAGTGCATGCTTGGCCAATCATCAGCCAGCAATGCACTGCGCCGGCCGCGCCGGCCGCAATGCATTGCGGGGCCGCTCGCATCACACGAATGTGATGCGAACGGCCCAAATAGTTCTGGGCTCGACGAGCGAGCGAACGCGGGTTCGAATCGAGCACCGGGCCCATCCCTACTCTTGAGTGGCTGAAAAAAAAAACATAATGAAGGTTTTGGAGTGACCTAGTCAAAGTCCGAACTTGGTTCCGATTGAGATGCTTTGGCCTGACCTTAAACAGACCTTTCATGTTCGAAAACCCTCCAAAGTGGCTGAATTAAGACACGAGTGGGCCAAAATTCCTCCACAGCGATGTGAAAGACTCATTGCTAGTTATCGCAAATGCTTAATTGCAGTTGTTCCCGCCAAGGGTGGCACAACCAGTTATTAGGATTAGGGGGCAATTACTTTTGCACAAAGGGCCAGGCAGGTTTGGACAGCTTTTTTCCCTTAATAAATTAAATCATCATTTAAAAACTGCATTTTGTATTTACTCGGGTTATCTTTGTGTAATATAAAAATTTGTTCAATGATCTGAATCATTTAAGTGTGACAAATATGAAAACAAATCAGGAAAGGTGCAAATACTTTTTCACAGCACTGTATAGGTAAACAAGCAGAAAAAAACTCAAGTGTGATTGGGGGCTTAGGCTGCATTCACACTATTTATGAAACAAGTGAAAACAAAGTGCGCACTTGTGAGATGCAGGAATGAATTGCATGCCTTCCATTATTTTTAATGGCACCCCAACACACCCCACTAAGGTGCATTAGAAATCGCATGACAAAGCGCATAGTAACAAAGTACCATGCATTTTGGTGCTGTGTGATTTAAAAGAAAAAAAAAAAAAGGTCATGCACTTTGATGTGATTTAGGTGCTGTGGGCAGCTCATTCAAATAAGAAAGGTACCTACCGCAACTTACATTAACATGTGTAAAACAGTGCAACAGAACCCAGCCTCATTGATAATGGCTCCCAAACAATTCAAACAGACACAGGGGCTTTTGTGCAAAAAAAAGTGCAACAAATGCGGCAATGCACGGCCATTAAAAAACACGCCACGCTCAAAAATATGCACTTTTGTCAAGTTTGTTGTACTTAGGACAGTCCATTGTAATGAATAGCAGAATCACCAGGTGTTTCTCCATTGGGGGCTCATGTGATTGAGTGACAGTGCAGGAGCCCATTTGGAAGACAGCTGTCTTTGCATTACAAGAAGCCTCAGAACAAGGTCCTTCAAGGGCAGGATCGCCAGGTTTTTCCCCCGGGGCTCATGTGATTGGGTGACAGCACAGAGACCCATTTCAGGGACAGTTGTCACCTCATTACAGGAAATGCCTGAGAATGCCCTTAATTGCAGGATCACCAGGTGTTTCTTCACTAGGGGCCCGTGTGATTGGGTGACAGTGCAGAAGCACATTTGGGAGACAGTTGTCATCCCAATATAAGATGTGCCTGAACAAGACCTGATTGTCAGATATTTCTCCACTACTGGCTCATGTGATTGGGTGACAATGCAGGAATTAATTTGGGAGACAGTTGTCACCCCATTACAGGAAGTGCCTGAAAAAGACCCTTCATAGCAGAATTATCAGGTATTTCTCCACTAGGGGCTCATGTGATTGGGTGACAACGCAAGAATCCATTTGTGAGACAGTTGTCACCCCTTTGCAGGAAGGGCCTGAACAAGGCTTATGGCAGAATCACCAGCTTTAAAATAAAATTGCAGATTTTTCAACATACAATATCTCACAAAAGTGAGTACACCCCTCACATTTTTGTAAATATTTTATTTTATCTTTTCATGTGACAACACTGAAGAAATTACACTTTGCTACAATGTAAAGTAGTGAGTGTACAGCTTGTATAACAGTGTAAATTTGCTGTCCCCTCAAAATAACTCAACACACAGCCACTTATGTCTAAACCGCTGGCAACAAAAGTGAGTACACCCCTAAGTGAAAATGTCCAAAATGGGCCCAAAGTGTCAATATTTTGTGTGGCCACCATTATTTTCCAGCACTGCCTTAACCCTCTTGGGCATGGAGGTCACCAGAGCTTCACAGGTTACCACTGGAGTCCTCTTCCACTCCTCCATGATGACATCACAGAGCTGGTGGATGTTAGAGACCTTGTGCTCCTCCACCTTCAGTTTGAGGATGCCCCACAGATGCTCAATAGGGTTTAGGTCTGGAGACATGCTTGGCCGGTCCAACACCTTTACCCTCAGCTTCTTTAGCAAGGCAGTGGTCATCTTGGATGTGTGTTTGGGGTAGGGTGACCACATTTCCAAACTGCCATTCAGGGACGCCCCCCCCCCCCAAAAATGATGATTTTTGACCCAAAAAAATGCAATTTTTTGGGGCAGGGGTGTATCATGAAATCAGCGGGCCCGTGTGCAGGAGAGGAGTGCGGAGTGCATGGTGGTGAGTAATATGTACAGGAGAGGAGTGCAGTGTATGGCAGTGGGTAGTATGTATATGAGAGGAGTGCAGAATGTATGGCGGGGGGTAGTTAGTGGAGAGAGGAGGAAGAGGAGTGAAATACCACCTCCTGATAGTCTGTCAGCCACTGCTATACCACCTTGGTGGTGGGGCACTCCGAAGGATGTAAGGGGGCACTCTGGAGGTTGTAAGGGGGGGATGTAAGAGGGCACTCTGGCGGTTCTTAGTCAGAGCCCCGTTACATCCTCCGGGGTGCCCCCTTACATTCTCCTCCAGAGTGCCCCCTTACATCCTATCCTCCTCCAGAGTGCCCCCTTACATCCTATCCTCCTCCAGAGTGCCCCCTTACATCCTATCCTCCTCCAGAGTGCCCCCTTACATCCTATCCTCCTCCAGAGTGCCCCCTTACATCCTCCTCCAGAGTGCCCCCTTACATCCTCCTCCAGAGTGCCCCCTTACATCCTCCTCCAGAGTGCCCCCTTACATCCTCCTCCAGAGTGTCCCCTTAGTACTACTGTATTAAGGGGCACTCTGGGGAAAGTAAAGGGGCACTCTGGAGAAAGTAAGGGAGCACTCTGGAGGAAGTAAAGGGAGGCAAGGGGGCACTCTGGAGAAAGTAAAGGGGCACTTTGGAGAAAGTAAGGGGAGGTAAGGGAGCACTTTGGAGGAAATAAGGGAGCACTCTGGAGGAAGTAAAGGGAGGCAAGGGGACACTCTGGAGAAAGTAAAGGGGCACTCTGGAGAAAGTAAAGGGGCACTCTGGAGAAAGTAAAGGTGCACTCTGGAGAAAGTAAAGGGAAGTAAGGGAGCACTCTGGAGGAAGTAAAGGGAGGTAAGTGGGCACTCTGGAGAAAGTAAGGGGAGGTAAGGGAGCACCCTGGAGTGTGACAGGAGGGGGTCATAGAAACATTGGGGGGAGACAGTGTGACAAGGGGGGGGTCATAGAAACATTGGGGGGGGAGACAGTGTGACAGGTGGAGGACATGTGGAGTGGACACTATTCTCCCTCATGTACAGGGCACTCTGTCTTATGCTAGCCCCAGCCCTGACTGACAAAATCATCTCTCACTACACAGATCAGAGACTCCTCAGAACTCCCCCCCCCCTCCTTCTCCTCCTCAGGTCGGCGTTTCTCTTACTGTGGCTGGTCTCCTGCAGCATCTGTTCCTCCCGGTCGACTGTGGATAAACAATCCAGCATTGATGTCCCTTCTGCAGTTACGCGCCAACACTATGCAGAGTGAAGACAGTGACACACAGTGCCGGCCAGAGGCGGCTCTATGAGGCCTTAGGCAAATCTTAGACATGAGGCCCTACTAACTCCCATAATGGGAAACAAAATCAAGCGATAGACCCCTAGCAATTTCGCTCTCCATCCCAACATCCCAAAAAACAAACATGCACAATTGCACATAGACTTATCTAAAAAAACAACATAATGTACACATAAAAGTCTGGTTCACACTCACTAATTGCTCCAAGCTCACTGATTGGTTGTTAGAGGTTAGTGCACATCATTACTGCTCACTGATTGGTTGCTTGAGGTTACTGCACAATATTACCACTCAATGATTGGTGCTAGAGGTACTGCACATCATTTCTGCCCACCCATTGGTTGCTAGACGTTACTGCACATCATTACCGCACATTGATTGGTTGATAGAGGTTACTGCACATTATTACTGCTCACTGGTTGGTTGCTATAGGTTACTGCTTATCATTATCACTCACTGATTGGTTACTAGAGGTTACAGCACATTATTACCTCTCGCTGGGTGGTAGGGCAGTATTGTGGGGTGTGATGCAACTGTTGGGGTACAGTTGGTTGAATGACAGAATGCAGTTTGGGATGATGGTGGCAGCATTGGGGTGAGAGGCTGAGATCGTATTTTCCCTATAATTATAATGGGTAGGGGGATAGGATGCCAGAGGTGGGGTACAGGAGGAATGAGGATGATAATGACAGGAGGCAGGGTGGTAGGATGCCAGAGGTGGGTTACAGGGGGGTGATGGGAATAATAATGACAGGGGGTGGGGTGGTAGGAAGCTGGCAGTGGGCTGCAGGGGGGATGAAGATGACACAGGAGTGGGGTAGTAGGATGCTGGCAGTGATGTGCAGGGGGGGTGAAGATGATGGGGGTGTTAGGAAGCTGGCAGTGGGGTGCAGGGGTGGGGCAGTAGGAAGCTGGCAGTGGGGTGCAGGCGGAATGACGGGGGTGGGGCGGTAGGAAGCTGGCAGTGGGGTGCAGGTGGGATGACGGGGTGGGGTGGTAGGAAGCTGGCAGTGGGGTGCAGGCGGGATGACGGGGTGGGGTGGTAGGAAGCTGGCAGTGGGGTGCAGGCGGGATGACGGGGGTGGGGCGGTAGGAAGCTGGCAGTGGGGTGCAGGCGGGATGATGGGGGTAGGGCGGTAGGAAGCTGGCAGTGGGGTGCAGGCGGGATGACGGGGGTGGGGCGGTAGGAAGCTGGCAGTGGGGTGCAGGCGGGATGACGGGGTGGGGTGGTAGGAAGCTGGCAGTGGGGTGCAGGCGGGATGACGGGGTGGGGTGGTAGGAAGATGGCAGTGGGGTGCAGGCAGGATGACGGGGGTGGGGCGGTAGGAAGCTGGCAGTGGGGTGCAGGCGGGATGACGGGGTAGGGCGGTAGGAAGCTGGCAGTGGGGTGCAGGCGGGATGACGGGGTGGGGCGGTAGGAAGCTGGCAGTGGCGTGCAGGCGGGATGACGGGGGTGGGGCGGTAGGAAGCTGGCAGTGGGGTGCAGGCGGGATGACGAGGGTGGGGTGGTAGGAAGCTGGCAGTGGGGTGCAGGCGGGATGACGGGGGTGGGCGGTAGGAAGCTGGCAGTGGGGTGCAGGCGGGATGATGGGGATAGGGCGGTAGGAAGCTGCAGTGGGGTGCAGAGGGATGAAGATGACACAGGGGTGGGGTAGTAGGATGTCAGGCACAGGGGGATTATGGTGAGGATAGAAATGATGACAGGGGGTAAATTGGTAGGAAGTATGATGACAGGAGATAGGGTAGTGGGATGTCATGCCAGGAATGATGAGGAGGAGGATTATGATTATCAGATTCACGTCACTTAGGGCTGTGAGGTCACGGGCGGCTGGGGTTCCCTCGGTCTGGACATCACGGCCGGGATGCTGTCAGTGTCATGCAGTCTGCAGTACCTTAATGCTGTGGCAGACTGGCTCCTCGATGACACGGCACCTCAGGCAAGTCCTCCATTACAGGCCGATCCATCCCAGGGAGTAGAGCAGTGAGCTGCTCAGCTGCTGCATGCATGATATTCGCAGAGCGCGGAGGAAGGGGAGGAGCCGGGGGAGGGAAATACATACAAGCATCCCGGGCTGGAAGAGGACAGCCAGACAGTCACTCAGACAGGCTTCAGCTGACCACTGGTTGCTAGATGCGGAGCGGCCCCTAGCCTAGCAACCAGACTGTCATCATGTGTGAGAGTGGGAGAGATGTGTTAAACTTTATAAGGTGGCGGCGGCGGACAGGTCGGAGTTGGCGGAGCGGACTGGTGTGGACTGGTCACTGTGTTTTTTTTTCATTCCGGGACTTCTGTATTGTCCCGGAATGAACTGGCCGGGACACGGGACAAAAATCTCCAATCAGGGACTGTCCCGGGCAATCCGGGACACGTGGGCACCCTAGTTTGGGGTCGTTATGTTGGAATATTGCCCTGCGGCCCAGTCTCCGAAGGGAGGGGATCATACTCTGCTTCAGTATGTCACAGTACATGTTGGCATTCATGGTTCCCTCAATGAACTGTAGCTCCCCAGTGATGGCAGCACTCATGCAGCCCCAGACCATGACACTCCCACCATCATGCTTGACTGTAGGCAAGACACACTTGTCTTTGTACTCCTCACCTGGTTGCCGCCACACACACTTGACACCATCTGAACCAAATAAGTTTATCTTGGTCTCATCAGACCACAGGACATGGTTCCAGTAATCCATGTCCCTAGTCTGCTTGTCTTCAGCAAAGTAGTGAGTGTACAGCTTGTATTAGGCCCCTTTCACACGGACGAATAGAATTCAGCTTTTAGCTGCGGATAGATGAAGTTATCTACTGCACCTAAACTCACACAATGCTTTCCTATGGCCCCATTCACACAATGCGTTTAGCAATGGTTTCGTTACATGGGGTTTTGTGCGGTTATAAAAAAAAAAAAATTGACTGCGTACAGGACCAATTTAGCACAGCGATCTGCACATAACCGCAGGTAATCGCAGTGTACTATTTCGCCTGCGAATGGCAGCGGCAACGAGGAAAGAAAAAAAGAGGAAGCACATCAGAAATGGCAAGAATATTCCAATGCAGCTAAACGCAGCTACACGTAAACGCTGCTAATCGCAATGTACAACTGCAAACGATCGCTGTGCCTGGAGTCTTGGAATTTCAAAATAACAAAACATGCTTTTAACAGCGGCACAACAGCCGCCCAAGAGGCCTAACAGTGTAAATTTGCTGTCCCCTCAAAATCACTCAACACACAGCCATTAATGTCTAAACCGCTGGCAACAAAAGTGAGTACACCCCTAAGGAAAAATGTCCAAATTGGGCCCAAAGTGTCAATATTTTGTGTGGCCACCATTATTTTCATTTGATTAAGACCTAGTTTAAATTTAGCCTTGAACTCCGCTTTAAACTGGAACATAGGCAAGGGTTAAAAGATAAAGAAATGGTTAAATCAGCTGCTGAAAGTGTTTAAAAGTGGTTTAAGGTTTACTTTTTTGTATTTCATTTTGTTTATTTGAAAAAACAGGCCACGCTATATCTATTGTATGTCACCAGATGGCAGCACTTAGCCAGCGTGGGGTGTGATGATATCATACGCTGTGTGGGGGAGGGATGGTGGTGGACGTGTGACGTGTGTTTGTGTATGTATACTTCCTGTGTATATGTGATACTATGGCCTCTTATCCTCAATGTCGCTCTACCGCATACATAATGAGGCGATCGATAGACTGTGTACAGATGAGGACAGCGCGACGCCTTTGCATGCAAATACACAAATATAATTAAATACATAAATATATATATATATACACCGTGTATACATATACACATTATCCACTTTTAATATACATCATTGAACGGTCTGATGTTGTAATTGTAAACATTTTATAGAACTGTCAGATTTCTATCTGCTACAGATCTGATCCTTTGTCTAGTACAGTAAATATTACAACTGATCTTCCAAGGATGATTGATACATTGCGAATATTTAGTTACTTAAAGAGGAACTTCACTTCTACCTAAGATAAAAAATCCCTTAGGCCCCTTTCACACTGGGGCGGTGGGTGCGGTGGTGGTATAGCGCCGCTATTCTTAGCGGCGCTATACCGTCGGAATTGCGGCGGTATTCGGGCGCTAGCGGTGCGGTATTAACCCCCGCTAGTGGGCGAAAAAGGGTTAATACCGCCGGCAATGCGCCTCTGCAGAGGTATTACCGCGGTTTCCCATTACTTTCAATTGGAAGGAGCGGTAAACACACCGCTCCACTCACCGCTCCAAAGATGCTGCTAGCAGGACTTTTGGAGCGGTCCTGCTAGCGCACCGCCTCAGTGTGAAAGCCCGAGAGCTTTCACATTGAGACTGCAGGGGCAGGAGTTTTCAGGCGGTGTTTAGGCGCTATTTTTAGTGCTAAACCGCCTGAAAAACTCCTCAGTGTGAAAGGGGTCTTAGGGCCGGTTCACACCAAAAATCGCACGTGACGCGCATTCCCGTGTGACTCCTGTGCATTCCCCTGCTGTGCGATTTTGCAGCCCATTCATTTGCATGGGCTGCAAATCACTTTAGAATGCACTACATTTGAAAAATGCGACACAATTCTGCTGCAGTTGCCGTGCGACAGGATCACAGAGCAATCGTGGAATCCATGCCTTTAAAAATTGCATGAAATGCTTGCGTTTTTTATGTGTTTCTGCTGTGTTTTTTGATGGTTTCTCCCACAAGACAACTGACCCCCCCCCCCCCCCCAAAACACATTTTAAAAAAATACTATGGGTCAAAAACGCATGTAAAAAAAAACGAAAAAAAAAAAAAAAAAACACATCAACTAAAATCTGCATAGGTGTGAACCAGGCCTGAAGAAACAACATGCGCACTGCCAAATGCTCCGAACGCACTATCTGCGTTTGGAGCGTTCATTAGCGTGCATGCGGGTGCTTTTCTAAATCTCCGGCACAGAACCACAAATAGCCACCTGTTCTTATTCATCCCAATGAGCAGCTGCAGGTCCTGAGGAGGCATTACACAGGCTCTGCACGCTGTACCACCCCAGAATGGCTGTGTGCATTTTTTTTCTAACACCCTAGAGAATAAAATGGCGGTCATTGCAATACTTTGTCACACCTTATTTGCGCAGCGGTCTTACAAGCGCACTTTTTTGGGAAAAAAATACACTTTTTTGAATTAACCACTTCACTACCCGCCCAGAGTAATATGACGTCCGCGGGAGGTATCTCCCATCCTGGGCGGGCGTTATATGACAACCTGTGGCATCGCTTGGGACCCAGTGCGCGTGCCCGGCGGCCGCGATGTCCACCGGGCACCCGCGATTGCCTGCGATCACAGCAGAACCGTGGATCTGTGTGTGTGTAAACACACAGATCCACGTCCTGTCAGAGGAGAGGAGCTGATGTGTGTTCCCAGTACAGAGGAACACAGATCGGTCTCCTCCCCTTGTGAGTCCCCCTCCCCCTACAGTTAGAAGCACTCCCTAGTATACACATTTAACCCCTTGATCGGCCCCTAGTGTTAACCCCTTCCCTGCCAGTCACATTTACACAGTAATCAGTGCATTTTTATAGCACTGATCGCTGTATAAATGCAAATGGTCCCAAAAATGTGTCAAAAGTGTCCGATGTGTCCGCTGCAATGTCACAGTCAATAAAAATCGCAGATCGCCGCCATTACTAGTAAAAAAAAAAAAAAAAAAAAAAAAAAATGCCATAAATCTATCCCCTATTTTGTAGAAGCTATAACTTTTGCTCAAACCAATCAATATACGCTTATTTTACCAAAAATATGTAGAAGAATACGTATCGGTCTAAACTGAGGAAAAAAATATATATATTTTTTAAATGTGATATTTATTATAGCAAAAAGTAAAAAATATTGTGTTTTTTTCAAAATTGTCGCTCTTCTTTTTTTTATAGCGCAAAAAATAAAAACCACAGAGGTGATCAAATACCACCAAAAGAAAGCTCTATTTGTGGGGGGAAAAACGTAAAAATGTCATTTGG
Source organism: Rana muscosa (assembly GCA_029206835.1). NCBI lineage: Eukaryota > Metazoa > Chordata > Amphibia > Anura > Ranidae > Rana > Rana muscosa. Next base: position 16,270,696 of record CM055125.1, on the reverse strand, counting down.
GTACAGTGTTGCATGACCGCGCAATTGTCATTCAAAGTGCAATAGCGCTGAAAACTAAAAATTGGTCTGGGAAGGAAGGAGGTGAAAATGCCCTGTATGGAAGTGGTTAAAAAATAAGACAACAGTAAAGTTAGCCCAATTTTTTTTATATTGTGAAAGGTAATGTTACCCCGGGTAAATTGATACCCAACATGTCATGCTTCAAAATTGCGCCCGCTCGTGGAATGGCGACAAACTTTTACCCTAAAAATCTCCATAGGACGACGTTCTACAGGTTGCATTTTTTGAGTTATGCCTCGTACACATGACTGTTTTTCTCGACATGAAAAAAAACTATGTTTTTCCCGACGGGATTCCTCTTAAGCCTGCCTTGCATACACACCTTCAGGCCAAATACTGGCCGTCCAAAGCGCGGTGACGTACAACACGTACAACGGGACTATAAAGGGGAAGTTCCATTCAAACGGCGCCACCCTTTGGGCTGCTTTTTCTGATCCTCGTGTTAGTAAAGGTTTGGTGAGAGACAATTCGCGCTTTTCAGTCTTTGTGCTTTCCAGATGGTTTTCTGCTGTTCAGTAGGTGCTTGTGGGTTCGTATCTGTCTTTTCAGGGCGTGTAGTGAGTTCATATCTGTTTTTTCAGTGCGTTCTTGTCCGCTCGTTTCTGATTTTCAGGTCGTTCTTCATAGGCCTTGCTGTTCTTCAGTGCGTTCTGTCCCAATTTTAATTTTCTATTATTTGACGTGTGCCCTGGGGTCCAAAGGCTGCACAAATTGCAGCAGGTTCTCCAGCGTTGCCTTCCTCTTTATTTTATTATGAGCCAGAATAAATGGAATTTATTTTTACAGTTAATACTTGCCTATGTGTTTTCCTTCAAAATGGACAGTTTGTTTGTGAGTAGGCAGGTACATTTAAAAAATACAATGTCAAATTAACAAGGGACACCAACCAACCTCCTTGAGGGTAAAAAATACAAGATAATAATGTTGTTGTGGTAACTTGACACACAAAAATAATAAAAATATATATGGAGATCAGTAGAAATTATTTTTTAAATAATACACAAAAATGCAGCTCTTGATTAAAAATTTTGAAAAAAACAGACAATAAAAAAAAAAAAAACATTATTATGGAGATCTGGCTTTCAAAAAGAAAAGAATATTCATGAGATCCCGAGAAATAATAAAGAAACAAGTTTGTCAGAACTCTGTGTAAATATCAGCAGCAAAACAACTTCATTATTGTAGCTTTATAAAGAAGAAAAGACTGCGCTGCATTAAACGAGGCAATAATTTTCAGCGTGACGAATGTGCTATCTCCATTACGAACGCTAGTTTTACCAGAACAAGCGCTCCCGTTTCATACTTGATTCTGAGCATGGGCGTTTTTTTTCCCCCTCGGAAAATACACACGACCGGTTTTCCCGACAGGATTCCCGGCGGACTTTTTTCTGACGGGAAAAAAGAAAGCTGGTTCACTTTTTTTTCCCCCGCAGTTTTCTCGTCTGGAAAAATGTGATGGAGTATACACACGGCCGGTTTTCCCGGCCAAAGGCTCTCATGGCAGTTTTCCCGATGGGAAAACCGGTCGTGTGTACAAGGCATTACAGAGGAGGTCTAGGGCTAGAATTAATAATCTCGCTCTACCGATCGCAGCGATAGCTCACATGTGTGGTTTGAACACCGTTTTCATATGCGGGCGCTGCTCACGTATGCGTTCGCTTCTGCACGCAAGCTCGGCGGGACGGGGCGCGTTTACATTTTTTTGGGGCTTTTTCTTATTGATTTTATCTTTTATGTTTATTTTTTACAATGTTCTTTTAAAAAAAAATGGTGTCACTTTTATTCCTATTACAAGGAATGTAATAGAAAAAAAAGAGCATGACAGGTCCGCTTAAATATGAGATCTGGGGTCAAAAAGACCTCAGATCTCATATTTACACTAAAATGCAATAAACTGGCGTCTCTTCCGCCCTGCTATGGTATGGAGATGGGTGGGGGCCATCTTCCCCTCACTCGTCTCCATACCCAGCACGAGAGCGGACCCGATCACCTCCGCCGCAACCGACGGCTCCGGTAAGCGGCGGAGGGCACGGAAGAGCGGCAGGAGGGGGGGCCCTCTCACTTTGCCGATAACGGTGATCTCGTGGCGAATCCGCCACAGAGACCACCATTATCAGAAACTGGACCGCCACCTGAAGAGATGGATACCTGGGTTATGGCAGCTAGCTGCTGCCATAACAGAGATATCCCTCTTCAAAGTGCCGACGTATATCGTCGTGCGGTGGTCCATAAGTGGTTAATGCAAGATGAAAGTCAGCTGTCATTTTTAGGCCAATGAGGAGGAAGATTCCCAGTTGCACATATACCAAGGGGCAGGGATGTTTGTGACCTCAATGACCTAATATGGCCATGTGCCAATATACAGTGCATCCGGAAAGTATTCACAGCGCTTCACTCTTTCCACATTTTGTTATGTTACAGCCTTATTTCAAAATGGATTAAATTAATTATTTTCCTCAAAATTCTACAAACAATACCCCATAATGACAACGTGAAAAAAGTTTGTTAGAAATCTTTGCACACTTATTAGAAATAAGAAACAAAAAAAAAAATCCCATGTACATAAGTATTCACAGCCTTTGCTCAATACTTTGGTGAAGCTCCTTTGGCACCAATTACAGCCTCCAGTCTTTCTGAGTATGATGCTACAAGCTTGGCACACCTATTTTTTGGCAGTTTCTCCCATTCTTCTTTGCAGGACCTCTCAAGCTCCATCAGGTTGGATGGGGAGCATCGGTGCACAGCCATTTTCAGATCTCTCCAGAGATGTTCAATCGGGTTCAAGTCTGGGCTCTGGTTGGGCCACTCAAGGACATTCACAGAGTTGTCCCATAGCCACTCCTTTGTTATCTTGGCTGTGTGCTTAGGGTGGTTGTCCTGTTGGAAGATGAAACTTTGCCCCAGTCTGAGGTCCTGAGTGCTCTGGAGCATGTTTTCATCAAGGATGTCTCTGTACATTGCTGCATTCATCTTTCCCTCGATCCTGACTAGTCTCCCAGTTCCTGCCACTGAAAAACATCCCCACAGCATGATGCTGCCACCACCATGCTTCTTTGCAGGGATGGTATTGGCCAGGTGATGAGTGGTGCCTGGTTTCCTCCAGACATGACACTTGGCCAAAGCCGAGTTCAATCTTTGTTTCATCAGACCAGAGAATTTTGTTTCTCATGGTCTAAGAGTCCTTCAGGTGCCTTTTACTGAGGAGTAGGGATGAGCTTCGTGTTCGAGTCGAACATACGTTCGACTCGAACATTGGCTGTTCGATCGTTCGACGAAGATCGAACGATTTGGGCCGTTCGCGCCAAATTCGAGTGACGCGAACGGCCCACAATGCACTACGCCATCGCAGTGTCATCCAGGCGCTGTGATTGGCCAAGCATGCAATGTGACCCCGCATGCTTGGCCAATCACAGCGCCGGCAGCGAGGAGAGCAATGATTGGCCACAGGCAGGATGCCTGTGGCCAATTATTGCTGAGGGTGTTTAGTACACGCCCCACACTATAAAAGGCCGCCAGCACGGCGGCCCAGTGTAGTGTGTTCCGGAGCAGGGATAGAGTAGCATAGGCAGGGACAGTGACTGTTATTTCTTTCTTGCTTAACCTGGATTCCTTTAGTTTAGGGAAAGAGAAGGATAGGTAGGGAGAGTGTCAGTGTGTTTTGTGCTTCTGCTATAGTGTGCTTAAAAAAAACATTTATTCTAGGGACAGAAAACTCTAGGTAGGGACAGTGTCAGTTTCTTTCACTCTGCAAGTCCTTGTTTCCAGGGACCTGTAAGGACAGTGAGTTAATTGTCCTTGTGCTATATTGTGCTTAAAAAAAACATTTATTCTAGGGACAGAAAACTCTAGGTAGGGACAGTGTCAGTTTCTTTCACTCTGCAAGTCCTTGTTTCCAGGGACCTGTAAGGACAGTGAGTTAATTGTCCTTGTGCTATATTGTGATTAAAAAAAACATTTATTCTAGGGACAGAAAACTCTAGGTAGGGACAGTGTCAGTTTCTTTCACTCTGCAAGTCCTTGTTTCCAGGGACCTGTAAGGACAGTGAGTTAATTTTCCTTGTGCTATATTGTGATTAAAAAAAACATTTTTTCTAGGGACAGAAAACTGTAGGTAGGGAGAGTGTTTTTTTTCTTTCACTCTGCAAGTCCTTGTTTCCAGGGACCTGTAAGGACAGTGAGTTAATTGTCCTTGTGCTATATTGTGCTTAAAAAAAACATTTATTCTAGGGACAGAAAACTCTAGGTAGGGACAGTGTCAGTTTCTTTCACTCTGCAAGTCCTTGTTTCCAGGGACCTGTAAGGACAGTGAGTTAATTGTCCTTGTGCTATATTGTGATTAAAAAAAACATTTATTCTAGGGACAGAAAACTCTAGGTAGGGACAGTGTCAGTTTCTTTCACTCTGCAAGTCCTTGTTTCCAGGGACCTGTAAGGACAGTGAGTTAATTTTCCTTGTGCTATATTGTGATTAAAAAAAACATTTTTTCTAGGGACAGAAAACTGTAGGTAGGGAGAGTGTTTTTTTTCTTTCACTCTGCAAGTCCTTGTTTCCAGGGACCTGTAAGGACAGTGAGTTAATTTTACTTGTGCTATATTGTGCTTAAAAAAAACATTTTTTCTAGGGACAGAAAACTGTAGGTAGGGAGAGTGTTTTTTTTCTTTCACTCTGCAAGTCCTTGTTTCCAGGGACCTGTAAGGACAGTGAGTTAATTGTCCTTGTGCTATATTGTGCTTAAAAAAAACATTTATTCTAGGGACAGAAAACTCTAGGTAGGGACAGTGTCAGTTTCTTTCACTCTGCAAGTCCTTGTTTCCAGGGACCTGTAAGGACAGTGAGTTAATTTTCCTTGTGCTATATTGTGATTAAAAAAAACATTTTTTCTAGGGACAGAAAACTGTAGGTAGGGAGAGTGTTTTTTTTCTTTCACTCTGCAAGTCCTTGTTTCCAGGGACCTGTAAGGACAGTGAGTTAATTTTACTTGTGCTATATTGTGCTTAAAAAAAACATTTTTTCTAGGGACAGAAAACTGTAGGTAGGGAGAGTGTTTTTTTTCTTTCACTCTGCAAGTCCTTGTTTCCAGGGACCTGTAAGGACAGTGAGTTAATTGTCCTTGTGCTATATTGTGCTTAAAAAAAACATTTATTCTAGGGACAGAAAACTCTAGGTAGGGACAGTGTCAGTTTCTTTCACTCTGCAAGTCCTTGTTTCCAGGGACCTGTAAGGACAGTGAGTTAATTGTCCTTGTGCTATATTGTGATTAAAAAAAAACATTTATTCTAGGGACAGAAAACTCTAGGTAGGGACAGTGTCAGTTTCTTTCACTCTGCAAGTCCTTGTTTCCAGGGACCTGTAAGGACAGTGAGTTAATTTTCCTTGTGCTATATTGTGATTAAAAAAAACATTTTTTCTAGGGACAGAAAACTGTAGGTAGGGAGAGTGTTTTTTTTCTTTCACTCTGCAAGTCCTTGTTTCCAGGGACCTGTAAGGACAGTGAGTTAATTTTACTTGTGCTATATTGTGCTTAAAAAAAACATTTTTTCTAGGGACAGAAAACTGTAGGTAGGGAGAGTGTTTTTTTTCTTTCACTCTGCAAGTCCTTGTTTCCAGGGACCTGTAAGGACAGTGAGTTAATTGTCCTTGTGCTATATTGTGCTTAAAAAAAACATTTATTCTAGGGACAGAAAACTCTAGGTAGGGACAGTGTCAGTTTCTTTCACTCTGCAAGTCCTTGTTTCCAGGGACCTGTAAGGACAGTGAGTTAATTTTCCTTGTGCTATATTGTGATTAAAAAAAACATTTTTTCTAGGGACAGAAAACTGTAGGTAGGGAGAGTGTTTTTTTTCTTTCACTCTGCAAGTCCTTGTTTCCAGGGACCTGTAAGGACAGTGAGTTAATTTTACTTGTGCTATATTGTGCTTAAAAAAAACATTTTTTCTAGGGACAGAAAACTGTAGGTAGGGAGAGTGTTTTTTTTCTTTCACTCTGCAAGTCCTTGTTTCCAGGGACCTGTAAGGACAGTGAGTTAATTGTCCTTGTGCTATATTGTGCTTAAAAAAAACATTTATTCTAGGGACAGAAAACTCTAGGTAGGGACAGTGTCAGTTTCTTTCACTCTGCAAGTCCTTGTTTCCAGGGACCTGTAAGGACAGTGAGTTAATTGTCCTTGTGCTATATTGTGATTAAAAAAAAACATTTATTCTAGGGACAGAAAACTCTAGGTAGGGACAGTGTCAGTTTCTTTCACTCTGCAAGTCCTTGTTTCCAGGGACCTGTAAGGACAGTGAGTTAATTTTCCTTGTGCTATATTGTGATTAAAAAAAACATTTTTTCTAGGGACAGAAAACTGTAGGTAGGGAGAGTGTTTTTTTTCTTTCACTCTGCAAGTCCTTGTTTCCAGGGACCTGTAAGGACAGTGAGTTAATTTTACTTGTGCTATATTGTGCTTAAAAAAAACATTTTTTCTAGGGACAGAAAACTGTAGGTAGGGAGAGTGTTTTTTTTCTTTCACTCTGCAAGTCCTTGTTTCCAGGGACCTGTAAGGACAGTGAGTTAATTGTCCTTGTGCTATATTGTGCTTAAAAAAAACATTTATTCTAGGGACAGAAAACTCTAGGTAGGGACAGTGTCAGTTTCTTTCACTCTGCAAGTCCTTGTTTCCAGGGACCTGTAAGGACAGTGAGTTAATTTTCCTTGTGCTATATTGTGATTAAAAAAAACATTTTTTCTAGGGACAGAAAACTGTAGGTAGGGAGAGTGTTTTTTTTCTTTCACTCTGCAAGTCCTTGTTTCCAGGGACCTGTAAGGACAGTGAGTTAATTTTACTTGTGCTATATTGTGCTTAAAAAAAACATTTTTTCTAGGGACAGAAAACTGTAGGTAGGGAGAGTGTTTTTTTTCTTTCACTCTGCAAGTCCTTGTTTCCAGGGACCTGTAAGGACAGTGAGTTAATTGTCCTTGTGCTATATTGTGCTTAAAAAAAACATTTATTCTAGGGACAGAAAACTCTAGGTAGGGACAGTGTCAGTTTCTTTCACTCTGCAAGTCCTTGTTTCCAGGGACCTGTAAGGACAGTGAGTTAATTTTCCTTGTGCTATATTGTGATTAAAAAAAACATTTTTTCTAGGGACAGAAAACTGTAGGTAGGGAGAGTGTTTTTTTTTTTTCACTCTGCAAGTCCTTGTTTCCAGGGACCTGTAAGGACAGTGAGTTAATTGTCCTTGTGCTATATTGTGCTTAAAAAAAACATTTATTCTAGGGACAGAAAACTCTAGGTAGGGACAGTGTCAGTTTCTTTCACTCTGCAAGTCCTTGTTTCCAGGGACCTGGAGAGACATTGAGTGAATTGTCCTTGTGCTATATTGTGATTAAAAAAAACATTTATTCTAGGGACAGAAAACTCTAGGTAGGGACAGTGTCAGTTTCTTTCACTGTGAAAGTCCTTGTTTCAAGGGACAGAGAAGGACACCTCAAGGTAGCCCTTATTGCTTTTTTCCCATCTCCCTGCAGGCCATCTATTAGAATGTCTGGAAGGCAAACAAGGAGAGGCAGACATTCAGGAGGCAATAAAAGAGGGCAAGCAGGCTCTGTGTCTGGGGGCAACAGTGCTGGTCGTGGACGCGGTGCATTGTCATCAGCACATGGCCATGGGACACGCTTGTCCTTCTTTTCGGCAGCTGGACATGTTGAGCCACATCATGCCGAAGACTTGGTAGAGTGGATGACCAAGCCCTCCTCCTCCTCCTCATCCTCTCTCACCCAGGCTCAGGGTACTGGAAAAGCAGCTGCCAAAGCGTCGTCTTCCCTGGTATCAATGTCAGACAAATCATCAGTCACTCCTTCCCTAGACCCACCATGTCCTCCTCCTGAGGAGTCCCCCGAACTGTTTCAGCACAGTGTTGGGTACATGCTCCAGGAGGATGCCCAGCGTTTCGAAGGGTCTGATGATGAAACCCAGCTAGAGGAAGGCAGTAGCGTGAGAGCAGACAGAGGGGATGCTCAAGAAGGACACCAATCTGGCAGTCATGTTCCAGCAGCTGCAGCATACTGCCAGATTGGCTCCAGTGATGAGGAGGGAGGGGATGATGAGGTCACTGACTCCACGTGGGTGCCTAATAGGAGAGAGGAGGAGGAGGAGGATGAGGAGGAGGCACATCTCCAACGAGGCAGGATGCCCTTTGGTGGCCAGCGTAAGGGCAGTACACCGACGGAATCACACCGCAGAGCTCCGCCTGTGCAGGGCGCTGCCTCTGCCCGTCATTCAAAAAGTTCTTTGGTGTGGGCCTTTTTTGAGGCTAGTGCATCAGATCGCACAGCTGCTGTTTGCAACATATGTCTCAAGCGTATATCGCGTGGCCAAAACATCAGCCGCTTGGGTACCACATGCCTGACCAGACATATGTTGACCTGCCATGCAGCTCGTTGGCAAGCCTACCTCAAAGACCCACACCAAAGAACAAAGCGGACCTCTCCTTGCACCGCATCAGCTGGGATCTCCAACCCCACTATAACTTCAGTCCTCTCTGAAACATGCACTGAGAGGAATGAAGGTGTAGAATTAGGTGTGTCACAGCCAAGTACTTGCGCCCACTCTGCTAGCAGTACACCGACGTCCGATTCTAGCAGGCAAATTTCCCTGCCCCAGCTGCTGGACCGTCGAAAGAAGTTCACTCCCAGCCATCCACATGCCCAGCGGTTGAATGCTAGCTTGGCTAAATTGCTAGCGCTTCAACTGCTGCCTTTTCAGTTGGTAGACTCGGCCCCCTTCCGTGAGTTTGTGCAATGTGCGGTTCCTCAGTGGCAGGTTCCCAAACGCCACTTTTTCTCACGGAAGGCTATTCCGGCTCTCTACCGGCATGTGGAAGGCAATGTCTTGGCCTCGCTGGACAGGGCGGTCAGCGGTAAGGTGCATATTACCGCTGACTCATGGTCCAGCAGGCATGGACAGGGACGTTACCTTTCTTTCACGGCCCATTGGGTCACTCTTTTGGCAGCTGGGAAGGATTCAGGACAAGGTGCAGTAGTGTTGGAGGTTGTCCCACCGCCACGCCTCCAAAATGCTACTACTGGTTGTGACACACCTCTCTCCTCCACCCCCTCCTCTTCTTCTTCCTCCATGGCCTCTTCCTGTGGTTTGTCCTATGAACCAGCGGTGCTCCGTAGCCGTTCACGGGGCTACGCAAGTACGCAGGCAAAAAGATGCCATGCCGTGCTTGCGCTGGTGTGTTTGGGGGACAGAAGCCACACTGGGGCAGAGGTCCTGTCTGCTCTGCAGGGCCAGGCCGAGAGGTGGTTGACGCCACGCCAGCTTAAGCCAGGAATGGTGGTTTGCGACAATGGCACCAACCTCCTCTCCGCCCTCCGACAGGGACAACTGACCCATGTGCCCTGTGTGGCTCACGTCCTTAACCTGGTGGTGCAGCGCTTCTTGGGCAGGTACCCGGGCTTACAGGATGTCCTGAGGCAGGCCAGGAAAGTCTGTGTGCATTTCCGCAGATCTTATAATGCCAGTGCTCGCCTGGCTGAGCTGCAAAAGGAGTTGAACCTGCCCAAGAACCGCCTTATATGTGACATGCCCACCAGGTGGAACTCAACGTTGGCCATGCTGCAGCGGCTGCACACGCAGCAGAGGGCCATCAATGAGTACCTGTGCGACTACGGCACCAGGACAGGGTCAGGGGAGCTTGGTTTTTTTTCTCCACGCCAGTGGGGCATGATCAGGGATGCATGCACTGTCCTGGCACCATTTGAGGAGGCCACGAGGATGGTGAGCAGTGACAGTGCATGCATCAGTGACACTGTACCTCTTGTCCACCTGTTGGAGCACACGCTGCGTGGAATAATGGACAGGGCACTTGAGGCAGAACAGAGGCAGGAAGAGGAGGACTTCCTTGCCTCTCAAGGCCCCCTTTACCCAGACAGTGTTCCTTCTGTCCCACCCATCGCACAGGAAGAGGAGGAGGAGGAGGAGGAGGAGGAGGAGGATTGTGTCAGCATGGAGGTGGAGGCTGGCACTCAGCATCATCAGCAGCAGTCTTTTAGGGATGATTTACAGTCCCAAGAAACCAGTGGACTTGTACGTGGCTGGGAGGAGGTGGCTGCGGATCATGTCGTCCTTAGTGACCCAGAGGACTCCGGAGCGAATGCCTCAGCAAACCTACGCTGCATGGCCTCCCTGATCCTGCAAAGTCTGCGGAAGGATCCTCGTATTCTTCGGATCAAGGAGAGGGACCATTACTGGCTGGCCACTCTCCTTGATCCACGGTACAAGGGTAAGGTTGCGGACCTTATGTTACCGTCGCAGAGGGAGCAGAGGATGAGACAACTCCGGGAGGCCTTGCAGAAAGGTCTGTGCAACGCGTTCCCAGAGACTGGGAGGTTGCAAACTCCTGGTCCTGGACAACGAGTTGCTGAGGCTTCGGCCAGTCAAAGAAGGAGCGGTGGGGAAGGTGGCCGTCTGACCGATGCGTTCAGACAATTCTTTAGTCCGCAGCCCCAAAGTATGATCGGTTCCAGCAACCATCGCCAGCGTCTGATAAACATGGTGCAGGAATATCTAGGGGCAAGGTCAGACTTGGACACCTTCCCCACCGAAAATCCTCTGGCTTACTGGGTCTTGAGGATGGATCACTGGCCAGAGCTTGCACAGTATGCAATTGAGCTACTGGCCTGTCCTGCATCCAGCGTTCTTTCGGAACGCACATTCAGTGCTGCTGGAGGATTTGTCACGGATCACAGGGTGCGCCTGTCCACCGACTCGGTTGATCGACTGACTTTCATCAAGATGAACCAGTCTTGGATCACCACCAGCTACCACACACCTGATGCTGATATAACAGACTAATTGATTTTAAAATGTCACATCCCTTCAAGACTGATGCTGATGCTGAGTGCCTGTGCTGTTATGTTGACTGGCTATCCTCCTCCTCCGAGTCCTCAATGATACGATTGATGATGATAGCTTGGAAGATCATTTTTGTTTATGGGTGCCGCCACCAGTGCCTAACGCCCAATTTTTCAGCCCCTGTTTAACAGGGGCGTGTAATTACAATTTTTGAAGCAATACTTTGCAACAGGGCTCATTGCTGTGCTCCAAGTACAGTATCTGTGAGGAGTTGCAGTGTTGTGCCACCAGTGCCTAAGGCCCAATTTTTCAGCCCCTGTTTAACAGGGGCGTGTCATTACAATTTTTGAAGCAATACTTTGCAACAGGGCTCATTGCTGTGCTCCAAGTACAGTATCTGTGAAGGGTTGCAGTGTTGTGCCACCAGTGCCTAAGGCCCAATTTTTCAGCCCCTGTTCAACAGGGGCATGTAATTACAATTCTTGATCTAATAATTCACAGCAGGGCCCATTGCTGCACCCACCAAGAGTAACTGTCAGGGCTTACAGTGTTGTGGCACCAGCACCACCATCAAAGGCCCAATTTTTACTACCACTGTTCAACAATTATATGTAATTAAAATTCCTGATATAATAGTTGACAGCAGGGCGTTCCAGCACCAACCAAGAGTAACTGTGAGTGCTTACAGTGTTGTGCCAACACCAACAACTAAGGGGCCTATTTCTGCAGAGTATATACGGCAGGTCCCTACTTTCAAACATCCAACTTACAAACGACTCCTACTTGCAAACGCAAGAAGACAACAGGAAGTGAGAGGAAATCTACCACTAGGAAGGAAAATTCTCTCCTGTAAGAATAAATATGGGAGAAAGGTGTCTCCTCTGTACTGATGCTTTATCAGCAATCCTTGTTTCAAGAAAAACACCACATTTCAAAAACAGTTGTCATTAGGACGGAAAGTGAGGTGAAATGTTCTGAACAGGGGCACAGACAGCAAAACAAATGTTACAGGGGTGATAACCCTTACCTATGTTTTCCAAAAAGTTTAAAAATAGATTTTTGCTCTGGAGCTACACTTCAACAATGTACCTGTTCAAAATTACAAACAGATTCTACATAAGAACAAACCTACAGTCCCTGTCTTGTATGCACCGCCTGTATACGGCTGTTCAGAGTATATAGGGCCTTTTTTATTTTATGTGCGGGGTTCCCCTTAATATCCATACAAGACCCAAAGGGGCTGGTAATGGGCTGGGGTAGGGGGGGGGGGTCATGGGGTAGCTATGCCATTTTTCTTAAAGATTTTCATCCATATTACCGGGACCAGACATTACATTAAAGCCGCAAGCAGTTTTAAATGGCTTTTTTTTCCTTTAGAAGTGTCATTTTGTGCAGGGACAGTTCTAAACACGGGAAACACGTGGCACTTCACAGGCATACTTTAGACACCCCCCAGGTACGATATTTAAAGGAATATTTGACTTTTTTTTTTTCACTTTATGCATCATTAAAATGACTGCTCCCGGAAAACGACCGTTTTTAAAACTTATTTTTGCATTGATACATGTCCCCTGGTGCAGAACCCGGGTTCCCAAACCCTTTTTAGGACAATAACATGCATAATAGTTTTTATAATTAGCACTTTAGAATTCGAACGTTCGCATCCATTGTATTTAATAGGGTTCTAATGTTCGTTCGAACTTTCGGTCCGTTCGCGGGTTCTGGTGCGAACCGAACCCGGGGGTGTTCGGCTCATCACTACTGAGGAGGGGCTTCCATCTGGCCACTCTACCATACAGGCCTGATTGGTGAAGTGCTGCAGAGATGGTTGTTCTTCTGGAAGTTTCTCCTCTCTCCACAGAGAAACGCTGGAGCTCTGTCATAGTGGCCATCGGGTTCTTGGTCACCTCCCTGACTAAGGCCCTTCTCCCCCGATCACTCAGTTCGGCAGGGTGGCCCGATCTAGGAAGAGTCCTTGTAGTTCCAATCGTCTTCCATTTACGGATGATGGAGGCCACTGTGCTCATTGGGACCTTCAATGCTGCAGAAAATTTTCTGTACCCTTCCCCAGATCTGTGCCTCAATACAATCCTGTCTCGGAGGTCTACAGACAATTCCTTGGACTTCGTGGCAGCTCACTTCATTTGTGCTCTGACATGCACTGCTAACTGTGGGACCTTATATAGACAAGTGTGTGCCTTTCCAAATCATGTCCAATCAACTGAATTTACCACAGGTGGACTCCAATCAAGTTGTAGAAACATCTCAAGGATGATCAATGGAAACAGGATGCACCTGAGCTCAATTTTGAATGTCATGATAAAGGCTGTAAAAACTTTTGTGTACGTGTGATTTTCTTTTTTTTTATAAATTTGCAAAGATTTCAAACAAACCTCTTTCACGTTGTCATTATGGGGTATTGTTTGTAGAATTTTGAGAAAAATAATTAATTTAATCCATATTGGAATAAGGCTGTAACATAAAATGTGGGAAAAGTAAAGTGCTGTGAATACTTTCAATGATCTCACGAGCCGGGTCCAAGCTCAGTACTGTCCCCCAATTGGAACCAAATCCCATGTCCAACTTTTGTCCCCAGTTGTCCCTCTACATGCAGTAGGGTTGCCACCTTATCCCTTTAAACCCGAACACATATGAATTACACAGGTTCTGAGGCTAACTCCAAGTGAGTTTAATTACCACCTTAATCAGCCACAGAACCTGTGTAATTCATATGTGTTTGGGTGTAAAGTGGTTGTAAACCCACTTATGCAACTTGCACCTACAGGTAAGTCTAGATTAGGGCTTACCTGTAGGTGTTTGCAATATCTCCTAAACCTACACGGTTTAGGAGATATTTGCCAAAAGGTATACACCAATGTCTACGGCGCATGCGCGCCGTAGACAGCGGTGCATTCACAGTCATAATCCCCATTCACAAATCCGGCTTTGCCGTATCTGACGGCTCCTGCGCGGCGCTGTGATTGGCCGGAGCCGGGATACCCGGAAGTAACCTTCCGGGTATCGTTGGAGAGATGGCTGCGGCTGGAGGGGGAGACGAGGACAGCTTCGGGGGCTTCGATCTAAGGTAAGTTATGCATAATGAGCTAGTATGCTAGTCATACTAGCTCATTATGGCTTTGTCTTGCATGTGTTTTAAAATAAAAAATTAAAATTCAGGGTTTACAATCACTTTAAAGGGATGAGGTAGCAACCATAACATGCAGGCATAATAAAATAATAGCATAAACCCCGGATCTTACATTTTTAGAATGGGCTGCATTTTTAATGGGCTGGAACCGCACTGAACCAAAAGCAGAGCCTATGCTACTTTTGGAAACGCACTGCAACTGGATCGCATGATACTTTTGTACCATGCAATCCAGTGTGGGTAAACGCACTGCATTTGCAACCTGCATTTAGGGTGTCATTACCTTTGCACTAACACCCACTGCAGACCGCAAGGGCAATGCAATTTGAGTGCGGCGCAGGAAACCGACACGGAGGGCAGGTTTCCTGCGTGGTATTCTAGTGTGATTGGACCCTGAAGGGAAGGCTGGAGTTGTTCTTTAAGTCTAATCCTACATAAGCCTGGAATGGATACGTCCAGTGTTCTCATTGTCACAGAGAAGGCTTTAGCCGTACTTTCCTGTAATTATATCATAAGATAAGTGTGGGCTCATTCCTCACTCTGGGTCCAGAACAATGCACATTAATTACAGGCTGCTCTATGGAAGAGAAGTGATCCATGCCTTTCATGATGTATATATTATTAGCAGCTCTTTCCTACAATCAGCTGTTTCCTTTTGAACAGCGATGGATTAATTCTACCTCGGGCCCCTGACTGTTTTCCGTTCAAGGGCCCCCGCTAATTTAAAGTCTATGTAAATCCAAACAATGAACTTCTTATGTTTGATCTCTCTGGTCTGTTAAGTATGACATTGATAGCATTTTGTTATATCTCTACAACGAGGGCTCGTTAAGATTTGCAGTAGGGGGGCCTCAAAAACACGTGGATTTAGCACCCTCCCATAAAGACTGATAAAAAGTACCAATAAACACCATCGGCTGACCCTGTACAATTATTTTTATTTTCATCCATGAGCAACAAGTAGTGATGGCTTCAGTTGACCCAAGTAAAAATCTTACAGGAATGATCAATGATGTGGATCACTTAAGATCAGTCTACGTGTAAATAAAGATGCCCCATATAGGGCGCAATAAAACACCATCCAACGACCCTGAACAAAATGATTTTTCCTCTAAAATTGTTTGACTTGGGTTGATCGAAACTCTCACTATCTGTTGCTCGTGGCTTGGCTGTGTAGTGCAGACCCTCTTGGATGGTACCACTGTTAACCCAGGTTCTGATCCCTTGATGGTGCAAACAGCCAGGCATGGGGTGCATCAAGTCCCACTCGGTCCCCACACACTAATCAGGAAGATGGTGTCTTTTTTGTGGTTTTCATTTGTTTTGTAGAACTGGGATAGGGATTGGGAAAACTTTGGGATACCCAGAACCAGGGCTTTTTTTCAGAAAGAACGCGGGGGGAACGACGTTCCGGGAACTTCAGCACTAACTGTATGTAATGGTAAAGGGATACTAGGCAGTGGCGGCTGGTGGAATTTGTTTTTGGGGGCGGGCGGCAAACAACGGTCGCTCGGTGGCACTTACCCCATCGCGGCTTCTCATACTCAACGGCGGTCTCCCGTTCCCCTGCTCTCCACGGCGATGACGGCTTCCGTTTCCTCCCTCCTTCTCGGCCGCCAATCGGGAGTCTTCTCTTTTTGGCCAATCACAAAATGGGTCTTACACCCACTTATGATTGGCCGGATTGAGGATCAGTGTTACAACAGGGAATATTCATTCGCTGTTGTAACACTGGGGTGGGCTCATGGCGCAATGCTTTGCGCCACGAGCCACCCTATTAGAGCCTATGGCTCTAATCAGGTGCTTAAAAAAAAAACACCCCCGACGAGCCACTGTAATTCAGGCGTCCAGCGTCCTGAAAGGGGCCGGACGCCTGAATAGGGGGTGGCCGCAGTGGCTATGGATAGATTCATGCTATGCATGAATCTATTCATTATTCATATAGGGGGTGGCGAGGATAGAGGGGGCGGCGCCCCTAATGGACAGGCCGCCACTGATACTGGGGTGTGCTGGAGGGGATCTATTTTTTGTAGGGTTGTATATTGTTGCTGAGGTGGTCTGTTGTTGCTGGTGGGGGACCTACTGTTGAGGGAGAAAACTATTGTTGCTGGCTGAAGGAGAGTCTATTGATGCTGGCTGTCGGGAGATCAGTTGTTGCTACTGGGGGGTCTATTGTTCCTAAGGGGCAGATTTTGTTGCGGGTGATCCATTGTTGTTAGGGGGATCTATTGTTGCTGGCGGGGGCGAGGCTATATTGTTAATGGCTGCAGGGGATCTATTTTACTGCTTTTCTTGTTATCATTGCCAAATTCCATACAAATTTACACAACACCACAAAATTATACTTTGTTTTGTAATCTCTAAAAGGGCAGTACTGAGAGGTGAGTAGGGGGTGTAACCAAAGAGTGGTGCTCGGAAGTAAGTTTGGGCAAAGAAGAAAGGGGGTGACTCGGAAAGGGGGAGTTCCTAAACCTATTCTCTTAAAAAAAAAAAAAGCCCTGTCTTGCAACGGTTACCTGAAATAAAGCAGAGTCTTTTGTACAGAAAGTTGCAATAGCTCGGGGGGGGGGGGGGCTACCACTATGGACACAGCCGTGAGAGCAGGTCTGGAACAGTCCCCCTAACAAAAAGAGGTGCAAAAGCAACAGTCTCTCTCCTGAGATTTCTCTTAGGCCTACTCGCTGTGTTTCCGGCCATCTGAAAGCCTTTTTCCTGCTTCAGGAAGATCCTCCTTGGATTTTGCCCGGGTGTTCCTGCAACTTTTGGGTGATCCTTTAGCTCCTTGGTGAGTCCAGAAATCCTCCAGGTATTCTTAAAGCTTCTTCTGAGCCTTGGAAGGTTCGAAGTTATACTAAACCCACAACAGTAAAATCAGTCGGTATATGCAGTAAAACATGCTTGTTATACTGTGGAACCTAAGGAGTTAAACCTTCACATTGTGTAAAAAGGCTGTTTGATCCTGTCTTCTCTGATCCTCCCCTTCTTCCAGAGTCCAAAATCCATCTCCTGATAGAACAGAGCCTTGGAGTCACTCTGCACATGCTCAGTTTGGTTTTGTCTTGGGAGGGTGCATGTGATCAGCACAGGGCCAATCAAGACTGTCCAGGCAGAGGGTCAGGGGTCATGCAGCCTCATAGGACAGTCAGGGGAGAAGGAAAACTCCTCCTACAAGCTTTAACCAGACACAGATAGACGTCACAAGACTGCTCTATACTGCTGATGAGAAAAGGTATTAAGCAGTTTATATTTACTAAAATAATTGCATTTCCATGTTCTGTGTACTGTGGGAGACCAGATATAGTGAATGCAGGATCCTGGGTTTAGTAAAAAAAACTCTCCGGCAGGCAAAGGACCCTACTACTCTCTGCTCCAGCCCCTTTATACCCCTCTCAGCCCCCTGCTGGTCATTTTCCCAACCAGGGATTGTCTGAGGCTGTATACAGGGTCAGCCCAGACTCTACCCTCTCCACTTACTATGTTCCAGAGATTTCTGGAAAGACAGGGGGAGACAGGCAAACCTGCAGCTGCAGAACACAGAGTAGGCAGAAGCAATCCACAAGCTCCACAGTAAAGCCCAAAAATGACTTAATTGACCTCTTACTTATCTTACTAGCACCTAAATAAGAGGGTGCTGCATTTGTCTTGCTCGATCGATCGACGTCCAGTTCAATCGTTTGAAGATTTTGGAAAGATTCCCTCTTCCTGTTTTGACAATGGGACAGGAAGTAAAGGAAAATCTCCTCATTAGGACGCAGATGGGAAAAAACTGACAGGGGTTATAACTTACCCTGACCTTTGCCTTTAGGTCTACTTTAAATACACTTCAAATAAAGCAACAACCGCTATATAATGAATAGTAAAAGATGGACTAAATGGTGATTTCATTTCTGCCCGGAGTTCTGCTTTAACCCTACAAAGGCAGAAAATATATGTATACATTCTGTCTTTACTCTGTAAAATATGTATGTATGGAAATATATGTACAATCATTAAAAAGGAACTCACATTTAAAGTATGTTTTCCAAAATGGAAATGTGCAGCCTTGACATGTGAAGGAAGCTGAAATTTATGGTAATAAATCTATTAAATGTGCCTAGCTGAGACAAACACCGATCAGCCATAACATTATGACCACTGACAGGTAGAGTGAATATCGTTGATTATCTTGTGACAATGGCATCTGAAAGTAGGTGGGATATATTAGGCAGGGAGTGAACATGTTGCCCCTGAAGTTGATGTGTTTATAGCAGAAAAAATGGACAAGAGTAAAGCTGGGTACACACTATAGCATTTTCTTTCGATTTTTTCCTTTAGATTTACCAAAACCATATAATATGAGGTCAAGCCTAAACAGTTTTCATTTGTATGCAATCAGGCAGGCCCTTGCACTACATGGTTTTGGTAAATCTAAGGAAATCAAACAACAAAAGTTGTATAGTGTGTATCCAGCTTTAGGATTTGAGTGACTTTGACAAGGGTCAAATAGTAATGTCTAGAAGACTGGGTTAGAGCAACTCCAACATTGCAGCTCTTGTGGGACGTTCCTGGTCTGCAGTGGCCAGGTCCGACCAAAAATGGTCCAAACAAGGAAATCCAGCAAACCAGCAACAGGGTCATAGGTGGCCAAGGCTCATTGATGCATGTGGGGAGCAAAGGCTGGTAATCCAATCCAATAGAAAGGCTACTGCGGCCCTAATTGCTGAAAATGTGAATGCTGGTTCTGACGGGAAGGTGTCAGAACACACAAAGTATCGCAGTTTGTTGTTATGAGGCTGTGTAGCAGCAGACCGCTCAGGATGCACATGCTGACCCGTGTCCACGGCCAAAAGTACCTACAATGGGCACGTGATCATCAGAACTGGACCACAGAACAATGGAAGAAGGTGGCCTGGTCTGATGAATCCAAGAATGGTTTGAGGAACACAACAAGGAGTTTGAGGTGTTGACTTGGCCTCCAAATTCTCCAAATCTCAATCCATCGACCATCTGTGGGATGTGTTGGAAAAACAGGTTTTATTCATGGAGGCTCCACCTCACAACTTACAGGATTTAAAGGATCTGCTACTGAAGGCTTGGTGCCAGATACCACAGCATACCTTCAGAGGTCTAGCGGAGTCCATGCCTCCACACGTTATGGTGGGTGAGCGCTGTGTTGAGATTTTTACAAGGTTTGCTTTAAATTGGTGGCTGGGAGTGTAGTAGGTAATTCATAAATTATGAATTTGCCAATGACATGCAAAGACCTGTTCTGCCGGAACAGTCTGGTTAATATTATATTTTGTGCCTTAGGTATGTTCCCCTCCTGCTTTGTGCTAATTTGTTTCATAGCCCCCAACTGTCCCTGATTTTGAGTGACTGTCCCCGTTTAGGAACAAAGTCCCTCTGTCCCTTATTCCTCGTTTCCTCATTTTACTCTAATCAAATGTTTCTCAACTCCAGTCCTCAAGTACCCCCAACAGGTCATGTTTTCAGGCTTCCTGATATTTTGCACAGGTGATTTGATCAGTTTCACTGCCTTAGGCCGGGTTCACACTGGGGCGACAAACGCTCCGACATTGGGAGCTCATGTCGCATGACGTGTGAAAATCAATGTTTCCCTATGGGAGCCGTCTTTACTGACCCGACACATGTCGGTCCGACTTTGAAAATGCTCCCTGTACTACTTTGGTCCGACTTTGATCCTACGTCAGCCCATTGAATATCATTGAGGTCGGATCAAAGTCAGAACTCCGTATTGCATGATCCGACTTTGGCATGCGACTTGTGCTCTGCTGATCTTGAGGGGGAACTCCACGCCAAATTTTAAAAAACGGCATGGGTTCCCCATCCAAGAGCATATTATGCCCTTGGGTCTGGTATGGATTTTAAGGGGAACCCCTACACCGAAAAAACGGCATGGGGTCCCCCCAAAATCAGACCCTTATCCGAGCACGCAGCCCGCCGGTCAGTAAAGGGGGTGGGGATGTGCGAGCACCCCCCCTCCTGAACCGCACCAGGCCGCATTCCCTCAACATGGGGGGTAGGGTGCTTTGGGGCAGGGGGGCGCACTGCGGCCCCCCACCCCAAAGCACCTTGTCCCCATGTTGATGAGGACAAGGGCCTCTTCCCGACAACTCTGGCCTTTGGTTGTCGGGGTCTGCGGGCGGGTAGCTTATAGGAATCCGGGAGTCCCCTTTAATAAGGGGGCCCCCAGAACCTGGCCCCCCACCCTATGTGAATGAGTATTGGATACATCGTACCCCTACCCATTCCCCTAGGGGAAAAAGGTGTCAATAAAAAAAAAAACACTAGACAGGTTTTTAAAGTAATTTATTAGGGAGCTCCGGGGGTCTTCTTCCGACTTCGGTGGTCTTTTCCGACTTCTCCGCTCTCTCCGGTTCTTCTCCCACTCTCCGGTATCTTCTGCCGGGCTCCTCCACTATCTTCTGCTCTTTTGCCACTCTTTTGCTAGTGTTGGCCCGGTCTTCTCCGCCGTCTTCTTCCCTGTTCTCTTCTTCCGATGTTGACACGACGAGGTCTCCCGCTGTAATGCCGTGTGCGCGGTGCACAACGACTTATATAGGCATGGGGCGTGGTCCCCGGGTGATGTCACCTGGTGACCCCGCCCCTTATGAAGTCCCAGTCCTGGGGCATGATGGGAATGTGCCGTCATAAGGGCCGGGGTCACCGGATGACATCACCTGGTGACCACGCCCCATGCCTATATAAGTCGTTGCGCACCACGCACACGGCATTACAGCGGGAGAGAGTGTCGTGTCAACATCGGAAGAAGAGAACAGGGAAGAAGACGACGGAGAAGACCGGGCCAACACTAGCAAAAGAGCAGAAGATAGCGGAGGAGCCCGGCAGAAGATACCGGAGAGCGGGAGAAGAACCAGAGAAGAGGCCGGAGAGAGCGGAGAAGTCGGAAGAGACCCCCGAAGTCGGAAGAAGACCCCCGGAGCTACCTAATACATTTTTCGGCGTAGGGGGTTCCCCTTAAAATCCATACCAGACCAAAGGGCCTGGTATGCTCTTGGAGAGGGAACCCATGCCGTTTTCTTATTTAAAATTTGGCGTGGACTTCCCCCTCAAGTCGCAGGGCAAAGTCGGATCCAAAGTAGTACAACTGTCGTGTCGCACCCGTGCAAACCCAGCCTTAGTAATTAACACAGCCGTGTAATCGGGAAATACTGAAAACATGACCTGTTGGGAGGTACTTGAGGACTGGAGTTGAGAAACATTGCTCTGATCTATAAAGTTGTATATAAAATGCACTTTTTATCTTTCAAAAAGTGTTTCCCAGTGCTAAAGCTTTCATCCAATTTCGAAATTGCTGCATTTGTAAATTTCAGAAGCCAATATAAAGGAATAGTAGTGGTAAAAAAAAGCAAACAAAAAACAAACACTTGTGGGTTTAATTAATCATTTTTTTAAAATATTTCTCAGTTTAAGGGGCGTGGCAGGGGGTGTGTCCTATGCCTACATACTTATGCTAATAGGTGTCCGTTGTTCCCATCTCAAAAAGTTGGGAGGTGTGTAAAGAGCCCCCTTTTATACACTTCCAGCTTCTCCATACTATCTGTGAAGCCTCGTACACACGGCCGGTTTTCTCGGCAAGAAAGCTGCTGGGAGAGCTTTTTGCCGAGAAAACCGTGCGTGTGTATGCTTTCTCGTCGGGAAAACTGCTGGGAATCGCGACGAGAAAAATAGAGAACCTGCTCTCTATTTTTCTCGTTGGGATTCTCGGCAGTGTTTTCCTGCCGAGAAAACCGTGAGTGTGTATGCTTACCTGTCCCAGGTAAGCCAGCCAGTGCCGGGACAAGGTCATCCGGTGCCCAGGGCGAAGATGAAAAACTGCGCCCCCCCCCCCCACTGTGAAAAGCTACAGCGCCTACAGACGATGGAATCTATACTAATGCATCAGTGACAGTGCATTAACCCCCTTCCTCCTGCTGCATATTACCAATACCATTGCTAGTTAAGCAAACTCCCCTCCCCTGCAGCTCACCTCTGTGTCCCCCCCAATCCACAGCTCACCTCTGAATCCCCCGTCCACCTCAGTACCCCTCACCCACGGCTCACCTCTATCCTTCCGTCCACCTCTGTACCCCCCATCCACATTCACCTCTGTACACCCCTGTCCACCTCTATACACACCCGTCCACCCCCGTCAACCTCTGTACCCCCCGTCAACCTCTGTACCCCCCTGTCCACCTCTGTACACCCCATCCACCTCTGTACCCCCCCGTCCTCCTCTGTACACCCCCGTCCTCCTCTGTACACCCCCGTCCACCTCTGTACCCCCCCATCCACCTCTGTACCCCCCCCGTCCACCTCTGTACACCCCGTCCACCTCTGTACCCCCCCCGTCCACCTCTGTACCCCCCGTCCACCTCTGTACCCCCCATCCACATTTACCTTTGTAGCCCCCATCCACATCTGTACACCCCCATCCACCTCTGTACCACCATTTCTCTTTAAATCTCTCCACGATTTTTTCTCAATCTCACCAGTGATGACAGAACTTATTCATCACGGCGGGCCCAGTGGTGCATCACAGTGCAGTCTCCGGCTTTTAGATTTAGCACACAGCCACAACACTTCACTCGGCTGTGTGCTACACGGGTCTGTCAGGCGGGGGTGGGGAGGGAGAAACACAGAGCGCTGCTCTGCTTCATTCCCGGTCTCCGGTCTGCAGCTTCTGACAGAGAGAGAAGCGGGACGGGCGGGCTCAAGCACATGAAGCCCGCAGCTGTCCCGCTCTCCTGTTATAATGTGGGAGCGCGGCGGGGGGGGGCGGATCGGCTGCTCTCGCTACCCTGGGAAAACTGCGGGCAACGCAGGGCTTAAGAGTAGCATGATGGCCCTGACTGCGCCCCCCCTTCCTCCAGTAAATGGTCCCGCCCAGGGCATCCGCCCCTTCTGCCCACCCCTTGTAGCGGCCCTGAAGCCCGCCCATGCTCAAAGAGACTTTGACGCATGCGCGGTAGCATACAAGGGTAGTGTAGGGTGTAGCAAGATGAAGGCGACGGCATCGAATGTGACAAGCACAGGCTCGTTGTAGTCGATGACGTCACTGCGTTCTTGCCATTCAAAAGAACGGCGGTTCTTTTGAATGGCCGTGTGTACACAGGGCTTGGCAAGGCAAGCTTGCCAGGAATTCTGTCAAGAAAACCGACGGTTTTCTAATAAACGGGAATCTCGCTTCTCTCTTGTTTTTGCCCTTACGGAGTGAAGAGGTCTTCTTTTTGAGTTTGAGCCTAGGTTCACACTGAAGCGATGCAGTTGCAATTGCACAGCGTCCATTCGATCTGCTGCGGGTGTCAATGTTAGATTAACGACACCATGAAACTGATCGCAAAACACAGTGCGATTGCCAGAATCGCATCGCATGGGTGTTAACATCCATGTGATGTGATTCAAGTGCATGCATTTTTTTTGGGTGCGGATGCGATGTGATTTGAGCCATACAAAATGTATGGCTTAAATCACACAGCACAAACATCGCATGTGATGTGCACAGGAATGCAGTGCGATTACAGTGCGAATCACATGCAGTGTCTGTAACACACAAGGGTGAACCCAGGCTCAAGGTTATTGCCTTCCAATGGTGTTTCACTACTAAACGAATGTCAAACAGCCGTGTAACCTGCCAAAGCTGGAACAAACTACAATGGGTTTCACTCTAATGCCGCGTATACACGATCGATTTTCTCGACGGTGAAAACACCGTCGAGAAAATCGACGGGAAGAAACGAGGAACGGCTTGTTCCCCTACACACGGCCGTTTTTCCCGAAATTTTTTCTCTTGGTCGAGAAAAACGACCGTGTGTAGGCTCCACGGCAGTGTTTCCCTATGGGAAGACTGACGCAAAAAAAAATGCCGTGAATCACGATGAGAAAAATTAGAGCATGTTCTAATTTTTCTCGTCGTGATTAATGCCGTTTTTCTGGTCAGGAAAAATGATCAAAAGCCCACAGACGGTCGTTTTTCTCGTCAAAGAGAAAAAATGTCATTTTTCCCGACGAGAAAAATGGTCGTGTGTACGCGGCATAAGGCCCTGGAGCCCAACCTGCGGTGGGAACATTGATTAGGGGTAGTAGCATTGATCTCTATTAGCCTCATGTAACATGTTCCCAGTTTTTTCAGCTAAGCGTTTTTGGTGCAGTTTTTCAGTCACGTGTCCTTTAACCACTTGCTTACTGGGCACCTAAACCCCCTTCTTGCCCAGACCAATTTTCAGCTTTCAGCACTGTCACACTTTGAATGACAATTGCGTGGTCCTAGAACACTGTACACATATGACATTTTTATCATTTTTTTCCCCCACAAATAGAGCTTTCTTCTGGTGGTATTTATTCACTGCTGGGTTTTTTATTTAAAAAAAAAAAAAAGACCAAAAATTCTGAAAAAAAAAACAAAAACATTTTTTTGCAAACAGGAAATTTTTCTTCATCATTGATGGGCACTGATATGGCTGCACTGATGGGCACTGATAGGCGGCACTGGTGGGCACAGAGGTGGCACTGATGGGTGTCACTAATGGACATTGATAGGTGGCACTGAAGGGCATTGATAAGTGGCACTAAAGGGCACTGATAGGTGGCACTGATGGGCACTGGTAGGTGACACTGATAGGCAGCACTGATAGGTGGCACTAATGATGAGGCACTGCTGGGCACTGATTGGCAGCACTGATGTCCCTTTGACAGAAGCCGGTGATTGGCTTTTTTTTTTTTCTCTGATTAACGATCTTCTGTTTACATCACGTGATCAGCTGTCATTGGCTGACAGCTGATCATGTGGTTAAGGGCCGTGATAGGCCCCTTACTCCGATCTGACACCAGCCAAGTCTCATTGACTCAGTGATCACAGAGTGCGCCGCACACCCCCACAGGGGGCACACAGGCAGCTCATGCACGGGAGGACGTCTAAAAGCGCAGCAAAAACACTTAATTATCGCATAGGCATTTTACTGGCAGTTTTAAAGCGAACCAGTGTGAAAGTGCCCTTAGGTCGAGTTTACACTTGCCATTGGGGGGGGGGGCAGAAAAAAACATGCAGTTGAGCCATATATTTATGTCCCCCCCCCAACTACACCCCTTTAAGCTGCAAAGGCAGTGGAGGGAGGTGTACATATGCCACAGCCACAATGCTTTGCAACAAAAATAATTCCTGCTTTTGTGTTCAGTAGGCGATTCCGCCCACCGAATGCAACTCAGCTGAATAGGGTTGCTAGTGCAGGGTTTAAGGGGTTAAAACAGGTGTGGAGGAGGTATCTATCTATCTATCTATCTATCTATCTATCTATCTATCTATCTATATATATATATCAAATGCCCTCTGGAGAGCAATCCATTGTGGTTCACTCTTTAGATTGTACTGCTGGTGTAAAAGTGGCCCTAGTCGTCTTGGTGAGTTGGCGCTACCTATAGATCTTGTTGAGTGAGCAAGTTGCCCTACTGTCTGCACAGGCTGGGTTTCAGGAGGTTATGTGCATAAAGTGATATTTAAAACAGAAAAAAACCTCACACAAGACAAGCCTTCCAATGCCACACATACCTTAGTTTATGGGTCCTCTCACACCATACTGCACATAAAAATGAACTGCATGCAACACAGTGAAATGCATGTGCATTAATGCACATTTGCATGTGTGTTGCATTGCATTTTAGTGTTCACTTGTTGATGAGCATTTTTCAGTCCCTTTGCTCTAAAACTCCATCCAAGACCCTCAGCCTACAAGGGGGTTAGTCATCTCTCTGCTCTCTCCTCCTATCAGCACATGGGCATTGTATCACAATCTGATTGGCTCCTAATGCTGTTCCTCTATTTTCCACTCTAGTGGGGCTGTGCAGTAAGCTGATAGAAAGACACATTCAGGTACTTATGCTAACTTCATTTAAAATAAACAGTTTTTTAATGAATGCTGTATTATTTGAGGTTTTTATATTTGGCTGAACTCCTGCTTTAAAGCAGAATGTCACTCTCTCAATCAACATTGACTATTTTTAATCCTTATGTTGGTTTCTATTGCCACGTACACACGACCGTTTTTCATGACGAGAAAAATGCCATTTTTAAAAATGGTCGTGAAAAACGGTCGTGTGTAGGCTCCAGAGCATTTTTCTAGACGAGAAAAATGGCCGAACAAAAAATTAGAACCTGCTCTATTTTTTCTCGTTGTTTTTCACGTCGTTCTTTTTAATGTCATGAAAAACGGTCGTGTGCATGCTTTTACAAGGGGAAAAAAAACGCGCATGCTCAGAATCAAGTATGAGACGGGAGCGCTCGTTCTGGTAAAACTAGTGTTCTGAATGGAGATATCACATTTGTCACGCTGTAACGGACTAAAGAGCATGAGGCTGAAAAGCGCGAATCGCCTTTTACCAAACTTTATTAACACGAGGATCAGCAAAAGCGTCCCAAAGGGTGGCGCCATCCGAATGTAACTTCCCCTTTATAGTGCCGTTGTACGTGTTGTACGTCACTGCGCTTTGCTCAAGCGTTTTTTATCATGAACGTGTGTATGCAAGACAGGCTTGAGAGGAAACACGAAAAATCACTTCGAGAAAAACGTCTTTTTTTTCCATAACATGAATAACAGTCGTGTGTACGCGGCATATGCCTAGGCAAATTATGTCATACATCCCAGGAGTCTTCAGTAGGGGAGGAGGGGCTTTTTCCGTTAAGCACACCCTCTCCTGCTTGCATGTCTGAGCTAAGGGTAGGTGGATTCCAGGAAGTATATGCTACATGAATCCTCTGCCCTTACTCAAGATGGCTATGACTAGAAATAATAGGGCGGTGTTTTTCAAAGTGACCTCTCAACAAAATAAAACATGGCGACTTGGATGGATGGGTGAGTTTGCTTTGAATATTGAATTAGGAATTAACCACTTCAGCCCCAGACCATTTGGCTGGCCAAAGACCAGAGCACTTTTTGCGATTCGGCACTGCGTCGCTTTAACTGACAATTGCGCGGTCGTGCGACGTGGCTTCCAAACAAAATTGACGTCCTTTTTTTCCCACAAATAGTGGTATTTGATCACTTCTACGGTTTTTATTTTTTGCGCTATAAACAAAAAAATAGCGTCAATTTTGAAAAAAAAGCAATATGTTTTACTATTTGCTAAAATAAATATCCCCCAAAAATACATTAAAAATTTGTTTTTTTTCCTCAGTTTAGGCCGATACGTATTCTTCTACATATTTTTGGTAATTAAGCGTTTATTGATTGGTTTGCGCAAAAGTTATAGCATCTACAAAAAAGGGGATAGTTTTACTTTATTTTTATTATTATTTTTTTTGTATTATTAATGGTGGCGATCAGCGATTTTTATCGTGACTGCGACATTATGGCGGACACATCGGACACTTTTGGCGCTATAAAAATGCACTGATTACTGTAAAAATGACACTGGCAGTGAAGGGGTTAACCAGGAGGGGGCAAGGAAGGGGTTAAGTGTGTCCTACGGAGTGATTCTAACTGTGGGGGGGATGGGCTACATGTAACACAACACTGATCACTGCTCCCGATTACAGGGAGCTGTGATCAGTGTCCTGTCACTAGGCAGAAAAGGGAAATGCCTTGTTTACATCAGCATTTCCCCGTTCTTCCCCTCGGTGAGACGATCGCGGGTATCCCCACGAACATCGAATCCGCGGGACCCGCGGTCACACTCACGGAGCTTGCGGCGCCCACAATGCCGCGTCTTAAAGGGCAACGTACAGGTACGTTAATATGCCCAGCCATGCCATTCTGCCGACGTAAATCGGCGTGAGCCGGTCGGCAAGTGGTTAAATAGCCTTTTTGGTTTGTGGTACTCAGATGAAGTGTAGTTCCCACTTTAATTACCATGAAGAGCTTTCGCCACTAGAAGACAGCAAAGGGCATCAACACACTCACCCACAGCAAGCGAATGTCATCGGAACAGAGATAAATAATTTCTGATTGGCTGTCACGGTTAACTGCACTTTGCGCTTTCCCCTGTTATTAAAGAAGACCGTATCTGTCTGCAATATCATCATGTTTTATGTATCTATCACTTCCTGCTATCAGAAGTGTCAGTGTCACTGCTATTTGTTGCTAATTAGGCTAATTAACATGCCTAATTAAAATGCAATTAGAGGACTGGTGATGACGAACTTGTGAAATAATTAGTATTCATTATGGAGCCGTTTGGTGCCAGGAAAAGCGCTCCCCTTGGAGCTATAGAGAGCAGAGGCCCCAGGTGTGCTATACACAGAGCCCCGTGTTATATACAGGGAGACCCCCTATCATTTCTAAGGAAGATGAAGACTTAAAGGATCACAGGGACAGCGCTCACAGCGACAGATACCAGCTGCCATTTTCATAACATAGGTTCCAATAGAAAAAGAACAAACCTTGTTGTCAAAGAAGACAGTGCCATATTCCATCCTATACAGCAGTGATGGAGAACCTTGGCACCCCAGTAGGGTGACCACGTGTCCCGGATTGCCCGGGAAAGTCCTGCATTTTGCAGATCTGTCCCGGGCACCTTCATTCCAGGACAATGCAGTGTCCCGTAATTAAACTGACACAGCCACCCCCCAGGCCAATCTGATGCCCCCCCAAAAAAGGCTGCCACATCACCGGGAATGCCTGGAGAAGCACAATCCCACCCCCTGCTTGTGATTGGAGAAATCATAAATCCCACCTCTTGTGTCCAATCACTGTGCTGTGATTCGTTACAGCACAAGCTGATTTTTGGGAGGGGGGTGTCCCTGAATGGTAGTTTAGAAATGTGGTCACCCTACACCCCAGATGTTTTGGAACTATATTTCCCATGATGCTCATGCACTCTGCAGTGTAGTTGAGCATCATGGGAAATGTAGTTCCAAAACACCTGGGGAGCCAAGGTTCGCCATCACTGCTATACATCAATGCTACAGCATATAGATTTATGGGGGAGATTTACTAAAACTGGCACACGCAGAATCTGGTGCAGCTATGCATAGTAACCAATCAGCTTCTAACTTTGGCTTATTCAATTAAAGTGTAACTCCACTTTTGTTGAGGAAATACATTTCCCCTCTGGGTCATCTGTGTACATTGCAAGGATTGTAACAACCTTTATTGCAGATTCCTCCCCTTTTGTTATTCTGAATAAATCCCTGTGTGTTTGTCTGTGCCTCTTTACTGAGTGGGTCTAATAGGAGAGGTTTCATAATTAACTGTCCAGGTGTGCAGCTGCAGGGCACTAATAGGGAAAGCTGCTGGGCCTGCATCCCTTTAGAAGTGCTCCTATTGAAAGTATCCCTCCAAAAATTAAATTTTTGTTGCAAGGGATGCCTGAAATCTGACTTGTATCTTAGGCAGACTTCCTGGAAAATTGGTGAGCCAATCACACAAGCAGGAAATGATGTTTCTGGGGAGTGGTCAGTACACATTCTGTGTACAGAACAACTTCAGGTAGCCATATTGCAATGCATTCTCGGAAAATTACAGCGGATGCAGATTGAAAAGGAAAGGTTATTTTTTAATAACATTCAATTACAATATGATTAGTGTCGCAATTATACGTGCTATATTATTTTTTCTTTATTTGATATTTTTTTCCCCCCCACAAAAGTGGAGTTACCCTTTAAGCTTTGACAAAAAAAAAATAGAAGCTGATTGGTTACTATGCACAGCTGCACCAGATTCTGTGTGTGCCAGTCTTTGTAAATCCCCCCCCATTGGCTATTAAACACAAACAGGTGGGGGGGCAATAGAAAACAACGGAAAGGGTAGCTCCCCAGAGGAGCCAATCAGTTTTTAGGTTGCTTACATCATTTGTTTTGGATGTTAAAAACTGATACCTAATTGGATCGTTTGGGAAACAAGTCCATTCTCTTCTGTACCCTAGATAGATAGACATTTTTCCGTATATTTGGGTCTCATTAAAATGTGTGAAAAAAATTCTGTTTTCTACAAGAGATAATTCCCACCCAGCTCCGATGTCCCTAATTGGCCATCCTTGTGATCAGGTAAAATTTTGGTGAAACGCGTTAAGGAGGAGTGGTTCCTGAGTGGGGACACTATGAATGCAGCAGTACTGTTGACTGCCGAATACAGAATTTGGAAGAACAGCTATCCAGTTATACACAAGTCGATCTGTGTACAACCAACCTGTCGGGTTTTTCTCAAAAGATCAGTGCCACCGGCAATACCGATCAATGCATTCTGCCAGCGGGGAAGGCTCCCCGCCAGCAGAATATAATAGTGGATTTCCCTATCCATATTGAATGTGTGGATGGGGGAATCGGTTCATTATTTTTGCTCAACCCCCCCGTTTGAACAAACAAAAAAAATTGACTTCCATTTCTATTTTAAACTGAATGGGTTGCTTTACAAGGTGATGGTTTATATATACTTTAAGGCTGGGTTCACACCCTCTTCGCATGCGGCTCACGGCAGGGGGTCCGATGCAATCCCCGTTCTCCATTTCAGGGATGAATTTTTGCCTGAATTCGGCCCCGAAACTGAGCCAAAGATGCACAGGACCTCTGTGCAAGCCGCTCCGGAGCCACAACGGAGTTTCTGTGACCCTCGTTAGAACTTAAAGCGGAGGTGCAGCCAAAAAAAAAAAAAGTCAGCAGCTACTAACAGTGTAGCTGCTGACTTTTAATAAGGACACTTACCTGTCCTACTCGCCCGCGATGTCGGTCCCGCCACGGCGATCGATCGCTGCTGGCAGCTCCCGGCTCCTCCATCCTGACTAAGGGAAACAGGCAGTGAAGACTTACGGCTTCACTGCCCGTTTCCTACTGCGCATGCGCCACTCGCACGGCGCTTTGTGAATGGGCGGCTTGCCTCCTGGGATACATACAGTTCCCAGAAGGCAGCGCGCCCCATTCACAAAAAGAGGAAGCGGAAGGAGACCCACCGCAGACGAGAAGAGGCACATTAGAGGCAGATTAGTGGACTTCCGCATAGCAACAGGCATTTAGGAGGGTGAGTATAAATTATTATAATTTTTTTTTTTTTTTTTTTAGGATTTTTAATGTAAACATTTGTAGCGGGTATGTACTTTCCCGGCTGTAAATTTGAACTTGGCAGAGACATCAGTGATGTGTAATTCCCTGCAGCCTGATGGGTGGCGCTGTCGCCCTGGGCTGGGGTTGAATCATTGCTGTGTGCTGTGCCTCCTTTTTGTCCTCCCTCGGCAGCGGTATGGTGGGGCGGGGAACCCGCCGTGCTTGCTGGGAGAGGGTATAAAGGGGCCGGCCATCTTTGTCACGGGGTCGAAGTCCCAGGCACCTTCAGCTTGTGGACGGTATTTCTTGTCGGTTACCTGGGTGGCCTAGGCCTAGAGGACAACTGGAGGTCGTGTTCCATCCCAGGCACCTTTAGCCTGGGGTGAGGTACTCGGATGGAGGTCCGGAGCTCAGTGCCCAACACTGAGTTCCGCGAGGGAAGGAGATCCTAGGGAACCCCGAGAGTGGGTACCCGAATCCGGAAGGCGCAATGGACCGGGGGGAGCTCCTCACTTGAAGACCCGGTGCAGCATATTGCCGGTGATGGGTGAGTCTCTCGTCGGAGACCGCCTGGAAGGAAATTCCCCCCTCGCTCGGAGACCGTAACCCACTTTCAGGAAGGAAAGTGGAGAACTACATTGTGTCTGGGCCTATTCGCATCCACACCTCCTTTCCTGTTCTGTTTCTATCAAGGGAGTTTAACTGATTGTGTTCATTCGCAGAAGAATAAAGGAGTGTTGAACTTTAATGGTGTGGGGCTCATTACCTGACAGACATTGTTCAAGGTGACTCTTGGAGGGGGGATCCAGGTGCACAGCACTGACCCGAAGGTAATACAAGAACGTTGCTTATACTGCACTGACACATGTGGTGGAAGCCAGGCGTGGTGTCCCCGCTCCCTCCCCTCTAAGATACCCCTAGACAAAAGAAAGACGAGACGAGAGAAAGAGGGGAGTGAGGAGGCCGGTATAGTGTTTGTGCACCACGGAATTGAACGTGTCTGTTGGAAGAGTTAAGCGAATAGGCAGGCCTTCATTGGCCGAAGTGCATCCCTGCTCGAAGTCGTGGACATGACCCAATGAAGGGAAAGGCCTGCGCAGAAGAGTGGAAAGAGGGGGAAGTTCAGCCGTGTGAAGTACTACACGTGGGGGCTTCTATTGCACTGCGCTACCAGGCACACCCCCATCGCTTAGTTCGTGGGCGTGACTCAGAAACAGAAAAGCCGCGAACTGGAGCAAAGGGGAGGAGTCCAAAACGTGTGAAGGACTACACGTGGGACGTTGCCGCAAAAACTTTGCAGTGTGCGATGGATCAGCAACAGGTCGCCATGTTCGGACATACATCGTGGATTCCAGTTCACCCTTCCACCACGACATTGACTGCTGCTGCTCCGGTAACAGATACGGGGATCCGGCTAAAGCCAAGGGGTCGATTCGCCCAGTACTCATGCATGGACGTTGAGGCCCTGGGTGTGATTTGTCCCGGCTGTTCGGGACTGGTGTGCCAGCTGAAGCCATTCGGGCGATGTGAGGCCTGTGGGGAGTTCCTGTTCGAAGTGGATCCAGCGGTTGAGAGGCCGAGAACCATTTACCCCGGCCGTGCTGCGGGCAACACCGCTCAAAGAGGAGGAATCACTGCTGTGAGAGCCATCCCTACGCACACTGCAGCGACCGCGGAGGAGGTCGTAAAACCCCAATGGGAGAAATCCGAGGATGCTGACTCGGTCACCACTGTCTCGCAGCGTCCGCCACCGAAGAGAAAGACCGGCATGATAGCCCCGACCAGCGGTTGTGGTGGACCGTCTCGCCCGCTTACGCCCAGCCTGGATGGATCCGCTGACAAGAGTTCTGGACGTCCCGCTTCAAGTAAAGGCCGAGGTAAGCCGGGTGGAGAGATTTGGTGTGTGGGCGGAGGTGTCGGGAAGTCATGGCCTAGCGAGTCCGCGGGAGGTGGTGGCTCCGTTTCTACAACCGGCTACATACCCGCGGAGGAGTGTGACACCTCTGACCTGGAGTCGCTCTCGGACATGGGAGACGACGTTGCCATAGACGATTTGTTTGCTGAGAAGGGCTGGGACAAAGTACCTCTCGCTTCATCTCGGAGGATCAGAGATCCACCCATGTCAACAGGGGAAAGTACACCCCGGGTGGAGGCACCAGTGCCTGAAGAGAGGTCCCATCCCCAGCCTGCTTCTACATCCCCGGTGCCATCTGTACCGAAGGCCGGGGAAAAGAGACTATTGCTGCGGGCACCTATGCCCAGATCAGATGTGATCAAGGTCCCTCGCCACCCGAACTCGATAGTGTTGCCTGGCTAAGGGGACAAAGCCACCATGCCTCCTTTGGCGAGATTACAATGCCTATTTGGCCAGAAGGTTGCTGCAGACTACGGATGGGAGTATCCGTACTTGTCGAAGGAACTGCTGTATGAGGTGGAAGTGTGCCGGGAGTGCTGGTACAATGACTTTGTGTGGACCCACCTTCAGGTTCCCCATGCCCGCAGGTACCTGGCATGCTCTCCAAAGGCCTCTCAACATTTTAAAGACTGCAAGGCAGAGTGGATGTTGGGACAACACATCCATGCAGATAAGGTGTTGATCCGGCGCAAAGAAGGAGAAGATTAGTGATGAGCCGAACACCCCCGGGTTCGGTTCGCACCAGAACCCGCGAACGGACCGAAAGTTCGCACAAACTTTAGAACCCTATTAAATACAATGGATGCGAACGTTCGAAATCTAAAGTGCTATTTATAACGACTAATATGCATGTTATTGTCCTAAAAAGGGTTTGGGAACCCGGGTTCTGCACCAGGGGACATGTATCAATCCAAAAAAAAGTTTTAAAAACGGCTGTTTTTCGGGAGCAGTCATTTTAATGATGCATAAAGTGAAAAAAAAAAGTCAAATATTCCTTTAAATATCGTACCTGGGGGGTGTCTAAAGTATGCCTGTGAAGTGCCACGTGTTTCCCGTGTTTAGAACTGTCCCTGCACAAAATTACATTTCTAAAGGAAAAAAAGCCATTTAAAACTGCTTGCGGCTTTAATGTAATGTCTGGTCCCGGTAATATGGATGAAAATCTTTAAGAAAAATGGCATAGCTACCCCATCACAGCCCCCCCCCCCCCTCTACCCCAGCCCATTACCAGCCCCTTTGGGTCTTGTATGGATATTAAGGGGAACCCCACACACAAAATAAAAAAGGCCCTATATACTCTGAACAGCCGTATACAGGCGGTGCATACAAGACAGGGACTGTAGGTTTGTTCTTATGTAGAATCTGTTTGTAATTTTGAACAGGTACATTGTTTAAGTGTAGCTCCAGCCAAAAAATCTATTTTTAAGCTTTTTGGAAAACATAGGGAAGGGTTATCACCCCTGTAACATTTGTTTTGCTGTCTGTGCAGTGTGCACCTGTTCAGAACAGTTCACCTCACTTTCCGTCCTAATGACAAATGTTTTTTGAAAATTTGGGTTTTTTATTGAAACAAGAATTGGTGATAAAGCATTAGTGGAGAGGAGACACTTTTTTTCCCATATTAACTCTTACAGGAGAGAATTTGCCTTCCTAGGGGTAGATTTCCTCTCACTTCCTGTTGTATCCTTCCGTTTGCAAGGAGGAGTCGTTTGTAAGTTGGATGTTTGAAAGTAGGGGCCTGCCGTATATACTCAGCTGAAATTTGCCCCTTACATGTTGGTGTTGCCACAACACTGTGAGCCCTCACAGTTACTCTTGGTGGGCGCATGAATGGGCCCTGCTGTGAATTATTAGATCAAGAATTGTAATTGCATGCCCCTGTTGAACAGGGGCTGAAAAATTGAGCCTTTGGTGGTGGTGGTGGTGGTGGTGGTGTTGACACAACACTGTAAGGCCTCACAGTTAGTCTTGGTGGGCGCAGGAATGGGCCCTGCTGTGAATTATTAGATCAAGAATTGTAATTACATGCCCCTGTTAAACAGGGGCAGAAAAATTGGGCCTTAGGCACTGGTGCCACAACACTGCAACCCCTCACAGATACTGTACTTGGAGCACAGCAATGAGCCCTGTTGCAAAGTATTGCATCAAAAATTGTAATTACATGCCCCTGTTAAACAGGGGCTGAAAAATTGGGCCTTAGCCACTGGTGCTGGTGCCACGACACTGCAACCTCTCCCAGCTACTCTAGTTGGAGTGCAGGAATGAGCCCTGCTGCAAAGCATTGCATAAAATGTTTTAATTACATGCCCCTGTTAAACAGGGGCATAAAAATTGGGCCTTAGGCACTGGTGCCACAACACTGCAACCCCTCACAGATACTGTACTTGGAGCACAGCAATGAGCCCTGTTGCAAAGTATTGCATCAAAAATTGTAATTACACGCCCCTGTTAAACAGGGGCTGAAAAATTGGGCCTTAGCCACTGGTGCTAGTGCCACGACACTGCAACCACTCCCAGATACTCTAGTTGGAGTGCAGGAATGAGCCCTGCTGCAAAGCATTGCATAAAAAATTGTAATAACACGCCCCTGTTAAACAGGGGATGAAAAATTGGGCCTTAGCCACTGGTGGCGGCACCCAGAAACAAAAATGTTCTTCCAAGCTATCATCATCAATCGGATCATTGAGGAGGAGGAGGATAGTCAGTCAACATAACAGGACAGTCTCTCAGCATCAGCATCAGTCTTCAAGGGATGTGACATTTGAAAATAAATTAGTCTGTTATATCAGCTTCAGGTGTTTGGTAGCTGGTGGTGATCCAAGACTGGTTCATCTTTATGAAGGTCAGTCGATCAACAGAGTCGGTGGACAGGCGCACCCTGTGATCCGTGACAAATCCTCCAGCAGCACTGAATGTGCGTTCTGAAAGAAAGCTGGATGCAGGACAGGCCAGTAGCTCAATTGCATACTGTGCAAGCTCTGGCCAGTGATCCATCCTCAAGACCCAGTAAGCCAGAGGATTTTCGGTGAGGAAGGTGTCCAAGTCTGACCTTGCCCCTAGGTATTCCTGCACCATGTATATCAGACGCTGGCGATGGTTGCTGGAACCGATCATACCTTGGGGCTGCGGACTAAAGAATTGTCTGAACGCATCGGTCAGACGGCCACCTTCCCCACCGCTCCTTCTTTGACTGACCGAAGCCTCAGCAACTCGTTGTCTAGGACCAGGAGTTTGTAACCTCCCAGTCTCTGGGAACGCGTTGCACAGACCTTTCTGCAAGGCCTCCCGGAGTTGTCTCATCCTCTGCTCCCTCTGCGATGGTAAGATAAGGTCCGCAACCTTACCCTTGTACCGTGGATCAAGGAGAGTGGCCAGCCAGTAATGGTTCCTCTCCTTGATCTGAAGAATACGAGGATCCTTCCGCAGACTTTGCAGGATCAGGGAGGCCATGCAGCGTAGGTTAGCTGAGGCATTCGGTCCGGAGTCCTCTGGGTCACTAAGGACGACATGATCCGCAGCCTCCTCCTCCCAGCCACGTACAAGTCCACTGGTTTCTTGGGACTGTAAATCATCCCTAAAAGACGGCTGCTGATGATGCTGAGTGCCAGGCTCCACCTCCATGCTGACACAATCCTCCTCCTCCTCCTCTTCTTCCTGTGCGATGGGTGGGACAGAAGGAACACTGTCTGGGTAAAGGGGGCCTTGAGAGGCAAGGAAGTCCTCCTCTTCCTGCCTCTGTTCTGCCTCAAGTGCCCTGTCCATTATTCCACGCAGCGTATGTTCCAACAGGTGGACAAGAGGTACAGTGTCACTGATGCATGCACTGTCACTGCTCACCATCCTTGTGGCCTCCTCAAATGGTGCCAGGACAGTGCATGCATCCCTGATCATGCCCCACTGGCGTGGTGAAAAAAAACCGAGCTCCCCTGACCCTGTCCTGGTGCCGTAGTCGCACAGGTACTCATTGATGGCCCTCTGCTGCGCATGCAGCCGCTGCAGCATGGCCAACGTTGAGTTCCACCTGGTGGGCATGTCACATATAAGTCGGTTCTTGGGCAGGTTCAACTCCTTTTGCAGCTCAGCCAGGCGAGCACTGGCATTATAAGATCTGCGGAAATGCACACAGACTTTCCTGGCCTGCCTCAGGACATCCTGTAAGCCCGGGTACCTGCCCAAGAACCGCTGCACCACCAGGTTAAGGACGTGAGCCACACAGGGCACATGGGTCAGTTGTCCCTGTCGGAGAGCAGAGAGGAGGTTGGTGCCATTGTCGCAAACTACCATTCCTGGCTTAAGCTGGCGTGGCGTCAACCACCTCTCGGCCTGCCCCTGCAGAGCAGACAGAACCTCTGCCCCAGTGTGGCTCCTGTCCCCCAAACACACCAGCGCAAGCACGGCATGGCATCTTTTTGCCTGCGTACTTGCGTAGCCCCTTGAACGCCTACGGAGCACCGCTGGTTCCAAGGACAAAGCACAGGAAGAGGCCACGGAGGAAGAAGAAGAGGAGGGGGTGGAGGACAGAGGTGTGTCACAACCAGTAGTAGCATTTTGGAGGCGTGGCGGTGGAACAACCTCCAACACTACTGCACCTTGTCCTGCATCCTTCCCAGCTGCCAAAAGAGTGACCCAATGGGCCGTGAAAGAAAGGTAACGTCCCTGTCCATGCCTGCTGGACCATGAGTCAGCGTTAATATGCACCTTACCGCTGACCGCCCTGTCCAGCGAGGCCAAGACATTGCCTTCCACATGCCGGGAGAGAGCCGGAATCGCCTTCCGTGAGAAAAAGTGGCGTTTGGGAACCTGCCACTGAGGAACCGCAAATTGCACAAACTCACGGAAGGGGGCGGAGTCTACCAACTGAAAAGGCAGCAGTTGAAGCGCTAGCAATTTAGCCAAGCTAGCATTCAACCGCTGGGCATGTGGATGGCTGGGAGTGAACTTCTTTCGACGGTCCAGCAGCTGGGGCAGGGAAATTTGCCTGCTAGAATCGGACGTCGGTGTACTGCTAGCAGAGTGCCCGCAAGTACTTGGCTGTGACACACCTAATTCTACACCTTCATTCCTCTAAGAGCAGGTTTCAGAGAGGACTGAAGGTATAGTGGGGTTGGAGATCCCAGCTGATGCGGTGCAAGAAGAGGTCCGCTTTGTTCTTTGGTGTGGGTCTTTAAGGTAGGCTTGCCAACGAGCTGCATGGCAGGTCAACATATGTCTGGTCAAGCATGTGGTGCCCAAGCGGGTGATGTTTTGGCCACGCGATATACGCTTGAGACATATGTTGCAAACAGCAGCTGTGCGATCTAATGCACTCGACTCAAAAAAGGCCCACACCAAAGAACTTTTTGAATAACGGGCAGAGGCAGCGCCCTGCACAGGCGGAGCTCTGTGGTGTGATTCCGTCGGTGTGCTGCCCTTACGCTGGCCCCCGGAGGGCATCCTGCCTCGTTGGAGATGTGCCTCCTCCTCCTCATCCTCCTCCTCCTCCTCTCTCCTATTAGGCACCCACGTGGAGTCAGTGACCTCATCATCCCCTCCCTCTTCATCACGGAGCCAATCTGGCAGTATGCTGCAGCTGCTGGAACATGACTGCCAGATTGGTGTCCTTCTTGAGCATCCCCTCTCTCTGCTCTCACGCTACTGCCTTCCTCTAGCTGGGTATCATCATCAGACCCTTCGAAACGCTGGGCATCCTCCTGGAGCATGTACCTAACACTGTGCTCAAACAGTTCGGGGGACTCCTCAGGAGGACATGGTTGGTCTAGGGAAGGAGTGACTGATGATGACATTGATACCAGGGAAGAGGATGCTTTGGCAGCTGCTTTGCCAGTACCCTGAGCCTGGGTGAGAGAGGATGAGGAGGATGAGGAGGGCTTGGTCATCCACTCTACCAAGTCTTCGGCATGATGTGGCTCAACATGTCCAGCTGCCGAAAAGAAGGACAAGCGTGTCCCATGGCCACGTGCTGATGGCGATGCACCGCGTCCACGACCAGCACTGTTGTCTCTAGACACAGAGCCTGCTTGCCCTCTTTTATTGGCTCCTGACTGTCTGCCTCTCCTTGTTTGCCTTCCAGACATTCTAATGGCCTGCAGGGAAATGGGAAACCCAGCAATACAGGCTAAGTTCAGGTGTAATATGGTCAGGAG
This sequence comes from Rana muscosa, assembly GCA_029206835.1. NCBI lineage: Eukaryota > Metazoa > Chordata > Amphibia > Anura > Ranidae > Rana > Rana muscosa. The sequence goes on along the minus strand of CM055125.1, from coordinate 16,231,624 downwards.
GCACACTCCGCCCGCTGTAAGTGACGCAAAATCCTGTTGGTGTAACACACCAGGAAAAAGCAGCAATACAGGCTAAGTTCAGGTGTAATATGGTCAGGAGGCACACTCCGCCCGCTGTAAGTGCCGCAAAATCCTGTTGGTGTAACACACCAGGAAAAAGCAGCAATACAGGCTAAGTTCAGGTGTAATATGGTCAGGAGGCACACTCCGCCCCCTGTAAGTGCCGCAAAATCCTGTTGGTGTAACACACCAGGAAAAAGCAGCAATACAGGCTAAGTTAAGGTGTAATATGGGCAGGAGGCACACTCCGCCCGCTGTAAGTGCCGCAAAATCCTGTTGGTGTAACACACCAGGAAAAGGCAGCAATACAGGCTAAGTTCAGGTGTAATATGATCAGGAGGCACACTCCGCCCGCTGTAAGTGCCGCAAAATCCTGTTGGTGTAACACACCAGGAAAAAGCAGCAATACGGGCTAACTTCAGGTGTATAATGTGCAGGAGGCTTAGCAACAATGACACTGACACTGTCCCCTGCCTATCCTTCTCTCTCCCTGCACACAAGGTTTATCAAAGTATATGACACTGACACTCTCCCTGCCTATCCTTCTCTCTCCCTACACACAAGGTTTAGCAAAGAATATGACACTGACACTCTCCCTGCCTATCCTTCTCTGTCCCTACACACAAGGTTTAGCAAAGAATGGATTTGACACTGTCCCTGCCTATCCTTCACTTTCCCTGCTCCGGAACACACTACACGAGGCCGCCGTGCTGGCGGCCTTTTATAGTGTGGGGCGTGTACTAAACCCCCTGAGCTATAATTGGCCACAGGCATCCTGCCTATGGCCAATCATTGCTCTCCTCGCTGCCGGCGCTGTGATTGGCCAAGCATGCAGGGTCACAGTGCATGCTTGGCCAATCACAGCGCCGGGATTACACTGCGATGGCGCAGTGTATTGTGGGCCGTTCGCGTCACTCGAATTTGGCGCGAACGGCCCAAATCGTTCGTTGTTCGCCGAACGCTGCGAACAGCCGAACACCGAGCTCATCCCTAGAGAAGATGTGGAGTATCATCTGGAAACCATGGATCAGCACTTGAAGCCACTTGTTTTGCCGCATCCCCGCTTTTACCTGTAGGAGAGAGAAAGACTCCGTTCTTATCATGCTGCTGAACTTTCTGGGGCCCGTTGCTTTTGTGCCTTAAAGAAATGAAGAACTGTTCCTGTTTGTTCTTCACTTTTCCTGCAAGAGATTATGGACTCTGGGGTAGATAGGGCCGAGTGAAAAGAGGAAAGTTCCACGAGTGCAGTTACCGTGGTGCTGTCACCAGGTGGCAGTGTTGCGCAACGTTAAAACACTTTTCATGCACTCACTCTTGGAGAAAAGGGATTTCTTCTCGGAGAAGTTTCTTTTCCATTACACGAATACAGGTGTCAGGGTTATATGTGTTAATCCTTTCTTTTCCCTCTGCAGGAGAACATCCCATCAAGTCCACTGATGATGGGGTGGGTCTTAGTCAGGATGGGTGGGAAAAGTCAAATGTGAATATGTGATTCAAAGTTATGAGTCAATGCTGTTGTTTCTCTTTTGTCTTATTCCCTTTTCTTTACAGGGCTGAGACACAATGTTTTAGTTGGATAGTTTTTCTAAAAGTTTTATATTTTTGTACAATTGTTAGTCGGTTTCTGGATTGGATTATGTCAGCTGTTGAGGGCATGATTTACTCCAGACACTGGGGACCAGTGTCAAACCACCAGGGGTAGAGTGTAGAGGGTATGTACTTTCCCGGGTGTAAATTTGAACTTGGCAGAGACATCAGTGATGTGTAATTCCCTGCAGCCCGGTGAGTGGCACTGTCGCCCTGGGTTGGGGTTGAATCATTGCTGTGTGCTGTGCCTCCTTTTTGTCCTCCCTCGGCAGCGGTATAGTGGGGCGGGGAACCCGCCGTGCTTGCTGGGAGAGGGTATAAAGGGGCTGGCCATCTTTGTCACGGGGTCGAAGTCCCAGGCACCTTCAGCTTGTGGACGGTGGTTCGTGTCGGTCCTCTGGGTGGCCTAGGCCTAGAGGACAACTGGAGGTCGTGTTCCATCCCAGGCACCTTTACCCTGGGGTGAGGTACTCGTATGAAGGTCCCAACACTGAGTTCCGCGAGGGAAGGAGATCCTAGGGAACCCCAGGAGTGGGTACCCGAATCCGGAAGGCGTAATGGACCGGGGGGAGATACTCACTTGAAGACCCAGTGCAGCATATTGCCGGTGACAGGTGAGCCTCCCACCGGAGACCGCCTGGAAGGAAATTCCCCCTCGTGCGGAAACCGTAACCCACTTTCAGGAAGGAAAGTGGAGAACTACATTGTGTCTGGGCCTATTCGCATCCACACCTCCTTTCCTGTTCTGTTTCTATCAAGGGAGTTCAACTGATTGTGTTCATTCGCAGAAGAATAAAGGAGTGTTGGACTTTAATGGTGTGGGGCTCATTTCCTGACAGACATTGTTCAAGGTGACTCTTGGAGGGAGGATCCAGGTGCACAGCACTGACCCGAAGGTAATACAAGAACGTTGCTTATACCGCACTGACACATGTGGGAAAGGCTTGGCGTGGTGTCCCCGCTCCCTCCCCTCTAAGATACCCCTAGACAAAAGAAAGACAAGACGAGAGAAAGAGGGGAGTGAGGAAGCCGCTACACATTTTTTCAGGGTAGACCTCCGCTTTAAAGCGGTATTAAATCCAAAAGCAAACATGTATTATATTGCAGCATACCAATTCTTAGATGTGATGGCTGCATTTGTTTTCTTTTCAGGCTTTCGTTCCCTCATTTTCACCTTGTGATCTGATAAGGAAGTTTGTTGTCCTTAAAAAGAACAAGCTCTTTCGCTGATATAGCAGTTACAGGGATGAGGCAAACCATCTACCACCAACAGTGTGCTTACAATGATCAGCTTTTATTTATTTATGTAAACCTTTAGACCCCTTTCACACTGGGGCGCTTTTCAGTCGTTTTAGCGCTAAAATTATCGTCTGTAAAGCCACCCCAGTGTGAAAGCCCGAGTGCTTTCACACTGGGGCGATGCGCTTGCAGGACGGGAGAAAAGGTCCTGCAAACAGCACGGTGCTGGAGCGGTGTATATAACTCTCCCAAAATGCCCTGCCCATTGAAATGAATGGGCAGCCCTGCCGAATCGTCTGCAAAGCCTTTTCGTCTGAAAAGCGCTGCTATAACAGCGGTAAAGCGCAGCTAAAACAGTTTGCTGTAACTGCCTATAAAGTGTTAGCTGGAGTTTGGCTTCAATTTGTAGTGTTGCTAATACATCTAACACTTCCCTCCCCCCAGACTGACAATGCTGATGTCCAAAGGTGCCCCCCTTGTGCTTCCTCATCCAGAGTGGGGGGCACTCTAATACAGGAGGTGTGTTACTGGCCAGATCACCAGGTAAAAACAGAGGGGGGGGGGGGGGGTGTAATGATTGGTAAGCTGCAATATATAAAATTTTTGGTTTTGGGTTTATTACCGCTTTAAGAAGTGGCTTGAACAAGCTACAAAATATCTTCAACACTATGTAACAAGTTCAGTTGAATGTGACTAAAAGTAACCCTTTCCAGACATACAGGGGGTTATTTACAAAAGGCAAATCCACTTTGCACTACAAGTGCAAACTAAAAGTGCACTTGAAATTGCACTGGAAGTGCAGTCGCTGTAAATCTGAGGGGTAGATCGGAAATGGGGGGAAGCTCTGCTGATTTTATCATCCAATCATGTGCAAGCTAAAATGCTGTTTTTTTTCCTTGCATGTCCCCCTCAGATCTACAGCGACTGCACTTCCAAGTGCAATTTCAAGTGCACTTTGCACTTGTAGTGCAAAGTGGATTTGCCTTTAGTAAATAACCCACACAGTATTCTCATAAAACTTGTTACATAGTTTCAGATTTTCAAGGACAATCCAAACCTTTGAAGAGATACCCTAAATATCAATCCTATGGGGGGTTATTTACGAAAGGCAAGTGCACTTAAAAGTGCACTGAAATTGCACTTTCAAGTGCAGTCGCGGTAGATCTGAGGGGGACATGCAAGGAAAAAAAAAATGCATTTTAGCTTGCACATGATTGTATGATAAAATTGGCAGAGTTTTTCCCTCATTTCAAATCTACCCCTCAGATTTACAGCGACTGCACTTCCGATGGGGGACAATTCTTCCCACAGACACCAACGATGGGGGACTATTCTTCCCACAGACACCAACGATGGGGGACCATTCTTCCCACAGACACCAACGATGAGGGACTATTCTTCCCACAGACACCAACGATGAGGGACTATTCTTCCCACAGACACCAACGATGGGGTACTATTCATCCTACTGACACCAACGATGGGGGACCATTCTTCCCACAGACACCAACGATGGGGGACCATTCTTCCCACAGACACCAACGATGGGGGACTATTCTTCCCACAGACACCAACGATGGGGGACCATTCTTCCCACAGACACCAACGATGGGGGACCATTCTTCCCACAGACACCAACGATGGGGGACTATTCATTCTACTGACACCAACGATGGGGGACTATTCATCCTACTGACACCAACGATGGAGGACTATTCTTCTCACAGACACCAACGATGGGGGACTATTCCTCCCACTGACACCAACGATGGAGGACTATTCTTCTCACAGACACCAACGATGGGGGACTATTCCTCCCACTGACACCAACAATGGGGGACTATTCCTCCCACTGACACCAACAATGGGGGACTATGCTTCCCACTGACACCAATGATGGGGGAACTATTCCTCCCACTGACACCAACGATGGAGGAATATTCTTCCACAGAAACCAACGATGGAGGACTATTCCTCCCACTGACAACAACGATGGAGGACTATTCCTCCCACTGACACCAACGATGGAGGACTATTCTTCTCACAGACACCAACGATGGAGGACTATTCTTCTCACAGACACCAACGATGGGGGACTATTCTTCTCACAGACACCAACGATGGGGGACTATTCTTCCCACAGACATGAATGATGGGGGACTTTTCTTCTCACAGACACCAACGATGGGGGACTATTCTTCTCACTGACACCAACGATGGGGGGGAATATTCTTTCCACTGACACCAACGATGGGGGGACTATTCCTCCCACTGACACCAATGATGGGGGACTTTTCCTCCCACTGACACCAACGATGGAGGAATATTCTTCTCACAGAAACCAACGATGGGGGACTATTCCTCCCACTGACACCAACAATGGGGGACTATTCCTCCCACTGACACCAACAATGGGGGACTATGCTTCCCACTGACACCAATGATGGGGGAACTATTCCTCCCACTGACACCAACGATGGAGGAATATTCTTCCACAGAAACCAACGATGGAGGACTATTCCTCCCACTGACAACAACGATGGAGGACTATTCCTCCCACTGACACCAACGATGGAGGACTATTCTTCTCACAGACACCAACGATGGAGGACTATTCTTCTCACAGACACCAACGATGGGGGACTATTCTTCTCACAGACACCAACGATGGGGGACTATTCTTCCCACAGACACCAACGATGGGGGACTATTCTTCCCACAGACATGAATGATGGGGGACTTTTCTTCTCACAGACACCAACGATGGGGGACTATTCTTCTCACTGACACCAACGATGGGGGGGAATATTCTTTCCACTGACACCAACGATGGGGGGACTATTCCTCCCACTGACACCAATGATGGGGGACTTTTCCTCCCACTGACACCAACGATGGAGGAATATTCTTCTCACAGAAACCAACGATGGGGGACTATTTCTCCCACTGACACCAACAATGGGGGACTATTCCTCCCACTGACACCAATGATGGAGGACTATTCTTCTCACAGACACCAACGATGGGGGACTATTCTTCTCACAGACACCAACGATGGGGGACTATTCTTCTCACAGACACCAACGATGGGGGACTATTCCTCCCACTGATACCAATGATACCAATAATGGGGGACTATTCTTCTCCCAGACACCAACGATGGGGGACTATTCTTCTCACAGACACCAACGATGGGGGACTATTCTTCCCACTGACACCAACGATGGGGGACTATTCTTCCCACTGACACCAACGATGGGGGACTATTCTTCTCACAGACACCTACGATGGGGGACTATTCTTCTCACAGACACCAACGATGAGGACTATTCTTCCCACTGACACCAACGATGGGGGACTATTCATCCTACTGACACCAACGATGGGGGACTATTCATCCTACTGACACCAATGATGGAGGACTATTCTTCTCACAGACACCAACGATGGGGGACTAGTCTTCTCACAGACACCAACGATGGGGGACTATTCTTCTCACAGACACCAACGATGGGGGACTATTCCTCCCACTGACACCAACGATGGGGGACTATTCTTCTCACAGACACCAACGATGGGGGACTATTCTTCCCACTGACACCAACGATGGGGGACTATTCTTCTCACAGACACCTACGATGGGGGACTATTCTTCTCACAGACACCAACGATGGGGGACTATTCTTCCCACTGACACCAACGATGGGGGACTATTCTTCTCACAGACACCTACGATGGGGGACTATTCTTCCCTCTGACACCAACGATGGAGGACTATTCCTCCCACTGACAACAACGATGGAGAACTATTCTTCTCACAGACACCAACGATGGGGGACTATTCTTCTCACAGACACCAACGATGGGGGACTATTCTTCTCACAGACACCAACGATGGGGGACTATTCTTCTCGCAGACACCTACGATGGGGGACTATTCTTCTCACAGACACCAACGATGGGGACTATTCTTCCCACTGACACTAACGATGGGGGGACTATTCTTCCCTCTGACACCAACGATGGAGGACTATTCCTCCCACTGACAACAACGATGGAGAACTATTCTTCTCACAGACACCAACGATGGGGGACTATTCTTCTCACAGACACCAACGATGGGGGACTATTCTTCCCACAGACATGAATGATGGGGGACTTTTCTTCTCACAGACACCAACGATGGGGGACTATTCTTCCCACTGACACCAACGATGGGGGGGAATATTCTTTCCACTGACACCAATGATGGGGGTACTATTCTTCCCACTGACACCAACGATGGGGGGACTATTCCTCCCACTGACACCAATGATGGGGGACTATTCTTCCCACTGACACCAACGATGGAGGAATATTCTTCTCACAGAAACCAACGATGGGGGACTATTCCTCCCACTGACACCAATGATGGAGGACTATTCTTCTCACAGACACCAATGATGGGGGACTATTCTTCTCACAGACACCAACGATGGGGGACTATTCTTCTCACAGACACCAACGATGGGGGACTATTCTTCCCACTGACACCAACGATGGGGGACTATTCTTCCCACTGACACCAACGATGGGGGACTATTCTTCTCACAGACACCTACGATGGGGGACTATTCTTCCCACAGACACCTACGATGGGGGACTATTCTTCTCACAGACACCAACGATGGGGACTATTCTTCCCACTGACACCAACGATGGGGGGACTATTCTTCCCACTGACACCAACGATGGGGGGACTATTCCTCCCACTGACACCAATGATGGGGGACTATTCCTCCCACTGACACCAACGATGGAGGAATATTCTTCTCACAGAAACCAACGATGGAGGACTATTCCTCCCACTGACAACAACGATGGAGGACTAGTCCTCCCACTGACACCAACGATGGAGGAATATTCTTCTCACAGACACCAACGATGGGGGACTATTCTTCTCACAGACACCAACGATGGGGGACTATTCTTCCCACAGACACCAACGATGGGGGACTATTCTTCCCACTGACACCAACGTTGGGGGACTATTCTTCTCACAGACATCTACGATGGGGGACAATTCTTCCCACTGACACCAACGATGGGGGGACTATTCCTCCCACTGACACCAACGATGGAGGACTATTCTTCTCACAGACACCAATGATGGGGGACTATTCTTCTCACAGACACCAACGATGGGGGACTATTCTTCTCACAGACACCTACGATGGGGGACTATTCCTCCCACTGACACCAACGATGGGGGGACTATTCTTCCCCCTGACACCAACGATGGGGGGACTATTCTTCCCACTGACACCAATGATGGGGGGACTATTCCTCTCACTGACACCAACGATGGAGGAATATTCTTCTCACAGACACCAACGACAGGGCACTATTCCTTCCACTGACACCAATGATGGGGCGCTGTTTACTCCCACTGGCCAAAGTCCAGCTCCCCTAAAGTTTGAAGGACAGTAAACCGGTCCTTTGTTGGAGTAGACCAGAGGCTCACCAAACTTTCTGAACAAACTGAAAGTTCACCTTCAGTCAAAACTTTTTGATTTATGGTTTTGATAAATTATGGAAGGGCAAGAATCTCAGTCAACTTTTAAACGCTACCTGCATCACTTTGAGAGATTTTCCTTCACTTGCGGTTTGTCTGATGCTCATAAAACATGCAGAAAAAGCAACAGTGGCACAAAGCTAAAAACTCAAGAGGTTCTGACCCCTCTCTACTGTATTCAGAACTTTATTGTGAAAGCTGGTTTACTGCTCATTTATGGTTGTGTTGCTTTCCAACGAGCGATCCTTGCTCTTCAGAGGGTGTTTGACAAGCACTGAGGAGCCGTTAAGTCGCCTCCTCACCATATGTTTAACCCTAAAAACCAGAACCACCTTGCTGAAACCAGTGGCATTGCATGCAGTTGCGGTAAGACCCTATTCAGTGGACAGAGGGGATAAATTTCACTATAACATATGTATGCCCCTACCCGTCCATGTGTTTTTGCAACCTGGAATTGTAAACAAGGCTTTAAAGTAGAACTCCAGGTTTCATTTCACCCTGAATAGTTTATTTCTGCCAAGCTCAAACAAATTCCATTATAGAGCAATGCGGCTGCTGTGGGTGCGCTATAATATACTGTAGTAGCATAAGCTACATATACAAGAGGTACAGTATGTATTGAATACAAGGATTCATCTAATTGGCCAAGGTGGTAATCGTAATGTCATTCGTCCAACTTTCCACCACATCCAATCACAGTAAGCATTGTAGATTTTGATAAAAATACAAAACTTCTCCTGAATGGCAGAGAAGCACTCAACCCGACTCTCTTTAAGCCCAGGTTCACACTGTGCTGCGGGAGTGAAACCGTGCGAGTTCAGCTGAACTCGCACGATTTCACTCCCGCTGGCAGTCCCGATTTCAGCCGCGATTACAAAGACATCTGACACAGATGTCAATGTAAATCGCGGCCGAAATCGCAAAAAAGTAGTACAGAAACGACTTTTTGAAATCGGTGCAGCGCCGCAGATGCGGTGTCGCACAGATTAGGATGGTGCCATTGCCCGCAATTTGCGGCAAATATCGCCGATTTGATATGTCAAATCGCACCAGTGTGAACCAGGGCTTATTCCAGCAGCAGACAGAAGTAGCCCATACTGCTGTCAGAACACAGAGACTCTTCCTGTATGAAGTTAATACCACCACAGTCAGAGCGCACACACAGCAGCCGTATAGTTCTGTAATGGAAGTAGATCTTTTGGGCCCGCTTGCCCCAAGCAAACTATTTAAAGTGAAATCAAACCTGGAATACTAATTTAACCACTTAAGGACCGGAAGGTTTTACCCCCTTCATGACCAGGCCATTTTTTGCGACATGGTACTGCGTTATTTTAACCGACAATTGCGTGGGCGTGCCACACTGTACCCAAATAAAATTGATATCCCTTTTTTTCCCCCACAAATAGAGCTTTCTTTTGGTGATATTTAATCACCTCTGCGTTTTTTTTTTTGCTCTATACTGACAATTTTGAAAAAAACGATATTTTTTACGTTCTGCTATAATACATATCCAAAAAAAACAAACAAACAATATGTAAAAAAAAAACAAATGTATTCATCAGTTTAGACCAATATGTATTCTGATACATATTTTTGGTAAAAAGAATAGATTTATGTAATTTTTATAATTATTATTTTTTTACTAGTAATGCCGGTGATCAGCGATTTTTAGCGGGATTGCGGTGGACAGATTTGACACTTTTTTGGGACCAGTGACATTATTACAGCGATCAGAGCTAAAACTATCCACTGATCACTGTATAAAGGACACTGGCAGAGAAGGGGTTAAGACTAGGGGCGATCAAGGGGTTAAGTGTGTCCTAGGGAGTGTTTCTAACTGTGAGGGGAGTGGACTGACTGGGAGTAGAGAGATCCCTGTTCCTGATAACTAGGAACAGATGATCACACTGTACTCCCCTGTCAGAACGGGGATCTGCTTTGTTAACATTTGCAGAGCCCCGCTCTGCCTCTCTGAGAAGTGATCGCAGGTGGTCGGCAAACATTGCGGCCGTCGGACCCGCACATTGGCTCCCCCATTGTGCAGTGGGAGCGCACGTGGCAACAGTATCTCGTGCACGAAACAACGTACAGTTACATCATTTCGCGCAATAGGGCCACCCTGCCGCAGTATATATGCGGTGGGCAGTCCTTAAGTGGTTAAAGCACAGCTCCACCCAAAAGGGGGGAACTCTGCTTTGTCTGCCCCCCAGCCACATTTGGCACCTTTTGGGGGGGGGTGGATACCTGGTTTTGAGAGGTACCGGCTCTTACTTCTGAGCCGTGAGTCTGCCTACCCCCTCCTTGCCCTGCAGCCAGCCCATTCACAAAGCGCAGGTTTCCCTTAGTCAAGATGGCAACGCCAGCACCCAATAGCCAATTAAAAAATCAGCTCGAAGGAGGACACTGTTGGATCCCTGGACAGGTAAGTGCCCTAATATTCAAAGTCAGCAGCTAGAGTATTTGCAGCTGCTGACTTAATTTTTAGCCTGGAGCTCCTCTTTAAGATCTAGTTCTCTACTGGGTCCAAGGTTGCCACCTGGCTGATAAAAATTGGACTTGCTGCCAATGTTATTAATAATTGGTAAGAAACTATACGGTCAATATTTTTAGCCAAAAAAATGGCAACCTTAACCTGTCCCTTACTACCTTTCTAAAACAGTTCCTTCATCCTTATATTTCAAACAAATTGCACATTGTGACTCCGTGTGTATCAAGTTTGATTTTGTTTTTTGGAGCAAATATCACAGTTTATTTAAGGCTTGTGAAATATTTATTAGCTTTGACTAAGATTCTCAAGCAGGGTTAATAGTAATAGTAATGGGATTATCCAATAAAACTGAGCAAGTACAGTACCTATGAAAGCCAGTTGGGATCCATCTTGCACCAATTGGACTTGTATAGTGAATTTTAACTGGTAGTTGCAGGTTATTGCACTTTTCAATTAGATTTTGTTCTAGGGCTTTAACTGGTATAAAAGCAACTTTTTACAAATCATTTTGCAAAGATTTCAGCCAGCCTTGCTTAAGATTTAAAGGACAAGCTCACCATTTTAAAAATAATAAAAAAAATTGCAGGTAAAAAAAATGTGCATTTATTATTTATTTCTTAGGAGCCTGTAAAGCATTGCACCATTGATCAGTAGATCGCGGGTGCAATGTCCGGCTCTTCCAGACTGTCAGTGTAGCTGTCTGCCCGTACCTTTGCCTACGAGCAAATAGTTACTGAATGACAGGACACTCATTGGACTACGAGAGCACTCATCAGCACTCTCACAGTTTATTGAGAACTACAAGCCGTCAGCCACAAAGGCTAACGAAACTTGTAGGCATTCATTCACACAACTCTGTGAATTAACAACATGGCCGCATGGACGGAGCCTCCCACGACCTTGCTTATTTCAAATTGTGACAGCAGGTACAGGAAGAAGATCCTTGGCCCGCTGTCATAGGGAAAGGGAAGGCTGCAGGAGTGAGAACATGTAACATGTTCCCTAAGGTGAACTTATCCTTTGAAGCTGAATTCCAGGAATGCGGCCACACTGAGTTAGGTCCAAGGAGGTGTGTGACTTCTATTATTTATATCGGACAGGTTTATGACTCTGCCGGCGCATACACAGACGCTCGGGGCTATGAGAAAGGAGAAAGGCACACAGAGCAGCTATGCCCCTCCCCTCTGCTGCCCATTCAGAGAAGCCTTTGTAGTTTGTGAATGAGTTCACATAATACAAGGGATTCTGTGATTGGGCAGGAGAAGGGGAGGGGCAGGCATTGCAGCTGCACCGATTCTAATGTTGAAGATGCTTAGGCCTGAAGCATCAGCGCAAGACTCCCAGAAATAAAGCGATAGCCATCTTCCAGGAGTACAATAAAATTGTCAGATGTAAATGGATATAAGCCCAGGAAATGTCATGCACCTCCTTGGACTTAACTCAGCGTGCCTCACTTTTCCTGGAATTCAGCTTTAAAGGCAACCTCCAGCTCCAATTCAACAATGTTAAACAGATGTAAATAGGAATGCTGGCTGTCACTTTAAACAAGCTGCTGGCAGGCGTCAGTCAAGTTTCAAGTGGTGCCGAAGCTTACCGAAGCCTCTTAGCAAGTTGACAGCCTGCGTTCCCATAACGATCTGTGTTCAACATCTCCAAACTACAGCTGAAGGCTGTTTAAAGTCTTCACAAAAGAAAAAAAAAAGCTTGAAGCCAGCTGAAAGCTTTGCAAATACTTTGCAAAAGCCAGCTGTATAGACCGAAATTGTACAAGCTGTGTGAACAACCTCAGGCCTCTATCAAACGGGCAGGAGTGTGAACTGCTCCCCTGAAAAATGATCCACAGTGGATCACTTCTAAAAAGCAGATGTGAAGTGGTCTAGAGGCATTCAGGTGATCCTGCCACCTTATGAATGCCTGATTTTTCCCAGCCTGGGATTTTGCATGGCAATACGACGCCACAACCATGAGCCAAGCGTTGGGCTCATGGTCACAAAAAAATATTTCGAGGGCACATTTTCCTGTAAATGGCTGTAAAGTAAGTGGGTGCTGCAGCAACCTCCGGCTGGGCACCGGAAACTGGACAGATTAAAAGCTATGTCACCAGCACACCAAGAATCTCGAAGATAGAGTCCAAAAATGCAATTGAAGCAAACATATTACAGCATAAAGTAGCAATTGTTTGGGGCTGTGCAGGATCCCTTCTTCAGGCATCAGTCACATGCACAGCCCCCAACTGCTGAAGTGTGACTGTTTCAGTAAAACTTTTGGACACTACCATGGAAAATGTTTAGTAAGCTGGCAAAATACAGTATATTATCAAAAGTATTGGGGCGCCAGCCTTTACAGGCACATGAACTTTAATGGCATCCCAGTCTTAGTCCGTAGGGTTCAATATTGAGTTGGCCCACCCCCTCTGCAGCTATAACAGCTTCAACTCTTCTGGGAAGGCTGTCCATGAGGTTTAGGAGTGTGTCTATGGGAACTTTTGACCATTCTTCCAGAAGCGCATTTGTGAGGTCAGGTACTAATGTTGGACGAGAAGGCCTGGCTCGCAGTCTCCGCCTAAATTCATCCCAAAGGTGTTCTATCGGGTTGAGGTCAGGACTCTGTGCAGGCTAGCCAAGTGCCTCCACCCCAAACTTGTTCATCCAAGATCACCCCTTGGCACTGTATAAGATGTTAACATTTCTCACTCAGGTTCCAGGTGATGCATCTCCTCCGTCCGGAGGAGATGCATCACCTGGAACCTAAGTGAGAAATCTTCACATATTATACAGTGCCAAGGCGACAGGGTGATCTTGTTGGGAGACCATCTGGACCTGGAGAAAGGCCTTGGCTGAGCTAAAGCCACAAATGCCAATGATCCCTTGTGAGGGATCAGTAGGAGCTGGTAAGCAAGCCATTCAGCTGTTGGTGAAGGCACTGATATTTAAGATCACTAAGGTGGTGGATAGTGAACGGTGAACATTGACATCAGGATTTATTTTCACATCACTTGTGGACTTGTTCTAATCATTTACAGTAATTTTTACCTTTTTTATATACATGATTGAAATATTCCCATAGACACACTCCTAGACCTTGTGGACAGCCTTACAAGAAGAGCTAAAGCGGTTAAAGCTGCAAAGGTGGGCCAACTCAGTATTAAACCCTACAGATTACATGGGTCAAATTTCGAAATAATTTTCTTTTGAAAATCTTATGTAAGAATTTTCGCTCGTATTTCGCACCATTAGTGGGCTGCAGCAACAGCCAATTTCCATGCGGCCATCGAATTTGAGTAATCGGACATGTTGTAAATTTTTTGAAAAATAACGATTTTCTAATCAATGATGGAAGAATCGTGCGAGAAATGTAATCGAAAAAGAAATGCGCATGTGCAAAAAAAGAAAATTCCCGGAAAGAAAGGAAGATTCCCAGCCACAAAAATTATTTTCTGTAGCATCAGGAGGTGAAATTGAAGGCTTGGTCGGTCGAATTTCGAAATCAATGGTGGCACCATCGGATCACAAAACGCACAAATTTTCAGATTTTCAAAAGAAAATTCTTTCGAAATTCGACCATGTATGGCCTGCATTAGGCCCCATACACACTATTCGATTTTCGTCTTCAGATTTACCAAAACCATATAATATGAGGTCAAACCTTAAGATTTTAAATTTGTATGCAATCAGGCAGGCCCTTGCACTACATGGTTTTGGTAAATCTGAAGACAAAACTGTGCAGAAAATCTAATAGTTTGTATGGGGTCTAAGACTGGGATGCCATTAAAGTTCACGTACGTGTAAAGTAATATAGTGCATCTCTTCATCTGGCTCGTGGTGCAATCCCATTGACTTTAATGGGCAGGTTTGCCAGGCATTGGCAACTGTCAAATTCCACATGGAGAATCAAAATTGCCATGGCTTCGAAGCAAAGGTCCCAATCAATGAGTAACTTTGACAGGTGGTGCTGCCTGTCAAACTCCACAAGTGGAGTTAAAATTTCTGAGGCCATGAAACAAGGCATTGCAGCCCTGGCATGTGCATGAAGCCCCTCAAGCTGCCATATTAGGTTTTAGGTGGGTGGCAAAAACGTGGGTCGATCGTCTATTTTTATGAGAGGCCTTGGCACATTGCTCCTTGCACTAATGCAAAGAAGTAATTTCCTTGTATATAAAATGTAATCTGTGGACATAAAACAAGGGGCCTCTTCACCTCATAGACCACCGCAAAGCTCACACCCAAGCTCTCTTACATGCGGACTATCCATATCGCATTTCTTACAAGCCTCTTGGTAGTTCCCCGGTGCCATTCACCCTTTCTGCCCCTTTATTAAAAGATCCATAAGCATAAACTTGAACCAAGGTCGCCTTTTAAAGCCGACCCCAATCTAGACCTATCCCTTTAATGTACATCGGCATGCGGCCATTATACAGCGACTGGATGATGCAGATTATAAAAAAAAAAAAAAAAAAGGAGATGAAGCCACTTAGGCGGTTTCTTTATCGGCGGTAGTGAAGGGGTTAATAACAGGGGAGGGGTGCGTTCATACAAAGGAATCTAAAGACAGTGACAGTCGCCATGGAAACCAGGGAGGCAATTTCTAAAATCATTAGAAGAAACAGGGATGAGGAAAGGGGGGGGGGGGTAGAGAGAGAAATAAACAGAGGGACTGACAGAGAGGGAGAAAATAGGAGCTCAGAAGGGGGTTGTATTACAGACCAAGAAAAAGCAAAGAAAAAAAAAAAGGAAGACAATGGGATGTGAGGCCTGAATAAAAGAGGAGACAAAAGACACAGCTTCTCAGTGATTCCTTTTAATAAATGTGAAAAGGAAAAAAAAAATATCCTGATTCTAAAAACCCCCCATAAAATAACAATCCAAAGAAAAAATAAAATAAACAAGAAAACCCCCAACGAAAACAGGGAGGAACAGAAATCAATAATGATAATACACGCATCAAAATGGCTTCCCTCAGCCTTCGGTAGCCCAGGAATATCCAGGCCCAGGCTGTTTGTACAGGGGAGAGGGGGCTGTGTGTGGAGATAGGCGCACACGCTCACTTATCACTATAAATATATACAAGTACACACCACAACACACACTTAATGCATTGTAGCACGCAGGCTTTGTGTTTGTCTAGGCCCAAATCCAGAATACCGAGTTCAGTATACAGGTGTTAAAACGTGAGGTAATAGCAACCGTTGGCCATAGCAACCAGATCTCCTCCTTAAAACAAAAGGATTTATGAAAACTTGAAAAACATGGAGCGATTGCCTATGACAACCAGACACCTCGCTTCTGTTGAAAGATGGTTGCTACAGACAACATTGCCACTTTCAGTCACAATAAAATATGACAATATGAGTGTAATATCTAAAAATTGGAGCAAAAATGGATGTTTCTTGCTACCAGTTTCTAGTTTTTCCTAGAAAACAAAACCTGGACTGTAGGTTGGCACCCTTGGGTGCAAAAAAAAAAAAAAAACGCATTAAAAAAAGCATATGCATTTTGAACACGTGCCTGACTCCCATCATGCACTTATGAAACATGGACATGTGACTTAAAAAATGCACCAGAAACGCATTTTTGAAACTTTTTCGACACACTTTCTATTAAATTCAATGGGGGAACTGTGTTTTTGGGGCAGTTTTAAAAATTTCACCAAAGATTTTCAAAACGTGCTGCACCTGCACCACAGTGGTGTGAAGAGATCCATAGGATTTTAAAGGATGCATTTTTCATGCCTTTTTCTTCCACTTTTTTAACTGAAAAACTGATCAGAGTAAAAGGGTCCTTATAGCAGAATTTTACCCATAACAACTTGATAAAAACAAATGTTCTTTAGCAAGGAACATACATTCCACATTAATAATTTTGCTATCAACATAGTGTGTGCTGTAAATTGCCTCCAGCATTGTTCCGGTTTTTTCTTGCTGGAGGCTGCCATTTTGCTAAAGCCCAGAGCAGCAATAAATCATAAAGCAGAACTAAACCCATCGATTTAACGGTTTCAAAAAACAGATACATTCCTGGAATGGCAGGATTGCTGACATTTGCTTGCGTCCTCAACCAAATCTCCATCATCTATCAGTGTTCTGTGTTATATTACCACCTGGGTGAGACCAAGTATGAAGAAACACAGCACTCCCAACACTCAGCACTGTTGGCCCCACAAATACGAGGACCAACTGAGTCAGAAGGTATCGGTTTTAAGTATCAGGGCATTTTCACGAGTACCGATACTTGTGTAAATGCCTAGTATAGGCGCCGATACCGGTATCGGTGCAACCCTACAGCTAACCCTCACCAAAACCACAGTGGTACATTGTGCTGAAGCCAGAGCGCAGCGGATCAGTGTGAAACCACCCTTTTTGGGATAAAATCCCTTCCTTGTGGTCTCTTTTCTATTAAAGCAGAACTAAACCCATCGATTTAACAGTTTCAAAAAACAGTTGCATTCTCGGAACATGCCGGGAATGTAATCGTCACATTAATTGTGTTCTCCACCAAACTGTCAAACCATCAAATGGCTGGTGTTACATGTGGAGCACCATGGCAGTTGCAGATCAAAACAAAAGCTAAGATGGCAGCTTCCTTGGCTGAAAATCACAGGAGGATTTAGTTCCGCTTTAATAATATTGTCAACAGGTTAGATTTTCACTGGTCAGGTGGCAACCTTACTTAGCTGGGTAGTGATAGCTCTACCCTTTCCCCAGTTTTTCTAAGGCCTTATTCACAAGGGCGGCCAGGGGCAGGTAAAAAGAGGTGGTTGACCCACAGCGGCAACATCTGTATGCACTGCCTCAGGAACATCAGGGCAAATTTGATACACTCACCCCAGTCAAGTGAATGAGATTGTGCCACAATCACATCTAATGCATACAGTTCCAGCGCAGTAGGATTTTACCCAGAACAAGATATAAAACAACAGGGGTGTTCAGGAAGTGGCAGATCACCTTTGAGCCACCTGTCAGCCGGCTCTGAAAAGCGATCCGAGTTGGATCAGTATGGACTGCCGCCCATGTGAACGAGGCAGAAGACAGTTTTGAAGATCGATAATTGGCGATTTACAGTGTGAAAAAACAGCCATGTTATGTCGCTGAAAATCTCTCTTGATTTATTGGAAAGCACTGAGGGCCAATTCACAGCGATGCATTGGGTCACTACAGGGTCAACATGGAACAAAAGGCATACTTCTAAAAAGCAGAGGCATTGGACTCACCTTTCTGGTGGCCTATGTGGTGAAACTGCCCCCTGCAGTTATTCAACACTTCTGGGTGTATGTATACCCGCTACCCCCGTTACATGCACTGGTTCCTTCCTCCAGCCGATACATCACTACAGGACTTTAAAGCTGGCAGATGGAACCACAGCACACAGCGGGGGGAGACAGGCGATCTCCCCATTCAACCGGTTGAATACCTACAGCATTTCAAAACACATAAATAAAGCACTTATTTTTACGGTTTGACTCTATAGTGACAGGGTGACTTTACAGACGCACGTCACTACAATTCCTGGTAGCGAGGTCTATTGTGGTGACATTTTTAATGGCACCCCAATGCACTTAAACAGCACGGTGCAATGCACAGATGTCAACTACCTGTGCATTTTGGTGATAAAATGGTGAATGTTTGTTTAATATACATTGTGGTTCACTGGCAGCCTGTACATGCCGTATGGGCTGAACGCGCCGCAAACGTATCGGACCAGTCTGAATGGTTCATTCAGTTAATAGTAATGCATGTGGTATTTGGCAAACTATTAAAATCAAGAATACTTTTTAATAATTTGTGTAAGGTCTATTTACTATATGTTATATTCTGCTAATAAATGACTGCATTATTCATTTGTATGTTATTTTTCCTTCACACTGGGGCAGTTTGCAGGCGCTTTTGCGCTAAAAAATAGGGCCTGCAAACCGACCTGAAACAGCAGCTGCTGTTTCTCAAGTGTGAAAGCCCAGAGGGCTTTCACACTGGTGCAGTGCGCTAGCAGGACCGCTCCAAAAGTCCTGCTAGCCGCATCTTTGGAGCGGTGAAAGAGCGGTGTGTCTACCGCTACTGCCCATTGAAATCAATGGGACACCGTGGCTATACCACCTGCAATGCGCCTCTGCAACCCTTTTTCGGCCGCTAGCGGTGGTTAAAACCACGCAGCTAGCGGCCGAATACCGCCGCAATTCCGACGGTATAGCGCCGCTAAAAATATTGGCGCTATACCGCCAGCGCACCTCCCTCCCCAGTATGAAAGGGGCCTTATGTTATTGCTAGCCGCTGACCCTGCTGTGAGCAGGGGACACAATGGAGCAACCCAGATTTGCCAACTAGAAGATTCCATAGGAATCCAATAGTCCAAAATGGTTAACAGTTAGACCTCGTTCACACCATGTGCAGAGACTGTAAATTTTCTGCATAAGCACACAAAAAAAATTGTTTTCGATGTGTCCTGTTCACACCACACTAGTATCACGTGTGGATTTTTTTTTCCTGCTCCAGAATCTGCAACGAGTATTAAACTCACTAAAATGCGCATGAAAACTGATGTAAACTTGTGTCTCTGCATCTGCGCGTCAGTTTCCACCAGTTTTTCTGCACGTATGGTGTGAATAAGACCTTAAATAGACAATTGTTACAAGAATAACAAGTGCAAACCTATGTGATATTTATCTATGTGAACTAAAAATTTGCAGGAAAAAAATATTATTGTAGGGTAAAACAAACACACATTATGTCATTGCACAATTTTAACATTGGTTTTGCTGCACTGGTGTACGTTTTCAATACACAAAAATACAGCAGAACTTGCACTAAAATTTTACATTAAATGTGTTAAAATGAAGATATACTTTTTTTTTGTTTTGTTTTTTTGCTCCTTTTTGTGTGAAGTGCAGTCGAAAATTTATGGAAACATAAATGCAAGTCTTTTGAATTAAAATTGCAATATATTTCAGCTTTGTGCTATTCCAGGTAAACCGCTAAAAAAATTTGAATTTCACATGTTTTACCTGCCAAAAAATTGGCAATTCTGCTCATCCGGTCTAGTGATTTACACAGCCAACATGATCAGTTATTTCCTGATTAAGTTGTATTACTTCCTGGATCACCTCCCTGCCAACTAGGCAAAGCTAATTATGCGGATTCATCATTCTGTTGTTGGTCAAGGAAATAAAGCCCATGGGCCTTAAAGCGGAGGTTCACCCACATATTTAAGTTTTATTTCAGCAGTCACTCTTATCAAGAAAATAAACCGAACACTAACCTTTTTTTTTTTCTCTCTGTAGTTTTCTTTATTATGAATTCTTTACTCCTACTTCTGGGATTTCCTCCCGCGGGAGTAGGCGTGTCGTTTGCTGGGCTCTCATTTCGCAATGGCTCCTGGGAGCAAATTGTCCTGCTTCCCAGGAGTAATATTGAACCTCCTTCCTTTCAGATATCACGATAAGTGTATCGTCACGTGACTCGTCTAGCCGGTCACGTGACGAGGGCGGATGAATGCCGGGAGAGACGCATTCATCACTACCCGGAAGAATATGCTTGTGGGCTTCAAGATGCCCACAAGCAAAATGGCAATAGCAGGAAGAGTTTTATAAACTCTTTTTTTAGCGCAAAACGGACGGGGGGAGGTTTTAAAGTGCCGGAGACGTGAGTAATTATAATGCATACGTTTTTAGATTGAATGCATATAAAAAAAAAAAATGTATGGACCGCAGAACCTCCGCTTTAAATAGCCATGGTTTGAAAGGCTTGCATTTTGGCACGCATGCATGGGCACAGAGTGCTGCATTATTTATTTTTTTGTGCACAGCCCTACTGATTAAAAATTTAAAGGTTTACACTTCATTTTTTTTTTTTAGGGTCCATTTACTTTTTGTGGTTTGTTAAAGCAGCCTATTGAAATGAATGGGCACCAACACACCCTAACATGCCAAAAATCAAATGCAACCCTTTTTTGTAACACAACTCAAAATGCTTTATGCAACACGGTGAAAAGTGGGTGTGCTGCCCTAGTGTATTGCCATTCAAGATGATGTCATATTCCTTAACATGCACTGCCTATGGGGCCCATAACAGGGCACTAAAGTGACCTTGTGTGACCAAGGCCTTAATACTGGCCATTCACTTAGTAGTTTTCAGTGCCTCCATTAGCTTTCACTTATAGCAATCTGCTGCTCACAGCTTTACATTTTTACCAGTTTCCAGCAAATAAACTAACAAAATTATGGTGGAAACCAAATTTGGATTGCTAGTCTAAAGGGTTTTTTGATCAATTTCCATCATTTAGTCCAGTGGTCTCCAAACTGCGGCCCTTTGCTTGCTTTTATCCAGCCCTTGGGGCACTATTTCATCCACTGATACCAACAATGGGGCACAAATCCTCACAATGACACCAACGATGGGGCACCATTCCTCCCAGTGACATGAAAGAATGAGCATTGGTTATTCCCACCAACGTTGGGACCTTTTCGAATCCCAATGGCCACAGTCTGGCCCCCCTAAGGTCTGAAAGACAATAAACTGGCCCACTGTTTAGAAAGTTTGGAGACCCCCCCGATTTAGTCAATTGAAACTGGAAAGTGATTGAAGCCATATGTATCAGACTGCTGTGGTTGATAGCTGATGACTGCTCCAAAATCGCAAAGCATATGGCCAGAGTTGGGGTGCTCATTTACACAGAATGAGAAATCTTCCCATCCATAGCCATCCTCAAGATGCCATAACAAGCCCCTTTATTAGATATGGCCCTGCAGGACATTATTCAGTATAAAGGTGCAATGAGCATAAGAAAGTAACCATGGCAGCCAATCAGAGTCCATCTTGTGCTGTTCTAGCGTGGGGAAAAGCACATTCTGATTGGTTGGCTTATTGTACTCTGTATTTTGTTTCCTGCACTTTTTGTCAGTTAAGTCTATAGGTAGTTTGTCATTTGGTTGAACTGGATTATCAAGCAAATTTAACATGGATGCACACAGACCACAAACAGTAACCTATACATAGGTGAATCTGTCAACAGTAGAATGTGTTGATTTAGTGAATCTCAGCTTTCGAAGAGCCTCAAAAGACCAGACTATGAGTTGTAGGTAAATAGCCACTTTATCTACCTGTACTATGTTGGATTCAGAACTACATAGACTTTGTTTGACTATCCTCATCTCACTAGGCAACAACCAATGGATACAGCATCATTTGCAAGAATTGGGTAGTGTATTGGAAACAAATAGGACTGTTCTGAACCTATGAGAGTATTTTGCATCAGCTGAAGGACCCCCAGCATGTGGGATCATTTATGTAATTTAAGTGTATGGTGTGATCAAGTAGGGGAGAAGATATAATAAGCATTGTGACATGCACAGCTGTACCTATGGACAGTAGAATGTGTATCTATTAGTGAACCTCAGCTAAGTGGTAATAAACTGATCTTTATCACCCGATAAAACCTTAGTGCCACTTTTTGTGCACCAGATGTACCTAAGCTCACCATGAGGATGGGGTGCTCCCAGAGGAGTAACATTAGCAAAAAGGTCTACAGCATTAGGCACAGCCCATATACTCCAGGCAAGTTTTTTGGGTGAGCCAAATCAAATTGTGTGCCGTATTGTTATTCTTATCACACTCTTTCCAACTTAGAATTGGAGGAACAGGTGACAAGTGTTCCCTTTTAAACCTCACATGTAGGAGGCCTAAAGAAAGAGGTTCTGTCATCTAGTTTTACGTATGTAGTGTTTCTAAAATTAAACCAGATTATTCAAACAAAGGCCTAAAGGCATAATATTATTACTAATCTGGGGAGACACTGAAAGGGTTCAACCACCCAACATGTCCTTGTAAGGTTCAAGGCTTATATCCCAAAACAGTTAAGCCTCGTACACACGGCCGAGAATCTCGTCAGGAAAAAACACGTCGTTTTTCCTGACGAGATTCTTGACAAGAATCTTGTCCTGGCCGAGTGTACACACGCTTGATTCAAAAGAACCGCCGTTCTTTTGAATGGAATGAACGCGGTGACGTCATCGACTACAACGAGCGTGCGCTCGTCTCATTTGATGCCGCCGCCGCCATCTTGCTACACCCTACCTATGCCTAGGAAGCTACCGTGCATGCGTCAAAGTCATTTCGAGCATGCACGGGTTTCCACGGCGACAGGTAAGCGTACACACTCTCGGGTTTCTCATCGGGAAACAGGCCGACGAGAAAATAGAGAGCAGGTTCTCTATTTTTCTCGTTGAGATTCTGGCCAGTTTTCTTGACGAGAAACCTGAAAGCCTTGCACACACGGCCGTTTTTCTCGGCAAGAAATCTCTCCCGGCAGTTTTCTTATAGTTTCTTGATGAGAAAACCGGCCGTGTGTATGAGGCTTTACAAGAGGGAGATCCACAATAGGCAGGTGGCGCTCGTAACTGGTTGACATTTTCCAGCCATGGTCTACAAAGATCTGTCAATGAGTGACCACCCAAAAGTAAAATAAAATAAAAAAAGAAGTCTTGAGTAGACATCCTCAAATACAACATTTCTGTAGTACGCTCTAGACAGTGGATGTAGTCAGATGTGTATAAGGATAACGTTAATAAAAATATACATACATTCTCCAACCATTCATTCACAATTTTTCACACTTATGTAATAATGTATCAATCAACAGGGATATCCGCACACATTGACCCCCTCTCCAGTTCTGTAACTTTATCTCCAACAGCATTATGAAAAAATAAAGCCCCTCACCCAACCCTGACATAAACACAAAGTTCCTAGTATTAACTGTATTTGTAACCCAGCATCCCAAAAAAATAAAAATAAAAAGGGGGATAGGGACAGAGGCTTGGGGAGACAAAAATTCTCACACACCTTACTGCCACCCCCCGTGCAGAAGTGAAAGATATATATATAATTTTATTTTCCCTTCGGAGGTAGTCAAACTTGCGAACGTGTGAACATAAAGAAAACTCAGAAAAAAAAAAAAAAAAAGAAGAAAAAAAGTCTTCTCTATTGGTTATGTGAGCCGCTATGAGGTAATAACGCTGTTCTTTGATTGGCAGAGCCTCAAAGGATTCTGGGTAGACTCTGGAGGGAAGGAGTGAGGAGAATTAAAGTCTGTCTTTCCTCCTCTGCGTAGCTTTTCTCTGTTATTTCTACTCCGGTATCCGTTCCACTTTCTTGCTTCTCCACACCCCTCTCCTTCCCTCAATCTCAAATGTCATCCTTTTTGCCTCTTAGGATCGCCCCCTTATGTAACCTGTTTTATTTTTATTCATAAATCCACTCTTAATTTCTCCTCTGTCGGCGACTCCTCTCTCCCGTTTACTCTGTATTTGGGTTTCATGTTCAACTTTATGTTCTCAAACTGATGTTTTTGTTAATCTGTCACCGTCACCCTGGTACAGTGGATGATGTGATACATTCATATTGCTCCACTAGACAGTATAAGTGGAGGACGTTTTGGGAAAACAGGTTGGGAGGCCTTTGAATTTCCCCTTTTCTTCTGGATACCTGCAAATGTCCTTTTCTAGAGTGACCATCTTAAGTTACTCCAACTTGTCAGGTTTCTTTTAGAACAGCCAAAAGGATGTGTAGTTACTCTTTGGGTACAAGTGCCAAGACAAGGTTTTTTAAGGTTGTCTCTCTTGTATCGGCACTCCATTTACAGAATGTAATCGCTTAAGGTTTTAAAGTCATTGTTGTCTTGGATCAGTTTCATAGTATTGAGGCTCACGTGAAGAGAGAGGTAAGAGGAAGCATGGGTTTAACCAGAAGTGAAGGGGGAAAATCCCAACACTTTCTTGTCCTATGCTGACCCAAGATCAGTTCAAGGAGAGACCGAGCTTGCCGGAGGGGTGAGAGAGGAGAAACCCAGAGAGGAGGAGAGTGCTCAGTTAGAGGTGTCAGAATGTACACTGCCTGGTCCTTCTGTTGGGGAAGTGACAGAAGAGGGAGTCACAGCCTCTTGCCATCCTCCGTTGGCCTAAAACCAAAAAGAGAGACATTTGTTGAAGACAAAAAAGATCGCAAATGGACTTGGTACAAGTAATAATGCACTGGAGACAATTATTATTTATTTTTTTATCTTGAAGGTCTTGGATGCATGATCATAGCTCATTAACCACTTAAAGACCCGCTCATGTACATATCCATCTTTAAAGTGCCAACGTATATCTCGGTAACGGCAGCAGCAGCTGCCACAACCGAGATATCCATCTTTTCAGTGAGCGGTCCTGTAAACGATAATGGTGGTCTCTGCAGCGGATTCCCTGCAAGATCACCGTTATCAGCGGCGGGGGAGGGCCCCCCCTCCCGCCGCTCTCCGCCACTTACTGGAGCTGTCGGTAGTGGCGGAGGCGACCGGGTCCTTCTCCCTCTGTGGTATGGATATGAGTGAGGGGAAGATGGCCCCCACCGGTCTCCATACCATAGCAGGGCGGAAGTGACGTCAAAACGTCACTTCCGCCCATACGTCTTAAAAGGCACATTTTTTTGTTGTCATTTTTTCAAATGACAACATTTTTTGACCCCAGATCTCATATTTAAGAGGACCTGTCATGCTTTTTTCTATTACAAGGGATGTTTACATTCCTTGTAATAGGAATAAAGGTGACCCATTTATTTTTTTGGAAAAATAAATAAAATCAAGTAAAATAAATAAGAAAACAAAAAAAATTTTTTTTTAAAGCGCCCCGTCCCGACGAGCTTGCGCGCAGAAGCAAATGTATACGCATACGTGAGTAGCGCCCGCATATGAAAACGGTGTTCAAACCACACAAGTGAGGTATCGCCGCAATAGTTAGAGCGAGAGCAATAATTCTAGCCCTAGACCTCCTCTGTAACTCAAAAGATGCAACCTATAGAATTTTTTAAACGTCGCCTATGGAGATTTTTAAGGGTAAAAGTTTGACGCCATTCCACGGGCGGGCGCAATTTTAAAGCGTGACATGTTGGGTATCAATTTACTTGGCGTAACATTATCTTTCACAATATAAACAAAAAATGGGCTAACCTTACTGTTGTCTTATTTTTTAATTCAAAAAAGTATTTTTTTTCCAAAAAAAGTGCGCTTGTAAGACTGCTGCCCAAATATGGTGTGACAAAAAGTATTGCAATGATGGCCATTTTATTCTCTAGTGTGTAAGAAAAAATACAATAGATAATGTTTGGGGGTTCTAAGTAATTTTCTAGCAAAAAAAAAAACTGTTTTAAACTTGTAAACACAGAGTCTGAAAAACAGGCTTGGTCCTTAAGTGGTTAAGCACATCTGTCATTAATGTGACAGCTTCCAGCACAGGGCTTAAGGTTGCTAGGATTGATTGGACCAATGATTTTACCCCAGGCCCATTCATAAGCTGGCTAGAGAATTCCTGGTCAACAGTTGAAAGTTAATAAAGAGGCTGGGGTGCTGGTGCCATCATTGTCCAAATATGGCACCAAATTTATCGAATTTCAGCCCACCCACTTGTTTACTTTCAGCTGGGGAATCTCTTGGCTGGTGGCTGAATGGGTCATCTATTGCTAAGATTCTGTCAGCTGCCCTACTGGAGGTGTCCCTGCTAGCAAGAAGCTGCACTTAGGACTATGGTCCTGTGTTGATGGTGTGTCTGGTATACAATAACTCCGGTATGGCATCACTCTAGCCTCAGTGCCGTCTACTTCATGAAAAATGTATGTACTTGTTCCCAACAGGTACATAATTCTGTCACCCACACTGACATTTGGAGGAGCGAGTGAATTCTAATTAGTGTCTACAACACTCTTTATGAATCCCCAGTATATGTTTTAGGAGCAACTCCAGGAAAACAACTAAATGTCAATTTAAAATACATATATATTAACCGTTCCTGTCAAATGTTTTTGCAATACTTTCTAACCAGTTCTACAATTAAGACATACAGCAATGCTAGGCTCTGGGCATCCCCTTCCTCCTGCAGACTAAACAACAGGTAAGCAATTTAGCTGAGTCCTGGAACTGGCCAGCCGGTGACTGGATGTTGAATTAGCAGCATTTGTTAATGCCATTATCCCTATGCTCTACTCTGACTGGATATGCTTTCCTTATCCTGCTGTACAGAGGATTACAGGAGGCAGACATGAAATCAGATTCAAATTCCTTTGGTATGTACATTGAGCTTAAACGTGAAACAGGGCCTACACATAGGCATTCACTAAGATCTCACTGCCCTAATGTATGTTGGTAACGTGTGTACATAAGGGAGATAGGACTTAATGTAGGAGGAGCAAATGCTACAATAAGTTGCCCAAAATGCACTAAAACCTTCATACAATAAAGTTACAAGGGCCATTCCTATTGTCCCTAATCTTCAACATTGCAACTTAGGGTTTACTACAAAAGAGAAATGGGCTTATCAATCTATTTGGGTTCTTACCCGGATCTCCCGAGGGCTGTATATCTGATTTGCTGATAAACTGTCATTGTAACCAGGACCCATCGTGTGACGCAAGGACTCCACCTTTGAGGAAATAAACATTACGAGATGAAGACGATTTAAAAGAAAACACACCGGAGCAAGTATACAGGAGGAGGGAACAGGAAAAATAATATAGGATGTGAAGAAAATTTGATAAAGTTGTGATGGAGAAGTACACCTGAATGACAAATAGGGAAGAATCTATCGAACAACAGAGGAAAGGTTAGCAGAAAATATATAGAGCAAGAAAAGGAAAAAAGTAAGAAATAAAAAAAATAATAGTGGAGGGGACCTAAAACTGACCTGTGAAGGGGGATAAGCATCCCCGTTTAAGCCCTGCATCGCCATGAACATGTCATTAGATCCAGACAGGTTGAATGAGCCACCAGAACCTGAGAGAAGAACAAGATAGAGGAGAATATAGAGGATTGAGGAAGCAAAGTGAAAAGTTGGAGAGTAGAAAGTAATATGTCAGATAGTTTAGAGGAAGGCAGAACAAAGTGTCAGAAGGTTGGAGATTTGCAGATGGGATGGAGAATTGGAGGTTTGAGAAGACAGAAAGATGGAATAAAATGTCAGAAGGGTGAGGAGATATTGACATGAAAACAATAGAAGTAAGTATTGTGGAAACATGAGTTCGAGTTGAGGGGACAGCGATGGAAAGTTAAATGTTAGTGGATTGCAGGGAAAAAAGAAACAGATGTGAGAGAGCAGAAGAGATGGACAAATGTCCAAGGGTTAATGAGAGGATACCATGAAACAAAAGTCAGAAGGGGGAGAAAATGAAGAAAGTGGGGCAACAATATGTAGACAGGACATAACGAATCGAGAGACAAAGACGAGATAAATTGAGTGGATTCAGAAGACAGAAGGATGGAATAAATGCCAGAGTAGGTGTTAATTGGAAATAAAAAAAAGAAATGCAGAGATAACATTTATGGAACAAGGCAGTGAGTGTTGAGAAGATATGAATTGTTTGAAGCCGCACGAGAAATGATGGTGGACGAGATGGAAAGCATATGTTAGCCAGGTTAAGGATAAATAGAGAAACATTTAGGGGATTAAAAAGACAAAGAGAAGGAATCAAGAGTTAGTGGGTTGATGAGTTGGAATCAACAGTTGATGTTGAGGAAAAGTAGGGAGTTGAGGAGACAGGGAAGGAGTCAAGAGTGAGATTTTACAAGACAAAGAGAAGACACAAAGAGTCACAGGGTTAAAGGTGCCGAAGAGAAGGAGAATAAGGAATACAAATGTCAAGGATGCAGAAAGCAAAGAATTGAGAAGGAAGAAAGAACAGTAGTTAGATGGGACTGCAGCCTAATGTTACGGGTAAGTTAACTAGCCGCCCAGGTGCAAGGTGGTTTTCTTTGGAAGGTGTTTACTTCTACAAGTGGCAGCTCTATAAAGACAATATTCATAGAACAAGTCCCCTTTATTGCTCCAGAAGGAGGAAGTGAACCTACCTGCAGAGGTTGGGGTGGTTGGAGAGTTGGCTCCACTGTGACCTCCCTGGGATGCGCTGACTGCTGTCTTCACTGCATAAATATTTGCCTCCTCTTGGAATTTTCCAATATTTTTCTTGTACCGAATTCTTTTATTCCCAAACCAATTGGACACCTGTGTGGAGACATGTACATAAATTAAAACTCACCCAAAATTATTTGTTCACATTTAACCAGTCAAGATCAAGTATATAATACATCAGAGTGGTATGTATCTGTAAACGGTGCATCTGAACACAGCACCTTGTTTGCCTCTACTACATTAATATTCTGCCTGTGCCAAGAACCTGAAAATCCTCTCCAATACTTACTTACATAGAAGCAGTGGATGTGGGATTTTCAGGAAAGAGGATTGAGGAGAATGCACCAAAAGTTGTATAAAGACAAAACTTCTCTTCTTTGCTTTGGATAGAATGGAGAAGGGTTAGCTCTTCTGTCAAGTTTTTATCTTTATCCTGCCTGTGTCTATGGAGGGGACAAGAAAAGCAATGGCGAATGCATTGTCGTCAGCAGAAAAAGTAAGAAGAAACTGTCTAATGGGGACAAATTATATGGTGTCTAAGATGGTAATTCCCCTAATTTTCTTCTTTTCTCGATTTGTCTTTGGGGGAGGAAGTGAAGGGCAAAGACAGCAAAATGTAACTCTACTCTATACAAAACTTAAAATACATAATAGTCTTTGCTTATACAATGAAGCTCTAAAGGGGCTGTAAAGGTTCGTTTTTTATTTTCCTTTGATTTCCCTTCTAAATGTTTTTTTTCTTTGTCTGAATTTCTCACTTCCTGTTTCTCCTCACTAAACATCACACCATCATCCGAGTGGTGTGAAGTCATCCAGAACAGCTTACTGAGGAGGAACAGGAAGTGAGAAATTCAGACAAAGAAAAAAAATATTCAGAAGGGAAATCTAAGGAAAAGGTAAGTGAACCAACAATGCACTAGCTTAAAGGAACCTATTTAGAAAATACAAAATTAACCTTTACAACCCCTTTAAATGTTCCTGAAAGAGATTCTTAGGAGGACAGAGTTTTAGGTATAATCAATAGGAATTCTCTTCCATAGTGGCAAATTCTATCCCAGATGTTCATCATTATCAGACTTTCAGCATTTGGAAGTCTAAAAACCGGAACGGTAGAGAGAAGCTTATGGGGATGGCATTATCCTGTATATGTCCTCGTACTGTGTATACCAGCCTTTCTCAACTTTTTTACCCATAAGGAACCCTTGAAAAAAAAAAATGTTCAGTCCTCTAAATATACCCAGACTTTAACATTCTTTATATTCTTGGTAGCAAAAAGGACGATTGCCGATGTGTGGAAGTCCTCAGTAGCTCAACTGGCTGCCACCAAGAATAAACTCTCATGGATTATGAACCACGAGAAAATGGCCACCATCTTACTAGATAAACTTTATAAATTTGAGAAGATAAGGGACCTTTGGCTTCGACATCTGCAATGCACAGATGGATTTAGAGATGGTGATGGGGCATACAGGCCCGGTTCTGGAAGGACTACCCGCAGAGGCACTCTCACCCTATTCCCATCACTTTTGTTGTCCCTCTTTTTTTCCTCTCCAACCTTATTCAACTATGGTTCATTAGGTACTCTAATATGACCTGAAATCTGGGCTGTAGTTTCCAATTGATTAAACATTCTGATTCATATTGTAGGGATTTAATTCTGCAATGTCCTACTGTGTTATCGTCAGGAATCCAGATTATGCTCCATTCTGGAGGTATCAAACGAATGTGCCGAAAAGGGGATTCAGGGTCCTGTACTGTGTATTAATTGTGTATTGTATTTTGCACACAAATATCTTTATCATTTGTTACCGTGCCTTATCCAGGCCTCTGTTTTATTTGATTGATTGCAACTCTCTATATTCTCCTAAAACAATATCAACTATTGGAAAATAACAAAAAGTTCAAGACTTGGGGAACACCCCTGAAATAACTTTCTGATCTACAGACCATGGTACATTACTTTGACTGGTGAGTTGTAGATGTAGATATAAGTAAAAGCATAAATAATAAAATGTATACCAAACACTAACCTTGCTCTGGTTTTTAACAGAACACCAACAGTAAACTGGTGCTCAGTGATAGCCTGGTGGGGATACTAAAGCCACTTTTGGGCAGATAGGAATCTGCCTCAACAGTGGCAAGGGGCTGAACCCCAGGTTAGACTATACACAAGGTTGGCTTGGGTTCTATGTTCTTTCACAACAGATCCATTCGTTTAAAACACTTAACTCTTTACTACCTGCTGGTATACATATTTAGACCCAATTAGCCAATAACCATGGTACTTGAATTTTACCTGTGACACAGTGATGCCGCATTTCTTTGCAAGTTCCTCTTTAGCCTCTTCGCTAGGGTAAGGGTTACTTAGGTGTGAATAAAAGTATTCATTCAACACTTCTGTTGCCTGTTTACTGAAGTTTCTTCGCTTTCGCCTACAATAAAAGTAGATATTTACATATTTAGAGCATAACAAGCAACTTTCTACTAAAAGAGCTCAAGAAAAAAAAATATGGTTGGTTTGGTAAAACAAGCAAAGCATTTTCTTTACAGAAGATGTAAATCCTAACCGAATGACATTTCAATTGGCAAACCCACAGTGTATTATAAACTAACGCTTTTTAATAAAATACTTTTTTCCATCCTTTTCTGAATTTCTCTGATGTTCTTATCTCCTGCAGCCTAGTTGCCGCAATTTCCTGCCCACATGCACTCCAGCAATGGCTGCAGGATATTTCTCAGGGTGGATTTCCTGATGGTGACAAGAGTGGACTAGGCCTGCATGTCGTAAATGAAATGTCCAAATGTAGTAGGCTATAGGCCTCCTATTCAACATCTCTTCCTCAGCTATGTGATCTACAGCAGATTTAGTCATCTAAATTGACAGCTTTTCTTCATGGGTGTCGGACATGCATGCACTAGTGTACAACTGTATCTTCCATAGGAGCATTTCCATATCCAAAAGGATATTTTTGGGTATCCAAAGCCAACATTTAAAGAGAAGCCAATTAGCTAACATCTTGGGTCGTAAAGAATTCATATGCGGGTATCTTTAGACCAGGGGTCTCCAAACCTTCTAAGCAAAGGGCCAGTTTACTGTTCTTCAGATATTGGGTCAGTGTGAGTAGAAAATGTCCTGGTGTCAATTGGAGTAAACAATGCTCCATCATTGGCATTAGTGGGAGGAATAGTGCTCCATCGTTGGTATCAGGGGAAGGAATAATGCCCGGTCATTAGTGTCAGTGGGAGGGGTAGTGTCCCAAGGGCCAGATATAAGCAGGCAAAGGGCTGAAGTTTGGAGACCACTGCTTTAGACCACCACTGTATGCCTTCTATAAGCGCTTTGGTATTTACCGTGCATCCAAAAACCTTGACCGAAGGATCATAACGGCTTCACACGTGCTTTGCTTAAGCTGCATCTGGATCGAACTGAACTTTCGGTGAATGATCCCCACCATCCTTTCAATCTCCTTTGGGGAGATGGGTCGGGTTCGGCTCTGTTCCCTCAGCAAGTTCATGACGTGTGTGGTAAATTCGTTGCATGCCTGAGTCCAAATATAGAAAGGTAGGGGTAGAAACAGGTGGTAGAAACAGAAACAAACACCAAAAAGGATGTTGGAAAATAATTCAAAGATGGAGGATGAGTTGACATGGTTTATAAAATGATGCCCTCCACAGATCTCTTATTTTGCCTCACCTGTTCATACTTCTCCAGTTCTGCATGATAAATCTGTCGGATTTGGGACAGCTTGTTCCTGTAGTCCGAGTGTTCTATGGAGTTATCTGGCGAGACACCGCCAGAGGCTGCGGCGGCCGCGGCTGCTGCAGCCGATCCTCCACCCTTCTCTGGGCCCGCCACACCTTCCGCAAGCAGCATGTTGTCCAAACGCATCAACTGAGGGTCCATAGGTTCCTCCTCCTGAGAGTTTCGAATACTGAGCCCTGGAGAAGAGGAGATTTGATTTGAGTTTGGTAAAAAGCTAGAAAGATGTACTGAAATATATGGATAATATTTACTAAGATTCACTAAATCATAAAACGTTGAGCTAGGAGTGGACAACTTTCTGTAGAATTAAGAATCCAGTCAGTCTAATCTAAAAGCCAGCAGACCAGGTTAATTTGCCCATTCTGTTAAAGAATAACCCTCCACCCTTTTATACTTCTCATTCTCAGGCTCCCACGCTGCACTGTTCCTCTTTTGGAGCTGGGAATACAAACCAAGCCTAAACTCCTTATCAGAGCCATATCAGGTGGTATCAGGGCTTACATATGGTTAATGACTTCCTCCTCTCCCTATGTTAGGTGGGTGCAGTGTGGTGTGGCGGGAGTAAACACAAAGAGGCCAAGTGCAGTACTGAAGAACTTGCAAACAGTACAACAACCCGGTGGGGAACTCACCTGGCAGGGAACTTAGCAACGGAGAGCAGCAGTAGTAGGCCCAAACCAAAAACAGTGCTTGCCAAGGGGGGTTGAATGCCTGAGTTTTTCATTATATGCATATACCAGACATTTTAATAAGCTCCTAAAGAAGCGTGTTTGTTGCAAAACATGTTGAGCAGCACCCTAAACTGCACTCCTATTATCCCTGAATGTTGCTGCCCAAACCTCTTGTGTGTGTGTGTGTAGGCCACAGAGTATTTACCATTATTCCAACTGGGGGGCTCTAATCCTATCAGGGTTTTTAGTTGAACCAGCTTTTATTGGCATATTATGCAAACAAGCATGCATTTACAACCTTGTTTTTTTTTTTTATATATACTATGGCTAATAAAATATGTGAATTTTAACAGTTATGTAGTTGTGGTGCCATTAAAGTCCATATTTTTGCCAATCCAATATCGTTAATCAACAATGGTATTTTGCAAAGGAATATCATTGTGATGGATGAATTGGATAGGCCATCACTCTACATAGTGGTTCGTAAATTTGGCTGATCTAACAGATTACATTTTAAACAGTTTGACACCTTTAATAGAAGGCTATAAGGAAATGTAAAAACTAGAAACATTTTGAGGGACTTGATTACATTAGAATTTTAGAGAGATGGCAAGTAATCATGCTTAACCATGTTTGATCTTGCAAGGCATGCTGGGATTTGAGGTTCCCCAGGAATTAGCGTCTGCATCTTCCCAAGCCAAAATTCCAATGCATCCTAGGAATTTCATAGAAATGTTTGTTTTTGCTCAACAGCCAAGCATAGGCCCTAGAAGACATCTTGCCGCCTCCCATTCAGCTCACCTGAATCATTCTATGTGGATAATGAGTTGCATTATCCTGCTAATCTTTGCATTATCCAGATAAGTTTCACACATTATCCCAGCACAGTGTTTCCTGGCTTACCAGCCCTTCCCCCCTCCCAGCCAATCCCCTCTCTCAGACAAGCGAGAGGCTCCCAGCCACCGTCGCTGTGGAGACGACCTAGCGACGACCTTTTCTCCCGCCACAGCAACAGCAGAGGAAACATGGCTGCCATAGCAACCGGGAGGGAGGGGGTGGGCATAAGACAGGCTGGAGAAAAATTGGGAGAAGGAGGGAAGGAGTGATGGGGCGAAGGAGGAGAGGGAGGAGAGGGGGAGGCTCCATCGCAGGTAGAGCTAAATGTCCTGAAAAGTAGATGGATGTATATCTAGGAAACACAAGAATTTATGAATGGTAACCTGAGGTTCGTCATGTCCCTGCCTTGGGTCACACAATTTTCTGTGTTATCTGGCTGTGATTCTTTATTTGGACTATTAGTTTCAGGACAAGCTTTCGAGGCAATGCTGCTTGGACCAAGAAGAAGGGGGTACATCGAGAAAGCTTGTCCTTAAAATGTAACGGTTAGTAAAAATTAAAGTGACATGAACAGAAATCAACTGTGTTGTTCTAAGTGCACCAATATGGTCACAATGACCTTAAAGTGGACCTTCACCCACAAAATAACACTTCCTCTATTCTCCATCCTTCGTGCTTCCTCTTACACAATTGGAAACATGAAATACCTTTTTATGTTTGCATGGATGCACTTCCGAAATCCTCACCTAGGCAGAGGATGATGTGTCCACCCTACCGCTTCCTCCTGGGATGTTTACGTCACGTCCCAGGAGGCAGTATTTTGGCGTTTCCACAGGCTCACACATGGATAAGCACACACTCCATGTATGTGCAGATCACTGCAGTTCTCTTGCTGGTCTATAGGTATTGCTGGAGAATCGCAGTGGCCTGCACATGTGCAGACATGCTGCCGGTATCTGCCAGGTCCCAGAAGGCCAGATAGGGACCTACGACATTCCTGCACATGTGTTTCGTTTCAAGATGGCTGTACAGGAGCAGGCCAATGATGAAAAATTCTGTCTGGAAGAAGGACAATGCTGGACTCCATGAACTGGAAGTATGTTTCTTCAAATTAAAGTGGAGCTCCACCCAAAAGGGGAAGTTCTGTTTTAAGCCCTCCTCTTCACCAAATAGCACTTTATTTTGGAGGGGGAAGTGGGTACCTGGTTTTGGACAGGTACCCACTCCCACTTCCGTTTGGATCGCCTAAACAGTCCTCCTTCCTCCCTGCAGTCTTCTAGGACATGTCCCAGAAGACTGCGGTCTCATTCACAATGCGCAGCTCGCACATTTGCAGTGGGCAACCGACTGTAAAGCTGCATGCTGTCACAGCCGGGTGCCCACAGGGGAAATGCTGGCGCCGTGGGAAGGAATATCTGAGGTGAGCACATCGCTGGACTGGATCCTGGGACAGGTGAGTGTTTATTAAAAATCAGCAGCTACTTTTTGTAGCTGCAACTTTTAATAAAAACACAAAAATGACTGGAACTTCGCTTTAAATATAGGAACAATTATCAAGAACTAGAAATACATTTTTTTGCTAGGTAGGGTCAAGTTCCTTTTTAAGCATGTGTCATCCAGAATGTGCTGTACCCTGGCCAATATTTTCAGGCTTCACAATTGCATCTCTAGTGGTAATCTGGCACTGTACAAATTAAAGTAGAACTATAGGTAAAACTTTTTTTTTTTTTGAATAGAGTAATGCCTGGTACACACGATAAGATTATCGGACGAATGATGCATGCTAATCTCAGATCGAACCTAAAAAGTTTACGAAAATTCTCGTACGACAGAATAAAAATTCGGAAGTGAAGTAATGTGTTGTAGTGTATTTGTGTTGCATTTTTGAAAGACAACTGTACTGATTAAACTAAAATCGTACGAAAAAAAAAACTTGTGCATGTCCGATCGGACAATAATCGGATGAACTGTCATGATCGGCTCTGGAAAGCGCTGTACTAACGATCCGATTATCCTACGATTGCTCACAAAGCGGTATTTTTCATACGATTTTCTAATCGTGTGTACGGGGCTTAAGGGAGGGTTATATAACCCGTCAGTTTTTTTCCCTGCTATCGGTGTCCATTGGGGAGATTACCCTTCACTTCCTGTCTAACAGCTAAAACCGAAAGTGAGAGTGAATCCCTGCAAAATAAGGGAATCGCTTGGGTCACCAGAACTAGTGTCACCATTGGAAAATTTTCCCTCTATTACTTTTTGGGGGACAACTTTCAATGATAAATGGTAAACAGGGCAAATAAGAGTCAATCTCCCTAACGGCTACGCAGACAGCCATACAACCTACTTTGTGGTCTAATCCCTCTCCACTCTGTACAAAACAAAAAAAAAAAAAAGATTTTGCCTTTAGTTCAACTTTTAGGTGGATGGTTTTGGGAAGCACAAGCCATGTGACCAAAATAGTAAAAAAAAAAAAAAAAAAAAAAAAAATATCTCCTATGCCTGATTGCTATGACTTGCAGTCGTTTACTTCTACCAACAGACATAGGACAATGACATGTAACCATGATGATCTGCAACTAATCACATACATTGATCCAGTGCGCCATTGTGGCCACCAATCACAGCTATATGCAGTCACCACAAGATTAACAAATGGGAAGGTCCGTGATTATCTGTAGAAAACGATGATCATTTATGGGTTATATAAGTCACCAGACTTGGCCACTGCTCACATATACTACTCAAGCTTTGCACTATCACAGATAGGCATGGCTATATGCAGTTGCTGTAAGACCAACCATAGATATGAATGGCCTTTTTCATCTTTGGAAATTAGTGAAGAATTCATTAATTATTTCAGTCACAGCTCCCTAAGCTTGGTCTTAATTAGTCAAAGAAATTTTACTGCCTTACCAAAAAATCTTAAGGACACATCAACACAGAAAAGGAACAATCTCCGTTTATCGCAATCTATTTTAACTCAAGAAAAACGTTTCGCCAGGTTGAGACAATCCATGAATTATTATTCCAACCATGATGCATAAAGCTTAATCCAACCACCAAATGACAGTTAAAAGGAAGTTGTCCAATATTTAAACAATCAGTTCCTTACGGTCCTTGCACAAGAGTGGTATGATCAGATCCGTCTGTCCATTTTTCAGGCAGATCTGATCAGAAGCTCAATGTAATGCCGCTTACACACGACCGTTTTTAATGACGAGAAAAATGACATTTTTTAAAATGGTCATTAAAAATGATCGTGTGTGGGCTTCAGAGCATTTTTCACGACGTGAAAAACGGCCATGAAAAAATTGGAACATGCTCTAAATTTTCAAATTGTTTTTTACATCGTCGTTTTTCTCGTCATGAAAAACGGCCGTGTGCGGGCTTCAACAACGTGGAAAAAAAATGCGCATGCTCAGAATCAAGTATGAGACGGGAGCGCTCTTTCTCGTAAAACTAGCGTTCGTAATGGAGATAGCACATTCATCACGCTGTAACGGACTGAAAAGCACGAGGCTGAAAAGCGCAAATCGTCGCTCAACAAACTTTACTAACATGAAGGGTGGCGCCATCCGAATGGAACTTCCCCTTTATAGTGCCGTCGTACGTGTTGGACGTCACCGCGCTTTACTCAAACTTTTTTCCACGATAGTGTGCAGGCAAGGCAGGCTTGAGAGGAAACACGGAAAATCATGTCGAGAAAAATGCAGTTTTTTCAATGACATTAAAAACGGTCGTGTGTACGCGGCATAAGACTATTGGTAGGCATGTATCTGTTTTACATCTGACTGCCTCCATGTCTGACTAGGTCCAAAAAAAACCCCCAGAAATATTTGTGTCCTCTTCCATTTTTCCAGTCCTAATCATGATGTAAAAGATGTAAACGAATGCACCTCCATTTACATCGGCCTGCCCATAGATCTAAACTGGGTCAATTTGCCTCCAGGCACAAGCTGGAGGGAAAAAACTTCATGGACAGAGATGTCACAAAAGTGACCGCAGGGGATCTATTCATGGAAGATGGCCATCTAAAAAGGTTGTTTAAAGTGCATCTAAAGCCAAAAAACTTTTAATTCGTTTTGGATAGAGTGGTGCGAGACTAGCAATGCTTTCATGTTTTTATAGTAATGTCCCCCTGCTGGGGAGATTCACCCTCCCCATTTGTCATGGTGACTATTGTCACATGAGCTAAAAAGCCAAAATGTAGAATTCTCACAGAAGAAGAAAAAAAAAAAAAAAAAGGAGGAAATGTTCTGATGGGGACAAGTACTGCAGCGACAACTGTAAAATATCCCTCACATTGGACAAAATTCTTCTTGATTCCTGCTGCTTTTCTCGGATGGGAAGTGAAGAGAAATCTTTCAAAATGGGACACAGGCCCCAAAATAGAATATCTGCCAAGATTTTTAACACGCTCCAAACAAAAACTAGAAAAAAAGTTTTGGTGTTATTAAGATATATGCCAAAATAAAGCTTTAAAGATTAATTCCACATATGGCAGTTTGTAAACAGTTACATTGGTCCAACTTATGCCGCATACACACGATCGGAAATTCCAACAAGAAAAGTTCGATGTAAGCTTTTAGTCAGAAATTCCGACAGAGTGTAGGCTCCATCGGACTTTTTCTGTCGGAATTTCCGACAGCAAAAATTTGAGAGCCGGTTCTCAATTTTTCCAACAAGAAAAGTTCTTGTCGAAAATTACGATCGTCTGTATGCAATTCCGATGCACAAAAAAACATGCATGTTCTGAATCAAAACTTAATTTTTCTCAGCTAGTTGTAGTGTTGTACGTCACCGCGTTCTTGACGGTCAGAATTTTGTGTGACCGTATGTATGCAACACAAGTTTGAGCCAACATTCCGTCGGAAAAAAATCTGTTTTTCTTGTCGGAATTTCCGATCGTGTGTACGCGCCATTAGACCAAAGCAAGTATAGATGTTCCATATCTGTGGGATCTCCATGGATGCTTGACACTAGCTTCTGGGTTCTGAACCAGACAGCTGCTCTGCTGCTTACTGGACACTAGGGATGAGCTTCGAGTTTGAGTCTAACTCGTGTTCGACTTGAACATTGCCTGTTCGCACATTCGCCGAACAGCGAACAATTTGGGGTGTTCATGGCAAATTCGAAAAGCCGCGGAACACCCTGTAAAAGTCTACGGGAGAAATCTAAAGTGCTAATTTTAAAGGCTTATATGCAAGTTATTGTCATAAAAAGTGTTTGGGGACCCAGGTCCTCCCCCAGGGGACATGCATCAATGCAAAAAAAAGTTTTAAAAACGGCAGTTTTTTCAGGAGCAGTGATTTTAATAATGCTTAAAGTGGTACAATGTACCCCCTTACCAATTTACATAGGGGGGAGTGATCTGGGGGTCCCCTTTGTTAAAGGGGTCTTCCAGATTCCGATAATCCCCCCGCCCGCAGACCCCCACAACCACCGGGCGGGGGGCTTATCGGAATCTGGAAGACCCCCTTTAACAAAGGGGACCCCCAGATCTAGATGAAAATTGATGCATGGTTCCCCTTAATATCCATACCAGACCTGAAGGGCCTGGTAATGGAATTTGGGGGAACCCCCACGCATTTTTTTTTATCAATTACTTTTCTCTGTATTGCCGGGAGCCGACAATTCATTAATAGCCGCGAGTGCTTTTAAATTACTTTTTTTCCTTCAGAAATGACACTTTGTGCAGGGACAGTTCTAAGCACGGGAAACAAGCGCTGCTTTACAGGCATACTATACACACACCCCAGGTACGAAATTTAAAGGAATATTTCACTTTTATTGTTTCACTTTAAGCATTATTAAAATCACCTCTCCCGAAAAAGTTAGTTTTTAAAACTTTTTTTTGCATTGATACATGTCCTCTGGGGCAGGACCCGGGTCCCCAAACACTTTTTATAACAATAACTTGCATATTAGCCTTGATAATTAGCACTTTTGATTTCGAACGTTCGAGTCCATTGTATTTCGCGTGAACTTTAGGTCTGTTCGCAGGTTCTGGTGCAAACCGGCTCATCCCTACTGGACACAAGAGGATGCATGCTTGGAATGGGCACCACGCATCATCCCTTTCCATTTTTTTAATGAATGCAAAGTATTCCCTGATTGGATGAAGTGGGGAGTCGGAGACACAGGACTCAAAAGCGAGACCACTGTAATAGCAGTTCCTACCACAGTGATTGCCAGCTTTCAGTGGAACCCCACAGGTATGGAACATACTTATACTGGACCAAAGTAACTATAAAAAAATACCTGGATCTCAGCGTTAAGTGGCTATGCAACGAAGAAGATATTAACCAAGTGTTATTTTCCCTGAATAATTTTACCTACAAAATAAAATAAATTTTGCAGCATAGTGGAAGGATCCTGAGATCTATAAATAATCTTTTAACATCCCTCTAGGAGAGAGCAATGACGTGGAGGTCAACAGAAGGAACCAGTAAGAGCAGCAAGGGACCCAGGAGTTTGACACTCCCAGAAGTTTCCCAGCGAACTTTGAGAGATTGGTTTTTGCAACCAATCAGCACTGAGCAGTGTGTACGACAGAAAATACAGGACCCACCATTAATGACCTCCTTACTATTCAAGCTGGTAACAGGTTCCATTTTTACTGGCCAGGTGGGAACCTACTAAACTGTAACAACTTCAAGTATGCAGATCGGGGAAGTCAAAATTCCTCATCTACCCACTTTTGTTAGTCTTCTATGGACATAAAATTGCTGCACACACAGACTGGATCTCTCATCTCATGGCTGCCTATACCTTTACCATGTGACAGCAGGATGAGAGACTGATCACTGCAATATACCCAAGTACTTTTTACCAACTGGAAACAAAAAAAACAAAAAATGGAAAAAATAAAAAAAAGTGAATGCCTTTAGACCAACTGTTCTCAAACTTCTAACCCCCAAGCAACCCTTGGGGTCTCGGCAAACTCTTGCCAAACCAGTAATCAAGGCTCAATGGGAAAAATGCTGCTTACATTTGTGGCCAGTGGGAAGAATGCACCCCTTACAGACAACTAAAACAATTACTGGTAGGAGGTCAGTCAACCACAGATCAAGGAACCTCTGAAGGAACACTAGGGTTCCACAGAACTCTGGTTGGGATTGGCTGCTTTAGACCCTTGGTGGGCCAGATGTGGCCCACTATGACTCAGTATGTGGTCCAGGCCAACAATCAGGATGCAGGGTTTTAGCTCTCGAACCAGCATTAGGTGGTCCAGCCCTAAGCCTAGAAGCTCCCAGGCTCCTGCTCCATAGGAGTAAAGTGCGGGTGCGTTACCCACTACTGTAACAGTGAGTTAGGCTGTCACTCAAAATGAATGGCACCGCAACACACTCATAGCATAGGTTCATATGCCTTGCAGCAATGCACGCTAGGACGTACATTTTACCACACTTAAAGGCAACACAAATTTACAAAACTAAAACTATTGAAAACAAAACTATTATGTGGCCCCCTGGACATGTCAGGGGGCCGCACTTGAGGCCCCCTATATTCACCAACTTGACCACCACTGCCTTTAGACTCAAATCTCTCTAGACGCAATATAT
The DNA here is from genome assembly GCA_029206835.1 of Rana muscosa. Classification (NCBI taxonomy): domain Eukaryota; kingdom Metazoa; phylum Chordata; class Amphibia; order Anura; family Ranidae; genus Rana; species Rana muscosa. The sequence goes on along the minus strand of CM055125.1, from coordinate 16,189,944 downwards.
AAATCAACTCAAGTCACAAAGGGGTTAAACAACCCTGCATGGTGTACGCTCTTAAGCAAACGAACTATGAAAGGCCAGAGCTTTCAGGAGGAATAAAGAGGTTCATGTTTATTAATCAGGGTTACGGACGGTAGACCCTTCCCGAACGCCTGTCTGACAGCTGCCGTGCGGGCCCACAATTAGACATTACACGGCAGCTGTCTGAACACTGCATCTGTAGTGAAGTAGGTGCTATTTACACAAGCGCGTTATCCCTTCATTACAATATGAACAGGCCGGATGCTCCGAGATAGAGCAGCGACTATATGGAGTTTTCTTTCTTTTTTTTTTTATCAGAGTGCCTGGAGACAGAATCATTCTCTTTGCCCATAGCAATCAGACTGCACTACATATTAGACTAAAATGGAAGCATGGGGTTGGCTTTCTATGGACCACAAGAGCATATCACATACTATAAAGGCCCAAAAGCCAATGACATTGAATGTATTCACAGTATCAGAAACTGTGCATTATTGTTCCCCTTAAACTAGGCCACATGGCTAAATACACTGTTGAAATAAATATATGTAAATGGTCTTCCCAGTCAAAACTCCACCAGCCTCGTCACCCAGGACTCCCTGCCGGTTCCTAGATCTTCCTGATCTCCAGTGCAGTTAAGAGTTACAGTCATTACAATAATTGTCATTTCTGTAGTGGGCATCATTTTAAAATGCTCTTCTTTGCTAGTAGTAACAAGTATCTCTACATTAGAAATATGTGTATATCAGAAGGTACATCCTCAGGGATTGGATTTGCAAACATTTGTGCATAAAAAAGTGCATGCTTGCAAATTAGGCACTTAGCCGTCTGCCGCTACTGCTACGGGCCCTTGCTGCCAAGGGCCCTGGCTTGGCTGCCGCTGCTGCCAAGGGTCCTTGACCGGCTGCTGCCAAGGGTCCTTGCCCGGCTCCAGCTGCTGCCAAGGGTCCTTGCCCGGCTCCAGCTGCTGCCAAGGGTCCTTGCCCGGCTCCAGCTGCTGCCAAGGGTCCTTGCCCGGCTCCAGCTGCTGCCAAGGGTCCTTGTCCGGCTCCAGCTGCTGCCAAGGGTCCTTGTCTGGCTGTCGGTACTGGTGAGGGTGCTTACTGAACATGGTTGCAGGTCCTTTTGAATGCAATAGCTTTGCTATAGACAATGAATATATTGGAAGTCTTAAAAATCACTGGTTCTGGTGTTCCATCGAATAGTGCCCGCGCATGCGCAGTACGGAAGGGCACTCCAGCTGATTTCCCGATCAGCTGGCGTGACGTCACCATAGCGCATGCGCACATCATAGGAGGCATTTTTCGACGGGAGATAGCAATTCACGGGCAGAATTAAAAGCTATGCAAACAGCGGAGGGAGACCGTATTTGTCAGAGTGTGCTTCGCTGTTGCGCGCGGGGGGGGGGGGGGGGGTTTGTGGGTGTGTTGAAGTTTGGGTTTGGTCTGTGTTGCAAGCCGCCGTTAGACACAGGCAAAACCCGCCGTTCAACACACCAAACCCGTCCTGCAACACAGACAAAAGCCGACCTTGAGCACACTTTAAACCCGCCCCGCAACAGCGAGCCACAATCTGACAAATACGGTGTCCCTCCACTGTTTGTATGGCTTTCAATTCTGCCCGTGAAATGCCATCTCCTGTCGAAAAATGGCTCCTACGATCTATGATGTGCAGATGCGCTATGGTGACGTCACGCCAGCTGATCGGGAAATCAGCTGGAGTGCCCTTCCTTACTGCGCATGCGCGGACACTTCAACGGAGGGCACTATTCGATAGAACACTGGTACCGTTTTCTCTTCATACTTAGCACTTCTGCCTGGCAGCACTGGAGTCCTCGGTTCGAATCCCAACCACGGCACTACCTGCCTGGAGTTTGCATGTTCTCCCTGTGTCTATGTGGGTATCCTTCGGGTACTCCGGTTTCCTCCCACACCCCAAATACATGCTGGTAGGTTAATAGGCTCCTTTCTAAATTGGTCCTTGTATGTATGAATGCGAGTTAGGGACCTTAGATTGTAAGCTCCTTGGGGGCATAGACCGATGTGATTGTATAAAAAATTGTGTAAAATGATGGTGCTATACAAGTACCTGTAATAAATAAAAATATTCAAACCTCACCCATGCGTTGTGATGTCTGTGTGTGAGGGTCTGTGTTTTATAGATGGCGCATTATCTTAAAAATACGGAATGGACACATAAAAAGATCATTCATAAGACAAACAGGGAAAAATAACTCTCCGTTAACCAATTGGTTTTTCTCCACAAATAGCTCTCACAACAGAGTTACACAGTAAGAGGAGAGAGTTTGTTTAGTTCTTTTTTTGGTAGACGAATTAGGAAATCGCACATTTCATGCCGCCTGTGGCAAGCTGAAGGTCTTTAATGAAAAGTACTGTCTGCTCACACTGACGGAAACTAGACAATGTCTAGGAGGGCTATTAAAGCAGCTGGAAACATCTGGTAGATTTTGTGGACTCTTTTGCGTTTTTGTCTGCTTGTTTTTATGGACCAGATTATATAAGTGTGTAATATTAACTGGAGAAAACACACCGTGCAGGATAAAAAAAAACAGTAAGAGTGGTGAAAAAAAAATAAAAAAGGCACACCACCTCAATTAAAGTTCAACTGTCAGCCTTCAATGGCCGTGACTGCATTTCTGTGACAACCATTCCAGAATGAGAATCTGCACATTGAGTTTCATCAGGAAAATTTGGTAGGAAAACATGAAATATCACATCAGATCTTACCATCAAGTATATTTTACAATAAGAATTCAAGACACTACATTACATATGCAGACTCTGCTTCCTTGTCTATATGCAAGTGTTGAAGTAGCTTCCCAGATTTCTGACAGATGAAGTCTGATTGGTCCCTGAACATTTTGTATTTGCATTTACCGTATATACTCGAGTATAAGCCGACCCGAATATAAGCCGAGGCACCTAATTTTACCACAAAAAACTGGGAAAACGTATTGACTCGAGTATAAGCCTAGGGTGTCCATCTGCATGCCTCACTGTGCCTCACTGTGCCTCACTGTGTCCATGTCCATGCCTCACTGTGTCCATGCCTCACTGTGTCCATGCCTCACTGTGCCCATGCCTCACTGTGCCCATGACTAGACTGACTTTTAACATGGGAGTCTATAAAGGGGTGCCCGGATTTGAAAAATTGGTGCTCCCCGGCTGTAGGTCCCCCAGACAACAAGCTTTGCACACTTGTAGAGGAGAAATGGGACTACATGTGTGCCAAGTTGCGGGTCCAGGGAACCTACGACCGGCCGGTACCTGGTCCCCAAAATCACTGGAGAAATTACAGTTTAACATGGGAGTCTATGGAAGGGGTGCCTGGATTTGAAAAATCGGTGTTCCCCGGCCATAGGTCCCCCGGACAACAAACTATGCACACTTGTAGAGGAAGAGTGGGGCTACATGTGTGCCAAGTTTGGGGTCCAGCCTCCAGGGGACCTACGGCCGGCACCGGGTCCCCAAAGTCCGGGAGATCAGGCGCAAAAAGGTGACACGAGTATAAGCCGAGGGGGGCATTTTCAGCACAAAAAAAATGTGCTTAAAAACTCGGCTTATACTCGAGTATATACGGTACTTAACCACTTCCATACCGGGCACTTATACAGCTTCCTGCCCAGACCAATTTTCAGCTTTCGGCGCTGTTGCACTTTGAATGACAATTGCGCGGTTGTGCTACACTGTACCCAAACTAAATTTTTATTATTTTGTTCCCACACATAGAGCTTTTTTTGGTGGTATTTGATCAACTCTGCGATTTTTATTTTCTGCTAAAATAATTTAAAAAAGACCGAAAATTTAGAAAAAAAAAATATTTTTTTTGTTTCAGTTACAAAACTTTGTAAATAAGTTTTCTCCTTCACTGATGGGGTTGCACTGACGGGCACCGATAGGCAGCGCGGATGGGCACGATAGGCACAGATAAGCGGCACGGATGGGCACAGATGGGCGGCATGGATGGGCACCGATAGGCGACACGGATGGGCACTGATAGATGGCATGGATGGGCCAAACAATAATGCCTGCCAATCAGTGATGCCCATTGTGGGCACTGATTGGCATCCATTAGGGGCACTGATTGGCATACCTGGTGGTCTAGGGGGGCATACCTGGTAATGGACATCCCTGGTGGTCCAGTGGCATCCCTGGCGGTCCAGTGTGGGCATCCTCGGGGGGGCTGTGCTGATAATTGATCAGCACAAACCCCCCCTGTCAGAGGAGCAGCCGATCGGCTCTCCTCTACTCGCGTCTGACAGACGCGAGTGAGGAAAAGCCGATTACGGCTTTTCCTGTTTACATGTGATCAGCCGTGATTGGACACGGCTGATCACGTGGTAAAGAGTCTCCGTCGGAGACTCTTTACCTAGATCGGTGTTGCGGGGTGCCAGACTGACACCCTGCAACAACGATCGCCGCAATCAGCTTAAAATCCTGAGGACGTCATATGACGTCCAGTCAGGATTTTAAAACCACTTTGCCGCCGTCAATCCGCTATAGGACGGGCGGCAAGTGGTTAATATTTAAGTCAAGGGAAGTCATCCACTGTCACCCTTAGCAGAAGTGGTGTATTTACATATTTAAAAAAAAAAGGTACCCATTGCAAAGTTTGGAGCATGACAACCCACCCATCCTTGCTTCCCAGGAAGTATCCTTTGCACCGCAAGCAAGGAAAAACTCAGAATGTTAGACAGCTGTCACACAGTGGTGGGGTGCTATGGCATGCGTCCTCTTGACTTTGTCATATGACATTAGATCACACGACCAAGGGCAGGGAATGCATCGGGAAGCATCTGTGTTAGCTGGACAAATTCCCTGCAAAACTCTGTTGTCCTCTTGCAATCCTTTTTAACCAGTTAACGACCGCTCACTGTATATATACGTCGGCAGAATGGCACCGACAGGCACAATCACGTAGAGTGTACGTGATTGCCTTTGCATAGTTGGGGGGTCCAATCGGACCCCCCTCCTATACAGTGAGCGGTGGCTAAGTGTCCGGGAGCGTTCCGGGATGAGGGGGCAGCCATTCGTTTCTGGCCACCCCCTCGCGATCGCTCCCGGCGAATGGAAATGCCCCCTCTGTCTGTGTCAGACAGAGGGAGCAGGAGGAAGTGATGTCATCTCTGGTGCGGCGCTCACATATACCGAGCGCCGTACAAGAGAAGACATCAGGTCAGTGCACACAACACTACACTGACACCAGGACACATAGGGACATAAATCGCCCCCCCAGATCACCCCCCCAGCCCCCAGTCACAGTGTCACTGATTGCAGTGACCATTTATTTAGTGATCACTGCAATCAGTGACATTTGTGACTGTAAAAGTGTCACCAAAGTTTAGTCTTAGGTCCAGTGTAGCCCCCTAACCCCCCCTAATAAAGGTTTAACCCCCTGATCACCCCCCAGATAACCCTATCACCACTGTCGCTAAGCGATCATTTTTCTGATCGCTGTCTTAGCGTCAGTGATGCCGATCGGCAGCCAGTAATTTTTTTTAGGTTCGCCGCATGTTTTTATAGCGTCAGGTACCCCAATATATTATCTAATAAAGGTTTAACCCCCTTGATCGCCCCCCAGGTAACCCTTTCACCCCCTATCACCACTGTCACTAAGCGATCGTTTTTCTAAACGCTGTCTTAGTGTCTGTGATGCAGATCGGTAGCCAGTAATTTTTTTTAGGTTCGCCGCATGTTTTTATAGCGTCAGGTACCCCAATATATTATCTAATAAAGGTTTAACCCCCTTGATCGCCCCCCAGGTAACCCTTTCACCCTTTATCACCACTGTCGCTAAGCGATCGGTTTTCTAAACGCTGTCTTAGTGTCGGTGATGCAGATCGGTAGCCAGTAATTTTTTTTAGGTTCGCCGCATGTTTTTATAGGGTCAGGTACCCCAATATATTATCTAATAAAGGTTTAACCCCCTTGATCGCCCCCCCAGGTAACCCTTTCATCCCCATCACCACTGTCGCTAAGCGATCGTTTTTCTAAACGCTGTCTTAGTGTCGGTGATGCAGATCGGTAGCTGGTAATATTTTTTAGGTTCGCCGCATGTTTTTATAGGGTCAGGTACCCCAATATATTATCTAATAAAGGTTTAACCCCCTTGATCGCCCCCCCAGGTAACCCTTTCATCCCCATCACCACTGTCGCTAAGCGATCGTTTTTCTAAACGCTGTCTTAGTGTCGGTGATGCAGATCGGTAGCTGGTAATTTTTTTTAGGTTCGCCGCAGGTTTTTATAGCGTCAGGTACCCCCATATATTATCTAATAAAGGTTTTAACCCCCTGATTGCCCCTAGTTAACCCTTTCACCAGTGATCACCATATAAGTGTTACGGGTGACACTGGTTAGTTAGTTTGCTTTTTATAGTGTCAGGGCACCCGCCGTATATAACCCAATAAAGGTTTAACCCCCTGATCGCCCGGCGGGTGATATCAATTAGGTTTTAGCGTCAGAGAGGGTCTGAGTCACACCCCAGGCAGCGTCAGGTTAGTGCCAGTAACGCTAACACCCACGCGTGAAGCATACACCCCCCTTAGTGGTATAGTATCTGAACAGATCAATATCTGATCAGATCTATACTAGCGTCCCCAGCAGTTTAGGGTTCCCAAAAACGCAGTGTTAGCGGGATCAGCCCAGATACCTGCTGGCACCTGCGTTTTGCCCCTCCGTCCAGCCCAGGCCACCCAAGTGCAGTATCGATCGATCACTGTCACTTACAAAACAAAAACACACATAACTGCAGGGTTCGCAGAGACAGGCCTGATCCCTGCGACTCCAGTGCTGTAGGAGGTGATTTCACCACCACAGTTAAAAAAAAAAAAGCAAATATGCCGAAGCACTGGGGCAGCAGGGGCGGAGGAGCGATTTTGCTCCTAATGCCGCGTACATACGGTCGAAATTCCGACGGAGGCTTGCCCGTGGAAAAGTCCGACCATGTGTGTGCGGCATAACTTTTTTGCGGGAGGATGCCCCCATGCTTCGGCATATATAAATGGTGCGTGTATGCCCATCATTGGAAGTGGGTGGATGAAGGGCGGTATTCTAATGGTGGGCATACCCACCGATCAATCTCTTTTTTCGTTCAGCCAACTGGCTGCATGAAAAAAAAAGATTACAATACATGTCCAACAAGGACCAGCAACGTACTGGTATGTTGCTGGACTTTGAATGTTTATACCAGAATGATGCCTGCGGGTTTAGGTATCATCTTGGTATCATTCTTTTCAGCCTGCGGCCGGCTTTCATGTAAAAGCAATCCTAGCGGCTAATTAGCCTCTGGACTGCTTTTACAAGCAGTGGGAGGGAATGCCCCCCCCCAGATATAAAAAGCGCCATTGGGAAATTGGGAAAGCATTTTATCACACCGATCTTGGTGTGGTCAGATGCTTTGAGGGCAGAGGAAAAATCTAGGGTCTAGAAGACCCCAGTTTTTTCAAAAAAAAGAGTACCTGTCACTACCTATTGCTATCATAGGGGATATTTACATTCCCTGAGATAACAATAAAAATGATAAAAAAAAAAAAATACTTGGAAGGAACAATTTAAAAATAAAATAAAAAAGCAAAATTAATAATAAAAAAAAAAAAAAAAAAAAAGCACCCCTGTCCTGCCCTGCTCTTGCCCAATGGCGAACGCAAGCGTCGGTCTGGCGTCATATGTAAACAGCAATTGCACCATGCATGTGAGGTATCACCGCAAAGGTCAGATCGAGGGCAATCATTTTAGCAGTAGACCTCCTCTGTAAATCTACTGGGGTAACCTGTAAAGGCTTTTAAAAATGTATGTAGTTTGTCGCCAATGCACGTTTGTGCGAAATTTTAAAGCATGTCGTGTTTGGTATCTATGTACTCGGCCTAAGATCATCTTTTTTATTTCATCAAACATTTGGGCAATATAGTGTGTTTTAGTGCATTAAAATTAAAAAAAGTGTATTTTTTAACCCAAAAAATGCGTTTGAAAAATCGCTGCGCAAATACTGTGTAGAAATAAAAAATGCAACACCCACCATTTTAATCTGTAGGGCCTCAGCTTTAAAAATATATATAATGTTTGGGGGTTTAACATAATTTTTTTGCAAAAAAAAAATGTTTTCATGTAAACAAAAAGTGTCAAAAAGGGCTTTGTCTTCAAGTGGTTAGAAGAGTGGATGTAAGCTTCCTAATGTTGTGTATAAAATGCCAGAACAGTTCAAAACCCCCCCAAATGACCCCATTTTGGAAAGTAGACACCCCAAGCTATATACTGAGAGGCATGTCGAGTCCATGGAATATTTTATATGTTGACACAAGTTGCGGAAAAACGACAATTTTTTTTTTTTTTTGCACAAAGTTGTCACTAAATGATATATTGCTCAAACATGCCATGGGCATATGTGGAATTACACCCCAAAATACATTCTGTTGCTTCTCCTGAGTACGGGGATACCACATGTGTGAGACTTTTTGGGAGCCTAGCCACGTACGGGACCCCAAAAACCAAGCACCGCCTTCAGGCTTTCTAAGGGTGTAAATTTTTGATTTCACTTCTCACTGCCTATCACAGTTTCGGAGGCCATGGAATGGCCAGATGGCACAAAACCCCCCCAAATGACCCCATTTTGGAAAGTAGACACCCCAAGCTATTTGCTGAGAGGTATTGTGAGTATTTTGCAGATCTCGCTTTTTGTCACAAAGTTTTGAAAATTGAAAAATATATATATATATATATATATATATATATATATTTTTCTTTCTTCATTTTCAAAAACAAATGAGAGCTGTTAAATACTCGCCATTCCTCTCAGCAAATAGCTTGGGGTGTCTATATTCCAAAATGGGGTCATTTGGGGTGGTTTTGTGCGATTTTGGCATTTTATGGCCTTCGAAACTGTGATAGGTAGTGAGGAGTGAAATCAAAAATTTGTGCCTAGAAATCCTGAAGGCGGTGCTTGGCTTTCGGGGTCCCATACGTGGCTAAGCTCCTAAAAAGTCCCACACATGTGGTATCCCCGTACTCAGGAGAAGCAGAAAAATGTATTTTGGGGTGTAATTCCACATATAACCATGGCATGTGTGAGCAATATATCATTTAGTGACAACTTTTCGTAATTTTTTTTTTTTTTTTGTCATTATTCAATCACTTGGGACAAAAAAATATATATTCAATGGGCTCAACAGGCCTCTCAGCAATTTCCTTGGGGTGTCTACTTTCTAAAATGGGGTCATTTGGGGGGGTTTTGTGCTATTTTGGCATTTTATGGCCTTCGAAACTGTGATAGGTAGTGAGGAGTGAAATCAAAAATTTGCGCCCTTAGAAATCCTGAAGGCGGTGCTTGGTTTCCGGGGTCCCGTACGCGGCTAGGCTCCCAAAAAGTCCCACACATGTGGTATCCCCGTACTCAGGAGAAGCAGCAAAATGTATTTTGGGGTGAAATTCCACATATAACCATGGCATGTGTGAGCAATATATCATTTAGTGACAACTTTTTGTAATTTTTTTTTTCTCATTATTCAATCACTTGGGACAAAAAAAAAAAATTCAATGGGCTCAACATGCCTCTCAGCAATTTCCTTGGGGTGTCTACTTTCCAAAATGGGGTCATTTGGGGGGGTTTTGTACTGCCCTGTCATTTTAGCACCTCAAGAAATGAGATAGGCAGTCATAAATTTAAAGCTGTGTAAATTTCAGAAAATGTACCCTAGTTTGTAAACTCTATAACTTTTGCGCAAACCAATAAATATACGCTTATTGACATTTTTTTTACTAAAAACATGTGGCTGAATACATTTTGGCCTAAATGTATGACTACAATTGAGTTTATTCGATTTTTCTTATAACAAAAAGTAGAAAATATCATTTTTTTTCAAAATTTTCGGTCTTTTTCCGTTTATATCGCAAAAAATAAAAATCGCAGAGGCAATCAAATACCATTAAAAGAAAGCTCTATTTGTGGGAAGAAAAGGACGCAAATTTTGTTTGGGTACAACATTGCATGTCCGCACAATTTACAGTTAAAGCAGCGCAGTGCAAAATTCTGAATTCACCTCTGGTCCTTTAGCTACCAAATGGTCCGGGGCTTAAGTGGTTAAAATATGCAGCTGTGTGCTATGTTTTTGGCTAGGGTACCATTATGCCTACTTTATTCCTCGCTCCCGCAGGCGGATTCTTCTCCGTTCGGCCGTTTCCTGGTAATAGCTAGTCTTCAGCGCTCCATTCGTCATAGGCACTCCGGTGGCGTCATGTACAATGCAGTGCCAGCAGAGCTGCATTGTAAGTGAGCATGTCATATTGGAGAGATAAATAGACCACCAGACGCTGGGTGGGTGAGGGAAAAGATATGCAAATCTGTTTTTAAATGGTACCCTAGACCAAATTTCTCCACATTTTTCAGTATGAGGGCCACATTGTATACATTACAAAGGTTCGCAGGCCAAAAGAAAACCAAATTTTATGAAATTTGAATGAATATGTTTTATGTGGCGCTAGCGTTGCACCAAGACTGATACCGGTATTGGTGCGGATACTAAGCATTTGCACAAGTACTTGTGCAAATGCTCCAATACTAAAACCGATACTTTTTTTTGCGATTCCTTTTTGCAAATTGCATTGACTTCTGTTAAAAAAAAAAATGTCACATGACACAAAAAATTAGGTATTGTACTTGCCGATACCAATTACAATACCTAATTTTTTGTGTCATGTGACATTTTTTTTTGTAGCCGCAGAAGAACTGTAAGCCCTGGTTCACACCAGTGCGGCTGTGAAATCGTGCGATTTCAAGGCCGCAGATGAGTGCGATTTGGACCTCTGATCTCAATGTGGCTTGCGACTTCATTTAACAGAAGTCAATGCAATTTGCAAAAAGGAATCGCAAAAAAAAGTATCGGTTTTAGTATTGGAGCATTTGCACAAGTACTTGTGCAAATGCTTAGTATCCGCACCAATACTGGTCTTAAAAAACTGGCATCGGTGCATCCCTACTGGGCGCTTTATTAAGCAGGGTATGATTCAGAACAACAGAGAAATAACATTAGGAATACAAAGCAATAATTCCAAATAAACTCAAACCATTGATAAAAAGGTCAAACGAGGATAAATTCAGTCTACACCTTTCTCATTACAATCCCATTTAAATCGGGGTCCCCACCAGAGCCCCTCTTACATCAGGGTGCCCCACCAGTAACTTTTACATCAGAGTCCCCATAAGAGCCCCTCTTACATTAGAGTTTTAGGTTATGATCAAGCGTATTCTGAGTGAAACGCGTTAACCATTCTGCTGTCTTTCTGTATCGTAGGTTTGTGATGTCCTCCTTTGCGGATTTTATCCAATAAAGCTCATATTTTTTCTGAAGATTAGAGCGTGGTCAATCTTTGTTTGATATCCCCTTGTTACGCCCAGGTCACGGACTCAACCAGAATGCTGTGTTTCAGAAAAGAGAATTGCATTATATATTTCTCTTCTTACATTAATGCCCCCATTAGAGTTCCCTCTTACATCAGATTCCTCCTCATGTCAGAGTCCAGATCAGATTCCCCTTTACATCAAGCTTGTCTTATCAGAATCCAAATCAGACTCCCACCTTACATCATGGTCCTCAAGAGAGTCCCCCTTGCGTCAGGGTACCCCTTACATCAAGGTGCCCATTAGAATTGAGACACATCAGCTTCAAGCAGGATAAAATCGTGTAGTGGCCTACATGTGGCTCACAGTCCATAGCTTGGAGACCCCTGCCCTAGACAAAACATAGCATTGAACCCTTGAAGTACAGGAGGAACCCGTCCCACTACAAAGGTAACTTTGATATTTACCCAGAGTTTAGCTTTTTGAAAGGAAAACTCTCATGGGCTCCCCGCAGTTCAGTGAGCACCCTCTGGTGCCTAGAGACTTACCTCTCCTTCCTGTCATTCTGATTGCCATTGGTCAACCATACACATCTTGGTGCCTAGGTGGCCAACTGGTGTCATATGGGGGACAGGAACAGCAGAATGCAAGAATTTACCTACAAGGAAAGGCAACGTAGTGAAGATCTTTAAGGGGGTGTAGCAGGTGTTTGATTTTAGGGGAGGCATCTGGGTGGTAGTGTAACCCAGATGCATTGATTGTTAGGGAATCTGAGACCCTTTTATGGTTCTTGGAGGACTCTGGTGGTGTGAGGTTCCCTGCGGCCTGCAGGCGGCGCTGTCGCCCTGGCTGGAGTTGAACACTCACTGCAAGACTGCTTCCCTTTTTGTCCTTTCCTGGTGCTGGTACAGCGGGGCGGGGAACCCGCTGTGACGCAAAGGGAGAGGAGATAAAAGGGGCAGACGCCCTGACCTTGGGTTCAGAGTCGGAGGACGCAGCCGCACCCAGGCACCTTCAGCTTGGGTGCTGGCGTCCTGGAGTTCCGGGCCCAGGTGCCCTTGACCTGGCCGGAGCGGGAGATGGAGTCCATCTCAGGCACCTTTAGCCTGGGGTGAGGTACTATGGCGGAGGCCTGGAGCTCAGTACCTTCGACTTAGTTCCGCGAGGGTGGAGGAATCCGAGGGGGCCCTAACTCCTTAGGTGCCCGCGTCTGAGACGAGGAGGCCGGTGAGCGGAACTTCTCCGGAGAGTCCAGCGCAGCATTGCTGGTGACGGAGAGGCCTCCGGTAACTGTCTTGGATGGATGTCCTTCCCCTGATAGGGGCTACGATAGCGAAGGTAATTCATGTTCTGTTCAATATAGTCAGTGGCAATGACTATTCGCCACTGGTGACACTACAGTGGTTAGCTCTATCTAGAAGAATTGTGCCTTGGCCTACTCCCCCTAAATACTGAAGTGGTATATGGGTCTCAACCTGTCTGTGCTGTATGACTATTTATTGAGAAGAATACATACGAGTTGGACCCTTTCAGTGTGTGGAACTCTGGTTACTAGGAGCAAAGGGGAGTCAATCCGAGGAGAGGATTTGACTCTGGGACACATACACAAAACCCGATAGTTCTGGCCTTCACCTCTACACCTTGGAGGACATGGGCCGTGGTGTATCTCATCCCTCCCCCCAGTGTTAACCCCTAGACGAGACAGACAAGCCGTGAATGAGAAGGGGGGAGAGGGGTGAGGTCGCTACAGGGGTATCCAACACTGATCGGATCAATGACAGTAAGTATGGGATGCCTTCTATGCAGCGGGGAGGTTGGGGGTATAAGCGTTTGGGGGGGGCTTTGCTTTAGACATGTAGAGTATAAACATGCTGCCATAAACTAAACAAGCTTAATATTTTAGATATTCTTTTTTGCAAGCAACGTCAAGCCAAATCCTGGTGCCATACATTAGACAGATTGTTCATGGTAAACCTTTAACTCATTGCCACGGTGGTAGATACTCATACACAATGGCGTTAGTATGGCGCGAGTATGCGGCTACCTAATAAAGGTTTTGTTTGTATGTTCAGGGGGCTGTCCAGCACTTAACAAGAACTGATTAACGATCCTCCTTGTTTACACTCCCTGATGAAGCAGATTCATAACAGATAATTATACTGCCCCCCTTCCTCACAGCCTTGTCACAATTATGTAATTAACACCGAGATATTAATGGGGAAGCTGGGCAGCGGTGTGTCGCGGATGTCTTCATGAACTCACACACACATCCACATGGCAGGGGCACAGCTGCGTGCACGAAAATAAAACATGCGCTAACTGCCAGTCCGGATAATCCTGCCATTTCGGTCTGCTTGTTTCACAACTGCTGCCCTGCTCGAAAAAGAGGAACATAATGAGGCTCATTTATAAAAAACCCAAATTTTATTCTGGGCTTTATTGTATATGGGGGGTATAATTGGACAGGAAGGCAGCTGTGCGATGGAAAATGTTTCCCACAATACAGTCTTCAACCTTCGGTTAAAGGCTGGAGTTAAGCTGGATGTAGACCCAAGGCGACAGTCATGCAATTCAGCCATTTACTGAGGACTCAACAATAATCTTTGGTCAACAACAGCAAAGAAACCCCCCCAGCCCCTCCACCTGTCTGATCTTTGGGGGGGGGGGGGATTGGATTCTTGTCCGTTCGTTATTCTCTCTTTTAAGATAAGCCAGCACTGGTGTGAACATGTTCTCCTTCAGTAGCGGCTGGTGCTCAAATATATTTGGGGGGGCGCAAACAAACTGAAAAATTCTGAAAAAAAACCCCCATCAATTGGAGCCTCACTGTGCCCAAACGCAGCCACTGTGCCCATCAAACGCAGCCACTGTGCCCCAAATGCTACCACTTTGCCCATCAAACGCTGCTACTGTGCCCCAAATGCTGCCACTGTGCCCCAAATGCTGTCACTGTGCCCCGCCCTTGCCTTGTCTCAGGTGAGCAGCGGGTGACGGCGGCAGGCGGTGTCCTCTATTTCTTCCTTGATGTCTTCTCTTTTCCCGCCCGCTCCTCCTCTCGCCCTCTCCTATGATTGGATGCCTGACAGGTAAAACAGACCCGGTGCACTTGATTGGCTGAGAGGCGGGTCAGTGATAGCAAAGCAAATTCCTTCGCTTTGCTCACACACAGCTAAGTGAATAGCGAATGCATAGCATTGCGCCCGCTATTCACATTTTTGGGCGCCTATTACAGCCGACGGCTCTGATCAGGTGCTTCCAAAAAACACCCCCGCGCTCGAAAAGGGGCCGGTTACCTGAATAGGGTGTTTCAGCTGAGACCATAGATGGATTCATGCAATGCATTAATCTATCTGTGGTAATTAGAGTGGTGACAGGAGAGGGTGGGGGGCGGCGCTCCTGCGCCCTTTATGAACGCACCGCCACTGTATCTCCTTCCACAAAGCGAAGGCCCTAGAGCTTACATAGGGGTGGAGGACATGGTCTGGATATGCAGGTCATTTTTTGAAGCACCCCAACCGTAACACACTTCTCTTTGCTTCTGTGTAGTGGCCCACCCATAAGTACAGGGCACAGGCAGGAGATGACCAACACAATAGGCCTTCAGGCCAGGTACCTTTAAAGAAAATTTAGCCCGAGAGTACATGAAGTACCATCTCTGCCCCAAGCTACATCACTAACCTCACCTCAAGATATCACCCACGCTGTCCTCTTCATGTCTTCTAAGACCTCCTGTTCTCTAGCCCCCCTCGTCATCTCTTCCCATGCTCATCTTAAAACCTCCTGCTCTCCAGCCCCCCTCGTCATCTCCTCCCATGCTCATCTTAAGACCTCCTGCTCTCTAGCCCCCCTCGTCATCTCCTCCCATGCTCATCTTAAGACCTCCTGCTCTCTAGCCCCCCTCGTCATCTCCTCCCATGCTCATCTTAAGACCTCCTGCTCTCTAGCCCCCCTCGTCATCTCCTCCCATGCTCATCTTAAGACCTCCTGCTCTCTAGCCCCCCTCGTCATCTCCTCCCATGCTCATCTTAAGACCTCCTGCTCTCTAGCCCCCCTTGTCATCTCCTCCCGTGCTCATCTTAAGACCTCCTGCTCTCTAGCCCCCCTCGTCATCTCCTCCCATGCTCATATTAAGACCTCCTGCTCTCTAGCCCCCCTTGTCATCTCCTCCCATGCTCATCTCCAGGAACACTCCTTTCCTCTGGAACTCCATACCCCAATCTGTCCAGTTATCACCCACTTCATCTGCCTTTAGCCAATCCATGAAAACTCATCTCTTCAGGAAAGCCTATCCCTGCCACTACCTAAAACTAAACTTTTACTTTCTCCATTAAACCCCCCACAGTGATTACCTTTTCTATCACTTTACCCTCCCTCTACATTTTAGCATATAGGGGGCCATCCTGACCCTTTTGTCTTCACTTGTCAGAAGAGGGGCAGCAGATACTATATTTGTCACTGCATAGGTTGACATTAAGGCGAACCTGAACGCAAAGAAGAACAGCCTTCGGTGTTTGTTGCTCCCCTTGTGGAAGCAGTGGTCTCTCTGCAGAGTTTCACCACTCACTGAGTAATGCTCCCTGCTGATTGGAAAGCTCTAGCACTGACTCAGCAGGGGGCAACCTCTGCACAGAGTCTGTGGCTGCTTTCCAGAGAAAATATACTGTAAGGTTTTACATAACTTTTGGTATGATGCACCTAGACTATATTTAGCGAATTTAAAGCTGAGCTTCGGGTCTTTTAAAAAAAAAGACCCTTGCAATGAGGCCCCCACACAGTAAGGGTAATGGCTTGTTAAGTCTAGGGATGGGGAAATAAGCTATAATACTTGCCTTATTCCCCTTTCCTTGGGTAGCTGTGCTCTCCTTTTTTTTGCCACACCCCAAGATGTGGGTGGGACTTTGCTATCCTCAGGTACAATGCAGGACTATTGGTGCTGCTTTGTATGCAACGAGGTCACAGTGTGACTGCTGGCCAAAGCGCTTGAGAGAAGAGGCTTGGGAGTAGGGTGGCCACGTGTCCCGGATTGCCCTGGACAGTCACGCATTGCCCGGGACAGTCCCGCATTTTGCAGGTCTGTCCCGGGCACATTCATTCCAAGACAATACAGTGTCCTGGAATGAAACTGACACAGCCACCCCCCCCCCCCCCCCGGGCCAATCTGATGACCCCAGAAAAGGCTGCCACATTGCCGCTTTACTCACTGACAGTACTTGTCCTGCCGGAAATGCCTGGAGGAGCACAATCCCGCCCCCTGCTTGTGATTGGAGAAATAATAAATCCCGCCTCTTGTGTCCAATCACTGTGAAGTGATTCGTTACAGCACAAGCTGTTTTTTGGGAAGGGAGGGTGTCCCTGAATGGTAGTTTGGAAATGTGGTCACCCTACTTGGGAGGTCTTGTCAAGGAATAGAGCAAGTACCGCATTACAACTTCTTACACTACCGCTACACTTAATAAGCATTTAAGCATTTTGGGGGGGGGGTCACTTGAAGTGTTACCAAACCCAGGATCCTGCATTCATGATATCTGGTCTCCCATAGTACACAGAACACGGAAATGCAATAGTTTTTTGTAAATTGAAACTGCTAAATACCTTTTCTCATCAGCTGTATATAGCAGTCTTGCGACTTCTTCTATCAGTGTCTGGTTAAAGCTTGTAGGAGGAGTTTTTTCTATTCTCCCCTGACTGTCCTTTGACACTGCATGACCCCTGAACCTCTGTCTGCACAGTGTCGATTGGCCATGTGCTGATCACATTGCACTCTCCCAAGAAAAAATGACTCTCTAGCAATACACACCAAACTGGGCATGTGCAGAGTGCCCCCAAGGCTCTGTTCTATCAGCAGATCGGTTGGGGACAGTGGAAGAAGGGGAGGATCAGAGAAGACCCCGGTCGAACAGCCTTTTTACACAATGCAGAGGATTAACCCCTTAGGTTCCACAGTGAGTATAACAAGCATGATTTACTGCATATACAGACTGATTTTACAGTTTTGTGTTTATTAACACTTTAAAGGGTATTTCTGTAAAAAATCCCAGAGTTCAGCTTTAAATCTGAAAGCTCAGTTTGCTTTGATTCTGCAATTCCAATGGGACACGTGACCACTACAAAAAAGGTGCTCAAGCTGGTTGCATCACACAAAGGTCTCAAAACATGACTCAAATTCCTGCATGGGTAGCATGGTGGCTTAGTGGTTAGTACTTGTGCCTTGCAGCACTGGGGTCCTTGGTTTGAATCCCAACCAACACACTACCTGCATGGAGTTTGCATGTTCTCCCTGTCCTTGCGTGGGTTTCCTCCAAAGACATACTGTATTTGTATGCATGTGGGCTAGGTGCCCTAGACTGTGAGCTCCCAGTGGACAGGGACCGATGTGAATATACAGTCTGTAAATTGTTGGTCATATATAAATATCTGTACTAAATAAAATGTTAAAATAATGGGGCACAAAATACACTAAGAAGACTTTACTTTGGTGGTTATACCCAATTCTATAAAAATACATTTAAAAAAAATCTAGACCTGTAAGAGGCTGGCATCCGAGGCCCAGCCTGGGGGGAGATGGCCAAGGAACGCTTCCTGCCAAAACCCGACACACGGAGAGACAAAGCGTGCCAAAGACCCCAGCCCCTTGCAATCTTTTCTCCAGGCTGTAGCACATCTGAGACGCACAGTACATAAAGTAAGAGCCATACAGCGATGTCTGATCACTCACACGTGCAAGATTAATCGCTCGCTAATAATCGGGCCGCTTGCATCAATTTGATTGATAGGAGGCGAGCTGAACCGGCAATTTTTAATTGCTCAGTGCTACCAATTAATTGCACTGCCTGAACCTGAAGCGGTTAATCATTTCCACCGACCATGATATGCAATTAGATGACATTTTCCATAAACATATATTTCTTTTGTTTTTAGAAAAATTTTACCCGAGTGGCACATTTGGCTGTGTGCAAAGTCAAAATACACTATATTGTCAAAAGTATTGGGACACCTGCCTTTACACGCAGATGAACTGTAATGGCATCCCAGACTTAGTCCGTAGGGTTCAATATTGAGTTGGCCCACCCTTTGCAGCTATAACAGCTTCAACTCTTCTGGCTGTCCACAAAGTTTTGGAGTGTGTCTATGGGAATTTTGACCATTCTTCCAGAAGCGCATTTGTGAGGTCAGGCACTGATGTTGGACGAGAAGGCCTGGCTCGCAGTCTCCACTCAAATTCATCCCAAAGGTGTGCGGCCATCAGAGCGGCACAGAGGGCCACTCTGATGTCCTGTACAAAAGGCTGCACTGCTTCTGCCAGAAGCGATCAGCCAGGAAACTGTCAGAGACGCTGCTTGTATATGAACAGCTGACTGATGTCAAACAAAGTCCCGCCTCCTGGACCGGCATTGGACCAGTGTTCTGTCTATTAGAGTAGCCGGTCTAGGAGGCGGGACTTCGTTTGACAACGGTGGCTATTCATATACAAGCCGCGTCTCAGCGGGAGATCACCGATATGTGTCATCTGGCCGGCAGATCCTCCTGATTCCTCCTTGATGCCTTGCTGGTTGCTGGGCACTGATGGGCAACGGATACGCTGCACCGATGGGCAACGGATACGCTGCACCAATGGGCAATGGATACGCTGCACCAATGGGGAGTGATGAGGCTGCACTCATAAGCGGCACTGATGGGCACCAATAGGCTACACTGATGGGCACAGGTATGCTTTATGTTAATATTGTTAAAGTTGATGTTAATATTTATTTTTGGAACTTAATTCTGCATAAAACATTTAACAGTATAATTTCATGAGATAATTTACGATGGCATGTTTAGGGGCGGACTTAGGGACGGGACAGGGTAGGGGTTAAAAACAGATTAGAAATGACTAATCAGACAATGGCAGCTTGATCCTTCTATTAAGCGTTTGCATCAGGTTTCTCAAACCTTTGCATGCCTGCGCTTTATATGATGACTAAGCCCCTCCCCTTCATGACATTGCCAAAAAGGGGCGGAGCATGGGTGATCTTAAAATGATGCCCCCCCCCCCCCTGAAAAAAAGTTCTGCGGACATCCATGTATGCAGCCATTCTGGCCTGTACTCATGTCACAGGTGCAGAAAATGTTCAAGAGCATAGAGGGTTAAAGCAGATGGTGAGAAGGCAACATATTGCCCCCCCCCCCAACTGCCTGTCAAATGCCCTATCTCAGTGGCTATGTTGGCAATTTTCAGTCCACACCAACCACAGTCGAGTCACCTGGAATCACAAATAAGACTGCAAACAATTGGTAAAAATAAAGCGATCTACCACCCATGAGTTTGATCAACCACCAGCATGCTGTCGATTGTGACGTCAAAACTGAGCAATACATTTCAAGCTTCAATATGATTTATTGCAAGATTAAAATGCATGAAAGAATATCAAAAATTATGAAAATGTCCTTAAAAACCTTTTGACGTTTATGTTTGATTGAGAGAAATTGTGATCCCTTCTCCTTACAGTCGATCAAAACCACTTTCTTTGGGTCTATGCGATTTTGACCAAAAATTGGAATGGAAGCTTCGATCGATCTATTGAACAGCAACATGTATGGTCAGCTTTAGAGGGCGGCTCTTTGTAGGATGACAGACTGGGTGCTTTGTATTTTTTTTGCAGACCATAAAATAATAATAATAATAATACATAACAGTCTTGAGATATACCAGAGTAGAGCAAAAGAAAAAAAAAAAAAAGAGAAAAAAAGACAACGCAAGGAGAACACGGCGGTGAAAGAGCGGGCAGCAAATGAAGCAGCAATGGCTGATGGGAAGGGAGAGCACACCAGATTATGTGAGTGTGTGTGCAGTGTCAGACATTTGATCCGCTGCTGCCCTCCCCCCCTCCATTACCAGCCTCACAGCAGGGGGGGGTGAGGGGACTACCATTAAATAGAAGGAGAAGGAGGAGGAGGGGAACCATCCTACATTGTTATACAAATTAATGGACGCCCTCAGCTCCACTGTATACATGTGTAAACACTCCGCTGCTGTTTGCTGTGGAACATGAAAGCCCTTTACTAGGCCTAAGAGAGATCAGAGGCAATCCTCGAAAATTCGACCTCATACTGCTATATGGTGTAAGAAAATAATCAGTTTTGAGGTAAACGGCCATGTAAAAAGAGCAGAAACCAAGAGCGACCAGTTTCTCAATGAAGGAACGCAAAATGGGTTACGAGTCGGTAGTCGGTCACCCAGTGGTAGATAATCCCAACTCCACAAAGCAACTATTTACTTTTGATTGCTGCAAACCGCCTACTAACTATTGCTTCTCTGCCTTTGGGCTAAGATCAAGTGTAGCATCTGTCCTTTGCTGGTTAGTATCCCTCCTGATGTAATTAGGTACGAAGCGGGGGAAGGACCCTTTTCCTCCTAGGTTGAATTTGGCCCACAGGCTTGTCCCCGGTTGATGGCAGGGCTCTCCCTATGTTCCAATGCCTTCCTGGTAGGGATGGGGCTGCACTGGCCTAGCCGAGGGCATGGCTGTGAAAGAAGCCCGTGGTGTATGTGCCCCTGGAGTGGCAGTCCAAGGGTGCTGTAATTCTCATGGTGGGAGAGCTCACCTTTGCATGCCTTTTTCACACCTGCGTCTAAGGCCAGGCCTTTTGGCTAGGACCAGACAAATTTCTAATTCCTGGCCGAAAAGTCCACCATGGTTTCACACTATGGCACGCAAGCACTTATCCTCTTCCCCAATCCCTTTTTTTTCATGTGTCTGTCACTTGCACTTTTTTGCACATTTTCCCCAATTAGTAGGGTGCAGGTCCTTGGGCCTGCCTTGAAAGTCTTAAGAGGCGGAAGGCACATGGCCTTTTGGTCAGGCCCCCACCCCCCCTCCCATGGGGTCTAACTTTGGAGGTGCCCTAACCAGTACTTGGGTTGGCCTGCTTTGCACCTCCTGAAGAAAGGGGTCTGCCTGGTTGGTTTGGTTAGACCAGGGAGTACCCCAGTCCCTCTCAGGAGCCTTGTGCCCCGAGGGATCAGGGCTAGGGCCCTTCATCGTCGGAGGATGGCCAAGCGTACACCCTGCACACTTTTTTGTATGCTCACATTTTTATTTTTAGGAATTGGGTGTTTAGTTTTGTGTGTTTCACTACACCGTGGGACTTTAATAATAATAATAATTTAAAAAAAATAGCGCCTACTAACAGGCCTGTCTCCAGTTGATGGTAGGGCTCTTCCAAAGTTCTAATGCCTTCCTGATTTGAATGGGGCTGCACTTGCCTGGCCTGGGGAGCTCAAGGAGCTCTCAGTGACGTGCCCCCTGGGGGTGGCGTCCCAGGGGTGTCAAACACTTTTGGGCTGCACCACACTATTGGTGTTGCACTGACACGAGGACATGTCACCTATGCTTTTCTTGCACTACGCCTTTTGGCTAACAGGGAAATTTCTATACAGGCCAAAAGGCCTGCGTGTACTGCACGGCACTTTTTATGTTTGTTCTGTCACTATTTATTCACAGACACCAGCACTACAAGTGTGTTGTGTAGGTCATCCTGGGGGGGGGGGGGCTGCTACCTTGATGTCAGGGGAAGGTTCTGTGGCCTTCAGGTTTTTTGCCTCGCCCCAATCCGGAGGGGTGCCGCTTCGGGAGAGCTCCTCGCCAAGTACTTGGTGGAACGGCTTTGATTGGTCCTTAAGGAGGGGGGTCCACCTGGCTTCAGCCTAGGTACACCATGGCATACCTTGCCTCAGTCAGGAGGGAGGTTTAGAGGCACTTTCTCTTTGGAGGACTGGCCATTCTGTACCCTCTGTGCACTTTTGTGTATGCTGTGATTTCGCAGTTCACTTTTTTTATTCACAAAGGTTCGACAAAAGCACTCCACTGAGGAGCTTCAAGACCAAAATTAAATAGTGCAGATACTAATAAACCATGCACACAATCCCAGAACCAATTTTTTCTTGAGCAAATAACAGATCAATCAGCAGCCTTTGTAAATGGTTTGACTCAACTGTTGTTCAATTGGATTGTCCACCATGTTACTTCTAAACTTGGAAGCCGATGATGGCCATTAAGTGAATGGGAGGAGGGTATGTGGGCAGACAGCTTTGGTACCAATTATTTTAGGGTAAACTATTGGACTTAATTGTCCAATCACTATCCCCCTCAGCTGAGATCTGTCAGCGGGAGGAGTTGTTTGCAGTCCACCGACGTGAGATTGTTTCCTGGTTCCGCCAACTGGGGCTTTGGTTTTAAGCGTGGGGCATCAAGAACTGAAGGCTGAAGAGCAAAGTTCCCTGACCTTAAACTGGCCATGGATAGCTCAAAACATGGGATATGAGGGTGCGCATCAAGCCAATGGAGGAGGGCACGTGGGCAAACAGCTCTGATACCTATTATTTTATAGAAAACTATTGGTCTTAATTGTCCGAACACTATCTCATCAGTTGAGATCTTTCAGCTGGAGAGGTTTTCTTCTGCCAACAGACATGAGATTTTTCCTGGTCTAACCAACTTTGGCTTTAGTTTTAGGAGCTTGGCGTCTGGAACTGAAGGTTAAAGAGCAAAGTTTCCTTACCTTAAACTGGTCATATACAGCTCGAAACATGGGAGCTGAGTGCGTGCATCAAGTCAATGGAGGAGGTCATGTGGGCAAACAGCTCCTACACCAATTTATTTAATACTAACCCATTGGTCCTAATTTTTCATTCACCATTCACCCAGCTGGGATCTGTCAGCTGCAGATGTTTTCTGCTGTCCACAGACACGACATAGCCGTGTATTGCAAGCTTTAGGGTCACCATACACATTAAAATCTGACCATACAATCTTTGCATAATCAAATTTAGATTTACTAACACTATATACTAAGAGGACCTCTCTATTCTATCCAATCAATTTGTATCAAATCAGGCAAGCCCTTATATGCTCCCTTCTTTCCCCTAAAAGAGTGGTCTCCAAACTGCGACCCACAGGCCAGATGTGGTTCTTTGATTGCCTTTTTCTGGTCCTTGGGGCACCATTCCTTCCACAGACACCAATGATGGGGCATAATTCCTACCTTGATTACCAACAATGGGGCTCTATTCCTTCCACTAAAACCAATGATGGGGCACGGTTTACTCTCAATGACACCAATGCGCTTTCAAAACCCACTGGCCACAGTCCGGCCCTCCTTAAGCCTCAAGGACAGTAAACTAGCCCTTTGTTCAGAAAGTTTGGAGACCCCTGCCCTAAAGAAGACCCAAGCCCTTGGGCTCAATTGATAAAACACACCAGGAAAACTGTCACAAAAAAAGTGACAGCTATTTTCAGTGGACTTTATTGTGATTCGACAGTGACAGTCACATGGCTTAAATGAAGGTACTTATCCTTGTACTAAACTTTGCAAATGGAGCCTCTTAAAACGGAACTGTAAAAGACAGAAAGGACATGCTAGGTATCCTCTAATAAAAAGCAACATACTTGCCTGGTAACATTCTTCTTTAGAATGGACAATGAGCTGCTCATGTGCAGCTCAATGTACACTCTTGGCACACATTGGTGCCAGAATGAATTAACTCTCATGCACACATATGGGAATCGTGTCATTGCCGCCAATCCACACGGTCGAAGATTGCAAACCCTGAAGAACAATGGGAGATGTTGGCGGCACGGAAACTAGTTTAGTTCTGCTCTAAAGCATAACTAAACTAACTTTTCCCCCCCACTGTAAGGGGATTTTTTTAGCCCAGCTTTATTGTACTTGTATGACCATAGTAGCAAAATTAGATTGCAAGCTTTTCTACAGCACGGACTTTTGTGTATGGTTTTATGATATATCCCGGAGCAATATAAAAGCTAAAACAATCTAATATCATTTGACAGCAATCGCCTGACACAGCAGTGTTGTAAAAATACGTCTGTCATAAAAACCAAGTCTCCGACCACCTACTGTCAGGGGATATGGAGGAAATGATTACTCTGCTGCGCATAAGCGCTTTGTAGCTATCCGATGGAGAACTAACTTTATTTAATCTGAAGAAATACTCAGAAAAGCGATCTGACCGGAGCCCATCCAATCATAAAGCACAATATTTCCCTGCATGGGAAGGACAGAAGTGAAATGGTGACATGGGAACTTGAAAATTCTCAATAGGTTGCACTTGATGGTCTTTTTTCAACCTCACCTACTATATAACTTTGTAAGTGGGCCCCGGACCCCGGTGCTGCAAGACAGCAACACTGCCCAATGACCCCCCTGTATGTCTTTAGTGGTAAATAACCAAACACTCTGTTAATGATATCCCAGGACTCCTATTCACCCGAACACTCCATAAGGATGGGCCATGCTCAATGTCACTCCGAATAGTGAACCGCCAGACACCACTCTTCTGCTGAAGCGACATGACAGAGGGCACGCATGTCACCTCCGTTGCCATGGCAGCCAGAGGGGGGGGGGAGGAGGTTAGAGAGCAACATGCCTGCACCCCACACGCTGTGCCCCATGCTGGCTGTCACTGAGCAGTTAAAATGGATTCTGGCCAAAAGAGAGCCACCCCGCTGTGTGCATACAAATACCACAGCAGTGAGCAGCATGGAGCAGGTTCAGGAGGAGAGCGCATCCTCTACAGAAGCGTAAAGCCATTGTGGCTGATAACGCTGGAGCACTGCAATCCGTTATCAGTCAGATCCCCTGGATATTTTTTTCTATATCAAGTAAAATATTTAAAGAAAGGATTTGATTGGTTGTTACGGGCCACACAGACATTTTATACAGCCATATATACCAGTGTGCAGCGTGTCCGCGCTGTACCAGATCAACAAGGGAGGGCCTATTCTGGAGAGCATTGAAGAGATAGAGGTATGCAAAGGCAAAGCTAAATGATGCTCCAACAATTGCTGGCAGAAAGCTTTATTAAATAAAGTTAGAGGAGCTTCAATCTCCCAATTTTTTTAAAATAATTATACTGTAGCTGCTGAGTTTTAAAAGAGAAGTTCGGCATGCCAGAATCATACTTACCTAGGTGGCTGCAGCATTGGTCTGATGCTGCATCTGTCCCCCACCACCTCTAACACTGAGTACTGAGCAATCCAACCGCTCAGTGAGCAGAGAGCTGCCGACTGTCAGTCAGCGGCTCTCTGCTCTGCCCTTCCAGCTCTCACTGGAGCGCTGGGCTATGGAGGGAGTGGAAAGCGGCTGGATCAGCTCAGCTTCTCAGTGGCTCGCTGTAAGGCTGAGCCAGGTGCCATTCCAGGGTTGTGGGCAGATCCCGACTATATTGTTACGATCTTGCCCCAGCCTGGACTGATTCTGTGACGTCAGCCAACAGCGGGCTTCAGCCCGCTGTCTGCTGAAAACAGGTCACAGGAGTGCAGAATTAACTGCACTCATGATCCACAGGAAAAGTACAGCCAAACTCCTCCTTACCTATCCAGAGATCCAACACCATCGTCACCTGGGTCGGTTATCGCCAGTCTTCAAGTCCCAGATTCCGGCATGTGTACTAGGGGTAGCCAGCTGTGACTCCTTGCAGTTTCATGCTGCACTGTGAATGGACCTGTGACATGCTCCAGAAGGCTGCGACAAAAAGGGAAGGGATGGAATGGGGGATAGGGGATTTGGGGGGTGTGGGGGGCTGGACGACGACTTCCACTCTCCCTAAAGGATTAAAAGTTTCCAAAAGTGGGAGGGAGGAGGCGGAAAAGCAGAACTTCCCCACTTTTGGGTAAAGTTCAACTTTAAAGTAAAAAAAAAAAAAAAAAAAATTCTACATAAGCTGGCTATGTCTTCAGTAAAACAAACTTAACTGCCTGTTGGGAATCTTCCTTTGAATGCACATTGACCTGCGCAGCTTTGTGTACAGTGTTAGCATTTCTTGTGGCCATAATGAATTTCTGTGCGCCCACCCCAACCCCACACCTGGAAGCAGCCAGCGAGGAAACATGCATCACCGAAGTGGGGCAGCGGTGAGTATTTAGACTTTTAGGCCTTCCACATGTGTCACACACCAAAAATGTCCATTTTAGCATGCAAGATGGTCTCTGTTGTGTGCCGGCAGGGAGGAACTTGCGTTAATTATAAGGCCTCATGCACACTAGATGTTTGGCCATCTCTCCTAGACGTCTTTCCTCCAGGCAGCAGCACTTTGACGGAAAACACATCTGACACTTGTAAATACGTTCAACACGTTTGGGCACATCAAGGGCTTGGGCGTTAATTAATTTCACTGGCCAGAAAAATAATATATTCTTGTCATTGAAATTAGTTAACACTTAAGTGCTTGACGCGCCTAGTGTTAACGCGCATTTATAGATGCGTTTACATGCATCAAGCAATTCTTGCAACAAAAACACTTATGCTCCTGGACACGCTGTTTTTTTTCCTGTCTCTGTATGCACATGGACACACAGGCCAACATGCAGGGCTTTTAGAGGCAAAAATAAAATAAAATAAAAATGGCAGACGCCCCTACAGTTAAAAACGTCCAGTTTGCATGAGACCTTATACAAGGCACCGTTACATTTTTCTCACCTTTATTGGAATGTCAAAGTTCCCCGTTTACACTACAAAAATGGGTTGAAGCGTGTTGTGTATAAATGAACACATTCTGCGCACAAGAGCTCACCCAAAGTTACTGGGGCACAGATTATTAATAAATTGTCACTTTGAGATTTCAATAAAGTTTTAAAAAAAATTCTAACCATTGTCCACGAGACTAAAGCTTGCAGCAAGTGCGAACGGGCTCTAAAGCAGAACTAAATCCTCCTATCCTTTACAGCCTAGGGCAGCTTAAAGCTGAATTCCAGGAATTCAGCCACTGTGTAAAAAGTGCAGGCACACTGCGTTAAGGCCAAGGAGGTGCAAGACAGCTCCTGGACTTCTATTATTTATATCGGGCAGATTTATGGCACACAGAGCAGCTATGCCGACCCCTCCAACTCTACCGCCCATTCAGAGAAGCCTTTGTATTTTGCGAACGAGTTCACATAATACAAAGGCTTCTGTGATTGAGAAGGAGAAGGGGAGGGGAAGGCATAGCAGCTGCACAGACTCCAATGTTGAAGATGCTTAGACCTGAAGCACCAGTGTCGAGCTCCCGGAAATACAGCGATAGCGGGAGTGCAATAAAACAGTCAGATGTAAATAATGGAGATAAGTTCAGGAGATATTGTGTACCTCCTTGGACTTAACTCATAGTGTGCCTCACTTTTTACAAAGGAGCTGAATTCCTGTAATTCAGCTTTAAAAGCAGATTTAAAGTCTAAGGGCTCTTTCACACGGGGCGGATCCGTGCAGATCCGCCCCGTGAAGCTCCGCTTGCTCAGCGGGGATCGCTCCGTTGATCCCCGCTGAGCCGACGGATGACTGGGCGGTCCCCGCACACTGTGCAGGGACCGCCCTGTCAGAGCGCCGCTCTCCCCTATGGGGAATCGGATGACGACGGACCGTAGAGTCCGTTGTCATCCGATCCGCTCCGCCGACGGAAGGAAAAATAGGGTTTTCCTCCATCACTCTTTGGCGGAGCGGATGTCAGCGGACATGTCTCCGCTGACATCCGTGCCTCCATAGGGCTACATGGAGGATCCGTTTCAGGTCCGCCTAAAAAACTGACAGGCGGACCTGAACGGACCTCCGTGTGAAAGGGGCCTTAATCAAAAATAAAAAAAAATGCGAGCAAGCAGACATGTACTGTATTGTCTTTTATGCAATAAAGTAAATTTACCAGCCTGCCTCGGTTGGGCCTCGGAGGGCTGATGTGCACTGACTTTCTGAGGTGGAGGAAAGCGGGTTGTCTGGTCACTCAGAAACAACAGTGAGGGCCCTCTGCAAGTGTTTGAGCTTCCACTGTGGTCTCTTTGCGCCTTTGACTTTGGAGCCAGGTGCTGTAGGTGGGCATCCAGTTGGCGCCTTCACCGGGGCCCTCTGAAGTTTCCCACTGGTTTCTGTCATTGGCTTTGAGACTTTGGTGGGCTTGGACAATCATGTCGGTAATATCCTACTTCTCCACATTTGAAAAAGGCCCCTTGACTCACTGGTCTCTTGGTAGGGAAGAACTCCAACTTTTAAGATTAAGTTGAGAGTTGCCATGCTTTTACTGGCACCAGTTACAACCAGAGGCATGCCTTGAATGTGATGGTTTTCAGAAACCGTTAAATTGGTGGCTTTAGTTATGCTTTAAATGAAAGCTCTTCTTATTGCTTGTGTGCATTGAGCCATTCAACGCAATAAAAGTTTTTTGGCCCCAGGCTTCAGAAAGCACTTAGATCGCATAAAGAACATGGCGTGCGTGTGGATCTTATTGCGCTACAATGCAGCGGTCAGTCACTGCTTCAACAAGACCTCAGCCAGCACCACCAACATGGGACGAGTACCTTTATATGGGTGCAAGAAGGGTTTCACCGTTTGCTCTTTGTGTGGTTAGCGGGAACGGCACATCCCAGCTATAACCAGCCTAAGCTTTTAGTACTTGTCTATGGTACTCTTATTAACCCATAAGGATCCATTAGGGAGGTTGGACTCCAACAGAATGGCTGCTGTAATAGTGTGAACATGGAGGAACCATATCAATTTTAGGGTTGATGGACCTCAAGTGCAGTAATCCGTAACAGCTAATCACAATCCATCACTAGTCTGATCTGGTTGGCTTGGGAGACCGCACATTAGAATTAGCCCGTAAAACGAGCTCCATAAGCCTTATTTGATAGACAGTTCTTAATACGGGGTTCTATGGGGTAACGACAATGCCCCTTTAATATAGCTGCGCTGTGGCCACTTAGCCTGCTGTTGGTGAGGCTCAATACTAATTTCCCCCCAAAAAAAGGTTTAATCCCTTGGGACAGATCAAATTTCTTTGATCCTCCCTGGGTATATGGTGTCAGTCATTCTCAGACACCGAGTCAAGCAAGGGTGGCAAAGTGAAATAAAGGAAACATTCGGAGGGTACAAGCACCTTGAAGTATGTTGGTAATGGATGAAGTCCGTTTATGGGAAAAGATTAAATATTGATCGGTCTATTTGCTAAAACTTCTTGAAATGAAAGGTGTAACTATAGGGAAACTGTTTTTCCTTTCACTCTTGTGTCACAGACGTCCCCCATTGGACCTTTTGGTGGGTCTTGGGGAGTATCCAGAATCGTGACCATTCAACAGGTGGTAATGTTTAAAAATAAAAGTCCTATAAAAGCTCCAGAGGAAGCCACGTTTGTGGTGAAACATGTAGAGGCAACCATTCTTTTGTAATATGACCATTGGGCTATCTATAGCCCTAATTGTATAAGTAGTTTTATACTGTTTATGTATCAATAACAATTGTGTATTCTTTGTATAATTGATTCTTTGTTTTTTGTTTTTTTGCACCTTAAAACTCTGCTTACTGCCCCCTTGGGGCCTATAGACATCTTTAATATTGTTGTTTCCAGAATTTAACATCCAGAAGGTTCCATGTCCTCCAACACTTTACACAGGCCAGGTCTTGGGTCATCTAACTGATCCTATGCTATACAAAAACTGTATATAGATCCTTTCCTGATATCACATGAATAGTTTATATCTAAATGGTACACCATTGCTCATGTACCAACAGGACAGCACTGTCCTGTATATTAGCTCTATATAAATGCCCATACTATGGAGGGTGAATATCACTTACCTGTCTTCTCTTTAATCTCACAGAGTACACTGAAGAGGGCTGGTTTCATCCTGTGGCAGTTTAAGGCGTGCTTCCTGTATAGAGAGAACAAGGTATAGGGTTACTAATAATTCCTGTGTACAGAGGGCAGTAATGAAATAAAGTGAAGTGGCTTGTTACATCTTTCACTTGTTTTTATTATGGTCAGGACTTAAAGTAATGGGATAATTAGGACATATTAAACATTTTGTATTCTCATTTAGAGCCAGCAGGCGGCGCACAAGTTTCTATTTTTAAGTTCAGCATTGTATCTTTGCTGATGCAACCCGTAAAAGGAGCGCGATGTTAGCCAGCCATCACAGCAAGGAATTGGGAATAGGAAACTGCAAAACAGGCAGAACCTGCTGTGCCGTCTCCTCAGCTAAACCTCAACTATGCAGTCTAATAAAAAATGTGTAAAACAAAAAGACTGTACATATCCAAAAATAAAAATAAAAAAAAAAAAAGGAAGAGAAAAGAAAAAGTTGAATAACTTGAAAGCATCAAAGGAAATTTAGTTTGAATACATTTTTTGTGTAGGGTTAATATTAGTTCTGTATACATACAAAAGCATGGCCCTCACAGCCCCTGCAAGGGTACATTTTGTTTGATTCCTGGTGATCCAGCCATAAGGCCCCGCTCACATTTCACGTGTATTCCCGCTCGCAATTTATTTCTTTTTTGAGCCATTAACATGTGTTCCAATGTGTCGCGCATAGGGAAGCCCATTCACTTGGCTGAGCCCTCATTGTACCCAACGCTGTGTACATCTGCAGCTCTTCTCTCCCCTCACTTCTGGGTCTCACAAGCTTTGCTGGGGCACCGGGAGCCATTGGCTCCCAGTGCTGTCAATCAAAGCAAGTGACAAGGGAGCTGGGGGCGGGGCCGAGTCCTGCTGTCTGTGTCAATGGACGCAGCAGCCCGGGCTCAGGAGCAAGAACACACGAGTGCCCCCATGCGAAGTGGCTTCCCGTGGGGACACTTGACAGAGAGAAGGGGGCAGGAGTGCCAGTGGGGGACCTGAGAAGAGGAGGATCTGGGCCACAGAGAAGGCAAGTATAGACATGTCTGTTATTATTTTTATTTTTATTTTTTATTTAAAAAATTTTACCCGTACAATCACTTTAACAAAAGAAAAACAAAAAAAGCCCCCAACATAAAAAATAAAACAGAAAATAAAATAAAAAACCTAACATATATTTAGTAAAAAAACAAAAAACAAAACCTAAAGAGTAAATTTACCAAAAAAACAAACAAAAAAACCTTAACCTACAGTATGTTTAACAAAAATACCAACATACCGTAGGTTTAATAGACAAAAAGGAAAAGGTCTGGTGTCACCCGCAAACAACCTCCATCCCAATATATGCATAAAAAAAATAGGAGATCGCCCCGGGACTTTAAATGAGGTGAATGCGGTTAGCCAACAATTGACAGAGTAAATGCAGTCTCAAAATGTATCAAAATTGTCATGCAAACATAAACATGAATCATAGCCAAGCCACTGAAATGATACATACAGTAAAAAATGGCATTACATGTATCATGGTATAAAATGTAAAATCGCAACGTACACAGGCATTAAAAGTATACCAACGTGTTTCGGAAGACCATGCTCGCTTCATCAGGGGTAGATGCGTGTGTAGTACATCTGTAGGGGGTATAAAGATGTACAGATGTACTACACACGCATCTACCCCTGATGAAGATCCCGGGGCGATCTTCTGTTTTTGTAACATACCCTATGTTTAACACACAAACTGTCAGTGCTATATAAATCCTGTATAATAATAATAAAAAAATAAAAACATTTGCAACATACAAAAAATAAACAAAAAAAATCTTCCTTTACAACCACTATAAGTGGTCATTTAAACACTGCTTTTAAAAATTTAAACACTTGCATTTAAAAAAAAAAGTTAAATAAATGAAAAAGTATCTTCTATTTTCATTTTTAAAAGCTAAAGGCAATTGTTTAATTTACAAACTGCTTTGGCAGATTCTGTAGAATCCCTAGACAATCAAGCAGGCAGGACTCGTTATGGCCAGAATCCCAGCGCTGCAAAATCAGGCGTTCGCACTACAAAGCCATCATACCGATAGATAGATAGATAGATATATATGTGCATTGTGTATAGAGACTTGATGTCATGCAGTTCAGTCTGATCATGATTCATGTATAGATCCTGCGTTACCGTCCGGCGCGGTGTGCTCATTATCAGAGTACAGGGATGCTGGTAAATGATATACCCGACACCATCATTATTCATAAACAAAGACTTATTATACGGTGTATGTGGCGTTTGGAGGGGGTCTGGGTAATTATCGGAGTGGAGAGACTGCCCATCATCATAGCAGTGTGTGTGTACCGCGGGGGCAATTATTCATCTACACAGACTCCATATCATTATATACTGAAGTGTGATCATTAGATGTGTATATAATATATATCAGGATTTTATCTACTGGGCCATCTCAACTGCTACACAGTCCATAGAAATGGTTTATTTGTACATTTACTATTACTATATGCGTGTAATCTGTGGGTAGAATCTCAATATTATTAAAGCGGAACGCCACCCTCCAGGGCACGTTGCCTCCCAAACACCCCTCCTCTCCGTTGCAGAATTTTTTTTTGTCCTTTATTTTTATTTAAAAAAGTCCTGGCCCTCCCCCCGTGCACGTCATTCGTCTAGGCCAGGGGTCTCAAATTTATATTTAAAAAGGGCCAGTTTACCATTCAGACTTTAGAGGGGCTGGACTGTGGCCAGTCCTGGTGTTGGTAACAATGCCCCGTCGTCGGGGTCAGCGGGAGGAACAGTGCCCCCGTCGTCGGGGTCAGCGGGAGGAACAGTGCCCCCGTCGTCGGGGTCAGCGGGAGGAACAGTGCCCCCGTCGTCGGGGTCAGCGGGAGGAACAATTCCCCCATCGTCGGGGTCAGCGGGAGGAACAATTCCCCCATCGTCGGGGTCAGCGGGAGGAACAATTCCCCCGTCGTCGGGGTCAGCGGGAGGAACAATTCCCCCGTCGTCGGGGTCAGCGGGAGGAACAGTGCCCCGTCGTCGGGGTCAGCGGGAGGAATACACTCACCGACCACTTTATTAGGTACACCTGTTCAATTGCTTGGTAAGAAACTGCCAATTAGCCAAACACATGGCAGCATCTCAATGCATTTAGGGATCTAGACATGGTGAAAACGACTTGCTGAAGTTCAAACCGAGCATCAGAATGGGGAAGAAAAGGGATTTAAGTGACTTTGAACGCTGTTGGTGCCAGACGGGCTGGTCTGAGCATGTCAAAAACTGCTGATCTACTGGGATTTGCACGCACAACCATCTCTCGAGTTTACAGAAAATGGTCTGAAAAGAGAAAATATCCAGTGAGTGGCAGTTGTGTGGAGGAAAATGCCTTGTTGATGTCAGAGGAGAAAGGGCAGACTGGTTTGAGATGATAGAAGGGTAACAGCAACTCAGATAACTGCTCCTTACAACCAAGATATGCAGAATACCATCTCTGAATGCACAACGCATCTAACTTAGAAGCAGATGGGCTACAGCAGCATAAGACCACACTGGGTGCCACTCCTGTCAGCTAAGAACAGGAAACTGAGGCTACAATTTGCACAGGTTCACCAAAAATTGGATAATAGCTGATTGGAAAAACGTTGCCTGGTCTGATGAGTCTAGATTTTGGCTGCGACATTCAGATGGAGGGTCAAAATTTGGTGTAAACAACATGAAAGCATGGATCCATCCTGCCATCAAGGGTTCAGGCTGGTGGTGGAGCAACGGCGTGGGGGGATATTTTCTTGGCACACTTTGGGCCCCTTAGTACCAATTGAGCATTGTTTAATCGCCACGTCCTACCTGAGTATTGTTGCTGACAATGTCCATCCCTTTATGACTACAGTGTCCCCATCTTCTGATGGCTCCTTCCAGCAGGATAATGCTCCATGTCACAAAGCTCCAATCATCTCACCACTGGACAATGAGGTCACTGTACTCCAATGGCCTCCACACTTATCACATCCCATCCAATAGAGCACCTGCCTTTACACGCACATGAGCTTTATTGGCCTCCCAGTCTTAGTCCGTAGGGTTCAGTATTGAGTTGGCCCACCCTTTGCAGCTATAAAAGCTTCAACTCTTCTGGGAAGGCTGTCCACAAGGTTTAGGAGTGTCTATGGGAATGTTCGACCATTCTTTCAGAAGCGCATTTGTGGAGGTCAGGCACTGAAGTGGATGAGAAGCCCTGGCTCGCATTCTCCGCACTAATTTAGCCCTATCGGGTTGAGGTCAGTCAAGTTCCTCCACCTCAAACTCGCTCATCCATGTCTTTATGGCCTTGCTTTGTGCAGTGGTGCGCAGTCATGTTGGAACAGGAAGGGACCATCCCCAAACTGTTCCCACAAAGTTGGGAGCATGAAATTGTCCAAAATGTCTTGGTATACTGACGCCTTAAGGAGTTCCCTTCACTGGAACTAAGGGGCCAAGCCCAACCCCTGAAAAACAACCTCACACCATAATCCCCCCTCCACCAAATGATTTAGACCAGTGCACAAAGCAAGGTCCATAAAGACATGAATGAACGAGTTTGGGGTGGAGAAACTTGACTGGCCTGCACAGAGTCCTGACCTCAACCCGATAGAACACCTTTTGGATGAATTAGCGGAGACTGCGAGCCAGGCCTTCTCGTCCAACATCAGTGCCTGACCTCACAAATGCGCTTCTGGAAGAAAGGTCAAACATTCCCATAGACACACTCCTAAACCTTGTGGACAGCTTTCCCAGAAGAGATGAAGCTGTTATAGCTGCAAAGGGCGGGGCCAACCCAATACTGAACCCTATGGACTAAGACTGGGATGCCATTACAGTTCATGTGAGTTTAAAGGCAGGCGTCCCAATACTTTTGGCAATATAGTATATATATATATATATATAATTTATTAATAAATATATCAAATATTTAGGATTACATTTTGAAATTAATCATTTCTTAAGGCAGCAGAGCATACAAAGGTAGGGCTTTTTTTTTATTCATTTTTATTTTACCTTAGGTCCATTTTAAAAGGCCACAAAATATAAAAAGGAGAACATTACATTATGTGAAGCAGCTACAAATTATATTCCCATCTACAGAGGAGATTTATCAGTTTTGTACGGCCGGCAATGCAACACAGGAGCAGAGAGACAGAAATGAGACAGATTTACTATTAGATCACAGCTTGATTCATAAATTCCCCCCAGCCTGATGATTGGAAGTAGCATTGCGCTAACATAAAACGCGTCCCTGTCCACTTCTTAGGCCTGCACGTGTTTCAGCTGGAAAACCGGCGAAAAAGTGGAATGATAAATCTGTCACAGATGTTTGCAAAACTGTAGCAGTCAGCTCTGCGGGACGGCGGAACGCAGGGGTCCCAGACGCATGGAAACCGCTGCAAATCGCACAGAGCCCGATTTTCACTCGATAAGTAATTTTTTCAGTAACTCACTTGATAAATCATCTTCTAAGTGTCCCTATACAACGGGAAACGTGACGTTTATGAACCACGGCTGTATCTGTATTGGATGACATCTTAGGCACACACCAAAAAAAAACAATGAGTGTCTCTGGTACATGTCCATTGGGACTCTTCATGCTTCATTTTTACATAAATATCCATAAAATCCTAAAACTATAGCTCAGCTCAAGACTTGCCCCCCCCCCCCTATCATATATGAACAATTCGGGGGGCTGGCTACTAAAGTCCGTCTCCATCAAATATATGAGAAAATATTAGCCGCACTCCAAAGTTTACTCCTCTTGTTGTATTTATTGCCAGGAAAAGTGCATATAACAGGATCTCCACCTAAAAACCTACCTTAACTGACGCATTTCACAGAAGATGGGGTTCAGGTGAGACACTGTTGTATGTAGACCCCTTTGAGTTAAATGGGCACCAAAGCTTCCAATGGGGGAAACTTATTGTGGCAACATCTAGAAGGGAGACTTGAGAGATTCTTCTTACCGTATATACTCGAGTAACCCGAATATAAGCCGAGGCACCTAATTTTACCACAAAGAAAAA
The DNA here is from genome assembly GCA_029206835.1 of Rana muscosa. Classification (NCBI taxonomy): domain Eukaryota; kingdom Metazoa; phylum Chordata; class Amphibia; order Anura; family Ranidae; genus Rana; species Rana muscosa. The sequence continues at coordinate 16,153,898 of CM055125.1, read as the reverse complement.
TGGGAAAACTTATTGACTCGAGTATAAGCCTTGGGTGTCCATCTGCATGCCTCACTGTGCCTAACTGTGTCCATCTGCATGCCTCACTGTGCCCATGCCTCACTGTGCCCACGACTAGACTGACGTTTAACATGGGAGTCTACGGAAGGGGTGCCCAAGTTTGAAAAATCGGTGCTCCCCGGCCGTAGGTCCCCCAGACAAAAAAACTTTGCACACATATAAAAGGAGAACTGGGGCTACACGTGTGCCAAGATTCGGGTCCAGAAGACCTACGACCAGCCAGTACTGGGTCCCCAAAATCACTGGAGAAATTACCATTTAACATGGGAGTCTATGGAAGGGGTGCCTGGCTTTGAAAAATCGGTGCTCCCCGGCCGTAGGTCCCCTGTACAACAAACTTTGCACACTTGTAGAGGAAGAGGGAGGCTACAAGTGTAATAAGTTTGGGGTCCAGGGGACCTACAGCCGGCCAGTACCGGGTCCCCAAATTCCGGGAGATCAGGAGCAAAAAGGTGACTCGAGTATAAGCCAAGGGGGGCATTTTCAGCACAAAAAAATGTGCTGAAAAACTTGGCTTATACTCGAGTATATACGGTACTTCCTGTTGTGTCTACAGAACAGGAAATAAAAGGAAATCTGCCAAATGGGGCACAGATGGCAAAAACAAAACACAAAACCTGATGTAGTTTTACCTATTCCAACCTTCCTTCACGCATTTCACCACTTCTTTCACCACAGGAGTGGTGAAACGCATCAAGGAAGATGGGTTTTTAGGTGAGACGCAGTTGTATGTAGACCCATTTGAGTTAAATTGTCACCAAAGCCTCCGAATGGGGAAAAATTATTCTGGCAACATCTAGAAGGGAGACTTGAGAGATTCTTCTTACGTCTCGTTGTGTCTACAGCAGTGGTCATCAACCTTGTCCTCAGGGCCCACTAACAGGCCAGGTTTGCAAGATAACTGAAATACATCACAGGTGATCTCATTTGCTGCTTCGGGATTGCAGAATTCCAGTCTGCATCTCCCCAAGGTAATACTTAAAACCTGGCCTGTTAGTGAGCCCTGAGGACAGGGGTGATGATCTCTGGTCTACAGGACAGGAAGTAAAATGAAATCTGCCAAATGGGGCACAGATGGCAAAAACAAAACCTGATGTAGCTTTACCTATTCCAACCTTCCTTCACGCATTTCACCACTTCTTTCATCACAGGAATGGTGAAAATGCATCAAGGAAGATGGGTTTTTAGGTGAGACGCTGTTTGTAGACCCCTTTGAGTGGTCACCAAAGCTTCCAATGGGGACACTTATTGTGGCAACATCTAAGAGGGGAGACTTGAGAGATTCTTCTTACTTCCTGCTGTGTCTACAGGACAGGAAGTAAAAGGAAATCTGCCCAATGGGACGCAGAAAAAACTGATGTGGTTTTACACGTGTAGCACTACCCCCGTAGGAGTTGCTGGTTTTTGTTTGGGCCTTGCACGTTACCTCGGTATTCATTGTCTAGAGCTGTGTTTCTCAACTCCAGTCTCCAAGGCGCCCCAACAGGTCATGTTTTCAGGATTTCCCTCAGATGAAACGGCTGTGGTAATTACTAAGGCAGTGAAACTGATCAAATCACCTGTGCAAATTAATGGAAAGTCTGAAAACATGACCTGTTGGGGCGCCTGGAGGACTGGACTTGAGAAACATTGGTCTAGGGGAATAAAGTCTATAAAAAACTCCAATGTCCACACAAGATGTAAAACCTTTTTGCTGTTATTTTTGCTCAAAACTTGGGAAGAAAGGCGAAGGATGAAGGTCGAAGGGGAAGGTTCAGGTACGCAGTACAGATCACTGGGGAAAAACGTTTCAACCCCAAAGTCATTCACCACTCCTCCTCGAGTGGGTATTGCTCACCCGGATAGACCCCTCTCACCTGGCCTAGCAGCCGGAATGATGCACGGACAATGATCAGAAACAGTCTCTGCCACAGACTGGTTGCGAACAAAAAATGGTTAGTCCGGAAATCTCTGCCACACGACTTAACGCCCGAACTTCCAGCCAAAACAGTCAAAGAGCCTTTAAGCCGACCCGGCGGACTGTAAGGTAACTTGAGCGGTAGATCCCTCCTTAATAAGGTCACCAGGCCTATCCGGAGACATTAGCCTTTCGCTTGGTCTCCTCCAGGGCAGGTCCTCCTCTGGTTTCCTCCGTTAAGTAGCTTCCTCTGCTTAGACGGACAGCTTGGGATCCCCTCTGAATCATAGGCCCCAGTCAGCATAACTGGGCCTACTTGGTAGAGATGCGGCCTCGGACCAACATGGTCCCGGGGCCGAAATCACACAGCACATTCCTTGCGCCAGGAGGGCCACGAGGCGAAGGACCCCCAAAAAAATGGCGTCTGCCCCTTAAGTACCCCTTCCCGGCATGCCCAGCAGGGACACCACTCCCACTCGGCTGTTTCCGGTAAAGGACACTCAATCCACCATGACTTGCCCATATTCCAACACTGGCCTGTGGTGGTATCGCCATCTACAGGCAACAGTGGGAAATCCTGTCAGGCACATCCACAGCTGAACAGAGGCTAATTTAGCACAATCATTTAAGTCTGAACCCAACTATCGGCTCAGACACCCACTAAATTTAATATAGCGCCCAGTCATTGGGAGCAGGACGCTACACACATTTCAACCTTCTATTATGTATTTCACCACAGGAGTGGAATTTTATGCCCAATGAGCCAAAAAAAAAAAAAAAAACTGATCTGGTTATACCTATTCCCTACTTTATCCAAAATGGAATAGCGCTCCAATGTAAAAAACACCATTTGCCTAAAACTGATCTAAAACCTAAACTAAGGTAACTTGCATTACCATACCCCCCCCCCCCCCTCAGCTGCAGTATAGAGTTATGCAAGTGTAGGGTTACCCTCAACTAAGAGGGCCGCAGATTTGGTCTGGGCCCTGAGTACAGCTCCGCCAACCCCCGGCAATATACTCGACCCTTTCTGGCACAGTTAGTTTAGGGGTATGCACATTTAATACTTATACTTTATGAGAGACTCAGACACGGAGTAGTTATAAAGGAATAACAGATTTTTTACTTTCAGCTATGCAAAGGGAATAAACAGTGATAACAACTTGACCATTAGAATATTCACAGAGCCCTGCAATATTACAATATCAGTCACACTACACCATGGAGAAGGGGGGGGGGGGGGGCGTGAATAAGGAGACGCCACGTGGGGCGACTGTTAACTAGACGCCCTGTGGCGCAATAACTAAACTAGGTCCCTAATGAATCAGGCCTGATTCCTAATTCTAGAACTCAGTCCTGTATGAATGATGGATTCTTCACCGGCATCTGTAGAGGTGGTGCACTTAAGAATAAACAACAATTGTAATCCAGGAAAAGGGAAAGTTGATAACTGACAACACTTCACTTACGCTCGCTCACCCGCCGGACACGATCTCCGTCCGGGACTTCCACCGGCTGTGACTTCACTCGCCCACAGCGGTTGCTGCGATCGGGTCCCTGATCCAATCTAGGCTGTAAGTAGAGATGTCGGATGCCACCCAGGCTCGCAGTGGGGTGGAAGGCTCTTTGGTCGGCTGCGGAAGGCCCCAGGCTTCAGGCCTTACCCAGCACAGGTCCGCACAGGTGTATCAGTCTCTGCCGTCCCGTGTCCAAAGAGGCCGAGCCAGGCCTCGCCCCTTCCTTATATATCCCCACCCATGAGTCTCTGGGGCAGAAGCAAAACATCCTGGGAACCAGTGGGGTTCTGGGAACAGTAGTACGAGAGCATTTAAAGGAACCCCGCTACACACTCCCCACACTTAAACTCTTTGGTCCCCAAAGATAAACTTCAACAATTACTGTTTACCATTTTGGACAGTGTCGAGTATGATGTTGGCATAGGGAATTCCCACCAAAACTTTGGGATGGAACTCTTGCCCACAGGTCACACTACCATGAGTGGCCTGCCTAACTGTGCCAGAGAGTGAGCTGGGGTTGCCCTCCACCAAATGGACAGTGGAGGGATCAGGTTGCTCAACACTTCTCCTAGCCGTTACAACAGAGTCCTCTGAGCTCGTCCCCATTTGGGGGTAAGTTAGTTTCTTGGGAGGCCTGACGACTCTGCGAGCCCTCTGCTCTCTTGGTGCTTCTGACTCTGACACCACAGGCTCTTCTTCAGAAGTAATTTCAGGTAACATTGCTGGTTCTGGAACCTCTGATTCAGAAGTCGACTGACGTATGGAATCTCTAGGGTCCTCCTCTGCGCAAGTGTCAGGAACATCTTCCCAGTAATCAGCTGAGGGACTGAAGGGTATGAATTCAGTAGCCTCCGGATTCAGCGTTGCATCTGGGGTATCCCCTCCATTTGGGAGATCTATGGCGGACGTTCCCAGAGTCGAGGGAGGCCACAGCCAGTCCAGTTCTCCACCTTCATCTGTACTCAATTGGGAGGCCTCCCCATCTTCAGCTCGAGAGGTCTGGGACCGAGTGCTCGGCCTAGGAGTATCCAGGATAGAGGCCGGTTCAGGGGAGTCTCTCACGGGAGGTATTCTGACTGCCTCAGCAAGTGGGAGCAGGTGGTTTCGATGCCACGTCTTCAGTGGACCCACCTTTCCTTCTGGCTTTAGTTTGTAGACAGGCAAACCGGGCAACTTCCTACAGACGACATAGGGTTCAGATCTCCATCTGTCGGCAAGCTTGTGTTTTCCAGGGACCCCCAGATTGCGTAGCAGTACTCGGTCCCCGGGCTGCAGATCTTGCACTCGAACCTTCAGATCGAAATTTCTCTTGTTGCGGGCTCCCCTTTGATCCGAAGCCGCCTGGGCTTGTTCATAGGCCACCTGCAAGCTACGTCTAAGTCTGTCAACGTATCCCTTGTGGGATGTAGCTGAGGTATTGTCTACAGAAGTGCCAAAGGCCAGGTCCACGGGTAGCCTTGCTTCTCTCCCAAACATAAGTCGATAAGGGGAGTAGCCAGTGGCGTCACTTGTGGTACAGCTATGATTAAACACTAAGAAAGTGTGAAACTAGTCAGCTCTAACCAGAATTTTGTGACTTGCTGTGCTGTATTTGGATTTTTGAAGATTTTACATAATAAAGGCTTTTTATTGGAGTGCTGCTGTCCAGAAGACTTGATCTTTTGTTTTGCCTGAAATTGCATTGCCTGCACCCTCGGCTGTTGGGAGGAGATAGTCACCTGGAGGACGTCCACACCTGAGCGGTTTCTGTTTTTGTTTTTTACTTGTGGTACAGTTATAGGCATGTACTAGGGCCGATATGTGTTGACTCCAGTGTTGCTTCTTCTCTGTTTCTAAGGTTCCCAACATGTTGAGCAGGGTCCGGTTAAATCTCTCCGGCTGAGCATCTCCTTGTGGGTGGTAAGGCGTGGTTCTGGTCTTCTTTATTCCCAATGAATCCAAAAGTCTTTGGATCAACCGACTCTCAAAGTCCCTTCCTTGATCTGAGTGGAGTCTCTGTGGTAGTCCATAATGGACAAAATACTTCTTCATAAGTATCTTGGCCACGGTGGATGCCTTCTGATCTTTGGTTGGGAAAGCTTGAGCATAGCGGGTGAAATGGTCGGTTATTACCAGAACATTCCCCAATCCACTCAGGTCGGGTTCGAGGCAGAGAAAGTCAATGCATACCAGATCCATTGGGCCTTGACTCTGTAAGTGGCCCATTGGGGCAGCTTGATGGGGTAGGGTCTTTCTCTGAATGCATCGTGCACAGGAATGGCAATACTCCTCTACTTCTGCCCTCATGCAGGGCCAATAGAACCGATTTCTGACAAGCTGGAAGGTCCTTTCTGCCCCTAGGTGACCATGATGGTCATGCAGGGCAATTAGTACAGTCTCTCGGTGCTTCTCTGGAAGGAATAACTGCCACTTATCTTCTGAGTCATCAGAGGGGCCCCTTCGGTAGACCACTCCCTGATGCACCTGCAGCCTGTCCAATTCCTTCCTCAACAGGCGAGCCTCCTTTGAGGGGTGATGTAGGAGTTTGTTGGGATCCTGATTCTCCAGGGCTTCGAGGACCAATCTCCCCATGGGGTCTTCCAATTGGTCACACCTCAACTCCTTCTTGGACAGTCTCGGTAAGTTGTCTTCCTCCAGTTGAGTTACTCCACAATAGTGTTTGGGGACTCCTACCATGGTAACCCCTATTTCTTCTGCTCTGGAGCCTCCTCTGGCTTGGAATTCAGCCCCTTGACAAAGGGCCCGCACCCCGTCCGGTGCCACTTGGGTCCAATCTTCCCAGTCATTTGTCGTGGCATGAGACCTTCGGGACAGGGCATCTGCATCCCTATTTCCAGCTCCTGGTCTGTACTTCAGACTGAAGTTGAATCCAGACAATGCGGCCAACCACCTGTGTCCGGTGGCATCTAGTTTTGCGGTGGTGAAGAGGTAGGTCAGGGGGTTGTTATCTGTCTTCACAGTAAACTCTGCCCCATACAGGTAGTCTTTTAGCTTGCCTACTACCGCCCATTTGAGGGCCAGGAATTTCAGCTTATGAGTGGGGTAGTTCTTTTCTGAGGGGGTCAGGCTCCTGCTCACATAGGCCACTGGTCGCAGTTGTCCTTCATGTTCTTGGTAGAGCACACCGCCTAGACCCTCATGGCTGGCATCCACATGTAATTCATAAGGTCTGGTAGGGTCGGCGTAGGCCAGGACTGGGGCAGTGGTTAAGCTCCTCTTCAGGGCCTGGAAGGCCTCTTCACACCTTGGGTTCCACTGATCTTGAACTGACTCACCAGGCCTCCTGGGCCCTGAGTCATCCTCTTCCCCTTCTGCTTTTAGCAATTCATTCAACGGGCGGGCAATCCGAGCAAAACCCTCCACAAACCTCCTATAATAGGAGCAGAACCCCAGGAAGGATCTGAGCTCTGTTACTGTGGTGGGTCGTGGCCAGGAGGTGACTGCTTCCAACTTCTCAGGATCTGTGGCCACCCCTTCTTCAGACACTATGTGCCCCAGATAGTTCACAGAAGACTGGTAGAACCGACACTTCTCGGGGAAAGCTTAAGTCCCTCTTCGCTGAGTCTTCTCAATACTTTCTCCAGCCTGGCTTCATGTTCTTCCAAGGTTCTCCCGAAGACAATGACATCGTCCAAGTACATAAGGACTTCTATAAGATTCATGTCTCCAACAGTCTTCTCCATAAGGCGTTGAAAGGTAGCAGGAGCTCCAGACAGACCCTGAGGCATCCTATTGAATTTGAAGAATCCCACCGGGGTTATGAAGGCTGTCTTCTCCCTGTCTTCTGGGTGCATAGGGATTTGATAGTACCCACTCTTGAGGTCCATCACACTGAACCATTTGGCTCCAGACAAACTTTGTAAGGCATCTTCTATCCTTGGCGTGGTGTATTGGTCAGGGATGGTTCTCCTGTTGAGAGTCCTGTAATCGATACAAAGCCTCAACGATCCATTCTTCTTTCTGACCACCACGATTGGGGAGGCATAGGGGCTTCTAGACTCCCGGATCACACCAGTCTTCTTTAGTTCTGCAAGTTGTTCCCTCAGATCCTCCAGATCTGCCAGGGGGACCTGCCTGACCCTCTCTCGGAAGGGCTTATCTTCTTGGAGGCGGATCCGATGGGTGGCACTTCTTGCACACCCCACATCGAATTCATCTTCGGAAAAGATCTTCTCCCATCTGGTCAGCTGGGCCATGGCTCTTTCTTTGTAAGCCCTGGGTAGGTTCGGGTTTTCCACGGACAGCTTCTCCCAAACGTCTCCTCCGTCACCCGTCCCCTTGACTTCGGACCAAGTGACCTGGGCAGCAGGGCTCACCTGGCCCAGCAACACTCTGGCAGGAATCTCCATGGGCCCTCCCGTAGTGTTCCTAACACTCACCGAAACTCTGCCATGGGCCTTCTTCAGTACAATCTTGCATAACTGCCTGTTCAGCCTTCTAACATATTCTGACAGTTTCTCATTCGGCTGCTGGAGAGTGTGTTCAAATTGATAGATCATCTCTGACACCTTCTCCAGCTGACCAAACTCTTCCTGCAGCATGGCCAGGCAATCTTGAGCTGTACAGTTTTCATTTCCAAACCGGAAGCTCTTCACCGCTTCTGCCGCGGCACCTTTCAGACTTTCCAAGACTCGCTGTCTCTTCTGTGCCTCAGGCACCTCCCATGCCTCTACTGCCTGTAATGCCTGTTCCACCCAAGTGTCAAAATCTTCCTCCCCCGCAGGGACGGGAAGCTTCCCCGAGAATGCCTTTAGTCTCCGGTAGCTAGTCTCTACGTGTACCGTGCTTGCCTTCTGACAGTTTGTTAGTAGGTCCCCTAACGCCTTTATCAGTTCGGGTGATATGGCCGTGGCAGGTGCAGGCGTCACCGGAGGTGTCGCTCCATCTCTCCTCTCTGGTGAGGTACGGGCCGCAGTCTGCGGTGGTCCCCGTTAGGGGTGGCTCCTTCTTAATAGCATGCGCCAGACTATAAGATCTGTTATCTGACGTCTGCGTATATTTGCGCTTGCAAACTTCTGGCTTCCCATCTGAATACTCCACTAGTGCATACTGGTGTGAGGTGTCTGAGTCTAACTTTGTTCCCATCACCCACGGTGTACCATCTGGGGTCACTGACTTCATTAATCCTTCCACCGTCTCGGTCGACCATTCCTGACCGGGCATGTTAATGACCACTGACTGGTTTGGATCTGTCTTAGCTACTCCACACCACGTTCTGATGTCTTTCGGGTCCATGCCGGTACCTCTTGGCGGGTTTTCTGCTCTATCAGGATCCCGGACGAGAACCCCCACGTGTAGCGTTACCCTCAACTAAGAGGGCCGCAGATTTGGTCTGGGCCCTGAGTACAGCTCCGCCAACCCCCGGCAATATACTCGACCCTTTCTGGCACAGTTAGTCTAGGAGTATACACATTTAATACTTATACTTTATGAGAGACTCAGACACGGAGTAGTTATAAAGGAATAACAGATTTTTTACTTTCAGCTATGCAAAAGGAATGAACAGTGATAACAACTTGACCATTAGAATATTCACAGAGCCCTGCAATATTACAATATCAGTCACACTACACCATGGAGAAGGGGGGGGGGGCGTGAATAAGGAGACGCCACGTGGGGCGACTGTTAACTAGACGCCCTGTGGCGCAATAACTAAACTAGGTCCCTAATGAATCAGGCCTGATTCCTAATTCTAGAACTCAGTCCTGTATGAATGATGGATTCTTCACCGGCATCTGTAGAGGTGGTGCACTTAAGAATAAACAACAATTGTAATCCAGGAAAAGGGAAAGTTGATAACTGACAACACTTCACTGGAGATCCTCTGGATCAGTCCTGCTGTGGATCTCCAGTGAGAGTCTTTAACATGAGGTAGTAGGCCTCGGCAGTTTATAGGCACAGTACTAGCAAACAGGTTAGGGAATGAGCTTACGCTCGCTCACCCGCCGGACACGATCTCTGTCCGGGACTTCCACCGGCTGTGACTTCACTCGCCCACAGCGGTTGCTGCGATCGGGTCCCTGATCCAATCTAGGCTGTAAGTAGAGGTGTCGGATGCCACCCAGGCTCGCAGTGGGGTGGAAGGCTCTTTGGTCGGCTGCGGAAGGCCCCAGGCTTCAGGCCTTACCCAGCACAGGTCCGCACAGGTGTATCAGTCTCTGCCGTCCCGTGTCCAAAGAGGCCGAGCCAGGCCTCGCCCCTTCCTTATATATCCCCACCCATGAGTCTCTGGGGCAGAAGCAAAACATCCTGGGAACCAGTGGGGTTCTGGGAACAGTAGTTTGAGAGCATTTAAAGGAACCCCGCTACATAAATTATATAATACTTGATACCTTCACCCTTTTCATTTTCTATCCAGGTCTAATCAAATGAAAGAGAATCTGTGTGGTTTTATTGGATACTTCATATGTCCACCCCAGTTCACCAACCATAGAACTTCTTCCCATAAAAATTATGCTGAGGCACCACAGGTCCCAGCAGTGCCTACTAGAACTATACTAGTAGAACCCATCAATGCCTATTTGCATTTTTGTACTACACAGAATTACTGTATTTCAAACCAACAGCAGCTGGAAAGATAATGATAGAATATTCTGTAGGATCCGATGCCTCGGACCGGCTAATAATTCTTCAGGTGCACTTAGGGGACCCCTGTGAATACATTAGAAAACTGCTGCCATAGGCAAAGCTTAATGACTTGGTATATTTAGGACAACAGTCTTGATAAAAGTATAATTAGGTCAATGTTTCTGGAAAAGAGTCGGGAAGACACGCACATCATTTATTGAACAGATGCCGAAACAGGCTTTTGAACATGAATGATCTCGGATACATCCATGCAAAGCATACTGTGTTTTACAGTCCTCATTACAGACAGGATGAAAACCTCAGGGCCCAGTTGCCAGTTTGCGGTGCATTAACGTGTGTTGATATAAGGTAGCCCATTCAAAATAAATGGGTTGTTAATGCATCCTAATGTGCTCGAAAAAAAGCATTACAGGGCCGAGTCTATCCAGTCTGATGGGAGGGTGCAGTAAAAAAAAATGGGATGGGAGGTCAACAGGGCAGTGTATGGGGGGGGGGGGGTCAGCAGGGCAGAGAATAGGTTCAGCAGTTTGTAGGACAGCGTACAGGGGTCAGCAGGGGAGTGTACAGGAATCGGTAAGGCAGTGTACTGGAGGTCAGTAGGGCAGAGGACAGGGGTCACTGCTAGCAGGGCAGAGGACAGGGGGTCAGCAAGGCAGAGGACAGGGGGTCAGCAGAGCCAAGGATAGAGGTCAACTGAGCCAATGACAGGGGTCAGTAAGGTAGTGGACAGGGGTCACCGCTGGCAGAAGAGAAGACAGGGGTCAATGCTTTTTTCTAAAACAATGCACTGCTGTACGCTGCCTTAGTGCACTGGGATGCCATTCAAAAATAGCATTGCAATGTGGAAGAGTAACCCGGTCCGTAAAAAGAATCAGTCCCACCTAGGTAACTAGGAGAATAAGGTCTTAAGCCCCATACACACGGTCGGACTTCCATCGGACTTTTCCCTGGATTTTTGTCCGAACGGAGTGGGCCAGGCACACCCATAGCATACACACCACAGGACTTTTCTGCAAACTTTCCCAAAACTTTTTGCAACATCACGTGGTTTTTCTGCTCTTTACCGCCACCCTTTGGTCAACTTCTGCTATTGTTGGTTGATTTTAACATTAGTTGTTTTGTCCATCGGACAAAAGTCCGATGGTTTTTCTGTACACACGGTAGGATTTTGCTCCATCTGACTTTTGTTGGGCAAAAGTTTGTCCGTTTGCAGACCCAACTTTTGTCCGATGAAAACACAAATAAAAAAAAAGAAAAAAATTTGTCCGATGGAGAGTACACACGGCCGGATTGTTGGTCCAACTTGCTCAAAATGAAGTTTGTTGGACAAAAGTCCGACCGTGTGTATGGGGCTTTAGAGTGTATGGTTTACCTCCTTGGGTTCATTTGGGTGTGAGTGCTTTGAACCTTGTTCAAGAACAGTTAAGTGTACCATGTCCAGGGGGCTACATAGAAGTGCTAAATTGTACTTCCCAAATCTTGCGTCCACTTTCCAAAAAGTTATTACCTGGTGATCTTGTCAGCCCTCTGGTCCACCTCCAGGATGGTGGCAATGCTGCAGGGCATGCAGTGAATTCACAGAAACATTGTCACAGTTAGAATCTGCACAGGGCTGAATTGCTGTGTATGCAGAAGAGGAGAGTTATTAGCGTGGTCTCAGTTGACCCTCTTCTTCCCTGCCAACCAGTGGCCAATACATGATCCAAGAACATTCCCTGCTTATGAAAACAGCAGTAGAGAGCTCCCTCTTGGCTCTGACAGCCTGAAGACATCAACGGCCCTGGTAAAATTGGCAAAGAAGAGGACCCCAAGATGCCTGGGAAAAGGATAGTTTACTAAAAATAAAAAATAACGTAGCTCAATTTAAGGGAAGTGTTTGGGAGGTCAAAAACCTTGGTTTGTCAGGGTTTACAACCATTTTATCCGCAGGGAGAGTATTGGTGTACAGTTCCCTGTGGCCTATGGGTGGCACTGCCATGGTAGGCTAGGGTTGAACCACTAGTACAGGGCTGCGCTTTTAGTGTCCCCTCTCGGCAAACGTACGGTGGGGCGGGGTTAACCTGCTGTGCACTCTGGGAGAGGAGATAAAAGGGGCAGACGCTGCCTGTTCGGGGGTTAGTCGTGGGGACCTACCCCTGGTTCCAGTCTGTCCTGGGCGCCCTAGGCCCAGGGGCGGGTGTTTTCTGTTCTATCCTGGGCACCTTTAGTCCCAGGGTGAGGTACTACTCTGCTGTTCCTGTTCGCCCTGGATGCGAGGACTCTGGAGTTGCAGCAAAGGCTTGGGCCCAGCACCTTTGGCTGGAGCCTGTTGGGGATCGAGGAGTCTCAGGGTGCCGCCTTGCGAGGGGACCCGTATCTGAGTAGAGGAGGCCGGGTGAGGAACCGTTCCGAAGGACTGATGCGGTAGTCACGGTGAAGGAAAGGGTCCCGGTAACTCTCCGGAGGGTTGTCTTCTCCCTAGGCCAAGGTCAATTTCACCAGGTCTGTGGCAGAGACCAATTTCACCAGGTCTGTGGCAGAGACCTTGAGTAAAGCGTGAGTGTCATTTGGCTGCTCGACTTGTTCTAAGTAGACTATCCATTTGGGGCTGAGTCTGTTCAAGAAGCTGGACAGTGAGGTGACTAAGATTGTGCCTGGACCTTTCCCCACATCTTGTGCTATCCCTTTCTTGCTCCAACCTTTGTTTCTATCAAGAGACTGTTATTTGCTGAAAGAAGAAATAAACTCTGTTGGAGTTATAGCAAGTGTGGACATTCTATTCACTGGGGGAAACAAGTACTCAAATCTGTTATCCACAGAGGTGAGAAAACCATTCTCTGGCTCAACTGTGAAATGACCCACCAACAACACCGCTCAACCTCTTAATACAGGAGGGTACGGGCTTGTGGCATGGTGTGCCCCTTCTTCCTGCGAAGAGCTGAAGAACAAGGCAGGTAAAAGGGGGTCTGTGTGCTACTATATATAAAAAGTGATCTTTTCCTGGAAGGGCGGTGGAGTGGAATATGTTAAAAAAAAAAAAAAATTTGCAGAGGTCAGCTCTAAACTAAAGCTTACAGCTCTCATATATAGTATGTACATCTACATAAAGAGGACCAATTTACATATTTGTTAATAAACTTGCACAGTTCTGACATTTGGGAAGCACAACGTTAATCAAGTCTTGGGAGAGTTCCCTGATTAATTCATGTGATTAGCAAAGCTTCAGGTACCCGCTCGATTTAGGTCCTTCATGCCATGCATAGATCTATATATTGCCCTGCAGATCTAATTATCTTGGTATGATAGCTGTGCATTAATTTGGGTAAGAACCTTGTGGACTTTTGGGACTAAACGGTCCCACAGCACATTTCAGCCCCTTTGACACAGTTCACTTAGGGCCATCGATGGATGGAACAAAATGGCTTCTGTGTGGTCTTCTCTCAGTGTTAGCTGACCCTCCAATTTCAAAGTAATCAATGATTCCTCATTTATCTCCTTGCAAATCCAATAAAATCAAGCTCTTGTGAACTTTAGGAGTATTGGATCATGGAAAATTAAGGTAGGGCCGCTCTCTAATCACAGAACTAGCAACCATTTTGTGAATTCGGTCAATAAGCTAATCAATTTTCAGTGAGGGAATGACATTGCTCAGGAATGAAGCAAAATGCTGAACACTGAACCAGACAATGGCGTATATAGCATGTCCGTGCTTGTTCTTCCTCCATACATGGAAGTCAATGAGTTGTCTATAACTCTTGAAGGTCACGGAATTAATGATCTTGGCGTCTCCATATACTTAAGGCTGAGAAGTTCCTAACTCTCCTGTGATATGTTTAGCGTGGTTTGGTTGCAGTCTGCTGGAAATACTGGAACTAGCTGTCTAATGGCAGCACAAAACATACGAGTGCTCAAACCTCTTCCACCCAGTCCAATTAAGATGGGACACTAGTGACTCTTGCAAGCTGATAAAGAGCACAGTAATATAAAAGACAATACCACTCAGTAACTCATCCTTCATCAATATTTTATTACCATATGACTAAAATCTGGACATGACAATGAGGCAAACGCACGTTCGCCCAGTGAGATCTTATTCATAACTGGACAATTCATAGTTCTGAATAATGCCTCAATGGCCAAAACGCGTTAGCATAGTCATGTCTGGATTTTAGCTGTGTAATTAAAAAAATAAATTAAAAAAAAATCGATTTAGAATCAGTTACTGAATACTGGTGTCTTTTCCATTACTAGCTTCTTTGGCCCTTGCATAGAGGTAGATCATAAAGGCACTGGCACCACAAAGTAGTGTTCTCAAGTGTTCAAAAATCTCGGTTCTCTATACTGTGGTCTAGAAATTCTAGAACTTCATTCTACCGGCATCAGATCAGAGAAGGGTAAGGCTGGTTGATCGCTAGGCACTATTCCACATCACTGCTCTCTGCATGGCTTTGTTAATGAGACCTTGTCGTTTTCTCACAAGACTATATCTAGGGATGGGCTCAGCCGTGTTCGGATCCTTGTCCCAACCCACCTGAGCAATCCCGGCAGGAAGCTGTCACTGCAAACTGCCAATCATAGGCAGTGAGGCATTTCCCGGCCCGCAGTTGCACACACACACGCCGTGACTAGACTGCTCATGATTGGCGGTGTGCAGTGACGGCTTCCTGGCAGGATTGCTCAGGTGGGTTGGGACTAGGATAGGGTGACCAGACATCCCCAGTTTCCAGGGACAGTCCCCGGATTGAGGACACTGTCCCCGGACCAAGTCTGTCCCCAGTTTTGTCCCCGGATTGGATTTGAACAGGGGCTGGGGCAATTTCAAAGACAGTCAGTGCAGAATATATAAAAAAAAAAAAAAAACAGAATTACGCCCCCCTGCTCTGCCGCTTATACTGGCTTAGGGGGGGGTTTTTTTTTTTCCCATTATCTGTGCCCCTTTCTGATGATCATGTGCTGGTCGGAGCGGAGTGAATATTTCTTCAGTTTCGTGTGCATGCCCATTCAGCTCCGCTCGCACATTCTTCTACCTTGGCTCAAGTCCCGGCCAGCCGCCTGCCTGCTTATCTCCTTGCCTTCCCTGGCGGAGTGATCTTCCTCCGCTCCTCACCCAGTAGTAGCCGGGGCCCGGACAGTGAGACTTGACAGGCTGTGAGGCGGGCATCGGCGACGGGCAGAGAGTCGCTGATTGTCGCCATTACTAGTAAAAAAAAAAAAAAAAAAATGTCCCCGGATTTCATTTTAAAAATCTGGTCACCTTAGACTAGGATCCAAACACACCTGAGCCCATCCCTAATTATATCTGCATTTAATGTATTTTAAGCAAGTTATTTACCAGTAAAAGCGTACCTTGTGTAGACATCTAAAAACAAAGACTTCTACTGGGTGCCACCATCATGCATGGGAGGTCAGCAAAGCCAACAGACTCAAGTGACACTCCATAGCAGCCTAACGTTCATATTTGCCAGCACACCACGGATCACCAATGTCGTCCTCAAAAAGCTCTTATTGAAGAATGATCGCATCAATAAAAAAAGAAAGGTGCAACGTTTCCGAGCCACGCAGGACCCCTTCGACAGGCATGCGATAGCCTTTCACAATCTTTTTGCCCCTGAGCAACCACAACATATTTGCTGCTAAACGAATTCACTGGTGGTCAATGAGCAATATGCCCCATACGCTGGTGGCCAGTGGCAATAACGCTCCACTTACAGCAGTGATCAAATGCCACACACTTCTAGACAGCGAATAGGATCACTGGTGTCATAAAGCTGGCTCTGCCAAGCTGTGTTGGATCTGTAAATAGGCCAGCAATGTCAACTGAGAGGTCAATTAGCCCTAGTTCAAGTAGCCCCTAGCAACCTCTGAAGAAACCCTAGACTAGAGCTTCAGGAAATTCATGGTTGGTATTGTCTGCTCTATACGGTAGAACAGCCCCTCCACCCCCAACCCCCCCCCCCCCCCCCCCAGCAGCCACATAAAAGGTTATGTAGAACCATTAAGGGTGTTAGGTGTCTAATTGCTGTCTCTGCTGGCCCAGCTCCTTATCAGGAGAGGAGAGGGCTACCATGTACAAGGAGGGAGGGGGCTGTGCTAGGAAAATGACTTTTCCTGGAGTTGTCACATTTTCTTGCAAGGTCACGGGCATATAAAAAAAATCTCTTTAAATACATTTTCAGTATCTTGGCTTTAAAGTGGTTGTAAACCCTTACAAACCACTTTTCACTACAGATAGGCCTATAATAAGGCTTACCTGTAGGCACCATGGATATCTCCTAAACCTGCATGGTTTAGGAGATATCCACTGTATCAGCATGTGTCGTCATCATCGACACATGCGCACTAAAGCAATGGCTCGTTTGTGCCGTTGCTTCAGCTGATGTGCGTATATACTCGAGTATAAGCCGACTTTTCCAGCACATTTTTTGGCGCTGAAAATGACCCCCTCGGCTTATACTCGAGTCACCTTTTTGCGCCTGATCTCCAGGATTTTGGGGACCCGGTACTGGCCGGCCATAGGTCCCCTGGACCCCTTGGCACACATGTAGCCCCACTCTTTCTTTACAAGTGTGCAAAGTTTGTTGTCCGGGGGACCTACAGCTGGGGAGCACCGATTTTTCAAAGCCGGGCACCCCTTCCATAGACTCCCATGTTAAAACGTCAGTCTAGACATGGGCACAGTGAGGCATGGACATGGGCACAGTGAGGCATGGACATGGGCACAGTGAGGCATGGACATGGGCACAGTGAGGCATGGACATGGGCACAGTGAGGCATGGACATGAACACAGTGAGACATGGACATGAACACAGTGAGACATGGACACAGATGGACACCGTGAGGCATGCAGATGGACACCGTGAGGCATTCAGATGGACACAGTGAGGCATTCAGATGGACACAGTGAGGCATTCAGATGGACACAGTGAGGCATTCAGATGGACACAGTGAGGCATTCAGATGGACACAGTGAGGCATTCAGATGGACACAGTGAGGCATTCAGATGGACACCCTAGGCTTATACTCGAGTCAATACGTTTTCCCATTTTTTTGTGGTAAAAATAGGTGTCTCGGCTTATATTCGGGTCGGCTTATACTCAAGTATATACGGTAAGTATTTCCTAATGCGCTAGTATGCGATGCATACTAGCTCATTATGCCTTTGTCTTGCAGGGTTTTTTTTTTTTTGGGGATGGGTTTACAGCCACTTTAAGTGCCAAGGGTCTGCTGCTAGTGCAGTAGGGTTGGGTGGAGGTAAAAAAAACTCCAGTATTAAATCGTAATATGCAGATCTCAAATGTAATTTATATAGGTTCTGAGCTTGATGGCCCAACCTTGCAAAACATGGGCCTGTGTACTCTGCCTGCACTGAATAAGTGTGTCCCAGTCACATATTAGGCTTTCCCTACCCTGTGTCTGTCCTTTAGTATTCATTGAAGACCTGCGTGGGAAATAGGCCATTGAAGAAGCCACAATGTTCTCATTATATACAACAGAACATATGGCTTTTTCCCACAGATACCAACTGGGTGTTTTTTTTCTTTTTTTTTTACCAGACTAGCCAATAAAATTGAACTTAGGGAAACTGTCATGTAATAAGAAAGGAATGATATTTCAGTGCCCATTTCAAAAAGGTTCCTTCCCTAGTTGCAGCATCAATCCATGAATTCAATATTGCAGTCCAGATGGCTAACAGCACTTGTCAATAGAGGTGGGTGCTGAAACAATTAGATGGATGGTGCCGCCCACCTGAGGCAAATTCTTTATAAATATAGTGAAAGAGCAGACCATATCCCAACTGGCATAGTCAATAAAGCAGAAAAAATAGGATTTTTATAACAGCTTACCTGTAAAATCCTTTTCTTGGAGTACATCACGGGACACAGAGCGACATAGTCATTACTAATGGGTTATATAGTTACCGTCAGGTGCTGGCACTGGCAACTTCCAAAACCGGAAGTACCCTCCGCTATATAAGCCCCTCCCATCCGGGAGCACCTCAGTTTTGTAGCAAAGCAATAAGTGTCCCCAAAGAGGGGCGGGAGCTCTGTGTCCCGTGATGTACTCCAAGAAAAGGATTTTACAGGTAAGCTGTTATAAAAATCCTATTTTCTTTCTCGTACATCACGGGACACAGAGCGACATAGTCATTACTAATGGGATGTCCTAAAGCAATGCCAAATGAGGGGGGGGATACACCATATATAAGCTGAGCGCTATCAGACATGAGGATCTTTTGCGGCCTGCAACACACTGCGCCCAAAGGCGACATCCTCCTGACTTCTAACGTCCACCTGGTAGGACCTAGTAAACGTGTGTACCGAAGACCATGTTGCGGCCTTACAGATTTGAGCCAGGGAGGCCTGGTGATGCACTGCCCATGAAGTTCCAACTGCTCTCGTGGAGTGCGCTCTAACTTTGAACGGAGGCGGTCTCCTTCTCAAGCCATAAGCTTGCATAATGACCTGTCGAATCCACTTGGCTAAAGTAGACTTTGACGCTGCCTGACCCTTTCTGGGGCCTTCCGGCAGAATAAACAAAGTATCCGTTCTGCGAATCTGAGCAGTGGCTTTTAGATAAGCTTTAACTGCTCTTACTACATCCAAAGAATGCAATAACTTTTCCTCTACCGAAGTAGGTTTGGGGAAAAAAGAAGGAAGAACCACATCTTGGTTCAAATGAAACCTCGATACCACCTTAGGAAGAAAGGCTGGATGAGGACGTAACACTACTCTGTCCTTATGGATAACCAGATATGGCTCCTTACAGGACATAGCTGCTAATTCCGATACTCTTTTAGCCGAACAAATGGCTACTAGAAAAATCAATTTCCTGGTGAGAAGCACCAAGGAAATATGCTGTAATGGTTCAAATGGTTGTTTCTGTAGAACCGACAGAACCAAGTTTAGATCCCATGAACATATGGGAATATTAACCGGAGGCCTAATACGCATCACTCCTTGTATAAAGGCTTTGACTAGTGAATGCGAAGCCAAGGGCCTTTGAAAAAATATTGACAAGGCCGAAATCTGACCCTTGATAGTACTCAAGGCAAGCTTCCTATCTACAGCCCACTGTAGGAAGTCCAGAATCCTACCTATTACGTACTTATGTGGATGCCATTTCTTGGCCTCACACCACGCGATGTACGCCTTCCAGATTTTATAGTAGATCTGCCTGGATACCGGCTTCCTGGCATTGATCATGGTAGATACCACAGCATTAGAGAGCCCTCTCTTTTTTAGAATGTGGGCTTCAATAGCCAGGCCGTCAAACCTAGGGCTGGTAAGGAAGGGTGGTATATCGGTCCTTGCGAAAGCCGGACGACGTGGGAGAGTCCAAGGACTCCCCACTGAAATTTTACAATCTCCGCGTACCACGCTCTTCGGGGCCACGCTGGAGCCACCGGAATCACTGGTTTCTTTTCTACCCTGATTCTGCGGAGTAATCGAGGTAACCATTGTGGCGGTGTGAATGCATATATCAGCTTGAACTGATCCCCAGGGAACACTAGGGCATCCGAGCCGCAAGCTAGGGGATCCCTTGTCCGAGAGACAAACCTATCCCCCTTTGCGTTGAATCTGGATGCTAGAAGATCTACATCCGATGTTCCCCACCGCTGACATATTGTCCAGAAAACCTCGGGGTGAAGGGACCCTTCCTCTGGGCCTAATTGCTGCCGACTTAGAAAGTCCGCCATCCAATTCTCCACTCCTGGAATGAATACCGCAGATATGGCTGGGACATATTTTTCTGCCCATTTCAGGATGTAATTTACTTCCCTCTGGGCTGCACGACTCCTGGTGCCCCCCTGACGATTGATATATGCCACTGCTGTGGCATTGTCTGATTGCATTCTGACAGGGGACCCTTGGAGTTTGGATGTCCATGCTACTAGGGCATACCGGGCTGCTCGTATCTCTAAGAGATTGATGGGCAGGGCCTTTTCTGCATCCGACCATCTGCCCTGGAGAGACTATTGCTCCAGTACTGCTCCCCAGCCTATAAGGCTGGCATCTGTAGTGACCACCTTCCAAGAAATCGGACTGAAGGATTTCCTTTTTTCCAGATTCTGGGGAATCAACCACCAACGGAGGCTCTTGCGAACGGAAGGGGACAAGGACATTGTAAGTCTAGGGCCTGAACTTTTTTGTTCCAGGCTGACAGTATGGCCCCTTGCAAATTCCTTGAATGGAATTGACCGTAGGGTACTGCTTCGAATGATGCCACCATTTTTCCCAGCAGCCTCATATACAGGCGTATGGACGGCTGTCTTTTTTGTACCCACTAAGTGGATCAAATCTTTCAAAGACAACATCTTTCCTCGAGGCAAGAATATTTTTCTCTGGCCTGAATCCAACCTTAGCCCCAAGTATTCCAGACTTTTGACTGGTTTTTAGGGCTGACTTGTCTCGGTTGATAATCCAACCGTGAGATTCCAGATACTTGATCGTCTTGTGAACGACCACGTCTAGTTTTTTCACTGAGTGGTCTATCAGCAAAAAGTCATCCAGATATGCCATTATCATTACACCTTGTGTTCTTAGATTGGCCAATAAAGGGCCAGAATTTTTGTAAACACTCGTGGTGCTGTGGCCAAACCGAAGGGTAAGGCTCTGAACTGAAAATGGCGCCCTTCTACTGCAAAGCGTAGAAATTTTTGGTGGACTGGAAAGATGGGAATGTGCAAATAAGCATCTTTGATGTCGATCGTGGCTAACCAATCCTCCCCTTGTAGGGCAGTGGCCACCGATCGGATCGACTCCATCGGAAAGTCCTGATATACAGGAATTTGTATAGCCCTTTTAGAATTAATATGGGCCTCCCGTCCGCGTTTGCTTCGGGACTGTAAAGAGGTTTGAGAAAAACCCGAACCCTCATTCTTCCAGGGGAACCTCCATAATTACTCCTTGGAGCAATAGTTGTTCTAGTGCCAACAGGAGGGACTCTCTCTTCCGGGGATCCCTTGGCACGTTTGACCTCAAAAATGGGAAGGAGGAGAGTCTTTTAACTCCAAACTGTATCCCAAACCTACTGCGGAGAGCACCTATCTGTCTTGATCGTGTCCCGCCAGGTCTCTTGCGAACAACTGGAGTCCTCCCCCCACCCGACTGAGTGGGGGCTTCATGAATTTAACTTTGGGGGAGGTTTTGTACCTCCCCTAACCCAGGGTTTCTCATTACCCTGCTACTGTCCCTGTTTTTTACCCCCGGGATTTGACCGAGGAGGCCGTCGGAACTGTTACACAGCCGATGCCCCAGGGACTGGAGAAGCAGGCCTCTTAAAGAGGGACCTCTAACTCTGCTTTTAACCGGCAAGAGCGTATTTTTACCGCTGGAAATTTTCTGGATATATTTGTCCAGGTTTTCCCTGAATAAGCGTTCACCATGAAATGGGACGCTAACCAGCCATTCTTTACAGGGAGCTTCAGCAGACCAGTTTCTGAGCCATAGGAGCCTACACATATGTACTATAGACTGCGTAAGGCGGGAGGCCTGATGGACTGAATCCTCTATGGCGTCAACCGCAAAGCCTAAGGCTCTAGGTAGATCAGCTAGGGCAAAGCCTGCTGATCTGTCAAGTCCCTCAAGACCTGTTTCAACTGATCCTTCACTGCTTAGCAGACCCCAATAGCTGCTACTGCTGGTTGTATCACCAAGCAGATTTTCATAAGGACTCCAATCTTTTATCTATTGGGTTCTTGAACATTTGGACATTATCCACTGGACATGTCAGTGATTTATACATACAAGAGATGGCTGCGTCCACTGTAGGGACCTTCCATTTTTTTTTTTTGATGAACTTATCCTCCATGGGATAGACCACCGGAAATCTCTTGGGGGAATAAATATTTTCTCAGGACGTTCCCAATCCTGGTAAATGAGCCCTTTCAGTAAAGGGTGAAGTGGAAAAGAACAAACAGTCTGGGGGCTTCTAGCGACCCCAACGAGGATACAGTAGTGGTTGATGGTTCCGCAAGGTGCATTTTTAAATGCTGATCGGACCATGTTAGTCAGAGACTGAACCCATAATCTTTCAGCTTGAGATGCTGAGAAAAGGTTCCCCCACTGTTGATTCCTCTATAACAGAATCAACCTTATCCTGATCCCCTTCAGGCAGGTCGATCCCTGTATGGGACTGTTGCTCTGCTAACAGGCACTCTGAAGGAGGAGACGGAGATCGGGCGTGCTTTCCCTGACAGGGAGGCAGCGATAAATTTTGACAATCTCTCTCTAATCCTCCCAGAGCTGAGGAAAAAACCTCCTCTGTTACATACACAGGAGCAGGTGACTGAGGACAGCCACAGTACCAAGTACCCCTGCGGGGTCTCTACGGTCACTTACCTCTGAACTTCAGGGGAGACTGGTGCAGCAGGAGTATGCCCAAGATCCACAGAGCCCGATGAGACCCCCTTCGCTTCCTGGAAGATTCAGTTCCGGAGCTACTGGACGGCATATTCCTAAGCCTAAAGCTGAGGTATTCCAGCCGTAATACACCACTTTTACTGAGAATAGTCTAGCACAATTGCTGCTATATCACAGTTGGTGTCTACTAATGTGCCTTTCTAGGGGATGCCTGTATCAACCGCTTGCTGTATGCCTTTAATGTTGCCAGCTCTGTCTCTGTACTTCATAGCCAGCTTACTGCAATAATGTGGCTTTTTTAAAAACCTGCTGGGACGCCCGCACATGCGCAGAAGCGCTGCGGCGCGCACAGAGCGTCATCCCCCAGGCCCCGCCCCTTTTTCCGGCCACCTCTATATATAGAGGCGCGTGCACGCGCACGCGCGCGGCCACGTGCGCCTCGGCGCTAATTTTCAAACATGGAAACCAGGGACAGGAGCCAGGGCCCCCTTTGCCGCAGGCCGGGGGATAGACGAACACTGCAACATGGCAGAGGAAACAGTTTCCTGTAGGAGAACTCACCAGCTGCCTGGACTTTGTTCTCTGAGAAGAAACTAGTCCATATGACAAGAAAAACATTCCACAGCGGCCTCTAGTGGACAAACACAGGTACCGCAGTTTAATATACTAAACATATATAAAAAAACATTCTTTTTTTTTTTTTTTTCCTTGACCACCATTAAAAATTATTAAATTTTTTTAGTAGTTACAGGCATGCACAGATATTAGCGGGAATACCGTTAGGTAACAGACAGAAAGACAAATTAGGCTTGGGGGTCCCCCAATAGAACCAAGTTCCTGGGGGCCCCCACTTACCTGTTCCCCGCCGCAGGACTTTGTTTGGTCCACAAAAGCCCAAACTTCACCTATCACGGCAGGCATTGTAATCAAACCTTCAGGGACCGGGTTCCCAAGGATTCCACTCCCCTGGACCTGTATAGCACCCTGCAGAGAAAACATCTTGGTCGTGGGTATGACCAGAGCTCTGGATCCCAGGGTCCAGCTCTCCTAAGAGAAGCATTACAGGCAGAACCTTGCTCTTCTCTGCAAGGCCCGGGTACCGACCGTTTAGCTATGAAGCTTTTTTGGTCGGATCCGGAATAGCTTACTGAGGCCCAAAAGAACCTGTACGCAAGCTCAGTGAAAAACACATGTTTCTTCTTGGCCAACACCTTAGACACTGGCAAAAAACTGAGGTGCTCCCGGATGGGAGGGGCTTATATAGGGGAGGGTACTTCCGGTTTTGGAAGTTGCCAGTGCCAGCACCTGACGGTAACTATATAACCCATTAGTAATGACTATGTCGCTCTGTGTCCCGTGATGTACGAGAAAGAAAAACAAAACAATGGTGGTGTGCCAAGACCAGTAACCCCCAACAGCCTGACGTCAGTTTGCTTAAGTTAGACCAGGGTTTCTCAACCAGCATTCCATGGAGCCCTAGGGTTCCTCCAGAGGATGCTAGAGGTTCCTTGAGCAATTTCTGCCTCTTAGATAATTTCCCACTGACACTATTGATCTTTTTAGCTATCCGTCAGAGCCGGTTCACACAGGGGCGACTTGGGATCCGACTTGAAGTCGCCCCAAGTCGCGCGACATTAGAAATTCAATGGACGTGAATGGGAGCCGTCTTAATGTACACTACTGAAGTCGCTCCGACTTCAGAAAAGGTTCCTGTACTACTTCAATCCGACTTCTAGGTGACTTGTACCCATTGATTTCAATGGAAGTTGCCTCCAAAGTCGGATCACTGTCTTGACTGAAGCGACTTTCCAGGAAGTGAAAATAGTTTTTAAGGGCAAACCTCTCCCTCCCACAGAGCAGATTATTATTTGATTGGCCAGTGGCTTTGTCGCCTGTTCTGGAGGCGACTTGAGTCGCGTTGTAAGTCGCTCCAAGTCACGCTGCTGTTCGTGCTCAAGTCGTCTCCAAGTTGCCTGTGAAAGTCGCGCTGGAAGTCGTGTTGCCCCAGTGTGAACCGGCTCTAAGGGGGCAATTCTTCCCAATGACGACAAGTATAAGGAGCATTCTTCCCACTGACCAACACACTAATGTATCAGAAGTTGTAGATACATGTTTGTAAGTAGAGGACTGCCTGTATAGTCATTTATATGTAGCGCCCTACTTCTATTGAGTAGGCGCTGTGTTTAAATTTAAGTTATCTGAGCTGTAGTTTGTCTCAGAAATATTGTGTTAAATTACTGGTTTCTGTTCCGGTCCAGTTGTGTTGTGTTGCGCTTTTTCCACTTGACTGTAGGTGTCGCTGTCACCACAGGTCAAGGTTGGAAATGCAGCAGGCTGGGTGTATTGGGTATTCTTTGCCCAGAAGCTGCCCAGCAGGAGTGGTCCCCCCGCTGTGCATTCTGGGAGAGGATCCTTAAGGGACAGATACCGTTTTCCGGGTCTCTCTGACCTGATGGCCCTCCTGGCCTAAGGTGTGCCGTAACAGTTCTTGTGTCTCTGGGCCGGCTGGCCTGAGGCCTCGTTACTGATAGTAGGCCCAGGAGTTTCTGGGGCCTACTGGTCCAGGGGTGGTCCTGTGCTGTCTTGCCTGCGGGAAGAAGCCGAACAATTGGAGACTCAATTGGAGGACACATCCCGGCCCATCTACCTCACAGTGTTGCCGGCTTGGCTGAAAGAAACTGGTACTGTGTGACTTTACAAAAGTTCTGGATCATACAATCCTGTGGCAGGGGATTGTGCAGAGACTATGTGTATTCTTCAGGTCTGTGATAGAGACTATGACCGAGCACCGCACCGGCTGCTAGGTCAGCGAGAGAGGCCTATCCGGTGGTTGCTAGATCCAGTGTGGAAACTGTTTGTCCTCTGGATAGAAGTACCCGTGATCCGCAAATACAAGGTACCTGAATCTCCCCTAACCCTCCATCCCTCTAACTGACTTTGTTGAATAAAACCATTGAAAAAGAGATTATGTGTTGGTGCTGACATCTGTGAACAACTCTTCAATGGGACCCCTATGACGGACACGGTGGAACAGTAAGATAACATGCAAAGGCCCAAAACAAAACCAGCAGCTCCTGCGGGGGTAGTGCTAAATATAGAAGGGGTTCCCAGAGACCAGAGAGTTATTTCAAGGGTTCCTCTGTGTTGAAAATGCTGAGAAAGGCTGAGTTAGAACAATAAATGATCAATTCTGATTGGCTGTTGTGGATTGCTTTCTTTATAAGCCTGAATAACCAAAACCTTCGGACCCATTTGTCAGACTTAGCTTCAGGTGATCTAAATCAAACCTGTACTAATATAGTTCCTCAAAACCATCACAGTTATCAATATAATAAAAAATAGTGCGTCACTCGTGTGTTCAGAACTCACGTAGGTTAAAGGTTTAAGAGCAAGTCTGCAAACACGCCTTCTATTTATGAGAATGGCAATCTTCTACGCTTAATTTGTGTTGGCCTTTCATAGCCTGGCCTACTTCTAGAAAATGTACATGGCTAGTGACAGAATGTACACAAATCACCTGAGCTAAACAATTAGAGCTCTGCAGACCTGGCTAGGCTAGAGCAGCCAGTTGGAACACAACACTGTGCGGCCAGCTGGTGACTTTTTGGGGCAGTCGAATTTCTCAAAAATGGCGGACTAGCCTCAACTTTGAGGCCT
Source organism: Rana muscosa (assembly GCA_029206835.1). Classification (NCBI taxonomy): domain Eukaryota; kingdom Metazoa; phylum Chordata; class Amphibia; order Anura; family Ranidae; genus Rana; species Rana muscosa. The sequence goes on along the minus strand of CM055125.1, from coordinate 16,127,836 downwards.
ACTGCCCAAGGCAGTGAAGCCTGACAGGCTTTCAATCCAACTCTACAATGTTTAAACTTTACAACCTATTTTTGATAATTATAAGTAAAATATCTGTGCATAATGCGTAAAACCGTTATCGCTAGTCGCTTTATACAGTTTTTGCCGATACACAATATGGGTAAAGGTTTATTGACGCGGACCATCACATTTACATGAGCTTGTTGGTCGTCCCATTATAAAATCATGGGCATTATTAGGGAATTGACCTCATTTTGTCAGCTACAACATCCTTCACTCTTCTGGGAAGGCTTTCCACAATATTTTGGAGGCTGTTGGAGGGAATTTGTACCCATTCAGCCAAAAGAGCATTAGTGAGGCCAGATACTGATGTTGGATCCGGGGACCTGGCTCCTAATCAGCGTTCCAAATCATCCCAGCGTTCAGTAGGGTTGAGGTCAGGTTTCTGTGAAGGCCACTTGAGTTCTAAACCAAACTCACCAAACCATGTCTTTATGAAGCTGGTACAGAAAAGGGCCACAACAATGTTGGAAGTCCACAATAGTCTAAAATGTCTTTGTACTGGTACACTGGAGAATTTAGGTTTGCCATAAACATCTCAAATTTCACCAGATTCCTGCTAATTTGGTCAAAATTTAAAGTCATGGGTGGTCTTTGCAAGCACCACCCAGCTTAAAGTTGTAGTAAATCCTAATTAAAAAGAAAAAAACCTTCCAGTCTCCCTGCAATAGAACGTCATAAGGTGCAAGTATGCATCACATACTAGCACATTATGAAAAACGTACCTGTAAAATGAAGCCTGCCAGCAGTGTGCTGTCACTGCTGACAGGGTTTCCATCTTCACCTGGTCTTCCTTCCAGGTTCGTGGGCTCCAGCCACTTGAATGGCCAAACTGCACTCCAGCACATGCGCAAGGGAGCTATGATTGCAGCACAGCACTTTCAATGGACGTCATACTCGAGTATGCCATCTATTGAGAGCGCAGCGCGCATGTGCCTGTGGTAAACTTTATTATAAGCTTATGTAAAAGTTGAAAAGCGGACTTTACTACCACTTTAACAGAAGTTGATTTAAAAATCAACTGAGCTGGGTGGAAAATTATTGGCTGAACAGTGACTGTGTCATATGAGAAACGGTCACTGGTCAGGAGTGACAAGGTAGTCAGGCAGCCGCAGGTGCTACAGCTGCTGAATACAATAGCAGTGAAGATTTCTCCATCCACATTCCTTAGCATGGATGGGGGAATTGACCGATATTCTGTCATTCATCCCATGGACTGAACAAGAGAAAATCAAGACAGTTATGGCTAGCCTAAGAGTGGCTTGATTGTAAAAAACAAACAAAAAACTAAATGGTATTATTTGGTGGGGCGTTCACATGCTCTTGGCCAGTAGTCTCCAAACTGTGGCCCGAGGGCCAAATAAGGCCCTTCCCTTGCTTTTATCTGGCCCTGAGGACACTATTCTATCCACTAACAATAGGGCACTATTCCTCCCGCTGACACCAAGAAAACTGTACTCTATTCCTCCCAATGGCACCAACGATTGAGCACTATTCCTTCTACTGACACCAAACATGGGGCATTGTTTAATGCCACTGAAACCAGGAAATTTTCGACTCCCACAAGCCACAGTCCGGCCCCCGCCTAAAGTCTGAAGGGCAGTAAACTGGGCTTTTTTTTTTTTTTTTTTGTTCTCTTCTACAAAGTTGGGAGAATTCTGCACTTGGTCATATACAGCAGATTTTTTCAACCAGGGTGTCTTGAGGTTCCTTTAGGGGTGCCTTGGCAAAATGCCTAAAAATTGCCCAAAAATGTATACAAGCCGGCAGGTGGATCCCTGCCTTTTAGTTACACAAAGCCACAGGTTTTTATGTGTACCATTTCAACCATCTAGCTACCGGCGTCCTAACAACCAGTGATGCATAGGTGTGCGCAGCCTATTGCATTTGGGTGTGCACCCCAAAGCCCAAAACACACAATACCAATCGCTAACAGTGTTCATTCAGAAAGGGAAGGGGCCGGTAAATTACATATTTACTGGCCCCTTCCCCACTCCTAAAACATCCCAGCAGCAACAGCCGATAGGAGAGGAGGGAAGCTGGCAGCGCTGCGGGGGGAAAGATGGGAGCCAGGGCAGTAGAGGAAATCTGTGCTGCACAGGGTAATTAGGGTGTGCCTGGGCACACCTGGCACACCCTGTGCGCACGCCTATGCAGTGATGTCATCAGTGTTGATAAGAAGGAAGGGTGTTGATTGCCCTTGTTTGACCCTCCCCTGCCCCTCACCGTCAACACTTGGGTCACATTAGCTGAGTGATGGAGAGAAATTGAGGGAGAGGAGAAACACTGGAATACTAGTCAGTGCCACTGTGCAAAATTGTATTTGCTTTGGAAGAATAAATCACCTGTAATGTTGGGCGTCCTACGTGTGTCGTTGCTGCTGCATTGTGTAAACTTATTAGAATCGTTTTTTACATTTTAGAATGGGGTGCCTTGAGACTGTCCAAAATTTTAAAGGGTGCCTGGACTAAAAAAAGGTTGAGAAAAACACATATAGAGTAGAATACCACTGAGGCCTTGGTACCATCTAAGTATCCAAGACCTCTGCAAAAGAAAATGTTGGAAATTTGCTGCTCAATTGATTGTCAAAATTGCCATATTTACCCAATTGGTGATCCCTCAACTTGTGGACTTCAATTTTCACAAGCGATTTCAGGAAAGTTATCCACACACCCAACATATTGCTATACTATCAGACTGTCAACCTTTATGCCAGTATAGCAACACCTACATTAGGCCTGCTGGCACAGTGCTTACGCGACAAATCTAAAAGAGGTTTGCCAACCTCTGGCAGCTGTTACACCACCACAAGGCTTGCTGCCTCGTGCCAGCCGGATAGTGACAGGCTGTCTTGCTCCGGTCCAAAGGATGAAGTCACTTTTCTCTTCGTGTGAAAATACTAAAATTATAATAGGCGCATTATTATATTGATCTCTCACTCCGCCATGCTGTAAAACAAGTCTTCTGGGTTTTACGGAATATTCACAGCGAGCTTATAAAGACTTTTATAGAGCCAATAAAATGAGTCTTATAACAATATTTGCTGGAATAATGCCTGCCATTTTAACTTGTGTGTACACGTTACACAATGAGGCACTTTGGCAGTATGTAGTGCAACCTATTGGAAGCTTAGAAACATTTAAATGTTTTAGCAAACATATGGGCCCTTAACTTACTATGCATAGACAATGCTTTTTATTGGTGTAGCTGAAGTTTTACTCTTTTTTTTTTACATTCTTTTGTTACTGGGCCAATAACTCTAAAAATTGCAACCCAACATTGAAAACCAGCTGGCCAATCGGATTTGCTCATAGCGAATAGTTTGCAGCATTCAGGGGCAGACCGGAATGCCTAATGGTAGTTATATTTCATAGTGAACTAGGTTAAAGATTAGCTAAACTCAAAAGCAAACATTCACATTGCAGTCCTTATATGTGGTGGCTGCATTAGTTTCCTTTACTTTCACTTCTTGATCCTTCTGCTAACACTCCTGTCCTAAAGTGACAAAAAAAAAAAAAAAAAATGCAGCCTCCCCATCTAAGGACTAGAAAAATGCAATATACAATTTTATTTTTGCTTTAGATATACTTCAAATCAAAAAAAACAAAACAAAAACAAAAACGTAAATTCCTCGACTCTGAAAAAGCAGTTTGATCAATGACCTAAATCAGAATATTTTCATACTGCCCTTCAGTGATTCCAGCTACAGTATGGATACTAATAAAAGCATTCAAATCTATTTTTAAATTCCATTATTGATTTTGCCATTACTACCTCACCAAGTAAGGCATTCTGCAGGATAAAGCTGAATTCCAGGTATGTTTTTTTTTTTTTTGCATAGTCACACACAGGGCACAGGACACAGGGCACAGGACACAGGGCACTTTCTTGCATAGTTACTTAGGCCCAGCTTGGAGCAATGTGTAAACACATATACCTGGAAAATCACTGTAGTAGTTGCCGCTGCTACCATGATCACTGCTATCATCTGGATCCCATGCAGAGCAGTTACCTTTCTTCATCCACAGGGGGCGCTCATTTGGCACAGGCGCCATTCACAAAACATTTTCAATGAATCCAAACATTTTTCTGAGTGGACGGGGTGGAGATCATGATGTCACTGCCCCATCCCTCCACCTCATCCAATCAGAAAACACCTTGCATTCACTAAGAAAAAAGCAATGCTTTCTGTGAATGGCGCCCGTGCTGAGCAAACCACCCTCTGGTGGAGATTTTACTAAAAACGGGTGCACACAGAATCTAGTGCATAGTAACCAATCAGCTTCTAACTTCAGCTTGTTCAATTAAGCTCTTACAATAAGCCCACGTTCACATTGGGCCAATTTAACATGTCAAATCGCATGCCAAATCGGAGGCCTATTACCGGCAATGGCACCGTCCGGATCGGTGCAACGCCGACTTTAGCGGTGCCACACCGATTTCCAAAAGTAGTTTCTGTACTACTTTTGGCGACTTTGTGGGCGATTTCAATAGACATCTGCGCAGGAACCCGCTCACCTGTCAAATCGCCCCCCCCCCCCCCCCGAGGTCGGACTGAAATGCCGGTTTGAAACTCGCACGATTTCAAACCCGCCCTCAGTGTGAACATGGGCTGAAACCTGGAAGACGATTGGTTTCTATGCAGAGATGCACCAGATTCTGTGTGCTCCAGTGTTAGTAAATCTCCCCGTGTGTCACCTGCAGGACCTACTACAGCGATTTCCAGCTCTACCGGAATCTGGCAGGGTGGCACATACAAGCTGGATCGATGCAACTATGCAAAAATCGCCTTACCTAAAACTAAAGTAGTACTATAGGCACTTTTTTTGTTTCATTTTGGAAAGAGCAAGGGAGGGTTATAACCCGTTATAAAAAAAAAATCTTTGTCCTAATTCTGAGATTTCCCTTTACTTCCTGTCCCATAGCCAAACAGGAAGTGAGAGGAAATTCCTGCACATTAAGGAGATTCCTTGGGGACCCCCAGGTCACCAGAACTAGTGTCCCCATTGGAAGATTTCCCCTGTATTACTTTATTGGGGACAACCCAAAATTTGGGGTTTTCTTTTATTTTCACTTTCAATGATAATGGTAAACAGGACAAATATGGTGAATCTCCTTTAGAGGGGGTTCTAATCCACTTCCACTTTTTCCAAAACCTAAACCCCCCCCCCCCCCCCCAAGGGGTCATGCATTCGGTCGGTCATCCAGCCCTGCACTTGCTCCATCAAGGTTGCGGGCAGGCAGCACTCCTATGGATGATGGATTCTATTGCGTCTCCTCCTCTGCATCGCGGCGGCTTCTGCTGTGCGTCTTCTCCCTCCTAGGCATACAATAGTATCGCCTGTCCTTTCAGCCTATTGGGTGACGAGTCTCAGGACCTGCTTCCTGATTGGCAGGGAGGAGGATCAGTGTGGCAATAGCATATATTCATTCGCTATTGTCACACAACTGGGAGGGCTCGAAACGCAGTGTCTACGCTCTGAACCCACCCTTTTTTGAAGCCTATTAGAGCCGCTGGCTGTAATCACATGCTAAAAAAAAAAAAAAATTGGAATCCATAGTCCGGCATCCTGTATGTAGATTAGGGGGTCGGATGCATGGATAAGGGGGGTGGCGCCTGTGTTCCCCTAATGGACGGACTGCCACTGCGTTTCGGTGCTGCCTTAGACCCCTTTCACACTGGGGCAGTTTTGAGGTGTTTTAGCGCTGGAAATAGCCTCTGCTAAGCGCCTGAAATTCGCCTCCCTTTCATTCCAATGCGTTTCTTCACACTCGGGCGGTGCGCTTGCGAGACGTTCTGAAAAGTCCTGCAAGCAGCATCTTTGGGGTGGGTTGGGAGCGCTGTATTTAGCGCTCCCAAAATGCCCTGCCCATTGGAATGAATGGGCAGTGCTTCGGAAGCGCCTGAAAAGAGCTTTGAATGCGCAACACGGTCGTTTTTAACCCTTCTTTGGAGTTAAAAGTACCCCACTAGCAGCCGAAAAGCACTGCTTAACCACTTCCATACCAGGCATTTTCACCCCCTTCCTGCCCAGACCAATATTTAGTTTTCAGCGCTGTCACACTTTGAATGACAATTGCGCGGTCATGCAACACTGTATCCAAATGAAATCTTTATGTTTTTTTCCCCCACAAATTGCGCTTTCGTTTGGTGGTATTTGATCACCTCTGCGGGTTTTAATTTTTTGCGCTATAAACATAAGAAGAGCGACAATTAAAAAAAAAAAAAAAAAAAAAACAACACACAATATTTTTTACTTTTTGATTTAATAAATATCACAATTTAAAAAAAAAAAAAAAAAAAAAAAGTTTTCTTCAGTTTAGTCCGATACGTATTCTTCTACATATTTTTGGTAAAAAAAAAATATAAAAATCGCAATAAGCGTATATTCATTGGTTTGCGCAAAAGTTATAGCATCTACAAAATAGGGGGATAGATTTATGCCTTTTTTATTTTTTATACTAGTAATGGCGGCGATCTGCGATTTTTATTGACTGTGACATTGCGGCGGGCACATCGGACACTTTTGACACATTTTTGGGACCATTCGCATTTATACAGCGATTAGTGCACTGATTACTACTGCACTTATAAAACTGCACTGATTACTGTGTAAATGTGACTGGCAGGGAAGGGGTTAACACTAGGGGGCGATCAAGGGGTTAAATATGCTCCCTCGTGAGTGATTCTAACCATAGGGGGCGGGGACTCACAAGGGGAGGAGACTGATCTGTGTTCCTCTGTACTGGGAACACACATCGGTCTCCTCTCCCCCGACAGGACGTGGATCTGTGTGTTTACACCCCATCATTACACACACAGATCCACGGTCCTGCTGTCATCGCGGCCGCCGTGCACCGGGTCCCGAGCGATGCGGCGCGCGCCCTCTAGACGGCCGGGAAGCACAGACGTCATATGACGTCCACCCGGAGAGAGAGAGAGAGAGAGAGAGAGAGAGAAGGTTCCTGCTGGCGTCATTACTATGGCCCGATAAGGAAGTGGTTAAACAGCGCTAATGCGCCGCTAAAACGAGCGGCGCTTTAGCGCTTAACGCGGCCCAAATGTGAAGGGAGCTGCCCGTCAGCCTGGGCCCACAGTACTGATGCATGAAGGAGGAGTACTGATGTCATGTATTCAGAAAGCCATGTACAGCACCCTGCTGGCCCCTCCCATAGGGTGACCACATTTCCAAACTACCATTCAGAACACCCCCCCTTCCCAAAAATCACAGCACAGTGATTGGACACAAGAGGCGGGATTTATGATTTCTCCAATCACAAGCAGGGGGCGGGGATTGTGCTCCTCCAGGCATTCCCGGACAGGACAAGTACTGTCAGTGAGTAAAGCAGTGATGTGGCGCCCTTTTTTGGGACCATCAGATTGGCCCGGGGGGGGGGGGGGGGGGGGTGTGGCTGTGTCAGTTTCATTCCGGGACACTGTATTGTCCTGGAATGAATGTGCCCGGGACAGACCTGCAAAATGCGGGACTGTCCTGGGCAATCCGGGACATGTGGTCACCCTACCCTCCCACCAGCCACAATATGCTTGCACTGCATAGAGAAGCACAGAGATCCAGCAATGACATGACTAAGAAAAAAAATAAGGTACGTAATGAAAGGTTTTAATTAAAAATGTCATCAGCATGTTGATGAGGGAGGGACAAAAGGAAGACAAAATATGGGCAGATTAAAACGACAGCTTTAAATTACAGGACACCCGTCCTTCACCAAGCCACAAGTAATGTGAGAGATGTTCTAGGATCAACGTGGGTTCCTGAAGGTTTATGGAGCGAATTAATATCTTTGCTCTACAAAGGACAGCCATGTACGTTCCGCTACGTCTGGTAGAACAACATAGCTTTATGGGATTAGAAATGTTGTCATCAACATGCCCTTTATAGGGGGGGGGGGGAGCTAAATGTCAATAATTATGCAACCGAATACCTGGAGCAGCCAGCAGGCTGAAGCAAAGTCTATATTAAGGGATCCGGAGTGCCGCTCTCTTTAGAAGGAATGAATAGAACGCAACAAAAGATCTATTGTTCTAATACAGCACTAGGTGACCCGACTTCTTAAAGGGCCAGTACAGTGACTCGTCAAAGATTACTCACCGCACCTTTACCTGAATGGAGTTTTGGAAGGCGACTTGTTTTTATTTTCACATGCTTGTCGGGTCATATTTCTACGTCTGTCATATTACTACAAAGATCCTTTGATTCTCCCTCTAGTGGTTATCTGTAGATCATTTTATTTAAATCGCTCTACTAAAAAATGCTGAGAATAATCCAACTTAAAGCGGAGTTCCACCCAAAAGTGGAACTTCCGCCGATACGCTTCCTCTCCCCCTCCGGGGCCACATTTCGGGGGGGGGGGGGGGGAACACCTGTTTTTGACCGGTCCCCTTCCCCACTTCCAGAAGTTCAGCCCCCCTCCTCCTTCCCCCGCCGCCAGGCCAATTAGAAAGCGCAGTGTGCTTTGCACATGTGCAGTAGAGAACCAGGTGTGAAGGCTTCACTGCCGGTTTCCCTTACCAGGAATTGCAGCGGCAGCACCTGGGAGTCGATCCGAAGATCGGCTGGGGGGGGGCCGACATCGCGGGCGCTCTGGACAGGTAAGTGTTATAATATTAAAAGTCAGCAGCTGCAGTATTTGTAGCTGCTGACTTTTCATTTTTTTCACCCAGGCTGGACCTCCTCTTTAAGACCCCTTTGACACAGAGCCACGGCCATGTTAGCGCTAAAGCGCCACTCGTTTTAGCGGCGCTTTTCGGCCGATATCGAAGCGCTTTTACCCCAAAGTATGAGTAAAAGCGCCCGTGTTGCAACGCTTCCGAAACGCTTTTCAGGTGCTTTGGAAGCGCTGCCCATTCATTTCAACGGGCAGAGTATTTTGGAAGCGCCGTATCCATCGCTCCCAACCGCCCCAAAGATGCTGCTTGCAGGACTTTTCCTAAACCCCAGCAGAGCATGATCCAATTTGCTCCAGCAGGGGAAAAAAAATTCCTTCCTGATCCCCCGAGAGGCAATCAAATTTTCCCTGGATCAACTTTACCTATAAAAAAGGTTAGTACCCAGTTATATTAAAACATGCTGGGGAATTTATTGACTGCAGAAAAAAAACGTCTGAAGCCAAAAACAGCCACTTTAAAAAACGTGAGGCCTTATTCATTTTTAATATTTAAAGCAAACTCCCCCATCCATCCATCCATATCTCCATGCTTTATTTTGTTGAGATGAACACCCCCCTAACATTTCTGGCCATGTCCATTTTGAGTAAGGTCAAATGATTCATGTAGCATTTATTTCCTGTAATCCATCGGCCCTTAGCTCTGGCATGCAAGTAGGAAAGTGTGCTTAGCTGAGAAAACCCCTCCTGAAGACTCCTGGGATGTATGACATCATTGTGATATACTTTCCTATCTATTTACTAATGTTAGCAGCATGCGGATTACAAATAATCAATGTTGATTGGGAGAGTGAAGTTCTACTTTAAATTTTATGTTCTCGCTTTCACAAAAATTGAAAAAGGTGAATACTGAATGACCCGACCCACAGCAACAGCAATATATGAGCTCAGCCAAAAGTCATATTTCAGCCAAAGTTAGGTGGGCTGCATAGCCCCTGGCTCAGTCATTCTCAACCAGCTGTTCCTCTAGCTGTGACTCATTGACCTCCCATTTGATGGGGTCTGCGTATTTTCGGGCCCAGGGCCACTTAGCAGAGCCAGCTGCATGAAACCAGCGATCTTTCTGGCTGTCTGTAATAGTGATTGCTGGCCATTGTAAGAAGAACCATTTCAGCCATGGCTACCATCGACGGGGGCATTCAGCCTCCTGGCCGCCATCGACGAAGGGAGGGGCATTCAGCCTCCTGGCCGCCATCGACGAAGGGAGGGGCATTCAGCCTCCTGGCCGCCATCGACGAAGGGAGGGGCATTCAGCCTCCTGGCCGCCATCGACGGGGGAGGGGCATTCAGCCTCCTGGCCGCCATCGACGGGGGAGGGGGGCATTCAGCCTCCTGGCCGCCAATGTAAGTTGTATTCTTCCCACTGACCGCCAGCAAGTTGATTTTAACAGGGGTTCCCTGAGAACTGAAATTTAAAGGGTTCCTCAGGGGTAAAAGGTTGAGAAGGACTGCCCTGACATATATTTTGATTACACAGTCAGCAGATTGGAGTGTGCATGTTTATGCAGTTGTCAGTCTAAAGAAGGATTGGCTTGGTGGTCTGACCTTCCAACCATAAAGTCATGTGTCCATAGGTTGGACTTGTGCCTTTTTTCAACCTCACCTACTATGTAACTATATGTGTGTGGACACATTTATCCTCCTGTAGAGCTCAAGGAAAACTTCACTTTTGGCCTCTCATCCCCTCAGTGAAGGCATCCTGAACTTTTAGCCCTGGCCAAGCAATCCTACCACCGGCATAGACCTTGCCATCTCCTCTTCATTCTGTGCATGGGCACCACAGCCCCAATTTATTTCTAAAGTCCTGGTCTGGCTTTTCCAATTGGAATGAACAGGCAGCAGCATGCACGTGCAGAAAATTGTATATCGTATGGCAAGAGTTACTCCCAAGTTACTCCCAAGTTATTGTAGACTTGATCCCATTTTTCAGAATTCATAGTTTTGAACTTGCTGTGTCAACAGTGATGTGCTTCTATCCCCTGAACCCCACATCATTGCTGAGTCCTATAGGGGGGTCGAAGGAAGGAACCCCAGTGTGTGTCACTGGACACAAGCATCTAAAACTTCCAGAAGTCTGAATGAGGTTGCAACACTGGAAGGGAGCGATGGTAGGAGACACGAGCCACCAGGGAGGTTAGTACATATCATTTGTAAGCAATCAACATGGTCAGTAAGTAAGGGACTGACTAGCTGCGCCAGCTTTTATTCTCTCGTTCCACAAGCACATCCTAATCGTGACCCAAGTCATTTTGTTTGGACAAGGAGATGACGAAACTTGGTGGAGAGAAGATTTGATTTAGGGAACACAATTCCCTAGTACATAAAAGAACATATAGTTTCAGAGAAGGTCATTTTCTAGAAAATAAAAGTTAATAGTAGACACCTTCTAGGTCTAAATCTTCGGAGACTTTTGCTTCTGAAAATGTGAAATGTTTGACCCGATCACTTTAAGGTTGGCATTAGAGGACACTTACCAAGCGTGTTTATGCCAACAAAAAAGGAGAGAATCATGGAAACCTCCAATATTGGCTTATTTTACGGTGAAACCCTAATCCTCACCCAAAGTAAGCAGGCTTGGGGTGTTCAAAGACTGCTTAATCCCACCCAGGCCAGGCTGGACGCCATTCCAAAAATCGGAGCAAAACCTGCAACGTGCTTGTGATGCCATTATTTTTTAATGGTACCCCAAAACACGATTGTCATGTGAAAGAAACTCTCAAAAATCGCAGGTAAACACGGGGGCGCCAATTGTGCAAAAATTTGGTCCATGAGCTTCTGAGACGCGTTTCTGGAGTGGAGGGAGGGCGATTGAAAATGAATGGTGCCGCTCAAAAAATATGCCAAAAAACATAATGTGGCAGCGTCCCTCAAGTGTGAAGAGAGCCTAAAGCTGGCCCAAGACGGAGCTATTTTCTTTCCTGCAACCACGGATTGCAGGAAAAAAAATTGCTAGATTCCCCCATCAACACTAACTGTGTCGATGGGGGAATCCCTCCCATAGAGACATGGTTTTCTCCTGGCGGGGGTCAGGGGGAGCCGTCCCTGCTGTGAGGACACAGTGATTAATTATTTCTATAATAGCTGCTAGCATTAATCGCAAGTAAAAGCCAACAGGCTAGTGGCACCCAAGTTGATGAATCAATTTGGGTACATTTAGCCTGCCCATACATGGTTTGAATCTCGCCTGGTCCCTGCTTAACAGTCCCGAGATTCGATCTAGCTTTATAGGGTCCCTTGACAAATATTCATGATTTGACTCAGTAGTCCTTTCATCTTAGCTCTTTTGTTACTGGGTTCATTTAGTGCCCATTCACATCATGTGCATTAGGCTATCAACCCAGGCTCAACACTGTGACAAGCCAAAATCCATTGCTTCCAATAGGCACCATTCACACCAATAGGTTGCATTTAAAAATGTGCACGGCAGTGTGCTGAGCCGCTACTCACATCAACAAGTTTTCCAACACTTAGGCCCCTTTCACACTGGAGCGGTTTGCAGGCGCTATTGCGCTAAAAATAGCACCAGCAAACCGACTCTAAACAGCGGCTGCCGTTTCTCCAGTGTGAAAGCCCGAGGGCTTTCACACTGGAGCGGTGCGCTAGCAGGACCGCTCCAAAAGTCCTGCTAGCAGCATCTTTGAAGCGGTGAGAGGAGCGGTGTGTAAACCGCTCCTTCCCATTAAAAGCAATGGGAAACCGCGGCTATACCGCCGGAAATGCTCCTCTGGAGAGGCGCATTGCCGGCGGTATTAACCCTTTTCCGGCCGCTAGCGGGAGTTAAAACCGCACCGCTAGTGGCCGAATACCGCCGCAATTCCGATGGTATAGCGCCGCTAAAAATAGCGGCGCTATACCGCCAGCGCACCTCCCGCCCCAGTGTGAAAGGGGCCATAGTGACATTCCATTCATGCCACTGCACAGCAGCTCAGTGTTGTGAATGAGGAACATAGAAGATAATTGTTTCCTATGTCCCCCTGTGGTGGCCTGCATTTATCCAGTGTGGAAAAATACAGGTTGCCGGACATAGTATGAACCAGCCCTAGCAGAACGAGCATGCGCTGCACTATGCGCCTTTGTCCCTCAAAAGAAGCTACTGCTCCTTTTTGGGCGACAAACTTCTCGCGATTTTTAGGCCTCATGCACACTGGACGTTTGACGTTTTTACAGCAGCTGTTTTAGCTGTAGACGTTTTTTTCTACAGCCATTAAACTCTCCATTATGTTATCCTATGTGTCCATGCACACATGGGCTGTTAGCAGTTTTGGGCAGTGGTGTTTTTGAGCAGTAAAAAAACAAAAAAAAAAACAAAAACAAATTAGTGGGTTCTGAGAGACGTTTTTCAGCTGTAAAAACGCTCCAACACTGATAAACGTCGACAAACGCTCAAAAACGTCGCTCACCAGCGTTTAAAGCTTTTGATCCATTAAAAAACAAAAAAAAAAAACAACAACACGCTAAAAAAACATTAACGCGGAAAAACGCTAATAAACGCTAAAAACGCTGAAATTGCAAAAATGTTTAAAAAAAAAAAAAAAAGTTGAAAAAAACTCACTGCAAAGCTACTGGCGTTTTTAGAACGTTATTTTAACGTCCGGTGTGCAAGAGGCCTTAAAGAAGTCGTGTTTTGGCGCAACTGCAGTTTCTCTCGTATGTCAAAAATGTCATTGTGCGTTTTGCAAAGATTGCCACGCAATTTGGATTCGCAAGCAGCATCATCATGATTCTGCCTGCAATTCAATATCAGACCACATAGTTGAGGGGAAATCTAAAAGAAAATTGAACAAGAAAAATTGTATTATGTATGGCCAAGCTCTATTGCCTGCAGCACAGATTGCAGTGGTGTGAACTGGAGTTTAGTTACAAATATATAAAATAAAAAAAAACAACAACAACAATATAATAAAAAAATAAAAAAAAGAAGGAGAGGAGAGGATAGAATATATATATATATATATATATATATATATAAAATCTCCACACAAAACACAGATTAAAAAAACACACACATAAAGATCACCACATACTGTACATAACATACACCCATTCATAATACAACATTCATTCACATCTCATTATGTCCCTTGAGAGCCATATAAAATTCATTTAAAATGGTAATTGATATAATTACATGACACTGCTGTGCAGATAAACTTCCACTTGCTAAAAGTTCAAAAAACTTTTTCACACTTTTGTGGGGTAAACAGCACATTTAAAAGGCAAATAAACATAATAAAAAAAGCCTCAATGCACTGCATTTACTGGCAAATGGAGCCGATTTGAATAATGCCCTTTAAATGCAATTAGACCCTTACTGCAAGTGAAATGAGGAGGTATTGTGTCATGTAATGGCCTGGAGAAAGGTGGATGATAAGGGGACTATTTAATGACATAGGTTGAAGGACGATAATTTGTGGTAACTTAAGAGCCCTGCAGCAAACACAAGTGTCAACATGCTAAAGGGACATGCTGGAAGTTGTAGTTCAAGAATAACGAGAGGGAAGGAAGTTACCTTGTCTCATGCAATTAAAGGCTGCAAAATATATATATATATATATATATATATATATATATATATATATATATATATCTATCTATCACACATATATATAGATTTATATATCTATATAAAAAATTATTATTATACAGGATTTTGATAATGCCAACAGTTTGCCCAGCGCTTAAAAAAATAAAGGAAGACATTACAGTTACATTACAATTTGGTACAAGAGGAATCAGAGAGCCCTGTTTTTGTTAGAGCTTACAATCTGGGTCAATTGATACAAAAAAGGTAATAGCTGTGGGGATAGATAGAGAAATACATATTTATTTTTTATTTATTTAGTCAAAGCTACAGTTTTTCAGAATAGCACATATTGAATTGTCTAAATGGTATGTGTGTGTGTATATATATACACACACACACACACACACACACACACACACACATATACACACACACCCCCAATTTAAGAACTTTAAGACTAAAAATAAAATATTTTAAATGCAGGCAGTATAGGGGGAATGATATTTTCCAACACACAGCTCACTTCCGGTCTAGTAACCCCATAGAAGAAGAAAAAGAAGAAAACTTTCACTTTTAAGCCTCCTGTAGCCTAAAATGGCAGCTAACAGAACAATAGGCTGTACAGCAGACTATATACCCTCCAAATGTCGTATCTCCTGTGACCATGTGCCTGTTGTTTACACACATATAGAAATTCTATTATCAGTACTGGAACACAGGGTTATGCTTCCGCATGGATCAGCCTTCCTACATTGGGGGGGGTCCCAAGTTTTTCTTATAAATGGGGGCCGTCAAGCAATTTTGGCCCACTCGGCCTTTGTAGACATGATTGGGTCACTGGATTATAACAAGCACTAATACTTTGTTTACAAATAAAGAAAGTTGTGATCCTATAGGAAGAGAAAACAAACAATGTACAGTACAAAAGAATGTATTTATAAATAATTATTTTGGGTGAAAATCCACAGATTATCCAGTGATGGGAATTGCAAAGCAACATTCTATAGGTGAGCACACAACACAGGGGAAGAAATGTTCTATACTGTATGAGCATGCAATGCAGAACAAGCAATATTCTATAGGCGAGTACACAGCATAGAGAAAGCAATGCTGTATAGGTGAGTACATAATACATGGAAAGCAATGTTCTATATATGAACAAACAATATAGGGGAAGCAATGTGTTAAAGTGAGCACACAATACAGGAGCAGCAACACCCTATATGTGAGCAAATATAGGAGAAGGACCTATAGGTGAGCAAATATACGGGAATGACCTATAGACACAATATAGAGGAAGCATGGGCCTATAGATGAGCACACAATATAGGGAAAGCAAAGCTCTATAGGTGAGCACACAATATAGAGGAAGGGCCTATAGATGAGCACACAATATAGGGAAAGCGAAACTCTATAGGTGAGCGCAAAATACAGGGGAAGCAAGGACCTATAGGTGAGCGCACACATTACAGGGGAAGGACCTATAGGTGAGCGCACACAATACAGGGGAAGCAAGGACCTATAGGTGAGCGCACAATACAGGGGAAGCAAGGACCTATAGATGAGCGCACAATACAGGGGAAGCAAGGACCTATAGATGAGCGCACAATACAGGGGAAGCAAGGACCTATAGGTGAGCGCACAATACAGGGGAAGCAAGGACCTATAGGTGAGCGCACAATACAGGGGAAGCAAGGACCTATAGGTGAGCGCACAATACAGGGGAAGCAAGGACCTATAGGTGAGAGCACAATACAGGGGAAGCAAGGACCTATAGGTGAGCACACAATACAGGGGAAGCAAGGACCTATAGCTGAGCACACAATATAGGGGAAGGATCTATAGATGAGCACACAATATAGGGGAAGGATCTATAGATGAGCACACAATATAGCGGAAGCAAGGATCTATAGATGAGCACACAATATAGGGGAAGGATCTATAGATGAGCACACAATATAGCGGAAGCAAGGATCTATAGATGAGCACACAATATAGGGGAAGAAATGTGTTATAGGTGAGCGCACAATACAGGGGAAGCAAGGACCTATAGGTGAGCAC
Organism: Rana muscosa; assembly: GCA_029206835.1. Lineage (NCBI taxonomy): Eukaryota > Metazoa > Chordata > Amphibia > Anura > Ranidae > Rana > Rana muscosa. The sequence goes on along the minus strand of CM055125.1, from coordinate 16,111,506 downwards.
ACAATACAGGAAAACAAGCTGAGAACACAACACAGGCTCCTGTGGAAGTTTTTCTAATAAATGGGGGCTTTTCTAGCAAAGTTGGGCCAATCGGCCTTTGTTTGTAGAGATGATTGGGTCACTGAATTTAAACAACAAGCACTAAGAACTTATTTTTAAACAAAGTAAGTTTGGATCTTATCTAGGAAGTTAAATAAAATAAAAATGTACAAACGTTTATGTTGTAGTTATAAATAATTATGTTGGGTGAGCAGCCAAGAATCATCCAGGGATTGCTCTTGCAAAAAAATGTTCTATAGGTGAGCTCACAGTACAGGGAAAGCAATGTTCTATAGGTGAGCTCACAGTACAGGGAAAGCAATGTTCTATAGGTGAGCTCACAGTACAGGGAAAGCAGTGTTCTATGGGTGCACACCGTACAGGGAAAGCGGTGTTCTATGGGTGCACACCGTACAGGGAAAGCGGTGTTCTATGGGTGCACACCGCACAGGGAAATCAATGTTCTATGGGTGCACACCGTACAGGGAAAGCAATGTTCTATGGGTGCACACCATACAGGGAAAGCAGTGTTCTATGGGTGCACACCGTACAGGAAAAGCAATGTTCTATAGGTGCACACCGTACAGGGAAAGCAATGTTCTATGGGTGCACACCGTACAGGAGAAGCAATGTTCTATGGGTGCACACCGTACAGGAGAAGCAATGTTCTATAGGTACACATCGTACAGGGAAATCAATGTTCTATAGGTGCACACCATACAGGGAAATCAATGTTCTATAGGTGCACACCGTACAGGGAAATCAATGTTCTATAGGTGCACACCGTACAGGAGAAGCAATGTTCTATGGGTGCACACCGTACAGGAGAAGCAATGTTCTATGGGTGCACACCGTACAGGGAAATCAATGTTCTATAGGTGCACACCGTACAGGGAAATCAATGTTCTATAGGTGCACACCGTACAGGGAAATCAATGTTCTATGGGTGCACACCGTACAGGAGAAGCAATGTTCTATGGGTGCACACCGTACAGGAGAAGCAATGTTCTATGGGTGCACACCGTACAGGAGAAGCAATGTTCTATGGGTGCACACCGTACAGGGAAAGCAATGTTCTATGGGTGCACACCGTACAGGAGAAGCAATGTTCTATGGGTGCACACCGTACAGGAGAAGCAATGTTCTATGGGTGCACACCGTACAGGAGAAGCAATGTTCTATGGGTGCACAGTGCACACCGTACAGGAGAAGCAATGTTCTATGGGTGCACACCGTACAGGAGAAGCAATGTTCTATGGGTGCACACCGTACAGGGAAAGCAATGTTCTATGGGTGCACACCGTACAGGAGAAGCAATGTTCTATGGGTGCACACCGTACAGGAGAAGCAATGTTCTATGGGTGCACAGTGCACACCGTACAGGAGAAGCAATGTTCTATAAGTGAACACTTAATACAGGAAAAGCAGTGTTCTATAGACAAGCACACTAATATTACAGAGGAAGCAACGTTGTTTAGGTAAACACACATTACAGGAAAAGCAACATTCTATTGGTGTTCACATAATAGAGAAGAAGAAGCCATGTTCTGTAGGTGAACATTCAATACAGGGAAAGCAATGCTATATTAATCCTGCAGAATAATAATCTTCTAGGTGAGCACACAATAGAGGCCTTGCAATGTTCTATAGGTAAGCATGTATTACAGGGGAAGCAACGTTGGGATGGTGAACACTTATTACAGGGAAAGCAAAGTTCTATGAATGAACACTCAATACAGGGGGGGGGGGGGGGGGGGTTCTAGAGGTGAACCTTGCAATGTACTATAGGTGAACGCAGTACTCTCTAGGAGGAGAACACAATACAGAACAAGGAATGTCTTTTAGGTGAGCACACAGTACAGAGAAAGCAATGTCCTATAGGTGGGTACAATACACAGACCCCAATATATACCTTCCATGTAATGGAGACTAGTTAGCAAAGTTATCCTTTGTTTGTAGAGATGACTCCATAACTCAACACTAATAATTTATTTACACATTAAAAAGTTTTGGAGAACACAATGAAGAAAACTTGTCTAGATAGATAAATCTCAGCACCATGTCCCAAAATTCAAAAGATCTATAAAAGTAAATAAATACCTGCTGGGACCTTTTAGGATGCTGAGGAAAATATATTATTGGAGAGTCAATATAATATTTTTATTATGTCACACAATAGCGTGTGTGTGTGTGTGTGTGTGTGTGTGTGTGTGTGTGTGTGTGTGTGTGTGTGTGTGTGTATGTATGTATATATATATATATATACACACACACACACACACACACTTTTTGACTTTTGATACATTGTTGATGTTATCCATTCTGTGGTGTGCGACTCTTGGTGATTCTATGGCCCAGCCTTCGCCACATTTTAATATTCTTGTGCGGCCTTTTAATTTATTATGACTTTTCTTTTTAATCTATTTAACGGCTTTTGTGTTACATCAAAAAAATAAAAATAATAATAATAAAAAAAATATTTTTATCCTATTGATTATCTTGAAAGAGAACATTTCTTTGCACCCCAAAGGTTCGGGAAATTATTTATGACTTTATAAAGTTTTGATCACATTTAGGAAGTAAAAAGAAAACAATAACATGGAACAAAAGTTTAGGATTAATTTTTATATTTATATATAAAAAAATAAAAATAAATCTTGAAAAGATAAAAGGATTCTGAGCACCCCAGAAGTCCCATCCGGCATTTATGGACATTAAAAAGTTTTGATCTTATTTAGGAACTTAAAAGAAAACAATGAAGAAAAGTTTAAAATATATCTAAAAAGAATTCTTCTGGTTGAGCAGCCAGAGATGAGGAGATGGGAAGCGATGTTCTATAGGTGATCACACAATAAATATGTATATTGTAGATCCAGTGTTCTCTTTATACAGGCCTCACCCCCCCCCCCCCCCCCCCCCCTGTACTCACTTTGCTTGGGCTTCATCCAGGCTCTGGTCTGTAATGGTCATGATCTGTTGTAAAATATCACCAATGTCTTGTTTCCTGGGCTCCCCATTGTCTGAAGAGGTGTCATGCATGGGGTGGGGGGTGAGGGTCTGGGGCCCCCCATGAATTGGGAGCCCTGGAATGCCGACCCCCCTGGCCTGGAGCAGCCTGCCTTGCTCATCCATGGTGGGCTGATCTCTCACTGTCCTTCCTGACGATCTGTTTTCCTTTCTGATCTCCAAGTCAGCCTTGTCCTTCAATCCCCACAACTCCACCGATCCCTCCTCCTCCTCCTCCTCCGATCCCTTCCTCCACAAGTCCTTCACACCACACTGTGTCCGGCCGGAGGATCCGCTGCAAGTCAGTCCTACATTCACTGCGATCTCAGGCTGGATGGAGCATGTTGGTTGGAGGGCTGTCAGGGGGGGACCCCGCTTTCTGGGGATCCAGGCTCCGGAGGCGATGGTGGAAGAGGCTGGGGGGAGAAAGAGGAGTGTGTAATGGTGAGGAGGAGGAGGAGGAGAGGGAGGAGGAGGAGGAATGTGGCTCTGCTGCCTCTCCCCTCCCTGGGATTCATCATCACAGCTCTCTGCTGCCTCCTCACTGCCACTCTCCATACACACACCTCCCCGGGAGACACTGCAACAATGTAACTATTACTACTACTACTCCTCACTGCCACTCTCCATACACACACCTCCCCTGGAGACATTGCAACAATGTAACCACTACTACTACTCCTCACTGCCACTCTCCATACACACACCTCCCCTGGAGACATTGCAACAATGTAACCACTACTACTACTACTACTACTACTCCTCACTGCCACTCTCCATACACACACCTCCCCTGGAGACATTGCAACAATGTAACCACTACTACTACTACTACTACTCCTCACTGCCACTCTCCATACACACACCTCCCCGGGAGACACTGCAACAATGTAACTATTACTACTACTACTCCTCACTGCCACTCTCCATACACACACCTCCCCTGGAGACATTGCAACAATGTAACCACTACTACTACTACTCCTCACTGCCACTCTCCATACACACACCTCCCCGGGAGACACTGCAACAATGTAACCACTACTACTACTACTACTACTCCTCACTGCCACTCTCCATACACACACCTCCCCGGGAGACACTGCAACAATGTAACTATTACTACTACTACTACTCACTGCCACTCTCCATACACACACCTCCCCGGGAGACACTGCAACAATGTAACCACTACTACTACTACTACTACTACTACTCCTCACTGCCACTCTCCATACACACACCTCCCCGGGAGACACTGCAACAATGTAACTATTACTACTACTACTCCTCACTGCCACTCTCCATACACACACCTCCCCTGGAGACATTGCAACAATGTAACCACTACTACTACTACTACTACTACTACTCCTCCTCACTGCCACTCTCCATACACACACCTCCCCGGGAGACACTGCAACAATGTAACCACTACTACTACTCCTCACTGCCACTCTCCATACACACACCTCCCCTGGAGACATTGCAACAATGTAACCACTACTACTACTACTCCTCACTGCCACTCTCCATACACACACCTCCCCTGGAGACATTGCAACAATGTAACCACTACTACTACTACTACTACTCCTCACTGCCACTCTCCATACACACACCTCCCCTGGAGACATTGCAACAATGTAACCACTACTACTACTACTACTACTACTACTCCTCACTGCCACTCTCCATACACACACCTCCCCGGGAGACATTGCAACAATGTAACCACTACTACTACTCCTCACTGCCACTCTCCATACACACACCTCCCCGGGAGACACTGCAACAATGTAACTATTACTACTACTACTCCTCACTGCCACTCTCCATACACACACCTCCCCGGGAGACACTGCAACAATGTAACCACTACTACTACTCCTCACTGCCACTCTCCATACACACACCTCCCCGGGAGACACTGCAACAATGTAACTATTACTACTACTACTCCTCACTGCCACTCTCCATACACACACCTCCCCGGGAGACACTGCAACAATGTAACCACTACTACTACTCCTCACTGCCACTCTCCATACACACACCTCCCCCGGAGACATTGCAACAATGTAACCACTACTACTACTACTACTCCTCACTGCCACTCTCCATACACACACCTCCCCCGGAGACATTGCAACAATGTAACCACTACTACTACTACTACTCCTCACTGCCACTCTCCATACACACACCTCCCCCGGAGACATTGCAACAATGTAACCACTACTACTACTACTACTCCTCACTGCCACTCTCCATACACACACCTCCCCGGGATACACTGCAATAATGTAACTACTTGAACAAGAATAGGGATAGGGAATTGGGATTATAATAGTGCCTAAACAATGGAGATTACAAATGATACTTAAAAAAATATATTATGTTGATTATAAAAATATTTCTGACACACAATACTTATTGGTGCATAAAAACAATAGAGCAGCGATATAGATTTCATACTGGCCAAGGTATTGACGGTCTAATAAGGTTCCATGTCAGTAATCCCTACATGTTTCGCCAAACATTGGCTTCTTCCGGGGAAATAATAGTAACCAGTTTTGTATAAATGGCTCTAGAAAAGCAAAAATACAATATGTTAAATAGTCACAAAGGACATGCATTGTACATTTGGATCATCAACATATTTCAGTACATTGAACTGGCAGCATGACATGGCTCATAATATCCCTCAATCCGAAATGACCCCCTACCTACCCGGGTGCCTCCAGGGGGCCGAGCCGGCAGCGGAACCGCCCCACGGCCGCAATCCAGCACCGCAACAATGTGGTTGCAGGGGGCAGATGAGGACCTAGCACAGTCTTTCTCAACCTTTTTACCCCAGGGGAACCCTTAAAATAATTTTCAGGTCTCGGGGAACTCCTGATAAAACGCATTTATTGGGGGTCAGTGGGAACAATGCCCCTTACTTTGGTGGTCAGTGAGAAGAATGCCCTTTTTTACAATGATAGTAAGAATGGCCCCCTTTACAGAGAGCTATAAAGATCATTGGTGTCATATCACTGGCTCCTCCAAGTGGACTTGGCTCAGAACTATGTAGGCAGTAGGCACCATCAAACAGGAGGTAAACCAGCCACAGCTCAAGGAACCCCTAGCCACCTTTGGAGGAACCCTGGTTGAGAATGGCTGACCTAGCATAATAACAAAAATAGGGAATAACTTTTTAAGGAAAAAGGGAGTAAGGAACAAAGCTGTGGGCTGGTGACCCGATCGACTGGTCAAAAAAAATACTACCGGCTGCCACTGCTGTCCAGGGAGCCCGCGATGTTGGAACCCCAAGCCGACCCGTCCATCAGCTGCAGGCGCCGACATTCTTACTAAGGGAAACAGGAAGTGAAGCATGGCAGTGAGGAGTAAGGATGAGCTTTGGCGTGTTCGCATTGAACACGTGCAGAGCCCGCCAGGAAGTCGGCACCGTGCTGCGCTAATGACAGGCAGGGAGACGTTGTCCCGATGCTCGGCTGCAGAGATCGGGAAATGTCTCCCTTGCTGTGATTAGCACAGCGCGGTGCCGACTTCCTGGCGGGCTCTGCACTATGCAAACACATCAGAGCTCATCCCTAGTGAGGAGTAGCAGTAGCAATAGTTACATTGTTGCATAGTGGTGTGTCTCCAGGGGAGGTGTGTGTATGGAGAGTGGCAGTGAGGAGTAGTAGTTATATTAAAAGTCAGCAGCTACATTATTTGTAGGCAGGGCCGCCATCAGGAATTTTGGGGCCCCTTACACAGCTTCAGACATGAGGAGAACCGGGGGGTGGGGGGGGTGCTGCCTCCGCAAATTGAGAAGCGGGGGGGGGGGGGCTGCCGCAAAATGAGAAGCGGGGGGTGGGGGGATGGTTTTGCCTTACAAAAAAATAATAAAAAATAAAATAAAAAATAAAAAAATAATAATAATTTTTATTTAAAAAAAGGAGGTTGTCATCCGGGGCCCTGGGGACCTCTGGGCCCCTTACAAAAAAAAATATTTTTATTTTTTTTATAAAAATGAAAAATAAAAAAATAATAATAATTTTTATAAAAAAAAAAAAAGGGAGGTTGCCATCCGGGCCTCTGGGGACTTCTGGGCCCCTTACAAAAAAATTAAATAAATACAAATAAATAAATAAACATAAATAAATAAAAAATATATTATCTAAAAAAATTAAAAAAGGGGGTTGACATTTGGCGCTCTGGGGAACTCTGGGCCCCTTACAAAAAAAAGGAGGGGGGACATCCGGGCCCCTGGGGACCTCCGGACCCCTTACAGGTGTACTGTCTGTACCCCCCTGATGGCGGCCCTGTTTGTAGGTGCTGACTTAAATTTTTTTTACATACAGGCTGGAACTCCTCTTTAATCCCATTAAAAAAAAAATCCACTGGATTTGTGAAGAAAGCTTCAGGGCTCCCAAGAAAGTCCAGCAAGCGCCCGGACCGTCCCCTACAGGTGATTCAGCTGCGGTGTTGGGGCACCACCAGTGCAGAGCTTGCCCAGGATTGGCAGCAGTCAGGTGTGAGGACATCGGCATGCACAGTGAGGAGAAGACTTTTGGAGGATGGTCTGGTGTCAAGAAGGGCAGCAAAGAAGCTTTTTCTCTCCAGGAAAAACCTCAGAGACAGACTGATATTCTGCAAAAAGGTAGAGGAATTGGACTGCTGCGGACTGGGGAATCTCCTTTCTGATTGTTTGGGGCATCCGGGAAAAAAACCTTGTCTGGAGAAGAAAAGGTGAGAGCTACCATCAGTCCTGTGTCATGCCAACAATAAAGCATCCTGAGACCATTCATGTGTGGGGTTACTTCTCAGCCAAGGGAGTGGGGGGCTCACTCACAATTTCACCTAAGAACACGCCATGAATAAAGAATGGTACAAAAACCTCCTCAGAGAGCAATTTCTCCCAACCATCCAAGAACAGTTTAGTGATGAACAATGCATTTTCCAGCATGATGGCGCACCTTACCAAAAGGCATAACTACAGTATGTGGCTTGGGGAACAAAACATCAACATTTTAAGTCCTTGGCCAGGAAACTCCCCAGACCTTAATCCCATTGAGAACTTGTGGTCATTCCTCGAGAGGCGGGTGAATAAAAAAAAAAAACACAAATTCTGACAAACTCCAAGCATTGATTATGTAAGAATGGGCGGCTATCAGTCAGGATGTGGCCCAGAAGTTGATTGACAGCATTCAGTTAAAGTGGTTGTAAACCCACTTTTGTAACTTGCACCTACAGGTAAGCCTAGATTAAGGCTTACCTGTAGGTGCAAGAAATATCTCCTAAACCTACACGGTTTAGAAGATATTTACTAAAATCACAGGCGCCGCTGTCTACGGTGCATGCGCGTCGTAGATAACGGCGCATTCATGGGGTTAATCCCATTCACAACGCTTGGGCTTAGCCGAATTTGACGGCTCCCGCGCGCACGCGCGGAGTCACGTCTTCGCCGCTCCGGCCAATCACAGCGCCGGAGCGTCGCTGTGATTGGCTGGAGCGGCGATACCCGGAAGTAACATTCCGGCTATCGCCGCAGCGATGGCTCCGGCTGGAGAGGGAGACGAGGACGGCTTCGGGGGCCCCGATCTAAGGTAAGTGATGCATAATGCTAGTCATATTAGCTCATTATGGCTTTCTCTTACAGGTGGTTTAAGAAAACATTTTTTTTTTTAGAAGTTTACAAACACTTTAAGACCTTTTTGCTGAGGTCTTAAAAAAGAAAGGTCAACACTGCAAATATTGACTCTTTGCATAAACCTCATGTAATTGTCAATAAAAGCCTTTGACTCTTATGAAATGCTTGTAATTATACTTCAGTATCCCAGAGTAACATCTGACAAAAAGATCTAGAAACACTGAAGCAGCAGACTTTGTGAAAATTTATATTTGTGTCATTCTCAAAACTTTTGGCCAGGGCTGTACTGCCACCACACTGCAACCACCACTCCTACTACACTCTACAGTAATGTACCCACAACTACTATACACTGCAACCACCACTCCTACTACACACTACAGTAATGTAACCACAACTACTATACACTGCAACCACCACTCCTACTACACACTACAGTAATGTAACCACAACTACTATACACTGCAACCACCACTCCTACTACACACTACAGTAATGTAACCACAACTACTATACACTGCAACCACCACTCCTACTACACTCTACAGTAATGTAACCACAACTACTATACACTGCAACCACCACTCCTACTACACACTCTACAGTAATGTAACCACAACTACTATACACTGCAACCACCACTCCTACTACACTCTACAGTAATGTAACCACAACTACTATACACTGCAACCACCACTCCTACTACACACTACAGTAATGTAACCACAACTACTATACACTGCAACCACCACTCCTACTACACTCTACAGTAATGTAACCACAACTACTATACACTGCAACCACCACTCCTACTACACACTACAGTAATGTAACCACAACTACTATACACTGCAACCACCACTCCTACTACACACTCTACAGTAATGTAACCACAACTACTATACACTGCAACCACCACTCCTACTACACACTACAGTAATGTAACCACAACTACTATACACTGCAATCACCACTCCTACTACACACTCTACAGTAATGTAACCACAACTACTATACACTGCAACCACCACTCCTACTACACTCTACAGTAATGTAACCACAACTACTATACACTGCAACCACCACTCCTACTACACTCTACAGTAATGTAACCACAACTACTATACACTGCAACCACCACTCCTACTACACACTACAGTAATGTAACCACAACTACTATACACTGCAACCACCACTCCTACTACACACTACAGTAATGTAACCACAACTACTATACACTGCAACCACCACTCCTACTACACACTACAGTAATGTAACCACAACTACTATACACTGCAACCACCACTCCTACTACACACTACAGTAATGTAACCACAACTACTATACACTGCAACCACCACTCCTACTACACACTCTACAGTAATGTAACCACAACTACTATACACTGCAACCACCACTCCTACTACACTCTACAGTAATGTAACCACAACTACTTGTGAGGGGGTTAACTCGGTAGCGGGTGTGTGTGACCCCCTGGTTGGGCTCCCCACACAAAAACAGGGCCAGCAGACGGAGGTTGTGGTTTTCAAAATCAAAAGGTGCGGTTTATTTCTCTATGTACAGTGACAAAAACACAGCAAAGCCAAAAAGAAACAAACAAAATAAATCCTGGTCAGTTTGACCTCTGACTAAACATGCAGGTTTCCTAAACTAACAACTGGGATCAGCCTGGTGCTGTCCTAGTCCCTAAGTCCCTGGTTTAGTAAGAGTCCAAACAAATAGCCACACAGGCTTTGCCTCACCGCACAGGGGTTCACTCTCCCTAGACAGTCCACACAGGTCTGGTTCCAGGCATGAGCTAACACCTAATGAATCTGGGAGTTCTTATAGAGGCCTAAATGAGCTGACAAGCTTCAGCTGGCCTCATCAACTCCCTGTCTGTACGACGCCCCACACTCTCCCTAGAGGTAAGAGTCATCCATGAGCCTACTAGCCTCAGCTGGGCTTATACAACTCTCCACCCTAGTTGTATAAATCAGCATAAAGCCTGAATCTGGGAGAAATATATCTACCCCCCTGGATGCAACCAGGTGACTTTACCTTCCTGCTGTCACATACCCCCCCCTCTTGTTTTAACCTTGGGGTTGGAACACCAGCAATCAGGCATTCATGTACTCGAGACAAAGCATCCACATTCCCCATTTGAACGCCAGGGCGATGCTTTACTGTGAAGTTGAATTCCTGTAGGGCCAGGAACCACCTATTCACTCTTCTATTTGTCTCCTTGTTTTGAGCCATCCACTTTAACGGAGCGTGATCCGTAACCATGTCAAAGTGCCTACCTAGCAGATAGTACCGAAGGGAATCTAGAGCCCACTTCACCGCTAAACACTCCTTTTCAACCGTGGCGTAATTTACCTCATGGGACTTCAACTTCCTGCTGAGGTAAATGACTGGGTGCTCTTCCCCGTTCCAGACCTGGGACAATACTGCTCCTAACCCCACATCTGACGCATCACTTTGTACGACAAAGTCTTTAGAGAAGTCGGGTGAGTACAACACTGGCTGGCTACATAAGGCTTGTTTCAAGAATTGGAATGCTGCCTCAGCCTCGGGGGTCCATTTAATCATGACCGACCCTTTCCCTTTCGTCAGGTTGGTTAGGGGCACAGCCTTAGAAGCAAAGTGGGGAATGAAGCGCCGATAATAACCCGCGATTCCCAGAAAGGCCCGTACCTGCTTCTTGCTGTTGGGACGTGGCCAACTCTGGATGGCCTCGACTTTGTTGAGTTGGGGTTTTATCACTCCCCTGCCAATGGTGTACCCAAGATATTTGGCCTCCTCCTGCCCAATGGTACACTTCTTGGGGTTAGCCGTAAACCCCGCTTCCCGGATAGAGTCTAGGACTGCTTGCACTTTTGGCAGATGTGAGGCCCAATCTGTGCTATGGACAATTACGTCATCCAGGTAAGCCGCAGCATACTTCCGATGGGGCCTCAGTATCTGGTCCATTTTCCGCTGGAATGTGGCCGGCGCATTCTGTAACCCGAACGGCATTCTCTTATATTGGAACGCCCCGTCTGGGGTTACAAATGCGGTTTTCTCTTTGGCCGACTTGGCCAGGGGAATTTGCCAATACCCTTTTGTGAGGTCAAGAGTCGTCATGTATCGGGCTGTTCCCAGCCGGTCGATCAACTCATCTATACGTGGCATGGGGTAGGTGTCAAATTTTGTAACTTTGTTCAACTGACGAAAATCGTTACAAAAATCGCCAGCTCCCATCCGGTTTAGGCACCAACACAATGGGACTAGACCAATCACTTTGGGACTCCTCTATCACCCCTAAGTTCAGCATTTTCTGTACTTCCTCCCGTATTGCCTCCCGTCGGGCCTCTGGGATCCGATAGGGTTTTAACTTCACCCTTTCACCGGGCGGGGTAATAATATCATGCTCTACCCCAGATGTTTGTCCCGGCAGCTCAGAGAACACCTCCTTGTTGCGAAGCACAAACTCCTTAACCTCCTGTTGTTGGGGTTGTGACAAGGTGGCTGCTATTCCAACCTCCGGAATCACGCAACCAGTTTGAGCTGGTGACCAAGTTTCTGCGACTAGGGACTCTCTATCCCTCCAGGCTTTCAACAGATTAACGTGATATATCTGTTCGGGCTTTCGCCTTCCTGGTTGTCTGACCTTGTAATTCACTTCGCTCACTTTTTCCATTATCTCGTAGGGGCCTTGCCATTTGGCAAGGAATTTACTTTCAACCGTAGGGACAAGTACCAATATCCTATCCCCCGGGGAAAAGGTACGGGTCTTTGCTCCACGGTTGTACACTCTCTGCTGTGCCAACTGCGCTTGGGCCAAATGTTCCTTCACGATGGGCATTACCTGTGCAATTCGATCTTGCATCAGGGCGACATGCTCAATCACACTCCTGTGGGGAGAACTCTCACTTTCCCAAGTTTCCTTGGCAATATCCAACAGCCCTCTTGGGTGTCTCCCATACAGTAACTCAAAGGGGGAGAATCCCGTAGAGGATTGGGGCACCTCCCTAATAGCAAACATCAAATAAGGAAGTAGACAGTCCCAATCCTTTCCATCTCTATCCACCACTTTCTTCAACATTTGTTTTAGGGTTTTGTTGAATCTTTCAACCAGCCCATCGGTTTGGGGGTGATACACAGATGTACGCAATTGCGTCACTTTGAGCAATTTACACAGCTCTTTCATAACCCGGGACATAAAGGGTGTACCTTGGTCCGTAAGCAGTTCTTTACAAATACCCACCCGGCTAAAAACAAGAGATAGCTCTTTGGCTATGGTTTTGGCCGAGGTATTTCTGAGAGGGATCGCTTCTGGATAACGGGTGGCATAGTCCATTATAACCAATATGTACTGGTGCCCCCTAGCGGACTTGATTATAGGACCTACCAAATCCATTGCGATTCTCTCAAACAGGACCTCAATGATGGGTAGAGGGACCAGCGGGCTACGGAAATGTGGCATCGGGGCCGACCTCTGACACACAGGGCAGGAGGAACAATAATTTTCTATGTCCTTCATCACCCCAGGCCAATAGAATCTCTGTAATACCCTCTCTCGGGTTTTCTCTGTCCCCAGATGACCTCCAAGAATGTGCCCATGGGCCAACTCCAACACCAACTTCCTGTAAGGTTTGGGCACCACCAGCTGCTCAACGGTTTCTTCTGCCCTTTTTTCCACCCGATACAGTAGGTCCTTCTCTACGCTGAAGTATGGGTAAGTGCAGGTATTATCTGGGTTCACTAACTCGCCATCTATTTCCACTACATTTTCCCGTGCCTTTATTAGGGCGGGGTCTTTTAACTGTTCTGTGGCAAAATTTTCCCTGTGAACCTCCAGATCAGAAAACTCCACAGACGGTAGGTTTTCGTCTGAGGAGGTGGGCTCCTCTCTAGTTTCTTGAGTCTCCCCTGCAAATACTGACAAGGGAAATTCTGGAGAGTCCTCACCACTCTCAGAGGAGTTCTGGCTATCACATTCCTGGTACATAGGGGCACCAGTGGGGGGCTCAGGATCATCCCACAGTTCCCAGAACTTCGGAAAATCCCTTCCCACAATGGCGTCATGCGGTAACTGAGATACTAAGCCCACTGGATGAGAGAGGGTACCTTTGGGGGTCTCGAAACACACTGTAGTCACTGGATACTCTCGGGTGTCCCCATGCACACAAATAACAGCTACCTTGCTATTCCCAGAGACCTCTGTTTTAACTAATTCAGCCTTTATCAGGGTCACAAGGCTACCTGAATCCAGTAATACCACAACATTTCTACCATTAATACACATTTTGCATAAATGTTTCTCAGTTCCTCGAATGGCAGTGCATGCGACTGTCGCACACAGCGACTGACGTCTGCCCGTCAGAAAGTCACACTGCATGGGTTCCTCCACAACCGGGCAATTGGCTGCAATATGTCCCGCTTGCCGGCAGCGGTAGCAAACGATCCTTCTTGCGGCCTCTTGAGCCGCTGATTTCCCAGGCTGTTCTCGCCAAACTTGGGGTAGAGCTCCCACCCTCTCACTCTCTCCACCCTCACCCCTTGGAATCCTCTTATCCGCCCCTGGGGATGGTCTGGTCTTAGGGTGGAAAGTCCGAGTGTTTCTGGAAGAGGCCGTCAGGTTCTCTGTAGCCAAGTATTTCTCTACACGATCCACAAGACCACCGGCCGTCTCTGGGTCTCCATGGCTTACCCACTTTTGGATGGCAGTAGGAAGAGCTCTCAAAAACCGATCCATTACAACACGTTCCACAATCTCTGGTGCGGACAAAGTCTCTGGCTGTAGCCACTTCCTGCTCAGGTGAATGAGATCATACATTTGAGACCTGGGGGGTTTTCCAAGCTGGAAAGTCCAGTTATGCACACGCTGAGCCCGGACAGCCAGGGTGACACCCAGCCTTGCCAATATTTCAGCTTTTAGCATCACATAGTCTTTTGCTTGGTCAGGCTCTAGGTCATAGTAAGCCTTCTGCGATTCACCAGTTAACAGAGGAGCCACCAGTCCAGCCCACTGCTCCTCAGGCCACTTTTCTCTTTCAGCAGTCCTTTCAAATGTGGTCAAAAATACCTCTGGATCATCCTCTCCAGTCATTTTTGTCAATAAACGACTCACCCCAAAGGACGCGGTATTAGTGGGACGGCTTTCCTCACTGGTCTGCGGACGTTGCTGCATTACTGCTTCCATTTGTTGTAGTCTCTGCTCTTGCTTCTGTAACAGGTCTATGAAGCGGGCCTCAGATTGCTGCTGGGCTTGTTGATGAGCTTGCTGCTGGGCTGCAAGGCTCCTTTGCAAACCTGCATTTGTCTGCTGTTGATTGGCATTTGCTAGAGCCAGCTGTTTCAGTATCTCCTCCATGCTGGCTTAAAAAAAACTGCCACTGGTTCTCCACCAACTGTGAGGGGGTTAGCTCGGCAGCGGGTGTGTGTGACCCCCGGGATGGGCTCCCCACACAAAAACAGGGCCAGCAGACGGAGGTTGTGGTTTTCAAAATCAAAAGGTGCGGTTTATTTCTCTATGTACAGTGACAAAAACACAGCAAAGCCAAAAAGAAACAAACAAAATAAATCCTGGTCAGTTTGACCTCTGACTAAACATGCAGGTTTCCTAAACTAACAACTGGGATCAGCCTGGTGCTGTCCTAGTCCCTAAGTCCCTGGTTTAGTAAGAGTCCAAACAAATAGCCACACAGGCTTTGCCTCACCGCACAGGGGTTCACTCTCCCTAGACAGTCCACACAGGTCTGGTTCCAGGCATGAGCTAACACCTAATGAATCTGGGAGTTCTTATAGAGGCCTAAATGAGCTGACAAGCTTCAGCTGGCCTCATCAACTCCCTGTCTGTACGACGCCCCACACTCTCCCTAGAGGTATGAGTCATCCATGAGCCTACTAGCCTCAGCTGGGCTTATACAACACTCCACCTAGTTGTATAAATCAGCATAAAGCCTGAATCTGGGAGAAATATATCTACCCCCCTGGATGCAACCAGGTGACTTTACCTTCCTGCTGTCACATACTATACACTGCAACCACCACTCCTACTACACTCTACAGTAATGTAACCACAACTACTAGACACTGCAACCACCACTCCTACTACACACTACAGTAATGTAACCACAACTACTATACACTGCAACCACCACTCCTACTACACTCTACAATAATGTAACCACAACTACTATACACTGCAACCACCACTCCTACTACACACTACAGTAATGTAACCACAACTACTATACACTGCAACCACCACTCCTACTACACACTACAGTAATGTAACCACAACTACTATACACTGCAACCACCACTCCTACTACACACTACAGTAATGTACCCACAACTACTATACACTGCAACCACCACTCCTACTACACACTACAGTAATGTAACCACAACTACTATACACTGCAACCACCACTCCTACTACACACTACAGTAATGTAACCACAACTACTATACACTGCAACCACCACTCCTACTACACACTACAGTAATGTAACCACAACTACTATACACTGCAACCACCACTCCTACTACACTCTACAATAATGTAACCACAACTACTATACACTGCAACCACCACTCCTACTACACACTACAGTAATGTAACCACAACTACTATACACTGCAACCACCACTCCTACTACACACTACAGTAATGTAACCACAACTACTATACACTGCAACCACCACTCCTACTACACACTACAGTAATGTAACCACAACTACTATACACTGCAACCACCACTCCTACTACACACTACAGTAATGTAACCACAACTACTATACACTGCAACCACAACTACTATACACTGCAACCACCACTCCTACTACAGTAATGTAACCACAACTACTATACACTGCAACCACCACTCCTACTACACTCTACAGTAATGTAACCACAACTACTATACACTGCAACCACCACTCCTACTACACTCTACAGTAATGTACCCACAACTACTATACACTGCAACCACCACTCCTACTACACACTACAGTAATGTAACCACAACTACTATACACTGCAACCACCAATCCTACTACACTCTACAGTAATGTAACCACAACTACTATACACTGCAACCACCACTCCTACTACACACTACAGTAATGTAACCACAACTACTATACACTGCAACCACCACTCCTACTACACACACTACAGTAATGTAACCACAACTACTATACACTGCAACCACCACTCCTACTACACTCTACAGTAATGTAACCACAACTACTATACACTGCAACCACCACTCCTACAACACACTACAGTAATGTAACCACAACTACTATACACTGCAACCACCACTCCTACTACACTCTACAGTAATGTAACCACAACTACTATACACTGCAACCACCACTCCTACTACACACTACAGTAATGTAACCACAACTACTATACACTGCAACCACCACTCCTACTACACACTACAGTAATGTAACCACAACTACTATACACTGCAACCACCACTCCTACTACACACTACAGTAATGTAACCACAACTACTATACACTGCAACCACCACTCCTACTACACACTACAGTAATGTAACCACAACTACTATACACTGCAACCACCACTCCTACTACACACTACAGTAATGTAACCACAACTACTATACACTCTACAGTAATGTAACCACAACTACTATACACTGCAACCACCACTCCTACACACTCTACAGTAATGTACCCACAACTACTATACACTGCAACCACCACTCCTACTACACACTCTACAGTAATGTAACCACAACTACTATACACTGCAACCACCACTCCTACTACACTCTACAGTAATGTAACCACAACTACTATACACTGCAACCACCACTCCTACTACACTCTACAATAATGTACCCACAACTACTATACACTGCAACCACCACTCCTACTACACACTACAGTAATGTAACCACAACTACTATACACTGCAACCACCACTCCTACTACACTCTACAGTAATGTAACCACAACTACTATACACTACAGTAATGTAACCACAACTACTATACACTGCAACCACCACTCCTACTACACACTACAGTAATGTACCCACAACTACTATACACTGCAACCACCACTCCTACTACACACTCTACAGTAATGTAACCACAACTACTATACACTGCAACCACCACTCCTACTACACACTCTACAGTAATGTAACCACAACTACTATACACTGCAATCACCACTCCTACTACACACTCTACAGTAATGTACCCACAACTACTATACACTGCAACCACCACTCCTACTACACTCTACAGTAATGTAACCACAACTACTATACACTGCAACCACCACTCCTACTACACACTCTACAGTAATGTAACCACAACTACTATACACTGCAACCACCACTCCTACTACACACTACAGTAATGTAACCACAACTACTATACACTGCAACCACCACTCCTACTACACTCTACAGTAATGTAACCACAACTACTATACACTGCAACCACCACTCCTACTACACACTACAGTAATGTAACCACAACTACTATACACTGCAACCACCACTCCTACTACACACTCTACAGTAATGTAACCACAACTACTATACACTGCAACCACCACTCCTACTACACTCTACAGTAATGTAACCACAACTACTATACACTGCAACCACCACTCCTACTACACACTACAGTAATGTACCCACAACTACTATACACTGCAACCACCACTCCTACTACACACTACAGTAATGTAACCACAACTACTATACACTGCAACCACCACTCCTACTACACTCTACAGTAATGTAACCACAACTACTATACACTGCAACCACCACTCCTACTACACACTCTACAGTAATGTAACCACAACTACTATACACTGCAACCACCACTCCTACTACACTCTACAGTAATGTAACCACAACTACTATACACTGCAACCACCACTCCTACTACACACTCTACAGTAATGTAACCACAACTACTATACACTGCAACCACCACTCCTACTACACTCTACAGTAATGTAACCACAACTACTATACACTGCAATCACCACTCCTACTACACACTCTACAGTAATGTAACCACAACTACTATACACTGCAACCACCACTCCTACTACACTCTACAGTAATGTAACCACAACTACTATACACTGCAACCACCACTCCTACTACACACTCTACAGTAATGTAACCACAACTACTATACACTGCAACCACCACTCCTACTACACACTCTACAGTAATGTAACCACAACTACTATACACTGCAATCACCACTCCTACTACACACTCTACAGTAATGTAACCACAACTACTATACACTGCAACCACCACTCCTACTACACACTACAGTAATGTAACCACAACTACTATACACTGCAACCACCACTCCTACTACACACTACAGTAATGTACCCACAACTACTATACACTGCAACCACCACTCCTACTACACACTCTACAATAATGTAACCACAACTACTATACACTGCAACCACCACTCCTACTACACACTACAGTAATGTAACCACAACTACTATACACTGCAACCACCACTCCTACTACACACTACAGTAATGTAACCACAACTACTATACACTGCAACCACCACTCCTACTACACTCTACAGTAATTTAACCACAACTACTATACACTGCAATCACCACTCCTACTACACACTACAGTAATGTAACCACAACTACTATACACTGCAACCACCACTCCTACTACACACTACAGTAATGTAACCACAACTACTATACACTGCAATCACCACTCCTACTACACACTACAGTAATGTAACCACAACTACTATACACTGCAACCACCACTCCTACTACACTCTACAGTAATGTAACCACAACTACTATACACTGCAACCACCACTCCTACTACACACTCTACAGTAATGTAACCACAACTACTATACACTGCAACCACCACTCCTACTACACTCTACAGTAATGTAACCACAACTACTATACACTGCAACCACCACTCCTACTACACACTACAGTAATGTAACCACAACTACTATACACTGCAACCACCACTCCTACTACACACTACAGTAATGTAACCACAACTACTATACACTGCAACCACCACTCCTACTACACTCTACAGTAATGTAACCACAACTACTATACACTGCAACCACCACTCCTACTACACTCTACAGTAATGTAACCGCAACTACTATACACTGCAACCACCACTCCTACTACACACTACAGTAATGTACCCACAACTAATATACACTGCAACCACCACTCCTACTACACTCTACAGTAATGTAACCACAACTACTATACACTGCAACCACCACTCCTACTACACTCTTTAGTAATGTAACCACAACTACTATACACTGCAACCACCACTCCTACTACACTCTACAATAATGTACCCACAACTACTATACACTGCAACCACCACTCCTACTACACACTACAGTAATGTAACCACAACTACTATACACTGCAACCACCACTCCTACTACACTCTACAGTAATGTAACCACAACTACTATACACTGCAACCACCACTCCTACTACACTCTACAGTAATGTAACCACAACTACTATACACTGCAATCACCACTCCTACTACACACTACAGTAATGTAACCACAACTACTATACACTGCAACCACCACTCCTACTACACACTACAGTAATGTAACCACAACTACTATACACTGCAACCACCACTCCTACTACACACTACAGTAATGTAACCACAACTACTATACACTGCAACCACCACTCCTACTACACACTACAGTAATGTAACCACAACTACTATACACTGCAACCACCACTCCTACTACACTAATGTAACCACAACTACTATACACTGCAACCACCACTCCTACTACACACTACAGTAATGTAACCACAACTACTATACACTGCAACCACCACTCCTACTACACACTCTACAGTAATGTACCCACAACTACTATACACTGCAACCACCACTCCTACTACACACTCTACAGTAATGTAACCACAACTACTATACACTGCAACCACCACTCCTACTACACACTACAGTAATGTAACCACAACTACTATACACTGCAACCACCACTCCTACTACACACTCTACAGTAATGTAACCACAACTACTATACACTGCAATCACCACTCCTACTACAGTAATGTAACCACAACTACTATACACTGCAATCACCACTCCTACTACACACTCTACAGTAATGTAACCACAACTACTATACACTGCAACCACCACTCCTACTACACACTCTACAGTAATGTAACCACAACTACTATACACTGCAACCACCACTCCTACTACACTCTACAGTAATGTAACCACAACTACTATACACTGCAACCACCACTCCTACTACACACTACAGTAATGTAACCACAACTACTATACACTGCAACCACCACTCCTACTACACACTACAGTAATGTAACCACAACTACTATACACTGCAACCACCACTCCTACTACACTCTACAGTAATGTAACCACAACTACTATACACTGCAACCACCACTCCTACTACACACTACAGTAATGTAACCACAACTACTATACACTGCAACCACCACTCCTACTACACACTACAGTAATGTAACCACAACTACTATACACTGCAACCACCACTCCTACTACACTCTACAGTAATGTACCCACAACTACTATACACTGCAACCACCACTCCTACTACACACTACAGTAATGTAACCACAACTACTATACACTGCAACCACCACTCCTACTACACACTACAGTAATGTAACCACAACTACTATACACTGCAACCACCACTCCTACTACACTCTACAGTAATGTAACCACAACTACTATACACTGCAACCACCACTCCTACTACACACTACAGTAATGTAACCACAACTACTATACACTGCAACCACCACTCCTACTACACACTACAGTAATGTAACCACAACTACTATACACTGCAACCACCACTCCTACTACACTCTACAGTAATGTAACCACAACTACTATACACTGCAACCACCACTCCTACTACACACTACAGTAATGTAACCACAACTACTATACACTGCAACCACCACTCCTACTACACACTACAGTAATGTAACCACAACTACTATACACTGCAACCACCACTCCTACTACACTCTACAGTAATGTAACCACAACTACTATACACTGCAACCACCACTCCTACTACACACTACAGTAATGTAACCACAACTACTATACACTGCAACCACCACTCCTACTACACTCTACAGTAATGTACCCACAACTACTATACACTGCAACCACCACTCCTACTACACACTCTACAGTAATGTAACCACAACTACTATACACTGCAACCACCACTCCTACTACACACTACAGTAATGTAACCACAACTACTATACACTGCAACCACCACTCCTACTACACACTCTACAGTAATGTAACCACAACTACTATACACTGCAACCACCACTCCTACTACACTCTACAGTAATGTAACCACAACTACTTGTGAGGGGGTTAACTCGGTAGCGGGTGTGTGTGACCCCCTGGTTGGGCTCCCCACACAAAAACAGGGCCAGCAGACGGAGGTTGTGGTTTTCAAAATCAAAAGGTGCGGTTTATTTCTCTATGTACAGTGACAAAAACACAGCAAAGCCAAAAAGTAACAAACAAAATAAATCCTGGTCAGTTTGACCTCTGACTAAACATGCAGGTTTCCTAAACTAACAACTGGGATCAGCCTGGTGCTGTCCTAGTCCCTAAGTCCCTGGTTTAGTAAGAGTCCAAACAAATAGCCACACAGGCTTTGCCTCACCGCACAGGGGTTCACTCTCCCTAGACAGTCCACACAGGTCTGGTTCCAGGCATGAGCTAACACCTAATGAATCTGGGAGTTCTTATAGAGGCCTAAATGAGCTGACAAGCTTCAGCTGGCCTCATCAACTCCCTGTCTGTACGACGCCCCACACTCTCCCTAGAGGTAAGAGTCATCCATGAGCCCACTAGCCTCAGCTGGGCTTATACAACTCTCCACCCTAGTTGTATAAGTCAGCATAAAGCCTGAATCTGGGAGAAATATATCTACCCCCCTGGATGCAACCAGGTGACTTTACCTTCCTGCTGTCACATACTATACACTGCAACCACCACTCCTACTACACTCTACAGTAATGTAACCACAACTACTATACACTGCAACCACCACTCCTACTACACACTACAGTAATGTAACCACAACTACTATACACTGCAACCACCACTCCTACTACACTCTACAATAATGTAACCACAACTACTATACACTGCAACCACCACTCCTACTACACTCTACAGTAATGTAACCACAACTACTATACACTGCAACCACCACTCCTACTACACACTCTTCAGTAATGTAACCACAACTACTATACACTGCAACCACCACTCCTACTACACACTACAGTAATGTACCCACAACTACTATACACTGCAACCACCACTCCTACTACACACTCTACAGTAATGTAACCACAACTACTATACACTGCAACCACCACTCCTACTACACACTCTACAGTAATGTAACCACAACTACTATACACTGCAACCACCACTCCTACTACACACTACAGTAATGTAACCACAACTACTATACACTGCAACCACCACTCCTACTACACACTCTACAGTAATGTAACCACAACTACTATACACTGCAACCACCACTCCTACTACACACTCTACAGTAATGTAACCACAACTACTATACACTGCAACCACCACTCCTACTACACACTAGAGTAATGTAACCACAACTACTATACACTGCAACCACCACTCCTACTACACTCTACAATAATGTAACCACAACTACTATACACTGCAACCACCACTCCTACTACACACTACAGTAATGTAACCACAACTACTATACACTGCAACCACCACTCCTACTACACACTACAGTAATGTAACCACAACTACTATACACTGCAACCACCACTCCTACTACACTCTACAGTAATGTAACCACAACTACTATACACTGCAACCACCACTCCTACTACACACTACAGTAATGTAACCACAACTACTATACACTGCAACCACCACTCCTACTACACACTACAGTAATGTAACCACAACTACTATACACTGCAACCACCACTCCTACTACACTCTACAGTAATGTACCCACAACTACTATACACTGCAACCACCACTCCTACTACACTCTACAGTAATGTAACCACAACTACTATACACTGCAACCACCACTCCTACTACACTCTACAATAATGTAACCACAACTACTATACACTGCAACCACCACTCCTACTACACACTACAGTAATGTAACCACAACTACTATACACTGCAACCACCACTCCTACTACACACTCTACAGTAATGTAACCACAACTACTATACACTGCAACCACCACTCCTACTACACTCTACAATAATGTAACCACAACTACTATACACTGCAACCACCACTCCTACTACACACTACAGTAATGTAACCACAACTACTATACACTGCAACCACCACTCCTACTACACTCTACAATAATGTAACCACAACTACTATACACTGCAATCACCACTCCTACTACACACTACAGTAATGTAACCACAACTACTATACACTACAACCACCACTCCTACTACACTCTACAGTAATGTACCCACAACTACTATACACTGCAACCACCACTCCTACTACACTCTACAGTAATGTAACCACAACTACTATACACTGCAACCACCACTCCTACTACACTCTACAGTAATGTAACCACAACTACTATACACTGCAACCACCACTCCTACTACACACTCTACAGTAATGTAACCACAACTACTATACACTGCAACCACCACTCCTACTACACACTACAGTAATGTAACCACAACTACTATACACTGCAACCACCACTCCTACTACACACTACAGTAATGTAACCACAACTACTATACACTGCAACCACCACTCCTACTACACTCTACAGTAATGTAACCACAACTACTATACACTGCAACCACCACTCCTACTACACTCTACAGTAATGTAACCACAACTACTATACACTGCAACCACCACTCCTACTACACACTCTACAGTAATGTAACCACAACTACTATACACTGCAACCACCACTCCTACTACACTCTACAGTAATGTACCCACAACTACTATACACTGCAACCACCACTCCTACTACACACTACAGTAATGTAACCACAACTACTATACACTGCAACCACCACTCCTACTACACACTACAGTAATGTAACCACAACTACTATACACTGCAACCACCACTCCTACTACACTCTACAGTAATGTACCCACAACTACTATACACTGCAACCACCACTCCTACTACACACTACAGTAATGTAACCACAACTACTATACACTGCAACCACCACTCCTACTACACACTCTACAGTAATGTAACCACAACTACTATACACTGCAACCACCACTCCTACTACACTCTACAGTAATGTAACCACAACTACTATACACTGCAACCACCACTCCTACTACACTCTACAATAATGTAACCACAACTACTATACACTGCAACCACCACTCCTACTACACACTCTACAGTAATGTAACCACAACTACTATACACTGCAACCACCACTCCTACTACACACTACAGTAATGTAACCACAACTACTATACACTGCAACCACCACTCCTACTACACACTCTACAGTAATGTAACCACAACTACTATACACTGCAACCACCACTCCTACTACACACTACAGTAATGTAACCACAACTACTATACACTGCAACCACCACTCCTACTACACACTACAGTAATGTAACCACAACTACTATACACTGCAACCACCACTCCTACTACACACTCTACAGTAATGTAACCACAACTACTATACACTGCAACCACCACTCCTACTACACACTACAGTAATGTAACCACAACTACTATACACTGCAACCACCACTCCTACTACACACTCTACAGTAATGTAACCACAACTACTATACACTGCAACCACCACTCCTACTACACTCTACAGTAATGTACCCACAACTACTATACACTGCAACCACCACTCCTACTACACTCTACAGTAATGTAACCACAACTACTATACACTGCAACCACCACTCCTACTACACTCTACAATAATGTAACCACAACTACTATACACTGCAACCACCACTCCTACTACACACTACAGTAATGTAACCACAACTACTATACACTGCAACCACCACTCCTACCTCACACTCTACAGTAATGTAACCACAACTACTATACACTGCAACCACCACTCCTACTACACTCTACAATAATGTAACCACAACTACTATACACTGCAACCACCACTCCTACTACACACTACAGTAATGTAACCACAACTACTATACACTGCAACCACCACTCCTACTACACACTACAGTAATGTAACCACAACTACTATACACTGCAACCACCACTCCTACTACACACTACAGTAATGTAACCACAACTACTATACACTGCAATCACCACTCCTACTACACACTACAGTAATGTAACCACAACTACTATACACTGCAACCACCACTCCTACTACACACTACAGTAATGTAACCACAACTACTATACACTGCAACCACCACTCCTACTACACACTCTACAGTAATGTAACCACAACTACTATACACTGCAACCACCACTCCTACTACACTCTACAGTAATGTAACCACAACTACTATACACTGCAACCACCACTCCTACTACACACTACAGTAATGTAACCACAACTACTATACACTGCAACCACCACTCCTACTACACACTCTACAGTAATGTAACCACAACTACTATACACTGCAACCACCACTCCTACTACACACTACAGTAATGTAACCACAACTACTATACACTGCAACCACCACTCCTACTACACTCTACAGTAATGTAACCACAACTACTATACACTGCAACCACCACTCCTACTACACACTACAGTAATGTAACCACAACTACTATACACTGCAACCACCACTCCTACTACACACTACAGTAATGTAACCACAACTACTATACACTGCAATCACCACTCCTACTACACACTCTACAGTAATGTAACCACAACTACTATACACTGCAATCACCACTCCTACTACACACTCTACAGTAATGTAACCACAACTACTATACACTGCAACCACCACTCCTACTACACACTCTACAGTAATGTAACCACAACTACTATACACTGCAATCACCACTCCTACTACACACTCTACAGTAATGTAACCACAACTACTATACACTGCAACCACCACTCCTACTACACACTACAGTAATGTAACCACAACTACTATACACTGCAACCACCACTCCTACTACACTCTACAGTAATGTAACCACAACTACTATACACTGCAACCACCACTCCTACTACACTCTACAATAATGTAACCACAACTACTATACACTGCAACCACCACTCCTACTACACTCTACAGTAATGTAACCACAACTACTATACACTGCAACCACCACTCCTACTACACACTCTACAGTAATGTAACCACAACTACTATACACTGCAACCACCACTCCTACTACACACTCTACAGTAATGTAACCACAACTACTATACACTGCAACCACCACTCCTACTACACACTACAGTAATGTAACCACAACTACTATACACTGCAACCACCACTCCTACTACACACTCTACAGTAATGTAACCACAACTACTATACACTGCAACCACCACTCCTACTACACACTCTACAGTAATGTAACCACAACTACTATACACTGCAACCACCACTCCTACTACACACTAGAGTAATGTAACCACAACTACTATACACTGCAACCACCACTCCTACTACACTCTACAATAATGTAACCACAACTACTATACACTGCAACCACCACTCCTACTACACACTACAGTAATGTAACCACAACTACTATACACTGCAACCACCACTCCTACTACACACTACAGTAATGTAACCACAACTACTATACACTGCAACCACCACTCCTACTACACTCTACAGTAATGTAACCACAACTACTATACACTGCAACCACCACTCCTACTACACACTACAGTAATGTAACCACAACTACTATACACTGCAACCACCACTCCTACTACACACTACAGTAATGTAACCACAACTACTATACACTGCAACCACCACTCCTACTACACACTACAGTAATGTAACCACAACTACTATACACTGCAACCACCACTCCTACTACACTCTACAGTAATGTACCCACAACTACTATACACTGCAACCACCACTCCTACTACACTCTACAGTAATGTAACCACAACTACTATACACTGCAACCACCACTCCTACTACACTCTACAATAATGTAACCACAACTACTATACACTGCAACCACCACTCCTACTACACACTACAGTAATGTAACCACAACTACTATACACTGCAACCACCACTCCTACTACACACTCTACAGTAATGTAACCACAACTACTATACACTGCAACCACCACTCCTACTACACTCTACAATAATGTAACCACAACTACTATACACTGCAACCACCACTCCTACTACACACTACAGTAATGTAACCACAACTACTATACACTGCAACCACCACTCCTACTACACTCTACAATAATGTAACCACAACTACTATACACTGCAATCACCACTCCTACTACACACTACAGTAATGTAACCACAACTACTATACACTACAACCACCACTCCTACTACACTCTACAGTAATGTACCCACAACTACTATACACTGCAACCACCACTCCTACTACACTCTACAGTAATGTAACCACAACTACTATACACTGCAACCACCACTCCTACTACACTCTACAGTAATGTAACCACAACTACTATACACTGCAACCACCACTCCTACTACACACTCTACAGTAATGTAACCACAACTACTATACACTGCAACCACCACTCCTACTACACTCTACAGTAATGTAACCACAACTACTATACACTGCAACCACCACTCCTACTACACTCTACAGTAATGTAACCACAACTACTATACACTGCAACCACCACTCCTACTACACTCTACAGTAATGTAACCACAACTACTATACACTGCAACCACCACTCCTACTACACTCTACAGTAATGTAACCACAACTACTATACACTGCAACCACCACTCCTACTACACACTCTACAGTAATGTAACCACAACTACTATACACTGCAACCACCACTCCTACTACACTCTACAGTAATGTACCCACAACTACTATACACTGCAACCACCACTCCTACTACACACTACAGTAATGTAACCACAACTACTATACACTGCAACCACCACTCCTACTACACACTACAGTAATGTAACCACAACTACTATACACTGCAACCACCACTCCTACTACACTCTACAGTAATGTAACCACAACTACTATACACTGCAACCACCACTCCTACTACACTCTACAGTAATGTAACCACAACTACTATACACTGCAACCACCACTCCTACTACACACTCTACAGTAATGTAACCACAACTACTATACACTGCAACCACCACTCCTACTACACTCTACAGTAATGTACCCACAACTACTATACACTGCAACCACCACTCCTACTACACACTACAGTAATGTAACCACAACTACTATACACTGCAACCACCACTCCTACTACACACTACAGTAATGTAACCACAACTACTATACACTGCAACCACCACTCCTACTACACTCTACAGTAATGTACCCACAACTACTATACACTGCAACCACCACTCCTACTACACACTACAGTAATGTAACCACAACTACTATACACTGCAACCACCACTCCTACTACACACTCTACAGTAATGTAACCACAACTACTATACACTGCAACCACCACTCCTACTACACTCTACAGTAATGTAACCACAACTACTATACACTGCAACCACCACTCCTACTACACTCTACAATAATGTAACCACAACTACTATACACTGCAACCACCACTCCTACTACACACTCTACAGTAATGTAACCACAACTACTATACACTGCAACCACCACTCCTACTACACACTACAGTAATGTAACCACAACTACTATACACTGCAACCACCACTCCTACTACACACTCTACAGTAATGTAACCACAACTACTATACACTGCAACCACCACTCCTACTACACACTACAGTAATGTAACCACAACTACTATACACTGCAACCACCACTCCTACTACACACTACAGTAATGTAACCACAACTACTATACACTGCAACCACCACTCCTACTACACACTCTACAGTAATGTAACCACAACTACTATACACTGCAACCACCACTCCTACTACACACTACAGTAATGTAACCACAACTACTATACACTGCAACCACCACTCCTACTACACACTCTACAGTAATGTAACCACAACTACTATACACTGCAACCACCACTCCTACTACACTCTACAGTAATGTACCCACAACTACTATACACTGCAACCACCACTCCTACTACACTCTACAGTAATGTAACCACAACTACTATACACTGCAACCACCACTCCTACTACACTCTACAATAATGTAACCACAACTACTATACACTGCAACCACCACTCCTACTACACACTACAGTAATGTAACCACAACTACTATACACTGCAACCACCACTCCTACCTCACACTCTACAGTAATGTAACCACAACTACTATACACTGCAACCACCACTCCTACTACACTCTACAATAATGTAACCACAACTACTATACACTGCAACCACCACTCCTACTACACACTACAGTAATGTAACCACAACTACTATACACTGCAACCACCACTCCTACTACACACTACAGTAATGTAACCACAACTACTATACACTGCAACCACCACTCCTACTACACACTACAGTAATGTAACCACAACTACTATACACTGCAATCACCACTCCTACTACACACTACAGTAATGTAACCACAACTACTATACACTGCAACCACCACTCCTACTACACACTACAGTAATGTAACCACAACTACTATACACTGCAACCACCACTCCTACTACACACTCTACAGTAATGTAACCACAACTACTATACACTGCAACCACCACTCCTACTACACTCTACAGTAATGTAACCACAACTACTATACACTGCAACCACCACTCCTACTACACACTACAGTAATGTAACCACAACTACTATACACTGCAACCACCACTCCTACTACACACTCTACAGTAATGTAACCACAACTACTATACACTGCAACCACCACTCCTACTACACACTACAGTAATGTAACCACAACTACTATACACTGCAACCACCACTCCTACTACACTCTACAGTAATGTAACCACAACTACTATACACTGCAACCACCACTCCTACTACACACTACAGTAATGTAACCACAACTACTATACACTGCAACCACCACTCCTACTACACACTACAGTAATGTAACCACAACTACTATACACTGCAATCACCACTCCTACTACACACTCTACAGTAATGTAACCACAACTACTATACACTGCAATCACCACTCCTACTACACACTCTACAGTAATGTAACCACAACTACTATACACTGCAACCACCACTCCTACTACACACTCTACAGTAATGTAACCACAACTACTATACACTGCAATCACCACTCCTACTACACACTCTACAGTAATGTAACCACAACTACTATACACTGCAACCACCACTCCTACTACACACTACAGTAATGTAACCACAACTACTATACACTGCAACCACCACTCCTACTACACTCTACAGTAATGTAACCACAACTACTATACACTGCAACCACCACTCCTACTACACACTCTACAGTAATGTAACCACAACTACTATACACTGCAATCACCACTCCTACTACACACTCTACAGTAATGTAACCACAACTACTATACACTGCAACCACCACTCCTACTACACACTCTACAGTAATGTAACCACAACTACTATACACTGCAACCACCACTCCTACTACACACTCTACAGTAATGTAACCACAACTACTATACACTGCAACCACCACTCCTACTACACTCTACAGTAATGTAACCACAACTACTATACACTGCAACCACCACTCCTACTACACTCTACAGTAATGTAACCACAACTACTATACACTGCAACCACCACTCCTACTACACACTACAGTAATGTAACCACAACTACTATACACTGCAACCACCACTCCTACTACACACTCTACAGTAATGTAACCACAACTACTATACATTGCAACCACCACTCCTACTACACACTACAGTAATGTAACCACAACTACTATACACTGCAACCACCACTCCTACTACACACTCTACAGTAATGTAACCACAACTACTATACACTGCAACCACCACTCCTACTACACTCTACAGTAATGTAACCACAACTACTATACACTGCAACCACCACTCCTACTACACACTCTACAGTAATGTAACCACAACTACTATACACTGCAATCACCACTCCTACTACACACTCTACAGTAATGTAACCACAACTACTATACACTACAACCACCACTCCTACTACACTCTACAGTAATGTAACCACAACTACTATACACTGCAACCACCACTCCTACTACACTCTACAGTAATGTAACCACAACTACTATACACTGCAACCACCACTCCTACTACACACTACAGTAATGTAACCACAACTACTATACACTGCAACCACCACTCCTACTACACTCTACAGTAATGTAACCACAACTACTATACACTGCAACCACCACTCCTACTACACACTACAGTAATGTAACCACAACTACTATACACTGCAACCACCACTCCTACTACACACTACAGTAATGTAACCACAACTACTATACACTGCAACCACCACTCCTACTACACTCTACAGTAATGTAACCACAACTACTATACACTGCAACCACCACTCCTACTACACACTCTACAGTAATGTAACCACAACTACTATACACTGCAACCACCACTCCTACTACACACTTCAGTAATGTAACCACAACTACTATACACTGCAACCACCACTCCTACTACACACTACAGTAATGTAACCACAACTACTATACACTGCAACCACCACTCCTACTACACACTCTACAGTAATGTAACCACAACTACTATACACTGCAACCACCACTCCTACTACACACTCTACAGTAATGTAACCACAACTACTATACACTGCAACCACCACTCCTACTACACACTACAGTAATGTAACCACAACTACTATACACTGCAACCACCACTCCTACTACACACTACAGTAATGTAACCACAACTACTATACACTGCAACCACCACTCCTACTACACTCTACAGTAATGTAACCACAACTACTATACACTGCAACCACCACTCCTACTACACTCTACAGTAATGTAACCACAACTACTATACACTGCAACCACCACTCCTACTACACACTACAGTAATGTAACCACAACTACTATACACTGCAACCACCACTCCTACTACACACTCTACAGTAATGTAACCACAACTACTATACACTGCAACCACCACTCCTACTACACACTCTACAGTAATGTAACCACAACTACTATACACTGCAACCACCACTCCTACTACACTCTACAGTAATGTAACCACAACTACTATACACTGCAACCACCACTCCTACTACACACTCTACAGTAATGTAACCACAACTACTATACACTGCAACCACCACTCCTACTACACTCTACAGTAATGTAACCACAACTACTATACACTGCAACCACCACTCCTACTACACACTCTTCAGTAATGTAACCACAACTACTATACACTGCAACCACCACTCCTACTACACACTCTACAGTAATGTAACCACAACTACTATACACTGCAACCACCACTCCTACTACACACTCTACAGTAATGTAACCACAACTACTATACACTGCAATCACCACTCCTACTACACACTCTACAGTAATGTAACCACAACTACTATACACTGCAATCACCACTCCTACTACACACTCTACAGTAATGTAACCACAACTACTATACACTGCAACCACCACTCCTACTACACTCTACAGTAATGTAACCACAACTACTATACACTGCAACCACCACTCCTACTACACACTACAGTAATGTAACCACAACTACTATACACTGCAACCACCACTCCTACTACACACTACAGTAATGTAACCACAACTACTATACACTGCAACCACCACTCCTACTACACTCTACAGTAATGTAACCACAACTACTATACACTGCAACCACCACTCCTACTACACTCTACAGTAATGTAACCACAACTACTATACACTGCAACCACCACTCCTACTACACACTTCAGTAATGTAACCACAACTACTATACACTGCAACCACCACTCCTACTACACACTACAGTAATGTAACCACAACTACTATACACTGCAACCACCACTCCTACTACACACTCTACAGTAATGTAACCACAACTACTATACACTGCAACCACCACTCCTACTACACACTCTACAGTAATGTAACCACAACTACTATACACTGCAACCACCACTCCTACTACACACTACAGTAATGTAACCACAACTACTATACACTGCAACCACCACTCCTACTACACACTACAGTAATGTAACCACAACTACTATACACTGCAACCACCACTCCTACTACACTCTACAGTAATGTAACCACAACTACTATACACTGCAACCACCACTCCTACTACACTCTACAGTAATGTAACCACAACTACTATACACTGCAACCACCACTCCTACTACACACTACAGTAATGTAACCACAACTACTATACACTGCAACCACCACTCCTACTACACACTCTACAGTAATGTAACCACAACTACTATACACTGCAACCACCACTCCTACTACACACTCTACAGTAATGTAACCACAACTACTATACACTGCAACCACCACTCCTACTACACTCTACAGTAATGTAACCACAACTACTATACACTGCAACCACCACTCCTACTACACACTCTACAGTAATGTAACCACAACTACTATACACTGCAACCACCACTCCTACTACACTCTACAGTAATGTAACCACAACTACTATACACTGCAACCACCACTCCTACTACACACTCTTCAGTAATGTAACCACAACTACTATACACTGCAACCACCACTCCTACTACACACTCTACAGTAATGTAACCACAACTACTATACACTGCAACCACCACTCCTACTACACACTCTACAGTAATGTAACCACAACTACTATACACTGCAATCACCACTCCTACTACACACTCTACAGTAATGTAACCACAACTACTATACACTGCAATCACCACTCCTACTACACACTCTACAGTAATGTAACCACAACTACTATACACTGCAACCACCACTCCTACTACACTCTACAGTAATGTAACCACAACTACTATACA
The DNA here is from genome assembly GCA_029206835.1 of Rana muscosa. Classification (NCBI taxonomy): domain Eukaryota; kingdom Metazoa; phylum Chordata; class Amphibia; order Anura; family Ranidae; genus Rana; species Rana muscosa. The sequence goes on along the minus strand of CM055125.1, from coordinate 16,076,336 downwards.
CTGCAACCACCACTCCTACTACACTCTACAGTAATGTAACCACAACTACTATACACTACAACCACCACTCCTACTACACTCTACAGTAATGTAACCACAACTACTATACACTGCAACCACCACTCCTACTACACTCTACAGTAATGTAACCACAACTACTATACACTGCAACCACCACTCCTACTACACACTACAGTAATGTAACCACAACTACTATACACTGCAACCACCACTCCTACTACACTCTACAGTAATGTAACCACAACTACTATACACTGCAACCACCACTCCTACTACACACTACAGTAATGTAACCACAACTACTATACACTGCAACCACCACTCCTACTACACACTACAGTAATGTAACCACAACTACTATACACTGCAACCACCACTCCTACTACACTCTACAGTAATGTAACCACAACTACTATACACTGCAACCACCACTCCTACTACACACTACAGTAATGTAACCACAACTACTATACACTGCAACCACCACTCCTACTACACACTACAGTAATGTACCCACAACTACTATACACTGCAACCACCACTCCTACTACACACTCTACAATAATGTAACCACAACTACTATACACTGCAACCACCACTCCTACTACACACTACAGTAATGTAACCACAACTACTATACACTGCAACCACCACTCCTACTACACTCTACAGTAATGTAACCACAACTACTATACACTGCAACCACCACTCCTACTACACACTACAGTAATGTAACCACAACTACTATACACTGCAACCACCACTCCTACTACACTCTACAGTAATTTAACCACAACTACTATACACTGCAATCACCACTCCTACTACACACTACAGTAATGTAACCACAACTACTATACACTGCAACCACCACTCCTACTACACACTACAGTAATGTAACCACAACTACTATACACTGCAACCACCACTCCTACTACACACTACAGTAATGTAACCACAACTACTATACACTGCAACCACCACTCCTACTACACTCTACAGTAATGTAACCACAACTACTATACACTGCAATCACCACTCCTACTACACACTACAGTAATGTAACCACAACTACTATACACTGCAATCACCACTCCTACTACACACTACAGTAATGTAACCACAACTACTATACACTGCAATCACCACTCCTACTACACACTACAGTAATGTAACCACAACTACTATACACTGCAACCACCACTCCTACTACACACTACAGTAATGTAACCACAACTACTATACACTGCAACCACCACTCCTACTACACACTACAGTAATGTAACCACAACTACTATACACTGCAACCACCACTCCTACTACACACTACAGTAATGTAACCACAACTACTATACACTGCAACCACCACTCCTACTACACTCTACAGTAATGTAACCACAACTACTATACACTGCAACCACCACTCCTACTACACACTACAGTAATGTAACCACAACTACTATACACTGCAACCACCACTCCTACTACACTCTACAGTAATGTAACCACAACTACTATACACTGCAATCACCACTCCTACTACACACTACAGTAATGTAACCACAACTACTATACACTGCAATCACCACTCCTACTACACACTACAGTAATGTAACCACAACTACTATACACTGCAATCACCACTCCTACTACACACTACAGTAATGTAACCACAACTACTATACACTGCAACCACCACTCCTACTACACACTACAGTAATGTAACCACAACTACTATACACTGCAATCACCACTCCTACTACACACTACAGTAATGTAACCACAACTACTATACACTGCAACCACCACTCCTACTACACACTACAGTAATGTAACCACAACTACTATACACTGCAACCACCACTCCTACTACACTCTACAGTAATGTAACCACAACTACTATACACTGCAACCACCACTCCTACTACACTCTACAGTAATGTAACCACAACTACTATACACTGCAACCACCACTCCTACTACACTCTACAGTAATGTAACCACAACTACTATACACTGCAACCACCACTCCTACTACACACTACAGTAATGTAACCACAACTACTATACACTGCAACCACCACTCCTACTACACACTACAGTAATGTAACCACAACTACTATACACTGCAACCACCACTCCTACTACACACTCTACAGTAATGTAACCACAACTACTATACACTGCAATCACCACTCCTACTACACTCTACAATAATGTAACCACAACTACTATACACTGCAACCACCACTCCTACTACACACTCTACAGTAATGTAACCACAACTACTATACACTGCAACCACCACTCCTACTACACTCTACAGTAATGTACCCACAACTACTATACACTGCAACCACCACTCCTACTACACTCTACAGTAATGTAACCACAACTACTATACACTGCAACCACCACTCCTACTACACACTCTACAGTAATGTAACCACAACTACTATACACTGCAACCACCACTCCTACTACACTCTACAGTAATGTAACCACAACTACTATACACTGCAACCACCACTCCTACTACACACTACAGTAATGTAACCACAACTACTATACACTGCAACCACCACTCCTACTACACACTACAGTAATGTAACCACAACTACTATACACTGCAACCACCACTCCTACTACACACTCTACAGTAATGTAACCACAACTACTATACACTGCAACCACCACTCCTACTACACTCTACAGTAATGTAACCACAACTACTATACACTGCAATCACCACTCCTACTACACACTACAGTAATGTAACCACAACTACTATACACTGCAATCACCACTCCTACTACACACTACAGTAATGTAACCACAACTACTATACACTGCAACCACCACTCCTACTACACACTCTACAGTAATGTAACCACAACTACTATACACTTCAACCACCACTCCTACTACACACTACAGTAATGTAACCACAACTACTATACACTGCAACCACCACTCCTACTACACTCTACAGTAATGTAACCACAACTACTATACACTGCAATCACCACTCCTACTACACTCTACAGTAATGTAACCACAACTACTATACACTGCAACCACCACTCCTACTACACACTACAGTAATGTAACCACAACTACTATACACTGCAACCACCACTCCTACTACACACTACAGTAATGTAACCACAACTACTATACACTGCAACCACCACTCCTACTACCCACTACAGTAATGTAACCACAACTACTATACACTGCAACCACCACTCCTACTACAAACTACAGTAATGTAACCACAACTACTATACACTGCAACCACCACTCCTACTACACACTCTACAGTAATGTAACCACAACTACTATACACTGCAACCACCACTCCTACTACACACTACAGTAATGTACCCACAACTACTATACACTGCAACCACCACTCCTACTACACTCTACAGTAATGTAACCACAACTACTATACACTGCAACCACCACTCCTACTACACACTACAGTAATGTAACCACAACTACTATACACTGCAACCACCACTCCTACTACACACTACAGTAATGTAACCACAACTACTATACACTGCAACCACCACTCCTACTACACTCTACAGTAATGTAACCACAACTACTATACACTGCAATCACCACTCCTACTACACACTCTACAGTAGGGATGAGCTTCGTGTTCGAGTCGAACATACGTTCGACTCGAACATCGGCTGTTCGATCGTTCGACGAAGATCGAACGATTTGGGCCGTTCGCGCCAAATTCGAGTGACGCGAACGGCCCACAATGCACTACGCCATCGCAGTGTCATCCAGGCGCTGTGATTGGCCAAGCATGCACTGTGACCCCGCATGCTTGGCCAATCACAGCGCCGGCAGCGAGGAGAGCAATGATTGGCCACAGGCAGGATGCCTGTGGCCAATTATTGCTGAGGGTGTTTAGTACACGCCCCACACTATAAAAGGCCGCCAGCACGGCGGCCTAGTGTAGTGTGTTCCGGAGCAGGGAAAGACAAGCATAAGCAGGGACAGTGACATTTATTTCTTTCTTGCTTAACCTGGATTCCTTTAGTTTAGGGAAAGAGAAGGATAGGTAGGGAGAGTGTCAGTGTGTTTTACTGTGCGAGTCCTTGTTTCTAGGGACAAAGAAGGAAAGTGAGGGGATTTCTCCTTGTGCTATAGTGTGCTTTAAAAAAACATTTTTTCTAGGGACAGAAAACTGTAGGTAGGGAGAGTGTCAGTTTCTTTCACTGTGCCAGTCCTTGTTTCTAGGGACAAAGAAGGAAAGTGAGGGGATTTCTCCTTGTGCTATAGTGTGCTTTAAAAAAACATTTTTTCTAGGGACAGAAAACTGTAGGTAGGGAGAGTGTCAGTTTCTTTCACTGTGCCAGTCCTTGTTTCTAGGGACAAAGAAGGAAAGTGAGGGGATTTCTCCTTGTGCTATAGTGTGCTTTAAAAAAACATTTTTTCTAGGGACAGAAAACTGTAGGTAGGGAGAGTGTCAGTTTCTTTCACTGTGCCAGTCCTTGTTTCTAGGGACAAAGAAGGAAAGTGAGGGGATTTCTCCTTGTGCTATAGTGTGCTTTAAAAAAACATTTTTTCTAGGGACAGAAAACTGTAGGTAGGGAGAGTGTCAGTTTCTTTCACTGTGCCAGTCCTTGTTTCTAGGGACAAAGAAGGAAAGTGAGGGGATTTCTCCTTGTGCTATAGTGTGCTTTAAAAAAACATTTTTTCTAGGGACAGAAAACTGTAGGTAGGGAGAGTGTCAGTTTCTTTCACTGTGCCAGTCCTTGTTTCTAGGGACAAAGAAGGAAAGTGAGGGGATTTCTCCTTGTGCTATAGTGTGCTTTAAAAAAACATTTTTTCTAGGGACAGAAAACTGTAGGTAGGGAGAGTGTCAGTTTCTTTCACTGTGCCAGTCCTTGTTTCTAGGGACAAAGAAGGAAAGTGAGGGGATTTCTCCTTGTGCTATAGTGTGCTTTAAAAAAACATTTTTTCTAGGGACAGAAAACTGTAGGTAGGGAGAGTGTCAGTTTCTTTCACTGTGCCAGTCCTTGTTTCTAGGGACAAAGAAGGAAAGTGAGGGGATTTCTCCTTGTGCTATAGTGTGCTTTAAAAAAACATTTTTTCTAGGGACAGAAAACTGTAGGTAGGGAGAGTGTCAGTTTCTTTCACTGTGCCAGTCCTTGTTTCTAGGGACAAAGAAGGAAAGTGAGGGGATTTCTCCTTGTGCTATAGTGTGCTTTAAAAAAACATTTTTTCTAGGGACAGAAAACTGTAGGTAGGGAGAGTGTCAGTTTCTTTCACTGTGCCAGTCCTTGTTTCTAGGGACAAAGAAGGAAAGTGAGGGGATTTCTCCTTGTGCTATAGTGTGCTTTAAAAAAACATTTTTTCTAGGGACAGAAAACTGTAGGTAGGGAGAGTGTCAGTTTCTTTCACTGTGCCAGTCCTTGTTTCTAGGGACAAAGAAGGAAAGTGAGGGGATTTCTCCTTGTGCTATAGTGTGCTTTAAAAAAACATTTTTTCTAGGGACAGAAAACTGTAGGTAGGGAGAGTGTCAGTTTCTTTCACTGTGCCAGTCCTTGTTTCTAGGGACAAAGAAGGAAAGTGAGGGGATTTCTCCTTGTGCTATAGTGTGCTTTAAAAAAACATTTTTTCTAGGGACAGAAAACTGTAGGTAGGGAGAGTGTCAGTTTCTTTCACTGTGCCAGTCCTTGTTTCTAGGGACAAAGAAGGAAAGTGAGGGGATTTCTCCTTGTGCTATAGTGTGCTTTAAAAAAACATTTTTTCTAGGGACAGAAAACTGTAGGTAGGGAGAGTGTCAGTTTCTTTCACTGTGCCAGTCCTTGTTTCTAGGGACAAAGAAGGAAAGTGAGGGGATTTCTCCTTGTGCTATAGTGTGCTTTAAAAAAACATTTTTTCTAGGGACAGAAAACTGTAGGTAGGGAGAGTGTCAGTTTCTTTCACTGTGCCAGTCCTTGTTTCTAGGGACAAAGAAGGAAAGTGAGGGGATTTCTCCTTGTGCTATAGTGTGCTTTAAAAAAACATTTTTTCTAGGGACAGAAAACTGTAGGTAGGGAGAGTGTCAGTTTCTTTCACTGTGCCAGTCCTTGTTTCTAGGGACAAAGAAGGAAAGTGAGGGGATTTCTCCTTGTGCTATAGTGTGCTTTAAAAAAACATTTTTTCTAGGGACAGGAAACTGTAGGTAGGGAGAGTGTCAGTTTCTTTCACTGTGCCAGTCCTTGTTTCTAGGGACAAAGAAGGAAAGTGAGGGGATTTCTCCTTGTGCTATAGTGTGCTTTAAAAAAACATTTTTTCTAGGGACAGAAAACTGTAGGTAGGGAGAGTGTCAGTTTCTTTCACTGTGCCAGTCCTTGTTTCTAGGGACAAAGAAGGAAAGTGAGGGGATTTCTCCTTGTGCTATAGTGTGCTTTAAAAAAACATTTTTTCTAGGGACAGAAAACTGTAGGTAGGGAGAGTGTCAGTTTCTTTCACTGTGCCAGTCCTTGTTTCTAGGGACAAAGAAGGAAAGTGAGGGGATTTCTCCTTGTGCTATAGTGTGCTTTAAAAAAACATTTTTTCTAGGGACAGAAAACTGTAGGTAGGGAGAGTGTCAGTTTCTTTCACTGTGCCAGTCCTTGTTTCTAGGGACAAAGAAGGAAAGTGAGGGGATTTCTCCTTGTGCTATAGTGTGCTTTAAAAAAAAATTTTTCTAGGGACAGAAAACTGTAGGTAGGGAGAGTGTCAGTTTCTTTCACTGTGCCAGTCCTTGTTTCTAGGGACAAAGAAGGAAAGTGAGGGGATTTCTCCTTGTGCTATAGTGTGCTTTAAAAAAACATTTTTTCTAGGGACAGAAAACTGTAGGTAGGGAGAGTGTCAGTTTCTTTCACTGTGCCAGTCCTTGTTTCTAGGGACAAAGAAGGAAAGTGAGGGGATTTCTCCTTGTGCTATAGTGTGCTTTAAAAAAACATTTTTTCTAGGGACAGAAAACTGTAGGTAGGGAGAGTGTCAGTTTCTTTCACTGTGCCAGTCCTTGTTTCTAGGGACAAAGAAGGAAAGTGAGGGGATTTCTCCTTGTGCTATAGTGTGCTTTAAAAAAACATTTTTTCTAGGGACAGAAAACTGTAGGTAGGGAGAGTGTCAGTTTCTTTCACTGTGCCAGTCCTTGTTTCTAGGGACAAAGAAGGAAAGTGAGGGGATTTCTCCTTGTGCTATAGTGTGCTTTAAAAAAACATTTTTTCTAGGGACAGAAAACTGTAGGTAGGGAGAGTGTCAGTTTCTTTCACTGTGCCAGTCCTTGTTTCTAGGGACAAAGAAGGAAAGTGAGGGGATTTCTCCTTGTGCTATAGTGTGCTTTAAAAAAACATTTTTTCTAGGGACAGAAAACTGTAGGTAGGGAGAGTGTCAGTTTCTTTCACTGTGCCAGTCCTTGTTTCTAGGGACAAAGAAGGAAAGTGAGGGGATTTCTCCTTGTGCTATAGTGTGCTTTAAAAAAACATTTTTTCTAGGGACAGAAAACTGTAGGTAGGGAGAGTGTCAGTTTCTTTCACTGTGCCAGTCCTTGTTTCTAGGGACAAAGAAGGAAAGTGAGGGGATTTCTCCTTGTGCTATAGTGTGCTTTAAAAAAACATTTTTTCTAGGGACAGAAAACTGTAGGTAGGGAGAGTGTCAGTTTCTTTCACTGTGCCAGTCCTTGTTTCTAGGGACAAAGAAGGAAAGTGAGGGGATTTCTCCTTGTGCTATAGTGTGCTTTAAAAAAACATTTTTTCTAGGGACAGAAAACTGTAGGTAGGGAGAGTGTCAGTTTCTTTCACTGTGCCAGTCCTTGTTTCTAGGGACAAAGAAGGAAAGTGAGGGGATTTCTCCTTGTGCTATAGTGTGCTTTAAAAAAACATTTTTTCTAGGGACAGAAAACTGTAGGTAGGGAGAGTGTCAGTTTCTTTCACTGTGCCAGTCCTTGTTTCTAGGGACAAAGAAGGAAAGTGAGGGGATTTCTCCTTGTGCTATAGTGTGCTTTAAAAAAACATTTTTTCTAGGGACAGAAAACTGTAGGTAGGGAGAGTGTCAGTTTCTTTCACTGTGCCAGTCCTTGTTTCTAGGGACAAAGAAGGAAAGTGAGGGGATTTCTCCTTGTGCTATAGTGTGCTTTAAAAAAACATTTTTTCTAGGGACAGAAAACTGTAGGTAGGGAGAGTGTCAGTTTCTTTCACTGTGCCAGTCCTTGTTTCTAGGGACAAAGAAGGAAAGTGAGGGGATTTCTCCTTGTGCTATAGTGTGCTTTAAAAAAACATTTTTTCTAGGGACAGAAAACTGTAGGTAGGGAGAGTGTCAGTTTCTTTCACTGTGCCAGTCCTTGTTTCTAGGGACAAAGAAGGAAAGTGAGGGGATTTCTCCTTGTGCTATAGTGTGCTTTAAAAAAACATTTTTTCTAGGGACAGAAAACTGTAGGTAGGGAGAGTGTCAGTTTCTTTCACTGTGCCAGTCCTTGTTTCTAGGGACAAAGAAGGAAAGTGAGGGGATTTCTCCTTGTGCTATAGTGTGCTTTAAAAAAACATTTTTTCTAGGGACAGAAAACTGTAGGTAGGGAGAGTGTCAGTTTCTTTCACTGTGCCAGTCCTTGTTTCTAGGGACAAAGAAGGAAAGTGAGGGGATTTCTCCTTGTGCTATAGTGTGCTTTAAAAAAACATTTTTTCTAGGGACAGAAAACTGTAGGTAGGGAGAGTGTCAGTTTCTTTCACTGTGCCAGTCCTTGTTTCTAGGGACAAAGAAGGAAAGTGAGGGGATTTCTCCTTGTGCTATAGTGTGCTTTAAAAAAACATTTTTTCTAGGGACAGAAAACTGTAGGTAGGGAGAGTGTCAGTTTCTTTCACTGTGCCAGTCCTTGTTTCTAGGGACAAAGAAGGAAAGTGAGGGGATTTCTCCTTGTGCTATAGTGTGCTTTAAAAAAACATTTTTTCTAGGGACAGAAAACTGTAGGTAGGGAGAGTGTCAGTTTCTTTCACTGTGCCAGTCCTTGTTTCTAGGGACAAAGAAGGAAAGTGAGGGGATTTCTCCTTGTGCTATAGTGTGCTTTAAAAAAACATTTTTTCTAGGGACAGAAAACTGTAGGTAGGGAGAGTGTCAGTTTCTTTCACTGTGCCAGTCCTTGTTTCTAGGGACAAAGAAGGAAAGTGAGGGGATTTCTCCTTGTGCTATAGTGTGCTTTAAAAAAACATTTTTTCTAGGGACAGAAAACTGTAGGTAGGGAGAGTGTCAGTTTCTTTCACTGTGCCAGTCCTTGTTTCTAGAGACAAAGAAGGAAAGTGAGGGGATTTCTCCTTGTGCTATAGTGTGCTTTAAAAAAACATTTTTTCTAGGGACAGAAAACTGTAGGTAGGGAGAGTGTCAGTTTCTTTCACTGTGCCAGTCCTTGTTTCTAGGGACAAAGAAGGAAAGTGAGGGGATTTCTCCTTGTGCTATAGTGTGCTTTAAAAAAACATTTTTTCTAGGGACAGAAAACTGTAGGTAGGGAGAGTGTCAGTTTCTTTCACTGTGCCAGTCCTTGTTTCTAGGGACAAAGAAGGAAAGTGAGGGGATTTCTCCTTGTGCTATAGTGTGCTTTAAAAAAACATTTTTTCTAGGGACAGAAAACTGTAGGTAGGGAGAGTGTCAGTTTCTTTCACTGTGCCAGTCCTTGTTTCTAGGGACAAAGAAGGAAAGTGAGGGGAATTCTCCTTGTGCTATAGTGTGCCAAAGCATTCCTCATCAACCATCTTTGAAATCCTTGTTTTTTGGACAGTCAGGGAAATTGTCGTTGTGCTATTCTGTGCAAAAGCAATAATCCTCAACCATATTTAGAAATCCTTAAGTAAAGGGACAGAGAAGGACACCTGAAGGTAGCCCTTATTGCTTTTTTCCCATCTCCCTGCAGGCCATCTATTAGAATGTCTGGAAGGCAAACAAGGAGAGGCAGACAGTCAGGAGGCAATAAAAGAGGGCAAGCAGGCTCTGTGTCTGGGGGCAACAGTGCTGGTCGTGGACGTGGTGCATTGTCATCAGCACATGGCCATGGGACACGCTTGTCCTTCTTTTCGGCAGCTGGACATGTTGAGCCACATCATGCCGAAGACTTGGTAGAGTGGATGACCAAGCCCTCCTCCTCCTCCTCATCCTCTCTCACCCAGGCTCAGGGTACTGGCAAAGCAGCTGCCAAAGCGTCCTCTTCCCTGGTATCAATGTCAGACTCATCATCAGTCACTCCTTCCCTAGACCCACCATGTCCTCCTCCTGAGGAGTCCCCCGAACTGTTTGAGCACAGTGTTGGGTACATGCTCCAGGAGGATGCCCAGCGTTTCGAAGGGTCTGATGATGAAACCCAGCTACAGGAAGGCAGTAGCGTGAGAGCAGACAGAGGGGATGCTCAAGAAGAACACCAATCTGGCAGTCATGTTCCAGCAGCTGCAGCATACTGCCAGATTGGCTCCAGTGATGAGGAGGGAGGGGATGATGAGGTCACTGACTCCACGTGGGTGCCTAATAGGAGAGAGGAGGAGGAGGAGGATGAGGAGGAGGCACATCTCCAACGAGGCAGGATGCCCTTTGGTGGCCAGCGTAAGGGCAGTACACCGACGGAATCACACCGCAGAGCTCCGCCTGTGCAGGGCGCTGCCTCTGCCCGTCATTCAAAAAGTTCCTTGGTGTGGGCCTTTTTTGAGGCTAGTGCATCAGATCGCACAGCTGCTGTTTGCAACATATGTCTCAAGCGTATATCGCGTGGCCAAAACATCAGCCGCTTGGGTACCACATGCCTGACCAGACATATGTTGACCTGCCATGCAGCTCGTTGGCAAGCCTACCTCAAAGACCCACACCAAAGAACAAAGCGGACCTCTCCTTGCACCGCATCAGCTGGGATCTCCAACCCCACTATAACTTCAGTCCTCTCTGAAACATGCACTGAGAGGAATGAAGGTGTAGAATTAGGTGTGTCACAGCCAAGTACTTGCGGCCACTCTGCTAGCAGTACACCGATGTCCGATTCTAGCAGGCAAATTTCCCTGCCCCAGCTGCTGGACCGTCGAAAGAAGTTCACTCCCAGCCATCCACATGCCCAGCGGTTGAATGCTAGCTTGGCTAAATTGCTAGCGCTTCAACTGCTGCCTTTTTAGTTGGTAGACTCGGCCCCCTTCCGTGAGTTTGTGCAATGTGCGGTTCCTCAGTGGCAGGTTCCCAAACGCCACTTTTTCTCACGGAAGGCTATTCCGGCTCTCTACCGGCATGTGGAAGGCAATGTCTTGGCCTCGCTGGACAGGGCGGTCAGCGGTAAGGTGCATATTACCGCTGACTCATGGTCCAGCAGGCATGGACAGGGACGTTACCTTTCTTTCACGGCCCATTGGGTCACTCTTTTGGCAGCTGGGAAGGATGCAGGACAAGGTGCAGTAGTGTTGGAGGTTGTTCCACCGCCACGCCTCCAAAATGCTACTACTGGTTGTGACACACCTCTCTCCTCCACCCCCTCCTCTTCTTCTTCCTCCATGGCCTCTTCCTGTGGTTTGTCCTATGAACCAGCGGTGCTCCGTAGCCGTTCACGGGGCTACGCAAGTACGCAGGCAAAAAGATGCCATGCCGTGCTTGCGCTGGTGTGTTTGGGGGACAGAAGCCACACTGGGGCAGAGGTCCTGTCTGCTCTGCAGGGCCAGGCCGAGAGGTGGTTGACGCCACGCCAGCTTAAGCCAGGAATGGTGGTTTGCGACAATGGCACCAACCTCCTCTCCGCCCTCCGACAGGGACAACTGACCCATGTGCCCTGTGTGGCTCACGTCCTTAACCTGGTGGTGCAGCGGTTCTTGGGCAGGTACCCGGGCTTACAGGATGTCCTGAGGCAGGCCAGGAAAGTCTGTGTGCATTTCCGCAGATCTTATAATGCCAGTGCTCGCCTGGCTGAGCTGCAAAAGGAGTTGAACCTGCCCAAGAACCGCCTTATATGTGACATGCCCACCAGGTGGAACTCAACGTTGGCCATGCTGCAGCGGCTGCACACGCAGCAGAGGGCCATCAATGAGTACCTGTGCGACTACGGCACCAGGACAGGGTCAGGGGAGCTTGGTTTTTTTTCTCCACGCCAGTGGGGCATGATCAGGGATGCATGCACTGTCCTGGCACCATTTGAGGAGGCCACGAGGATGGTGAGCAGTGACAGTGCATGCATCAGTGACACTGTACCTCTTGTCCACCTGTTGGAGCACACGCTGCGTGGAATAATGGACAGGGCACTTGAGGCAGAACAGAGGCAGGAAGAGGAGGACTTCCTTGCCTCTCAAGGCCCCCTTTACCCAGACAGTGTTCCTTCTGTCCCACCCATCGCACAGGAAGAGGAAGAGGAGGAGGAGGAGGAGGAGGAGGAGGAGGAGGAGGATTGTGTCAGCATGGAGGTGGAGGCTGGCACTCAGCATCATCAGCAGCAGTCTTTTAGGGATGATTTACAGTCCCAAGAAACCAGTGGACTTGTACGTGGCTGGGAGGAGGTGGCTGCGGATCATGTCGTCCTTAGTGACCCAGAGGACTCCGGAGCGAATGCCTCAGCAAACCTACGCTGCATGGCCTCCCTGATCCTGCAAAGTCTGCGGAAGGATCCTCGTATTCTTTGGATCAAGGAGAGGGACCATTACTGGCTGGCCACTCTCCTTGATCCACGGTACAAGGGTAAGGTTGCGGACCTTATGTTACCTTCGCAGAGGGAGCAGAGGATGAGACAACTCCGGGAGGCCTTGCAGAAAGGTCTGTGCAACGCGTTCCCAGAGACTGGGAGGTTACAAACTCCTGGTCCTGGACAACGAGTTGCTGAGGCTTCGGCCAGTCAAAGAAGGAGCGGTGGGGAAGGTGGCCGTCTGACCGATGCGTTCAGACAATTCTTTAGTCCGCAGCCCCAAAGTATGATCGGTTCCAGCAACCATCGCCAGCGTCTGATAAACATGGTGCAGGAATATCTAGGGGCAAGGTCAGACTTGGACACCTTCCCCACCGAAAATCCTCTGGCTTACTGGGTCTTGAGGATGGATCACTGGCCAGAGCTTGCACAGTATGCAATTGAGCTACTGGCCTGTCCTGCATCCAGCGTTCTTTCGGAACGCACATTCAGTGCTGCTGGAGGATTTGTCACGGATCACAGGGTGCGTCTGTCCACCGACTCGGTTGATCGACTGACTTTCATCAAGATGAACCAGTCTTGGATCACCACCAGCTACCACACACCTGATGCTGATATAACAGACTAATTGATTTTAACATGTCACATCCCTTCAAGACTGATGCTGATGCTGAGTGCCTGTGCTGTTATGTTGACTGGCTATCCTCCTCCTCCGAGTCCTCAATGATACGATTGATGATGATAGCTTGGAAGATCATTTTTGTTTATGGGTGCCGCCACCAGTGGCTAAGGCCCAATTTTTCAGCCCCTGTTTTACAGGGGCGTGTAATTACAATTTTTTTAGCAATAATTTGCCATAGGGCTCATTGCTGTGCTCCAAGTACAGTATCTGTGAGGGGTTGGAGTGTTGTGGCACCAGTGCCTAAGGCCCAATTTTTCAGCCCCTGTTCAACAGGGGCATGCAATTACAATTCTTGATGTAATAATTCACAGCAGGGCCCATTGCTGCACCCACCAAGAGTAACTCTGAGGGCTTACAGTGTTGTGGCAACACCACCACCACCACCACGAAAGGCCCAATTTTTCAGCCCCTGTTCAACAGGGGCATGCAATTACAATTCTTGATGTAATAATTCACAGCAGGGCCCATTGCTGCACCCACCAAGAGTAACTCTGAGGGCTTACAGTGTTGTGGCAACGCCACCACCACCACCACCACGAAAGGCCCAATTTTTCAGCCCCTGTTCAAAAGGGGCATGTAATTACAATTCTTGATGTAATAATTCACAGCAGGGCCCATTGCTGCACCCACCAAGAGTAACTCTGAGGGCTTACAGTGTTGTGGCAACACCACCACCACCACCACCACGAAAGGCCCAATTTTTCAGCCCCTGTTCAACAGGGGCATGCAATTACAATTCTTGATGTAATAATTCACAGCAGGGCCCATTGCTGCACCCACCAAGAGTAACTCTGAGGGCTTACAGTGTTGTGGCAATGCCACCAGCACCACCACCACGAAAGGCCCAATTTTTCAGCCCCTGTTCAAAAGGGGCATGTAATTACAATTCTTGATCTAATAATTCACAGCAGGGCCCATTGCTGCACCCACCAAGAGTAACTCTGAGGGCTTACAGTGTTGTGGCAACGCCACCACCACCACCACCACGAAAGGCCCAATTTTTCAGCCCCTGTTCAAAAGGGGCATGTAATTACAATTCTTGATCTAATAATTCACAGCAGGGCCCATTCCTGCACCCACCAAGAGTAACTCTGAGGGCTTACAGTGTTGTGGCAACACCACCACCACCACCACCACCACGAAAGGCCCAATTTTTCAGCCCCTGTTCAACAGGGGCATGCAATTACAATTCTTGATCTAATAATTCACAGCAGGGCCCATTGCTGCACCCACCAAGAGTAACTGTCAGGGCTTACAGTGTTGTGGCACCAGCACCACCATCAAAGGCCCAATTTTTACTACCACTGTTCAACAATTATATGTAATTAAAATTCCTGATATAATAGTTGACAGCAGGGCGTTCCAGCACCAACCAAGAGTAACTGTGAGTGCTTTCAGTGTTGTGCCAACACCAACAACTAAGGGGCCTATTTCTGCAGAGTATATACGGCAGGTCCCTACTTTCAAACATCCAACTTACAAACGAATCCTACTTGCAAACGCAAGAAGACAACAGGAAGTGAGAGGAAATCTACCCCTAGGAAGGAAAATTCTCTCCTGTAAGAATAAATATGGGAGAAAGGTGTCTCCTCTGTACTGATGCTTTATCAGCAATCCTTGTTTCAAGAAAAACACCACATTTCAAAAACAGTTGACATTGGGACGGAAAGTGAGGTGAAATGTTCTGAACAGGGGCACAGACAGCAAAACAAATGTTACAGGGGTGATAACCCTTACCTATGTTTTCCAAAAAGTTTAAAAATAGATTTTTGGGCTGGAGCTACACTTCAACAATGTACTTGTTCAAAATTACAAACAGATTCTACATAAGAACAAACCTACAGTCCCTGTCTTGTATGCACCGCCTGTATACGGCTGTTCAGAGTATATAGGGCCTTTTTTATTTTATGTGCGGGGTTCCCCTTAATATCCATACAAGACCCAAAGGGGCTGGTAATGGGCTGGGGTAGGGGGGGGGGGGTCATGGGGTAGCTATGCCATTTTTCTTAAAGATTTTCATCCATATTACCGGGACCAGACATTACATTAAAGCCGCAAGCAGTTTTAAATGGCTTTTTTTTTCCTTTAGAAGTGTCATTTTGTGCAGGGACAGTTCTAAACACGGGAAACACGTGGCACTTCACAGGCATACTTTAGACACCCCCCAGGTACGATATTTAAAGGAATATTTGACTTTTTTTTTTTCACTTTATGCATCATTAAAATGACTGCTCCCGAAAAACGACCGTTTTTAAAACTTCTTTTTGCATTGATACATGTCCCCCTGGTGCAGAACCCGGGTTCCCAAACCCTTTTTAGGACAATAACATGCATAATAGTTGTTATAATTAGCACTTTAGAATTCGAACGTTCGCATCCATTGTATTTAATTCTAATGTTCGTACGAACTTTCGGTCCGTTCGCGGGTTCTGGTGCGAACCGAACCCGGGGGTGTTCGGCTCATCACTACTCTACAGTAATGTAACCACAACTACTATACACTGCAACCACCACTCCTACTACACACTACAGTAATGTAACCACAACTACTATACACTGCAATCACCACTCCTACTACACACTACAGTAATGTAACCACAACTACTATACACTGCAACCACCACTCCTACTACACACTACAGTAATGTAACCACAACTACTATACACTGCAACCACCACTCCTACTACACACTCTACAGTAATGTACCCACAACTACTATACACTGCAACCACCACTCCTACTACACTCTACAGTAATGTAACCACAACTACTATACACTGCAACCACCACTCCTACTACACACTACAGTAATGTAACCACAACTACTATACACTGCAACCACCACTCCTACTACACACTACAGTAATGTAACCACAACTACTATACACTGCAACCACCACTCCTACTACACACTACAGTAATGTAACCACAACTACTATACACTGCAATCACCACTCCTACTACACACTACAGTAATGTAACCACAACTACTATACACTGCAACCACCACTCCTACTACACACTACAGTAATGTAACCACAACTACTATACACTGCAACCACCACTCCTACTACACACTCTACAGTAATGTACCCACAACTACTATACACTGCAACCACCACTCCTACTACACTCTACAGTAATGTAACCACAACTACTATACACTGCAACCACCACTCCTACTACACACTACAGTAATGTAACCACAACTACTATACACTGCAACCACCACTCCTACTACACACTACAGTAATGTAACCACAACTACTATACACTGCAACCACCACTCCTACTACACTCTACAGTAATGTACCCACAACTACTATACACTGCAACCACCACTCCTACTACACACTACAGTAATGTAACCACAACTACTATACACTGCAACCACCACTCCTACTACACTCTACAGTAATGTAACCACAACTACTATACACTGCAACCACCACTCCTACTACACACTACAGTAATGTAACCACAACTACTATACACTGCAACCACCACTCCTACTACACACTACAGTAATGTAACCACAACTACTATACACTGCAACCACCACTCCTACTACACACTCTTCAGTAATGTAACCACAACTACTATACACTGCAACCACCACTCCTACTACACACTACAGTAATGTAACCACAACTACTATACACTGCAACCACCACTCCTACTACACACTACAGTAATGTAACCACAACTACTATACACTGCAACCACCACTCCTACTACACTCTACAGTAATGTAACCACAACTACTATACACTGCAACCACCACTCCTACTACACACTACAGTAATGTAACCACAACTACTATACACTGCAACCACCACTCCTACTACACACTACAGTAATGTAACCACAACTACTATACACTGCAACCACCACTCCTACTACACACTCTTCAGTAATGTAACCACAACTACTATACACTGCAACCACCACTCCTACTACACTCTACAGTAATGTAACCACAACTACTATACACTGCAACCACCACTCCTACTACACACTACAGTAATGTACCCACAACTACTATACACTGCAACCACCACTCCTACTACACACTACAGTAATGTAACCACAACTACTATACACTGCAACCACCACTCCTACTACACACTACAGTAATGTAACCACAACTACTATACACTGCAACCACCACTCCTACTACACTCTACAGTAATGTAACCACAACTACTATACACTGCAACCACCACTCCTACTACACACTCTACAGTAATGTAACCACAACTACTATACACTGCAACCACCACTCCTACTACACACTACAGTAATGTAACCACAACTACTATACACTGCAACCACCACTCCTACTACACACTACAGTAATGTAACCACAACTACTATACACTGCAACCACCACTCCTACTACACTCTACAGTAATGTACCCACAACTACTATACACTGCAACCACCACTCCTACTACACACTACAGTAATGTAACCACAACTACTATACACTGCAACCACCACTCCTACTACACTCTACAGTAATGTAACCACAACTACTATACACTGCAACCACCACTCCTACTACACACTACAGTAATGTAACCACAACTACTATACACTGCAACCACCACTCCTACTACACACTACAGTAATGTAACCACAACTACTATACACTGCAACCACCACTCCTACTACACACTCTTCAGTAATGTAACCACAACTACTATACACTGCAACCACCACTCCTACTACACACTACAGTAATGTAACCACAACTACTATACACTGCAACCACCACTCCTACTACACACTACAGTAATGTAACCACAACTACTATACACTGCAACCACCACTCCTACTACACTCTACAGTAATGTAACCACAACTACTATACACTGCAACCACCACTCCTACTACACACTACAGTAATGTAACCACAACTACTATACACTGCAACCACCACTCCTACTACACACTACAGTAATGTAACCACAACTACTATACACTGCAACCACCACTCCTACTACACACTACAGTAATGTAACCACAACTACTATACACTGCAACCACCACTCCTACTACACACTACAGTAATGTAACCACAACTACTATACACTGCAACCACCACTCCTACTACACACTACAGTAATGTAACCACAACTACTATACACTGCAACCACCACTCCTACTACACACTCTTCAGTAATGTAACCACAACTACTATACACTGCAACCACCACTCCTTCTACACTCTACAGTAATGTAACCACAACTACTATACACTGCAACCACCACTCCTACTACACACTACAGTAATGTACCCACAACTACTATACACTGCAACCACCACTCCTACTACACACTACAGTAATGTAACCACAACTACTATACACTGCAACCACCACTCCTACTACACACTACAGTAATGTAACCACAACTACTATACACTGCAACCACCACTCCTACTACACTCTACAGTAATGTAACCACAACTACTATACACTGCAACCACCACTCCTACTACACACTCTACAGTAATGTAACCACAACTACTATGCACTGCAACCACCACTCCTACTACACACTACAGTAATGTAACCACAACTACTATACACTGCAACCACCACTCCTACTACACACTACAGTAATGTAACCACAACTACTATACATTGCAACCACCACTCCTACTACACACTCTACAGTAATGTAACCACAACTACTATACACTGCAACCACCACTCCTAGTCTCCTACTACACACTCTACAGTAATGTAACCACAACTACTATACACTGCAACCACCACTCCTAGTCTCCTACTACACACTCTACAGTAATGTAACCACAACTACTATACACTGCAACCACCACTCCTACTACACACTCTACAGTAATGTAACCACAACTACTATACACTGCAACCACCACTCCTACTACACACTACAGTAATGTAACCACAACTACTATACATTGCAACCACCACTCCTACTACACACTCTACAGTAATGTAACCACAACTACTATACACTGCAACCACCACTCCTACTACACACTCTACAGTAATGTAACCACAACTACTATACACTGCAACCACCACTCCTACTACACACTCTACAGTAATGTAACCACAACTACTATACACTGCAACCACCACTCCTACTACACACTCTACAGTAATGTAACCACAACTACTATACATTGCAACCACCACTCCTACTACACACTCTACAGTAATGTAACCACAACTACTATACACTGCAACCACCACTCCTACTACACACTACAGTAATGTAACCACAACTACTATACACTGCAACCACCACTCCTACTACACACTCTACAGTAATGTAACCACAACTACTATACACTGCAACCACCACTCCTACTACACACTACAGTAATGTAACCACAACTACTATACACTGCAACCACCACTCCTATTACACACTCTACAGTAATGTAACCACAACTACTATACACTGCAACCACCACTCCTACTACACACTCTACAGTAATGTAACCACAACTACTATACACTGCAACCACCACTCCTACTACACACTCTACAGTAATGTAACCACAACTACTATACACTGCAACCACCACTCCTACTACACACTACAGTAATGTAACCACAACTACTATACACTGCAACCACCACTCCTACTACACACTCTACAGTAATGTAACCACAACTACTATACACTGCAACCACCACTCCTACTACACACTACAGTAATGTAACCACAACTACTATACACTGCAACCACCACTCCTCCTACACACTACAGTAATGTAACCACAACTACTATACACTGCAACCACCACTCCTACTACACACTCTACAGTAATGTAACCACAACTACTATACACTGCAACCACCACTCCTACTACACACTCTACAGTAATGTAACCACAACTACTATACACTGCAACCACCACTCCTACTACACACTCTACAGTAATGTAACCACAACTACTATACACTGCAACCACCACTCCTAGTCTCCTACTACACACTCTACAGTAATGTAACCACAACTACTATACACTGCAACAATGTCACTACTTCTACTACTGCACACTGGGGGGGGGGGGGGGATTTACTAAAACTGGAGCACACAGAATCTGGTGCAGCTGTGCATAGTAACCAATCAGCTTCTAACTTCAGCTTGTTCAAATAAGCTTTGACAATAAAATCTGGAACTTTATTGGTTCCTATGCACAGCTGCACCAGATTCTGTGTGCTCCAGTTTTAGTAAATCTCCCGCACTGAAATAATGGCTACTCATTATCCTTTAGATTTACCAAAACCATATAATATGAGGTCACACCAGTGGCGGTGCGTCCATAGAGGGCGCATGAGCGCCGCCCCCTCTCTCCTGCACCTGTCAATCAACAATACATAGATTCATGCATTGCATAAATCGATCTATTGTCGCCAATGCCTCCCCTATTCAGGTGTCCGGCCCCTTGTCGAGTGCCGGCCATCCTGAATTACAGCGGTGGGGGTGTTTTGGAAGTGCCTGATTAGAGCCGTCGGCTCCAATAGACTTACTGATTAGAGCCTGTGGGCTCTAATAGGCTTCTAAATTGTTAAACAGCGGGCGCACTGCTGTGCGCTCCCTGTTTACACAGTGCTGTGTTAGGGAATTGCTTCCCTAACACTAACCCGCCTCTCAGCCAATCAGGTGCACCGGGTCTGGTTACCGGTCACCTGATTGGCTGAAGCGACAGGCGCTGTGATTGGACGCCTCTCAGGCGTCCAATCATAGCAGAGATGACATGAAGAGGACGGGAGAAGACATTGAGGACTCGGAGGGAGCGTGAAGGACGGCGCTGACCCAAGAAAGGTAAGAGCCGGGCGGGCAAACTGGCAGCATTTGATGGGGCAAACTGGCAGCTATTGATGGGGCAAACTGGCAGCTATTGATGGGGCAAACTGGCGGCATTTGATGGGGCAAACTGGTGGCATTTGATGGGGCAAACTGGCGGCATTTGATGGGGCAAACTGGTGGCATTTGATGGGCACAGTGGCTGCGTTTGATGGCACAGTGTCTGCAATTGATGGGCACAGTGGCTGCAATTGATTTATTTATTTATTTTTCAGTTTGTTTGCGCCCCCCAAAAAATTTGGAGCACCAGCCGCCACTGGGTCACACCTAAGTACTTTCAATTTTTTTGCAATCGGGCAGGCTCTTGTACTACATAGTTGAAGGTAAAACTAAAGAAAATTGAAAAAAAAAAATCATGTGTAGCCAGCTTTACACACCAGGACAATGTAACCACTGCTACTGAACACTAAAACAATATAACTACTACTCTAAACTGCAACATTGTGTCCACCTACATCCACCCAGAGGAACTTGCTCCCTGCTCCATCCTGTGCCATCTTTCCTAGGAGATACAGTAGATCAGTGTCTCTCAACTCCAGTCCTCAAGGCGCCCCAGCAGGTCATGTTTTCAGGCTTTCCATTATTTAAAGTGATTTGATCAGTTTCACTGCCTTAGGCTGCTTTCACACTAAGGCGCTATTGCGGTAAAAATAGCGCCTGCAATGCGTCCTTTGTATCCACACTGGAGCGGTGCGCTGGCAGGAGGGTAAAAAAACTCCTGCCAGCCGCATCTTTGAGGCGCGATAATAGCGGTAAAAATACCACTCCTATAGCGCCCCTGCCCATTGAAATCAATGGGGTAGTGCCTCCAAAATGCCTGCAAATCGCAGCAAAGTGACGTTTTTGCGGGCGGGTTTAACCCTTTTTCGGCCGCTAGCGGGGGTTAAAATCACCCCACTAGCGCCCGCAAATCGTAGCAAACATAACGGTAAAATGCTGCTAAAAATAGCGGTGTTTTACTGCCAGCGCACCCAGCGCTTCAGTGTGAAAGTAGCCTTAGTAATTACCACAGCTGTTTCATCTGAGGGAAATCCTGAAAACATGACCTGCTCAGTGGGTATCTCACCAAGCGTTACCACACTCTGCAGCTATGTAACCACTTATATCCACCTAGAGGACATTGATCCCTGCTCCATCCTGTGCCATCTCCCTGGTAGATGCTACTGTGCTGCATGAATCCAACCACCTACATCCGGCAAAGGGCATTGACCCCTCTCTTCTTTGCCATCTCCCCAGGAGATATTACACACTGCAACAATGTAACCATCCACATTCTCCCAGAGGGCAATGCATTATCCTCTGCTCCATCTTCCCCAGGAGATTCTACTTCACACTGCAACCATGTGACCACCTACATCTGCCCTAAGGGTATTGTCCCTAAGGGTATTGTCCCCTGCTCCATCCTGTGAGAGGACAGGCAAGCAGACTGACACACACCCTGCTGCTGCTTCCATCTTCTCAAAGGTTAAAACCTATAGCTTTAGATATACTTACATTTTTATTATTAATAATTGTTATCAAAAATAAAAACCCAATTCACATCCGTTTTTTTTTTTTTTTCATTTGTCAATGCAAGTTAATAAGGGCTTTAGACAGTAAGGTGCAGGGAATTCCCCTCGAAGGGCCCAGTCACACTATTGCGGTGGAGTAACATTACCATTAACCAGTGCAGTACTGTAGTTTGTAGCAATGCACATTTCAGGTGCATCTCCAAAAATTTGAATATCATCAAAAAGTTGATTTATTTCAGTAATTCAATTCAAAAAGTGAAACTCATATATTTTATAAAGATGCGTTACACACAGAGTGATATATTTCAAGCATTTCTTTCTTTTAATTTTGATGATTATGGCTTACAGCTAGTGAAATCCACAAATCCAATATCTCAGAAAATTAGAACATTACATAAGACCAATAAAAAAAGGATTTTTAATACAGAAATATTGGCTTACTGAAAAGTATGTCCATGTACAGTATAGTAGGCACTCAATAGTTGGTCGGGGCTCCTTTTGCATGAATTACTGCATCAATGTGGCGTGGCATGGAGGCGATCAGCCTGTGGCACTGCTGAGATGGTATGAAAGCCCAGGTTGCTTTGATAGTGGCCTTCAGCTCTTCTGCATTGTTGGGTCTGGTGTCTCTCATCTTCCTCTTGACAATACCCCACAGATTCTCTATGGGGTTTAGGTCAGGCGAGTTTGCCGGCCAATCAAGCACAGTGATACCATGATCATTAAACCAGGTATTGCTACTTTTGGCAGTGTGGGCAGGTGCCAAGTTCTGCTGGAAAATGAAATCAGCATCTCCATAAAGTTGGTCAGCAGAGAAGTGCTCTAGAATTTCCTGGTAGACGGCTGCGCTGACTTTGGACTTGATAAAACACAACCTTTTGAACCACCTGCCCCACACTATTAGATTGTAAGCTCTTCTGAGCAGGGCCCTCTTAATCCTCTTGTATTTTATTGTATTATAACTGTATTGCAGGGGTGCCCAACCTTTTGAAGAGTAAGGGCCACTTAAGCGACTTGGTAACTGGTTGCGGGCCACAATGAGCAGAGCGGGTGGACACCGTGTCCGCTCTGCATATGCAGAGCGGACACGTACACATCCCACTATACTATTCTTTTTTTTTTTTGGCGGATCGGATTGGAGGTAGGACACAAGCCGGTTTACGTCTGCCACTCCTTAGAGGTGAATGGAGGGTCAAATTGGGTCAGACTGACCGTGTGAAAGGGGCCCAAGGCTGCTTTCACACTGATGCGCTGCGTTTTTTCCCGCACTGCGGGTGCAACGCAGTGTACCTTTGGCTTTCCTGCACTTTGCAATAGAGTTCTATTATATTATGCAGGTTTAGTACACTTTCAGAAAGCTCACCAAACTCGCAGGTAATAGAAGTCTATGGCTCGGTGCCTGCGGATCAGTTTGAAAGCAGCCCAGTAACCACTTCAGAAGAGATATGCCCATAAATACACTGTGATTTTAGTAATAAAATTACCTTTAATAAAAGTATTCTATTCTATTCTGATCCACCCCAGAGCAGGAGGTCGTGGGCTACATCAGAGGGCTCCGTGAGCCACATGTGGGCACCACTGCTGTATTGTCTTCCTTTTATATTGTAAAGCGCTGCGTAAACTGTTGGCGCTATATAAATCCTGTATAATAATAATAATAATAACAATAAAAATATACAATCAAAATTATATGTGAAAAGAAATTGTACAAAAAACTAAATACAAGTAAAACCAATTGAACTTTGTATATCGAGTTCACAAAACCAAGAATAAAAATAAATATGCGCTCGTCCAAAAAGAAAATATGAATATAAAGTGCTCAGTCCACAAGGTGATATCTGTTTATGCAGGAGAAAAAATCAAGAGGAATTCCTTCAATCTTGTGTGAGTGGAACTAGGACCACCACCTGTGGGTGAAAATAGCTGCTCACCTCAGAGAATGACCGATCGGTCAGACTGCGCTTTATGTAACAGGGACTTTCAGGTCCTGATCCCTTCTGATGCAAAGGTCTGCCTACTAGGATCCACACTTCACACCTCTGACCACTCTCTGGAAATATTTAACTCTCTTGCAGTGGCGACTGGTGTTCGGCGGCACCCCCCTACCCCGGCACTTACCCCATCGGTTGCAGGTGGGCAGGCTTCTATGGGCGGCAGGCAGCGGGCTCCTACAAGCGGCGGGTTGCGGGGTCCTATGGGCAGCATGCAGCGGCTCCTGTGTCCTCTCTGCATCACGGTAGCTTTCGCCATGTGGCTCCACCCTCCTCCTCCTATGCGTCCAATAGGATTGCCGGCCCTTTCAGCCAATCGGGTGACCGGTGTCAAAACCCGCTTCCTGATTGGCCGGGAGGAGGATCAGTGATATTTGCTGGGTGGGCTCAGAGCGCACTCTCTGCGACCCAAGCCCACCCTATATTGAAGCCTATTAGAGCCTCTGGCTCTAATTGGTGCTTCAAAAAGCAGCCCCCCCCACATTGGAATTCATGCGCCGGTGTCTTGAAAGGGGCTGGAAGCATTAATAGGGGAGGCGGCGATAGACAGGGGTGGGGGGGGGGCGGCGCCCATGTGCACGTGTGCCCTTAATGGAAAGACCGCCTCTGCTCCCTTGTTCCTTGCCTATATCCCTCAGGATAAAACGGAGATTCATAGCCCAATATTACCAAAACAAATTTATTTTTAAATAATGAGATATCTGCTAACATTAAGAAACAGAAAAAACTGCATGTTAAGGTTCAGAGTAAGAATCGTCTTCTCACCGCACTTCCGTACATTGGAGTCACCGGAAATAACATCACAGGCTTCAACCGACGCGTTGCGTCACTGGTCACGTGACTTCTTCAGGGATTTGAGGACTGAGCACTTTTTATTCATAATATATTTTTGCACTCACAAGCACATATTAATTTTTATTCTTGGTTTTGTGAACAGTCTTGATATACACAGTTCAACTGGTTTTACTTTATTTTCACACATAATTTTGATTGTATATTTTACATATTAATGTGTTTATACACTTAGAGATGAGTGTTTGAATAAGCGCGCCATTTTTTCGGTTATTATCAATTTATGTAGTGTTGGAGTTCACTAATCAATAGTTGCAGCTGTTCTTTCTTCTTCCCTTTCTGCTACCTGTTTTCTTCACTTTGATTAATATTATTAATGTTGTTAGCACTTCCTAGTGCTTCTATTTATATATTTTTATTTGGTTTAGGGTTCATCTACAGTTTGTGAGTTTTTTACACATAGCAGCGCATACGTATTTATAATTACAAAATGCTGATTTGACCCCACTAATGATTGGAAAACATAACACACTTTATTAGGATGAAAAATTGCAAACAAAATTCTACTAGTGTATACCCAACCATAAGCATGCGCAAGGGGGTGTGCCAGATGTGCCCGGGCACACCCTAATCACTAAGTGCAGTGCTGATTCCCCCCTACTGCCCGGGTTTCCCCCTGCGTTGGCCTCTCCCACCCTGCAATGCTGCTGGCTTCCCTCTCCTCTCCTCCTGGCTGCTGCGGGGGATGTTTCAGAATGAAGAGTGGGGGAAGGGGCTAGTGAATATGTCATTTACCATCCCCTTCCTTTTCTAAATAAACACACTCATTCACTGTGTTCATTTAGGACTGAATCATAGTAAACTATGTTTACTATGCTTCCGTTTGTGAATGAGCAGAAAGCCGCTCAGCACAGAGCACTTCCTATTCATTGACTGTCCTGTGCAGCTGAGGCTGCAGAGAAAGCCATGTGTGTTTGAGTTTTGGGGTGCACACCCTAATGCAATAGGCTGAGCTAACCTACATTATCTCACAAAAGTGAGTACACCCCTCACATTTTTGTAAATATTTTATTATACCTTTTCATGTGACAACACTGAAGAAATTACACTTTGCTACAATGTAAAGTAGTGAGTGTACAGCTTGTATAACAGTGTCAATTTGCTGTCCCCACAAAATAACAACACGCAGCCATTAATGTCTAAACCACTGGCAACAAAAGTGAGTACACCCCTAAGTGAAAATGTCCAAATTGGGCCCAAAGTGTTAATATTTTGTGTGGCCACCATTATTTTCCAGCACTGCCTTAACCCTCTTGGGCATGGAGTTCACCAGAGCTTCACAGGTTACCACTGGAGTCCTCTTCCACTCCTCCATGACGACATCACAGAGCTGGTGGATGTTAGAGACCTTGCGCTCCTCCACCTTCTGTTTGAAGATGCCCCACAGATACTCAATAGGATTTAGGTCTGGAGACATGCTTGGCCGGTCCATCACCTTTACCCTCAGCTTCTTTAGCAAGGCAGTGGTCATCTTGGAGGTGTGTTTGGGGTCCTTATCATGCAGGAATACTGCCCTGCAGCCCAGTCTCTGAAGGGAGGGGGTCATGCTCTGCTTCAGTATGTCACAGTACATGTTGGCATTCATGGTTCCCTCAATGATCTGTAGCTCCCCAGTGCTGGCAGCACTCATGCAGCCCCAGACCATGACACTCCCACCACCATGCTTGACTGTAGACAAGACACCCTTGTCTCTGTACTCCTCACCTGGTTGCCGCCACACACGCCTGGCACCATCTGAACCAGATAAGTTTATCTTGGTCTCATCAGACCACAGGAAATGGTTCCAGTAATCCATGTCCTTAGTCTGCTTGTATTCAGCAAACTGTTTGCGGGCTTTCTTGTGCATCATCTTTAGAAGAGGCTTCCTTCTGGGACGACAGCCATGCAGACCAATTTGATGCAGTGTGTGGCGTATGGTCTGAGCACTGACAGGCTGACCCCCCCACCCATTCAACCTCTGCAGCAATGCTGGCAGCACTCATACATCTATTTCCCAAAGACAACCTCTGGATATGACACTGAGCACGTGCACTCAACTTCTTTGGTCAACCATGGCGAGGCCTGTTCTGAGTGGAACCTGTCCTGTTAAACCGCTGTATGGTCTTGGCCACGGAACTGCAGCTCAGTTTCAGGATCTTCTTATAGCCTAGGCCATCTTTATGTAGAGCAAATCTGCAAAAAAAAATTTGCCACGATTTTACAGTGATTTTACCGCGTTTGCGGTGTGTTTTTTTAAGTAAATGTGAGTCAAAAGCTGCACCAAAAACATATTGGGGGCGTGTTTTTACCACGTTTTTGCCATGTTTCCCAATGCTTTCAATTGGAAAGTACGTTTTTGGTGAGTTTTTTTGGGCTCCCCAAACATGCTCTAAAGATGCTGCAAGCAGCATTTTCTTGACCGCAACAGAAGCGCTCCGCCCCAGTGTGAACACATTCATTGATTTTAAAGGGAAGCATTTTTCTTAAGCTTTTCAGGTGCTTTTTTTTTCCACGCAAAAGCGCTTAAAAACTCCTCAGTGTGAAAGGGTCCTTAAAGTGAAGAGTCGCTTTAATAAAACATGTAATAAAAGCCGCACATATTTATCCCAGTGATAGAACATATTGGAGGTCACTATTAATGTTTAGTATGATTGTCCACCAGCAATGTGTCTCTACTAATGTGTCATTAATGATGCAATGAGAGCCCGTTCTGTCATCCAGCCGGATTTATTAGCTTATTAGGGCTGAGATTGGCCCAGATTATCGGCGTGAAGAAGTAATGGGAATGGAGGATGGTGCTGGCCGTGCGGGAAGTCTTGTGTTTGCAGAGTGTGCGGCACATTGATACCCTGAAACACAAAATCGAATGAAATGTCAGAGTAACAATAAACATGGCGTGCTATCAGGGAGGATGTTTGTTATTGGAGATAGAGGATGAGGGATGGGGTGGGAGATAAATCAGAGGAAATCACTGATAACAGGGGGTTAGGTCTATTTAGGCACAGGGACCAACACAATGGAGGCCATTAGACAAGAAAAAAAAAAAGTTTTAAATAGTTTCTAATAGCAGAACTTTTTACATCTATTTATGGGGTTGATTTACTAAAGGCAACTAGACTGTTCACTCTACAAGGGAATTTTACCTTAGCTTAGTAAATGAGGTGAAGCTCCAATGTGCAAGAAAAAAATCTGTTTTTTAAATTTATTTTCAATATTTTCCTTGCATGTGATTGAGTCTTTTTCACCACATTCACTATGCTAAAGGAAAATAGACATGGGCAATTCGTTTTGCTCCTAATTAGTCTTTTAACAAATTTAGACAAATTAGTTCATTCGGAAATATCTGAATTAACGAAAACCTGTTTACAAATTTTATTTTAAAATTAGAAAATTAGAAAATTCCGAAATTCAAAAATTCGAAAACCCGAAAATTTTAAATACCGTAATAACTTACTAATAATAACTTAACTATTACTAACTATTAAATTTATTATAGGTATTGAAATTTCCTTTCAAATTTGTCTGTTAGTGAACGTAACGAATACAAATTTATCCAAAGGTACGAATTATCCGAAATAACGAATGCTGCATTTAAACAAATGGAATGTAACAAATTAATAATAAATAATAATAAAACGCTTTTATTTTTATAGCCGTATCTAAACGAATGGAACGTAACTAATTATTAATAATAAAAAACAAAAATAATAATAAAAACGTTTTATTATTATTATTATTATTTATTATTAATTTGTTCCATTCCAGTTGTTTAGATGCGGCATTCGTTATTTCGGATAATTTGTGCCTTTGAATAAATTCGTAGTCGTTACGTCCACTAACAGATAAATTTGAAAGGAAATTCCAATACCTCTAATTTATTAGTTAGTTATTCTTTTGAATTTTCATATTTTCTATTTTATTTTTGACCCGAAAAAACCCCCAAAAAACAAATGAAACGATAACGAACAAATTTTTCAGCAGTGCACATGTCTAAAAGAAAATTCCCTGTAAAAGAACAGACAATTTACATTTAGCATGTCAATATCTATCTATCTATCTATCTTTATTATTACACAGGATTTATATACCGCCAACAATTTGCGCAGCACTCTACAATATAAAAGGAGACAATACACTTATAATACAATAAAATACAAAAGGATTAGGAGGGCACTGCTCATAAGAGCTTACAATCTAATAGGGTGGGGCACGTGGTACAAAAGGTTATAACTGTGGGGGATGAGCTGATGGAAGTGATAAAAGTTCAGTTAGTTGAAGGTGGGATAGGCTTCCCTGGAGAGATGAGTTTCAGCTGACGTCACTCAGCCAGTCCAGGCTCGGGAAAGATCCCCATATGGTCGGTATCGCTCAGAAGCCTGGACCGACACCTGGCAATCAGTCGAGAGCCTGAGCCAGCCCCTCCACAGCCCACTGCTCCAGTGAGAGCTGGAGGGGAGAGCAGAGAGCCAGTGACTGACAGTCACAGCTCTCTGCTCAGAGCGGATGGGAGAACTGAGCGATCAGCGGTGTTTGATCACTCATTTCTCATTGCAGTGCCAGTTGGGGACAGATGCATCATCAGATCAATGCTGGTAAGTATAAATGTTTATTTTTTTTTTTTAATCCTGAACTTCTCTTTTACAAATATCTTGGGCATCACACATTCTATGTAAAATGTCAGTGCTTTATAAAAAAATATCCTAGGCAATTATTTATGTGCAGTGGGTAATCATAGACATCCTAGGGTGCCATCCAAGGTTTCCTCCGCATACCATTTTCAGTATCGAAAAGCCTGGAAATATTAACAATTCCTTGGTCATTATACATGCTACGTAAATTTTTGGTGCCACATAAATACCTTGAATGAATAAATAAAATAAAAAAAATTAATCTGCAGTCTAGATCCCAGGCCATTATTCAAATGTGGTGGGTAGTCGTAGATGTCCCAGTGTGCCACCCAAGGTTTCCTCCACATATCAATTTCAGTAATTAAATAGGTTGGACTATATTAACATTTTCTTGGTCATCAATAAATTGGCCACCCACTATAAATACCTATAAGAAATAGATTATTCTACAGTCTACAGCCCCGATAAATATTCAGGTGTGGTGGGTAATTGTAGACGTCCCAGTGTTCCCAAGATTCCCTCCACATACAATTTTTTAGTATTGATAAAACTTGAACTACAGTATATTAACAATTTCTTGGTCATTATACATTCTACATACATTTTTGGTGCTATATAAAAACCTCTATTAAATACAAATTAAATCAACTCTGCAGTCTAGAAGATCCTAGGTCATTATTTATGTGTGGTGGGTAGTTATAGACATCCCAATGTGCCATCCAGGGTTTCCTCTGCATACAATTTTGAGTATAGAAAAGGTTGGTTGGACTATATTAACAATTTATTGGTCATTATACATGCTACATAAATTGTTGGTGCCATATAAATACCTCTAATAAATAAATCAAAAATAAATTAGCAGTCTGACTCTCAGGCCGTTATTCAAGTTTTGTGAGTAGTTGTAGGTGTCCCAGTGTGCCACCCAAGGTTTCCTCAACATACCAATTTCAGTAATTAAACAGGTTGGATTATATTAACAATTTCTTGGTCATCATACATGCTACATAAATTGGCAGCCCACTATAAATACCTATAATAAATAAATGCAGAAATTCTACAGTCTAGAGTTCAGGCAATTATTCAGGTGTGGTGGGTAGTTGTAGATGTCCCAGTAAACCACCCAAGATTTCCTCCACATACAATTTTAAGTATTGAGAAACTTGAACTACAGAATATTAAAAATTTCTTGGTCATTATTCATTCTACGTAAATTGTTGGTGATATATATAAAAAAAACTCTATTAAATACAAATTAAATAAACTCTGCAGTCTAGATCCTAGGCCATCATTTATGTGTGATGGGTAGTCATAGACATTCCAGTGTGCCACCTAGGGTTTCAGTATTGAAAAGGTTGGATTATATTAACAATTTCATTATATTTGCTACATAAATTGTTGGTGATTAATAACTACCTCTAATAAATAATAATATTTTTTTTAACTCTACTGTCTAGAGCCCAGGCCATTATCCAGGTGTGGTTGGTAGTCATAGGCATCCCAGGGTACCACCCATGGTTTCCTGCACATTACAATTTCAGTACCAAAAAGGTTGGATTATATTAACAATTTCTGGGTCGTTACTAGGGATGAGCTTCGTGTTCGAGTCGAACATACGTTCGACTCGAACATCGGCTGTTCGATCGTTCGACGAAGATCGAACGATTTGGGCCGTTCGCGCCAAATTCGAGTGACGTGAACGGCCCACAATGCACTACGCCATCGCAGTGTCATCCAGGCGCTGTGATTGGCCAAGCATGCACTGTGACCCCGCATGCTTGGCCAATCACAGCGCCGGCAGCGAGGAGAGCAATGATTGGCCACAGGCAGGATGCCTGTGGCCAATTATTGCTGAGGGTGTTTAGTACACGCCCCACACTATAAAAGGCCGCCAGCACGGCGGCCTAGTGTAGTGTGTTCCGGAGCAGGGATAGAGCAGCATAGGCAGGGACAGTGACTTTTATTTCTTTCTTGCTTAACCTGGATTCCTTTAGTTTAGGGAAAGAGAAGGATAGGTAGGGAGAGTGTCAGTGTGTTTTGTGCTTGTGCTATAGTGTGCTTAAAAAAAACATTTTTTCTAGGGACAGAAAACTGTAGGTAGGGAGAGTGTCAGTTTCTTTCACTGTGCAAGTCCTTGTTTCTAGGGACCTGGAAGGACAGTGAGTGAATTCTCCTTGTGCTATATTGTGCTTAAAAAAAACATTTTTTCTAGGGACAGAAAACTGTAGGTAGGGAGAGTGTCAGTTTCTTTCACTGTGCAAGTCCTTGTTTCCAGGGACCTGGAAGGACAGTGAGTGAATTCTCCTTGTGCTATATTGTGCTTAAAAAAAACATTTTTTCTAGGGACAGAAAACTGTAGGTAGGGAGAGTGTCAGTTTCTTTCACTGTGCAAGTCCTTGTTTCTAGGGACCTGGAAGGACAGTGAGTGAATTCTCCTTGTGCTATATTGTGCTTAAAAAAAACATTTTTTCTAGGGACAGAAAACTGTAGGTAGGGAGAGTGTCAGTTTCTTTCACTGTGCAAGTCCTTGTTTCCAGGGACCTGGAAGGACAGTGAGTGAATTCTCCTTGTGCTATATTGTGCTTAAAAAAAACATTTTTTCTAGGGACAGAAAACTGTAGGTAGGGAGAGTGTCAGTTTCTTTCACTGTGCAAGTCCTTGTTTCCAGGGACCTGGAAGGACAGTGAGTGAATTCTCCTTGTGCTATATTGTGCTTAAAAAAAAACATTTTTTCTAGGGACAGAAAACTGTAGGTAGGGAGAGTGTCAGTTTCTTTCACTGTGCAAGTCCTTGTTTCCAGGGACCTGGAAGGACAGTGAGTGAATGCTCCTTGTGCTATAGTGTGCTTAAAAAAAACATTTTTTCTAGGGACAGAAAACTCTAGGTAGGGAGAGTGTCAGTTTCTTTCACTGTGCAAGTCCTTGTTTCCAGGGACCTGGAAGGACAGTGAGTGAATTCTCCTTGTGCTATAGTGTGCTTAAAAAAAACATTTTTTCTAGGGACAGAAAACTGTAGGTAGGGAGAGTGTCAGTTTCTTTCACTGTGCAAGTCCTTGTTTCCAGGGACCTGGAAGGACAGTGAGTGAATTCTCCTTGTGCTATAGTGTGCTTAAAAAAAACATTTTTTCTAGGGACAGAAAACTGTAGGTAGGGAGAGTGTCAGTTTCTTTCACTGTGCAAGTCCTTGTTTCTAGGGACTGGGAAGGACAGTGAGTGAATTCTCCTTGTGCTATAGTGTGCTTAAAAAAAACATTTTTTCTAGGGACAGAAAACTGTAGGTAGTGTGAGGGGGTTAGCTCGGCAGCGGGTGTGTGTGACCCCCGAGATGGGCTCCCCACACAAAAACAGGCCCAGCAAACGGAGGTTGTGGTTTTCAAAATCAAAAAGGTGCGGTTTATTTTCTATTTACAGTGACAAAACACAGCAAAGCAAAAGAAACATAAACAAAATAAATCCTGGTCAACTTGACCTCTGACTAAACATACAGGTTTCCTAACTAACAACTGGGATCAGCCTAGTGCTGTCCTAGTCCCTAAGTCCCTGGTTTTAAATGTCCAAGCAAATAAGCACACAGGCTTTGTCTCACCGCACAGGGGTTCACTCTCCCTAGACAGTCCACACAGGTCTGGTTCCAGGCATGAGCTAACACCTAATGAATCTGGGAGTTTTTATAGAGGCCTAAATGAGCTGACAAGCTTCAGCTGGTCTCATCAACTCCCTGTCTGCACGACGCCCCACACTCTCCCTAGAGGTATGAGTCATCCATGAGCCCACTAGCCTCAGCTGGGCTTATACAACACTCCACCTAGTTGTATAAGTCGGCGTAAAGCCTGAATCTGGGCGAAATATATCTACCCCCCTGGATGCAACCAGGTGACTTTACCTTCCTGCTGTCACATACCCCCCCCTCTTGTTTTAACCTCGGGGTTGGAACACCAGCAATCAGGCATTCATGTACTCGAGACAAAGCATCCACATTCCCCATTTGAACGCCAGGGCGATGCTTTACTGTGAAGTTGAATTCCTGGAGGGCCAGGAACCACCTATTCACTCTTCTATTTGTTTCCTTGTTTTGAGCCATCCACTTTAACGGAGCGTGATCCGTAACCATGTCAAAGTGCCTACCTAGCAGGTAGTACCGAAGGGAATCTAGAGCCCACTTCACCGCTAAACACTCCTTTTCAACGGTGGCGTAATTTACCTCATGGGACTTCAACTTCCTGCTGAGGTAAATGACTGGGTGCTCTTCCCCGTTCCAGACCTGGGACAATACTGCTCCTAACCCCACATCTGACGCATCACTTTGTACAACAAAGTTTTTAGAGAAGTCGGGTGAGTACAACACTGGCTG
The DNA here is from genome assembly GCA_029206835.1 of Rana muscosa. Classification (NCBI taxonomy): domain Eukaryota; kingdom Metazoa; phylum Chordata; class Amphibia; order Anura; family Ranidae; genus Rana; species Rana muscosa. The sequence continues at coordinate 16,041,827 of CM055125.1, read as the reverse complement.
GCTACATAAGGCTTGTTTCAAGAATTGGAATGCTGCCTCAGCCTCGGGGGTCCATTTAATCATGACCGACCCTTTCCCCTTCGTCAGGTTGGTTAGGGGCACAGCCTTAGAAGCAAAGTGGGGAATGAATCGCCGATAATACCCAGCGATTCCCAGAAAGGCTCGTACCTGCTTCTTGCTGTTGGGACGTGGCCAACTCTGGATGGCCTCGACTTTGTTGAGTTGGGGTTTTATTACTCCCCTCCCAATGGTGTACCCAAGATATTTGGCCTCCTCCTGCCCAATGGTACACTTCTTGGGGTTAGCCGTAAACCCCGCTTCCCGAACAGAGTCCAGGACTGCTTGCACTTTTGGCAGATGTGAGGCCCAATCTGTGCTATGGACAATTATGTCATCCAGGTAAGCCGCAGCATACTTCCGATGGGGCCTCAGCATCTGGTCCATTTTCCGCTGGAATGTGGCCGGCGCATTCTGTAACCCGAACGGCATTCTTTTATATTGGAACGCCCCGTCTGGGGTTACAAATGCGGTTTTCTCTTTGGCCGACTTGGCCAGGGGGATTTGCCAATACCCTTTTGTGAGGTCAAGAGTCGTCATGTATCGGGCTGTTCCCAGCCGGTCGATCAACTCATCTATACGTGGCATGGGGTAGGTGTCAAATTTTGTAACTTTGTTCAACTGTCGAAAATCGTTACAAAATCGCCAGCTCCCATCCGGTTTAGGCACCAACACAATGGGACTAGACCAATCACTTTGGGACTCCTCTATCACCCCTAAGTTCAGCATTTTCTGTACTTCCTCCCGTATTGCCTCCCGTCGGGCCTCTGGGATCCGATAGGGTTTTAACTTCACCCTTTCACCGGGCGGGGTAATGATGTCATGCTCTACCCCAGATGTTTGTCCCGGCAGCTCAGAGAATACCTCCTTGTTGCGAAGCACAAACTCCTTAACCTCCTGTTGTTGGGGTTGTGACAAGGTGGCTGCTATTCCAACCTCCGGAATCACGCAACCAGTTTGAGCTGGTGACCAAGTGTCTGCGACTAGGGACTCTCTATCCCTCCAGGCTTTCAACAGATTAACGTGATAGATCTGTTCGGGCTTTCGCCTTCCTGGTTATCTGACCTTGTAATTCACTTCGCTCACTTTTTCCATTATCTCGTAGGGGCCTTGCCATTTGGCAAGGAATTTACTTTCAACCGTAGGGACAAGTACCAGTATCCTATCCCCCGGGGAAAAGGTACGGGTCTTGGCTCCACGGTTGTACACTCTCTGCTGTGCTAACTGCGCTTGGGCCAAATGTTCCTTCACGATGGGCATTACCTGTGCAATTCGGTCTTGCATCAGGGCGACATGCTCAATCACACTCCTGTGGGGAGAACTCTCACTTTCCCAAGTTTCCTTGGCAATATCCAACAGCCCTCTTGGGTGTCTCCCATACAGTAACTCAAAGGGGGAGAATCCCGTAGAGGATTGGGGCACCTCCCTAATAGCAAACATCAGATAAGGAAGTAGACAGTCCCAATCCTTTCCATCTCTATCCACCACTTTCTTCAACATTTGTTTTAGGGTTTTGTTGAACCTTTCAACCAGCCCATCGGTTTGGGGGTGATACACAGATGTACGTAATTGCGTCACTTTGAACAATTTACACAGCTCCTTCATAACCCGGGACATAAAGGGTGTACCTTGGTCCGTAAGCAGTTCTTTACAAATACCCACCCGGCTAAACACAAGAGATAGCTCTTTGGCTATGGTTTTGGCCGAGGTATTTCGGAGAGGGATCGCTTCTGGATAACGGGTGGCATAGTCCATTATAACTAATATGTACTGGTGCCCCCTAGCGGACTTGATTATAGGACCTACCAAATCCATGGCGATCCTCTCAAACGGGACCTCAATGATGGGTAGAGGGACCAGCGGGCTACGGAAATGTGGCATCGGGGCCGACCTCTGACACACAGGGCAGGAGGAACAATAATTTTCTATGTCCTTCATCACCCCCGGCCAATAGAATCTCTGTAATACCCTCTCTCGGGTTTTCTCTGTCCCCAGATGACCTCCAAGAATGTGCCCATGGGCCAACTCCAACACCAACTTCCTGTAAGGTTTGGGCACCACAAGCTGCTCAACGGTTTCTTCTGCCCTTTTTGCCACCCGATACAGTAGGTCCTTCTCTACGCTGAAGTATGGGTAAGTGCAGGTATTATCTGGGTTCACTAACTCGCCATCTATTTTCACTACGTTTTCCCGTGCCTTTATTAGGGCGGGGTCTTTCAACTGTTCTGTGGCAAAGTTTTCCCTGTGAACCTCAAGATCAGAAAACTCCACAGACGGTAGGTTTTCGTCTGAGGAGGTGGGCTCCTCTCCAGTTTCTTGAGTCTCCCCTGCCAATACTGATAAGGGAAATTCCGGAGAGTCCTCACCACTCTCAGGGGAGTTCTGGCTATCACATTCCTGGTACATAGGGGCACCAGTGGGGGGCTCAGGATCATCCCACAGTTCCCAGAACTTCGGAAAATCCCTTCCCACAATGGCGTCATGCGGTAACTGAGATACTAAGCCCACTGGATGAGAGAGGGTACCTTTGGGGGTCTCGAAACACACTGTAGTCACTGGATACTCTCGGGTGTCCCCATGCACACAAATAACAGCTACCTTGCTATTCCCAGAGACCTCTGTTTTAACTAACTCAGCCTTTATCAGGGTCACAAGGCTACCTGAATCCAGCAATACCACAACATTTCTACCATTAACACACATTTTGCATAAATGTTTCTCAGTTCCTCGAATGGCAGTGCATGCGACTGTCGCACACAGCGACTGACGTCTGCCCGTCAGAAAGTCACACTGCATGGGTTCCTCCACAACCGGGCAATTGGCTGCAATATGTCCCGCTTGCCGGCAGCGGTAGCAAACGATCCTTCTTGCGGCTTCTTGAGCCGCTGATTTCCCAGGCTGTTCTCGCCAAACTTGGGGTAGAGCTCCCACCCTCTCACTCTCTCCACCCTCACCCCTTGGAATCCTCTTATCCGCCCCTGGGGATGGTCTGGTCTTAGGGTGGAAAGTCCGAGTGTCTCTGGAAGAGGCCGTCAGGTTCTCTGTAGCCAAGTATTTCTCCACACGATCCACAAGACCATCGGCCGTCTCTGGGTCTCCATGGCTTACCCACTTTTGGATGGCAGTAGGAAGAGCTCTCAAAAACCGATCCATTACAACACGTTCCACAATCTTTGGTGCGGACAAAGTCTCTGGCTGTAGCCACTTTCTGCTCAGGTGAATGAGATCATACATTTGAGACCTGGGGGGTTTTCCAAGCTGGAAAGTCCAGTTATGCACACGCTGAGCCCGGACAGCCTGGGTGACACCCAGCCTTGCCAATATTTCAGCTTTTAGCATCGCATAGTCTTTTGCTTGGTTAGGCTCTAGGTCATAGTAAGCTTTCTGCGATTCACCAGTTAACAGAGGAGCCACCAGTCCAGCCCACTGCTCCTCAGGCCACTTTTCTCTTTCAGCGGTCCTTTCAAATGTGGTCAAAAATACCTCTGGATCATCCTCTCCAGTCATTTTTGTCAATAAACGACTCACCCCAAAGGACGCGGTATTAGTGGGACGGCTTTCCTCACTGGTCTGCGGACGTTGCTGCATTGCTGCTTCCATCTGTTGTTGTAGTCTCTGCTCTTGCTTCTGTAACAGGTCTATGAAGCGGGCCTCAGATTGCTGCTGGGCTTGTTGCTGAGCCTCCAGACTCTGTTGCAAAGTTGCGTTTGTCTGCTGCTGGGCTGCAAGGCTCTGTTGACGAGCTTGCTGCTGGGCTGCAAGGCTCTGTTGATGAGCTTGCTGCTGGGCTGCGAAGTTCTGTTGTTGAGCTGCAAGGCTCTTTTGCAAACCTGCATTTGTCTGCTGTTGATTGGCATTTGCTAGAGCCAGCTGCTTCAGTATCTCCTCCATGCTGGCTTAAAAAAAAACTGACCGCATTCTCCACCAACTGTGAGGGGGTTAGCTCGGCAGCGGGTGTGTGTGACCCCCGAGATGGGCTCCCCACACAAAAACAGGCCCAGCAAACGGAGGTTGTGGTTTTCAAAATCAAAAAGGTGCGGTTTATTTTCTATTTACAGTGACAAAACACAGCAAAGCAAAAGAAACATAAACAAAATAAATCCTGGTCAACTTGACCTCTGACTAAACATACAGGTTTCCTAACTAACAACTGGGATCAGCCTAGTGCTGTCCTAGTCCCTAAGTCCCTGGTTTTAAATGTCCAAGCAAATAGCCACACAGGCTTTGTCTCACCGCACAGGGGTTCACTCTCCCTAGACAGTCCACACAGGTCTGGTTCCAGGCATGAGCTAACACCTAATGAATCTGGGAGTTTTTATAGAGGCCTAAATGAGCTGACAAGCTTCAGCTGGTCTCATCAACTCCCTGTCTGCACGACGCCCCACACTCTCCCTAGAGGTATGAGTCATCCATGAGCCCACTAGCCTCAGCTGGGCTTATACAACACTCCACCTAGTTGTATAAGTCGGCGTAAAGCCTGAATCTGGGCGAAATATATCTACCCCCCTGGATGCAACCAGGTGACTTTACCTTCCTGCTGTCACAGTAGGGAGAGTGTCAGTTTCTTTCACTGTGCAAGTCCTTGTTTCTAGGGACCTGGAAGGACAGTGAGTGAATTCTCCTTGTGCTATATTGTGCTTAAAAAAAACATTTTTTCTAGGGACAGAAAACTGTAGGTAGGGAGAGTGTCAGTTTCTTTCACTGTGCAAGTCCTTGTTTCCAGGGACCTGGAAGGACAGTGAGTGAATTCTCCTTGTGCTATATTGTGCTTAAAAAAAACATTTTTTCTAGGGACAGAAAACTGTAGGTAGGGAGAGTGTCAGTTTCTTTCACTGTGCAAGTCCTTGTTTCTAGGGACCTGGAAGGACAGTGAGTGAATTCTCCTTGTGCTATATTGTGCTTAAAAAAAACATTTTTTCTAGGGACAGAAAACTGTAGGTAGGGAGAGTGTCAGTTTCTTTCACTGTGCAAGTCCTTGTTTCCAGGGACCTGGAAGGACAGTGAGTGAATTCTCCTTGTGCTATATTGTGCTTAAAAAAAAATTTTTTTCTAGGGACAGAAAACTGTAGGTAGGGAGAGTGTCAGTTTCTTTCACTGTGCAAGTCCTTGTTTCTAGGGACCTGGAAGGACAGTGAGTGAATTCTCCTTGTGCTATATTGTGCTTAAAAAAAACATTTTTTCTAGGGACAGAAAACTGTAGGTAGGGAGAGTGTCAGTTTCTTTCACTGTGCAAGTCCTTGTTTCCAGGGACCTGGAAGGACAGTGAGTGAATTCTCCTTGTGCTATATTGTGCTTAAAAAAAACATTTTTTCTAGGGACAGAAAACTGTAGGTAGGGAGAGTGTCAGTTTCTTTCACTGTGCAAGTCCTTGTTTCTAGGGACCTGGAAGGACAGTGAGTGAATTCTCCTTGTGCTATATTGTGCTTAAAAAAAACATTTTTTCTAGGGACAGAAAACTGTAGGTAGGGAGAGTGTCAGTTTCTTTCACTGTGCAAGTCCTTGTTTCCAGGGACCTGGAAGGACAGTGAGTGAATGCTCCTTGTGCTATAGTGTGCTTAAAAAAAACATTTTTTCTAGGGACAGAAAACTCTAGGTAGGGAGAGTGTCAGTTTCTTTCACTGTGCAAGTCCTTGTTTCCAGGGACCTGGAAGGACAGTGAGTGAATGCTCCTTGTGCTATAGTGTGCTTAAAAAAAACATTTTTTCTAGGGACAGAAAACTCTAGGTAGGGAGAGTGTCAGTTTCTTTCACTGTGCAAGTCCTTGTTTCCAGGGACCTGGAAGGACAGTGAGTGAATTCTCCTTGTGCTATAGTGTGCTTAAAAAAAACATTTTTTCTAGGGACAGAAAACTGTAGGTAGGGAGAGTGTCAGTTTCTTTCACTGTGCAAGTCCTTGTTTCCAGGGACCTGGAAGGACAGTGAGTGAATTCTCCTTGTGCTATATTGTGCTTAAAAAAAACATTTTTTCTAGGGACAGAAAACTGTAGGTAGGGAGAGTGTCAGTTTCTTTCACTGTGCAAGTCCTTGTTTCCAGGGACCTGGAAGGACAGTGAGTGAATTCTCCTTGTGCTATATTGTGCTTAAAAAAAACATTTTTTCTAGGGACAGAAAACTGTAGGTAGGGAGAGTGTCAGTTTCTTTCACTGTGCAAGTCCTTGTTTCTAGGGACTGGGAAGGACAGTGAGTGAATTCTCCTTGTGCTATAATGTGCTTAAAAAAAACATTTTTTCTAGGGACAGAAAACTGTAGGTAGGGAGAGTGTCAGTTTCTTTCACTGTGCAAGTCCTTGTTTCCAGGGACCTGGAAGGACAGTGAGTGAATTCTCCTTGTGCTATAGTGTGCTTAAAAAAAACATTTTTTCTAGGGACAGAAAACTGTAGGTAGGGAGAGTGTCAGTTTCTTTCACTGTGCAAGTCCTTGTTTCCAGGGACCTGGAAGGACAGTGAGTGAATTCTCCTTGTGCTATATTGTGCTTAAAAAAAACATTTTTTCTAGGGACAGAAAACTGTAGGTAGGGAGAGTGTCAGTTTCTTTCACTGTGCAAGTCCTTGTTTCTAGGGACTGGGAAGGACAGTGAGTGAATTCTCCTTGTGCTATAGTGTGCTTAAAAAAAAACATTTTTTCTAGGGACAGAAAACTGTAGGTAGGGAGAGTGTCAGTTTCTTTCACTGTGCAAGTCCTTGTTTCTAGGGACTGGGAAGGACAGTGAGTGAATTCTCCTTGTGCTATAGTGTGCTTAAAAAAATTTTTTTTCTAGGGACAGAAAACTGTAGGTAGGGAGAGTGTCAGTTTATTTCACTGTGCAAGTCCTTGTTTCTAGGGACCTGGAAGGACAGTGAGTGAATTCTCCTTGTGCTATATTGTGCTTAAAAAACATTTTTTCTAGGGACAGAAAACTGTAGGTAGGGAGAGTGTCAGTTTCTTTCACTGTGCAAGTCCTTGTTTCCAGGGACCTGGAAGGACAGTGAGTGAATTCTCCTTGTGCTATATTGTGCTTAAAAAAAACATTTTTTCTAGGGACAGAAAACTGTAGGTAGGGAGAGTGTCAGTTTCTTTCACTGTGCAAGTCCTTGTTTCTAGGGACCTGGAAGGACAGTGAGTGAATTCTCCTTGTGCTATATTGTGCTTAAAAAAAACATTTTTTCTAGGGACAGAAAACTGTAGGTAGGGAGAGTGTCAGTTTCTTTCACTGTGCAAGTCCTTGTTTCCAGGGACCTGGAAGGACAGTGAGTGAATTCTCCTTGTGCTATATTGTGCTTAAAAAAAACATTTTTTCTAGGGACAGAAAACTGTAGGTAGGGAGAGTGTCAGTTTCTTTCACTGTGCAAGTCCTTGTTTCTAGGGACCTGGAAGGACAGTGAGTGAATTCTCCTTGTGCTATATTGTGCTTAAAAAAAACATTTTTTCTAGGGACAGAAAACTGTAGGTAGGGAGAGTGTCAGTTTCTTTCACTGTGCAAGTCCTTGTTTCCAGGGACCTGGAAGGACAGTGAGTGAATTCTCCTTGTGCTATATTGTGCTTAAAAAAAACATTTTTTCTAGGGACAGAAAACTGTAGGTAGGGAGAGTGTCAGTTTCTTTCACTGTGCAAGTCCTTGTTTCTAGGGACCTGGAAGGACAGTGAGTGAATTCTCCTTGTGCTATATTGTGCTTAAAAAAAACATTTTTTCTAGGGACAGAAAACTGTAGGTAGGGAGAGTGTCAGTTTCTTTCACTGTGCAAGTCCTTGTTTCTAGGGACCTGGAAGGACAGTGAGTGAATTCTCCTTGTGCTATATTGTGCTTAAAAAAAACATTTTTTCTAGGGACAGAAAACTGTAGGTAGGGAGAGTGTCAGTTTCTTTCACTGTGCAAGTCCTTGTTTCTAGGGACCTGGAAGGACAGTGAGTGAATTCTCCTTGTGCTATAGTGTGCTTAAAAAAAACATTTTTTCTAGGGACAGAAAACTGTAGGTAGGGAGAGTGTCAGTTTCTTTCACTGTGCAAGTCCTTGTTTCTAGGGACCTGGAAGGACAGTGAGTGAATTCTCCTTGTGCTATATTGTGCTTAAAAAAAACATTTTTTCTAGGGACAGAAAACTGTAGGTAGGGAGAGTGTCAGTTTCTTTCACTGTGCAAGTCCTTGTTTCTAGGGACCTGGAAGGACAGTGAGTGAATTCTCCTTGTGCTATATTGTGCTTAAAAAAAACATTTTTTCTAGGGACAGAAAACTGTAGGTAGGGAGAGTGTCAGTTTCTTTCACTGTGCAAGTCCTTGTTTCAAGGGACAGAGAAGGACACCTGAAGGTAGCCCTTATTGCTTTTTTCCCATCTCCCTGCAGGCCATCTATTAGAATGTCTGGAAGGCAAACAAGGAGAGGCAGACAGTCAGGAGGCAATAAAAGAGGGCAAGCAGGCTCTGTGTCTGGGGGCAACAGTGCTGGTCGTGGACGCGGTGCATTGTCATCAGCACATGGCCATGGGACACGCTTGTCCTTCTTTTCCGCAGCTGGACATGTTGAGCCACATCATGCCGAAGACTTGGTAGAGTGGATGACCAAGCCCTCCTCCTCCTCCTCATCCTCTCTCACCCAGGCTCAGGGTACTGGCAAAGCAGCTGCCAAAGCGTCCTCTTCCCTGGTATCAATGTCAGACTCATCATCAGTCACTCCTTCCCTAGACCCACCATGTCCTCCTCCTGAGGAGTCCCCCGAACTGTTTGAGCACAGTGTTGGGTACATGCTCCAGGAGGATACCCAGCGTTTCGAAGGGTCTGATGATGAAACCCAGCTACAGGAAGGCAGTAGGGTGAGAGCAGACAGAGGGGATGCTCAAGAAGGACACCAATCTGGCAGTCATGTTCCAGCAGCTGCAGCATACTGCCAGATTGGCTCCAGTGATGAGGAGGGAGGGGATGATGAGGTCACTGACTCCACGTGGGTGCCTAATAGGAGAGAGGAGGAGGAGGATGAGGAGGAGGCACATCTCCAACGAGACAGGATGCCCTTTGGTGGCCAGCGTAAGGGCAGTACACCGACGGAATCACACCGCAGAGCTCCGCCTGTGCAGGGCGCTGCCTCTGCCCGTCATTCAAAAAGTTCCTTGGTGTGGGCCTTTTTTGAGGCTAGTGCATCAGATCGCACAGCTGCTGTTTGCAACATATGTCTCAAGCGTATATCGCGTGGCCAAAACATCAGCCGCTTGGGTACCACATGCCTGACCAGACATATGTTGACCTGCCATGCAGCTCGTTGGCAAGCCTACCTCAAAGACCCACACCAAAGAACAAAGCGGACCTCTCCTTGCACCGCATCAGCTGGGATCTCCAACCCCACTATAACTTCAGTCCTCTCTGAAACATGCACTGAGAGGAATGAAGGTGTAGAATTAGGTGTGTCACAGCCAAGTACTTGCGGCCACTCTGCTAGCAGTACACCGACGTCCGATTCTAGCAGGCAAATTTCCCTGCCCCAGCTGCTGGACCGTCGAAAGAAGTTCACTCCCAGCCATCCACATGCCCAGCGGTTGAATGCTAGCTTGGCTAAATTGCTAGCGCTTCAACTGCTGCCTTTTCAGTTGGTAGACTCGGCCCCCTTCCGTGAGTTTGTGCAATGTGCGGTTCCTCAGTGGCAGGTTCCCAAACGCCACTTTTTCTCACGGAAGGCTATTCCGGCTCTCTACCGGCATGTGGAAGGCAATGTCTTGGCCTCGCTGGACAGGGCGGTCAGCGGTAAGGTGCATATTACCGCTGACTCATGGTCCAGCAGGCATGGACAGGGACGTTACCTTTCTTTCACGGCCCATTGGGTCACTCTTTTGGCAGCTGGGAAGGATGCAGGACAAGGTGCAGTAGTGTTGGAGGTTGTCCCACCGCCACGCCTCCAAAATGCTACTACTGGTTGTGACACACCTCTCTCCTCCACCCCCTCCTCTTCTTCTTCCTCCATGGCCTCTTCCTGTGGTTTGTCCTATGAACCAGCGGTGCTCCGTAGCCGTTCACGGGGCTACGCAAGTACGCAGGCAAAAAGATGCCATGCCGTGCTTGCGCTGGTGTGTTTGGGGGACAGAAGCCACACTGGGGCAGAGGTCCTGTCTGCTCTGCAGGGCCAGGCCGAGAGGTGGTTGACGCCACGCCAGCTTAAGCCAGGAATGGTGGTTTGCGACAATGGCACCAACCTCCTCTCTGCCCTCCGACAGGGACAACTGACCCATGTGCCCTGTGTGGCTCACGTCCTTAACCTGGTGGTGCAGCGGTTCTTGGGCAGGTACCCGGGCTTACAGGATGTCCTGAGGCAGGCCAGGAAAGTCTGTGTGCATTTCCGCAGATCTTATAATGCCAGTGCTCGCCTGGCTGAGCTGCAAAAGGAGTTGAACCTGCCCAAGAACCGCCTTATATGTGACATGCCCACCAGGTGGAACTCAACGTTGGCCATGCTGCAGCGGCTGCACACGCAGCAGAGGGCCATCAATGAGTACCTGTGCGACTACGGCACCAGGACAGGGTCAGGGGAGCTTGGTTTTTTTTCTCCACGCCAGTGGGGCATGATCAGGGATGCATGCACTGTCCTGGCACCATTTGAGGAGGCCACGAGGATGGTGAGCAGTGACAGTGCATGCATCAGTGACACTGTACCTCTTGTCCACCTGTTGGAGCACACGCTGCGTGGAATAATGGACAGGGCACTTGAGGCAGAACAGAGGCAGGAAGAGGAGGACTTCCTTGCCTCTCAAGGCCCCCTTTACCCAGACAGTGTTCCTTCTGTCCCACCCATCGCACAGGAAGAGGAAGAGGAGGAGGAGGAGGAGGAGGAGGAGGAGGATTGTGTCAGCATGGAGGTGGAGGCTGGCACTCAGCATCATCAGCAGCAATCTTTTAGGGATGATTTACAGTCCCAAGAAACCAGTGGACTTGTACGTGGCTGGGAGGAGGTGACTGCGGATCATGTCGTCCTTAGTGACCCAGAGGACTCCGGAGCGAATGCCTCAGCAAACCTACGCTGCATGGCCTCCCTGATCCTGCAAAGTCTGCGGAAGGATCCTCGTATTCTTCGGATCAAGGAGAGGGACCATTACTGGCTGGCCACTCTCCTTGATCCACGGTACAAGGGTAAGGTTGCGGACCTTATGTTACCGTCGCAGAGGGAGCAGAGGATGAGACAACTCCGGGAGGCCTTGCAGAAAGGTCTGTGCAACGCGTTCCCAGAGACTGGGAGGTTACAAACTCCTGGTCCAGGACAACGAGTTGCTGAGGCTTCGGCCAGTCAAAGAAGGAGCGGTGGGGAAGGTGGCCGTCTGACCGATGCGTTCAGACAATTCTTTAGTCCGCAGCCCCAAAGTATGATTGGTTCCAGCAACCATCGCCAGCGTCTGATAAACATGGTGCAGGAATATCTAGGGGCAAGGTCAGACTTGGACACCTTCCCCACCGAAAATCCTCTGGCTTACTGGGTCTTGAGGATGGATCACTGGCCAGAGCTTGCACAGTATGCAATTGAGCTACTGGCCTGTCCTGCATCCAGTGTTCTTTCGGAACGCACATTCAGTGCTGCTGGAGGATTTGTCACGGATCACAGGGTGCGCCTGTCCACCGACTCGGTTGATCGACTGACTTTCATCAAGATGAACCAGTCTTGGATCACCACCAGCTACCACACACCTGATGCTGATATAACAGACTAATTGATTTTAACATGTCACGTCCCTTCAAGACTGATGCTGATGCTGAGTGCCTGTGCTGTTATGTTGACTGGCTATCCTCCTCCTCCGAGTCCTCAATGATACGATTGATGATGATAGCTTGGAAGATCATTTTTGTTTATGGGTGCCGCCACCAGTGGCTAAGGCCCAATTTTTCAGCCCCTGTTTTACAGGGGCGTGTACTTACAATTTTTTTAGCAATAATTTGCCATAGGGCTCATTGCTGTGCTCCAAGTACAGTATCTGTGAGGGGTTGTAGTGTTGTGCCACCAGTGCCTAAGGCCCAATTTTTCAGCCCCTGTTTAACAGGGGCGTGTCATTACAATTTTTGAAGCAATACTTTGCAACAGGGCTCATTGCTGTGCTCCAAGTACAGTATCTGTGAGGGGTTGTAGTGTTGTGCCACCAGTGCCTAAGGCCCAATTTTTCAGCCCCTGTTCAACAGGGGCATGCAATTACAATTCTTGATGTAATAATTCACAGCAGGGCCCATTCCTGCACCCACCAAGAGTAAGTCTGAGGGCTTACAGTGTTGTGGCAACGCCACCACCACCACCACCACGAAAGGCCCAATTTTTCAGCCACTGTTCAAAAGGGGCATGTAATTACAATTCTTGATCTAATAATTCACAGCAGGGCCCATTCCTGCACCCACCAAGAGTAACTCTGAGGGCTTACAGTGTTGTGGCAACACCACCACCACCACCACCACCACGAAAAGCCCAATTTTTCAGCCCCTGTTCAACAGGGGCATGCAATTACAATTCTTGATCTAATAATTCACAGCAGGGCCCATTGCTGCACCCACCAAGAGTAACTGTCAGGGCTTACAGTGTTGTGGCACCAGCACCACCATCAAAGCCCCAATTTTTACTACCACTGTTCAACAATTATATGTAATTAAAATTCCTGATATAATAGTTGACAGCAGGGCGTTCCAGCACCAACCAAGAGTAACTGTGAGTGCTTACAGTGTTGTGCCAACACCAACAACTAAGGGGCCTATTTCTGCAGAGTATATACGGCAGGTCCCTACTTTCAAACATCCAACTTACAAACGACTCCTACTTGCAAACGAAAGAAGACAACAGGAAGTGAGAGGAAATCTACCCCTAGGAAGGAAAATTCTCTCCTGTAAGAATAAATATGGGAGAAAGGTGTCTCCTCTGTACTGATGCTTTATCAGCAATCCTTGTTTCAAGAAAAACACCACATTTCAAAAACAGTTGTCATTGGGACGGAAAGTGAGGTGAAATGTTCTGAACAGGGGCACAGACAGCAAAACAAATGTTACAGGGGTGATAACCCTTCCCTATGTTTCCCAAAAAGTTTAAAAATAGATTTTTGGGCTGGAGCTACAGTTCAACAATGTACCTGTTCAAAATTACAAACACATTCTACATAAGAACAAACCTACAGTCCCTGTCTTGTATGCACCGCCTGTATACGGCTGTTCAGAGTATATAGGGCCTTTTTTATTTTATGTGCGGGGTTCCCCTTAATATCCATACAAGACCCAAAGGGGCTGGTAATGGGCTGGGGTAGGGGGGGGGGGGGGTCATGGGGTAGCTATGCCATTTTTCTTAAAGATTTTCATCCATATTACCGGGACCAGACATTACATTAAAGCCGCAAGAAGTTTTAAATGGCTTTTTTTTCCTTTAGAAGTGTCATTTTGTGCAGGGACAGTTCTAAACACGGGAAACACGTGGCACTTCACAGGCATACTTTAGACACCCCCCAGGTACGATATTTAAAGGAATATTTGACTTTTTTTTTTCACTTTATGCATCATTAAAATGACTGCTCCCGAAAAACGACCGTTTTTAAAACTTCTTTTTGCATTGATACATGTCCCCTGGTGCAGAACCCGGGTTCCCAAACCCTTTTTAGGACAATAACATGCATAATAGTTGTTATAATTAGCACTTTAGAATTCGAACGTTCGCATCCATTGTATTTAATAGGGTTCTAATGTTCGTACGAACTTTCGGTCCGTTCGCGGGTTCTGGTGCGAACCGAACCCGGGGGTGTTCGGCTCATCACTAGTCGTTACATATGCTACATAAATTTCTGGTTGCTATACATAAATTCTATAGTCTAGAGCCCAGGCCACTATTCCGGTGTGGTGGGTAGTCATGGACATCCTAGTGTGCCACCCAAGATTTTCTCCAAATACCATTTTGAGTATCGAAAAGGTTAAACTATAGTAACAATTTCTTGGTCATTATACATGCTACATAAATTGTCGGCACTATATAAATACCTATAATAAAAAAGTATATAAATTCTACAGTCTAGAACCAGGCCATAAATCAGGTCGTAGACATCCCAGTGTGCCACCCAAGGTTTCCTTTGCATACCATTTTGCGTATCAAAAAGTTGGACAATATAAACAATTTCCTGGTCATTAGATTAATGAATGAACTTATATTATGGACTTCTCTTCTAGGAAGGTATTACTGTACTTGATTAGGTTGGGGAGAGAAATGTGAAGACTGCGGTTTTTCTGTAGGAGGATTTGTGATAAGGATCTGCCGTTGATCTGGCTCTGAGGCCTCCTTATCTGAGATATGTTAGAAGAGGCAGCAGAGAGGTCATCCTGGAATACACCTCCTCTCCTGTACTTCCATTATCTCCTCATTTATTTTCCTTTGCCTTTCAAGCTGTTGGTTTAATTATTGCTGGTGTGAAAGGGGGAAGAGCTCTCACCACTGGCCATTTACACTTGAAACAACCTGGAGGGGGTGGGGGGGGGGGGGACATATGAACAGAGGCTCTGGAATTATCCAGGGAATTCCGCAGATAAACAGCTGGGCACAGGTCCTGCAAAATGACAATTATTGTATTCTTCTATTCAAACCATGCAATGCAGGGGGACCGGCTCTATAGGAATATTACCTTGATGTTTGTTACAGATAGAAGAGCGGGCCATAGAAAGCAGAGAGGATTCTGGGAGAGGGAGACAGGCTAGGAACCATAGAATGCTAGAAGGTGATAAGCGGAGATGGCCTGGAGCATGTGCGGCCTTCTGAAATTAATACAACTCGGTCATGGCGGGTCAAGGCTGCATTGACTATTGGAACATCCTCGTTGGTAGTTCTATATTTGATAGACAGGCTCCATTCTTATCTTTTATGAAATCCAGAGCCTGGCTACTAAGATTTCCCTGGCTTCTTCTCTCTCGTCCTTTCAGTTGTTTCCCCATTGTCCACAGGATACAATTAAAGCACATCTAAATAAAAATAATTTTATATATATACATGTGTATATATATATATATATATATATATATATATATATATATATATATATACAATTTTTTTTATTTTATTTTTTATTTTATTTTTTATTTAGCAGTCCTTAGATGTAACGGCTGCATTGTTTTGTTTTGTTTTGTTTTTTTAGGTAATCTTGCAAATAACACAATTCCTGATCCTTCAAGTCTACACTCATTTCTGCATCGCATCTATGGAGCAACCGCCATTGTTGTCACCCAACCTGGACTGCCTTTGTTCATTTCCATTATATGTTGGATTAATGGGATTAGTAGTTTACACAAAAAATATAAGACCCTTTGTGCTGTATTAACAAATTATTATCTGGCCTGGCTCCCTAATAGGGGACAACAGTGGTCTATGACTGCAATTTATGTTACTATGGCCACTCGTAGGTTCCACCCGGAGCAGATGTTACTGGCAAACAATATATATATAATATAAACGGTGTTCACTTTCACTCTCCCTCCTTCCTTCTCCCCACTTTCTTTTTATTTATCCCCGTGTTCGTCACTTTTTTGTATTTTTTTTTGTTTGGTGTTCACGTTTTGTCACAGTGTGTTTAGTAGGGTGTAGGTCCTCGGGCCTGCCCTGAACGACTTGGCAGTCGGTGGACATGGCCTTCTGGCTTATTTTGCCTGCTCTCATGGGGTCTCTCTTCGGGGGAGCCCCACCAAGTACTTGGGTGGGTCTGTTTCAGCAGACCCTCCAGAGAAAGGGGTCCATCTGGTTTCGCCCAGATGGACCAAGTGATGTACCTCAGTCCCCGTCTGGAGCCTAACGCCCCGGGGGATCAGGGTTAGGTCCTGCCCAGTGGAGGACAAGTGTTACACCCGTTGCTCGTTTTGTGTCACTCTTTATGTGTGTGCACTTTTTTTGCCACCGGGTGGAGTTTTTGGGTGTGTTTCACACGCCATGGGCTTTTCCAAAAAAAAATATATAATATAAACGGTTTGTATCTAAACTTCTGAACAAAAATGTAATATATTGCTGTAATTAAAATAAAAATAATGTAATGATGCGCTGTGCACCAACCTTCTGCGTATCACAGTAATCTCAAACCTCAGAACAAAACCAAATTTGCTACGTGACAATGTAAAAGTGCTCCATACTGAAATCTCAGTGTTCATACATAAAGTGCTAAGTGCGCAAACATGTGGACAGTAATAAATGCAATGTGGAATATAATGAACAGTCCCAACAATATATCACTGACACCACTCAGATGCTAAGCCCCTGGTGTGTGTACATAGAGAAGGGCTACTGTGTCCACAGTTCCGGTGCATACACCAGCCAATGATCCCCCTACCAAGATCGCTGCACAGATCTGCTCTGCTGCTAACGGCCAAACGCTGTACAGATCTGCTCTGCTGCTACCGGCTCCCGTAAGTAATCCGTGGACATGTAGAGAGAAATGCAGAGAAAAAAATCATTGCGCAGTAACACCACACACCACGGTCTACTGATCAGCTGTGTGTGTGTGGTTACACTCACGTATCCTGGGTACA
Organism: Rana muscosa; assembly: GCA_029206835.1. NCBI lineage: Eukaryota > Metazoa > Chordata > Amphibia > Anura > Ranidae > Rana > Rana muscosa. The sequence continues at coordinate 16,025,314 of CM055125.1, read as the reverse complement.
CACAGCGCTTAAACAGATCCGTTGAACCATCTCCTCATTCGGCTGCTGGAAGCGTCACTTGGCTCCACCCCCTACGCGTTGCGTCATCGACACGTGACTTAACCATGGGGCCATGATTAAGTCAAACAGCTGATCAGTAGACCGTGGTGTGGTGTTACTGTGCAATGATTTTTTTTCTCTGCATTTCTCTCTACATGTCCACGGATTACTTACGGGAGCTGGTAGCAGCAGAGCAGATCTGTACAGCGTTTGGCCATTAGCATCAGAGCAGATCTGTGCAGCGATCTTGGTAGGGGGATCATTGGCTGGTGTATGCATCGGAACTGTGGACACAGTAGCCCTTCTCTATGTACACACACCAGGGGCTTAGCATCTGAGTGGTGTCAGTGATATATTGTTGGGACTGTTCATTATATTCCACATTGCATTTATTACTGTGATACGCAGAAGGTTGGTGCACAGCGCATCATTACATTATTTTTATTTTCACATTTGAGGTCACAGATTTCTCTTGCATGATTGCAGCCATCACCATTTATTCATCTTTTGTTTGTTGAATCTACTTTTTTACCACATATTGGCGCTTTAGTAATTTCACTATAATATATTGCTGTAGCATCCTCCTAGGTAGGTGCTAGAAGAGAGTATAGTTTTTGATCTTTCTGCTTACCATTAGGATGGTCAGGTAAAACTTAGAGTGCTCTCTGCCTACCAGGGAGCAGGATCTATTGGTTAGGTCTGCTCATTGTGCTCAGGTGCAGCTCAGCTTGTCAGACTGTCCCACACTGGACAGTGGAAGTGGACCTGACAAGTGAGTGCACAGGCTTTGTTACAGTCCTGGCAATTGGCAGAGGAAAAGTGTTGCATTGCATTCTGGGTCGCTGTATTTAAAGCCCGGGCACATGTGCTCAGAGTTAGTTGAGCCGGGGAACAGTGTCCAGGAGGGAGGGGGCGGCTGCCTTTTCCTCCATGGAGGAGGTCGTGCGGCCTTGGGTGATCGACCCAGGGGCCTAGAGAGAGAGAAAAGCTGAACCCGGAAGTCCTGCAGAGCTGACTGGAATGGAGACACCAGCAAGGATCTGATTCTGCGTCAAACTTAGTGCCAAAATGTGGCACATTAGCTTCTTTGGCACGTTTTTGGAGTGGAAGGAGGCCCATTCGATATGGATAGCCCCACTCAGAAAAAGCGTGCAAAACAAGCATGAAAAACGCAAAGAGGCAGCGTTGCTCAGGTGTGAATAGGACCTTTTAATGGAGAGCTTCTTTTTTGGTGTGGAAGTTGTGTGAAGAGTCCCATAGGACTTAAGCCTGGTACACACGATCGGATTTTCCGCGGACAAAGCGTAGGACTTTTGTCCGCATGGAGTTGGCCATGAACTTGTATTGCAAAGAATTGTCGGCCAACAAACACAAAACTATGTGGTTTTTCAGCTCTTTAGCGCCACCCTTTGGGCAACTTCTGCTAATGTTGTGTTATGTTTAGCATTGCTTCTGAGCATGCGTGTTTGTACTTTGGATTTTTTTCCGAAGTTCTTCTGTACACACGATCGGAAAATTCGACAACACACATTTGTTGTGGGAAAATTTTAAAGCATGCTATCCAACATTTGTTGCCGGACAATCCTACAATTGTCCGATGGAGCGTACAAACGGTCGGATTTTCCGACAACATCCTGTCATCACACAATTCCCGTTAGAAAATCCGATCGTGTGTACGAGGCTTTAAAGGGAAATATTTTTAATTGCGTTTTTAGCAAGGTAAAAACACATCAGTGTGAAAGAACATTGGCTGCAAAGATAGCAACGCTAAACTCTATGGACTAGTAAGTATGTTTCTTTATTCCATACAGGGATAATTATCAGGATTTTGAAATGAAAGTGGTTGTAAAGTCTGAAGGTTATTTCTGTGCGCAGACCCCCCCTTTTAATATAAATATAATATATATATTATAAATATCTTATAATATACTGTAAATATAATATAATATATGTAATATAAATAGAATATAATATAAATATCATATCATTTATGTTGTAAAGCGCTATATAAGTCCTGTATAATAATAATAATAATAATAATATATAATAATAAATATATATAATATAAATATCTTATAATATATGTAATATAAATATAATATAATGTAATATAAATATTGAAATACACAAATCTACCCTATGAATAAATAGAAGAATATTTCTCATTATTCAATCCCAGGAACATTTCCAGGGACCAATCTTCTAAACCTGGTAAATGAAGGACAGCTGGCAATATATGGACCATTACCCAAGAAATGCAAAAATAAAATAGATGTACACTGAACCGGCTGATAGGAAGACCCCCTTATCCTAGAGGGAGAAAGTCCCCTAAGGAGTGGGGGAGGGGTAGAGGGCTATACAAAGAGATAATGAGAAAGGGTGGGCTCCGCATCCAGATTTAATATGGATAAGGTAATGGGGGGACACAGCAACAATGGGAGCAGCCAGAGGGATGGGGATGGGATAGGGGTAGAGATCAGAATCTGGCCTATATAGGCAGGAATAGCAAGACCAGACAGACTATCCCACAATCCAGCAGAGCATTGCACCTTTGTTCAGTCTCTGCAAATGTTTGCTTGATTTAACCCTTCTTCTGCCAAATGCTACGACATTTGCTAGGATTGTTTTCCATCCATTCTTTTAGGCCACATAAGCATGCCAAGTATTTTAAGCATTAACATGCGATGTGGTAAGGCAGCCAATTATGGGAACGAGCCACCAACACGCCACAGAGCTGATTTTAACACCACAACACACAAATAGTTCAGATTTGTGCCATGCAGCATTGTGCATTTGCTAGAAATGTTCAGGTGCCATTTAAAATGAATAGCACCACACAGCACATAGTTTTGCGTGTTATTGTGCGTTGCAGTAGTTCAGGGTAAAATACACATTACCGCAATGCGGAGATAGGAAGATCTAGCTATCATGAATTCTGCTGCTGGACTCATCTACCTTACTCACCTATCTGCAGCCCCTCACCGCCAATCCCTTCATTGGCTCAATTAATACAATTTAAAATACTAACAACAAGTAGCACCCTCCTAGTTAGTGTAGGTTGCTATGTAAATTTAGTTTGTAAATTTAGTTTGGTTCCCCTATAACCAGTGGAGCAGAAGTTGATTGTTCTAGTCTGCTCAGTGTTACACAGGCTGCTGGTGTGATTTGTTCCTTCTGCATTCTAGAAGATTCTAGAATTACAGTGGGAGGAGGAATGGGAGAGCAGCTTGAATATTTATAGGAACCCAGCCAACCCAAGGAGAGGTGTGTCCATAAGGTGGTTGGATAGCCCATAAATAGTCTGACACGTGGAACAGAGTGTCTTGGATCTTGGGTTAGCTGTACCAGAGGAGTCCCTTGCCTGGGAAGTCTGTTGAGATGCTGCTGTGAGATAATCAAGGTCTCAGCCAATGCTTAGGCTGGGGTGCCTATTCCCTAAAGTCTGGGGTTTCCTGTTTTTTGCTTTTGTCTGGAGGCACACTCTGGAGCAGTGGTCGCCAACCAGTGGGCCGTGGACCACTGATGGTCTACGAGAAAATTTTAGTTGTCCCCCGGGGATTCTGCCGCAAATCACCATTGTGGTGGATGTTATTTCCAGTGTTGTTCTCAATGTGCGCAGAGATTCGGAGCATTGTGTGTATAAGGCAGCAGTGTGATCCAGGGGGAGAGGGGCAGAAAGCTGGAGCATTGAGTGTATAAGGCAGCAGTGTGATCCAGGGGGAGGGAGACAGAGATCCAGAGCATTGTGTGTATAAGGCAGCAGTGTGATCCAGGGGGAGGGGGCAGAAAGCTGGAGCATTGTGTGTATAAGGCAGTAGTGTGATCCAGGGGGAGAGGGGCAGAGAGCTGGAGCATTGAGTGTATAAGGCAGCAGTGTGATCCAGGGGGAGGGGGATAGAGATCCGTAGCATTGTGTGTATAAGGCAGCAGTGTGATCCAGGGGGAGTGGGGTAGAGAGCTGGAGTATTGTTTGTTTAAGGCAGTAGTGTGATCCAGGGGGTGGGGGGCAGACAGTGCCATCTTAAGAGCATTATAGGCCCCCGGGCAATGCAGTGCACTAGAGCCCTGTTTAAATAATCACGCACGAGAATAAAAATGCAAATTATCAATAAGGCTATATTTATTGGTACTTCCAACAAATTGCTGGTGTTGGCGCTTCAATCATCCCGGCACCATGGTTCTTATGTTGTCAGGATGATTGAAGTGCATTATTTCTATTATTACAATGTAATATAAAATTAAATGGTTCAACTCACCATAATGCAGAATCAGTGGGAGCCCTGAGCGTGTCACTTGCCACCGTCGCCTGCCACACATTGCTAGTTGTCACTTGCCTGCCAAGAGATGCAGATTGTCACCTGCCACATGTTGCGGATTGTCACTTTCCACACGTTGCGGGTTGTCACCTGCCACGTCACCTGCCACCAGATGTGGATTGTCTCCTGCCACGTCACCTGCCACACATTGCGGATTGTCACTTGCCACGTCACCTGCCACACCTTGTGGATTGTCACGTGCCTGCTAAGGTGGTGTTTTGCTTGTCTCTTGCTTCTTTGTCCCAGAGTCAGGCAGCAGAGAGATAATGTAATCTCTCTGCTGCCCACGCTGCCTGCACAGTGAGGGCAGAAGTTACTGCAGGGATGCGGGGGCAGTGAGAGATGATGTCATCTCTGTTCCCCTGCCCGCCGGCTCGCTGATTGGCCAGCCGCCCACTCACACCTTGCCTGCTCTTACCCGCCCACACACTGAGCCACATGCCCGCCTGCCCACAAACTGAGCCGCCCGGTTTTCCTGCGGAGCCGCCCACTCTCTCACCCGCTCGGCCTGCAACAAATTTCTCTGAGGTTGCAAGTGGGCCCCTGGGCAACTGCCCAGCGTGCCCATGTGAAAAGACGGCCCTGGGGGCAGAGAGCTTGAGCATTGAGTGTATAAGGCAGTAGTGTGATCCAGGGGGAGGGGGCAGAGAGCCGGAGCATTGTGTGTATAAGGCAGCAGAGTGATCCAGAGGGAGTGGTCATGTTAGTTGTCTGCGGGATTCAAAATTGTGAGTTTAATGGTCCGTAAGGTCTGAAAGGTTGGCGAACACTGTTCTGGAAAATACCGGGTGGAGACTGGATGGAAGAGGGGCCAGTGGTTGGTGGTATCGGGAGTGTTTGTCTAGCTCACTAAGAAGTACCCAGAGCATATCAGAAGGTGGCAGATGATGACATGGAGGCCTGTAAGTATACTGACCTATGTCCTGTGCCCCAGAGACTGTACGCAGTTTACACAGGAGCAAGTCATAGCATTTCTCCTATTTTTATTTTTTTTCCTTTTGGATAGAATAAGGGAGGGTTATAAGGCACAGGCTTTATTTTTTGGGCACATTGCATTAAAAAATACTGCTAGTCCATTGCTGTGCATTAGCAGCCAATCAAAAGTATTTGCTTTGCGCTGTGCCATGTTCCCATGACTATTGTCTGCAGGATCTATGCTGTTCGTGACGCTGCAGATCTTTTCCCTTCTAGTCCTCCTGTTACGGAATGTGACCTGGTGCAATATGGGATGTGGGTCTGCATCCAGCGTACATGTCCGTACATCCTACAGACAAGAATAACTTTTATTAGCCCGCCAGATGGCTGCGTTAAATTTCTCTCAAGCGTTATAACCAATGGCGGTGCGTCCATAAAGGGCGCATGGGTGCCGCCCCCTCTCTCCTGCCACCCCCCTCTATCACCATAGATAGATTCATGCAATGCATGAATCTATCTATGGTCGCCGCTGCCACCCCCTATTCAGGCGCCGGCCCCTCTTCACCGTAGGCTCTAATAGGCGTCCAAAAAGGTGAACAGCGGGCCCCATGTTGGGCGCTCTCAGTTTACTCAGCGTTCTGTTAGAAAAGCGAATGAATATTCGCTCTCCTAACACTGAACCACCTCTCAGCCAATCAGGTGCTCGGGTCTGTTACCTGTCACCTGATTGGCTGAAACGACAGGTGATATGATTGGAGACCTATCAGGCGTCCAATCATAGCAGAGGATGGGAGAAGACATCAAGGAGCGTGAAGAAGACTGCCGCCGTGACCCGCTGCTCCACCGGGATAGGTAGGTCCCGGGCGGGCGGGTGTGCACACTGGCAGCATTTGATGGGCACAGTAGCGGCAATTGATGGGCAGACTGGCAGCAATTGATGGGCACAGTAGCGGCAATTGATGGGCACAGTAGCAGCAATTGATGGGTACAGTGGCTGCATTTGATGGCACAGTGGCGGCAATTGATGGCTACAGTGGCTGCGTTTGATGGGCACAGTGGTTGCGTTTGATGGGCACAGTGGTTGCGTTTGATGGGCACATTGGCTGTAATTGATGGGGTTTTTTTTTCAGTTTGTTTGCGCCCTCCCAAAAATTTTGAGCACCAGCCGCCACTGGTTATAACCATATGCTGGAGAGCATCAATTATAGCATCAGTTACACACAGGAACAGGACAATGGTAAAGCAGAACTCCTACCTAACCTTCAGTCTTGCACATTTGTACAGGCTCCTCTGCAGCACTAAAATAGCTAACTCTGATTTCACTGCACACTGAGGGCTTCTCACACTGTGCATTACAAGCTGCAGCAGGTAAGTCACAGCTCGCCTCATTTCCTGGCTGGAGGGAAGGTTAATTTGGTTGGTCGCATGACTATTGCATAAAAGATTTACAGGGGAGGGCTGGGCCAGGGGGCAGGGTGGCAATTGCCCCCCAGGCTGCCCTAATTTATGTTCAAAATGGCCGGCAGTCACTGCCCGCTACCATTTTCTTTTTTATTCTGGTCTAGGAAGTCGGGCTGGGGGGAAGGCCATGGCGGCCGACTACTAGCTGTTGCATTCCTGGAGTTGTAGTCCGCACTCAAGCTTCTGGTGGGTGGAAAACACAGCAGCGCAGAGGAAACTACAACTCCCTGGGACCGGATTCTTAGAAGCAGGCAGAGGCAGGGCGTGCCAGGGAGTCGGGACGCAGGGCTGCAGGGCTGGGCGCTGGCTGCAACTTGACCCCAGGATCAGGAGCGTTACCCCCCCAGGAGACCGTGGCGTGCAAGGACCTGCTGAGCTGAGATCGCTGAGGTGAGAGACACTGACACCCCTAGCTGACCCCCCAGCTCCCCCCATACACCCCTTGTAACCTGCTCCAGTGATCAGGCTGCATTGATGGGCACTGGAGTTGGCTGCACTGATGGGCACTGGTGAGGCTGCATTGAAAAACCAGGTGGACCATGGATGGTGAGCTGATTCGGCGGTTCAATGGGCCACTTGACTGGACTTGCCCCCCAGGCCTAAGGCCGCCAGCCCTCCCCTGAAGATGTACCTTCCCTTACTTACCCCTTTTAATCCAACCTCTTACCTATAACCTAAGTAACGAGACCACACAGAGGGTTGGAGAAAACATAGGCCGTAGCAGCCTTATTTTTTAGCAAATGCTATTTAAATTAACAATGAACATAAACTCATCAGTCAACTACTAGTGTCGATCTTTGCAGGAACCTCGATTACCATCCATGTACACTATTGCACTGCGGTACCTCTCAAATCCGCTAATAGGCCTCAAGCAGACATGCTGGCTCAGAGACAACCATGACCGCAGTGCACCCGTTCCCAATGCTTCCAGCTAAACCTCCGTTAACTGGAAGCCCACCATCAGGACCCATACCAACGACAGGTCCTGAACGCTTCTTCCCGAGGTATCATCCTTCCCCTGCAAAGACCAGACACCCGCCACTGCCACGACATCAGCCCCGTCCCAAACCTGTTCGTGAAACAAAAAGAAAACAAACATGCATACAGTCCTAGCCATCAAATTAGGGGAGGGTGGGCGGGAACTTTCCCTTGCGCTGTGTTGCCAGGGGGAGGAGTTTGACATGCGTTTGCCCTTCCAGGGCTCCTTGCTGTGAAGACCTGTTATAGATGGGGGCAGTGACCTTTTGTTGTATTGTTGTCATTGTGGTCAGGCAACGCACTGACACCTTTGCTGCCATTGTGCAATGTTCGGGGTGTTCAGTGTGTTCCTCCTGCTCCTTTAGGGAGGGTTGGGCTCCCTCCAGTCATCTGCCCTTCATCTATCCATCAGAATACATGTGCTTCCACTGTGGAGACTCTTCAAAGTGAGAGTTTGGGTCTGCAGGATACAGGGTGCCTTGGCGGGGCCTGCAGCTAACGCATGTATTTGCAAATGTGTGCAACTAAACCCCTGTTTTTAATGCAAACTGTTAGACAGGTTAATTTGGTTGGTTGCAGGCTGGTTGGAAATTCTTTGGTTTTATTTGACATGCGTTTGCCCTTCCAGTGCTCCTGGCTGTGAAGACCAGTTATAGGTGGGGGCAGTGACCTTTTATTTGTAAGAAAGGCCTTGACCAAACTGCTTGTCCTGGAGGATTCTGGGTAAGTAAGCAGAAGAAAGACATTAAAAATGTGCTGAAATTTACCTAACAAGACACAGCAAATCTGAAGACACCCTAAATAAAGTAGCCAGCATCAGAGTCCCCTCTATTAACCCCTCGATGTCCATCTTGCCCTTGCCGCCCCCCCGTGTTCCATTAACCTTTCTCTTGCCAGGCTCACACAGGTTCTGCTCCATTAACCCCTCTCTCTCTCTCCTTCGTACACTTCATTAGGCAGCTCGTTAAAGCATGGATATTAATTAGCAGAAGGGAGGGGGGACTCCATCTCTGCGGCTCTAATTAAACGGAGCAGGCGGGTAATTAGGAGCTAATTATCCAAAGATAAATGGAGGCAATCCTTTCCTCTATAGCTCCATCCAGAGCTGGCTCTGTATCTGGATCTCCTGGCTCAATCCCTGGGCCCGCATTATACCATCTTAGTTCTTTTCGTTACCGTTGTCAATTTGCCAACATGTTCATTTTTATTTTATTTTTACTTTTTACTTTATTTTATTCATTGAATTATCTAAGGATGTTTGATAAGGAAAAGCAAACAAACCACATTTAAATGGCAAGTGAAGGTTATGATATGGAAGCCCCTTCCTCCTGAGCCCCCCCCTCGCCCCCATGCGTGGGGCCAGTGGCGTCACTAGGGTTGGTGTCACCCGGTGCGAAAAAAAATGGTGTCACCCCCCAACAACTATAGTCCCCCCTCAGTACAGACCCCCCTCCACTAACTACAGACCCCACTCCCACAGTATAGATCCCTTCCCTCAGTACAAACCCGCTCCACTAAGTACAGACTCTCCGCCATCAATATAGACCCGCCTCCCTCAGTATGAACCCCCACCTCAGTGCAGACCGCTCCATCAGTACAGACACCCCCACCTCAGTGCAGACCCCCTCAGTTACAGACACCCCCCCTCAGTTACAGACACCCCTCGTACAGACACCCCCCTCAGTACAGACACCCCCCTCAGTACAGACACCCCCCTCAGTAACAGACACCCCCTCGTACAGACTCCCCCTCGTACAGACCACCCCTCAGTTACAGACACCCCCTCAGTTACAGACACCCCTCGTACAGACACCCCCCTCAGTACAGACACCCCCCTCAGTACAGACACCCCCCTCAGTACAGACACCCCCTCGTACAGACTCCCCCTCGTACAGACCACCCCTCAGTTACAGACACCCCCTCAGTTACAGACCCCCCCTCAGTTACAGACCCCCCCTCAGTTAAAGACCCCCCCTCAGTTACAGACACCCCCCTCAGTTACAGACACCCCCCTCAGTTACAGACACCCCCCTCAGTACATACACCCCCCTCAGTACATACACCCCCTCAGTACAGACACCCCCTCAGTACAGACACCCCCACCTCAGTACAGACCGCTCCATCAGTACAGACACCCCCACCTCAGTGCAGACCTCCTCAGTTACAGACACCCTGCTCAGTTACAGACACCCCCCACAGTACCAGACACCCCTCGTACAGACACCCCCTCAGTTACAGACACCCCCCTCAGTACAGACACCCCCCTCAGTACAGACACCCCCTCAGTTACAGCCCCCCTGGTGCAAACTCCCCCTAGTGCAGACCCCAGCAGTACAGACACCCCCTCCCCCCATCAGTAAAGATGCCCCCTTACCTTACAGACCTCAGAACAGAGCGGCAGATACACACAGCGGTGTGTCTCTCGAGCGCGGGCTCCTCCTCCTCCTCTGTGGATGTAAACATAGAGGAGGCAGAGGGGGCGGCGGCTTCCTTCCGCTCCGCTGAGGGACACAGCCGCAGCGTGAGCCTAAGGCACAGGGCAGCGGGCAATGTCAGTGTGGTGCCGCTGCGCTACCCACGGGTGTCACCCCTCTGGTGGGTGTCACCCGGGTGCGGCCCGCCCCCCCCGCACCTGGCTAGCAACGCTAGTGCGTGTCGTCACATCATCACAGTGCAGTGTGATGATGTGACAGGCTGAGTCGCTCGCTGGCTCTGTAGGGTAGGGAGGAGGATTGGAATTTAGGAATAGGAAGAATAAGGAGCCGGAGGACACACACCAGGCGCAGCCGCGGCGCTGGAGGTGTTGTTCCAGGCTTCCAGCCCAGCGGGGTGAAATTAATCAATGAATGGGTCAGCTGTAAAAAAATAAATAAAAAAAAAAAAAAAATTAAAAAAAAAAAAAAAAAAGGGAGGGTGTCACCCCTCTAGCGGGTGTCACCCGGGGGCGGACCGCACCCCCCGCACCCCCCTAGCAACGCCTCTGCGTGGGGCACCAGTGCGATCTCTCGTGGGCCTGGATTTGGTCCCCTTACCTACAGCCGGGCTCATCCTTCTCGCCCTCCCGCTTCCATGTGGGCCGTGGGGAGCACCGGTCGCAGTCACAGGGTCCTCGGTTGGTCCACAAACTCAGCACATGGGCAAGTCTTTCTTTCCCCAGCCGTTAAGGGGTAATTATACCTATCAACAACAACACCATATTTACGGTAGATGTTTTATCGCTGAGAGGTTCTTTGTCCCCTGTACAAATTTCACCCATACAATGTATTTTCTTTTTGAGCAGGGATCCTCAAACTACGGCCCTCCAGCTGTTGCAGAACTACAAATCCCATGAGGCATTGTAAAACTCTGACATTCACAGACATGACTAGGCATGATGGGAATTATAGTTCCTGAACACCTGGAGGGCCGTAGTTTCAAGACCCCTGTTTTAGAGCATCTCCATTTCACCCCCTGAGGATGACCGCCATTGACAAGGTCGAAACGCGTCTGGGTTTATTTTGATTATAACACAATGTTATTTTATGCTATTGTATATTTGCCCCTACGGCTGTATTATCATATCATGTATATGCTTATACGGTATTACCTGGTGCTTATGTTTTAAACATTAACAGACATGCTCCTTGTGACCTATCTATTCAAATAAAAATGTTTTTTAAACAACTCAATACCACTATTTCTTGCTGCAACACAAAGCCCCCGGGGTACCTTCTCTATCCATGATAGGGAAGCCCCTAAAGCTGGTAGCAAGGGGCACATGGTCATGCCAGCTCAATAGGCACAGCTTGCAATGTTATGGATTAGGGCAGTGGTGCCATTGATGATCAGTCCCACTTGTATAGGCACCATACAGACTAATAATTGGAGCTTCTCCTGATAAAAGCTAGGGGGCGCACTCTTCCGGGGGGTGACTTGTATTATAACTGAGGAAAGAGCTAGCTAGTAGAAGTTAGTTACATTCAACTGGACTTGTTCTGTAATGTTGAAGATGTTTCATAGCTTATCTAAGCCACTTCTTATCAGCTCCAGGGAAATGGGGACAAGACGAGATACCCCAACATTTGTACCCACACAGGTAGCACAGACAGCTTAAACCAATCACAAGGCAACTGCTGACTGTCCAAGGACAAAATGGAAGGTATGAAAGTTGTGGAAGCACCCAGTTCTTGTTATATAATCCCAAGTTTGGTGCCAGGGGGTCTGCATGGGTGTTAATCTTTCTATTCATCTGGTTGAAGGTGTGATATGTTGCCAGGGTAGAGGTGTTAAAATGGGATTATACACTCACTGAGCACTTTATTAGGTACACCTGTTCAAGTGCTTGGTAACACAAACTGCTAATCAGCCAATCACATGGCAGCAACTCAATGCATTTAGGCATCTAGACATGGTGAAGACGACTTGCTGAAGTTCAAACCGAGCATTAGAATGGGTAAGTAAAGGGATTTAAGTGACTTTGAACGTGACATGGTTGTTGTTGGTGCCAGACGGACTGGTCTTATGCCTCGTACACACGACCGAGAATCTCGTCAAGAAAAAACACGTTGTTTTTCTTGACGAGATTCTTGGACAAGAAACTTGTCCCGGCCGAGTGTACACACGCTCCATTCAAAGAACCCGCGGTTCTTTGAATAGAGTGAACGTGGTGACGTCATAGACTATGACGAGCGTGCGCTCGTCAGAGTCGTCACATTCGATGCCGTCGCCGCCATCTTGCTACACCCTACCTATGCCTAGGAAGCTACCCCACATGCGTCGAAGTCATTTCGAACATGCGCGGGCTTCCCGGAGGACAGGTAAGTGTACACACACACACTTTTCTCGTCGAGAAACATGCTGACAAGAATCTCGACGAGAAAATAGAGAGCAGGTTCTCTATTTTTCTCATCGAGATTCTTGTCGGTTTTCTTGACGAGAAACATGATAGCCGCGTACACACGACCGATTTACTCGGCAAGAAAGCTCTGCCAGCAAGTTTCTTGCTGGTTCTTGCTGAGAAACTCGGTCGTGTGTACGAGGCTTCAGTATTTCAAAAACTGCTGATCTACTGGGATTTTCACGCACAACCATCTCTCGGGTTTACGGAGAATGGTCTGACAAAGAGAAAATATCCAGTGAGTGGCAGTTGTGTGGAGAAAAATGCCTTGTTGATGTCAGAGGAGAATGGGCAGACTGGTTTGAGATGATAGAAAGGCAACAGTAACTCAAATAACTGCTCATTATAACCAAGGTATGCAGAATACCATCTCTGAACACACAACACATCGAACCTTGAAGCAGATGGGCTACAGCAGTGGAAGACCAATCCGGGAATCACTGCTGTCATCTAAGAACAGGAAACTGAGGCTACAATTTGCATAAGATTACCAAAATTGGACAATAGAAGATTGGACAAAATGTTGCCTGATCTGATGAGTCTTGATTTCAGCTGTGATATTCAGATGGTAGAGTCAGAATTTGGCGTAAACAACATGAAAGCATGGATCCATCCTGTCTTGTATCAACGGTTCAGGCTCGTGGTGGTGTAATGGTGTGGGGGATATTTTCTTGGCACACTTTGGACCCCTTAGTACCAATTGAGCATTATTTAAACACCACGACCTACCTGAGTATTGTTGCTGACCATGTCCATCCCTTTATGACTACAGTGTCCCCATCTTCTGATGGCTCCTTCCAGCAGGATAATGCACCATGTCACAAAGCTCAAATCATCTCACCACTGGACAATGAGGTCACTGTACTCCATGGGCCTCCACAGTATTGTATCTCCATACAATACATCACCTTTGGGATGTGGTGGAACGGGAGATTCACATCATGGATGTGCAGCCGACAAATCTGCAGAAACTGCGTGATGCTTTGTTGTCAATATGGACCAAAATCTCTGAAAAATGTTTCCAACACCTTGTTGAATTTATGCCATGAAGAATTAAGGCAGTTCTGAAGGGGTGTAATTGGTGAATTACAGCGCTCGTCCTTAAATTCAAAAGTAAATATATATTGCTGCAACTTAACATGTGAGACAAACACTAAATAATACGATTTGGATGAAATAAGCTGCGCTAATAAACTATTATTACTAAATTATCTGTAATAAGTGCTTAACAAGTGAATATACACCCTCTCACAGGTGTAGTGATACGTGAAAAAAAGGGGGGGGGGCAAAAAAACAAATTAAAGAAGATTGCCGTCCCAATGAAAATAAAAATAAAAAGTGACAAAGTCTGATGCTTATATTGCAAAGTCTCTATCGGATACAGAATAAGATTATTGTGTATAAGACACTATTGCAGTTGTTCGCCCATCTGATGTTGTCACCATATGATTGATGGAAAAAACAAAAAGAAATAATGAAGAGTCCTCTCCACCCGGATGTCAAACGTGATGGTTAACAAACACCCAAGAAAAAGTGAATGATAGAAGAATCCTCCACCTGTAATCTGCTGCCGCTTACCAGAGGCTGAGATCTCTTTTTAGGGAGATCGTACGCGCTTTGGGCTATTTCCCCTGCCCCGGGTCTCTGTACCCTGAAGTTTTGAAATGCCGTCACTCCTTCTCAATCTAGAGCTCCGCAGAAGCATTCATATTCCATGTGAACAAAAGAAGGGGATGCCACCATAGCGTAACTCCGCAATAAAACATTTATTATAAAAAAGGAATCACACTTACAATTAAGCTGATACATATAGGCAGTTGTAGATAAACAAAATTTTCGAGCCGGCCGGCTCTTGATCACAGCCCGTGACTTCCGGGACTGGCAGTACGCGGTGACGTCAGCACGCCGCTTTACCCTACGCCGTTTCGTCAAAATTGACGTCTTCCAGGGGCACGGGCGGCGTGCTGACACACCGCCTTAAATACATATCACAGAGAGCGACGCCCCATTCTGATCTCCTGGCGCTCACTCTCTAGGATCGCCATTTTAAAACCTGGCAATTGCCATCAATGCCCGGAACATTAGCTGTGCTAACAGCTAGAATCCCCCATTTGGTATGGCTATAAGAATTATGAAAGGTGGAAACATATTTAAATGCAAATAGTATTATATTGATAAAACTGGCATCTAAAAAAATATGTATAAAGAGTGATATGAAATAACACCTCTATTACATGGATCAGTAGCAATCATTATAGAGCCTCTGTATTATATTATCCTCTATTTAGATGATTTGGGCTACATATATAAAAACTATAAATCCATTTCACAAAGAAAATGATTATTTTCCTCTCTTCTTACATGTTGATATTAATATTAATATTGACACTACATATATGTATATATCAAAATCAATAATACATGTGGTCAATCATCTTCACTTATTCCAGATGATTACCCATTTGAAGAGATTCTTTAAAAATTCAATCTAAATTAAAAATTGATCTATTTGTGTTTTTAATTATAAAATATAAAGCAAAAATGTATAGAAAAAAGAGAAAAAAGAAAAAACTAAAACAAATTATAAAAAAAGGGCAAGAAGATTTTGGTTAATATTTAACTAAAAAACTTTAATGAAACAGTCTCCTTAACTAAGAGTCCATTCTACTTATCAACCATCCCATGATGTAACCAAAACACACTGGATGTTTGAAATTGGAACATCCAATGTGGTTCGTCTTCTCATAAGCCCATATGGACAACCTACATGATGTTTAAACCTTATGGGCATTATGGGCGTACGTCTTCTCATAACCCCACATGGACAACCCTCATGATGTTTAAACCTCATGGGCACTATGGGCATACGATAAAAGTGGAGCTCCACCCTAAATAGCAACTTTTGCTATTTGGATGCCTCCCCCCCTCCGGTGTCACAATTGACACCTTTCAGGGGGGAGGGGGGTGAAGATACCTGTCTAAGACAGGTATTTTCACCCACATCCGGGAGTCCTGTCTCCGGGAATCTGCGGGAGTTACGTCACTTCCCGCAGACTTCCCTTGGTGTTCTGGGAGACACTCGGCTCCCAGAACACAGGAGCACCAATCAGAACGGCGCAGCGCGACTCGCGCATGCGCCGTAGGGAACCGGGCATGAAGCCGCAGGGCTTCACTTCCTGGTTCCCTCAGCGAGGATGGCGGAGGGAGCAGCAGAGCGACGAGCGGTCGCTCGTCCTCTGCTGCGGACGTCGGTGGACTCCAGGACAGGTAAGTGTCCAAATATTAAAAGCCAGCAGCTGCTGTAGCTGTAGCTGCTGGCTTTTAATTTTTTTTTTCCGGTGGAGCAACCCCTTTAAGAACCAGAAAAGATTATAGGAACCAAATTGATGGAAAGAAAAGAAAAAAAAGAAAAGAAAGAAAATACTCAATCAACAGCACCCCCTGTTGGTTCTATATTCCAATTGGAGTATTTTCCTTATTTGAACAACCAGGAAATCAGAAGTGGTTCACATTTAAACAGTATCAACTATTATCAATGAATGCGTTGACATCTGTGTCTATGTTCAGGCCATACAGAGTATAGCACCGAACCCTATGTATCCACGCCATTTCTAGCCTTGAAATTTCTCTTACCAGAGAGCTGCCTCTCCAGTGTGCACTAAATTTATCTATTCCTAGAAAAATTGTATTGGCTGGGTTGCGATTATGGTGGGTTGCATAATGTTTAGAGACGGAATGAAAACGAAAACCACTTTTGATGTTTGTGATGTGTTCTCCCAAGTGTACCTGCATGGAATGCTTGGTCCTACCAATGTATTGGAGCCTGCATGGACATTGTAAAAGATATACGATGCCCGTAGAGCTACAAGTAATGAAGGGCTCAATTTGATGTATATTGGATGTGCTAGTTGACACGAAAGATTCCGTTTTTCTGTTTCTGATTTTATTTAATTTACAAATCTGACATCTCCGACACTGATGGTAACCAGTAATATTCTGGAAAAATGACACTTTCTTACCGGGGGGGTCTACAACATTCGGGGCAACCCTATCCCTTAGGGAAGGGACCCCTCTGAAAATAATCTGGGGTTTGGCAGGAAGAAAGGTTTTAATAATCCTGTCATTCCCCAAAAGGTGCCAGTGTTTCCGGAGAAGTTTTTTAATTTGATAGTGTTGGGTAGAAAAAGTAGTAATAAATGGGACAATAGGTCTCTCCCTTTGTTTCTTAGGGCCATCCTTTAATAGTATTGATCTATCTATTGCGGCTACCTCTTCCAAGGTTTTTCCCAACACACTAGAGTCATAACCCTTTTCTTCCAGTCTCGCTCGTAGGACGCCTGCTTGATCCCTATAGTCACCTAGGGTTGTGCAGTTGCGTCTCATTCTAATTAACTGACTCCTTGTACCGATCGGAGCCAAGGGTCATGATGGCAACTCCCCATTGGTATAAAGGAGTTGCGATCTGGTTTTTTTAAAGAAAGAGGTAGTTGAAAACTTGCCATCCATTTTTGATATCACCAAGTCTAAAAAACTGATTTTATCCAGACTAGATTCATGGACAAATCTAATCCCCTGTCACGTACCTGGTGGAAGAGTCTGATTATGCAGAGGAAGGCCTCCCTTACACCTCTCACTCGAGGCCCCTAGTGAAGACAGGAGGCGCAGGAGTGTAGAGTCGCACGAGAGCCTGGTAGAGTTGCTGGTGGCGTGCTGGACTGGAGCTGGGACGGAGACTGGAACGGATCCGGAAACAGCTGACAGACTGACAACTGGAGCTCAGGCAGGTGCGGTCAGATGGGCTGGAAGCGTGAGTACACCAGTCCCAAGCAGGTAAGTACTGGAGCAGGATCAGGTATGAGCAGGTTTAGGCAGCTGGCAGGTCTCAGGTACAGGCAGGTTCGGCAACGGGCTGGCAACAAGGTAGCAGGAGGAGCAGGCAGGAACGTAGTCAACACAGGCCGAGGGTCAGGTGCAGGTAGATCAGCAGGAATGGTCAAACAAGGAAGGGTCAGCTGGAGCAGGATACAGGTAAGCAGGGGTCAGAGGTCTCAGGTAACGTTGTAGACCGAACAGCACAGAGCCCAGCCATCAGCCCCTTTAAATAGCCCCATCTGGCGCCAAGAGCCGCCGCCGCACGCTCCTGCGCGTGCCCGCGCGCACCGCTATTGTGCATGCGCGCATCAGCGTGCGCTGATGCGCCGCTACCCCACATGCGCGAAGATGCGCCGATATCGCCATTGACATTTCTGGTGTGCCCTTCCTGACATTGCCCCCTCCCAATGGGCAGCCTCCGGATGCCCAATCGGGCGAGCTTCAAAGGATGAGATCTCTTGAATGCCTGAATAAGTCTTTCCGCATGGACATCATCCTCGGGTTCCCATGAATTCTCCTCTGGGCCATAACCTTTCCATTTGACGAGATACTGGATCTGATTTCTCCTTTTCCTACAGTCCAGGATTGCTTCGAATTCCTCTGTCCCGTCAACTAATATTGGTTCGGGTGGGCCTGTATCCCGGTCAGGGAATGGATCAGGGGTTACAGGTTTTAGTAAAGCCACGTGAAAGACAGGATGTATTTTGAAGGAATCTGGCAGTTCTAGCTCGTAAGTCACGTCGTTGATCCTTTTTCTTATCGGGAAGGGTCCCATAAATTTAGGGCCCAACTTCTTAGAGGGGCACGTTAGTTTTAGGTTTGTAGTGGATAGCCAAACCCGATCACCAGGTTCCAGTATTAACTCTCCCCACCTTTTCTTATCAAAGACCTGTTTGTTATATTCTTGAGCTTTAGTCATAGTTGTCTGTAGTAGTTTGTCGTTGGTATCAAATAAATTTATGGTTTCAAGAACGGCAGGTACAGAACTTTCCGGAAAGGTACTGGTCAGAAATGATGGGTTGAATCTGTAATTGGCAAAGAATGGAGACTGTTTTGTGGCAGAGTGGATGGAGTTGTTATAAGCGAATTCCGCTAACGGAAGTAGTGCGGCCCAGTCATCTTGTGAGTATGAGGAGAAGCACCGTAAATATTGTTCCAGAGTTTGATTGGTTCTTTCTGTTTGCCCATTCGTTTGGGGGTGGTATGCGGAAGAAAATGATAACTCGATTCCCAAGGTTTCACATAAAGACCTCCAAAACCTTGAGGTGAATTGTACCCCCCGGTCTGACACGATGTTTGCTGGAACTCTGTGAAGTCTAACAACTTCTTTTACAAAACTTTGGGCTGTTTCCGGGGCCGATGGTGTGCCTTTTATGGGTAGGAAGTGGGCCATTTTGGATAATCGGTCTACCACCACAAAGATGGTGGAGAAACCGTCAGATGGAGGAAGTTCCGCGATAAAATCGATCGAGATATTCTTCCAGGGTCTCTTCGGGACTGATAGCGGCTTCAACAATCCCCATGCTTTGGTTTTGCTGTTCTTATTTCGCGTGCAAGTGGTACAGGACTCTACATAGCCCTTGCAGTCTTTTTCCACTTGAGGCCACCAGAATGTGTGTTGCACAAGTTCAGCAGTTTTACGGATCCCGAAGTGTCCGGCTAATTTGTGGTCATGACATAATCCCAAAACAGAGACACGTAGATTTTCTGGTATGAATATTTTGTCCTTGTGCCAAAGCAGATCATCTCTGGCCTGCAACGTTATTCCCAGAGATGAAGGGGCATTTACAGAAGCCTGTTTAATTTGAGAGAGCAGGTCTCCCTGAAGTAGCAGGAAGTTCTCAGAGGACAGGATAGTGTCGGGCGGTGCGGATTCCCTGGTAACACAGAACATCCGAGAGAGTGCATCAGGTTTGGTGTTTTTAGATCCTGGCCTGTACGTGAGATGAAAGGAGAACCTGGAAAAGAAGAGTGCCCATCTAGCCTGGCGTGGTTTGAGTCTCTTGGCAGTCCTCAGATATTCCAGGTTCTTATGATCCGTATAGATTAGGATCGGGTGCGCTGCTCCTTCTAAAAGGTACCTCCACTCTTCCAATGCATTTTTAATGGCCAGAAGTTCTCTGTCTCCGACATCATAATTCCTTTCAGAGTTAGACAGTTTGCGGGAGAAAAAGGCGACTGGGTGTAACAAAGCCTTGGGTCCCCGCCTTTGGGATAGTACTGCTCCGACTGCCATTTCTGACGCTTCTACTTCCAATACGTAGGGTAATGCTGGGTCAGGGTGCTTCAGGACCGGTGCGGAAGTGAATAGTTTCTTAAGAGACTCGAAAGCATTTTGAGCTTCAGGAGACCACTGGAAACGGATGCCTTGTTTGGTCAGTTGTGTGATCGGTGATATGATGGCTGAAAATCCCCTGAGGAATTTTCGGTAGAAGTTTGAGAACCCGACAAAGCGTTGGATGCCCTTTTTGTCCACTGGGGCTGGCCAGTCTAAGATGGCAGTGACCTTTTGTGGGTCCATCTTGACACCTTCGGTGGAGAGGATTAGTCCCAAAAAAGTAATGCTTTGTCGCTCGAACTCACACTTCTCTGGCTTGGCGTATAGCCTGTGCTGTCGTAGTCTGCTCAATACATTTTTAACATGTCTGCGGTGGTCATCAAGGGAAGCAGAGAAAATTAAGATGTCGTCCAGATACACTACAACGAACAGGTCTAGGTAATTGCGGAAGATGTCGTTGATAAAGTGCTGGAATGTTGCTGGGGCATTGCATAGGCCGAACGGCATCACCAGGTATTCAAAATGTCCAAATCGGGAGCGAAAAGCCGTCTTCCACTCGTCTCCCTCCCGGATCCGTACCAGATTTTACGCCCCTCGGAGATCCAGTTTTGTAAATATGGTTGCTGCTCCCAACCTCTGGAACAATTCGGGTACCAAGGGCAGGGGATAACAGTTCTTGACCGTAACTTTGTTGAGTTCACGATAATCTATACATGGGCGAAGGGAATGATCCTTCTTCTCCACAAAGAAGATACCCGCTCCTGCTGGAGAAGTGGAGGGGCGGATGAAGCCCTTCTTTAGATTATCGTCTATATAATCTTTTAGGGCGACAAGCTCCAATTCTGACAGAGGAAAAATCCTTCCAAAAGGGACCTCAACACCTGGGATGAGATCAATCGGGCAGTCATATGGCCGATGTGGAGGGAGAGTTTCAGCTCCTTTCTTGCTAAAGACATCTAAAAAGTCATGGTATGCAACTGGTACAGATAAGCGTGTTTCAACATCAGAGTCCAAGCATAACAAGGATGGCAGATCAGGAGAGAATTTCGGCAAGCAGTGTTGGAGGCAGTAGGAAGAGTGAAACTTAACCTCCCCTTCGACCCAGTTGATAAGAGGGTTATGTGCTTGGAGCCATGGCATGCCAAGGATTACGGGGAACAGCGGGGATGCGATGGCATCCAGGCGTAACAATTCCTTGTGACTATCGGCAATAACGACAGGCAAGGGTATAGTCTGCTGAGTCACTAGTCCGGATTTGATAGCAGACCCGTCGGCCAGATGTACTGAAAGTCCCTGGGCCCTAGGTTGCAAAGGGATTTGATGTTTTGTGATGAAAGACAAGTCCATAAAGCAGCTACAGGCACCAGAGTCTATTATAGCGGAGACAGGAATACTTCTTCCCGGAAGCTGTAATACAATGGGGAGAGCCAGGTGGGTTGGCAGGATGGGCGTGCTGGCAGAGAAGATAATTCAACCCTTGCGGATCTTGGCTGGACATGACCTCACGTAATGCCCTGGTTTCCCACAATACAGGCAGAGGTTTTCGTGTTGTCGGCGTTGACGTTCCTCAGGGGAAAGTGAGGGACGGGGCACTCCGAGTTGCCTGGGTTCAGAGACATCAGATGTGGGTGCAGCAGAGGTAGAAGATGTCAGGCTGCTGATGTTAGAGGCTCGGGCTAATTTCCAGGCTGGACAGGACGACCTCATAGGTCTCTCTGACTTCTGCCCTCGTAGTCGGTGATCACCGTTGAATCTTTCAGGCGCAGGAACCCCGGTTTCTGGAGGTAACGTTGCTATTGCTGAAGTAGCTCTTTGCGGGGCCGTGATAGGTGAGGAAAAAGCCTGGATGCTTTCTTCCAGTCGAGTATATGCATTTTGTGCGATTTCAACAGTCTGGGTGAGGTCTTCGAGGTGTAAGCGGAAACCCTCCATGGAAGAGGCTCCCTGCACAGACTCTGACGTGGCTGTTCGGTACTGTCACGTACCTGGTGGAAGAGTCTGATTATGCAGAGGGAGGCCTCCCTTACACCTCTTACTCGAGGCCCCTGGTAGTGAAGACAGGAGGCGCAGGAGTGCAGAGTCGCACGAGAGCCTGGTAGAGTTGCTGGTGGCGCGCTGGACCGGAGCTGGGACGGAGACTGGAACGGATCCGGAAACAGCTGACAGACTGACAACTGGAGCTCCGGCAGGTGCGGTCAGATGGGCTGGAAGCGTGGGTACACCAGTCCCAAGCAGGTAAGTACTGGAGCAGGATCAGGTATGAGCAGGTTTAGGCAGCTGGCAGGTCTCAGGTACAGGCAGGTTCGGCAACGGGCTGGCAACAAGGTAGCAGGAGGAGCAGGCAGGAACGTAGTCAACACAGGCCGAGGGTCAGGTGCAGGTAGATCAGCAGGAATGGTCAAACAAGCCAGGAAGGGTCAGCTGGAGCAGGATACAGGTAAGCAGGGGTCAGAGGTCTCAGGTAACGCTGTAGACCGAACAGCACAGAGCCCAGCCATCAGCCCCTTTAAATAGCCCCATCTGGCGCCAAGAGCCGCCGCCGCGTGCTCCTGCGCGTGCCCGCGCGCACCGCTATCGCGCATGCGCGCATCAGCGTGCGCTGATGCGCCGCTACCGCGCATGCGCGAAGATGCGCCGATATCGCCATTGACATTTCTGGTGTGCCCTTCCTGACATCCCCCAACTGTTATTGTTGATGGTAGAAAAGAATTCGTCCAATTGTGCGCTAGTGCCGTCCCATAGGAGGAGGACGTCATCAATATATAATAGTTCTGAAGGGGGTCCAACACAATACTAGCAAGGTGTACCTAATAAAGTGACCGGTGAGTGTATGTGGAAGACAGTCCAAGACTCCACCACCTATTCAGGGATGGTTGTTCTAATTTGACAAAGATAGCTAGAATATTCATCCCTAACCAAGGTGGGGCCATTGACCTTCCAGCCTGTTCTTAGACAATCAACTGCAGCGTGCATGGGTGAAAAAGAACTCCAACAACACACCCTTCCCAGGAAGCGGGCCTAAGAGGAAGAGAACTCCAACAATACAATTTTTCCAGGCATCTGGGCTGGGAGGAAGATAACTTAAACAACACACCTTCCCGGCTATTAAGCCTGGGAGAAAGAGAACTCCAACAATACACCTTCTTTAGGCATTGGACCGGGAGGAAGGGAACTCCAACAACTTACCCTCCCCAGGCATCGGGCCTGAGAGTAAGATAAATTTACCAGCACGCCTTCCCTGGGCATCGGGTCTGGAAGGAAAAGAACTCCAACATCACACTCCTCCCAGGCATCGGGTCTGGAAGGAAAAGAACTCCAACATCACTCTCCTCCCAGGCATCGGGCCTGGAAGGAAAAGAACTCCAACATCACACTCCTCCCAGGCATCGGGCCTGGAAGGAAGAGAACTCCAT
This sequence comes from Rana muscosa, assembly GCA_029206835.1. Classification (NCBI taxonomy): domain Eukaryota; kingdom Metazoa; phylum Chordata; class Amphibia; order Anura; family Ranidae; genus Rana; species Rana muscosa. The sequence continues at coordinate 16,002,166 of CM055125.1, read as the reverse complement.
CACACTCCTCCCAGGCATCGGGCCTGGAAGGAAAAGAACTCCAACATCACACTCCTCCCAGGCATCGGGTCTGGAAGGAAAAGAACTCCAACATCACACTCCTCCCAGGCATCGGGTCTGGAAGGAAAAGAACTCCAACATCATACTCCTCCTAGGCATCGGGTCTGGAAGGAAGAGAACTCCATCACACTCCTCCCAGGTATCGGGTCTGGAAGGAAGAGAACTCCATCACACTCCTCCCAGGCATCGGGCCTGGAAGGAAGAGAACTCCATCACACTCCTCCCAGGCATCGGGCCTGGAAGGAAAATAACTCCAACATCACACTCCTCCCAGGCATCGGGTCTGGAAGGAAAAGAACTCCAACATCACACTCCTCCCAGGCATCGGGCCTGGAAGGAAAAGAACTCCATCACACTCCTCCCAGGCATCGGGTCTGGAAGGAAAAGAACTCCAACATCACACTCCTCCCAGGCATCGGGCCTGGAAGGAAAAGAACTCCAACATCACACTCCTCCCAGGCATCGGGTCTGGAAGGAAAAGAACTCCAACATCACACTCCTTCCAGGCATCAGGTCTGGAAGGAAGAGAATTCAAACATCACACTCCTCCCAGGCATCGGGCCTGGAAGGAAAAGAACTCCAACATCACACTCCTCCCAGGCATCGGGCCTGGAAGGAAAATAACTCCAACATCACACTCCTTCCAGGCATCGGGCCTGAAAGGAAGAGAACTCCAACATCACACTTCTCCCAGGCATCGGGCCTGGAAGGAAGAAAACTCCAACATCACACTCCTCCCAGGCATCGGGTCTGGAAGGAAGATAACTCCACCATCATGCCCTTCCCAGGCATTGGGACTGGAAGGAAAAGAACTCCAACATCACACTCCTCCCAGGCATCGGGCCTGGAAGGAAGAGAACACCAACATCACACTTCTCCCAGGCATCGGGCCTGGAAGGAAGAGAACTCCAACATCACACTCCTCCCAGGCAAGGGGCCTGGAAGAAAGAGAACTTCAACATCACACTCCTCCCAGGCATCGGGCCTGGAAGGAAGAGAACTTCAACATCACACTTCTCCCAGGCATTGGGCCTGGAAGGAAGAGAACTCCAACATCACACTCCTCCCAGGCATCGGGTCTGGAAGGAAAATAACTCCACCATCATACCCTTCCCAGGCATCAGGCCTGGGCAGAAAAGAACTTGAGCAACGCACTCACCTGCATGTAGAGTGCAGGTTTCAACCAAACTGACCATGTCTGTAGAGAGGGACAGAATGAGGTCTGGCCGTCTTTCATCCAAGCAGGCAGATTTCCAGGGAAGCAGTGAACCCTATGCTTTCCCTCATCAGGAACTTTTCCCTGCCACTAGTTATGTCCCTACCAGACAGGATACCTGTTCCTACACTACCAATTCGCAAATGCAAGCCAAACCTCGGAGCCAGGGTCTTAAAAAGGCTCTGCCTGACCCAAGATGGCTGCAGGAGTCACATAGGGCTGCAGCATCCAATGGGATAGCTTCCCCGAAGACCCAGGAAACCATAGAGGAGCCAAGTTGCTCTTGACTTCCTATATAACTGCAGTGGCTCTGTGAATGAGCGCCACCTGCAGTGGAGAAAGCAGACTGCACCTGCAATCAGAGATCAGAAACAAAAGAGAAATTTAGTAAAAAGCAGCACACATTACACATTGATAGGCACACATTTAACCCCTTAATCACCCGAGATGTTAACTCCTTCCCAGCCAGTGTCATTAATGACAGTGCATGTTATTAGCACTGATCACTGTATTCGTGTCACTGGAGATGTCAGTGGCAGTTAGCCAGTTCCCACAAAGTGTCATATTGTCTGCCGCACTATCACAGTCCCGCTATAAGTCACTGATTACTACCATTAATAGTATAAAAAGTTTGTAGATGGTTTTTCATTTATTCAACAGAATTTTTTCAACAGAATTTTATTTATTTTTTCAAAATTTTCGGTCTTTTTTCTTTTATATAATAAAAAAATAAAAAAAAAACATCTTTGGGACTCCTCTTTCACTAAACTGGTGTCTGCTAGAGACCTTATTCAATATAAATTTTTGCGCAGAATTTATTTAACCCCTGCTAGAATGGGCAAAATATTCCCCTCCCAATCACCTAGTTGTTGGCGATGTAATTATTCCCAAACAGATTTTATTCATATATTCTGGGATTGTACAGCAATACAACAATTTGGGTTCAATGTAGTACAATGTATAAATTCTGTCACAACGTTAAACATAATTCCTTCTGTGGAAATTTGCCTGCTGGGATTGGTTGACCCCTTGGCTCCTACAAAGGTAATCCAAACTCTCCTAGCCTTATTGCTCTTCAGTGAAACCTCGGATTGCGAGTAACGCGGTTAACAAGCGTTTCGCAATACGAGCACTTTTTGTTGGAAAATCCTGACTTGGTTTGCGGGTGTTGTCTCGCAAAACGAGCAGGATTCAAGCCACAGCGGTGCTCAGTATCGCATTTGGCCTGAGGTGTCGGCGCGCCGGAGCCAATCGGAGCCGTTCGGAAATACTTGGGAAAACGCAGAAATACTCTGTTCCCGAGCCTTTCGGAGGTTTTCCGAGTTCAGCAGAGCTGTCCCCGAGCCTTTCCAGGGCTCTCCAGCGCCACCCCCACCTCTGGCCACATGCGGTATTGCATGCCATAGAAGTCAATGCGGAACTAATTATTTTCGTTTCCATTGACTTCTATGGGGAAACTTGCTTTGATATGCGAGTGCTTTGGATTACGAGCATTCTCCTGGAACGGATTATGCTCGTAATCTAAGGTTCCACTGCATTACGCTAGGAAAAGCATTATCCTTTCTTGGAAAAAATCTAATGCTCCAACCATCACGGCCTGGAAAGCTCTAATAAATAAAGCCCTACACCTCTTTATAAGGCTACATATGCCAGTAGAGGGGTTCCGGCAAAATATGACAAAGTGTGGGAAGGATGGGTGAGTGATGCATCTACTGCATCTGAGTGAGAACTGTCTCTCTTTGTTATCAACACTATGGGGTTTATTTACTAAAGTTGGAAGGTGTAAAATCAGGCTCACTTCTGCATAGGAACCAATCAGCTTCCAGGTTTTATTGCTAAAGCTTAATTGAACAAGCTGAGGCTAGAAGCTGATTGGCTACCATGCACAGCTACTCCAGCTTAAGTAAATCTACTCCTATGTTATTATTATTATTATTGTTATACAGGATTTATATAGCGCCAACAGTTTGCGCAGTGCTTTACAATATAAAGGGAGACAATACAGCAACATTACAATTCAAAACAAGAGGGTTAGGAGGGCCCTGCTCCTGTGAGCTTCCAATCTAATAGGGAGGGGCTGGTGATACAAAAGGTAGTAATTGTGAGCGATGAACTGATGAGGGAAGTAGAAGATTGGGTTGTTAGCTGGAGGCAGGATAGGCTTCCCGGAAGAGATGAATTTTCAAGGATCGCCTAGAAATGGACAGAGTAGGAGATAGCCAGACAGATTGGGGTAGTGAGTTCCAGAGGATAGGAGAGGCTCTGGAGAAGTCCTGGAGACGAGCATGGGAGAAGGAGACAAGGGAGAGAGAGTAGGAGGTCTTAGGAGGAGCGGAGATGACAGTTTGGGTGATATTTGGAGACAAGATTGGTGATGTAGGTCGGGGCAGAGTTGTAAATGGCTTTGTTTGTTATTGTTAGTGTTTTGAATTTTATTCGTTGGGCAATGGGAAACCAGTGGAGGGATTGGCGGAGAGGGGTGACACTGAATAGTTGGTAAGGTGCATAAATCTGGCAGCAGCATTCATGATAGACTAAGATAACAAGGAAGTGAATAAATTGCTTAGTGGTGTCAACGGTTAGAAAGGGGCGTATTTTAGAGATGTTTCGGAGGTGAAGTCTGGAGGATTTGGACAGTGATTGTTACTACATGTAATGCTTTATGTTAGGATGTCATGAGGTTCGGTATCAGTAAAGCCCCATACACACGGTCGGACTTCCATCGGACTTTTCAGATTTTTATCCGAACGGAGTTGGTCGGGAACCCCCATAGCATACACACCACAGGACTTTTCTGCAAACTTTCCCAAAACTTTTTCCAACATCACATGGTTTTTCTGCTCTTTTCTGCTCTTTACCGCCACCCTTTGGTCAACTTCTGCTATTGTTGGTTGATTTTAACATTAGTTGTTTTGTCCATCAGACAAAAGTCCGATGATTTTCTGTACACACGGTCGGACTTATCGCCATCGGACTTTTGTTGGCCAAAATTTTGTCCGTTTGCAGACCGAACTTTTGTCCGATGAAAACCAAAAAAGTTTGTCCGATGGAGCGTTCACACGGTCAGATTTTTTGAGCAACTTGCTCAAAATGAAGTTTGTTGGCAAAAAGTCAGACCGTGTGTGCGGGGCTTAAGGCTTCATGTACACGGGACGTTGTCCAACCTCTCCTGAACGATTTAACTTGACAGCTAGAAACCAGTGTCTAAAAACGGCTTTTGTTAAAATAAAAAACGTCTGTAAACTAAATGCTGCTAAACGCAAGTTGCCACGTTTAGCCACGTTTGGCGCTTCAACTGCCTCTAAACGTAGCTTCTGAATGCATTTTTTGGGGTTCAAGAAAAAGCCTCTAAACACAACTGCCTAGAAACGACTATAAACGACCTTGTGTACATGTACTGATAATATAACATAGAGGAGAAATGGGGGATCCTGTGTACATGTACTGATAATATAACATAGAGGAGAGATCGGGGATCCTGTGTACATGTACTGATAATATAACATAGAGGAGAGATCGGGGATCCTGTGTACATGTACTGATAAGATAACACATAGGAGAGATCGGGGATCCTGTGTACATGTACTGATAAGATAATGTAGGGGAGAGATCGGGGATCCTGTGTACATGTACTGATAAGATAACATAGAGGAGAGATCGGGGATCCAGTGTACATGTACTGATAAGATAACATAGAGGAGAGATCGGGGATCCTGTGTACATGTACTGATAAGATAACATAGAGGAGAGATCGGGGATCCTGTGTACATGTACTGATAAGATAACATAGAGGAGAGATCGGGGATCCAGTGTACATGTACTGATAAGATAACATAGAGGAGAGATCGGGGATCCTGTGTACATGTACTGATAAGATAACATAGAGGAGAGATCGGGGATCCTGTGTACATGTACTGATAAGATAACACAGAGGAGAGATCGGGGATCCTGTGTACATGTACTGATAAGATAACATAGAGGAGAAATGGGGGATCCTGTGTACATGTACTGATAAGATAACACAGAGGAGAGATCGGGGATCCTGTGTACATGTACTGATAAGATAACACAGAGGAGAGATCGGGGATCCTGTGTACATGTACTGATAAGATAACAGAGGAGAGATTGGGGATCCTGTGTACATGTACTGATAAGATAACATAGAGGAGAGATCGGGGATCCAGTGTACATGTACTGATAAGATAACATAGAGGAGAAATGGGGGATCCTGTGTACATGTACTGATAAGATAACACAGAGGAGAGATCGGGGATCCTGTGTACATGTACTGATAAGATAACACAGAGGAGAGATCGGGGATCCTGTGTACATGTACTGATAAGATAACATAGAGGAGAGATCGGGGATCCTGTGTACACGTACTGATAAGATAACATAGAGGAGAGATCGGGGATCCTGTGTACATGTACTGATAAGATAACATAGAGGAGAGATCGGGGATCCTGTGTACATGTACTGATAAGATAATATAGGGGAGAGATCGGGGATCCTGTGTACATGTACTGATAAGATAACATAGAGGAGAAATGGGGGATCCTGTGTACATGTACTGATAAGATAACACAGAGGAGAGATCGGGGATCCTGTGTACATGTACTGATAAGATAACACAGAGGAGAGATCGGGGATCCTGTGTACATGTACTGATAAGATAACATAGAGGAAAGATCGGGGATCCTGTGTACATGTACTGATAAGATAACATAGAGGAGAGATCGGGGACCCTGTGTACATGTACTGATAAGATAACATAGAGGAGAGATCGGGGACCCTGTGTACATGTACTGATAAGATAACATAGAGGAGAGATCGGGGACACTGTGTACATGTACTGATAAGATAACTGTAGCGCCTGCCCCTCTCCTCTCTCTGTGCGACTCGCACTGTCTCTTGTCTAGGGGTATCTGGTAGGGTGGAGAGAGAGAGAGCGGGTGGGCTACGCCTAGCCTCCACCACGTGTAGAATACCGGTGGTATCAGCAATGTCTCATTTACCTTCGGGTCTGTGTTGTGCACCCGGATCCTCCCTCCAAGAGTCACCATGAACTTCGTCCGCCAGGAATTGAGCCTCACACCATTAAAGTCCAACACTCCTTTATTAGAACACACCATACAGGGACTTCCTTGATAGTTAGGACAGAAAAGGAGGTGTGAGTGTGAATAGGCCCAGACACAAATTCGATCCTCCACTCTCCTCCTGGAGAGTGGGATGTGGTCTCCGCACGAGAGGAAGGGGATCCTTCTGGACGGTCTCCGACAAGAGACTCACCCGTCACCGGCAGTCTGCTGCACTGGGTCTTCGAGTGAGGAGCTCTCCCCGGTCCATTGCGTCTTACTCAGATTCAGGCCTCCATCCCCGAAGTACCTTAGGACCCTTCCCTCGCGGAACTCAGTGATGGGCACTGAGCTCCGGACCCTCTTGTAAGTACCTCACCCCAGGGCTGAAGGTGCCTGAGGTGGAACACGATCTCCGTTGGTCCCCTAGGCCGAGGCCTCCTAGGGGACGAGCCCGAACCCACGTCCGCAAGCTGAAGGTGCTTGGGACGAAGACCCCGTGACCAAGATGGCCGGCCCCTTTATCTCCTCTCCCAGCAAGCACGGCGGGTTCCCCGCCCCACCATACCGCTGCCGAGAGAGGACAAAAAGGACCTCGGCACACAGTGGTATTCATCCCCCCCGGCCACGGTGACAGCGCCACCTAGTAAACCGCAAGGAACATAGCACTGATGTCACAGCTAGATTAAAAAAATACACCCGGGAAAGTAAGTACCCGCTACACACTCCCCCCTGTCTTTTGACACTGGACCCCGGTGTCTGGAGTGAATCACGCCCTCAACGGCTGACATAATCCAATCCAGAAACCAACTAACAATTTGAAAACCCCAAAAAATTTTTTTTAGGAAACTATCCTAACGGAGAAGTTGTGTCTGAGCCCCTGCAACAAAGAGGAGTGAAAGACAACATTTAACACATAAAATCACATTCCAACATTACACTTTTCCCTCCCATCCTAACTAACAACCACCCCAGGTTCCATAATCTTGACTGGACGCTCTCCTGCAGAGGGAAGAGAAAAGAAACAATAAAACCCTGACACATGTGTATGTGTGAGAGAAAAAGAAATTCCTCCGAAGAGAAATATCCTTTCCTCCAGTGAGAGTGTGTACAATGTGTAACGTTGCACAAGACTGCCACCTGTTGACAGCCTCGCGGTAACTGCACCCGTTGAACCATCTTCTCTTTTCTTGCTGCTTGACTCCGGGCCCTATCTACCCCAAAGTCTGCAACTTCTCACCGGAGAGGAAAGAACAACAACTGGAACAGTTCTTCCTTGGAATGACACAAGCACCCCTCATGCGGGGCAAACACTGATGATAGCACCAACAAGAAAGTCAAACAGAAAAGTTCAGGGGGTGCAAATTCCTTTTGAAAAGCAAACAAATGGAGTCTCTGAAGCCTTGACAGCGGAGGCATTGTGACTCTGTCCCCTTCGCCGGGTAGAACTATAGAGTCCGGGTGGCGAGGGGCCTTGACCACTTCTGGTTGGGGCATAGGTGCCCGTAGCATCAACTTCTGTTCCCCAGTACCTGATGCAGGTGGCACTGGAGATACAGATGTGGGCTGGGGAGAGGACCCTTGTTCAGGCGCTGGTGCCTTCACCCGGGGTGTACTCTCCCCCGTGGACATGGGTGAATCTCGAGGCCTTCGGAACGAAGCTAGCGGCACTTTGTCCCAGCCCTTCTCTGCAAACAGTTCATCAATAGAGGTGTACCCTCCCAGATCAGACAGCGACTCCAGGTCCGAAGTATCACACTCCTCCGCGGGTATGTAGCCCGTTGTAGAGACAGAGCTAACACCTCCCGCGGACATACTGGGCCATGCCTTCCCGGCATCTCCGCCCATACACCAAGTCTCTTTGCCCGGCTTACCTCGGCCTTTACTTGAAGCGGGACGTCCGGAACACTCGTCAACGGATCCGTCTATGCCTGGCGTAAGCTGGCGAGAGGGTCCGCCACCACCGCTGGTCGGGGCCACCACGCTGGTTCTCTTCTTCGGTGGCGGACGCTGTGAGACAGTGGTGACCGAGTCAGCATCCTCGGATTTCTCCCGTTGATTTTTAACGACCTCCTCCACGGTCGCTGCAGTGTGCGCTGGGATGGCTTTTACAGCAGTAATTCCTCCTCTGCGAGTAGTGTTACCTAAAGCCTGGCCTGGGTAGATGGTTCTCGGCCTGTCTACTGCCGGATCCACCTCGAACAGGAACTCCCCACAGGCCTCACATTGTCCGAAGGGCTTCAGGTGGCACACCAGTCCCGAGCACCCGGGACAAATTACACCCAGGGCCTCTACGTCCATGCACGAGTACAGGGCGAATCGACCCCTTGGCTTCAGCCGGATCCCGGTATCCGTTATCGGAGCAGCAGCAGTCATCGTGGTAGTAGCAGGGTGAACTGGAATCCATGAGGTATGTCCAAACATGGTGACTTGTTGCTGGTCCATCGCACACTGCAGAGTTTTCGCGCCAATGTCCCACGCGTAGCCCTCTCACGTATTGGACTCCTCCCCTTTGCTCCAGTTCGCGGGCTTTCTTCACTTTCTTTGGTTGAGCCACGCCCACGAACTAAGCGGCGGGGGTTGTGTCTGTTGGCGCAGTGCAATTAGAAGCCCCCACGTGTAGTACCTCACACGGCTGGGCCTCCCCCCGTTCACCGCTCTTCCTGCGCGGGCCTTTCCCTTGTCTAGGGTCAATTCCACGACTTCGAGCAGGGCTGCACTTTGGCCTATTCAGTTAACTCATCCAGCAGACTTGTTCCATACTGTGATGCACAACACAATCCCGGACCCGAGCCCCCACGTGTAGCGCCTGCCCCTCTCCTCTCTCCGTGCGACTCGCACTGTCTCTTGTCTAGGGGTATCTGGTAGGGTGGAGAGAGAGAGAGCGGGTGGGCTACGCCTAGCCTCCACCACGTGTAGAATACCGGTGGTATCAGCAATGTCTCATTTACCTTCGGGTCTGTGTTGTGCACCCGGATCCTCCCTCCAAGAGTCACCATGAACTTCGTCCGCCAGGAATTAAGCCTCACACCATTAAAGTCCAACACTCCTTTATTAGAACACACCATACAGGGACTTCCTTGATAGTTAGGACAGAAAAGGAGGTGTGAGTGTGAATAGGCCCAGACACAAATTCGATCCTCCACTCTCCTCCTGGAGAGTGGGATGTGGTCTCCGCACGAGAGGAAGGGGATCCTTCTGGACGGTCTCCGACAAGAGACTCACCCGTCCCCGGCAGTCTGCTGCACCGGGTCTTCGAGTGAGGAGCTCTCCCTGGTCCATTGCGTCTTACTCAGATTCAGGCCTCCATCCCCGAAGTACCTTAGGACCCTTCCCTCGCGGAACTCAGTGATGGGCACTGAGCTCCGGACCCTCTTGTAAGTACCTCACCCCAGGGCTGAAGGTGCCTGAGGTGGAACACGATCTCCGTTGGTCCCCTAGGCCGAGGCCTCCTAGGGGACGAGCCCGAACCCACGTCCGCAAGCTGAAGGTGCTTGGGACGAAGACCCCGTGACCAAGATGGCCGGCCCCTTTATCTCCTCTCCCAGCAAGCACGGCGGGTTCCCCGCCCCACCATACCGCTGCCGAGAGAGGACAAAAAGGACCTCGGCACACAGTGGTATTCATCCCCCCCGGCCACGGTGACAGCGCCACCTAGTAAACCGCATGGAACATAGCACTGATGTCACAGCTAGATTCAAAAAATACACCCGGGAAAGTAAGTACCCGCTACACACTCCCCCCTGTCTTTTGACACTGGACCCCAGTGTCTGGAGTGAATCACGCCCTCAACGGCTGACATAATCCAATCCAGAAACCAACTAACAATTTGAAAACCCCCAAAAAAATTTTTTAGGAAACTATCCTAACGGAGAAGTTGTGTCTGAGCCCCTGCAACAAAGAGGAGTGAAAGACAACATTTAACACATAAAATCACATTCCAACATTACACTTTTCCCTCCCATCCTAACTAACAACCACCCCAGGTTCCATAATCTTGACTGGACGCTCTCCTGCAGAGGGAAGAGAAAAGAAACAATAAAACCCTGACACATGTGTATGTGTGAGAGAAAAAGAAATTCCTCCGAAGAGAAATATCCTTTCCTCCAGTGAGAGTGTGTACAATGTGTAACGTTGCACAAGACTGCCACCTGTTGACAGCCTCGCGGTAACTGCACCCGTTGAACCATCTTCTCTTTTCTTGCTGCTTGACTCCGGGCCCTATCTACCCCAAAGTCTGCAACTTCTCACCGGAGAGGAAAGAACAACAACTGGAACAGTTCTTCCTTGGAATGACACAAGCACCCCTCATGCGGGGCAAACACTGATGATAGCACCAACAAGAAAGTCAAACAGAAAAGTTCAGGGGGTGCAAATTCCTTTTGAAAAGCAAACAAATGGAGTCTCTGAAGCCTTGACAGCGGAGGCATTGTGACTCTGTCCCCTTCGCCGGGTAGAACTATAGAGTCCGGGTGGCGAGGGGCCTTGACCACTTCTGGTTGGGGCATAGGTGCCCGTAGCATCAACTTCTGTTCCCCAGTACCTGATGCAGGTGGCACTGGAGATACAGATGTGGGCTGGGGAGAGGACCCTTGTTCAGGCGCTGGTGCCTTCACCCGGGGTGTACTCTCCCCCGTGGACATGGGTGAATCTCGAGGCCTTCGGAACGAAGCTAGCGGCACTTTGTCCCAGCCCTTCTCTGCAAACAGTTCATCAATAGAGGTGTACTCTCCCAGATCAGACAGCGACTCCAGGTCCGAAGTATCACACTCCTCCGCGGGTATGTAGCCCGTTGTAGAGACAGAGCTAACACCTCCCGCGGACATACTGGGCCATGCCTTCCCGGCATCTCCGCCCATACACCAAGTCTCTTTGCCCGGCTTACCTCGGCCTTTACTTGAAGCGGAACGTCCGGAACACTCGTCAACGGATCCGTCTATGCCTGGCGTAAGCTGGCGAGAGGGTCCGCCACCACCGCTGGTCGGGGCCACCACGCTGGTTCTCTTCTTCGGTGGCGGACGCTGTGAGACAGTGGTGACCGAGTCAGCATCCTCGGATTTCTCCCGTTGATTTTTAACGACCTCCTCCACGGTCGCTGCAGTGTGCGCTGGGATGGCTTTTACAGCAGTAATTCCTCCTCTGCGAGTAGTGTTACCTAAAGCCTGGCCTGGGTAGATGGTTCTCGGCCTGTCTACTGCCGGATCCACCTCGAACAGGAACTCCCCACAGGCCTCACATTGTCCGAAGGGCTTCAGGTGGCACACCAGTCCCGAGCACCCGGGACAAATTACACCCAGGGCCTCTACGTCCATGCACGAGTACAGGGCGAATCGACCCCTTGGCTTCAGCCGGATCCCGGTATCCGTTATCGGAGCAGCAGCAGTCATCGTGGTAGTAGCAGGGTGAACTGGAATCCATGAGGTATGTCCAAACATGGTGACTTGTTGCTGGTCCATCGCACACTGCAGAGTTTTCGTGCCAATGTCCCACGCGTAGCCCTCTCACGTATTGGACTCCTCCCCTTTGCTCCAGTTCGCGGGCTTTCTTCACTTTCTTTGGTTGAGCCACGCCCACGAACTAAGCGGCGGGGGTTGTGTCTGTTGGCGCAGTGCAATTAGAAGCCCCCACGTGTAGTACCTCACACGGCTGGGCCTCCCCCCGTTCACCGCTCTTCCTGCGCGGGCCTTTCCCTTGTCTAGGGTCAATTCCACGACTTCGAGCAGGGCTGCACTTTGGCCTATTCAGTTAACTCATCCAGCAGACTTGTTCCATACTGTGATGCACAACACAATCCCGGACCCGAGCCCCCACGTGTAGCGCCTGCCCCTCTCCTCTCTCCGTGCGACTCGCACTGTCTCTTGTCTAGGGGTATCTGGTAGGGTGGAGAGAGAGAGAGCGGGTGGGCTACGCCTAGCCTCCACCACGTGTAGAATACCGGTGGTATCAGCAATGTCTCATTTACCTTCGGGTCTGTGTTGTGCACCCGGATCCTCCCTCCAAGAGTCACCATGAACTTCGTCCGCCAGGAATTGAGCCTCACACCATTAAAGTCCAACACTCCTTTATTAGAACACACCATACAGGGACTTCCTTGATAGTTAGGACAGAAAAGGAGGTGTGAGTGTGAATAGGCCCAGACACAAATTCGATCCTCCACTCTCCTCCTGGAGAGTGGGATGTGGTCTCCGCACGAGAGGAAGGGGATCCTTCTGGACGGTCTCCGACAAGAGACTCACCCGTCACCGGCAGTCTGCTGCACCGGGTCTTCGAGTGAGGAGTAGTGATGAGCCGAACACCCCCGGGTTCGGTTCGCACCAGAACCCGCGAACGGACCGAAAGTTCGTACGAACATTAGAACCCTATTAAATACAATGGATGCGAACGTTCGAATTCTAAAGTGCTAATTATAACAACTATTATGCATGTTATTGTCCTAAAAAGGGTTTGGGAACCCGGGTTCTGCACCAGGGGACATGTATCAATGCAAAAAGAAGTTTTAAAAACGGTCGTTTTTCGGGAGCAGTCATTTTAATGATGCATAAAGTGAAAAAAAAAAAGTCAAATATTCCTTTAAATATCGTACCTGGGGGGTGTCTAAAGTATGCCTGTGAAGTGCCACGTGTTTCCCGTGTTTAGAACTGTCCCTGCACAAAATGACACTTCTAAAGGAAAAAAAAGCCATTTAAAACTGCTTGCGGCTTTAATGTAATGTCTGGTCCCGGTAATATGGATGAAAATCTTTAAGAAAAATGGCATAGCTACCCCATGACCCCCCCCCCCTACCCCAGCCCATTACCAGCCCCTTTGGGTCTTGTATGGATATTAAGGGGAACCCCGCACATAAAATAAAAAAGGCCCTATATACTCTGAACAGCCGTATACAGGCGGTGCATACAAGACAGGGACTGTAGGTTTGTTCTTATGTAGAATGTGTTTGTAATTTTGAACAGGTACATTGTTGAAGTGTAGCTCCAGCCCAAAAATCTATTTTTAAACTTTTTGGAAAACATAGGTAAGGGTTATCACCCCTGTAACATTTGTTTTGCTGTCTGTGCCCCTGTTCAGAACATTTCACCTCACTTTCCGTCCCAATGACAACTGTTTTTGAAATGTGGTGTTTTTCTTGAAACAGGGATTGCTGATAAAGCATCAGTACAGAGGAGACACCTTTCTCCCATATTTATTCTTACAGGAGAGAATTTTCCTTCCTAGTGGTAGATTTCCTCTCACTTCCTGTTGTCTTCTTGCGTTTGCAAGTAGGAGTCGTTTGTAAGTTGGATGTTTGAAAGTAGGGACCTGCCGTATATACTCTGCAGAAATAGGCCCCTTAGTTGTTGGTGTTGGCACAACACTGTAAGCACTCACAGTTACTCTTGGTTGGTGCTGGAACGCCCTGCTGTCAACTATTATATCAGGAATTTTAATTACATATAATTGTTGAACAGTGGTAGTAAAAATTGGGCCTTTGATGGTGGTGCTGGTGCCACAACACTGTAAGCCCTGACAGTTACTCTTGGTGGGTGCAGCAATGGGCCCTGCTGTGAATTATTAGATCAAGAATTGTAATTGCATGCCCCTGTTGAACAGGGGCTGAAAAATTGGGCCTTTCGTGGTGGTGGTGGTGGTGGTGGTGTTGCCACAACACTGTAAGCCCTCAGAGTTACTCTTGGTGGGTGCAGGAATGGGCCCTGCTGTGAATTATTAGATCAAGAATTGTAATTACATGCCCCTTTTGAACAGGGGCTGAAAAATTGGGCCTTTCGTGGTGGTGGTGGTGGTGGTGTTGCCACAACACTGTAAGCCCTCAGAGTTACTCTTGGTGGGTGCAGGAATGGGCCCTGCTGTGAATTATTAGATCAAGAATTGTAATTACATGCCCCTTTTGAACAGGGGCTGAAAAATTGGGCCTTTCGTGGTGGTGGTGGTGGTGGTGGCGTTGCCACAACACTGTAAGCCCTCAGAGTTACTCTTGGTGGGTGCAGCAATGGGCCCTGCTGTGAATTATTAGATCAAGAATTGTAATTGCATGCCCCTGTTGAACAGGGGCTGAAAAATTGGGCCTTAGGCACTGGTGGCACAACACTACAACCCCTCACAGATACGTTACTTGGAGCACAGCAATGAGCCCTGTTGCAAAGTATTGCTTCAAAAATTGTAATGACACGCCCCTGTTAAACAGGGGCTGAAAAATTGGGCCTTAGGCACTGGTGCCACAACACTCCAACCCCTCACAGATACTGTACTTGGAGCACAGCAATGAGCCCTATGGCAAATTATTGCTAAAAAAATTGTAATTACACGCCCCTGTAAAACAGGGGCTGAAAAATTGGGCCTTAGCCACTGGTGGCGGCACCCATAAACAAAAATGATCTTCCAAGCTATCATCATCAATCGTATCATTGAGGACTCGGAGGAGGAGGATAGCCAGTCAACATAACAGCACAGGCACTCAGCATCAGCATCAGTCTTGAAGGGATGTGACATGTTAAAATCAATTAGTCTGTTATATCAGCATCAGGTGTGTGGTAGCTGGTGGTGATCCAAGACTGGTTCATCTTGATGAAAGTCAGTCGATCAACCGAGTCGGTGGACAGGCGCACCCTGTGATCCGTGACAAATCCTCCAGCAGCACTGAATGTGCGTTCCGAAAGAACGCTGGATGCAGGACAGGCCAGTAGCTCAATTGCATACTGTGCAAGCTCTGGCCAGTGATCCATCCTCAAGACCCAGTAAGCCAGAGGATTTTCGGTGGGGAAGGTGTCCAAGTCTGACCTTGCCCCTAGATATTCCTGCACCATGTTTATCAGACGCTGGCGATGGTTGCTGGAACCGATCATACTTTGGGGCTGCGGACTAAAGAATTGTCTGAACGCATCGGTCAGACGGCCACCTTCCCCACCGCTCCTTCTTTGACTGGCCGAAGCCTCAGCAACTCGTTGTCCAGGACCAGGAGTTTGTAACCTCCCAGTCTCTGGGAACGCGTTGCACAGACCTTTCTGCAAGGCCTCCCGGAGTTGTCTCATCCTCTGCTCCCTCTGCGACGGTAACATAAGGTCCGCAACCTTACCCTTGTACCGTGGATCAAGGAGAGTGGCCAGCCAGTAATGGTCCCTCTCCTTGATCCGAAGAATACGAGGATCCTTCCGCAGACTTTGCAGGATCAGGGAGGCCATGCAGCGTAGGTTTGCTGAGGCATTCGCTCCGGAGTCCTCTGGGTCACTAAGGACGACATGATCCGCAGCCACCTCCTCCCAGCCACGTACAAGTCCACTGTTTTCTTGGGACTGTAAATCATCCCTAAAAGACTGCTGCTGATGATGCTGAGTGCCAGCCTCCACCTCCATGCTGACACAATCCTCCTCCTCCTCCTCCTCCTCCTCCTCCTCTTCCTGTGCGATGGGTGGGACAGAAGGAACACTGTCTGGGTAAAGGGGGCCTTGAGAGGCAAGGAAGTCCTCCTCTTCCTGCCTCTGTTCTGCCTCAAGTGCCCTGTCCATTATTCCACGCAGCGTGTGCTCCAACAGGTGGACAAGAGGTACAGTGTCACTGATGCATGCACTGTCACTGCTCACCATCCTCGTGGCCTCCTCAAATGGTGCCAGGACAGTGCATGCATCCCTGATCATGCCCCACTGGCGTGGAGAAAAAAAAACAAGCTCCCCTGACCCTGTCCTGGTGCCGTAGTCGCACAGGTACTCATTGATGGCCCTCTGCTGCGTGTGCAGCCGCTGCAGCATGGCCAACGTTGAGTTCCACCTGGTGGGCATGTCACATATAAGGCGGTTCTTGGGCAGGTTCAACTCCTTTTGCAGCTCAGCCAGGCGAGCACTGGCATTATAAGATCTGCGGAAATGCACACAGACTTTCCTGGCCTGCCTCAGGACATCCTGTAAGCCCGGGTACCTGCCCAAGAACCGCTGCACCACCAGGTTAAGGACGTGAGCCACACAGGGCACATGGGTCAGTTGTCCCTGTCGGAGGGCGGAGAGGAGGTTGGTGCCATTGTCGCAAACCACCATTCCTGGCTTAAGCTGGCGTGGCGTCAACCACCTCTCGGCCTGGCCCTGCAGAGCAGACAGGACCTCTGCCCCAGTGTGGCTTCTGTCCCCCAAACACACCAGCGCAAGCACGGCATGGCATCTTTTTGCCTGCGTACTTGCGTAGCCCCGTGAACGGCTACGGAGCACCGCTGGTTCATAGGACAAACCACAGGAAGAGGCCATGGAGGAAGAAGAAGAGGAGGGGGTGGAGGAGAGAGGTGTGTCACAACCAGTAGTAGCATTTTGGAGGCGTGGCGGTGGAACAACCTCCAACACTACTGCACCTTGTCCTGCATCCTTCCCAGCTGCCAAAAGAGTGACCCAATGGGCCGTGAAAGAAAGGTAACGTCCCTGTCCATGCCTGCTGGACCATGAGTCAGCGGTAATATGCACCTTACCGCTGACCGCCCTGTCCAGCGAGGCCAAGACATTGCCTTCCACATGCCGGTAGAGAGCCGGAATAGCCTTCCGTGAGAAAAAGTGGCGTTTGGGAACCTGCCACTGAGGAACCGCACATTGCACAAACTCACGGAAGGGGGCCGAGTCTACCAACTGAAAAGGCAGCAGTTGAAGCGCTAGCAATTTAGCCAAGCTAGCATTCAACCGCTGGGCATGTGGATGGCTGGGAGTGAACTTCTTTCGACGGTCCAGCAGCTGGGGCAGGGAAATTTGCCTGCTAGAATCGGACGTCGGTGTACTGCTAGCAGAGTGGCCGCAAGTACTTGGCTGTGACACACCTAATTCTACACCTTCATTCCTCTCAGTGCATGTTTCAGAGAGGACTGAAGTTATAGTGGGGTTGGAGATCCCAGCTGATGCAGTGCAAGGAGAGGTCCGCTTTGTTCTTTGGTGTGGGTCTTTGAGGTAGGCTTGCCAACGAGCTGCATGGCAGGTCAACATATGTCTGGTCAGGCATGTGGTACCCAAGCGGCTGATGTTTTGGCCACGCGATATACGCTTGAGACATATGTTGCAAACAGCAGCTGTGCGATCTGATGCACTAGCCTCAAAAAAGGCCCACACCAAGGAACTTTTTGAATGACGGGCAGAGGCAGCGCCCTGCACAGGCGGAGCTCTGCGGTGTGATTCCGTCGGTGTACTGCCCTTACGCTGGCCACCAAAGGGCATCCTGCCTCGTTGGAGATGTGCCTCCTCCTCATCCTCCTCCTCCTCCTCTCTCCTATTAGGCACCCACGTGGAGTCAGTGACCTCATCATCCCCTCCCTCCTCATCACTGGAGCCAATCTGGCAGTATGCTGCAGCTGCTGGAACATGACTGCCAGATTGGTGTCCTTCTTGAGCATCCCCTCTGTCTGCTCTCACGCTACTGCCTTCCTGTAGCTGGGTTTCATCATCAGACCCTTCGAAACGCTGGGCATCCTCCTGGAGCATGTACCCAACACTGTGCTCAAACAGTTCGGGGGACTCCTCAGGAGGAGGACATGGTGGGTCTAGGGAAGGAGTGACTGATGATGAGTCTGACATTGATACCAGGGAAGAGGACGCTTTGGCAGCTGCTTTGCCAGTACCCTGAGCCTGGGTGAGAGAGGATGAGGAGGAGGAGGAGGAGGGCTTGGTCATCCACTCTACCAAGTCTTCGGCATGATGTGGCTCAACATGTCCAGCTGCCGAAAAGAAGGACAAGCGTGTCCCATGGCCATGTGCTGATGACAATGCACCGCGTCCACGACCAGCACTGTTGCCCCCAGACACAGAGCCTGCTTGCCCTCTTTTATTGCCTCCTGACTGTCTGCCTCTCCTTGTTTGCCTTCCAGACATTCTAATAGATGGCCTGCAGGGAGATGGGAAAAAAGCAATAAGGGCTACCTTCAGGTGTCCTTCTCTGTCCCTTTACTTAAGGATTTCTAAATATGGTTGAGGATTATTGCTTTTGCACAGAATAGCACAACGACAATTTCCCTGACTGTCCAAAAAACAAGGATTTCAAAGATGGTTGATGAGGAATGCTTTGGCACACTATAGCACAAGGAGAATTCCCCTCACTTTCCTTCTTTGTCCCTAGAAACAAGGACTGGCACAGTGAAAGAAACTGACACTCTCCCTACCTACAGTTTTCTGTCCCTAGAAAAAATGTTTTTTTAAAGCACACTATAGCACAAGGAGAAATCCCCTCACTTTCCTTCTTTGTCCCTAGAAACAAGGACTGGCACAGTGAAAGAAACTGACACTCTCCCTACCTACAGTTTCCTGTCCCTAGAAAAAATGTTTTTTTAAAGCACACTATAGCACAAGGAGAAATCCCCTCACTTTCCTTCTTTGTCCCTAGAAACAAGGACTGGCACAGTGAAAGAAACTGACACTCTCCCTACCTACAGTTTTCTGTCCCTAGAAAAAATGTTTTTTTAAAGCACACTATAGCACAAGGAGAAATCCCCTCACTTTCCTTCTTTGTCCCTAGAAACAAGGACTGGCACAGTGAAAGAAACTGACACTCTCCCTACCTACAGTTTTCTGTCCCTAGAAAAAATGTTTTTTTAAAGCACACTATAGCACAAGGAGAAATCCCCTCACTTTCCTTCTTTGTCCCTAGAAACAAGGACTGGCACAGTGAAAGAAACTGACACTCTCCCTACCTACAGTTTTCTGTCCCTAGAAAAAATGTTTTTTTAAAGCACACTATAGCACAAGGAGAAATCCCCTCACTTTCCTTCTTTGTCCCTAGAAACAAGGACTGGCACAGTGAAAGAAACTGACACTCTCCCTACCTACAGTTTTCTGTCCCTAGAAAAAAATGTTTTTTTAAAGCACACTATAGCACAAGGAGAAATCCCCTCACTTTCCTTCTTTGTCCCTAGAAACAAGGACTGGCACAGTGAAAGAAACTGACACTCTCCCTACCTACAGTTTTCTGTCCCTAGAAAAAATGTTTTTTTAAAGCACACTATAGCACAAGGAGAAATCCCCTCACTTTCCTTCTTTGTCCCTAGAAACAAGGACTGGCACAGTGAAAGAAACTGACACTCTCCCTACCTACAGTGTTCTGTCCCTAGAAAAAAAGTTTTTTTAAAGCACACTATAGCACAAGGAGAAATCCCCTCACTTTCCTTCTTTGTCCCTAGAAACAAGGACTGGCACAGTGAAAGAAACTGACACTCTCCCTACCTACAGTTTTCTGTCCCTAGAAAAAATGTTTTTTTAAAGCACACTATAGCACAAGGAGAAATCCCCTCACTTTCCTTCTTTGTCCCTAGAAACAAGGACTGGCACAGTGAAAGAAACTGACACTCTCCCTACCTACAGTTTTCTGTCCCTAGAAAAAATGTTTTTTTAAAGCACACTATAGCACAAGGAGAAATCCCCTCACTTTCCTTCTTTGTCCCTAGAAACAAGGACTGGCACAGTGAAAGAAACTGACACTCTCCCTACCTACAGTTTTCTGTCCCTAGAAAAAATGTTTTTTTAAAGCACACTATAGCACAAGGAGAAATCCCCTCACTTTCCTTCTTTGTCCCTAGAAACAAGGACTGGCACAGTGAAAGAAACTGACACTCTCCCTACCTACAGTTTTCTGTCCCTAGAAAAAATGTTTTTTTAAAGCACACTATAGCACAAGGAGAAATCCCCTCACTTTCCTTCTTTGTCCCTAGAAACAAGGACTGGCACAGTGAAAGAAACTGACACTCTCCCTACCTACAGTTTTCTGTCCCTAGAAAAAATGTTTTTTTAAAGCACACTATAGCACAAGGAGAAATCCCCTCACTTTCCTTCTTTGTCCCTAGAAACAAGGACTGGCACAGTGAAAGAAACTGACACTCTCCCTACCTACAGTTTTCTGTCCCTAGAAAAAATGTTTTTTTAAAGCACACTATAGCACAAGGAGAAATCCCCTCACTTTCCTTCTTTGTCCCTAGAAACAAGGACTGGCACAGTGAA
Source organism: Rana muscosa (assembly GCA_029206835.1). NCBI lineage: Eukaryota > Metazoa > Chordata > Amphibia > Anura > Ranidae > Rana > Rana muscosa. Next base: position 15,981,881 of record CM055125.1, on the reverse strand, counting down.
AGAAACTGACACTCTCCCTACCTACAGTGTTCTGTCCCTAGAAAAAATGTTTTTTTAAAGCACACTATAGCACAAGGAGAAATCCCCTCACTTTCCTTCTTTGTCCCTAGAAACAAGGACTGGCACAGTGAAAGAAACTGACACTCTCCCTACCTACAGTTTTCTGTCCCTAGAAAAAATGTTTTTTTAAAGCACACTATAGCACAAGGAGAAACCCCCTCACTTTCCTTCTTTGTCCCTAGAAACAAGGACTGGCACAGTGAAAGAAACTGACACTCTCCCTACCTACAGTTTTCTGTCCCTAGAAAAAATGTTTTTTTAAAGCACACTATAGCACAAGGAGAAATCCCCTCACTTTCCTTCTTTGTCCCTAGAAACAAGGACTGGCACAGTGAAAGAAACTGACACTCTCCCTACCTACAGTTTTCTGTCCCTAGAAAAAATGTTTTTTTAAAGCACACTATAGCACAAGGAGAAATCCCCTCACTTTCCTTCTTTGTCCCTAGAAACAAGGACTGGCACAGTGAAAGAAACTGACACTCTCCCTACCTACAGTTTTCTGTCCCTAGAAAAAATGTTTTTTTAAAGCACACTATAGCACAAGGAGAAATCCCCTCACTTTCCTTCTTTGTCCCTAGAAACAAGGACTGGCACAGTGAAAGAAACTGACACTCTCCCTACCTACAGTTTTCTGTCCCTAGAAAAAATGTTTTTTTAAAGCACACTATAGCACAAGGAGAAATCCCCTCACTTTCCTTCTTTGTCCCTAGAAACAAGGACTGGCACAGTGAAAGAAACTGACACTCTCCCTACCTACAGTTTTCTGTCCCTAGAAAAAATGTTTTTTTAAAGCACACTATAGCACAAGGAGAAATCCCCTCACTTTCCTTCTTTGTCCCTAGAAACAAGGACTGGCACAGTGAAAGAAACTGACACTCTCCCTACCTACAGTGTTCTGTCCCTAGAAAAAATGTTTTTTTAAAGCACACTATAGCACAAGGAGAAATCCCCTCACTTTCCTTCTTTGTCCCTAGAAACAAGGACTGGCACAGTGAAAGAAACTGACACTCTCCCTACCTACAGTGTTCTGTCCCTAGAAAAAATGTTTTTTTAAAGCACACTATAGCACAAGGAGAAATCCCCTCACTTTCCTTCTTTGTCCCTAGAAACAAGGACTGGCACAGTGAAAGAAACTGACACTCTCCCTACCTACAGTTTTCTGTCCCTAGAAAAAATGTTTTTTTAAAGCACACTATAGCACAAGGAGAAATCCCCTCACTTTCCTTCTTTGTCCCTAGAAACAAGGACTGGCACAGTGAAAGAAACTGACACTCTCCCTACCTACAGTTTTCTGTCCCTAGAAAAAATGTTTTTTTAAAGCACACTATAGCACAAGGAGAAATCCCCTCACTTTCCTTCTTTGTCCCTAGAAACAAGGACTGGCACAGTGAAAGAAACTGACACTCTCCCTACCTACAGTGTTCTGTCCCTAGAAAAAATGTTTTTTTAAAGCACACTATAGCACAAGGAGAAATCCCCTCACTTCCCTTCTTTGTCCCTAGAAACAAGGACTGGCACAGTGAAAGAAACTGACACTCTCCCTACCTACAGTGTTCTGTCCCTAGAAAAAATGTTTTTTTAAAGCACACTATAGCACAAGGAGAAATCCCCTCACTTTCCTTCTTTGTCCCTAGAAACAAGGACTGGCACAGTGAAAGAAACTGACACTCTCCCTACCTACAGTTTTCTGTCCCTAGAAAAAATGTTTTTTTAAAGCACACTATAGCACAAGGAGAAATCCCCTCACTTTCCTTCTTTGTCCCTAGAAACAAGGACTGGCACAGTGAAAGAAACTGACACTCTCCCTACCTACAGTTTTCTGTCCCTAGAAAAAATGTTTTTTTAAAGCACACTATAGCACAAGGAGAAATCCCCTCACTTTCCTTCTTTGTCCCTAGAAACAAGGACTGGCACAGTGAAAGAAACTGACACTCTCCCTACCTACAGTTTTCTGTCCCTAGAAAAAAAGTTTTTTTCAAGCACACTATAGCACAAGGAGAAATCCCCTCACTTTCCTTCTTTGTCCCTAGAAACAAGGTCTGGCACAGTGAAAGAAACTGACACTCTCCCTACCTACAGTTTTCTGTCCCTAGAAAAAATGTTTTTTTAAAGCACACTATAGCACAAGGAGAAATCCCCTCACTTTCCTTCTTTGTCCCTAGAAACAAGGACTGGCACAGTGAAAGAAACTGACACTCTCCCTACCTACAGTTTTCTGTCCCTAGAAATTTTTTTTTTTAAAGCACACTATAGCACAAGGAGAAATCCCCTCACTTTCCTTCTTTGTCCCTAGAAACAAGGACTGGCACAGTGAAAGAAACTGACACTCTCCCTACCTACAGTGTTCTGTCCCTAGAAAAAATGTTTTTTTAAAGCACACTATAGCACAAGGAGAAATCCCCTCACTTTCCTTCTTTGTCCCTAGAAACAAGGACTGGCACAGTGAAAGAAACTGACACTCTCCCTACCTACAGTTTTCTGTCCCTAGAAAAAATGTTTTTTTAAAGCACACTATAGCACAAGGAGAAATCCCCTCACTTTCCTTCTTTGTCCCTAGAAACAAGGACTGGCACAGTGAAAGAAACTGACACTCTCCCTACCTACAGTTTTCTGTCCCTAGAAAAAATGTTTTTTTAAAGCACACTATAGCACAAGGAGAAATCCCCTCACTTTCCTTCTTTGTCCCTAGAAACAAGGACTGGCACAGTGAAAGAAACTGACACTCTCCCTACCTACAGTTTTCTGTCCCTAGAAAAAATGTTTTTTTCAAGCACACTATAGCACAAGGAGAAATCCCCTCACTTTCCTTCTTTGTCCCTAGAAACAAGGACTGGCACAGTGAAAGAAACTGACACTCTCCCTACCTACAGTTTTCTGTCCCTAGAAAAAATGTTTTTTTAAAGCACACTATAGCACAAGGAGAAATCCCCTCACTTTCCTTCTTTGTCCCTAGAAACAAGGACTGGCACAGTGAAAGAAACTGACACTCTCCCTACCTACAGTTTTCTGTCCCTAGAAAAAATGTTTTTTTAAAGCACACTATAGCACAAGGAGAAATCCCCTCACTTTCCTTCTTTGTCCCTAGAAACAAGGACTGGCACAGTAAAACACACTGACACTCTCCCTACCTATCCTTCTCTTTCCCTAAACTAAAGGAATCCAGGTTAAGCAAGAAAGAAATAAATGTCACTGTCCCTGCCTATGCTTGTCTTTCCCTGCTCCGGAACACACTACACTAGGCCGCCGTGCTGGCGGCCTTTTATAGTGTGGGGCGTGTACTAAACACCCTCAGCAATAATTGGCCACAGGCATCCTGCCTGTGGCCAATCATTGCTCTCCTCGCTGGCGGCGCTGTGATTGGCCAAGCATGCGGGGTCACAGTGCATGCTTGGCCAATCACAGCGCCTGGATGACACTGCGATGGCGTAGTGCATTGTGGGCCGTTCGCGTCACTCGAATTTGGCGCGAACGGCCCAAATCGTTCGATCTTCGTCGAACGATCGAACAGCCGATGTTCGAGTCGAACGTATGTTCGACTCGAACACGAAGCTCATCCCTAGTGAGGAGCTCTCCCCGGTCCATTGCGTCTTACTCAGATTCAGGCCTCCATCCCCGAAGTACCTTAGGACCCTTCCCTCGCGGAACTCAGTGATGGGCACTGAGCTCCGGACCCTCTTGTAAGTACCTCACCCCAGGGCTGAAGGTGCCTGAGGTGGAACACGATCTCCGTTGGTCCCCTAGGCCGAGGCCTCCTAGGGGACGAGCCCGAACCCACATCCGCAAGCTGAAGGTGCTTGGGACGAAGACCCCGTGACCAAGATGGCCGGCCCCTTTATCTCCTCTCCCAGCAAGCACGGCGGGTTCCCCGCCCCACCATACCGCTGCCGAGAGAGGACAAAAAGGACCTCGGCACACAGTGGTATTCATCCCCCCCGGCCACGGTGACAGCGCCACCTAGTGAACCGCAAGGAACATAGCACTGATGTCACAGCTAGATTCAAAAAATACACCCGGGAAAGTAAGTACCCGCTACATAACATAGAGGAGAGATCGGGGATCCTGTGTACATGTACTGATAAGATAACATAGAGGAGAGATCGGGGATCCTGTGTACATGTACTGATAAGATAACATAGAGGAGAGATCGGGAATCCTGTGTACATGTACTGATAAGATAACATAGAGGAGAGATCGGGAATCCTGTGTACATGTACTGATAAGATAACATAGAGGAGAGATCAGGGATCCTGTGTACATGTACTGATAAGATAACATAGAGGAGAGATCGGGGACCCTGTGTACATGTACTGATAAGATAACATAGAGGAGAGATCGGGGATCCTGTGTACATGTACTGATAAGATAACATAGAGGAGAGATCGGGGATCCTGTGTACATGTACTGATAAGATAACACAGAGGAGAGATCGGGGATCCTGTGTACATGTACTGATAAGATAACATAGAGGAGAGATCGGGGATCCTGTGTACATGTACTGATAAGATAACACAGAGGAGAGATCGGGGATCCTGTGTACATGTACTGATAAGATAACATAGAGGAGAGATCGGGGATCCTGTGTACATGTACTGATAAGATAACATAGAGGAGAGATCGGGGATCCTGTGTACATGTACTGATAAGATAACATAGAGGAGAGATCGGGGATCCTGTGTACATGTACTGATAAGATACCATAGAGGAGAGATCGGGGATCCTGTGTACATGTACTGATAAGATAACATAGAGGAGAGATCAGGGATCCTGTGTACATGTACTGATAACAGAGGAGAGATCGGGGATCCTGTGTACATGTACTGATAACAGAGGAGAGATCGGGGATCCTGTGTACATGTACTGATAACAGAGGAGAGATCGGGGACCCTGTGTACATGTACTGATAACAGAGGAGAGATCGGGGATCCTGTGTACATGTACTGATAAGATAACATAGAGGAGAGATCGGGGATCCTGTGTACATGTACTGATAAGATAACATAGAGGAGAAATCGGGGATCCTGTGTACATGTACTGATAAGATAACACAGAGGAGAGATCGGGGATCCTGTGTACATGTACTGATAAGATAACATAGAGGAGAGATCGGGGATCCTGTGTACATGTACTGATAAGATAACATAGAGGAGAGATCGGGGATCCTGTGTACATGTACTGATAAGATAACATAGAGGAGAAATCGGGGATCCTGTGTACATGTACTGATAAGATAACATAGAGGAGAAATGGGGGATCCTGTGTACATGTACTGATAATATAACATAGAGAAGAGATCGGGGATCCTGTGTACATGTACTGATAAGATAACATAGAGGAGAAATGGGGGATCCTGTGTACATGTACTGATAATATAACATAGAGAAGAGATCGGGGATCCTGTGTACATGTACTGATAAGATAACATAGAGGAGAGATCGGGGATCCTGTGTACATGTACTGATAAGATAACATAGAGGAGAGATCGGGGATCCTGTGTACATGTACTGATAAGATAACATAGAGGAGAGATCGGGGATCCTGTGTACATGTACTGATAAGATAACATAGAGGAGAGATCGGGGATCCTGTGTACATGTACTGATAAGATAACAGAGAAGAGAGATCGGGGATCCTGTGTACATGTATTGATAAGATAACATAGAGGAGAGATCGGGGATCCTGTGGCACGTGGCACATCAGGGCATGGGGCACAGGGTACATAGTACATGAGGGAACATCAGGACATGTGGCACATAGCACATCAGGGCGGGGCACATAGCACACCAGGGCAGGGCACATAGCACATTGTTTACCAGCCATGCAGAGTAGCGCAGGAAGCGTGTGTAATAAGTTCTCTCTCATGTCACGACACTGACGGCAGTCACGCTACTCCCCGGCGGCCCCTTCTCTCTTCTCGTCCATCCCAGATGATGTCACAAGCAAATGGGGATGGACGAGAAGAGAGGAGGGGCCGCGGGGAGCAGCGTGACTGCCGTCAGTGTCGTGACATGAGAAAGACCCGGTCATAGAGGAGAGGAGGAATTACACCACTGCCATCTAGTGGCGGTAGATGTAATTGGGGTAACGCCGCCCAAGTAATGGTAACTGCGTTACCATGAGGGGAAGAGTAATCAGTTTGATTACTCGTTACCCTCTAAAGTAACTGCGTTACGTAACTCTGTTTATTCTAACTCAGTTACTTACATCACTGGTTACATGACCACACAATTGCCAATAGCAAAGTGCCAAATAGCAAAATATGGCCTGGTCATGAGGGGGGTAAAACCTTCCGGAGCTCAAGTGGTTAAGGTGGCTTTTCTGTGCCATTTCCTAGATGCATTTATTGTTGATCAAAGACAAAAAAAATCCGGGTTTAAATTCCGGAAATTACGAATGTAGAATTTAGTAACTGTAACACGCTGCAGGTGCAAGCTTCGCGAAAGGTGTTTGTGGTTGTTGAAACCACATTAACGTTTTTTGAAGTCTTGTTACTTTTAAGGACCAAACAATAAATAAGTCACAACCCTATGCAGAGCAATAAAGGGCACAACAACCAGTTGGAAATTAGCCTTATTCTGATCAACTGATAGAAGTGCAAATCTGATGTCAATAGGAAAGAATTCGCACATTGCGGGCAAAATGTTTTTGGTGGATACAAATTTCTGTGATCAAAGTTTATATGGAAAAAACAAAACCTCTGTTCTCTTCTGCCACCTGCTGGCCATGACTTGTATTACACATCCTCACTTTTCTATACATATTCTATGTTATATATTTGTATGCAATATATAGTTATGCAATAAATATCACATGAAAAATACATTTGAAAAATGATGCTCCTCCGGGATAGTCCGCGAGGATAGCAGCAATGACACAGTTGTGTTTAATCACTTTTAATGCAGTTATAGTCATTTGGTTAGCTAACCACGCAATTCTGTCAACCCAGCTAAGGTTGCCACTTTTTCTTCAGCGGCGCACAGTAAAAAAAAATAAAAATAGTTTTAGTTAGGGTTGTCCCGATACCGAAAGCAGGAACACGGATCTCTGTGTTCTCCCAGTCAGTCCATCCCCCACACAGTTAGAAAAAAGCACCCCCCTAGGGACACACTTAACCCTTTGATCACCCCTGATGGTAACCCCTTCCCTGCTAGTGTCATTAGTACAGTAACAGTGCATATTTGTAGCACTGATCACTGTAATAATGTCACTGGTCCCCAAAAAAAAGTGTTAAAAATGTCAGTTAGGTTTCCGATTTGTCCGCCGCAATGTCGCAGTCCCGCTAAAAATCGATGATCACCGCCATTACTAGTAAAAAAAAAAAAAAAAATGTCATAAAAATATCCCACAGTTTGTAGACGTGATAACTTTTGCGTAAACCAATCACTATACACTTATTGGGATTTTTTTTTACAAAAATATGTACAGTGGAACCTCGGATTACGAGCATAATCCATTTCAGGAGAATTCTCGTAATCCAAAGCACTCGTATATCAAAGCGAGTTTCCCCATAGAAGTCAATGGAAACTAAAATCATTTGTTCCGCATTGACTTCAATGGCATGCAATACCGCATGTGGCCAGAGGTGGGGGGGTGCCGGAGAGCCTCGGAAATGATCGGGGACAGCTGGACTGACCTCGGAAACCCTTGGAAAGGCTCGGAAACACCCAAGAACTGAGTATTTCCGAGTATTTCCGAACGGCTCCGAACAGCTCCGATCGGCTCCGGCGCCCCCCCACCTGAGGCCAAATTCGGTACTGCACTCCCCATTAGCTTGAATTCTGCTCGTTTTATGAGACAACACTCGCAAACTGAGTCAGAATTTTTTTTAAAAAGTTGCTTGTCTTTCAAAATTCTCGTTAACCGCGTTACTCGTAAACCAAGGTTCCACTGTAGCAAGTTCCACTGCCTAAATTTAAGAAAGAAATTAGAATTTTTACAATTTTTTTTATTGTATGTGTTTTATAGCAGAAAGTAAAAAATATAGTATTTTTTTCAAAAAAGGACATCAATTTTATTGGGTACAGCGTCGCATGACTGTCCAATTGTCAGTTAAAGTAACGCAGCACAGTATTGCAAAAAATGGCCTGGTCATGAAGGGGGTAAAAACATTCCGGGGCTGAAGTGATTAAAGACAAGTTTTTTTTTTTTTTAAATACCAAACATGTTATACTTACCTGAGCAGCCCTGATCCTCCTTTTCTTGGGTTCCCCGCCAGCGCTCTTGGCCTCTCCTTCCTGCTAAGTGCCGCCAGAACAAGCAGCTTGCTATGGGGGCACCCAAGCAGGCTCACTCCTAAACCACTGCTCTGTGTGTCCATTCACACACAGAACCGTGGCACCACCCCCCCCCATTGGCTCACTGGCTGTGATTGACAGCAGCAGGAGCCATTGGCTCCTGCTGCTGTCTTAGCCAGTGAGCCAATGAGGAGGCAAAGTCCACGGACAGCCGAGTCTCTTGTGCACATCGCTGGATTGCGATGGGGCTCAGGTAAGTATTAGGGGGGACTGGGGGGGGGGGGGCTGCTGCACATAGAAGGTTTTTACCTTCATGCATAGAATGTATGAAGGTAAAAAACCTTGTGCCTTTACAAAGACTTTAATGCATTCTATGCATTAAAGTGGTTGTATAGTCTTTTTTTTTTTATTACTTTTTCCTACAGGTGAGCCTATAATAAGGCTTACCTGTAGGTAAAAAAAAATATCTCCTAAACCTTCACGGTTTAGGAGATATTCCGCTCGCAATGAGCCGCTGACTGCAGCGGCGCATGCGCACAGGGGATTCTCGGCTTAAGGCCCGGCAGACGCGCCGGACCTTGCTGGAAAGAAGTCTCCTGCGTGGAAGCGCGGGAGTGACAACATCGCGGCTCCAGCCACTCACAGCGCTGGAGCCGCGATACCCGGAAGACACGCTGAGGCAACATGTCATCTCCCTCGGCGTGGACCAGGTAAGTTACCGATGCCTCATTCCAAGGTAAGTATTTCATAATGAGCTAGTATGCGGTGCATACTAGCTCATGATGACTTTTGCCTTACAGGAGTAAAAAAAAGAAAAATTGTGTTAGTGGGTATACAATCTCTTTAAAGTGGTTGTAAACCCACTGTGACAACTTACACCTACAAGTAAGTCTAGATTAAGGCTTACCTGTAGGTGCAAGAAACATCTCCTTAACCTACACGGTTAAGGAGATATTTGCAGAAAACACTCCACCGATGTCTACGGCGCAGGCGCACTGGGCGCGCCGGTTTTCTGAATAGGAGAATGCTGGCCCCGCGCGCATGCGTGTGACGTCATCGCCGCTCTGGCCGGAGTGGCGATACCCTGAAGATGGTCTGAGGGGACATGGCGGCGGCTGCGGAGGGGAACGAGGAGCGCTTGGGAGGCTTCGATCTGAGGTAAGTGCCACATAATGAGCTAGTATGCATAGCATACTAACTCATTATGCCTTTTTCTTGCAGGGTTCTTTTTTTTTTCAGCCCAATTTTTTTTAGGTTTACTTCCTCTTTAAGGCAATGCATTGCACCAGCAGTGCACTGGTCTTGGTTGCGATACTCTGCAGGTTTAAATGCAGAAAATGAATAAATGCACTTTTTTTTGCACTTTTTTTGGTGCATTTATTAATTTATATGCCTTAATGATCTGAGCGCATTTCCGGCAGACCAGCGAATATTTTTCTGTACCCCCACAGGGTGCTTAACATGACAAAACACAGGGTAAAGTGCATGCATTGCAGAGATATACGTTTTCTTTTTTTTATGCGGGGGGGGAAATTTTTCATGCAGTGCCCCCCTTATACTTACCTGAGCCTGATCTTGATCCAGCAATGTGCATGAGAGCAGAAGCTTTTGGTTTTCTCCCTCCTCGTTGGCTCAGACACATTAGCTGCAGCCATTGGCTCCTGTTGTTGTCAATCACAGCCAGTGAGGAGAGAGTGGGGGCGGGGCCGAGCCATGGTTGGGAACAAGCATGTGTGAATGAGTGCCCCTATAACAAGCAGCTTGCTATAGGGGCATTCGGCGGGGGGGGGGGGGGAGCTAGGAGTGCCAGTGGGGGACCCAAGAAGAGGAGGATCGGGGCTGCTCTGTGCAAAACCATTACACAGAGCAGGTAAGTAGTGTATAACATGGTTCCTTTACAATCACTTTAAGCTCTAAATGAATACACATCTGTCATCCTGAAATGTAGACATAGAAAGATGAATATATTGATGCGCCTGCCAAAAAGTGCTGTCAACTTTGACCAAAAAATAAATAAAAAAGTGACATGCCATTGTGTGTATGTCATGAGGCCGGGGCTGCAATGTGAACACACAGAAACATACACACACCTATTGTGTAGTGCCGAGCGCAGACTGCACAGGAAGTGGCTGACTCTTTGTATAGAAGAAGAGCGACAAAAACCCCCTCGCAGCCTCAGACACAGCCTGAGCCAGCAAGCTCAGCGGCTGCGAGAGACGGAGCGGACCCCGTAAGTCTCAGAGACCGCACAACCACAGCGGGGGAGAGAGAGCGGGGAACGTGCGAGGAGACTGAGCGTGGACCCGATGCCGAAAGGTTAGGATGCTGTAAGTATTGCGGAAGATAACACATTGTCCAAACTATTTCCTGATCTGCAAACTTTTTTCAGTCCAGATAATGAAGTCGGGGGGGATCAGCATTACAGCCAGGCAAATGAATTTTCAAAGAGGCGATGGCAGCCACCATAGTTCACCTTATTGTGTATGTCGAGGCAAAACCCCGGAAAAAACAGCATATCTCCGCAATGCATGCACATTTCCCCGTGTTTTATCCCTTTAATGAGAAAAATACATTTGCATCTGCCAGAAATGTGCTTTTCACCCACATTGCACGGATCGTGGTTGCAATGCTCTGCAGGCTTCAAAGCAAAAACATGAATAAATGCACCCAGATTGCAAAAAAGAAAACGTGCATTGGTTATTGTTTTTGCATTGAAGCCTAAAGAGCATTTCAATTATGATCAGTGCATTGTCGGTGCAACGCATAGGCTCCTGCACACTATTCTTCCTGCTCCTGCTCCTCCTGCTCATTTCAGTTATGATCAGTGCATTGTGGGTGCAATGCATAGGCTCCTGTACACTATTCCTCCTGCTCCTCCTGCTCATTTCACTTATGATCAGTGCATTGTGGGTGCAATGCATAGGCTCCTGCACACTATTTTTCCTGCTCCTGCTCCTCCTGCTCATTTCAGTTATGATCAGTGCATTGTAGGTGCAATGCATAGGCTCCTGCACACTATTCTTCCTGCTCCTGCTCCTCCTGCTCATTTCAGTTATGATCAGTGCATTGTGGGTGCAATTCATAGGCTCCTGCACACTATTTTTCCTGCTCCTGCTCCTCCTACTCATTTCAATTATGATCAGTGCATTGTAGGTGCAATGCATAGGCTCCTGCACACTATTCTTCCTGCTCCTGCTTCTCCTGCTCATTTCAGTTATGATCAATGCATTGTGGGTGCAATGCATAGGCTCCTGTACACTATTCCTCCTGCTCATTTCAGTTATGATCAGTGCATTGTAAGTGCAATGCATAGGCTCCTGCACACTATTCCTCCTGCTCCTCCTGTTCATTTCAATTATGATTAGTGCATTGTGGGTGCAATGCATAGGCTCCTGCACACTATTCCTCCTGCTCTGGATCTGTACAGAGGTAGGCACCTTCGGTTTTGTAGCTGTAGGAAGTTCGAATGGATTACTAGAACAGTGATGTCACCACACTTATGCTCCAATCAGAAGTAGGAGTCCCTCTGCCTCAGTGACTCCCTGTGAATAGATCAGTGATTGGATGTTGCAGCTGTGTAGGCGGAGCCAAACATTATTGTGATGAATTAAAAGAAAATACAAGATGCTTCGGGGAAAGGAACCCTAAAATTCAGGTATGGGGGGGGGGCAGGGGACAATTTGAGGGTGGGGGGGCAACACATCTTATGTTACACCCTAAATATGGGAGTAAAATTAAACATAGTCAAAAATAGTAAATTAGCCTTTATTTCACATTGTGGGCCAACAGCCCAGGGGACTAAGTGGTGTCAGCCCTGCTCTGTTTCTTTTGTTAAACTACCTAATCCACCTCACTGTCTGCATCTCCAAAGGCACTTATTGACTTTTAGTCCTAACATAAGAATTAGGAGGGCTAGTTAAAGCATAATTTCATTCTCTCAATCCACATTGACTGTTTTTTCCTTATGCTATGAATATTAGTAAATAGATAGGAAGGCATATTATATTTACGTGTTGTAAGCACTTTTTTATTTTTATTTCTTCAGTTACTTCCTGGTTTCGTGCCTAGGCAAGTGATGTCTTCAGGAGGGGAGGAGGGGCTTTCTCAGCTTAGTACACCCTCATGCTTGCATGCCTGAACTAAGGGCAGATGAATTCCAGGAAGTAAGTGCTACATCATCTGCCCTTAGTTAAGATGGCTGCGGCCAGAAATGCTAGGGGGGTGTTTTTCAAACTGATTTCTCAGCAAAAGAAAGCATGGAGACATGGATGGATGGGGGAAGTTTGCTTTGAATATTAAAAATGAATTAAATAGCGTTTTTGGTTTGTGGTGTTCAGATGCAGTGAAGATCTGTTTTAAGCAAGCCATAGATTATACTATTTTCTTTCCTTCGATGATAGGTGGAAAGCAAGAAAATCGTTTGAATCCGCCATCAACACAGTGAGAAAATCCCTCCCACAGCGCTATTGTATTCTGCCAGCGGGGAGCTTTCCCTGCCAGCAGCATACAATTATCACAGCCACCGGCAGTAATAACATGCAAAAAATCTGACAGGCCGGTTGTAATGAAGTCGATTGATGGATCGATTCAGTACAACCAGCCTGCCCATAGATGGATCAAATCTCAACCAGTCCCTGCTGAACCGCTCGAGATTCGATCCATCTATAGACTCCATAAGATAACACAGGCAGAGAGCACAGGACAAGGACAGCTCAGAACTTCTTTTATTTTTTACACTTAAAAAAACAGATATAACAAAACACTTCCAATGGTACAATATATTTACCTGGACCAAAAGGGAACAAATAAGTGAAGATCATTGTTATTTGCTTTTTATTTATTTTTTGGGGGTTTCATACACGTCAAAGGGTCTATTTATAACAAAACTTTTTCTGTAAGAACGTCCCAAACATTCCCCCAGCCCTCGCAAATTCTAACTGTATTTTGCATAATACATTGATTTTTTCCTTGACCTTCAGCGCCAGCTAATGGCCATAATGCAGAATTTTCCCTGCTATACCTCAGTCAGGAAAATACCACATTATGCCACTAGATGGAGCTGACAATAAGGAAGTCTCTATAGTAGGCAAAATATGGTCAAAGAAACTATGATGTAGCAGTAGATATAGATTATTTGGGGCATAGTGTGATGGGTAACTGCCTCGAATCCTTATTGAAAAGATTTATTTATAACAAAACGTTTTCTGTAAGAACGTCCCAAACATTCTTCCAGCCCTCACAATTTCGAACTGTATTTTGCATAATACATAGATTTCCCTTGACCGTCAGCTCCATCTAGTGGCCATAATGCAATTCCCAACCTCCTTTCCTGAAGACGCCCTATTGGGGGAAACACGTTGGGCGGAGCTGTTTTTGTGACGTCATCATGCATGTACATTGTCTGCGCTTGCGGTGGCGCTTCTAACTGTATTTTGGATAATACATAGATTTCCCTTGACCGTCAGCTCCATCTAGTGGCCATAATGCAGTATTTTCCTGACAATAAGGAAGTCTCTATAGTAAGCAAAATATGGTCAAAGAAACTCTGATGTAGCAGTAGATATAGTTTATTTGGGGCATAGTGTGATGGGTAACTGCCTAATCCTTTTAGCACATTATTGTACTTCCTCTATTGTGCCATACATTGACAAACCCATTTTCTGTCCTGTTATTTATTTTGTGCAGATTGTGAGACTTTTTGTGTGAAAAGCTGCCCTTGGGATTGTTCTTTAAATTTGCTGCTCCAGGCACATTTTTCATTCCAAACCCTTCGAATTAAACTATTATTTGGCACATCCAAAAAAAGCAGCTCTCTCTATGCCAAATAGTGTGTCTTTACATACCTTTTAAGGGCTCATTCATATGCAGTCTGGGGGGGTGGGGGGGGGGGGGTGGTAAAAAGCAGATGGTGGTTTTACCTCCCACCTAACCAAGGACATGCAGTCATATAGAGCTGTACACATGCCAAGACTGCAATGCTTTTCTTCCTAGCCGCAACAAAAATAAAATGCTATATATCGTTTTCTGCAGGGTGTACTGCCACCAAATGTGACCCATTTAAGCAAATAGGATCATGCCGCAACCCCCCCCCCCCCTTGCGACTGCGTGGGTCAGCATTTTCAGGTTCAAAAGGTGAAATCTTTCATGTCAAATGCCCCTGAAAAGCGATCCACCACAGATCACTTTTCAGAGAGATGGTAAGGGCTGCAGCAAGTATGAATGAGCTCTAATAAGCATGGTTTTGCAACAAAATGTCAAATAAGCTCAAATAAATGTGTATATATATATATTAGTGGAGACACTTGATCATCACATTTAAATGTAAACATAAGGTCAATATATATGATGAAGTCACAATCTATATATATATATATATACACACACAAACACATATATAGTGACTTATATTCATGTAGCGACCTCACCTCTCGCTCTCTCCTTCTCTGTCAATGTCAATGGCTCTCGTCTAGGGGACCAGGGAGGAGAATGTGATGCACCACCAGCTCGTATCCTCGTGTGTGTAGAGGTGTGAGCTATAACCATTTACCTTCGGGTCTGTGACCCTGTCCAGAGCCAAAACTTCCCTTGAGAATGACCTTTACCTCCCAGAAAGCCAAGTTCCACACCATTGAAAGTCCAACACTTATTTATTCTTTTAGAGCAATAAATAGTCCTTTGAGAGCGGCTGGTTAGACAATGAACAAACAAGGTGAAGAGGAAGGTCCAGGCACAAACATGAACTTGTTACTCTCCTGTTTCGGTGTGCGCAAACAGGCTTGGCGCACAGTCGCTGCCACCGACCGTGAGGGTGGTCGCTGCCACCGTCCGGGTGAATTAGGCTTGAGGACTCTGCCACCGACCTGGGTTTCAGTTGGGTCGCTGCCACCGACCATGAGAACGTGGACTACCTTCTTGAGATGCGGCCCCTGTCAGGGGAGTCATCCATCCGGACGGTCACCAGAGGCCTCCGCCGTCACCAGCCAATGCTGCGCTGGGTCTTCAGGAAGGTCACCTCTCTGGTCCCCCTCGCCCGAGATTTGGGTGTCCAACACCGGAGGACACCCTAGGAATCCTCCATCCCTTGCGGGAACCAGTCGAAGGTACTGGGCCCCAGGCCTCCAGAGAGTACCTCACCCCAGACCAAAGGTGTCTGGGGTGGAATCACAGCTACGTCTCTGGGCCAAGGGCGCCCGGAGACCACCAGCACTCACACCCAGGCTGAAGGTGCCTGGGCATGGACCCCGAGCGGAAGATGTCTGCTCCCTTTATCCCCTCTCCCAGCATGCACAGCAGGTTCCCCGCCCCGCTGTACCACTGCCGCGAGAGGACAAAAAGGCACAGACCTCCAATGGTGGTTCAACCCCAGCCTATGGCGACAGTGCCACCTATAGGCCGCAGGGAACTGGACACCATTGATATCCTCCACTGGCATAAATTGGTCCATGAACCCTAACAATTGCTGCATCTGAGCCATTTATCACTCAGATGCCTCCCCTAAATGTAACCACCCGCTACATTCATATTTAGGGTGGAGCATGATGCTATTCCACGCCATCCATTCAAAGATCCAGGAGCCTAGAAGTTGAATATACACATCATCTGGCATTTTCTACGTGAAAATCAATCAGCATTTATCAATGCAGAAGTGACACGGTTATGTCCGGTATTTTGATGCAGGATGTATCAGTTATATAAGAATGAAGGACAACCCCTAGACCAGGGATGTAACTAGAAATCACAGGGCCCCATGGAAACATTTTGATTGGACCACCTCAAGAGGCAGGTGGCCTGTATTGCACCCCCTTAATACTGGTAATAATCAGAAGCAGCCATCATATAATGTACCCCTACTGAAATCCCATTCTACTCCTTAACAATAATGGTCACTAATAATTACATTCTGAATGGGTCACGCTGCAGTCTTCGGGGAGCCTCCTTTCCTGAAGACGCCCTATTACGGGAAACACGTTGGGCGGAGCTGATTTTGTGACGTCATCATGCATGTACATTGTCTGAGCTTGCGGTGGCGCTTGGAGTAGAATGATGTTTGATACACTGTTATAAAAGCTGCTGAACCTGTATGCAATATTTCATTAATAAAAAAAAAATTACTGGAGTTACATAGTTACTACACTATGAGGTTTCTCCCATCTTTTACATTCTAACCGATGTACCTTAGTGTGAGTGACCTGTAAAACTGCATTTTCTGGTTTGTGATCATCCTGAGCCAGTTGGTGGAGTTTTTTTTTTTTTTACCCTTTATATGCTCAAGCACGTTAGATCTCCTATGTGTTAGATGCTTGCATCTGGCAAGGTGCTTTGCATGAGAGTTGCACATCAACATTGGAGCACTGTGAGAACTTCATCATTGAATTTATCTCTGCTACAGAAGCCGGGGCTTTTTTTTTAAATCTGGATTTATCTACTTGCACGTTAATTTCCGGGTTTATTTATATTTATTATTTGCACGTAAAAAAAAATTCACACTGTATTGCAAATAATTTGGACATTTTTTAATTTTGCTTTTCATTAGTTTAGTTTTTATGTTTGGATGAATTTATGAAATATGATAAATATTTGGTATATTGATTACTTCCCATTTTATTGGTAATGTGTATATATATATATATATATATATATATATATATATATATATATATGAATTGAGCTTATGCATATGTAATTTTGGTTATTTAAAGGGGCAGGTGCATCTGTTTTATTAAGATAACAGTTTATATTATTGTTCTATCGTCATTATTGCTTCTATGGCCATAGATTTATTGTGTGCAATAACATGAAGTGCAATTGATGTTTCCGTTTGTATACAACCCCGGCGCTTGTGTTTATGTGCGTGTACGTGGGGTGGGCTTAACATTTTTGGGGGGATTTAAGTGCTTGGGTGTTTCATTCCTTTTTTTTTTTATTTAACTTTCATTTTATCACATAGGGGACCAAAATCCCCCTATGGGATAGCATTTTGTTTAGACGGGTTCTCTTTAACCACTTCCTATCCGGGCCAATTCTGACACTTTGTACCTACATGGCTAGAAAATTAGGACCCCCAAACATTATATTTTTTTTTTTGCAGAGGCCCTAGAGAATAAGATGGTGGTCGTTGCAATTTTTTATGTCACACAGTATTTGCGCAGCGGTTTTTCGAACACTTTCATGAATAAGAAAAAAAAAAAAACACTAAAGTTAGCCCAATTTTTTTGTATAATGTGAAAGATGATGTTACACCAAGTAAATAGATGCCTAACATGTCACTCTTTAAAATTGCGTTTGCCTGTGGAATGGCGGCAAACTACTGTGCTTTAAATTCTGCATAGGCAATGCTTTAAATGCCTTTGCAGGTTACCAGTTTACAGTAGAGTTGCACAGGAAGTCTGGTGCTAGAATTATTGCTCTCGCTCTGACGTTTGCAAAAATATCTCACATGTGTGGTGTGATCACTGTTTACATATTTATGCAGGGGTAACGCATAAGCACAGTGGGATGGGAGCTCTTTAATTTATATTTCTTTTTTTATTATTTATTTTCTACAAATTTTTTCTTTTTTCTTTTTTTACACCATTTTTTTGGAATTAACTTTATTGCTATCACAAGGGATAAACAACACCCCTTGTGACAGCATGGGCCGTGACATGTCCTCTTTATGGAGAGATCTCAGGTCTATTAGACCCCAAGTCTCTCCTCTAGCCACCCATGCAGCCAATCAGACACAGATCGGGCTGATCAGCTGCTTTCCTGGCCACTGGCAGCCAGGTAAACAAAGGCGGAACCGAAAGTGACGACATAATTTGTCGCTCCCGGTTTCCGAGGTTACAAAGAGAGGGGAATAAAGAAAAAATATTGCGCTAGTCTCAAAATATACAATGAACGTGTAAAAGAAATATTGGAGCTGCTACATAAAAAGTGACTAAATTAGATATAAATGCGAGTAGGGATGTAGCGCTAAATTCTACTGGAGACCAAAGAAATAAAGTCTCAAAAGTGAACATAAATGTAAATGAATAACAATAAAGTGAGTCCATACTGTAAGTGTCCATTCAAAAATCCGAGATCAAAAACGGCTGAAACCACACGTGAAACAATATGGGTCATCACATAACTTCTGGAGGGAAAGAGAGGTGGAATACTCTTACCAGAGCTGGTGGATCTGCGGATTAGGCAGATCGTATGGGCATAAGAAATCTTAGTGGAAGTTCTCTTGTGCTTGTCTGAAGGCTGGATCAGACGAAACCCAGATGACAACTCTCCGGCAGGTTCCCCGACTTGAAAGAAGACCCTGGATTTGACAGCGATCACCGTAGTCCTCAGATACAACGGGAACAGCCTCCAATCCGAAAATAGTTTCCGGAATGAAAATCACAACACGGAGGAAACCTCAACTCAATCAACCAATCATGGAAAAGAAAAATGAGTGGAATGCTCCGATAGTGCAAGTCAATGCAGGTTTATTGAAAACCAACAAACTGAAAGTGATCACATACAGATAAAAAACATTAAAAGGGCAGTGAGTGGAGTGGTGTACCAAACTGACGCGTTTCATACTAGAGTACTTCAGAAGAGAACTGCCACTAAGATTTCTTATGCCCATACGATCTGCCTAATCCGCAGATCCACCAGCTCTGGTAAGAGTATTCTACCTCTCTTTCCCTCCAGAAGTTATGTGATGACCCATATTGTTTCACGTGTGGTTTCAGCCGTTTTTGATCACAGATTTTTGAATGGACACTTATGGACTCACTTTATTGTTATTCATTTACATTTATGTTCACTTTTGAGACTTTATTTCTTTGATCTCCCTTAGACTTTAGCACTACATCCCTACTCATACAAAGAGAGGGGGACAACGTCAGTTTCTCTCTCTCTGTTCAGGGCAGCCACCAGCACTCAGGCTCTGCAATGGGACGGTAGAGCCCGGGAGAGGCGGCGGTGGCGGCAGCCGCTGAAGGGGGGTGGGACCCACTTCCGCCACATGCAGAATTAATTAGTTATTTAATTAATTATCCATTAAGATCATTTCTGCATTACAGGGAATCACCGGCTGAAAAGATCGATACCGAGATGAGGCTTGTAGGTGCAGGCATCATCGCGGTAGAACTACTGAAACTCGAAGATGTCCATGGATGTCCTACGGGCTAGAGGCAGTTAATGAGACATCAGGGAGTCTATTAGACCCTTGATGTCACTCCTGCCTTCCACTGAAGCTAATGTAAAACATTCATCCCTGGCAACAGCAGCTGGGGTAAGTGACAACCGAACCCAGAAGTGATGTAATGCACATTGTATTTATTCTAGCTTGGGAAAATCAGCGAATGGATGTTCCCTGGTCTCCATCCCCACTACCCAGCGACACCGCCATGAGGGTCCTTGGCCCACAGGTGGTACAGTGGAGCTCAGGAAACATGGCGGGGGGTTGCAAGGGGGCGATACACATTGCCAATAGGTCCATGGAAGGGATTGGGCAGCTGTACAGACATATGGCACTTAAGCCCTGTACACACAATCAAATTTCCTATGGATTCAAATCCGATGGATTTTTCCATCGGAATTCCGAAGAAGCTGACTTCCATCAGTCTTGCCTACACATCATCAGTCAAAAATCCGACCGTCCCAAACGCCGTGACGTAAAACACTCCGACGAGCCGAGAAAAATGAAGTTCAGTGCTTCTGAGCATGCGTCGACTTGATTCTGAGCATGCGTGGGTTTTTTCTCCGATGGAGTTCCACACAGACGATCGGAATTTGCTATCGTTTTTTTTTTCAATCGGATAAATTTAAAACATGTTCTATTTTTTCTCACTGATGGAAAAAAGACCGATGCGGCCCATACACGATCGGTTTGTCCGATGAAAAAAGTCCATCGGACTGTTTTCATCAGTAAAATCAATCGTGTGTACAAGTACAGGGCTTCACAGTTAAAGAGGGTTAAAAACATCTTCTGCATCTGGTGTAAACGAGCCCTAAAAGATTCCGTCTACACAAACCTGTTTTCCAGTTGGTAGCTGGAGCGTTAAACCACCAAACGGCTTCTCATGTCTCCTGTGGACTGTGGTGGCTTTTGAGGTCCCGGGTGTGCACACCTGTCACAGTGAGCACAAAGGGGCCCCACTCTCCATGTTGAAGTTTGATTTGTATGATATTATGAAGAATGCAATTAGATGATTGGGAGGATCCAAGACTCCAAAGGTGGGACAGATCCAAGCGGCGCTGGGACTTGGGAGCAGTGAAAAGAAACAAAATCATCTGGCAAGCTTACTGACTGGTGAGGCTGAACCCTCCAATGGATATCCAGAGGCATTTCTGGGCAAAACATAGACAAACATAGAGAACCAAATGGTAGAAGAGCCCAAATCACTTTAATGAATATTCATAAGACTGCACATAAACAAGCCAGTGCGTTTCAGGGGCCAAACTACTTCTTCATCAGGGCTTCATATCAAGTCAGAGCTTTAGAGGACGCAATCACAAAATTCTAAACTTGTAGGCAGGTGCAGTTTACCCTCCCCTCTGTAGATGGCACTGTGTTGCTGACCGCTGTAAAGAGGGAATGGATGAGAGGAACACCATTAGGTGTCATCAGGGGAGCAGTGGTCCAATTGAGCGCTGCAACACTGGATGACCTCAGCAGCCATCTTTAGTGAGGGCAATGCTAAAAAGAGCAGTGCCCCTCTGCAGTTGGCACACAGTTGCGCAGTAGATAGAGAAGAGACAAGATCCACACTAGATAGGGAAAGATCACTTAGCCCCAGGGAGAGGATCCTGACGACGAGGGATAGACTTAGGCAATGTAATAAGAGTTGGATTAGGTCTTCCATGCGCAGTTCTACCGCTACTCTACCTAAAGGCCACCCATCTTTTACTTTTCCAGTAACGTAAGCATTACTTGAGCGAAAAACCCAAGTGTTAGAACTATTCCAATGTGCCGCCAATGTTGCTGTGAGCTTCTGCACCTGTGTTGTCTGTATTCCTACTCCATAGTCTGAGAACAAAAGTAGTGAATTGCAAACTGCACACCAGCCAATCCCCTACATCAAAGAGATGATAGCAGCCTCAGTCTATCTCTGTCTCGGCCATGCCCTCCGACGCGTTTCGCCCAGCCCACGGGCTTGGTCATTGAGATCCACTACTTTTGCTATTTAGACATTGTAAGCAGTTTAGACAAACTCTTTACCCAGCTTTCATCCTGGATGGACACCGGACATGGCTGTGGGAACCTGAAGCTTTTGCCAGCTACTCCATTGTATTGGAACTGTTAAGCCAAGTACTTTGCCGCTGTTACGTGCTATTGGTGACTTTCATCTAACCAACTAGTAATTGTGTCACTTGGTCTCAGTGTGCCATTCTTCCATATTGGGTACCAACTAACTGGCCCAGCAAACAAGCAATGACGCTGTGTGGATAGATTAGACAAGATCAGTGAGGAATGTTACTAGCCAATAACGCTGGCACATCCTCACTCATCTTGTCAGATCTATCCAGACAACATCCTTGTAGACCAGCATGTCCTGTGACCGTGCAGTCCCTGCTTCCTAATAGACTTCAATGGGCTGCCGGCACGAAGGACATGGAGTTTAGACACACAGAAAAATATGGTCAATTCATTTCATGGTATATGGGCCTCACGTCTTTGGTAAAAAAATAATAATCCCAATTAGTGCATAATAATTGGTTTCTGTGAAAATATATAGTCTACAATCTATGGGATATACACTGGAATTTACACATCTATAGACGCTATACTGTAATGGCAGTGATCAGCGACATATAGTGGGATTGTTATAGGGTGGCGGGCAATCTGGAGCTAACAGACACTGGCTGGGAGGGACACTGACAATAATACAGTGATCAGTGATAATACTGTACACTACTAATGGCACTGGCTGGGAAGTGGTTAACATCTAGGGGCAAGCAAAGGGTTAACTGTGTGCCTTATAAGTGTAATGTGTTCTGCTTTTACTTGCTTAGCTGTTTTTTTCTCTGCTTTTCAGGGAGTTCTGTGTGTTTGTAAACACAGAACTATGTGTTGTGTAGCGGGGGTCTAAAATATAGGGGGAGTGCATGGGTGGTAGTATGACCCAATGCACCCTGATTGCTGGGGAATTAGAGACCATTTACAGTCTTGGAGGACTCTGGTGGTGTGAGGTTCCCTGTGGCCTGCAGGTGGCATTGTCGCCCTGGGCTGGGGTTGAACCCACACTGTAAGACTGTGCCTTTTTGTCCTTTCCTGGTGCTTGTGCAGCGGGGCGGAGAACCCGCTGTGACGCAGGAGGAGAGGGGATAAAAGGGGCGGACGCTATGACCCTGGGGTTCAGAGTTCGGAGTCGGAGGACGCAGCCGCACTCAGGCACCCTCAGCCTGGGTGCTGGCGTTCCGGAGTTCCGGGCCCAGGTGCCCTTGACCTGGCCGGAGCGAGAGATGGAGTCCATCCCAGGCACCTTTAGCCCGGGGTGAGGTACTGTGGTGGAAGCCTGGAGCTCAGTACCTTCGACTGAGTTCCGCGAGGGTGGAGGAATCCGAGGTGGCCCTAACTCCTTGGGTGCCCGTGTCTGAGACGAGGAGGCCGGTGAGCGGAACTTCTCCGGAGAGTCCAGTGCAGCATTGCTGGTGATGGAGAGGCCTCCGGTAACTGTCTTGGACGGATGTCTTCCCCCTGATAGGGGCTACGTTAGCGAAGGTAATCCATGTTCCTGTTCTATATAGTCAGTGGCAGTGACTATGCGCCACTGGTGACACCACAGTGGTTGGCTCTACAGTAAAGGATTGTGCCTCGACCTACTCCCCACAAATATTGAACTGTTCGTTGGGTCCCAACCTGTCTGTGTTGTATGACTATTTATCAGAGAAGAATAAATACGAGTTGGACCGTTTTCAATGTGTGGAATTCGGTTAATGGAAGCAAAGGGGGGGGGGGGTCATTTAGTGAAGGTTTGACCCTAGGACACACACACAAAGCCCAATAGTTTTGGCCTTCACCTCTACACATTGGAGGACATGGGCCGTGGTGTATCTCATCCCTCCCCCCAACACCAACCCCTAGACAAGACAGACAAGATGAGAAGATAGAAAGGGGGCAGAGGGGTGAGGTCGCTACAGTTGTGACTGGCCACAGCCGATCAGCAGGTTTCAGCCCTAATCATTGTCTGAAATCTGCTGCCAAACTCTGATTGGACACAGCACGGGTCGGCATGGGAAATATGGTTGTGTAAGCCCAAAGTGAAGAAACTGGTGAAGGGGGCGGGGGGTTATTAGTTGGCTTTACTGGGAGCCAGACCATGCACACATTTGAATAGGAAAAATTACAGATCTTCTGGGTAGAGGTTTTGGTTACTGAATAGAAATTCCCGTCCAGCTATCCCTGGGACTTCCAAGCCACTGGTTTATCTTAGTTGTGGGTAGCCTTAAATCTTCCATCATTCCAAACATCATATACTTACCCTTTGGAGGCCCCCCCCTTCACCAGTTTCTTCTCTTTGGGCTTATACAACAATATTTCCATCCTTGGGCTCATCTGGACGGCCCGACCATTAAACACCTTAGCAAGCTATTTCTCTATCTGAAGATCTGGTGTGGCTCTGTGGTAGGTCTCCTTCAGCGCCCCCCAGTGGTGGGGGTTGTTTGGAATCTGTTACTTCCTCCTTCATTCCCCACCTGGTGGACTCTGGGCAACATGCAGCAGCACAAGTTCATTTTTGAAATGATGCAGCTTTCTCATGCAGTGAACTACACCCATGAGGATAAGTTAAATTTATTACCACCTACCCCTGAAGAAGAAAACAAAAGCGAATGTACTTGGAAAAGCGCTGGGTATTTCTGTCTTCACAATGTTATTTACGTACCCAGTGGCGGTGCGTCCATAAGGGGCACATGGGCGCGGCCCCCTCTCTCCTGCCACCGCTCTATCACCATAGATAGATTCATGCATTGCATAAATCTATCTATGGTCGCCGCTGCCATCCCCTATTCAGGTACCCGGCCCCTTTTCGGGCACCGGGAGCCTGAATTACAGCGGCGGGGGAATTTTTTGGAAGCACCTGATTAGAACCATAGGCTCTAATAGGCGTCCAAAAAGGTGAACAGCGGGCGCCATGCTGGGCGCTCGCAGTTAACTCAGCATTGTGTTAGGAAAGCAAATGAATATTCGCTTTCCTAACACTGAACCGCCTCTCAGGCAATCAGGTGCTCGGGTCTGTTACCTGTCTCCTGATTGGCTGAAACGACAGGCGCTGTAATTTGACACCTATCAGGCGTCCAATCATAGCAGAGGACGGGAAGAGAGGATGGGAGAAGACATCGGGGAGCGTGGAGGACACCGCCGTGACCCACTGAGACAAGGTAAGTGCAGGGCGGGCGGGGGATGCACACTGGCAGCATTTGATGGGCACAGTAGCAGCAATTGATGGGCACACTGGCAGCAATTGATGGGCACACTGGCAGCAGGTGATGGGCACAGTAGCAGCAGTTGATGGGCACACTGGCAGCAATTGATGGGCACACTGGCAGCAATTGATGGGCACACTGGCAGCAGGTGATGGGCACAGTAGCGGCAGTTGATGGGCACAGTAGCGGCAGTTGATGGGCACACTGGCAGCAATTGATGGGCACACTGGCAGCAATTGATGGGCACAGTAGCGGCAATTGATGGGCACACTGGCAGCAATTGATGCGCACAGTGTCAGCAATTGATGGGCACACTGACAGCAATTGATGGGTACAGTAGCTGCGTTTGATGGCACAGTGGTGGCAATTTATGGGTACAGTGGCTGTGTTTGATGGGCACAATGGCTGCATTTGATGGCATAGTGGCTGCGTTTGATGGGTACAGTAGCTGCGTTTGATGGCACAGTGGTGGCAATTTATGAGTACAGTGGCTACGTTTGATGGGCACAATGGCTGCCTTTGATGGCACAGTGGCTGCGTTTGATGGGCACAGTGGCTGCGTTTGATTGCACAGTGGCGGCAATTGATGGGCACAGTGGCGGCAATTGATGGGCACAGTAGTTGCGTTTGATGGGCACAGTGGCTGCAATTTATTTTATTTTTTTTTCAGTTTGTTTGCGCCCCCCCCCAAAAATTTTGAGCACCAGCCGCCACTGGATGTACCCCTGCCAGATGTTATCTGGGTGATATGGATGAGGAAGACTTAGGTGCTGATCAAAAAGTATTTTTATTTTTCTATGCAAAAACGACTATAGCTCTTGGAAGAAACCGTATCCTCCTGCCTTACAAATGTGGGTTGACTTTGTCAATCATACCCCGTCTATGTATAAAATGACTTGTACTGCTAGGGGGTGCCCACAAAAATGTGATAGAATATGGTCTGAGTGGATCGCTAAGGTCTCAGGAGAGATTGAAACCCACTAGAGTAGGGGATCTGATTTTCTCAGGTTATGAAAAATTTTATTTTGTGATTAATGCTTTTTCATGTCCACGTCCTTGTCTATGTTGCCTAGAATGCTGTACTCCGCTTCACCTGTTATACTCACCAGCTACTTAAATGTATGTTCTATTTTCCGTTCTTCTTTGTATACTGTCTGAATATATATGTACGCGATTTTGTCTTTATTGTTGTTTCCACAACTTTTTAGACTGGATGATATGTACCCTGTCTGACGATTGTTCTTTATTGGAAAACGAATAAAATACCTTTAAAAAAATATTTTTTATTGTTGACAGAAATTTGTGGTTTTCTTATGTAATTATGTACAATAATAGCTATTTCTGCACTGGTTCTCCTTTTTAATTGTGATAATATTTTATGATGTATAATAAAGCTTGTTTTGAATTTTATATGTGGATACTACTGTACATTCCCCTAAAAGTCCCAATTAAAAGGTTCTTTTTGGTTTCTGTATAGGGAGGAGGAACCCTTTTCCGACCTGCCGCCGCAGTTATACTGTGGCAGGTTGGCACTTCTGCACGAGCCATCGTAGCTGTACGTCGACTCTTTAAGACGCTGTAGCAGGCGGGCGCAATGACCGCCGGGCACCCGCGATCGCTCGTGACTGAGCAAGAACCGGGATCTGTGTGTAAACTGTCAGGGGAGAAGAGACAGATCTTGTGTTCCTACCAAGTAGGAACTATGATCTCTCTCCTCCTCTAGTCAGCCACATTCCCCCCACAGTTAGAACACACATTTAACCCCTTGATCACCCCCTAGTGTTAAAGGGGTTGTAAAGGTTCGTTTTTTTTTCACCTTAATGCATCCTAGCCCCCCCCCCCCCAGGGTTTTACTTACCTGAGCCCCGAATCTGCTGTGCACGTCCCCTTCTCCTCGGAGTCTGGCCGTCGATTGGGTAGACTGATAGCAGCGCAGCCATTAGCTTGCGCTGCTGTCAATCACATGCAATGACGCGGCGCGCCGGGGGGGTTGGGCCGTGTGATACAGTCGGCGGCTATGGCCACCGGCTGTATCACGGGAGTGCGCCCGCAAGCTAACCCCCTTGGGAGAGAGCTTCCCATGAAGGGGTTAGCTGATGCAGGGAGGAGCCGAGACAGTCACCGAGGGACCCCAGAAGACCAGGATAGGGGTCACTCTGTGCAAAACTAGCTGCACCGTGGCGGTAAGTATAACATTTTTTTTTTTAAACGGCAACCTTTAGTGTCCCTTTAACCCCTTCCCTGCCAGTGACATTTATACAGTAATGAGTAGCTATTTATAGCACTGTTCGCTGTATAAATGACAATTGTCCCAAAAAAGCATCAAAGGTGTCCGATTTGCCCGCCGCAATGTTTCAGCCCCGATAAAAATCGCAGATCGCTGCCATTACTAGTAAAAAAAAAAAAAAAATGCCATAAATCTATCCCCTATTTTGTAGACGCTATAACTTTTGCTCAAACCAATCAATATACGCTTATTGCTAAAAAAATAAATAATCCAAAAATATGTAGAAGAATACATATTGGCCTAAACTGATGAAGATTTTTTTTTTGGAATATTTATTATAGCAAAAAGTACAAAATATTATTATTATTTTTTTTTTAAATTGTCACTCTTTTTTTGTTTATAGCGCAAAAAATAAAAACCACAGAGGTGATCAAATACCACCAAAATAAATCTCTTTTTGCAGGGAAAAAAGGAGAATCGCGCAATTGTCAGTTAAAGCGACGCAGTGTCATATCGCAAAAAAATGGCCTGGTCAGGAAGGGAGCAAATCCTTCCGGGGCTGAAGTGGTTAAAGGATGTCAATACGCATGTATTACGGGAAACGTTATGGCTACCAGTGGTGGCTGGTGGTATATTTTTTTTTAGGGGGGGGGGGTGGCTGTGGGTGCATTGTTTGCCCCCCCTCTGGTGGGTTGGTCAGGTTACCTGCATTCCCCCTCCTCAGGCTGTCGCTATGGTCACACAACTGGGCGCGATGTTCTGTGACCCTGAGCCCACCCTTTTTTGAAGCCTAGTAGAGTAAGGTGACCAGATTTTTTAAAATGAAATCCGGGGACATATTTTTTTTTTTTTACTAGTAATGGCGGCAATCAGTGACTCTCTGCCCGTCGCCGCTGTTGCCCACCTCACAGCCTGTCAAGTCTTAAGCCGTGTACACAGATAGGTTTTACAGATGAAATCAGTCCGATGGACTTTTTTTATCGGACAAACCGATCGTGTATGGGCCCCATCGGTCTTTTTTCATTGGTGTTTAAAAATAGAACAAGTTTTAAATTTATCCGATGGTTAAAAAACCGATAGCAAATTACTATCGTCTGTGGGGAACTCCATCGGAGAAAAAACCCACGCATGCTCAGAATCAAGTCGACGCATGCGCAGAAGCATTGAACTTAATTTTTCTCGGCTCATCGGAGTGTTTTACGTCACCACGTTTGGAACGGTCGGTTTTTTGACTGATGGTGTGTAGGCAAGACTGATGGAAGTCAGCTTCATCGGTTTTCCGATGGAAAAATCTATCGGTTTAAAAACCATAGGAAATCCGATCGTGTGTACAGGGTTTTACTCTCCGGGCCCCGGCAACTACTGGTTGGGGAGCGGAGGAAGATCACTCCGCCAGGGAAGGCAAGGAGATAAGCAGGCAGGCGGCTGGCCGGGACTTGAGCCAAGGCACAAGAACATGCGAGCGGAGCTGAATGGGCATGCACCCGAAACTGAAGAAATATTCCCTCCGCTCCGACCAGCACATGATCATCAGAAAGGGGCACAGATAATGGAAAAAAATACACCACCCTAAACTGGTAAGAGTGGCAGAGCGGGGTGTATAATTAAGAATTGTTTTTTATTCTGCACTGACTGTCTTTGAAATTGCCCCAGCCCCTGTTCAAATCCAAACCGGGGACAAAACTGGGGACAGACTCGGTCCGGGGACATTGTCCTCAATCCGGGGACTGTCCCCTGAAACCGGGGATGTCTGGTCACCCTATAGTAGAGCCTCTGGCTCTAATCACGCACCTAAAAAAAAAAAAACATTGGAATCCATGCATCCGGCGCCCCGCATATCGATTAGGGGGCTGGACGCATAGATAGGGGGACCGCCACTGATGGCTACGGTGCATCTCACTTCTGTGCCTACAATTCTGATCTTGACTAATTTGGAATTTGAAGGAATTTCTGAGATTCCAATGACAAATCTCTAAAAGCTGGAATGGAACCATGCCACAAAATCAGAGCTCTGGAGCAGAAGGATTGTTTTCAGATAAGAGAGGAGAGAAGCATTCATGTCTCCCAGTCCCATGCAGTTACATCAGATAAAAAAAAACTTCACTTTTAAGTCTTGACTACAAAAGTTGGGAGGGGGAGGCAGCCGCCAGCCGGTTACTGGGGCAAAAGAGAAGCAAACAGAGGAAGAGAGGAAGAAAAGAGGAAGAGAGTGAACGGAAGAAGAGGCGTAGAGGGAAGTAACAGCTTAGTAAGCAAGAGGGACAGAACATAAAGAGACGGCTGCAAGCTCCAGCGATGCACAAAACAAGGTGAGTACACTCAGTCTGTACAACGCCACGTCTATGAGAGCCGCAGCTATGCTACGTGGTTTGGATACACAATTTATCAGTGAAGAAAATCTTTCTTCTTCTTTGTAGTTGTAGAACTAGGGCCAAAATACACGGATAGTGGGATTATTGGGGTCCTGCCAGAATACGTTTCTCTATCACAAACTGCGACTAAAAGTCCAACCTCTCCCAGATGTTAGAAATAGAGATTACTAGAGCCAAGCCTCGTACACACGACCGAGTTTCTCGGCAAGAACCAGCAAGAAACTTGCTGGCAGAGCTTTCTTGCCGAGTAAATCGGTCGTGTGTACGCGGCTTTCAGTTTTCTCGTCAAGAAAACTGGCAAGAATCTCGACGAGAAAAATAGAGAACCTGGTCTCTATTTTCTCGTCGAGATTCTCGTCGGCATGTTTCTCGACGAGAAAATTGTGTGTGTGTACACTTACCTGTCGCCGTGGAAACCCTCGCATGCTCAAAATGACTTTAACGCATGCGCGGTAGCTTCCTAGGCATAGGTAGGGTGTAGCAAGATGGCGGCGACGGCATCGATTGTGACGAGCGCACGCTCATCGTAGTCGATGACGTCACCGCGTTCGCTCCATTCAAAGAACCGCGGGTTCTTTGAAAGGAGCGTGTGTACACTCGGCCGGGACAAGTTTCTTGTCCAAGAATCTCGTCAAGAAAAACGACAAGTTTTTTCCTGACGAGATTCTCAGCCGTGTGTACGAGGCTCCAGAGTTTAATGTGCTGCCCCATGATAACAGTTTTTAGTGGCCACACACCTTGAACATTGTGTTTTTAAAGCAGTGCTTTCCTCCTGATTACCTAGATTGCTCACCAGTTCATCAGATGTGGGGGTCATTGAGCAAGAAGACTGACCAATGAGCTTCCCACTTGTAGGGCCAAACTGAAAAACGATTTGTGTGGCCACATCGTTC
Organism: Rana muscosa; assembly: GCA_029206835.1. Classification (NCBI taxonomy): domain Eukaryota; kingdom Metazoa; phylum Chordata; class Amphibia; order Anura; family Ranidae; genus Rana; species Rana muscosa. Next base: position 15,951,712 of record CM055125.1, on the reverse strand, counting down.
CACGGACCTCAAATGTTATTTAAAGCTAAGTCTTGGGCACACAGGTACTATATGTTTGTATAGTGCTTTTCTTATGACTGCCTACTGACCCAGTCCTTCAGATATGATGGTTAATGGGCAAGAAGACTGGTCGATAGACTTCCCCCTTGTAGGCCAAAACTGACAACAGTTTTGTGTGGCCATCCTGTTCCAAGCATCTCAAATCATATTTAACCACTTCAGCCCCGGAGGATTTGGCTGCCCAAAGACCAGGCCATTTTTTGCGATTTTGCACTGCGTCGCTTTAACTGACAATTGCGCGGTCCTGCGACGTGGCTCCCAAACAAAATTGACGTCCTTTTTTTCCCACAAATAGAGCTTTCTTTTGGTGGTATTTGATCACCTCTGTGGTTTTTATTTTTTGCGCTACAAACAAAAAAAAATGAACATTTTGAAAAAAAATGCAATATTTTTTACTTTTTGCTATAATAAATCTCCCCACAAAATATCTAAAAAAAAATTTTTTTCCTCAGTTTAGGCCGATACGTATTCTTCTACATATTTTTGGTAAAAAAAAATTGCAATAAGCGTATATTGATTGGTTTGCGCAAAAGTTATAGCGTCTACAAAATAGGGGATAGTTTTATGGCATTTTCATTATTTTATTTTTTTACTAGTTATGGCGGCGAGCTGCGATTTTTATTGTGACTGCGGCACATCGGACACTTTTGACGCTATTTTGGGACCATTGTCATTTATACAGCGATCAGTGCTATAAAAATGCACTGATTACTGTGCAAATGACACTGGCAGGGAAGGGGTTAAACACTAGGAGGCTAGGAAGGGGTTAAGTGTGTCCTAGGGAGTGATTCTAACTGTGTGGGAGCTGGGCTAGCTGTGACACGTCATTGATCACTGCTCCCGATGACAGGGAGCAGTAGATCAGTGTCCTGTCACAAGGCAGAACAGGGAAATGCCTTGTTTACACAGGCACCCCCCTGTTCTGCAGCTCCGTGACACGACCGCGGGACCCATTAAGTCCCGCGGGCACGGTCACGGAGCTTGCGGTAGGTACGTCCCTTTGCGCAACCGTGCCATTCTGCCGACGTAAATGTTCGTGCGGCGGTCAGCAAGCGGTTAAAGCGGTTGTATACCCTCTTTTTTTATTTTTACCTACAGGTAAGCCTATAATGTAGGTAAAATTAATATCTCCTAAACCTGTACGGTTTAGGAGATATTCACTTTGCATGTAGCCGCTGACGTCAGCGGCGCATGCGCTGTGAAGGACCGGCAGACGCTGCCGGACCTTGCCAGGAAAAAGACGTAATCGCAGCTTCGGCCACTCACAGCGCCGGAACCGCAAACCCGGAAGAAAGAGGGAACATGTCAGCTCCCTCGGCGTGGACCAGGATCAGATGCCGAGGCCCTTTTTTTTTTTTTATAACAAAATAGCCGAGGCCTCGTTCTAAGGTGAGTAGGGTATGTGCTGCATACTAGCTCATTTTGCCTTTGCCTTACAGGTTTTTTTGTTTTGTTTTAAAAAAAAAAACATTTTTCAGTGCGCGTATACAACCGCTTTAGAGCCCATTCACTCTGGGGCAACATGACTTCCAGCGCGATTTTATGAGGCAACTCAGACACGACTTGAGAATGAATCACAGCACGACCTGGAGCTATTTACAAGGCAACTCCAAATTGCCTGCAGGACAGGAGACATTCCAGTGGCCAATCAAACAAGAATCAGCTCTGTGGGAGGGAGGGGGGAGCGAGAGTTTTGCAGGAGAAATGTATGTTTTCTTCCTGGAGAGTTGCTCCTATTAGGACAGTGAGAGGCGACTCCCATTGAAATGAATGGTTACAGGTCGCCTAGGAGTCGGATTGAAGTAGTACAGGGACCTTTTTTGAAGTCAGAGCGACTGCAGTAGTGTGCATAAGGACGGCTCCATTAACTTACATTGATTTCTTCAGCCAGCGCGACCTGAGGCAACTAGGGGCGACCTGGGGCGATTTGGAGTCGGATCCAAAGACGCCCCTGTGTGAATGGGCTCTGAAGTACAGTATTTACAATTAAAACCTTGAGCACACAATAACTATAAAGTTGCATAGTACAAATACTTTCCTCTTCACTACCTATGCTGCTGACCAGTCCGTCAGGCCAAAACTAACAAAAGTTTTGTATGGTCACATGGTTTCAAGCACCTCAAATATTATTTAAGTATTTAAAGAAAACTTTTAGACACACAGGTACAGTAAGTACAAGGTTTTTTCTCTTGACTACCTGTACAGCTGACCAGTCCATCAGATATGGTGGTCATTAAACAAGAAGATCTTGGATTTGCCCTTTTTGTAGGCCAAAATTGACAACGATTTTGAGTGGCCACACAATTCCAAGCACCTCAAATGTTATTTATGTATATAAAGTGGACTTTTAGTCAGAAAATTAAGTCCTGCTAGATCAATTCAGGCTGGCCCTTTTTGCAGCTATAGCTATGTAAAACATTACAAATGAGTGCCTATACCAGTGATGGCGAATGCGTGGCACGCGTGCCGCTCCCGGAAACCTTGTGCCCCAACATTGCTGTTATTTGGCCTCATTAGTGTCATTGGGAAACATTTTACCCCCCTCATTGGTGTCATTGTGCCTCATTTGGAAACTTTGTGCCCCATCATTGCTGTTATTTGGCCTCATTATTAGCGTCATTGGGAAACATTTTACCCCCCTCATTGGTGTCATTGTGCCTCATTTGGAAACTTTGTGCCCCATCATTGCTGTTATTTGGCCTCATTATTAGCGTCATTGGGAAACATTTTACCCCCCTCATTGGTGTCATTATGCCTCATTATAGGTGTCATTTGGAAACCTTGTGCCCCATCATTGCTGTTATCTGGCCTCATTATTAGTGTCATTGTGAAAAAATTTAACCCCCCTCATTGGTGTCATTGTGCCTCATTATTGGTGTCATTGTGCCTCATTATTGGTGTCATTGGGAAACATTGTGCTTCATCATTGGTGTCATTGTGCCTCATTATTGGTGTCATTGGGAAACATTGTGCTTCATCATTGGTGTCATTGTGCCTCATTATTGGTGTCATTGGGAAACATTGTGCCTCATTATTGGTGTCATTGCATGTGTCAGGTAGGTGAGTGTAATGGTCAGGTAGGTGAGTGTCATGGTCAGGTAGGTGAGTGTAATGTTCAGGTAGGTGAGTGCACGTGTCAGGTAGGTCAGTGTATGTTGCACAGTGCATTCTAGCACAATGCATTCTTTAACCCTGCATTCTGAGCGAATCTGGCAGAATCGTATGTTTTTGGTCTCTTAGGGCTCATTCAGAGAGGGATGATCAGTCCCATCCTCTGTACAGAGCCACTGGTAGGTTTAATTCTGTGTTGGCACTTTGAAAGAAATAAGTTGGTTTTGCGTCGCGGTTTGGGCACTCGGGCTCAAAAAGGTTCACCAGCACTGGCTTATACTATTTAAAATCCAGTAATACACAGTCTCACCCTGCTCTGCACAGGCTCCTTTTTTTTGCTTTTTCTCCGATCTGCTGACAGCCTTAAAGTGGAATGAAACCCTCCTATCCTTTACAGCCAAGGAAGCTGCTTCTCTTTCATCTGTAACTGCCATGGTGCTGCACATGTGATCAGTTATGACACCAGCCGTTTGATGGGGAAACAATGTGACTGTTAGCAATCCCGGCATTCAAGGAATGTAACTTTTTTGAAACTGTCAAATCGATGGGTTTAGTTCTGCTTTATGATTTAATTCTGCTCAGGGGCTCTGGACTTCAGCAAAATGGCAGCCTCCAGCAAGACGAAACAGGAGCAATGCTGGAGGCATATTACAGCGCACACTAATTTTGGTAGTGTAGCGCTTGTCTGATACTAGTAATTAATATCCACCATATCACGCTGCTGCTAGACTTCCATCTATCACCTCAGAGACAATGAACAGTCATTTGCGTTGTTTTGTTTTTTTGTTTATTGGGGAATATAACTTGGTTGGGGTAAGGGGGATATGGGATGCCCATAGAACATGTTGCTTTGCCATCATATTTAGTGAAACATTGATAAATTGGTTTAGCCTTGAAGAACTGATGTACTTCTAACATTTACAGTCTTTTCCCCTGCATAACACCATGCAGACTATTGCTCCTCCTCCTCTGCACTGACTCCTGCAGACTATTGCTCCAAGGACTTCTCTCCTCCTGCACAAATCTTCCACTGTAAAGCTATTAGATCCCATCTCATCATCTTTACAGTGACAAAGAGGAATCACTCTGAATAGTCCCAACTTGCTGGCTGTAGTTGCTGCATGATTACTAGGCCAGAGGTCTGCAGTACCTCTCCCCAGAGGCCTAGTGATTTAACAGCTGGTACTGATTGATGGACTACTGATCCCAGCTAGTCCGACTTGCAAATCCTGCGCCCCCAGGCTGCATCGATTTGGCACACTTCCCCACAGTCTCTCCTCTGTTCTGGGACTCCTCACCAATGATCGTGTAAAGATGGGGACTTCATCCATGACCGTGTAAGGATGAAGTTCCCTCCCAGACTTCCTGGCATGCCTCTGCACTCAGCACTCCACTGTGGTATACTCACCGACCTTCTCCTGCCTGAGTCCATGATGGAGAACTTTATCTGGACATATGTTCCGACAGCCTCTCTCCAGCCCCTCTGCTCCAGGAACTCCTCATCTATGATCATGTAAAGATGAAGACTTCACCCATGACCGTGTAAGGGTGAAGTTCCCTCACAGCTCTCCCGGGCTCCTCCTCACTCAGCGCACTCCCCCAGATGGGGGCCGCCTCCTGCCACTGTCTAGTACTCCATTCTCCAAGTCTCCTGGCCGACAACTCCTCCCCAGTCACCTCAGCTTAAATGGGAGGCCTGCCCCCTGCCAATACCAAGTGGGGATTGGTCAGAGCTCCTCACATGAGCTGCCTGCCACTCCAGTCCTAGGCCCAGCCCCTCTTCCAGAACAATCTCCCTGGAAGCAGGGGGGGCACCTCAGAACTAAAGCACAGGTGGCCACACTTACTGCTACACTAACCACTTCCTGCTCCCAGATCAAAACAAACAGGCCTAGCCTGAAGCATAGGCCTGCCTAAATTTACCTGTACTGACAGTTTCCCTAGCAAAAATCCTATGCTAGCACCTACCTACGGTAGAGGGTGCTACAGTAGCATAATTATTAATGTGTGTAGCACTACCCCCGTAGGAGCTGCTGTTTGTTTGATTTGGGTCTACGTCCTGCCTATCAACCCCTGGAAGTGGCTCAAACCTTCCCTTAGCACAACTGATATGAATAAGGAGTGTGAGACCTATTGAGTATTAGGAGACACAATCCTGCATACATCACACAATAACCTGTAAATGTTATTACCTTTGCTGGTCACTAGTCCTTCTAAGTGACAGAGATACTTCACACAAGTTATATGCTTAATCAAAGGTACCTTTACTCAGTATAAAAGGGAAGGGTAAAGAATCACATTAATACACACAGTTGACTCTGCATGCGCATTGCAGAGTCAATAAACCAATAAGGATAGGTATCACTGAGATTAGGTAATAACAGGAAATAACATCAGCTATATATATGTACATGTATCTATATGTGTCTCTGCACGGCTAACTGGTTGCTCGCGAGCTCCCCCTTTGTTGCAATACCTTGCACGTGTTCATTCCCTATAATAGGTAAGCAAGGCCTATCTGCGTCCCACTCAAAGTTCCTTTCTCCAATGAAGTCTTCGCTAGCCACCATCGGTGCACAAGTTAAATTGTAATCCACAGGGTTTCAACAAGGTTCTGTAATTATCCGCAATATACCTGAGTACTCGTGTGCCTGCCACCCACTAATGACGGATGCACCAATCTCTGATCACATAGTCTCCAGTGAGATACACTAGGCCGCAAGCTGTGGCGTGATAGGTGAAGTGTGGCTGGCACTAACTAAATCACTTTCCTCTAAGGTAGTAGTCAATTCTGGGCAGGTGCCCTTCTCACCAAACAGGCCCGACTTTCAGATAGTCTCCTCTGGCTTGTCCCGGTCACTCGATCTCCACGCTTCTGCTTCAGCTGCAGTCTCCGGACTCCGTCACTAACAGCATATGGTGATGGACGACTCCGGTCTCTGCTGGGCAATCACAGGACGCTGTGGACGATCCTCTGCTGGAAATCACTCAGGCACTCCCGTAATTTAGGCCCAGGCTTCTGGCCTAATCCTTAGGAAGCAGGCCTCCGTGCCAACTTCCTGCTTGATTGAGAGCTGGATCCAGAGAGGGAGACGCTGGCCCCTCCCCTGGTTTAAGTAGTCTGCCCAGAATGCTTTGCGGTGTTGCAATGCACCCTGGGTAATGTAGTCTGTCTTTTACTAAAAGCAACAAAGTCTTTTCTCCTAGCTGATATCTGTCCCAAAGTGCATTAGTTGCATTGTAACACTTATACCACCGGAGGGAGCCGGATTCCTTCTTACATATGGACATCCTGCTACACACTCCCCCACTTAAAGTCTTTGGTCCCCAAAGAGGACAACAGTATGTAACCTAACACATACTTTGGCAATACCTGCAGGGAAATTTGTTAGTTTATGCATGACAATAAACAACTTGCCTTTTCATAAGCAGGATTTAAACTTAAACAGCTCATATCATAACACAGAGCCAACAGAGGAACCTCCCACCAATTATCACAAGGAGGGAGGTTGTCCTGTATACGGACCACCGACACTTGGGTGTCTGTTTCAGATGTGCTAGGGAGTGAGCTGGGGTTGTCTTCCACTGAATCTGAATCTGGAGTGGAAGAGCTAGACTGATCAATGGTTCTCTTAGAAGTGATGATGGCCTCCTCAGAGCATTCACCCAATTGGTCGTACGTCAGTCTTTTTGGGGGGTGAATTACTCTTCTTTCCCTCTGCTCTTTAGGTATCATATTCTCAAGGACATTGGGGCTGGCTGTTTCTAGAAGCTCTTCAGGGGCTTCCTCATCTAGTTCAGGCATGTTGGGCTCCAGAACTTCAGGAGCGTCCCGCTCTCCTTCAGATAGAGACAACGACCCTTCTTCTGGGTCTTCCATTGACAAAGAGTCTGAGTCATCAGCTACCTCCTCAATGAGAATGTTTGAAGGCACGAATTCAGGAGCTTCTGCCCGAAGAGTTCCATTGTCAACTGTTTTGGGTGGGGTTTGGGAGGTGGTCATGGGTTCTGGCAATTGGGATGACCACAACCAGTCAGATTCTGCTTCTTCATCCTCTTGACCTTCATTGTCAGAGTCTCCATCTCTCACATCTGGAAGCACCGTTTGAGATCGGGTGATGGGTCTGGAACCTTGAGAAGTTGAAGGGGTTTCTTGTGAGTCAGATGCAGGAGGCATGCAAACTGCCTCGGAGAGGGGCAACAAGTGATTCCTGTGCCAGGTCTTTAACGGTCCCACGCTTCCTTCTGGCCTAATTTGGTACACAGGAAGGTTTTCCAGCTTCTTGCAGATAACATAAGGTTGGGATTTCCAACGGTCAGCCAACTTATGTTTTCCCGGAATTCCCAAGTTCCTCAACAGCACTCTATCTCCTGGCTGTAAATCTTGAATTCTGACTCTTGGGTCAAAGTTTCTTTTATTTCTCAGCCCCCGTTGGTCAGATGCTGATTGGGCCTTTTCAAAAGCTGTCTTCAGACTCTTTCTCAATCGGTCTACATACCCCTTGTGGGATGCTGCTGAGGTATGATCCAGCGATATGCCAAAGGCCAAGTCCACTGGCAACCGAGCCTCCCGCCCGAACATCAAACGGTATGGGGAATACCCGGTGACATCACTGGCAGTGCTATTGTAGGCATGCACTATGGCAGCTACATGCTTGCTCCAATGCTGCTTTTTCTCTGAACTCAGAGTCCCCAACATATCCAAGAGAGTCCGGTTAAACCGTTCAGGCTGAGCATCTCCTTGTGGGTGATAAGGGGTTGTCCTGGTCTTCTGGATGCCTAACAGGTCTAATAACTTCTTTATTAATTTGCTTTCAAAGTCTCTGCCCTGATCTGAATGAAGGCGTTGGGGTAGACCATAGTGCACAAAGAATTTTTCTACCAGTACTTTGGCTACTGTTGAGGCCTTCTGGTCTTTTGTTGGGAATGCTTGAGCATATCTGGTAAAGTGATCTGTTATCACCAAGACATTCCCTTGACCACTCAGATCAGGCTCCAGGCAAAGGAAGTCAATGCACACCAGTTCCATAGGTCCCTGACTTTGCAGATGGCCCATTGGGGCTGCTTGACGTGGCAAGGTCTTCCTTTGAATGCATCGGACACAGGAATGGCAATATCCTTCCACTTCAGCCCGCATGCAGGGCCAATAGAACCTATCCCGTACAAGGTGAAAAGTCCGTTCGGACCCTAGGTGACCATGGTTGTCATAGAGGGCAGCTAGGACCGCTTCTCGATATTTGGCTGGTAGAAACAGCTGCCACTTCTCTTCTGAGTCGTCAGAGGGGCCCCTTCGGTAGACCACCCCTTGACGTATGTGTAGCCGATCCCACTCCCTGCGCAACAATCGGGCTTCTCTTGGGGAGTCTGTTTCAAGCATCTTGGGACGCTGGCTTTCCAGGGCCTTTATCAGGAGTTTCCCTAAAGAGTCTTCTTCTTGCTCCTTTCTCAAATCCCTTTTTGTCAGCTTGGGCAAGCCCTCCCCTTCGACTTGGGTCACACTGCAATAGCACTTCGGTACTCCAACAGCTGAGACCCCAATTTCTTTGGCTCTTGACCCACCTCTGGCTTGAAGTTCTGTCCCCTGATATAGGGCTCGCACTCCCTCTGGGTCTAGTTGGGCCCATTCTTCGGTAGGGTCGGTGGGGGCATGAGACCTCCTGGACAGGGCATCTGCATCCCTATTTCCCACTCCGGGTCGGTACTTCAAGCTGAAGGTGAAGCTTGAAAGGGCAGCCAACCACCGGTGTCCCGTTGCATCCAACTTGGCAGTGGTCAGAAGGTAGGTGAGCGGGTTATTATCTGTCTTCACCACAAACTCCGCCCCATATAGGTAGTCTCTCAGTTTGTCTACCACTGCCCATTTCAAGGCCAGGAATTCAAGCTTGTGGGTGGGGTAATTCTTCTCAGCAGGTATCAGACTCCTGCTCACATATGCGACGGGTCTTAGGTAACCATCATGTTCCTGGTACAGCACCCCACCCAGCCCATCTCGGCTGGCATCTACATGCAGTTCATAAGGCTTCTTTGGATCAGCATAGGCCAGGACTGGTGCAGTGGTAAGACTCTTCTTTAACATCTGAAAGGCTTCCTCGCACTCCCCTGTCCACTGGTCTTGAATCGACTCTTTGGGCCTTCGGGGTCCCATGGTGAGTTTCACTGGTTTGACCAGCTCTGGAACATCATC